>CM076674.1:33348620-34756120 GCA_038501925.1 Xenopus petersii
TATATATTATTGAATAAAACTAAATTAATTTTGATGGATTCAAATTTGAGACATTCAATGAAACAATTAAATAGTTGCCAATCTTGAATGGAGATTAGTGAAAGAATAAATGAAATCCCATTTTTCTAGTTTTAATTAATTTGATGTTTTGCAATATAAAATCAATTTAATGAAGTATCCCAGAACATAAATATATATATATATATATATATATATATATATATATATATATATATAGAGAGAGAGAGAGAGAGAGAGAGGGAGAGGGAGATAGATACCTTGTCGCAAAGCTGCCCATCTATAGGAACATAATGAATTCCTACTTGGTCGCGCTTTTTAACAAATATCTTGTTGACCAATGAATGGTTCCAAAATGTTACCCTCCTTGATTGAACATGTTCCATTCAGATATTGATTGGGCTAAGCAGAAGGCATGGATGAGGTCCATGGCCTACAGGTCTGTATTAGTGAATAGGCATGGATTTGCGGCAAAATTGCACATTTCACCATCTGTGAATTTTTTCACAAAACTTATTGACTTAAATGCGTTTTGCAAATTTTTCACCAGTTTTGCGAACTTTTCGGCAAAGCAAAATGGGACAGATTCACTCATCACTAGTTTGTATGTGATCTGATCACATGGTAACCTCACTAGTCCAGATATACTCTGCACTTGATAAGCTTTAACATGTATTGCCTAAAAACATTTAAACACTCCTTTATAGTTAGTAGAGGCATCCATACAGGACTGTAGAGGAAGAAGATAAATAAAATCAAGTGGTGACTGGTGATAAGAGGGGGCAGATGTCTTTCATGGCCCCCTACACAGACATATATTTTCTTATATACAATAGGGCTGTTGCTGCAGACAGAGAAATTGAATTTTTTTAAGGAAAGCATTTTTAGCCTGCAAATAAATCCGCACTACTTTGGCAGACGAATTGTCCTTGTTTCCTTCCCACCAGCAATAATGTAAATCACCAGTGGGGAAACATATAAGTCACTTTCCATAGTAGCTTTGTCACAAAGAAACTTCAGGCTACTTGAGAAACCCAAAACTACTCATATGTTTCCCTACTGGTGATTGCCATTGGAAAGAATTTTCAGGAGTTTAACAGTAGGGTAGATTTAGTCCTAGTGTGCAATAACCATAAGTGCAAATATATGAACAAATGCATATAAATTATCAATTCTTCTTTACATTTCTTGACTTTTGGGGGCCCATTTACTTAGCTCGAGTGAAGGAATAGAAGAAAATAAACTTCCAATTTTTGAATGATTTTTTTCGCCATGGAATTGTCTACTTTGACCTTCGACTATGACTTTGACTTCGAATCGAACGATTCGAACTAAAAATCATTCGACTATTCGACCATTCGATAGTCGAAGTACTGTCTCTTTAAAAAAAACTTCGACCCCCTACTTTGCCACCTAAAACCTACCGAAGTGCAATGCTAGCCTATGGGGAAGGTCCCCATAGGCTTTCTAATGTTTTTTAGGTCGAAGAAAAATCGTTCGATTGATGCATTAAAATCCTTCGAATCGAACGATTCGAAAGATTTAATCGTTTGATCGAACGATTTTTCGTTCGATCTAACATTTGCGGTAAATCCTTCGACTCCGATATTCGAAGTTGAAGGATTTACATTCGGCAGTCGAATATCGAGGGTTAATTAACCCTCGATATTCGACCCTTTGTAAATCTGCCCCTTGATCTTAAACAGAATACTGTAGAAGAAGTTTAGGGATGGTGAATTTAGAGCAAATTCTGTGAATTTTTGCTGAAAATATTCACACAGGGAGTATATGCAGAAGATGCAATCCTGCTTGCACTGCTTTTTAAGTCTGTCCTCAAAGCCTATTGTTAGGCACAAGCATTGAGGACAGAAATGACAGCCAGGTCAAGCAGGATATGTGATCAGATTGTATCTCCTACTTGCCTTGGCAATGCTGTCATGTCTTTGCTCTGAGTTTGCAAAATATCCTGGATGAGATTCGCTTATCATAGAAGTATAAAGTTACATTTCAAACACTGATAATATGTTATTAAATTTAATCAGCAATTCAATTTTCAAATTTTAAAATGTTACTCTACCTTGACATATGCAACAATTTTCAATGAAATTGTTGCCAAATATAAGGAATTCATCACAAAATCCATCAAGTTCCACCAGTCATGGATATAATCCTGGAATCCACCATCCCACATTTGTTTAATTTCTCCCCATATGAAGCCTGTTTATAAGTAAAAAAAAAGACATCTTAGTTTAGTAACTCAAAGACATTTTCAACAGACATAACACCCATTATCAGCTATCTGCTAGTCTCAAAGTATTGTATTTATTCATTGGTTTGTCTTTATTCTAGGTGTCAGATTCCCTTTAGACCTCAGAATACATTTGTGTATTGATGCAAATCATAAATTCTTTGGCTGTAGGTTAAATCACAACTATTGTATGCACTTTTAAAGAGGCACCCTGGAAAACTTCTCTGTAGTCAAGCAAAATGCATGGAGAAATTCTAGCGCAGATTAGTGAAAATGTACGCCACTCCTATAAATGCAAATTTCACCACCTGAGAAGACTCAAATTTCACCATGAATCTATATCAGCCAAAAAAAAAGCTCATGCCTAATAGTGACTATAGACATAGCTGCTTCCAAGTTAGCTTTTATTTTATTCATACTTTTTACATTCAGATCTTTTTTTTTTAATAAATTCCATGGCAATTGTAGTTTTGTGGTTTCAAAAACCTCTAAAATGAGACAGCTGATAAATAGGCCTCTCAGTCTTTTTAAATTGTAATTCCATGGCATGGGGGTGGTCTTGAGCAAATTTAGTTTGCCTTTCTGTGTAAAAATCATAGTTTCCTATGAAATATTTATTTGCACAAAAATCAACAAAAGTCACGCAAAGTAAACAACTTCTGAGTTCTGATGTTATAATTATGATTCCGAAATAATTCTAGCACAGTTGGAAAAGATCATGGTTCAGCTTTCATTTAGCAATCCAATGCATTTCATTACAGCTGCTGAGGAAGTTTAGTAAATTTTATAAGGTCCCACAAGTTCTAAATATTTTATGCATTGAAACAGACTCATTGAGAATAAATAGAATAAGGATAATAATAGAATAATAGAATAAGTATTTCGCAATCATTTTCTGCAAATTTTCGTCACATGCATTAGAATTGATTGAAAGACACCATTTTTTCTGCATTTTTCCCAGCACTAAATGAAAGGTTTTTTTCAAGAAAAACAAAACAAATTGTAAAATTCCAATAATGCCATTGGCTTTTTTCCTGTGTTTTTTTTTTTTTTTCTAGCAAACCAAAACACACGGCAAAATTGTAGCATGGATTCAAATATTTGCTGCTGGTGAAAACACTAATTTTATTATTTATCTATTGTCTGTCTGTTTATCAATATCTATAAAAAATAATTATTTATTTAGTTGACTCGGTCCCTCAGGGGAACCTTTTGCAATAATAACTGGAAGGCAGTTTATTCTGAGGGACCGCACTGTTGACTAAGGGCAGATTTATCAAAGGTCGAATTGAAAATTCTAATTTTTAAATTCACATTTCGGGGTTTATTTCAGTCTAATTCGACTAGGGAATAGTCCAAATTAGATTTGAGTTTAAAAAAATAATTTTTCATTGTTTTTTTGAATTTCGAGTTTATGGGAGCATTTAAAACAACCAGCAGAAAGTCAGGCAGGTATAGAAAACCCTCCATACAGCCTAAAAATACACACAAACCATGTGTAGTACAATCATTTGTTGATTTTAACATATTTCCAGATGCATGCATTTCATAAAAAATACTTTTTATTGTATTAAGTCCTTTAACTCAACATAAGACTTTTATTGAATTGAGGCACAATGTTAGTACTATCTAAAATGCATAGGATTTTCCCCACACCGTTTAGCTCCCTGCTGGCATCCTCCTAGAGTGCATTGATTGCTGCTATTTTTAATGGGTTGTAATAAGATGAAAAGAAGCCAAAAATTTATATATTTTAGGCATTTGCTACACTTATGGTGTTCCTTATATTTGAGATTGCTTTGAATAGCTTGAACCTGAATTTTTATCATAAATGGAAAGGTGCACTGAAGAAATATAAGTTCAAAACATAAGAGCAAAACGGTACACCTGCATTAGAGGTAATTCTGTCACCTAGAGATAACAGTTTATTTTTAGGGCTTTGCATTCACGACAATGTTACAAAAATAGCCTTGGAAACATTCAGTACATAGGAACATTTTATTAAAACAAATTGTGAAGGTTAAAACTGACACCGCAGAAGTCATCAATCTGTTTATAAGACCTTAAGTTTAATCTTGAAACTATCAGCTTTAAACCAAGGCCTCCATGCTCAGCAGAACAAAAGCACAGCAGGTGGCACGAAAAAGGATTTATCATGGTGATCTCCTGTAGAGAAGAATCAGCTGCCATTTTGAAAATTTCTTTTAAACCTAGCAAATATAGAAATAACGCTGTTTATATTACAGTAAATGGAAAAATAGCAATTACTATTGAGAAGCATGACAAGAATTTTTGGATTGCGGGCCATAGGTTTCAGCAATATCCAAGAATTTGGATAATCAGCAAAATGGTGGATTAACCCAACATCTCTTTACTGGGTACACGACTGAATGCATACTGTTGTAACCATGCAGCATAGCACTGAACAGAGTGTTTCAGCTGATACAGTCTTGCAGCAAAATTCTCGTTTTCGTTTGTGTCTAAAGTTTTTGCGAGTGGCAAAAATCTTTGTAAAACTGTTCTAGATTTTTGCAGTGTTTGTAAAAATTTGTGCTTTTTCCCTGGGCGGAATAAATGCTGCAAATGGTAGCATTAGAATTTTTTCATGCGTTTTGTTTCACCAGAAAAAAACTGACAGTTTTGTGACGGGAAAAAAATGGCAACAGCATTATTAGAATTTCTCCATTTCTTTTCTTGCCAGGATAAAACACCTATTGACTCCAATGCATTTGGAGTGAAGGATTTGAAGTAAAAAAATTCCAATTTCGAAGGTTTTTTTGGGGTACTTCGACCATCGAATAGGCTACTACAACCTTCGACTATGACTTCGACTTCAATTCGAACTAAAAATCGTTCGACTATTCGATAGTTATTCGATAGTTATACTACATACTTCGATAGTTTAAACTTACCGAGCTACAATGTTAGCCTATGGGACCTTCCCCATTACTTTTCTAAGGGTTTTTTGATCGAAGGAAAATCGTTCAATCGATGGATTAAAATCATTGGAATCGTTCGATTCCTTCGATCGATCGTAGTATTTGCGGTAAATCCGTCGACTTCGATATTCGAAGTCTAAGGATTTTACTTTGAGAGTCGAATTCGAGGGTTAATTAACCCTCAATATATTACCCTTAGTAAATGTGCCCCATAATGTCAAAAAAAGAATTTTGAAAATTTTAAGAAAATATTAGGCTAGATACTTTAGGTCAGCGTATAAGAAGGTTATAGACTGTAACTTTAAGATGTACTCTGTAATTAATATGCCATAGTCTGTAAATTTAATTTGAATGTTTTTTTTTTTTAAATTCAATAAAAATTTAAGTTGAAAAAAAATGCATTTGGCAAAATTTTGTGAATTTTTCTTCGGTTTCACAAAGTTTCTATGCAACGGGACAGTTTAACTCATCATTAATACAAAGAAATCACTGCCAATATTGCACATACCCTTGTTGTGTCCTTTTCTGTCTGGGAATGTAGGATTTATACAGTACATGTGCTTTCATTGTGAATATGGGTACAGTTTTTATCAGCCACTTTCAATAATGTGTTCAAGTTTTTATTTTTATTATAGTACGGGATATGGTAGTTATCATTTAGTGGTATTATTTTTATGATGCAAGGGGAGTCAATGGCTGTTTTTCTACGCATATTTTTCTTATGTCAAAAGTACTTCTCACATTTTTTGTGTGTGTAACAGTGTGATTTTTTTCCCCTGGCGAAACAAAACGCGTGGCACAATTCTAGAGCAGGTTTGCAAAAATTTTCCCTACTATGAGCATTTCTGCATAGGACTTGGAACACTGCAGTAGCAGATAAGATTTAACACAGCTAAACAGAGGGTTAAGTGGTCAAAAAGCATATCTAATTGCTGCAAGTAACAACTTAGGTATATTTGCTTTGGCTTATAGAACAAAAACTGCCAAAAAGCAATTAGTTTGAACAGTACCGAATGTTAAAGTGAAATAAACCTTTAATAATAGCATTATAGTACTGGATATGTCTTTGTTTATTCAAAATATATACAGGAAAGTCTGTTGGCACCATTATATTATCACCATTTTGCCAATTATAATATTAATTTTAAACTGCTATTTAAAGGGGTACTTTAGTAGGTTATTTGTAGTAATTATGTTCTGGAGAATGGCATGATGAGCAGTTATCAGAATGGCTTTATGAAGTATAGATTATTTGATTGCTTTTTATAATGATGTAAGTAAGAAGTTGTACAATGGGGGTACAGTAGTTGTGATCTATTTGGATCTTGCCAAAGCGTTTAATACAGTGCCCCATAAAAGACTGCTTTCTAAATTATTTGGCATAATGAAGTCGATTGCGTATGGATAGGAAACTGGCTACAGAATCAGGTACAGAGGGTGGTTGTTAATGGTATATTCTCTACTTGGAGTAAGGTACTTGGGGTCCCTCAGGGCTCAGAATTGGGTCCACTTTATTTAACTTGTTCATTAATGACTTAGGGGAGGGTATTAGTTTTTGCAGATGACACAAAACTATGAAGCCCAATTAATTCCATAAAGGATGCAGCATCCTTGCAACAGGATCTGGACAGACTGGCGATCTGAGCAGCTGACAGATAAGATTCAATGTTGATTAATGTACCTGGGATGTAAGAATATGCCACCTATGCCCACAATGAGACAATTGGCAAATCCAAAATGGAAAAGGGCATTGGAGTCCTTGTAGATAAACTTTGCTGAGCAAACAATGCCAGTCAACAGCTGCAAGGGCAAATACGGTCTTGAGCTGTATTAAAATGGGCATAGATGCACAGAGGAGGATGTTATTCTTTTCCTTCACAAATGGCTGGTAAAGCCCTATCTAGAATGTGCCATGGAGTTGTGGTCTCTAGCGCTCAAAGGGGATATTAGAGAATGTCCAAAGAAGGGAAACTAAGCTGGAAAAGGGGTATGGAAAGGCCACAGAAAATAAATCATATTGCCAGGGCTTGTTTAACAGTTAGGGGGCCGATTCACTAACTTCGAGTGAAGGATTCGAAGGTAAAAAACTTTGAATTTCGACGTTTTTTTTTGGGCTACTTCGACCATCGAATGGGCTACTTCGACCTTCGACTATGACTACGACTTCGAATCGAAGGATTCGTAGTAAAAATCGTTCCACTATTCGACCATTCGATAGTCGAAGCACTGTTAATTAACCCTCGATTTTCGACCCTTAGTGAGGGTTGAAAAAAACAGCATTCAATATCAAATATTTAAAATACACTTCGCCTTTAATTGTTTAACTATATCACTTTTTAGCAGCGTATTTATAAATATAGTCCTAAGCTAGATCTAATTGTTTAGACCTATCATTTATAAATTCTTGCACTGTGTATTCTGCCTCCCAGCTTTAATTGCATAGATGTGTCTACGTCTAAGCCAGCCAGCCAAGCTTGTACTGTTTACTTACAGCAATTTCATCATTCGTACAGTCATTTTCCCCTCAGGCTAACACCAGACACACCACCTGGTTTGATTGTGTTACAATTCATAACAATGCTAACATGATTGGTATCATTGCCTTTTCTAATTTGGGGATACCATGATGCATTTGCTCTGTGTTTTTATTACTAAAGCCATGCAATGTCAAATCAGAGATGTACAGTATACTAAAATAGAATTGTCGGCAGTGCAACAGTTAATTGCATCATCCATAAAATGGTCCCGTGGCTCAATTGTATAAATAACCTAAAGCCCTACTGTCATCACATAATTAAACTATTAAATAATATTTTTTCATACCATATAATACAGCTTTCAAATATTAATATAATCCAAGCTTTCTGTGCTTCTGTTTGCTCTGCTTCAGTAAACTTATTGCTCCTTTTTTATTTTTCAACTGTACTGAATGTGTCTAGTGGCTTTCAAGTTAATAGACAAAAACCATATTATGCTGGGATCCGTTATCCAGAAACCCGTTAACCAGAAAGCTCAAAATTATGGGATGACAGTCTCCCATAGTTTCCATTTTATCCAATTAATCCAATTTTTTGAAAATGATCTCCTTTTTCTCTGTAATACTAAAACAGTACCAAGGGGCCGATTCATGAAGCTCGAGTGAAGGATTCGAATTAAAAAAACTTCGAATTTCGAAGTGTTTTTTGGACTACTTCGACCATCGAATGGGCTACTTCGACCTTCGACTACTACTTCGACTTCGAATCGAACGATTCGAACTAAAAATCGTTCAACTATTCGACCATTCGATAGTCGAAGTACTGTCTCTTTAAGAAAAACTTCGACCCCCTACTTCGGCAGCTAAAAGCTACCGAAGTCAATGTTAGCCTATGGGGAAGGTCCCCATAGGCTTGCCTGAGATTTTTTGATTGAAGGATATTCCTTCGATCGTTTGATTAAAATCCTTCGAATCGTTCGATTCGAAGGATTTAATCGTTCGATCGAATGAAAAATCCTTTGATCGATCGATCGCAGGATATACGCTAAATCGTTCGACTTCGATATTCGGCCCCCAAGTGTTTAAACCAAATTAAGATATAATTAATCCTTACTGGAAATAGAATCAGCCTGTTTAGTTTATTTAGGGGCAAATTTACCTAGGGTCGAATATCGAGGGTTAATTAACCCTCAATATTCGACTGCCGAATTGAAATCCTTTGACTTCGAATATCGAAGTCGAAGGATTTAGCGCAATTCATTTGCTCGAACGATCGAAGGAATAATCGTTCGATCAAATGATTAAATCCTTTGAATCGAACGATTCGAAGGTTTTTAATCCATCGATCGAAGGATTATCTTTCGATCAGAAAATTGTTAGGAAGCCTATGGGGACCTTCCCCATAGGCTAACATTGGCCTCGGTAGGTTTTATGTGGCGAACTAGGGGGTCGAAGTTTTTTTTAAAGAGACAGTGCTTCGACTATCGAATGGTCGAATAGTCGAACGATTTTTAGTTCGAATTGTTCTAATCGAAGTCGATGGTCGAAGTAGCCAAAAAAAACATTAGAAATTCAAACTATTTTATCTCTATTCCTTCACTCGAACTAAGTAAATGGGCCCCTTAATGTTTAAATGATTTTCTACTAGATGTAAGGTATGTATATAAAATGGAAAGATCCGTTATCCGGAAAACCCTAGGTCCCTAGCATTCTGGATAACAGGTTTCATACCTGTACGAGGATCTTTCAAGTAACACTCAAGTGTGAAAGGCATAATCAATAGTCATTTCTATGGGATTTTTAAAAGAGTTTTTTATCAATGGGTGAAAGTGAGAGTTCACCCTTTGATAAATACGCCTTAAAAAATGCCATAAAAATGAATATAGCGTTGAGGAATTTCACACACTAGTGGACTGAGGCGATCTCTAACTTCACTCCTTGGTTTATATATGGCCAGAGGTAGGGACCTCCATATGGTATTTACCTTGACGTGGTATGGTGGCTTACCAATTCTATGTTCACAACTTTGTAACCAATAACCCCTGTTTTTGTAAATACATGCACTTGTATACAGGACCCCCATTAGAAATCACGGGGCCCCGTACAACAAAATTTTTGGGGGCCCCACCCACCCCAGATCCTGCCCACTTCACACCACAGTTAAAGGAACAACACAGACATCAGCGCTAAAAACGGTAACCCCCCCCACACACAAGTTATAAAAAGCTATTGATGGTCAAGGCCCCCTTATAAGTTAAAAAAAAACTGGTGCCAGGGCCCCTCATAAAAGTTATTTTTTAAAATTGGTGGTCAGGGCCCCCGTACGAGTTAAAAATAATTGGTGACCAGGGCCCCTCTATAAGTTAAAAAAAACATTGGCGCCAGGGCCCCCCTTACAAGTTAAAAAAAAAATTGGGGCCAGAGAGAATTTTTTTTAAAAAAAACATTGGTGGCCGGAGTCTATAAAGTATTGCTTCAAGGTACAAAAATATTTTTTATTTTCTTATATTATTAGCTTTGACAAAATCTCCCAGTAGTGAAGGGGTTACAGTTGGGCATTAGCTGAACCCCCCCCCCGTCTGATCTGTAGCTGGATTCTAGTGCCATGCAGTACAGGTATGGGACCTGTTATCCAGAATGCTCAGGACCTGGGGTTTTCCAGATAACGGATCTTTCCATAATTTAGATCTTCATGCCTTAAGTCTACTAGAAATTAATTTAAACATTAAATAAACCCAATAGACTGGTTTTGCTTCCAATAAGGATTAATTATATCTTAGTTGGCATCAAATACAAGCGACTGTTTTATTATTACTACAGAGAAAAGGGAAAAAATCATTTTTAAAAATTTGGATTATTTGTATAAAATGGAGTCTATGGGAGACCGACATTCTGTAATTCGGATAAGCGACTTTACAAGAGATCCCTGATCTGATCACAACTGAGGCGATGAGCACGTATTGCGCAATGCTTTGACCCATGATACGATATGTCTCCCAATGTGATTGGAATATGTGATTGTTTCTATGGATAGTGAGAGTGCTCTGCGCCTGACCTCTGATCTCCATCAGAATGTAGAAAAGATTTTACAAAAAAAAAAGAAAAACAAGAAGTTTGAATTCCTGAATGATTTTTTTCTGCAGATAGGGGCTTAGAATAATGATTTCAGCTTTATTGGGAGCAGATTAGTCGCAGTGTCACTGCTGTCTCTCAATATGCGCTGTACATGTCTCTTCAATGTGCCTATTGTTCCATTATGTGTGTGAACACATTCACAATATACACTTTTTAACATCAGGCAAAGTCCTCTCTAAATATACACAGTAAGGCTGGAAAGATTTTCCTGACCTCTACAAAACAATGTAAATCACACATCCATAGCGACATCAGTGCAACAAAGCCAGGGGCGCTCCGCCAATGAGGCGAGCTGAGCCGCTCGCCTCAGGCGGCAGCGCCAGACAGGATTCCAGGGGCGGCAAAAAGCCGCTCCTGCACCTTTAAGAGCCGAATTTCCGGTTTTTAAAACGGAAATTCGGCTGCGCTATTGCGAGAGAGCGCAATTGCACTCTCCGCAATCGTGTTCCTGCCTCCCCTCGCCGACAGGTAAGTCGGTGCGGGGGGCGGCATTGCAGGAGCCGCCTCAGGCGGCTCCTTCCCCAGAAACGGCGCTGAACAAAGCCCAAGATACTGACTCATGACAGCCCCAACTGCGGGCACAAGCACTGGCTTGGGGAGGCCCTCCTACACACACTCTTTCACACATACCCCTCTCAGCTCCCGTACTGGAGCCACACACTGCAGGCTGACTCATCAGGTGGTGAAGACAGAGCCGCAGCCGTTGTGTCTGAATGTTTCTTTTCCCTCCCCTGCTTCTACACCATTCATAGAACCGGACAGGGATTGGATAGCTTGGAGGGGAAGCCAAGGAGGTGAGGGGAAAGTGATGTGCAGGCAGTACAGCATCGCCCTTCATACCAGATTATGCGGCTCTCTGACAGCAGCAGGGACCCTGCCAGAGTAAGTACAGCCACCAGGCCCCCCCAAAACCCAAAAAGCACCAGGCCCGGGACAAGTGTCCCCCCAGTCCCCCCCCTTATGGTGGCCCTGCTTGTATAGATACTCGATTACTTATGAGACAGGGATCAGGAAATGTGCATTGATGAATCCTCCTTATTTTTCTCTGTTTCTCCCACAATGCAGCATTTTCCCAGAAAATACCAGAATAATTGCCACCACCAGATGCAGCTACAGCATTAAAACACGCACAATTGCACATGCATCGGTTGAAGTATGCTATGCCAATTGACTTAGTCCATTGTAGGAGCCTTATAGCTGCTTCCACCTTTGAGATGACAGTAGCTCGAGGGTTCCTCTGCTTCTGGCACAATGCACATGATTTATCCAAACAGACTGGTGATGTGAAATGCAAGGAACAGCTTCATACAGAAGTATATTTAAATGGTGCTTATTTGTGCAATGGCTGCAGCAAAAGAGCACAACAGAAAGCGATCTTGGGCCTAAATGAATTGAATGAGTGTAGGTCCGGTTATACATACATACAATTAAGAAATAGCTGGCCAGTTCAATATATTTTGCAACATACAGAGCCTGTAGAATTCATCCATATAAATGTTTTTAATTTTTGTATTTTTACCCCCCCCCTTACTTTAAAACATGAACATATTATGTGTTACCTTACAGTTGTATGACCGATATAAAATCAATTGGTCTGCAGGAGTGTCTAGGTTTACGGTCATTGAACTCTATGGTAATTTCTCCATAGTTTACAATAAGAGGTACATTGTTCTATTACTAATAAGCTCCTTGCTATTAATGTACCAAAACCATTACCTGAGTCACAATAATCTTATTCGTGGTTGTTGCAAATAATTTGCTAAACATGCAACCTAAGTACATACTGTATGCCCTCACCACCCTCCCACAATGTTTGTATTTATACAGTGTAAAATCGTGTTTTAGATGTTAAAATCTCTCGGTGACCCTAACTGGTCCTTGCCCTTTTCCTGCCTAATGGAAAGTGGTTATACCTATAGGGAAATGTTGTTGATACATTTAACATTTTACTCTGTATTTTCTTTAATAATGCATTTACCCAAAACCCACGGTAATATCATCCACTCAACAATGGTTGGTGCGGGTCCCTGCAGCTCTGTCTTGTTGATATGTTGTGATGCCAGTAGTAGAAGGAACAGAAAAGTCAAGTATGATGCAGTGTGACAGATGAACTTGATGAAAGGCTTTCTGATGAAGAGTCCGAAGGTGCTTTTAGGAGCTATTAAGTAGCAACAAGAGAAAACGGGGAAGAGCAGTCCTATTATAACACAGGTCACCATCTTCACTACCCAGTGTCTTCTCCTCCAACCTGGAAACTCATCGTACCATCGAGAGGCAAGCAGCTGTTGACAATTGGGCTGAGCAACAAACTGTAAAATAAAATATAGAGAATAAAAGAATTTGCTGAATAAAAATAATTATTTTACACAAGAGTCATGTATAACCTGTAATGTGTATCCTTGCAAAGGTATCCTTATAAATAGTTCTTAGTGATGTATCCATAATAAAGGCATGAACATAAACAGGGGTGCAGTTAGTATAATTAAGAATTAAGACAAGAATAAATACTTAAGTGCTAGGTGTTTCAGTACACAGTTGGAATGAAGTCCTGGGCCCAAAGACATTACAATCTATTAAGGGGAGAAGACAGACAGAAAAAATATGTAGGGGAACAAGTGGATGATAGGGGTTTATTTCTATACTTCTATACTTATTTCTATATTATTACTATAGAAGGAAGACTTTAGAAATGCTTTACTGATGCAAGATGGTAGAGCATTTCACAGACATGTGGTAATCATAAAAAATGGTTTTATGTGAGACTAAGGGGCACATATACTTAGCTCGAGTGAGTGAATAGAATAAAAAATACTTTGATATTCGAACATTTTTTTGGCTACTTCGACCATCAAATTGGCTACTTCGACTTTCGACTACGACTTCAATTTCGAATCGAACGATTCAAACTAAAAATCGTTTGACTATTCTACCATTCGAGGGACGAAGTTCTGTCTCTTTAAAAAAAACTTGACCCCTTACTTCGCCACCTAAAACCTACCGAACATCAATGTTAGCCTATGGGGAAGGTCCCCATAGGCTTTCCTAGGTTTTTTTGATCGAAGGAAAATCGATCGATCGATGAATTAAAATAGTTTGAATCGTTCGTTCAAACGATTTTTCCTACAATCGTTTGAATGAACGAATAGCGGCAAATCCTTTGACTTCAATATACGAAGTCGAAGGATTTTACTTCGACGGTCGAATATCGAGGGTCAATTAACCCTAAGTAAATGTGCCCCTAAGATCTGGTAGTGAAATGCGCAGGGTGATGGATTTTGTACTCCATAGTGTTTTACTGCTGAACAACAAGAGAGTATCTACAGGGCAAACAAGGGAGTTATTTTAAATTGCAGTGCTATAGTGTCAATAGCAGTCAAGATAATCAATTAAATTTTTTGTGTTTTATTATCTATTCATGTTTCCTACATTTTGTAATTCCCATTTTATATTTCATACATCTCCTGCTGGACAGCGCTGCATACACAAGTAGCACTATGTACATAAAAATATAAATGCATAAATATGCATTTTCAGTAAAGTGCTTAAATGTTTGGTAAAAAGTTTTACAAGTGCCCAAATTTAAAATCACCGACAATTTTGAATATACAGTATATTGGAAAGTTGCTCAGAATGCCAGTTTCTTATTATTAGTATATGGCTGGAGATTCCCTTTAACTGGCCTTTAACTGACGTAACTGTTAAATTATTTAAAATTCCAGATGTTTGCTTTTATTGTTTAACCTACAGTTGGCTGACAAAAGCCAGTCATTGTCTGGTTGCTATGGATTAATGCCTAAGAACAAATTTGCCCAGTGTTTATGAATGAGCCCCATATGGTGGGAGAAGATGAATAAATGAGAACTATCAGCTGTATTTACAGACAAATGTAGGTTTTATGGTACAAATACACCTCTTTCTACTCAATGGCCAGGTTTGAGTGCTCCTCCAGCTGAAAGACCACTAGAGAATATAACTTATGTACCATGGGCATTACTGCAGAGTCACGGATTCCTGATTGCCTCTAGAGAGTATTTTACCTTCAATATCTTTCACTGTTTCCAACAAACCATTTTTGTCAGCTGCATATATAATAACAACAATATACTGTATACAGTCCATATGGAATGCGCAACCATAAGCCAAACGTGAACCTGAGTGCTAGTCAAGAAAAAATAAATAATAATGCAGAATGACAGCCCTCCGAGGAATTTATAACAAGGATTTTGTCACGACCGGCACCCAATACCAGAACAAGTGCCAAGCACCCTGGTCTCGGCTTCACCAGTAGTGTGACCACCGTTGGGCTGCGGGAGGAGCCCTCAGCTTACTTGGGTGCCACCTGGACCTAACGAGAGGTGCAAGGCGAGATGTTCTGGCTGGCAAAGGGCCACGGCTGTTAGCAGAGTCTTTTGGGCCGAAGGTCACGGTACAAAAGGATTAGGCAGAAGGATGGTCAGACAGGCTGGGTCGAGGCATGCGGATATCAGAATTGTCAGGCAGGCAAGGGTCAAACTGGGTTGTCAATCAAGGGGTTAAGCGGGAAGAGTTGTTGTAGGCAGGCAAGGGTCAGAATAGAGAATGCAGAATAGTCAAGAACAGGCTGGGCCAAACACGGGTAATCAAACAAACAGGATACAGATCAGATGCAAAAGGCTACAGGAACCACAAGAAACCAAGTTCTATCACGGCATCTGTCTGCAGTCAGAATGGGCCTTTTATAGGGGAAAGAATTTGCGCCAAAAACTTGCACATTCGCGCCAAAATGCCTATAAACAAAAAGCGTCCCCGCCGCCCCACTAGACCACCAGGGCAGGTAGGTTTTATTACAGATTTTATGTCAAACAAAAGGTAGATTTATTAATTCGGACGTTTCAGTTCCATACTGGAACTTTCATCAGGGAGAAACAGTACTAGCGCATAGGGGGATGCTTATAACAACCTTTTGGTGCCACACAATGTTGCTGGGCAACCAATACACAAGGTGAAACTGTACCGCATAGGTAAATGTGTAAACGGTTGAGGAAAAATCATTGTGTGTTAAAGAGTAACCAGACCTTCTCGCCATCACTGTTTCCAACAAACCATTTTTGTCAGCTGCATAAATTATAACAACAATATATACAGTCCATAAATTAGCGCTGTCATTCTGCATTACTAATAACAACAATATGATATATGTACAATGTGCAAATGTCCCACTCCAAACAATCTCAATAATCAATTCAATATTGTATAAATTCAGCTTTCATGCCAGTAAAAGAATATGAAAAAAAAAATTGTATAGGAGAAGAAAAACGGTGGTTAAATCAAATCAAGGCAAATCGATAATTACCCAATTCAATTTTACACACCATAGCACACCCGATTCAATCATAGTTTATAGCTTGCAAAAAATAATCCTGTTTACCTTCACACAGCAAGGTAAGTATTTGAAAGTTTGCATAAATAAATGAATCCCATGAAAATGTATTTTCATAGCAATGTGATATAAAACAATGTATTGCAGTAAAGCCTTCTATAAACATCTATAAACTTTAGCCATTCCCTTGGTTTAGAAACTAGAATCAGCTGGAGTAACCAATAATACCGTCATGTGTGGCTCCCTTTATATGAGCTTCATTCGCTTCTTACGGCATTAAAATATTGCATGCTTGTGCTAAAGATAAATGGCATTGGGCACACCCTTGATTCTTCCTCTTTAATCTTTATTGATTTAAAATGCACAATTTCACCTCTGACTCCCAATGGCATCCAAGGTGCATGTTTCATCCAATGATCATATTACTATTGCCAGTACAGTACTTGCATTTCCATGTGATCCATATAGACTGGAATGGGTAGGAGAGATGTTTCTTTTAGAAAAAAATCCCAAGGCTGATGCCTGTGCCATTTATGCTTTTACAATACATTATTTGATTGCAGTTTATACATTGTACTCTCAAAATCTAATAACTAGTGATGAACGATTTTTTTCACCATGCATGGATTTGCAGCAAAAGTCCACATTTCACTATCGGGGACTTTTTACGCAAAACTGTAACAACAATTTGTGCAAAAAAATTTCCCCAAGGAAAAAATACTCATTGACTTCAATACATTTGAGGGCTGATTTATCAAAGGTTGAATGTTAGCGGGTTTTTTGGTATCTTATTTAAGAAAAAACTCTAATTCAAATTCAATTGAATGTTACCGATCCAAAAACCATAATCGAATTTGAATCAAGTTGTTATCCAGAAAAAAAATTGAATGTCAGGAAGGCTATTAACTTCTTTAAATAGGCCAGCGGACCTCTGCCATCAACTTCTACATTAACTCTACACTTCTACATTAGGTGGCGACCTATCGAATTTAAGTTACTTCCAGGGTATGGGAATGATAAATCTCGGCTTCTAATTCTGAATTCTAATTTCTTATTCAAATTTGAGTTGGTAGTTTTAAACTCAAAGTTGTGAGTTTGAAGAAAAAACCAACTGTAAAATTTGAATTCTGATTTATCATTAAAATCTTAGTAAATCTGCCTCTTGGAGTTGAAAAAAATTGAGAAAAAACAGCCATTGACTTTTTACAAACTGCTATGAACTCTTGGATCCTTGATAAATCTGCCCCTAAAAGTTACCTATAAGTCATGTTGGTCTCCTTTTGTAAGTAATTGTTACTTGAAGCTCTTAAACCTTTTGCCAACCTTACTGTCCCTTCTCAAGCTGTCAGTTATTGTTACTCATAGAGGAACATGGGGGTCAGATACTTAGGGGCCGATTTATGAAGGGTCAAAGTGAATTAGAGGGAATTTTCGAAGTAAAAAAAATTTGGATACATCGACCATAGAATAGGATACTACGATTTCGACTTCGACTTAGAATTTGATTCAAAGTAAAATAGTATGAATATTCGACATTCGATAATCAAAGTACTGTCTTTTTAAAAAAAACTTCAATTTCAATACGCCAAATTAAACCTGCTAAAGTGCTATGTTAGCCTATGGGGACCTTCTAGAGAATTTTTCTAAGTTTTTGGAAGTCGAAGTAAAATCATTCGATCGATCGCTGAAATCCTTCAAATCGTTCGATTCTTTAGTTCGACCGCAGGATACCCAAATTTGATGAAAAAAACGTTGACTTCGATATTCGAAGTCGAAGTATTTCAATTTGATGGTCGAATTTCGAAGTATTTTTAACTTCGAAATTTGACCCTTGATAAATCTGCCCCATAATGTAAAAAGGATTTGGGCAAATATCTTTAAGGAAAAAATATAAATAACATGCAAAGACAATGTTATGTAGATATGAAAAAGGTTTTATTTCTGGTCTTGGTTTCTCTTTAATGCAATTGGAGTGAAAAAAATATAGTTGGCCATTTTGTATTTTGCTAAAAAAGAAAAAAAGACGCAAATTTGTTGGCGAAGCAAAATGGGGCAGATTTGCTCATCACTACTAATAACTGGTTGATTTAAATGCAATATATATTGGATGGAAAAAGAAATGATATTTCAGTTCTGATTATTTCATGCAAGCACATGTGGAAAATAATTATCAGAAGGAAAAGGAAAAAGAATCCACAATCATAGCCATAATCAGATGTGTGGTGTTGAAATAAGCATGATTTCTCTTTTTTTTAGTTTGTGTCTTAGCTATTTATGTCTGCCTTTATTTTACTTGACCTTATTTGTACATTGAGTCCATAGTAAAGATATGATTTTGAAGCATTCGCTTTCAATAAACTTGGAAAAACTCACACAGATAAAGATCTTAAATAAACAGTAAGAAGAAAGGCTGCAACAGCCTCCAGCTTAGCTGCGTTATTCTTGTTAAGATAAGGAGTTATTGGCAAAGATCTTGCTAAAAAGAACAGATGACAAGAGTTTATGGGCAGCTTAAAGGAAAACTTATTTCATAAAACAGCTCATATGTAAAACCCTGCTTCATGTAAATAAACCATTTTTATAATAATATATTTTTTTTAGCATTATGTGCCATTGGGTAATCATAAATAGAAAATTACCATTTTAAAAAATAAGGGCCGCCCCCCTGGGATCGTAGGATTCACTGTGCACACAAACATACCAACAAACCATGTTACATGTTAGATCACATGAGCCAATTAACAGACAGAGTTGTGTCTTTTGCTTCCACACTTCTTCCTGTTACAGTTAGAGTTGTAGTATTTCTGGTCAGGTGATCTCTGAGGCAGCACATAGACCAGGGGTCCCCAACCTTTTTCATCCGTGAGCAACATTCAGATGTAAAAAGAGTTGGGGAGCAACACAACCAAAACTTGCCTCCAAGCCTGGAATTTAAAAATAATCACCTGATTTGAGGCCACTGAGAGCAACATAAAGGGGTTGGGGAGCAACATGTTGCTCACGAGCTACTGGTTGGGGATCACTAACATAGACCATCACAAAATGGTGGCAAGAGATGTAAAAGAGCAATATTTACTTGAATGCATATACCAGTTTGGGAAGATTCTTTAATATGCCACTTAATTTGATATAAACTGTAGCTTTAGTATTAGTTTTAGGGGTATAGTTTTCCTTTAAGATATACATATAAATAATTCTAAACAAAACTTGTTTGCAGTTAAGTGAATGCAGCACTAGGAAGGGGTTTGTTTTAATGTTAATTATTTACAGTAGCTAAATGCTTTGAGTTGTTGATAAAGCTCACATTGGTACCCACGAATGATTGTTGCACATTGTGTTTGGGATTACCACTGTCCTTTCTGAGGGTCCTTCACCAAGAATATGGTCTGCGTGCATGAACATATTGTGGAAGCTTTATATCATGTAAATACGATCATAAATGTAAATGATCAATTAAAAATCTGTAGTCTTCACTATCCCCTTCTCAACAATCTGTCTCTTTACATGCAGCTTTGTGTTGGAGTTGGTTATTATGAAAGCTTTAGCTTTAATACCTTGTTTAGGCAAAGGGAGCAATATAGTTGCCCTAACAGTCAAAATCTGATGAGAGAGGAATACTGAAGAATAGCTTTATTAATTCAGATTATGGCACTGATAATAGTGCTGAATTTGTCATTAATTATATTTAGAAAGATCCTTATTTCCAGGAGATGAAGGGATTATTTACTAATCTCCAAATGCAGAAAATCCAAAAAAATTGTGTTTTTTTAGTACAGTATAAAATTGAATTTCAAAGAAACACAAATATTTCAGAATTTATTATGCGCCCGAAGATGGAAAAAATTGGGCATCTCAGACCTGCCGAGGTTGCCTATACTTGTAAGTCAATGGGAAAAGTCCCAAAGATTTTTGATCTGTGCTGGGTTTCATGCAATAACAACCAAAATTCATATTTTTCACATTTTTTTTTATTTTTCCCTGCAAACAAAATTTTCCGGAAAATATATTAATAAATAAGCCAAAAAAACCTGTGTGGAGTTTTTTTCAGAAAATATTTAGATAAATACGGACTTTGATAAATGGTCCTCTAAATGTGTGTTTTCCCGATAGTACATGTTCATCCATACATCACCTAGGCTAATTTAAATGCCTGTGTGGCCCAAACATGATGATGACCAAAGAAACAAAGATTAATCTTACTCTGTTTAATAGAATTAATCATTTCAAGGCTTTTGTGTGCATGATAACGGTGCACTTTACATACAGTGTTGGCTTTTTAGCATTGTGCAAAATTGGCTAGCAGCCCATGAAGGAATATATGCAACACTTAGGCTCCGAGGACTGTGACTTTGCAGCCCTTAGCTCTTCTACAGTTGAGCTGAGCCTTTAGTAAATAAGTATTCATATCTGTTGTAAAACTATTTAAAATGAATTTAAAATTAATGGTTGACGCTCTCCATACTGTATATAGACACAACAAATGCTCTACTTTCATCTTCATTAGTGATGGGTTAATTTATTCGCCAGGCACGAATTTGAACGTAAAAATTCTCCGGCCTTGAAAAACTTTTGACCCGGGCAAAGGTTCCAACACTGGCATCAAAGTTTTTTTCGATGCCGGTGCTGATTTTGACGCCGTTGACGATTAACGGATGCCGCTGATTAATGGATGCCGCCGACGGAAATTTCGTGAATTTTGTGGCCATTTTGCGAATTTCACTGGAAATATTCGAAATTCGGCCCGAATCGAGACGAGACAAATTCGCCCATCGCTAATCTTCATGGCATGCATCCTTAGAGAAAACTGGTGAGAATTTGCTCACATTTTGTTTGTATATCCTGATGCAATATATTGGCTAAACTGGACCATTTGGTGAACTACAACAGTTAATTGGATTAGGTTCTGCATATTTAAGGGCATCTTATTTCAATAAAACAAGGAGGCCAAACTGCCGTGAACCTTATCACTAATGGATTAGAGCATAGGCAGCAGTGTGTAAACATGAATATATATGTGCTTCCATTTTTGCTTAATTGGATTAATCTGAGGATATTGTGTAAAACATGTTTGTGTAGAAACAGAGTAAGGCAATGGTGTTATGGAAATTAATCCTATAATAGTCCTAGCCTTAATTGGTCATTTCAGAATGATATAGGCATTGTTTGCTATGAGCATAATAATAAGGACATACATATTATTTTCACAGTTACTAAATTGCCTGACACAGGTCCATCTAATGCAACTGCCTCTGGTAAGGATCACGCCTGAATTTGTGGCAAGGCCACAAAGGCCTGGGCCTAGGGCGGCAAAATTTTAGGGACAGTATGTAGCCCAGCGGCATCCTAAAGTGTATGGGAAATGCAGCGTTCCCCAAGCGATATGATGCATGCACGCATGTACTCGCGCGGGGAGGGGGAATGGTGTGCGTTAGGACCTCGAGGCGTTGGGGCAACACAAATAGAAATCCGGTGCTGGTGAGGATCAAGCAGCGGTTTACAGTGTTTTCCTTGCTACGGGCATCATGGGTTGCGTTGGTAAATAAACCCATTTAAGAACATAAGAGTTTAATCTCACAGTTTGCCCAGGAGCAGTAACCCATAAACCAAACAGTAGGTAGCATTTACTGGTCACCTGTTTAAAAACAAACATCTTATTGGTTGCTAAACGATACACAGATTGGACTAGTACTTGAGATCTCAAAGCAGGTGATTAGTGCCTATTCCTTATTGTACCTCCTCCTGGGGTACGATATTCAATAGAAGGTTAAAGTTGCAGGGTATAAGGAATGGCCAGGAGGCAGATTAACTGCTCAAAGTGTTTATTGTTGGCACAACATGTTTCCAACCTTTTGGTTCTTTGTCAAGTGTACAATGATTTGTTAACTTGTTACAATGGAATTCACGATATGTTGGAGGGGGAGGGAGACAAAATGGTGGGGATAATGTCATGTCATATCCTGTAGTTCACCTTAAATACTTACCTGCATTAATTACCCGAATTATTGTACACTTGACAAAGAACCAAAAGGTTCACTGCAATAAACACTATGAGCAGTTAATCTGCCTCCTGGCCATTCCTTATACCCTGCAACTTTAATCTTATTGGTTGCTATAAGATACTTCACCTGAGCAAACATAGTGCCTTTTATTACATACAAGGGATAATATTTTTATAAATGTGTCCTGTAACCTTAGAGACATTGTTAGGGACCTATTAAAAAAGTAAAATTATCAACATTCGAAATTTTTTGTAATTTTACAGTTTACTTCAAATAAACTCACACTTTAAAAAATATTGAATGTTTGCTAATTTGCCAAAGACCAGAGTATGGTAAATTGTAACTTTATAAAACTAAAATATTTGGAGCTGTGAAATATTTATTATATTTTCATTTTCTATCACATTCCCCAATTGTATTATGTGCCATTTGACCCAACACTCAATGACAAGGCCAATGGGCAATTGTTTCCAGCAGCATCATCCGTTCTGTTTTCAACAGGGATACAGACGATTACCTCAATAGCTTTAGAACAAAGCATCTCCCACATACAGCAAATGCCTTTTTAAATAAAATAGATTTTTAAACGAAAACATAATTTACAATTTAACATAAGAAATTACAATAAGTAATTCAAAAGAATTGATGTCATAGCATTGTTTAGTCTAGACATTGTGCTAATCATTAAACTAAATATTCTTGATAATTCAGCTTAAAAAATAAAAAGTAAAGCATTATTTCTATTATCGTAAAAGCAATTGGCTGTATAACTCTCGGATAGATTTAGCCATAAAGCAATATAGGACAAGTGGTTTTGCAAATCCTCTTTAAAACTGCCACTTTGGATTTAGCTGAAAATTGTTTTATAGCTCATTCTGGGGTCTTCTATTTTCTATTACTGCAGAAGATTTGGCTTTTCACATAAAGGAAGTTAAGGACTCAATATAAAATTACATTAAAGCAGAAAAGTATGCAATTGCTTTAACTGCAATAATCTAATGCTTCCTCAAAAACAAGTTTAAAGTTAAATAAAGCATAAAAAATATAGGCTATATTAAACATGTTTATAGTTATGGCATGCTAAAGCTCTGCAGGCAACATTTGTACCAATATTAGCATATTTATAAATATAACAGTACATTTTAACAAGTATTTTATCATACAGTTGCCATTGGAATCCAGTCTTTGTAAAATATGCTATTGCTTGAGGGGTTGCAAGATTTTCAGTGTTCTCATTAAATGTACTTTTTGCTGGCTTTAGATGAGATTGGTGGAAATTGAATGCTGGAAATATGAACAACTATTGATGAGCATCTTTTACTGTGATTAAAAATTCACAAAATGGCAGAAAATTTGCCAAATGCATTGGAGTCAGTGGGCATTTTTCTTGTGCCATATGCACTGGAGTGAATGGGCTTTTTTTCCTGTGTTTTTTCATTCTCTGCAAAGAAACAATCTTTTTTTTTTCAATGAAACAAAATGCATGGTAGAAATTTTTGCCATGTATGAAAAAGTGAATTTCAACCAAAATCTGTATCAGGTAAAAAAAATTGCCTAATCCTTAGACTGCAGACATTTTTTTCTTGTATGTGATTTTTGGGTATTGCAGCAAAACGTTAATGCAAAAAAAAAAAAAAAAAATCACTAGCCCTAGGAGTCTAGATTCTGGTTGAGTATTGGAGATTTTGGATAAATCTAACATAAGTGCCGTACTAAAATTCAGTCAAATCCTTAACCATATCCTGGAAAATTATGTTAGTAGGTAAAAATACATGCCCAGTTAGTGGACTGAACTGTATTCTGGTGGGAGACACAACAACAACCACTACTACCAAAATATTGTACTACTCTTATATCATGATTGTTTATTAAAGGCTACTACTAAAACCCAGCAGTTGCATATCTACTGTGGGATTATGACCATGACCCCTGATTATAATGAGACCAGAAAGTAGCCAGGAAGTATTTTTTGGGTACTTCGACCATCGAATTGGCCAAATTTAACTTCGATTCGAATAGAAAATACGAAAATAATATTTGACCATTCCAAAATCGAAGTATTGTCTCTTTAAAAAACTTTGACACTTCGCCACCTTAAACCTGCCGAATTGCTATGTTAGCCTATGAGGACCTCCTAGAACCTATAGCCAAGATTTGGCTACATTTTAAAAAGTTGAAGGATTTTTTTGAAAATCGTTCGATCAATCGATTAAATCATTCGGAACGTTTGATTCGAACAATTTCACCGAATGGTAAAATGCAAGATAATTGTAAAAGAAAAGTTCGACTATCGAATTTGGCCTATTTGATGGTCGAATTTTGAAGTTTTTTAACTTCGAAATTCGACCCTTGATAAATCTGCCCCTAAATGTGTGTTCAATAAATGTAATGTCTTCCTGTAATTCATGGGTTTCTGGATAACGAGTTTCTGGACAACAGATTCCATATCTGTACACAAATGAAAGGAATCGTAAGATGGCTTCTGTTGTTCAGAAAAGCAAAACATTTTAAATGAATCATGTGACAAAAGTGAGATTGTGAAGCACTAATTCTAATGCATACTGTTGTTTGAAGAGATATTTTATCATTTGTATACTGTATCAACCCCACAATCAGGGTGTGGTATTTCTTTTTCTACACATATGGCAGCACAAACACAAATTGTCCACTTTGGAGGACAAAATGTGCAACAATTGGAGTGGAGTATACAAATGGTTCTTCAAATTGTAGAAGTAGCCCTTTAGGGTGTTGTACAATTATCATAAAAAAACAATTGGTTAAAGGTTAAAAAATGAACATTTCAAACTCATAAGCCATATACTGAAACCTTATTAGTAAACATAATTGGGTGTATATTAAGGATTATAAAATTGCAACATTTACCTCTTTCTGGCGATATTTTATTGCCAGTTTTAATCGAGCAAGGTCATTGCCATTCGATTCATCCAACAATCCACCATCATCTCTGTAGTTGAGAATAATTTCCAATTCTCTGGAACTCCGTGTCTGATCTAGAAGATCTTTGGCAAACTGCTTACACTGACTTGACAGTTCCTCGTACTCTGATTTGAATTCATTTTCCACTTTGCTCAACTCTTGCAACTCCCAGCTCAACTGAAAAGCTGTCAAAAATGGATCTTCACTGGATAATGCAATAAGAGAGGGACTCGACAGAGCTCTGTAGATATTTAGCCTGGATCGGGAATGTCGGAGGCTATCCACATCAGAGCCTGAAACACATTCAACACAATTGCAACGAACCTCGTGGGGCCTTGGCACGGAAACGCCCTTTTGTACCAAATGCTTTATGATTTCATAATTGTTTGTGTGAGCAGCCAATATTATTGGAGTTATATCTGGTGTAAATTCTGAGAACTGTTTATCTAGGAGGATTGGGGGGACCTGTAAAAAAATAAAAATGGAAAAACATGAATGCCTTTAAAAAGAAGAAGAAATGACTTTACATAATCAAATTTGATTTCTTTTAAAAAATACATATCTCAAAATATTTCAGTTAAAATCAAATAATTACTTATATTACAAAGTTTGTCAATAACATCTATACAATGTAGGAAACGTATACCCATAATATATATTTATGTATGCATTTCATGCTTTTTCTATATCATTCATACAATTTTCCAAGAAAATACTGAACAGCAGTAAAATAGAATTTTAAAGGGACAGCGTAAAATTAAAAATCTACAGACAATTTGTAATGTTTTGTTAACACGAGTAACTTTGAAATCAAAATTACTAGAAAATAGCCATCTTTGTGCTTGTAGAACTGAAATGGCAGATTGGCCCTTGCATTTTTTATGGTATATAGCATAGTATAGTGGCAACACAAATATATCCACCATCTGTTGTGCCTGATGTATAGCGACGGTTGAATAAATTTGCCAGGCGTGAATTTGCCGCAAATTTACGTGTTTCATCCAGCGGCGAATACAGTCACAAAACTGCCACAAATTCGCCAGCGTCAAAAGATGTTGGACACGCATCGGAAAAGTAACTTGCGTCAAAACCATCACACATCAACACTATTCGGATGCCCCTTTAAAATCAGCTTCAAAATTTGCAATTTGCCTTTTTTTTGCCGTTTCACAAATTTTACTGGTCTTTTCGGTGAAACAGGACAAATTCGCCCATCACTACTGATGTACCATGCACTTCCTGACATGGTGCATCGGTAATGAAATGTTCAAGCATATTTCATCTGATCTGTTGAATCAACTGCATAAGCTGGCACATATGGTCAGGCAGTATAGTTAGTTTGGCTAGTGTAAGAAACCGATGTATTAATTTTCAAATTTGAGCCATTTTAAGAAAAAAATCACATTGTTCCATGAATTTTTACAAATAAAAAATCAAATAAAAAAAATTCAATAGTTTGAATACTGAAAATTGTGGGGGTATTTGCAGTGAATTTCTTGTGAAAAAACACAACCTCAAATTTTGTATAACTAGGCCCATAACTAGGCCATGAAGTAGGAGTTCTGGTTTCAGGCAATGGCACACAGGGGAGCATGACAAAACATCATAAGCTCCTTACCCGCTGGCATAAATGTAAATCGCCAGTGGGACAACATGTCTGTCGTCTATGCTTGCGAGGCAACTTTGGGCTACTATGCCAAGCATATGTTTTCTAACCACAAATTTACAGTAATCCCAGTGGGAAGGGAACTTTGGACATTTTGTGGACTGCGTTGCAGGCTATAAAAAAATATCCCATGTGTCAGTACCCTGTCAGCAGTGGTCAAAGGTTTCATCTGGAAATCGTTGTAACATCACTGCAGGCATGTAAACTCTTAGCGGGATTAATTAGCAGATAAAAATTTATAACAAAGTTCAGCAAGGCAAAAGAATGTTCCAGCAGACATTTCAAAAGATGTATTTTTATGAGAACTGGATTAAATTAGTATAATGAAAGACCAGGTTAGTGCTAATCAAAGCCCATAACATTCTACGGCTAGAATAGGAGCGTCCATGCATGAACATCATTTGCATTAGTTAATATTGCATAAATAGCCTGATTTGAATTATTTTGAATTATTCTAGTAAGATGTAAAAGGTTTCAAAAGAAAGCCCACTGTTTTACTACTCAGAATCAGTGAAGAGTGAATCCCCCTAGCCCTTAATTTGGATGCCAAATACTGTCAAATCAAATGGGTCAATGACTGTACCGAGCTATCCAGGTACACACAGGTTCCACCCCAGTGCTTTATATTTGACATAAAATTACATTTTGCAACTCTACACACACCTGGCCCTTTTGGGACCTTATGACGATATTTAGCACTGTTGAATGAAAATGGAATTATTGTATAAAGCCTGTAATTGTACAGGCTGTTGAGGTATGTTGAGCCTTACAACGGCAGTTATTGTAAGACAATTTGGTGCATCAGACTAAATTTTGGTGTGAAAAAATTCACATTATGGGCAGTAAGACAATTTTATCAAAATTTAGCTAACAGACATGTAGGGGGTTATTTACTAAACTCCGAATGGCAAAAATACGAAAAATTCATGTTTTTTTTAGTATAAACTCAGAATTTTAAAAAACCACAAATTTTTCAGAATTTATTATACCCCAAGGATGGAAAAAATCTGAATCCGAAAATCCGGCATCTCAGACCTGCCGAGGTTGCATATAAGTCAATTGAAGAAGTTGCAAAGATTTTTTGATCTGCACTGGGTTTCATGCAATAATCCGAAGTTTTCAAGGTTTTCAGGCAAAAATCCGAAAAAATCGGAGTTTTCGATAGAAATTCTGAAAAAAATGGAAAATTCTTATTTTTCCGGATTTTTTTCAAATTTTTCACGCAAATAGTTTTTTGGGAAATTATTGTATTAATAAATAAGTTGAAAAAAACAGTGCGGATTTGGAAAATATTGAGATAAATTCGGACTTTGTTTATCACAAATTAATTTTTCTATTTCAAGAGCACCTGATGAATAAGTAATAAATGGCAAGCAGCCAGTTAGTTTATCAAGAACTTCTCAATACACACGTGTCTTTCATACGCAGATCATAAATCAAACCAGTAACCAGTAACCTTTAAGAACAAAAGTGTTGAGTGAAGCACCGGCTTCAGCAATGGAAGTAAATGATGTTATACATTGTTCACTCTCTTTCTACCCCTGCTTTTATAATGTAATCTCTTCATGCCAGGAATGTGATATTTCTTAGGAGAATGGTAATAAGTGCTAAATTTAACTGTCTGTACAAAGAGGCAAAAAAATATTTCTGCTCTTTTATTTAAAAGAAATCCAATAACAATCCGTTTGAGCTTTTTTTGTTAAGATCATTTTAATACATTATATATTTTGACAGGATTTTCTGTTCCCCACTCAAATATTGCTTCACAAACTGAAATCCAAGTACTTCAATCTATAGTTGTCAATGCCAATTATTTAAAACCACCACAATATCATAATTTTGCCACAACCATCCAACTTAAGCAGAAAATGTTAAATTGTTTTCAGGAAGTAGTGTAAAATTTGTGTGGTACAAATGAATTCCAAGGTTCTACACAGAAATCACATATATAATTCATATTATTTATATAGAATCATTTTCCCCATAGCACTTTGCTGAGTAATGGGATACAAATGGTTTACATATAGTGACAAATAAATAACAAAAAATCAAGTTTTTAATAACATAAATACAATTAGTAATTTTAGTGCAAATTTTTAAAAACTTGATTTGCTGTAAAAATTAACTTTGAGGGGCATATTTATCAAAATCCAAATTTAAATTAAAAAAAGTCAGACCAAACTAGAATCCATGATTGGACCTTATTTATTATTAAAAAGTACAATTTAGTTGGATTGAGGACAAACATGTAGTTTTTCCCAAATTGCTCCGAAATAGTCAGATTTTCGGGGTAATTTCAGCGCAAACCACAGAAACTTGGATGGACTTTTTCCATCCTTGGGGTATAATAAATCTCGAAAAAAAATTTGATAGTAAAAATTTTATAGTAAAAAAACTAATTTTTTTTGAGTTTTTGGCATGCAAACTTTAATAAATAACCACCTCAAAGTTGATAAATCGGGTATACATTCTCAGCCATTATATCCTAATAGGAAAGGTAAACTGGGTCAGATATATGGAATCAACCAGAGATAGCCTTTTGAAACAAAGCTATTAAGCATGACTGGAGTGGTCACCAAGGGCCTAGTATCTGAGACAGGGTATATTTAACCCTTTTGTGTTAGTATTACATTTTTCTAGCAGTATTACATTTTTCTAGCTGCTCTCATGTAACCCATTCTCTCAAACACACAGGCTGGCACATCCAGGACCACCAAATTATGACGTCAAATAAAAGTTGTTCAAATTAAAAGCATTCTTAGTTTATTGAATCCTTATATACAATAAGAGAAGAACAGTGAACTAAGGGGATAAAGAGATCTGAGGTGTTGTCACCCCTTCCCCCACCCTCTTGCAAACCAGTTCAGGCAGAGCAACAAGGTCCAGTTAAGTTAAGTATCAAAAAGTAAAACTTCACCTTTAATAGTTGATATTAAAAACTGCTCATCACAATTATAGGCAGTGCAGGACTGTTGCCTTAAAAACAACGATTTAAAAGAAAAACAACAGGTGGTACATAGGGGGTTAAACTTGGAAGACACTGAGTCGTGTACAATGCCTAAGTACACATGCACATTTGAATAGACGGAACAAGTATAAAAGTTCACTACCCTTTCCCTTTTGCCAACCCCGCTCCCCTGTGACCAATTCTACCTGTCTACATGTGCAACGGATGGGATCTAGATCCCCCACCGACCACCTATAGATGTATATAGAAATGGCTTGGAAAACTTGGAACCCCGGTCAGAGGTTTTGAAATGCAGTGGATGCCTTTACCAAATCTGTGTGAGCCCTCTGTGAGTTCTAACTGAGGAAGGGTATTGGAATGGCTCCAGTGTGTGTCCCCTCTGTGAGGACAGGTTCTGATCGATAGCCTGCTATGTGGGAGCTACTGCCTTTATCAAAAGGAGAGGTATTTGGGGCAGGTAGCGCTACCTAAGGTAATATAAAAAGCTCTTGGGACTATGATTGTGTTTGTCTACCAGAAGTGGAGTGTGCGGCCCTGGGTAAAGACTGTGCCAGGAGTTGGGAAGACCACACGAGTACCCCAGGGCAGGCTTGATATTGCCGGAAAAAACCTGGTTGGCCCCCATCTCTTGAGGACCCCACTGGCCCAGATCCACACCCTGTGCTTCTTCCTGCTGCAACCTCCCTTCTTTGGGCTGGTAGCATTGTGCAGTTTCAGAGGAGAGAGCTGAATGAGGTGGCTCCTGTAATGCCGTCCCCCCCTCACCTGCTTACCTTTCCAAGGGGGAGGCAGCAATGCTAGTGCTGAGTGTGCAATTGCACTCTCTCGCACATGTAAAGCTGAAATTCGGCTCTTAAAGGTACTAGGAGGACTCATGAGAGTGTACCAGATTGGGTTACATAGGCGGGGCTAAAGGAAAGTATCTTATCCTTTGGTTTAGTTTATTAAGTAACATTCTCTAAATATACATTATCCTACTGGTTACTGGATGGTACCTTTAGTTTTCCCATTCCCCCCCCCTTTAAGACCTCTACTGTCCTTACAATACTGTTAAAGAATATTATCCCCAGTGATGCATAATCTGAGTCACATTCTCATAGCTTTTAGCCAATCCTTGGCAGTTACTAACTGCATTTACTATTTAAGGCATCCTGCTGTAGTTTCCCTGTCTTGGTAGGCAAATTCATTCATAGCTCAAAAAAACAGACATGTTTCAATGGTGTGGCCTATATCTTGAAGCTTACATTAATACATTTTTTATATAGGAATAATATAATAATTTACATTCAAAATTTAATTTGCCACTAGCCTCTGCGACCTTCATTCCATATGAGTGTCACTTTATGCCAAAGGAGAAAACACGTGCACGTGCCTGTGGTGTGCAAATGAAAAATGTGCCAGGAGGGATCACATCAAACATGGAGACATGAAAGACAGGGGCTGAGTTATGCAGAATTCTGCAAAAACATGTTTTATTCAAATTATACCTACTTTATTTTTTTCATTTCTTAATAATTAGAAAAAATACCATCTTGGGCTTCTTACCTCATAAATTAAAAGCACAGTGGTTCAACATCTTGAACATGAGAATCTATGTAAATTATTTTTATTGCAAGCCCCGGCTCAGCTCTCCTGTCGAGCACCAGATATGTTATCATATTTTTCTTCTAATTACAAAACCCTGTGTTTTAAGCGGTTCTTAAATTTTATTGACAATGATACAAAGTTTTTGTTTGGTAATAAACATCAATCGCTCTGTTTAAAATGAACCATACATTTATATATTATTCATTTATAGTTGGCTATAAATTAAATAATAATGCTGGTGTCTGAGTAAAAGTAAATATAAAGATATTTGGCATATTATTATTATTACTTCCAGGGGAACTACCATGGCTATACACAGACAACCAAACTGTAATGGGTATTTAATGTTTTATTAGAGTGCTCTGTGATGTTAGGTTGTTAGGTTGAGCATTTCAGATCAGTGACTCTCATTGTAATAAGATTTTTTTTTCAAATCTTCAATTTTTTGGTTGTTCAAACAAATTTGTCTGGGACATATGCAGAAAGACAACTAATGAGACTGAGAAAAACACAAATAACTATACCATTTCATACCAAGCAATGTGAACTCTGCTTTCATTTCCTAGCTTGTAGGAGCAAAGCTAATTGCCGAGTGGTTGAAATTTGTAACAGTATCTGTGCAATTTATCACCTGTAAATCTGCCGTAAAAACGCAAAAACCAAGTACCAACGGGTAACAAATGCGGTAATGGCGGAGCTCACCCAGCGACTTCCAATCCCCTGGCCGACCGATGCTCTTGCGATACACCAGTCACCTCCAACTGGCTCCAACATGCAGACAAGAGCTCGCTGCGGAGCGCAGATTGGAATAATCCAGGAGACGGTATAATATCAATCCGGCTTTATTACAACGCTTAAAATTACATGGAATGGAGGGGTATGTGAATCTCTCTAACGCGTTTCGTGCCTACATCCTTGGCACTTCATGATGAAGTGCCAAGGATGTAGGCACAAAACGCGTTAGAGAGATTCACATACCCCTCCGTTCCATGTAATTTTAAGCGTTGTAATAAAGGAGGAAGGAAATCAAGGGGGTGTTCTCTTTTAGCTTGAATAGTATTAGTTTAGAGTAGCAGTAGAAGGGGCTTTCAACAGCTATATGAGGTTACAAGAAAGTTAATTGTTAAAGACTATATAAATATAATTGATTACATTGCCCTACGCTTAACTGATGTTAATGTTGGTCATTATTTATGTAAATGTGTTACTAAACAAGCTGCAGCATTTTGCACCCAAAATATATCATGTGGTCTGGTATGTTATCTTAAAGGACACATAAAGCATTTTCTTACAATGTAAATAAGTTTGGCATATCTTCCCCACCCAAGCCACATCATTTGTACTGCATAGACCCCCCCCCCATTTGGCAGCGCCATAACATTTTCCTAAAACAAGTAGCAGCTTTCATCTGGTGGCCATTTTCCCTCTGACACATCATCAGTAAAATTGATACATGTATGTATGTAAAGTTCATGCAATGCAGAATGCATTTTTTTCTAAGCTCAGGAGAGGGGGTTAAGAGCAAAAATAGGATCAGACAGCTAGAGTTTCTATGGGAAACAGGAATGCTATCTCTTGAGTGACTGTTAGACTATAGGGTGCCTTAAGTAATCTGAGCTGAGAAGAACTGAGCATGCTCATAAGTCAACAGATGAAGCAAATTCCTGAGGGAGGGAGCTGAGGGGGTTATAAGAGGAGAAGGATTTCTAAGTGATTAAGGGGACGCTGCAGCCTTACTCTTAACCTTTTAACAAACAGAGTGGCAGTTATCTAAAGATTTCAAAAAGGCTAATCACTGATTAAATGTTTGTGGAGAGGGTTTACATGTCCTTTAAGGAAGATAGGGGCTTTGTGTTTTCAGGAGGAGCCAATCAGACTGATGTTGCCCGTGTCGTGTTTGTGTGTCTTAACATGCTCTTCAAACCCTCATTGCCTCCGAGCCAAAGTTGATATCTCTCTCTTGGCACCCAGTATCTTGTCTCTCCAGCAGTCAGGTTGGCCTAGCAGTCCTTTGCCTCAAAACCTTTACAGCACTCCATTTGTGCCTGTTTAATCTAACCTGTTATCTATCACACACATGGAAGGGGATCGGGCTTAGTTGATTTAGCCCCATTAAAATACATGTTTCAAGCCTTTACCATGAGTAGACCCAGCTGAACACTCTACGCAGTTAGCCAAAAATTTAACTTTATTGTAGCTCTGCTCCATAGCCATAGACAAATAGTACAACCTTTCCCAGCACTGGTGACCTATGTTAGTGTGAATATAAAGTCTATTTCACCTCTTTCACTCACAGTTTGTCTTTTCTTTTTTTCTTCACCTTTCAGGGCATCCATGATGTTTTTCTGCTGCCCATAGCAATGTTGCAAAAGGCTATTCAGAAGGCTTTTTCAGGTGCTGTTTGTAACTTGTTGGACCTTCATGTACAACTAAGTGCTGCTCTTTCTGTAGCTCCTTAAGTTCTCAGGACTAAAATGAACCCTGTCTTATCTGTAGCTTAACAACATGGTCAGTACCACCACTAAACGTCGGGCAAAAGCTATTACTCATCTCTGAGGTAAGTTCCAGAGTTACAAGCCTAATACCGTGGCTATCCCTCTGTTGCTGCCTGGGGTGGACAATCACTTGGTTTAGGCTTAAAATGGACCCACCTCACATATTTGTCAAGTCAAGCACATTCTTCCTCTAGAGTCTCGACTAAGCCCCTTATATAGATTGCTTACTGTATATAGAGGAAGGTCCTATGACCTCCGCAACTCTAGAAACCTCTTAGGGGAATTCTATCTGCTGCTAATCTTAGGGGGTTGCTTCCATCAAATGATTTTATCTACAAGTAACACTTAACTATTTTAAAAATATACTTTGCCCTCTTATACATTCATATGTAGTCAGACAAGTGTCTGGTGATCGCCCCACTTGGCAGACTCAGGCCATTTACCCTATCTACAGTATTACACTGGCAATTAGTTTACCTCTGTGCTGTTTTCTTCCTCCTTTACAAAGAACTGTGTACATTAAAGTGTATATTTTTAGCAAGAATAGACTTCTTTTCTTTTCTTTGATTGCAGGTGAAACTGTTGCTTTAGAATTTGGCTTTAATGCTGAGATAGATGCCTAAAGGCAAACATCTCATGGAAAGCTTTCTCTTCAACAATACATTAACACAAGCTGCCCAGTGCATTTAAAAAGAAGACCTAAAAAACAGGCACAAACACATTCACACAAGTAACACTGTTAAACCTGCTCATGCCAAAAAATAACCTTGTTTATGCCTTCTATGCTCTTAGAAGCCATGCCCCCCTTGACTATATTTAGTATGTTCTGGGTATGATTTATCCTGTTGCCTGTTCTGTTAAGTGCTGAGCTCCCTTGTGCTATCAGAATAAATAAACAGATACTTACAGTGGCTACACAAGCGACAAGCAACATGCAAGCAGGTCAAAGAATTCCCCTTTAGGTCCCTGCATAGTGTTAAAGTTACTGTATATACCCATTGTCTACTGCACTCTCACGCAAAAACTCAATAAAAAGATTGAAAAAATCCCCTAGTTCTGCTTTAGCATGAGTAGCTAAAATAAGTAAATGCTGAGCCCAGCATTACAGGTACATGGGCTACCCCAGAATTCCAGAAAACCTTGTATCCCCTGGCACTCCTGCAAGTAGTTCTGGGAACACAAAACGACTCATTTACGTTGGTCAGTGCAGTAAGCGCAATGGCCATGTTTTTCCCATATTGCAGCATCTTCCCCAGAATTCCATTGTTGGTGCGGTTGCAAGGTGATGTTGCACCTGATGCCGGTATGGCCAACATATCAAAATTAAGGAAATTACATTTGCAATTTACCATAAATCAGGTGCAATTGTTGTTGGCGTAATTTCCAGTGTTTAGTGTGAGAATGACTACTGGAACTACTGCCTGGTCCGGAGGTGGCAGTAGCTCCAGGGTTCCTCTGTGTCCTCTGTGAAGCAGGAATGACTGAAAGAGGCATAGAGAACTATATAGAAGTTCAAGGAGCGCATTTTGATCCAAGTACCTTTAATGCATGAGGTTTTACAAGCTACTTGGGGGAAATTTGCATGAATGCAACTGCACTATTGGATATAAACAAGCCCTTAAGAGTTGCATTAATAACCAGCAGATTCAACTGTTGGATGGGCAAGTACATCTAGACTTTTTTTTTTTGCACTTTGCACCTTGTGTCCCCGGTATAATTAAAGAGCACTATGGGCTCTTTCTGTACAATCCCGTAGTGCAACTAATGCATACTGTACTATTCTGTACTAATTGGCCAATGAAATGGATACACATATGTATAGATCTAGAACAAACAATGTTAAATAATAAATGAGCAAAAGAAGGTCCGAATTTGCAAAACATTACTGTGTCTGAAAAAAGCACATGAAACCCAAAATTACATTTGATAGCTCTCAAAGTTTTGTGTTAATAGTTTTACATAACGGGTTGCGTGCCACGCTGTGAGAAGTCAATCAATAGATGCAATACTCCGTAAAATTAAAACCTTCTGGATTCTGGGTTAGCAATTAATAATCCCGAATTGCATTTTGCTTGGTGATAATTAACATTACAATGTCACAGGATTCCGGTCTGCAAAAAAACATTCAGAGCTCATATTTAAACAGTCAGTGATATAAAAGCCTGATCCTTCAAGCGTATAATCAGTGAATGGATGAACATAGAAAATAAGATGGTTTTTGGCAGATGTTTGGTAGAAAAAACCTAAAGCATATTTTACATAAAGGAAAACTAAAGCTCAAAAAAGAAGGCTAGAAATGCTTTACTTTATATTTTGGCTTTCAGTAATAGGCCAGACCTAGCAGTTTAGCAGGGAAGATCTGTGCCTTTAGAAATGCCCCCCAGTAGCTCCCCATCTTATTTTCTACTGATTCAATGCAAATGCTCTGGACTGCTGTCACTTACAGTACCTGAGCTTAGGGACCAATACAAAATATACTGTAGGGGGCAAATTCACTAAGATTCGTAGTTGTGCCAGGCGTAACTTCGCCGCACTTCACCACTCTTCGCCAGGCGTAGTTGCGCCAACGCTCCGCAAATTCACTAAAATCCGAAGTTGCGATCAGGGGTAGCTTAAGGTTGCGAAGTTGCGCTAGCGTTGATTCGCTAAGCGAAGTTACGCTAGCGATGGTTAATTTGCATACGGCGCCAAATTCAAATTTCAATGGAGGAATACGTACAATCACTACAAATGCCTGGGAAACCTTCAAAACATCAAATAAAAATTTTTTTTTTGCCCTACACATGTGCCCACTGTATAGTTAAGCTGCCATGAGTTAGGAAATGTAGGGGGGAAGGAGGGGAGCCCCCCAAAAAAATTTGATCTTTTTCATCCTATCACCCATAATATAGAAAAAACGCCAGCGTTTTTTGGGACTTAGAAAAAATTTTTACTTTTTTTGAAACAATCCCTTTCTACTCTATTGCGCTTCGCCTGGTCTGAGGTGGCGAAGGAAGTCTAGCGTAAAAGGTAGCGTTCAGTACAATGCGCGCGTTAGTGAATTTGCGTAGTTATGTCTGCTGCGCAAATTCGCCAGGCGTAAGGGTACGAAGTAACACTAGCAAATTTACGCCAGCGTTCGTTACTGAATTTGCAAAGAAACGAAAATGACCAACGCTATCGAATTGACGCTAGCGTTAGGTGCTTCGGCGCATAGTGAATTTGCCCCTAGGAGTCAATGGCAGAGGTCCCTTGAACCATTTCAAGATGTTAATAGCCTTCATGATTTTTTTTTTTTTTTGGAGGGCTCTGCCCAAAAACTTGATCATTTTGAGCGATTCTATTTTTTTGTTTGCTGAAAACTCAATCAATTCATTATCGGATCATTAACTAACAACTCGCTGATTTGAGTTATTTCTTAAATTAGAAACCATTTGTTTCCATTTTTGAGTTGTGAGTTCATTCCAGCTCATTGGAGGTATATAACACGCTAAAATTTGACCTTGGATAAATAACCCCCTTGGAGATTGAGGTTCATAGTTTTAATTCTAACCTCACTGATATGTACATGGTATAGGGGCAAAAAACATCTTTTTTAAAGGCCCATATTTCTTTCCAAACTTTAAAGGCTCGATTAGTAGATACGGAGTATAAATTACTTTTAGAACAATGTTTCTAAGCATAACTCATTTTTGCTCCACTCTCCTGGACAAATTTGGGGAAGAAGGTCCAGATGAACCACACCAAACACTTTATAGAAAATCAATCAACCTACCTGTTTTTCTCCACTTGGCTTCTTGTGATTTAAAAGTAGTTCTACTGCCCCCACGACTTCTTTTCTTATAGCATGCAGTAATGCATCACCAACATAGACGTTGTAAGACAAAAGTAGCTCAATCAGTTCAAGGTTCTCATTTTCAATGGCAATAAGTAAAGCAGTTCTTCCCAAAGGATCAATGCAGTTAATATTTATCTTAAAATATATTTCGGCTTCTTCGAGTGCTTGTTTTACGCTGGCATAGTCCCCTTTTTCTACAGCGACCAGGTAGGATTTCTCAGATGGGGAGAGCTCTGATTCTGAACGCACAATGCGAAGAGGAATCCGGTCCTGGTAGGGTGAGTTGGAGCTTCTTTTATAGTAAAACTGAGCCATGTTTATGCCATGTTACGCTGTCTCTGCAGGAGGAAAATGGATAAAGACATTTTATTGTAATTCACCATTAAAATTTAAAAAAAACAACATTTTAAACATCAACAAAAAATGTTCATGAATCTATTCTAAAAGGGGTTTGTTCACCTTTAAATTAACTTTAAGTATGATTTAGAGAGTGATATTCTGAGATAATTTGCAATTGTTTTTTTTACTGCACAAAATGCACCACAGCCACCTGCAATGTCAGTCATAGTTGAGCAGGCATTTCAGGCACAAAGGGTTAAAACCTGCTACCGCTGTGGGGTCCTGCATCAGCAACAGAACTGCAGATATAAATCAGAAACCTGTAAAAATTGGGGAAAGTCACAGTAGATCACATTGCTCATTTCTGCAGAAGCAAATCACACAGGTCCAGGGTGCAAACTGTGACTAGTTGTAACAGCCAGGAAAGTCGCTGCACAGATTTGTACTCCGCATGGGGCAGATGATGGCATGCATATTAAGCTGGAGATTGACGGGCATCCAGTAAACATGCTGCTTGATTCAGGGACATCTGTATCTCTAATATCAGAGACTGTTTACAAGAACTGTTTAAGTAAAATCACACTGCAGAACAACCTTTTACATCTCACTTCTTCTATTGGAGAAAAGATTCCTGTGCTTGGTTAGATCCCAGCGCTAGTGACTTACACAGGTCAGCCATTTACATTGCCCTAAATGGTTGTGAAGAGCGACAGGACCAAACTATTTGGTAGAAATTGGTTGAAGCACATAAAGCTGAATTGGTCTAAAATATTTACTATCAAACAAACTCCTAGTCTAGTGATGGGCAAATTTCTCCCGTTCTCCCGAAAAATTTGTGAAACTCCAAAATTGACCCCCCCTTCAAATTAATGGGCATCCGAATAGTGTTGACTCCCGGGAATTTTGATGGAAGCGACTTTTTGGAGGCACTTCCAAAATTTATTCGGCGGCGGCAAAACGTGGAAAATTGCCCGTGAATTCGCTCCAGGCGAATTTATTCGACCATTACTACCAGCTACAGTAGCATTCACAAAAATCTGCAACAAGTATTGAATAAGCAGGACTCTCTATTTAAAGAAGGATTTTGGAAGCAAAATTCAGTAAATTCATGTACAAAGCCCATTTTTCATAAGCCTTGTTCTTTGCCATTCGCCCTTAAAGAGGTGGTTCACCTTTAAGTTAACTTTTAGTACATTATTCAATGGCTAGTTCTAATGACCTTTTCATTTTTTCTTTTTGTATGGTTTTTGAATTATTTGCCTTCTTCTTCTGACTCTTTCCAGCTTTAAAATCTATAAAAAGCTCTGTAAGGCTACAAATGTATTGTTATTTTTACTTTCTATGCAGGCCCTCTCCTATTCACATTCCAGTCTATTCTTTAAATCCATGCATGGCTGCTAAGGTAATTTGGACCCTAGCAACATGATTGCTGAAATAGCAAACTGGAGAGCTGTTGAATAAAAAGCTAAATAACTCAAAAAAAATGTCAACTCATATCTGCTTGATCAGTAATGGAAGAATCCTTGTTTATGCATTATAGCAGTTTTCAAAGTTAATGATGGACCAGAAAGTGGGTCATTTAAGGGCTCTAGCACGTGGTTTGAATTCAAGCATTTTGCCAGGTGTGATTTCCAGCAACTTCCCTGGAAACTACTCCAGCCCTGTGGGTGCAGAATGATTATCAAGGAAGTCTATGAAGAGGAAAGTTTGAGCATTTTGCTGCCCGACTGCCCACAGAGGTGGAAATTGTGCCAGTAACATTCTTTCCATTTGCCAAAGCAGAAGGATTTTACAATTAACGTCTTACTTATTAGTGTCTGACCTGTGGGTGGATTGGTGGTACCAGAGTGATTACCAATACCTGTGCCATAGCTGCATGGCCCTATTTCAGGTTATGGTACACGTTGCAACATAAGCAAAACAAATATCTTACAGCATTTCATTCGTTTAATTTCATGATATAAATCCAACAAATATATATTACCTACAGAAAGTAATAAGGAATTTAAAAAAAGGCCAAGTCTGTAGAACAGGGAAATAGCGCACAAGCTATATCTATTAAGAACTATACACATGGGAACATTCTACTTTACATAATCAACAATTCTTTCTACAAGATATGGTTCCAAAGGTCAGAAGCTCTTGCAATAAATACCCATTAAAAAGTCTCCATGCGTAACCTTTCCATGTTTTAATTCAGTTTATCTCTCAGCAAAAAAATATGCTCAAGTAAATAACTTAGCTTATAATTAAAATAACTGTGATTTAATGGAACACTCCATATATACAGAGCTCCTTAGCATGCAGAGCACCTTTCAATTATAGGGCTTTTGTAACTAAATTTGCAATTACCCCAATAAATCCTGTACCTTTTTACAAGCATGCAATTTGTGATATAATTTCACATTTTAAACTCCACAAACAACAAGCCAGAAATATACATGTCTTTAAGGCAGCAACCCAGACAATATGTTTATGGGACATACCAGTTTGGCACAGCAGGCAGATGCATTATCATATTATAAAAAACAAAACAAGTGCTACTGTATACATCAGTGTCAATAATTGTCACTAAATGTCACTTTTTAAAATTACACTTTGGGTATTTTTACATTCTGTTTGACGCTATCAAATGTAACCTTGGCTTGAATCAATCTGCATGTGCCATTTGAACAAATGTTCAGACAGTATATATAAAATCAGATCTCACAGGGGAGCACAAAATCACTTCCACTAATGTGTATTAAATTATGATGCCTTTTCAGGCAGTGCGATAGTGCACATTTCATAGGCTTTGAATAGGTATCGCATGAAATGTGTATGGCAGAGCTTATGTTGATAGCCTTGTAATAAATACCTTTATTCTTACAATCCTGGATTTGGAGTGATCTATTGAAGTGCCTGCCATATTCTTTGTACAAATAATAAAGGCATGCCAACATGTGGTCTATTGATACAATGCAAGCTACTGTCTACCAAAACTATCAGTTCAGTTTAGGAGGAAATTACCTACAAAATTGATGTATTACTCTCTTCACTAAACTTCAGAACCTGTCTTCTAAAATACTACCTTGTTCAACATTAGTTCAGTGAATGGAATTTATTATGGACATCGTTTTTGCCTATTGCCTTAAAAAGAAATCTACAGTTTACATTAGCCAAAAAGAAAGGTACACTAGTCTCATTTTCCAAATTTCTAGATCTTGTGAGTAGGAGAAGGAAGGTCACACAGGGATGCTGTCCTCTTCCCAATGGCCTGCATTGGTGGCATTATGATGCAATCATTGGCCCAAGGGCACTTTAATTTTAATAGTTTAAATTAAGTAACTTTATGAGATCATGGCTTGATCTTGTTTAGCAACTGTCTTTTTGGGTGTCTGTCTATCCCAGTCCATGACAGTTTCTTGCAACCACCATTTGCCAATGACTGGTTTATGCTGTCATGATTTTTTCAGATTGCTTACAATATTTATTGAAATAGTATATGAATTAGGGCCTTATGTGGCCCTTATACAAATTGGGCCCTTCTGCAGCAACAGGGTCTGCTTCCTTTGTAGTTACACCCCATTATTCTCCCTGATCCATTTCTGCTGTAAGGGATCTGGACCACAAGATGCATTGCCAAGAAGATGAACCTTAAACTTTCATAGCTATCTTCACATAGTGTCACCTTGTGCTGTGTCTTTATTGTGACTGTGCTGGCATTTACCATCTTGTGCTGTTCCTCAGACACAGCACGGAGATAAAACCACCTGACTGGTAGGATGTATGTATCACTGTTATTTAAAGGTACAATGTCTTGCAAATACTCCCATCAACATTTTTTCTGTGTGTGTGATTGCAAATCAGAGAAGTTCCAGAGGAAGGGTATCATATTCCAGCATGTCCTGGCCCTGGGTGGAGGCACGCCAAATCATACTGTACCTGCTCTCCCCTATAGTGGAGACACAGGACTGCTGTAGCACCAGACAGTAAAAAAATTAGTGCTAGATTTCCTGAAGTAGAAGAATAGGGCTACTTTGGTTTTGTACTGTGTTTTATTTTCAAACACAGTAAAATAAAATGTAATTTGTAATTCCACTACACCTCCCCTTCATTCTTTCTACCTAACAAGACCCATCTTTGTGCTTTAGAGTCCATGCTCTACTGTTCCTTAGCTGGACATAACCTAATATAGCCAAATTAGGGTTACATATATATTACCCCTTTGTATGACTGAAAATCAGCCATGATAATGAGTGCCCTCTGTGTATCTCCTGTGATCTCACGTGAAATAAATAAGTGGGAGTTCATTAAACCATCTAGAATAATATAGAGTGATTAGTCAAGCAAATCAATATTTATACCTCTAGTAAAACTCAAATTGGGGTGTTTTTATTATTATTGATTGCACCTATTGGACATAGTGCATTTAGGATGGAGGAGTGTTTATAAACAGAATATGCACAGTGCACCTCTGGATATACAGAGTTTTCATTCTAGTTGTGCAGAAGGCCCAAGGTAGTGGTTACATTTTGCACAAGTTTGAAAAGCTGTGTCTAGAAAAGTAAAAAAAAAGAAGAATGAGGAATGGGAAATATATGTACATTAGCTAGTTCAGAAATAGCAGAGAAGTCACCTTCAAAATAATCTGCTTGGAAATAATCCCCAAATTGATTTTTGGTCTTTCCACAAATGAAAAGAAAAGAAGGCATTAATCAAGAGACTATGCTTTAGGTAAGGAAATAATCTATGACATTCTTTCTGCACAGATACTATTGGCTTTGTTGTAACTGATTTTTTTTTTGCCAGGGGCCCTTCCAAAGAATATTATCTGGTAGTAAAGTCTGTCCTTATTTCTAAATGCATTTGCTATTGATAAATTCACTTAAAGCATTTAACTGAAGGATGCACAACAAACCAGGCAAATATAGTATAGTATGTATGTACTGTGTATTGATGTCACTCATATTAAAGGGATATTTATGCATTTTAAATAAATATGATTTTTCTTAAAATAAATATGATTTTCAATAGTGGCTATACCAGTATGGTGTGTGCGTGTGTGTGTGTGTATATATATATATATATATATATATATATATATATATATATATATATATATATATATATATATATTATCAGAATGGTTGGAACTTGGGTTTTTTGAAGACAAATGAAAAACATTTAAAGGGATTGTCAAGGGAAAACATGTTTTTTTTCTAAATGCATCAATTAATAGTGCAGCTGCAGCAGACTTCAAATCCATTATTCAAAAGGGCAAACAGATTTTTTTTATATTTAAGTTTGAAATCTGACATGGGGGTAGATATTTTGTTAGTTCCCCAGATGCCCACAGTCATGTGAATTGAGCTCTGATGAGCTTCAGTCATTCTTTACTGAAGTTTTTCACTGCACTTTGGAATATCACATCCCTCCCTTTCCCCCCGTAAGACTTTTCAGCAGAACAATGGGAATGTAACAAGATAACAGCCCCCTGGTACATATGAAAATAGCACTCAATAGTAAAAATCCAAGTCCCACTGCGACTCCTTCTGTTACACTGAGTATAGGAAACAATAGCTTAACTGAAAGCAATTCCATCATGAAGTTCTGGCGCTTTCTGAATGCACACAATCAGGCAAAAGGACCAGAGATGGCTGTCTACACACCGATATTATAACTAAAATAATACACTTGTTGGTTCAGGTATAAAAATGTATTTGGTAGAGTGAATTATTTGAAGTGTAAACAGTTCAATTTCTAAATAAAAACTACACCATAAACATCATGACAGAATCCCTTTAAACATGATTTAAATTTAATAAAGTTATTTTGCTTATGTCTCTCTATGATCCACTAAATGCAAAGCAGCCATTGATGTTATTTCCTGTAGTAATAACGACCTTGACTCTGTACTGTTGTTAAAAGCGGGCTACTAAAGACCCCATTGTTCTCATTCCTATGTTAACAAGTCACTCAGCATTAAACCCAACATTATTTCATTTTTAGAACTGAGAGACTGGGAGAAAAAGGTTTATTACGAGAAAAGTCACGCACAACATTCAATTTGAGATGCAAATCAATTCTGAAAAACCTATCTCATGGGAAAAAATGGAACTGCGCATGCCATAGCATGGAGCTACACCCAGATGGACTTATGTGAATTTGCAGGAGCCCCTTTGGCCATGTCTCCCACCCCCATTTGGTCCAGGTCGAGCTCTACCTCCTGCTCTTCCCGCCTGCCAGCTTACACTGCTGGCTTCCGACTTCCAGTATTATAGCGCTCGCTTGCTCGCTCCGCTCTTTTATGATGTCATTGGCGGGGCGGCACAGGTTTATAAAAGGAACCTAAAAGTCGGGGTTGGTGGGAGGCAGGCCGAGTCCAGGTCGGGTGTGGGTCAGGATTTACCTGACCCGCACATCGCTAGTTCTGAGTTCTGAAACCACCTGTTTATTCAGTATTTATGTATGGGAACTCCTGATAAAAATATAGCTGAATAAAAACTTTGATGCAGAGGTACCTACTTTTTTAGAGTAATAGTAAACTTTGTTTTTCATGGGTGGTATGTTTCAGTACAGCCTGTTGGAAACAAACACTTAAATTGCTTAGTCTGAAACTATCGCCCTTGCCAAGGAAACTGATGTTGTGCAGTACAGTAGAGATAACAGTAAACAGCCAATACCAAATAAAGTAAAATAAAGAAATAACAGTGCATTCAAACCGAATTTGGAAGATCTCAGCCTTGTTAGAATCTGCATTGTATAAAGAAAACAAGTATTTCCTAAATATATCTGCAGCACCCAGTTAAATAATTAACTCTTTCCGGCACAAAAACAATAACAGATGTCATATAATGATATTAATAAGAGAGCATTCCCTTCCATGTATAATTACTGTAATCTTTCTTTTTTAGCAAATGTGAAGGGGGCTTTTGACAGTTGATGGTTAATAGGATTAGGATTGGTAGAAGGGGGTGACAGAGGAATTGAGGTCGGTATAGGGTAAGATGTTAATAGGGAAAAAGGAAGAGGAAGCCCTTTAACCTGCTGGAAGCCAAGGGAAGAACATTTTCCTGCCTGCCCTCCCTTTGAGTAAGATGGGTGACAAGAGTATGGGGAAGTCTTGTCATGCTGTCACTGCTGGTGCAGGAATGCTTGGTAGGGGTGAGGGCTAAGCCCAAATATCAAAGGCAGATGGTAATCTACTTGTACAAGGGAATATTATGGCTTGCCTGCTTTCATTTGTGCATCTGACTCCACTGTGGATGGTGGTCATGCCAGGCAGCCATTGTTGTGGTTTCTTATTTGACAAGCATTCCAATGGGGGTTTAACAAGTATTTAAACATTAATTAAACACAATAGTTTTTTTTTGTTTTGCTGGCAATATAGATTCATGCAGCTCAGCTACCATCAAGTACAATGTACTATACAGGCATCATACATGTATTAATACAGAGGAAAAAATAATTATTAGAATAAGAAGAAATACAATTATTTTCTTCAAATGGACTCTATGGAAGAAGGCCTTCCTATGGAGATTTCTTGATAATGAGTTTCTGGATAAGGGATTCCATTACTGTAATTAGTTACACAGCAGAATTACAGAGATCAATTACAGTGTATGCTAAATCACATTCTGCTTAAAGTATATTCTGAAGGTTTTTAGTCCTAATTGAACTACTGCTTGGCACATGTGTTTATGAAGGCTTAGCGCAGTGACTCCCGACCAGTGGCTCACGAACAACATGTTGCTCACCAACCCCTTGGATGTTGCTCCCAGTGGCCTCAAAGCAGGTTCTTATTTTTGAATTCCAGGCCTGGAGGCAAATTTTAGTTGAGTAAAAACCATATGTACTGCCAGAGACTCTTGTAGGCTGCCAGTCCACATAGGGGCTACCAATAGCCAATTATGGCCCTTGTTTGGCATCCCCAGAAACCTTTTTCATTCTTGTGTTCCTCCCCAACTCTTTTTACATTTTAATGTGGCTCATGGGTAAAAAAGGTTGGGGACCACTGGCTTAGCGCTTCACCAAAGTAGTGAATGCGGGACAAGTTAGATATTGAGGACAAACAATCTGCTGTTTTTCACATGAGGGTTCTCATGGCACCTAATCAATGAATCCACAGCTCCATGTTTTGTGTTCCATAGAAGCAAATCTTAAGAGGCATACATAAGAGAACATTATGTTCCATCACCCCCCAACACAAATCCAACACAAACACACAAAATCTGTACCGAGCTTGTTAAATATAGATATGAAGTTAAAATATAATATTTAAAATAATCAATTGATACTCATGATTAATTATTTCTAACTCTGTCTTTGACATCTGGCAATATAGGGTAACCAAAGGTTTAGAAAATATCGTAAAACGCCATTCAAAATATTTGAGGCTGATTTACTAACATTCGCATTTTCTTTTTTTCTAAAAATTAGTTTTTTCTCTAAAACTCTAAAAATGCAAGATTTAAGTAAAAGCAGTCGAGGTCCCAAGAATTTAGACTTTTAGAGGTTTTTGGATTTGTTTTACTAGTAAATGTCTGAAAAACTCACTTTTTTTTAGGTTTTAGAGATTTTCAAATATTTTTGTGATCATTCAGCCCTTTTTTCCATTTGTACTTTTTATATTTGGATCTTTTAATAACTTTCATAGCATTTGTGGTTTTAGAGAAATAGAGTTTAATCCCGATATCAGGCTTTGCACCTCAGACCTCATGGTTATTGATTGCTCGCCCTAACCACCGGGCCAGGAGAGCAGCCTGTAAGTTTTCATTTGCTTTTCTGCTGGGTCTCAGGTTTAGCCATTTTACTCCAGCATCCTTACTGGTGGGTCAGGATCAGCCAGTCAGGGCTGATTCTGACTTATATAAGGCCGGCCCTCCTCTCTACCAGAGCTCACATAGTTACTCTTTAGATAAAGGGTGAGGAGGGCACTCAGAGAGCAAAAACTGCTGTGATTAAAGTTTTTTAAGTTGTTTTTTTTAAGTTATTTACAGCCACTCTAGTCCTGTTCCTAACTTTAAATTCTCCGCCCTCATCACCTTGATCCTGTCCTTTTCTCTCCGTGTCCTGTATGCATAAACAGCTCCTGCCTGAAGGACTTCCCCTTCCCACCTCTGCCTCCTCAGTGCCCTCTATCTTTGTTGTGACACATGATAACGCTTATAACACTTAAATCAACCTTTAATAAATGGGCCTCCCAGTGATTTACCTTTTTAATGAGCTGTTTTGATAAAATGGTTATAGCCATTCCCTATGAGGTTCTCCAATCAGAATCCTTCTGCACAGGGTGCCCTCAGCCCTTGCCTTAACATGATCCCACATTGGGCCCGGGAAGGGCAGATCACAGTGCAAGTATAGTGTTTTCTGAACATCTTAGGCATCTGATTAGGGTGGGATTCTGAATGAACTACTGGACTACCTTCATGCAGCAATCTTGCTACTGAAGTAATGGAGAAATTATGGCTTTCCATGCCCTGTTTTCTCAAAAATGGCTCATTGAAAAATGAAAGTTAATTGCAAAAGTACACTTTCTGTATATTTACTTTCATTTTCTATTTAATGAACTCCCCAGCATCTTGTAAATGTAACTTACTATTGCTGAAGTCACAGAACAAACATTAATGTTCAGCATTGATGGTAAGGGTCAAACGAAAGCCTCCTGTTACTTAAAAATGACTTCAGTTCTCTTCTTCCAATGCATTATTCATATGCTATGAACTGTTTTATTTATCAACCTCTAAATATTTTATAATTCTCCAAAAGCAAATCTTCCTTTCAGTCTTCCTTTCCAAAAGTGTTATGTAAGTTATTTAGTAGGTGATCTGCAAAACCATATCTCCAGCTCTAACATTTTAACAGAACTCTATGAAGTCCCATAATCAACATGTCAATGTGACACCCCTAGCATGACTATGATTTGAAGCAGGAATAATGTTGATATGAACATCTGCCTGTATTTTGAATGTCTGTGTTTATATCTGTGCTTTTAAGGGACCTTAAGTGTATTCAGTTTCTATCTTCTGTGTTTGTATATAGACATTGAAATGTAAACATGTCATACTATAGAATAGTAATTAATCTTAGTCTTCCTAGTGTGCATTTGTCCAATTCAATATTTAAAATTGTGTGTAGAATTTTGCATTCTTTTTTTACACTGTAAAACAATGTGATACATTCTTTATGTAGATAACTTATTTAACTATAGCAGGGCTGTCCAACTGCCCCCCCCCCCCCTTGTGTGTCCCTGCACATGAAAGTCTGCCTGCTGTGTTTGCTTACCTTGTGTAAGATTTAAAAGGTATCACTACAGAGATTAACTGGCCCCTGCATGGTTTAAACCTCAAATTCACACTGTAATCTTCTGTATTGTTCACACATGTAATCCCCTGCATTGTTCACACTCCTGACACCTCTATGGTTCACATTCCAAAATCCTGTACTGTTCACACCTGAGACCCAGACTGAAACTGCCCACATTGTTCACACCTTATTAAAAATGCTAATAGGGCACCAGCACTTTATCACTGTATGTAGCACATCTTAGAGTGGTCCTGATGGGTTTCCCTGTCTCCTGCTCTGTTCTGCCTACCTTATGCTCCATGTGTGTATCATACTCATACTCATACTCTGCCTGTCCTATGATCCCTATGGAACATACGCCTGGTATTTGTTCTGGGGATTGTTAGCTTTTGAAAATTATTGTTAGGGCCCCTAAGGTGTTTAATCAAATGGGGTACTGTATTATCCGCAGGGGAGGAGGAGGCATCTGGATTTAAGGGTATGTGTTAATATGACTTAAATGTTTTTACATATGAGTGACATCCCTGCAGTGAGCTCCAACCATTTTTTTTTTGGTGTGCTATTAATGTGGACTTGGTCTTGTGGTAACATGGGTGTGGTCTAAAACAGGGAGTAGCTAACACTGGCCTCCATTATCGGCCCTCCACCATGTAGAATAGAAAAATAGAAGTTGGACAGCACTCAACTATAGCATATTTATAAAATTATTTCACACAAATAGTACAGTTGAGACCATGGACAGGCTGGTGACAACCAAAATAGTGCTGTTGAAGTGAGTGTTTTACTTCTAAAATCCAGCAAGGGACAGCCAAAATCAGATTAGCGTGCCAGATGATCTCTTGATGGACCATCATAGTATCCAAAACATTTAGCACTGTCTAAATGTAACTGCTATGAGAATGGGCCTGGATTTTACATGACTGGGTTCATTACATCCTTCACCCTGTGCTGCTTTGTGCAAGTTAACTTTTGTTCCAGTACATGTCATGTATAAATTGGTCTACTTGTTTGACCTTTGACTTATTCTGCTGCCTACCCAAACTTTTCCCCTGCCTTTTAGACTTTGATTGCCTGTTGCCTGCTCTGACCAGTGTCCTGTTCTCCCAACTGGCCTCTAGGCCTGCCACTTTTACCCTACTGCTTGTGTTGGTTGTTATTCAGTTTATTTATTAAAGCTAGGGATGCACCAAATCCATGATTGGGTTTGGGATTCGGCCTTGTTCAGCAGGATTTGGCTAAATCCAAGTGCCTGGCCAAACTGAATCCAAATCCTTAAAACCACAATGTAATACCGCGCACAGAATGTGGTTCTCTTCAACCTTTCCTAGCCCTAATTTGCATATGGAGATTAGGGTTCGGTCCAGGATTCAGCAGAATCTTTCAAAAAGAATTTGGGATCTGGCGAAAATAGTGGATTTGGTGCATCCATTATTTAATCATTCTGTTTTCTTTGTATTTGGGTTTCTGGTTTTATCACAGGAACTCCAAAGAAAAAAGAACTGGATATTAACAAATATGTGTAACATAATTGAAAATAAAAAAAGTCCATAGACAATTGTAAACAAGAAGAACTTCCATTTCACAGCAATGTTTCAGTTAAACATGGACGCTGCCATGTCAATGTAGAGGGTCAGATTACCTATTTATTATCTATAATAAATGAAGAAAACAGAGGAGCATGCACCCATAGTGTAAAACCAACCATACCAATTTATTAATTGGGGCATGTCCCTGATGAAATTACATTATCAATGAAACACGCTGGGCTATGTCTCTTGATACGCTGACTCTTTATTCACTGCTGTAAGTGCAATTTGTTTTATCAGTAAATTGTTACTGTTGGTTTTAAACTATGGGAGCGCACCTCTCTGTCTTCATCATTTATGATTACAAAGCACATTGACTCCATTTTGCCAGTCACACACCTCTGGTCCCGCCTGACAGCTGGTAAGATATACTGTTCATGTGTCCATAAAAATGGAACTTGGGCCATTGCAAGTAATTGAAGATGAGTAAATACCATATCCCATGTGTGGATAGTTGTCATTGACTTGTCATCCCAAAATGTAAATGTTCCATAATTCATTTGAACAAATGAAGCCCATTTTTTGAGTGATCAGCTTAAGAACAGGCAAAGATCACACATTATCTTGCATTGTTTTACAATCTGATACCAGCCAGGGTCTCACGAGCACAGAAAAAAAAACATACAGTGCTGGGAAAATAAAATGTATTATTAAAGGGTTAGTACTGAAATGAATCCAATTGAAGAGCTTTGGTAATATACTGTATATATACTAGTAGTTACAGTTCATTAACTAGCTCATCTGAAACCTATTTGCAGAGAAACAGAAGTGTTAAAAGGTTAGTAAATCAATTTCTCCCTGTTTCTTTGACTTTGTGCCCAGATTTGCACTCTTTGTGAAGCTTTATATCATAAACAATTGCTAAAAACACGAGCTTAAACAGATGCAAATGCTTTGCAAATACTCTTCTAGATTGCTAACATTTTTATACTAAGGGACTTATCTATCAATAAAGTCTTTGATATAATATTTTGCCACTGTCTCACATGAGTTTTTGCTCTTCCATGTTGGTTCATTTTCTCAGTCAGTTACAGTTATATTGCAGCTATTTACCAAGCAGTGAATATTCTAATTGACAAATATTTCACTAAAACTGTCACCAATATTTACAGAAAAAAAGAGTGTAAGAGAGAGGGGTGTGTGTACTGTAACAATAGACAGGTATATATTTTCATTTAGCTCAGCATTCGAAAAATATGAAGCTATTAAATTTTGATACATTTTTTTTTACATCTATGTACAGTAATTCCAACTTAAAACTCCTAATTGAACTAAACTGCTTACAGTATGTTTATTAATTACTATAGCATAACATAATACATCCTGGTGGTGTATGAAGCCAAGCAGAGGGAGGGACACACAGACAGGGAAAACACCTGACATGGTTCCATGAGGCATGGAAGATAGATATAGGGGGGGAAAAGGGAAAGCAAATAAAAGAGGTAGTTCATTTTCAAGTCAACTTTTAGTATGTTATAGAATGACTAATTCAAAGAAACTTTTCAATTGGCCTTCATTTTTTCTTTTTTTGATTTTTAAATTATTTGCCTTCTGACTCTTTCCAGCTTTCAAATGGGGGTCGCTGACCCCATCTAAAAACAAATGCTCTGTAGGGCTACAAATGAATTGTTACCGGTACTTTCAATAGAGTCATGAGAAGGAGAAAATAATTAAGGAAAGGTTAAGACTATAAAAAAACAAGAGAGAAGCAAGAAAAGAGAGAAGGAAAGTAATGTTTAGTTAAATATGTGAGTGTATAGAGAGATCTGTATAAGGTTGTGTATATATGTGCAGTGGGGTTCATTTAAAGGGGTTCAACTTTAACTAAGTACCTATGTAACTATATAAAGCAGAAATATACATTTCTATATAAGGCTAAATATTGCATAAAGCATTTTCCCGCAACATCCATCAATCAATGCAACTGTGTGGCTTGTCTGTAAGTATTTTAATTTCTATTATCCAAAATGTCATAATTTAAGCTTTGAAAGTAGGAGTGATAGGTTCAGGAAAAGAATTGCATTATTTAGCTAAGCCAGCCTTCTAGCTCTATAGTATTCAAAGTGATTCAGACCTAATAGCCCTTGATTTTCTTAATCATCCTTTAATAAATTAAAAACTAGCTTGTTTTAATCAGGCAGATGGTGTCTATGGAGCACATTCAAACGAATCCAAAAACATTTGGGAACATCATCTTTGATCAAATTCTCTACAGCATTGTATAAATCAGAACAGTAAATGCACGCAAATTGGCAGAGCTACATTCAAAACTACACTCCAAAAATATGTCTGTGAAGATTTTCATTTATCCAGGTCAGGGTATACAGTATCTAGTAGAATTAAGTCAAAGGCAACTGGACATTTACAGCCAAATGTAATAAAAGGAGCAACGTTTGCTAAAGGTCTAATCAAGAGGTCCTCTGCACTCAACCCATTATCAATATATTTAAGACAGAGACATTTTGTGCATACTGCTACTGAAAAATGCCTTACAGTAGCAGTATGCACAAAATGTCTCTGTCTTAAATATATTGATAATGGGTTGAGTGCAGAGGACTCTTGTATTTGTCTATATGTATTTTGTGGTCACACCCTCATTGCACCCCCGCCTAATGGTTTTAAAAACTAGTGGTGAGCACAACTTTCCCTTGTTTGTTATAGTTATACAGGAGCAGTGACCAGCTCCATGTTGTAGCTCCCACCCCTCCCAGCTATAGTCAGGTGATCCCACTGGTGTCTAATAAAAGGGCAGCCAAGTTTGGGAGTTTTACTTCGAAAGCAGCAAGTAAGTTGCAGGTAAAACTTAGTCCCTTTGTAAAATGTATAATTAAGCGATTGAATTCTTAATGAATCAGATGAAAATTGAGCATAGGACTGGCCAGATATGGGATGACTTTGACGTAGTTGGCCAGCTTAAATATATTGCAATATATGGACAAACAATCCCTGTTTTGTTTAAAGTGTAAGGCATTTTTCAGTAGCAGTATGCACAAATGTCTCTGTCTTAAATATATTGATAATGGGTTGAGTGCAGAGGACTCTTGTAGTTGACTATATGTATTTTGTGGTCACAGCCTCATTGCACCCCCGCCTAATGTTTTTAAAAATTAGTGGTGAGCACAACTTTCCCTTGTTTGGTCTAATCACCTTTAGCAACCAATCAGCAGGAAGCATATACAGTACAGGCCACTTTCTTAAAAGCAAACATCTTATTGGTTGCTATGGGTTACTGCTCCTGGGCAAACTTAGTGCCTTTTATTACATATGGGGGTTAGAGTTTTTCTTGAACCCAAACCCAGGCTATTTCCTGTTCTAGCTGTCAGCTGGGATGAATAACAATGTCCTTGTTTTAATATTTGTTTTATAATAATATTGATTTAATATTCTAGCACACAATGCAGTGTTTATATTTATTAAAGAAAATTATACAAAATAAAAAAAGATTAATAGTAAAAATCATAATTGGTTAACAAATTCTTCTGATCTTACATCAGGTGCATTTGGCAAGCTTGGGCATTTGCACATTCTACTCCTAAATGTGCCAAACATGGCCAGCTCTCTCCCAGGGCAGATTGCTTGCAAAAAATACTTTTCCTCTGAAAAAATACTATAGTTTCTCTCATCTGGAGTTTGGCAGTGCCCCTTCTACCATGAGGCTGGGTGAAACCCATATAGATAGTTAAGGGCCTGTGCCTAGGGCAGCCCTCGAGTGGCTGCATGTTAAATACAATTTGTATACACTTTGCACCCTTACTTAACATCCCTTATGTTCTGAGTGTCAAATGAGTAGATCTTTGTCAAGTGGTTGTCAATCCTTTGGCCCCAGGTTATGGTGCAGACAAATTAGTTAGGGGCATCATCAAATGCACAATGCATTCATTATTAACAACATAACACACACACACACATTTATTGGTTACATATAATGTAGCATGGACCCCACGTTCCACCTTCCTTGTACGTTTTGGACTATTGGCACTTCACCAGAATAGGAATGATAGGGCGCCCCCCATGGTGGGAATTGCATAAGAAGGGTGTAGCCTGGGAACCATGTTGCACTAGGATGCACTTTTTGGTGTTTGGTATGGTATATTTTGTTTGTAATTCTTTGCATTTTTTAAATTTTTAATATAACTTTTAATATTTTAATATAATTATCTCTAACTAATAAATTCTTGTGTGTGAAACTGCTATTGGTGTTATGTTGTTTATCAATTTTTATGCAGGGCCTAGGCAGTTAATTACACACACATTGGATGGCTTTCTTCTATCATTAAAATGTATATAATGCATTTCTTGCCCAACAGAATCAATATTTGCCTTTATCAAATATCAGTACAGAAGGGAATTGTTTTGTACTCTATCCCATGGGTTGCTGATTTGGTCAAGAGAGAGAATGCCAATGTATGTCCAAAGGTGACAATAAACCTTCCATAGCATTCAAACATGCTGGGACCTCTATAAAAGTGTAGGATCTTTTATCAAGATCTGTAATCAGAAACCTCCCATAAACTTAATTTCAATCAAATAATTCAGATTTTTAAAATTGATTTCCTTTTTCACTGCAATAATAAAGTACATTATACTTGATCCCAACTAAGATATAATTAATCCTTATTGAAACTAAACCACTCCTATTGGGTTTAATTAATGTTTATATTATATTTTAATAGGTATGGAGATCTAAATTACAGAAATAGCCCTTATCCAGAATACCCCTGGCCCGAGCATTCTGGATAGAAGGTCCCATATCTGTACTAACACTAATAGGACTGCATTCTTAAAACAAGAGTGCAGGATAAAACATTTCCCAAGCTTTCCAGTGCTAGCAGTCCAATTAAAATAAGATACATCATACACTTTTTTGCTCTGTATTTTAAACTTCTGGTTCTTTGTTCACGTGATTGTTATTGATATATTAAACTTGTTTTTTTAAGCTGTAAACAGTGGAACAGAACACCCTTTTAGTGTTTGATTACAGTACAACATTTGCAAATACAATTGCACATGGATAACCCATATTAGAGAATACCCGCACATTTGAAATTAAGTCTGGAATGCATACTTTGGAAAGCTAGAAGGCACAAATGAGAGAGTTGTCAGGAATGTTTAGATCCCCTTTAAGCAATGATTAGGGAACAAGATACAAGAATTAACAAGATATATGTGTCTTAACAAGCTACACATGTCTCATTGCTTGTTTTCTTTTGCTATTTGTGTGTTTTGTACACTGTTGGCGTTACATGTTCAATATGTCTGCGTGTCTGACATGTAAAGATATTATCTTACTATAAAAAGATAAAAATAATGAGGCAGTTCAAAGAGAAGTTGTGTTGATGCTTCAAGGAATCTGGACAGATGGAATGGGATGATTAAAAGATAATGAAAGGTCTTGAGTGACACTTGAAAAGAGAACACAATGTGTGTTCAAGAACACGTTTTATAAATAGCAACTTAATTGGGAAGTAAATGGTGGTGATGTGATGATAAGAGTATCTTAGATACTTAGGGAAGATTGCCCAAACCAAGTCATTTCTGTATTTATTGTTACATAACACAGTAGTGCTGAAGATCTTAGTATTATGCTTTGGGTTTGTCTCCAAAAGCCAACAGGGTCAACTCATTCCATCTACACTAATTGGCAAAAAGCACAGTATTCAAGGACAATTATAGTTGTGGGAAAAGCTCAGGGCATATAAACAATATACAGATGAAGCCACTTGGATTTGTGAGTTAAATGCGTCATGACTCAGGGGTAATTGAAGAAACTGTGTTATCTTAAGTCATCTTAACTCATTTAATGCATTTAACCTTTTCATTAGCATACCAAAGCTCCATTGTTCACAATGGTGAATGCTTTAATTAGATGGGATGTTGTGACGCAGTTTTCTGTGTTAAATGAGATAAATGGGATATCTGTGTTTAGTTATTCTGTGTCAAACAGACAAACCAAAGTGGCTGCATCTGTATAAATATGTATAAATATTAGAATCTACTACTAAACAGTCTTCTTGACAATCTCATCCGTTCTCAAAATTTGGATGAACATTCATCACCTCACCAAGAGTTAGGATATAGAGTATATCTTTAATCTATCTATCTATCTATCTATCTATCTATCTATCTATCTATCTATCTATCTATCTATCTATCTATCTATCTATCTATATCCTTGATAAAGTTCCAAATAAGGATTGAAACATTGGATTTTTGTACAATGTGTCTGGAATGACACAATGACACATATATATTTAGATCTCTGAGCAATGTGATGGAACCCACAAAGAACATTACACTTTGCATTTATACATGCCATGTGGTTTGCCTTTGGCTAAGGCATACACCATAGACAACAATAACATCATCTGCCAGCCCAGGTAAGAGCTATGGAAAATGTTACATCCAAACCAATTCAGTTAGCTCAAAAAATCCATTTATTGAGGAAGTGAATATTCAAAATCAGGTGATTTTGGATATTCACCTCCCCAATCAAAGGGTTTTTGCAGTCTCAGAATACTGCCGTTGATTTTTCCTGCATTCCAACCTTCTTTGAAAAATTTGATTGGGGTATCAACTCAGGATACCCCACAGGACAACCAAGAAAAAGGAATTTGTGTCAGCTACAGTTCATCTTATAATTTTGAAACAATTCAATGAGCTCCCTGTCCATATTCAAAAATGATTTATGCAACTTTTAATTATTTTAAATGTTTGTTTTCATTTTGAACCAAAGAAAAGGAGGATGATAAAAGGCTCATTTAAAGACTTAAATACAGGTTATCCAAAAACTTGTTATCCAGAAATCTCCAAATTAGGGAAAGTCCATCTCCCATAGACTCAATTTTATCCAAATAATTCAAATGTTTAAAAATGAATTCTATTTTCCCTGTAATAATACTGTATAAAAATATATTGTACTTAATCCAAACTAGCCTATTGGGTTTATTTAATGCTCACGTGATTTTCTATTAATTGACTTAAGGTATGAAGAGCATTCTGGATAACAGGTCCTATATTTGTACAATGTTATGGTCTGCCTTGGTAAGCCAAACTTGTTATTCTCTGCCTGAAATTCCCGCTGTTTAAAAATCAATGCATACTTATGAGAAATATTGAAATTGAAGGGATTATTTTCCTTAAACTAAACATTACTGGGGGCAGAAAAGAAATATGACAATCATGAAACTAGACAGGGCCATAAATTACCCAAGGGCAAAGGTGATATTTGATTCTTATGCATTACAGCTGGGATATTATTGAACAAAACAGTAAGAAAGGTAATAAAAGAAGAACAAAACAAGTAAAAGCCCAGGTCATTTATATAATACAGATCGATAATGAAGCTGAGATAACCTGAACAGTGCATTAACAAATGAGTGGTCAGTTAGTGCATATGACGTATTCAAGGTGGGCAACAACCCTTGTATGGTCTTTGCTTGCAAAGAAAATTCATGCGGATCCACTCCCATTACTTTATCTGGATTTTATGCCACATACTTTTCAACATCACTTACATCTAGGCATTGTATCTGCTAGCAACTAAAAACCATCTAATGCCAGAATCGGGCATTAAAAGACTGCACAGGACAACATAAGCCATAAAGACACATCTCCATTCAAAGCCTACACATAAAACAAGCACAAGATAACACCCAACGACCTCCCCTAACCGAAAGTTACACACTCACTGGTGCATTGGGCCAGATTCAGTTCAGTGTGAAAAATATAACTCAAAGTTTATCATGTGAAAACTAAGTTGAAGTTTATGGGAACATCTGGAATTGAAGTAGGAGACAAGGTTTTCTCCTCAAACTGAATATGGGTCTCATACCCATCAAACTCTACATAGACTTTAACCAGCCCATGTGAACCCACAGATCTATCAGCTGAACATTCCACTACCTTAGGTTTAGAGACCTGCACAGGTCTGTTTAAGCAGACCTACACACAACCAAAACCCAATTACCCTCAACCCAAAACAACTTACCCACATTTTTTTGCCCATGTTTTAACACCCAACCTTCCCATGTTTGTGTCACATAAACCAGGGACATCACATAAACCAAAAGTGACATCACACAACAGCCAGTTTAATAGGGGGAGCATTTTTTACCTTCAAATTGCCCCCTACTTATCCCAAGCTGCAGCTAAGGGGCACCCATGGACCTCCTGCGGATCGCCCACACTGTGGGGATATAATGAGTATTCGGTCCTGATGTTTTGTGGATATTGTACGGGTACCTGACCCGCTTTAGGACCCGAAGCTGGGGCACTATAACCCTTCTCAAAGGGTTTCTATTACCTGTGCACAGGTTTTAAAAAAGATTTAATTTGATCTGAACTGCTCCAATATCATAAGTACTGTCTCCTCTAACCAAGAATGCCTTCTTCCCTGTGTTCCCTTTCTTCATAGTAAAGTGTTTCATAGTAAAGTGTGGAAGAAAACAGTGATCATATAATATATGAGGGGGGGGAAGACACACATGCACTCCTACCCACTATTCGCCCCCTTAGTTGCACATCATTGAGATGGGCAAGTTATGGAGTCCTGGTGAGCAAAACCATTATTAGTTAAAAGGTTTCAGCATCAAAGATTAGATATGTAAACATAAAAGAAATACGGGATGATGTTTTACATACTTGGTAGCCAAATAGAGGGTACAAATAGAAGGTACAAATAGAGGGTACAAATAGAGGGTACAAAGTTAGCAAGTACATAAAAATGGACAGTTAATTCTATTGAAGCAAAATAATTTTTTCAATAAAGTGCATAAAACATTTGTTTAGATCACAGTAAGAAGTATAACTCTGGTCAAATATATATATATATATATATATATATATATATATATATATATATATATATATATATATATATATATACAGTATATATTTGGAACATGGAGGAGCAGTCACCAAACAAAAAAACAGCATGCCTGGGTGCAGATAAACTGTGATCAAAATAGTGAAAAAATACCGTACTCAACGGGCTCAGTTACAGTAACTGATTTTAATAGAAAAACAAAAGAAAGTCCAACGTTTCGATCACATCATAGTGATCTTCCTCAGGGAAAAAAACTTTTTAAAATCAGTTACTCTCAGCCTGTTGAGTGCGGTATTTTTCCGCTAATATATATATATATATATATATATATATATATATATATATATATATATATATATATATACTATACAGTATATAATACACAAAAGCCATGAATATCCTGTAAATTATATCATTATAAACTGTGACTACTGATGTCATCAGTTATAAATGTTGAGTATTGATGTCATTTTTGTCACGTGACTCACTAGATCTTGTGTATTATAATAAATAAAATACCCCTTGTTGGAAAATATGAGGATATTAGAAGTAACCTTGGAGTTCTATGACCTGTATAGAAGCACTCGGCCTTCGGCCTTTTATATGGTCCTGGAACTCCTCGTGACTTATCATATCCTTATATTTTACAATAGGGGGTACTTTATTCACTATATAAATGGTAAAGTACTGATGTCATCATTTATAAACGGTGAGTAGTGATGTCATTTCTGTCACGACTCACTGAAACACTTGTGTATTATAATAAATAAACTGCCCTGTTACAAAATATGAGGATATTAGAAGTTACCTTGGAGTTCTCCTTATAATTTACAAGAGGAGGTACTTTATTCACTATATATATATATATATATATATATATATATATATATATATATATATATATATATGGACAAACAATCCCTGTTTTGTTTAAAGGGTAAGGCATTTTTCAGTAGCAGTATGCACAAAATGTCTCTGTCTTAAATATATTGATAATGGGTTGAGTGCAGAGGACTCTTGTATTTGTCTATATGTATCTGCAGAAGCTAAAGAGAAGGGCAACCAAATTAATTAGAGAATGGATGCAATATTAGTGCAATAAAATGTGGATGTAAATCTTTCTTCCCTGAGATATCAATATAAAGCTGATAAAATATGACATACAAGGTCATCAGACAACAATAAAGTGACTTTTTTGTATGATATTATGGTCGAAATGACAACTGACTGGCTCAGAGTGAAGTGGTTCAAACTGAATAGCCCAGGGAGAAAATCGCCTACTGGTCCATCTGAAATATTAGATAAGTCCCCAACTTTGTAACTGATAAACACTTACAAAACCTTTTATATCCTTAACACAGAAACATGTACCTATTTAATGAGTCAGTCGCTCATGAACTGAATGGAATTGTAAGCCTTCTGTACAAAGTAATGTAAAACGGTCTACAAAATTAATATTGTGAAAACAAAAAGGAAAGTCTTACCAAGTTGTAAAAATGTCAGAGAGAGGAGTTATCTGGCATTTTTATGGTCAGTTCTAAGAAGAGCAACATCAAAATAATTCACTCGCCAAATTATTTTTTATCCGTCTGTAACTAGTCTGCAAAATTGTTCAGCGTTGTTGTTTCACTTTCAATTAGGGATGTAGCGAACTGTTCGCCGGCGAACTAGTTCGCGCGAACTTCGACTGTTCGCGTCCGCCGCAAGTTCGTGAACGTCGCGCGACGTTCGTCAATAGGCGTTCGCGTCAAAATCGTTCGACCATTCGACCATTCGATCGCTAAAATCGTACGATTTTCGTTCGAATCGAACGATCGAAGCCATTGGATTGAATGAAATCATTCGATCCAATGGCTTCGATCGTTCGATTCGAACGATTAAAATCCTTCGATCGTTCGAATCGAACGATTTTCGGATGTTCGAAGTTCGCGAACTGTTCGCGAACTGTTCGCATTTTTTGCCGGTGTTCGCGAACGGCGTTCGCGAACACATTGTCGGCGGTTCGCTACATCCCTACTTTCAATATTTTAAAGCTGTTAGCTAAATGCATACTTTTTCCACAAAGCAGTTTGTTTTGTAACACAAGAAATAACTTGGATTTATTATTTTCTAAAGACGACAGTAAGAGCCCAACTGCAGCCCAGAGCAATGGCAGAACGTCAAGGAGTACAAGTCTATAGTGATACATACTGCTTTACTATTAATTAAAAGCACTTTACAAATTCAGCGTTGCTGAACTGCTGACAATTAGACTTGGCTGTGCAGAATAGTGTATTTATTAAGACTGGTCCCTGAGGCTATTTAATTGTTAATGAACACTTTGCATATTAAACTAATGATAGTTAGAAATTATAATGTAACTGACAGCAACAGTTTTACAGTAGATACAGTATAAAGTATAGTTTCAGCATGCAGGTCTTGGAATGATACAAATAAAGGTAAACAATTTGCAAAATATAAAATAGAAACATATTAACATCCTCTTAACCAACGACCTCCTTCTCCATAGGATAAAACTGCAGTAAACACAACAACAGCCGATGATGGATGTGAAAAGGTCACGTCTTTATTAACATAGGAAATAAAGCACGAACTGTAAAATTGCAAACTTAAGCACTGTAACGCTTGAATATGTAATGACTGCCAAGTCAAAGCAAAGCTTGACAACACTCCACAGGAATGAACAGGCCACCTGCTTTGCTAGCAACCTAGCTTAGCCATGCTTGGATAAGAAAGAGAAGGCAAGGTAGCTTTGTTCCAAACCCCTGGGAATGCTTCTTAGAGAGGCACCGACTGAAATCTGCTAAAAAGACAAATGATATCCAGCAAAACCCCCAATCCTTAGTGAAGCTCTTGCCAGGCAGTGGCATAACTATAAGCAACTATAAGTAACTATAAGTAACTTTAAACAACTATAAGTAACTATAAGCCTCCCTGTAAAAGATTTTCATGAGGTCCCAGTGCTGAACCGTAGCCATGCATACATTGCCTCAGCCCCCCAACAACATCTGGCCAGCCGGCCACCACTTGCTTACTTGCAACGGGTGGCCAATTTTATTGCATTTTTAATGGAGACTGCAATACAGCAGCCCTCACAGCCTGGGACCTCTGTCCCCAGGCTCCCCTGCATCCACGCAGTCTGCTGTGATGTAGTTATGCACTGCTGCTGTGAGACGTCTGGGGCAGGGTGCAAAGAGCAGCCACAATGTATCATATTTTCCACACCATGCCCCAGGGTGTGTCCCAAGACTAGTAATTAGTGATGGGCGAATTTGCGCCGCTTCACCGAAAAATTTGCGTTTTTTTTACGGCTGCGCCCGTATTTGACCGACGAATTTTTGCCGCAAATTTTCGTGGATGTTTTCGCGAATTTATTCACTGGCGATGAATCGCTCAAATTCGCGCCTGGCAAATAAATTCGCCCATCACTACTAGTAATAAAAGAAACGCATTGAAGTAAATGGAGTTTTATTTGCTGAAATTTTTCTCACTGTGGCTTCTTCCGCACAGAAAACATGGACTTTTTTGGTTTAACTTTCTATAAATATAGTGGAGTCTGTTGGCAGTTTTTCCCCTGTGACATTCTTTCACAAAAAATCTTCACCCGTGGAATTCAGCGTTTCCCCACAAATCCATACCTCGAAAAAAGTTTGCTCATCGCTATCAAGGACCTGCACTAAAAAGCCCTATATTTACTGGGTTTTTGAGCACCAAGAAGCATGATTTGTACCAATTATTGCATCTATACTTGCATCTGAGGCATTTATCTAGTGCAATGCACTTCATTGCTAAAAGTGAAATGATGTACATTTTTTTTGTTTTTGATTAACAGAAACCCTTAATATGCTGATGGCAAAGTCTCCTACCTTCCAACCTCAGTGTGTGTCCTTTTCATCTAGGATTTTATTCATTGGGGAATAAACCAGACTCACTCAAATCAGACTCACTGTCACCTCTATGAGAAATCAGAATTCGTTAGTTCTCTCAAAACACAAGAAATCAAAATATCTAAAACATACCAATGGGAACCTAGCAGACCATGTGAAGTCCATGTCTATATGAGAAGGATGTCATGGCTACAACCTTATTCACATAAACCTTTAAATAGAATTTAGAGGAGTTGTTTGCCAGGAATCTACAGAAGCACAGAACACCATAAATGCAGGTTTGTTGAGATCAATACTATTATATTATATTGCCCAGGGGTTTATTGGAATACCATTAATTATTTTCCATATCAATTTAAACAGATAAATCTAAGAATTGGCAGTGGTTGTGCAAAAGAAAGAGTGAAAAAACCTAAGAGGTGTTCTTGGAATGCTATAAAGCACCCAAGCTGTAATTACAGTTACTATTAAAAGAAATAAGACTGGAAGATTCTGGCTGAGCTATTTAAAAACCTGAGCTAATATCACTAGATGCTTGACAAAGGGGTTCACCCTGAAACATCGCAAATAAACGCAGCAAGGGCTTGTCTTGGCTTGAATTTGACCTGAGTGACAATGTAATTATATGTACTTACGAATTTAGAGGTTGCTGAAGCCTTCTTCACCAGGCACCGGGCATTTGAAACTGGGCAGTAACCCATACCAATCAACAATTAGGATGTTTTAGCCAGCTGCAAGAACAACAATTGAAGCAAACATTTGATTGGTTGCCAGGGTTTATTGCTGAGGTACAAATTTGTCCAGTGTTTATAAATAACCCCCTGTGATGTGTGCAAAAAACCCAAAAAGGAATATTATACATCAAAAAAAAGAGCAATTGGACGTTACTTTGGTTAAAAATTTATTGCAGCAAACTGCGGTTAGAAAAAACGCATTTTCGGGAACAACTCCCTTAATCATAGGTTTCATGGAATATTATAGGCTGGTGGATATAAAACTGTGAGACAGTATAGGTATGGCATCCATTATCCAGAAATCCTGTTATACAGAATGGCCGGGCTCCCATAGACTCAATTTTAAAAAAATAATTCAAATTTTTAAGATGATTTCCTTTTTCTCTGTAATAATAAAATAGTACCTTGTATTTGATCCCAACCAAAATAAAATGACTCCTTATTGGATGCAAAACAAATCCTATTTAATGTTTAATTAATTAAAGTTTTTTTTTTCTTGTATTACATTTCACAAACATGATATTCAATGTATGACCCTTTTGAATATGGCTCATCACAAGTATAGCAGACCCTGTTTACAGATTATTATTTCTCTAATCCAGCCCTATAACATGGAATAATTTCAGACGTTCCAGCAATAAACTTGTGTTCATATTTGTGTCTCAGTGAAACACTAGGCATGTGCAGTGGGCACCCTCGCTGTTCAGCACCTTAGCATTACTACACATATTGCTGGCACCAAGATGGTGGCATAAATTTGCCAGGAAAACATTGGCATTGGCAGAATGGCAAGTGGGAAGTGTGCAAAGGGCAAAAGATAACACAAAGCTCCCTGCCCTTTATCATTGCCCTGATATCAAGTGACTGCATCTCACTCTGTGCTGTCTGCATATGGCATCACTGCATCAAGGGGCATGAGGTGGGCTTCACGGGGGAACCCCCTGGAATTCCTCTAGCTTGAGCATCACTTAGTCATGAAAGCTAGGGAGCAAAAGGGGCTACAAGGCATTGGGAAGCTGTCTACTTACTGGTTGCCATTCACCCAAAAGTGTTACACTGCTTCTTGCTCTGCATTTTGTATCTGCTGCACAGTACAGATCACACCCCCAATCCTGGGCCACAACTAGGCATAGGCAGAATAGGCAGTTGCCTAGGGCACAAGATGTATGGGTTGCAATTCCCAGGGAGCAGTGTGAGGGGGGGGAGGAGTTCTGACATTATTATTTTAGTAATGCCTTGGGTGCAAATAATACTTGGTCTTGCTTTGCCCCACTCCCAAACATGGTCTTCAATTAAAATCTCTGATTTGATAAATGAGATCTTACATCTTAAAAATATAACACAACATGCTAAATATTTGCTGCATTTGCAAGTCATATATACTGCACCGTATCAATGTTCAATTCTGCAGTTTATAAGCAATGATTATGGAATTTTTATTTCTGTGGGATACCTTTAATGCTATAAAGAGAATTCAATTAAAATAAACTTCTGACCCCAAACACATTTCATGTGGCTTTATTAGAATTGCAATACACTCTGTTACTGTTAGATAAATGCTTGATCAGCTGCTCTACTGTACTTAATCTGATCATTAGAAAATAATGTATGTCTAGAGATGGATTAGCTGCTCTTGGCATCTGGATTTGCTTTAGCTTGCCTTTTGCAAAATTGCAATGGAATTGTGCAGTCATTCTGGAAAAGAATAGTGTGCTGTTGATAAAAATACAACATGGTGAGTCGAGCCATTTAGCATGTCCAAATAAAAAAGAAGCCCTATTGTGTACTATGGTATACAGGTGTGTGTATGGCACTATGAAACTGTAATATAGTCAAACCCTAATTACACAGTTTCCAGGTTGGTTTCTGGGGGAAAAAGAAAAAAAATTTGGAAAAAAACATATAATAGGGGTTTATAATAATCGAGGTTTTCCTGTAAAAATGGTGTGAACTACAGAAAAAGACAAAATGCAGGAAAAGTTAAATTCAATAGGTATAACCAACGGTTTTTAAGGAAAATGGGCAAAGCTATGATGTAAAATGCAGAAAAAAATACTTAAAACCCAGCAAACGGGAGCATGAATGGACATGAAGGGGCAGTAAAATAAATTTCAAAACATGGACAAAACGTAAAACGAAGGAATTTAAAATTTGGATTTGACTGTTATGCTAAGTACATAATTTTCCATAATTTGAAATACAGGCAGACCCCAAGTTACATAAGAGATAGGGTCTGTAGGTTTGTTCTCCAGTTGAATTTGTATGGAAGTTGGAACAGGTACATTTACCTATTAAATGCAACAGGTGTTTGTCTAAACATAGTATTTATTTTTACCTTTCTGTGCTCCGCAGTAGACAACATGTGCCAGAGGGGGTTGGTGTGGTTGATTATTATATAGCTAAATGCTAATACAGGCCAAGCAAACCACAGTACATTACTATAATCGCCTCCATTTGTAAGTGTGAGTTGTATGTAAAAGGTAGATTAAGATGTTTGTAACCCGAGACTCCTTGTATTGCCCCAATTTCTTGTAAATGTGTACATCCTGCTCTGTTGTTCATATTTATACACTAAATCACAAAATCAGCAGGGAACGGCATGACTGGGGATTATAAATGTATAGATAATATAAAATCTATAAATGATAAAAGAAACTAAGCTTAAAGTGATAGTGACACCTTTAGTTTTGTGATTAGGGTCTTTTCTCCTTTTTCCGATTAAATGGCTGCCCCCAGGGCTACACAGCAGCTTGTTTATATAAATTATAGTAGTCTTTATAAAGCAAGCACAATACTTTTACCAATGCAGGGCAACAGTACCTTATACTTTAATTATTTTAAAATGCTTTGATATTTGGTGTTACTGTTCCTTTAACCCATTCCCCCTTATACATGTTCTTTGCCTGCTTGTGTTTACTGTACTACCAATCTACTCCAGCTCTGGGGGTTGAAAGGTTAAGAAGTCCTAGTACAGATCCTTACATGTACTGGAAAAGCAAGAGCCATACATAAATAATCAAGTCATAGGGAATGAGTTAAAAACACCATTAAAAAAAACAAGTGGCTCGTTAGGGATGCACCGAATCCAGGATTCGGTTCGGGCAGGATTCTGCCTTTTTCAGCAGGATTCGGATTCGGCCAAATCCTTCTGCCCAGCCGAACCGAATCCGAATCCTAATTTGCATATGCAAATTAGGGACGGAAGGGAAATTGCTTGACTTTTTTTCAGAAAACAAGCAAGTTTAAAATGTTTTCCCCTTCCCACCCTTAATTTGCATATGCAAATTAGGGTTCGGATTCGGTACGGTATTCGCCCGAATCTTTCGCAAAGGATTCGGGGGTTCGGCTGAATCCAAAATAGTTTTGTAATAATTTGGTGCATCCCTTATTATCATATACCTAAACACCTGAAGATGACCCGGTCAACAAGCTTGTACAGTCCTTGCACACTGTATTTCCCAACAAGAGAACAGACACAACAATGTAGTGATTGAAGCCTAAATTACCTGTAAATAAAGCTGTGATTCCATTTGATCCACTTGTTCAAGTCCTGTTGTGTCGCCTGCTCATGTTACACTGGTTTCTATGCAGACTTGTGCCAATATCCTCCCCTGCAGTTGTTTAACTAGCATATTCATAAAGGAGCTTCACATTCGCTTCTTTGGTTTATAAATTAGGCAATTTTTAAATTGCATCAGAATGTGACAAAGAAGTGTATTTCTGCAATGCTTTTCACACAGTTTTATAAATATGCCCTTTAGTGTCCCCATTGACAGATGAGCAACAGACCTCAGATTTGCCAGAAGCACCAACTTCCCGAAAAATCTTAGTCTACAAATCATTAAAGCAATAGAGCAAAAACAGGGAAATCAAGATGATAAAACCAGCATTTTATTTTGCTTACCCCTGAGGTCGCAGATGAAAAATCTGCAATGATGATCTTGTGTTAACACTACCAGCTGCGCTACTGATGTATGTGTGGGTGAAGAATTTATCAACAGGCAGTCATTTCTACTGTAAAGGCTGCTGCTGTTAATGGTCACATTATTCTTTCTAGGGAGAGTAGCACTTCCAAAGAACGGGCTGTGCACCCCCTTGTTTGTTTATGCTGACAAATTAATTTTTAGTATGAAGTATAGGACAGTCAAAAGAAAATATTGCATAGCTCTCTGTCTTGTGACAGAGAGAATACATAAAGGAAGGGAAACAATATAGTAAAAACACACTGTCCAGTATGTATCTTTGGGGCAATTAAATTCAGTGAGAAAATGGTTTATCATGGACGGGACTCAATTTGAGATGCAATTCAATTCAGAAAAAACGTATCTCACGATTTACTGTGTTATGCAAAAACTCGAAGTCTGTGGGGAAAAAACTGTAACTGAATTTGGAGAAAAGTTTTTTTTCTCCGTAAATTGATCTCGTTCATGAGTTTTCACGTGATAAACTTTTTCTCACTGAATTGAATATGGCTATATGCTACCAACATATTTAATAATGGATTCAAGAGAGAAGAATAATGGTTGCAAGGCAAAATATTAATGAAAATTCTACAGAAGTTAATGTGCAGCTCTATGACACTGTTTAAACAATATGTCATGAAATATAGATGGTGACAGCTATGACAGCGGTGGCGTTCAGAAACCACTTGTAAGCAGGGCCAATGCTTAACTCAGAAATAGTGATTGGCGAATTTATTCACCAGGCGCGAATTTGCGTCAAATTTCCACGTTTCGCCGCCGGCGAATAAATTTGAAAAATTGTCGGCAACTTAATGGGCATCGGAATTGTCGCCAGCATCGGAATTGTCGCCAGCGCCAAAATTCGAATTTCACGAATTTATCACCGTTTCACGAATTTCGCAGGAAATTTTTTTGGTGAAAAGAAACAGGGGAAATTCGCCCATCACTACTCAGAAATACATTATCTTGTACATGTATTGGACCTGTCATCCAGAATGCTTGAGACCAAGGGATTTCCAGATAAGGGGTCTGTAATTTGGATCTCCATAACTGAAGACTGCAAAGAAATAATTTAAACATTAAATAAGCACAATAGGGCTGTTTTTCCTCTTAGTTTGGAAAAAGTACAAGTTACTGTTTTATTATTACATAAAAAAAGGAAATCATTTTTAAAAATTTGAATTATATGATTAAAATGGAGTCTATGGTAGATAACCCATAATTCAGAGCTTTCTGGATAATGGATAAAGCACTGCGTATCTTGACAGCGCTATATAAATAAATGATGATGATGATCCCATACCTGAATATCAAGCATGAGCTTTGATTAATGACTAAAAATAATATGGTATTTAACGGTAAAGGTATGGAACCTGTTATCCTGAATGCTTGGGATCTGGGGTTTTCCGGATAATGGATCTTTATATAATTTGGATCTTCATACCTCAAGTCTACTAAAATAAGATTGCAACATGAATTAAACCCAAAAGGCTGGTTTTGCTTCCAATAAGGATTAATTATATATTTTTTTGGATTAAATACAAGGCACTGTTTTACAATTATAGAGAAAAAGGAAATCATTTTTTAAAAGGTTGGGTTATTTGGATAAAATGGAGTCGATGGGAAAAGGATTTTCTGTAATTCTGAGCTTTCTGGATAATGTGTTTTCAGATAATGGATCCCATGTCTCGATTGTTAAACTTGTTCTGGTTTCAGTGGCCTCCTCAAGGTCCTATTTTTATTCTGCAAGGTCAAATGGCAGTCAATGAATATATATCCACTGCATTCAATCCCAGTGCATGCTATCTTCTTGACAACCATGTCATATTCCCCTTGCCATTAACACCTTTATACACACTAAGGAAGAGGTCAATCACCTTCCATCAAGTACAAAATAACCACTACATTTACACTTAACTGGTTGTTTTGAAAAGTCAAGCAGTTAGAAGAGGCCAGTATAAGCAGGACAACAATGTCAACAACTAGGCTAGAAGCCAAAAAGCTCTTGAGTGACTTCCATTCCTCATTAAAGGGATACTGTCATGGGAAAACATTTTGAAATCTGACATAGGGCTAGACACAGTTTCCTAGGTGCGCCCAGTCATGTCATTTGTTCTCTGATAAACTTCAGTCACTTTTTACTGCTGCTGGCAGGATCTGCTGGTAATCGAACTCTAATCACTGTGTTTCCACTTGCCTGCATTACCTCAGTGAGCCACTGGAAGCATATAGCACTTGCACTGACTAGTTTCTAGAATGGGTCTTTTACATTACTATCTACAAAGTGTCCTCCTCCCAACTCGTTTGATTCATCTGTTCTTGATCAAGCAATCTGGGGCTTTTATAAGCCTGTTTCCTGCATCTCCCAGTTGCTTGATCATTGTATCCCACAGACCTGATCCAGCCCGTTACTCTGTTCCTGCTTGTTCCCTGCCTGATTCCTGCTTTGTTCCTTGCCTGATTCCTGATCTGAGTCCTTGTCCTTGTTCCTGAGCCCTGCCTGTTTTTGACTGATCTCCTGGTACTGACTTCGGCCTGTTCCCTGGTTTATCCTTTGTCTGCAACCTGCCCCTGACCTCGGCCTGCCTACCGGATTTCCCTTGCTTGCTCCCTGTCCAGAATGCTGCCTGTTTAATGGACTCTGATTACATGCCGCCTGCCTCTGACCCCTGGCTTGGTAAAAGTACTTTTTCGTTTATTTTTAAGCTGCTATATTGTTCTTTATTTTCAATAATAAATCATCTTCATTTATAACATGTCATCTGCCTATTATCATGCTCCATTCCTGCATTACCCTTGTTATACAGCACATAGGCACATAGGCCAACCACACACCTGTGGTCAGTCCTTACAGCTGCACTGCAAGTTGGAGTGATGTCAACCATCCTCGCTTCCCCCCCCCCCTCAGCTGCCTAACAACAGAACAATGGGAAGTTAACCAGATAACCACTCCCTGGTAGATATAAGAACAGCACTCAATAGTAAAAATCCAAGTCCCACTGCGACTCCTTCAGTTAAATTGAGTAGGAGAAACAATGCAATTTTGAATAAAGTGATTACTGACTAAAGAAATTGGTTCTCCGGATTGTTATTTACGATTTGTGATAGGAGAAACAATAGCCTGTCTGAAAGTAGTTCCAACATGAACTAATATGTAATTGTGATAAAAAAGGTAATATTTGATTCTGGAATGTATTACAAATTTGTGAAGAAAAGAAGCTGAATAAGTGATATAATAGTATATATAAATAGCATAATATACAATAAAAATAGTTCTACTCATTAAACACCTTGTTAATTTAAAGGTCACAAAATATACCAATTAGCCCTTCAAAATGAAAGGAATACATAAGTGAAGTGTTGGTACAAACATATATTAGAGAACACAAAAAAACTGTAATCTGCACGTATATAAAAGCTAAAAGGAATGTCACAATTTAGGCAGAAGAATACAAAAAGAGAATACAAGATGAGACATAAGATCTTTCTAATAATAATTGTGACAGCACGGGAGAAAAACTTGTATCAGCAGAGTCCTTGGCTTTGATTTCTTTTTCCGTTATGCTGATTATCCTAAGGAAATTGATTCTGACCTTAAATGAAACGTTGCATTAAAACAATGAACAGTGTGTCTGTGTTTGTTCAACAGAAAATTGAGATCCACAGGCTGAACATTCCTGATGTAAATGCAAAACAAATGTCCATCACACAGTCCATAATACAGTATCATTTCTAATTTTTCATTGGAGTTCTCAGTGAGGTTGAAAATATCTTGTATATTTCAGTATAATTTTGAAAAGATCTCTGCCACATAGGCAAATTATAATGATACTGATAGGTTTTAGCTATACTATTCTGTTCAAGCTCAGACCCAATTACTCTTTCCTTTTTTTCTTTAAAAATAATTTTTAGTGGTTCTGATGTCTATTGCCAATGTATCTGATCAAATCTGAGACACTCTTACTTTCTTTTCATGTGATAATATGATAAAATGTCATCAATGTATCTCTTATAGGAGGAAATGTAGAAAAGGAATCCAATTAAAGGACCAATAACATCAAAAACAAATGTAAAAAATATTTGTTAGTACACATCAAAAAATAAACACCAACACAAATTATACGTTAAAACCACAAAGCCTTTATTAAGAAATAACTTACAGAAACTGCACTTCCTGTCCTGTACAGAAACGGCGAAAAGGCGACCATCGATCCTGCTGAGCTCGATTTCTCCTCCTGGCTACTCATGGATGCGATGCAGTGTCTGCCCGGGCCCCCTTCCTCTTCCTATACGATGGATGATGTCGCTGATGAAGAGAAGCGGCAGCCAGCGCAGGGGGAGAGAAACCCATTCATGAAATTAGCAATGAGCAGCTGTAGGTACAATGGCAGGATCATCTGACCCCTCCTGAGCGCCCCTCCTGAGCGCATATCGAAGGAAACTGTATGAACTTTACAGCCGGTGTCTAGTGGCAGCGCTGCTGCAAACAGAAGTCCCACAGTCAGGCTCCGTATGGCTCCGGCGATCGTTCTAGCGGGTCAAGGAGGGATCATCTGACCCCTCCTGAGCGCCCCTCCTGAGCGCATATCGAAGGAAACTGTATGAACTTTACAGCCGGTGTCTAGTGACAGCGCTGCTGTAAACACAAGTCCCACAGTCAGGCTCCGTATGGCTCCGGCGATAGTCCTCGCCTTGACTGAAAACCCCTAATTTCATGAATGGGTTTCTCTTCCCCCCTGCGCTGGCTGCCGCTTCTCTTCATCAGCGACATCATCCATCATATAGGAGGAGGAAGGGGGCCCGGGCAGTCACTGCATCACATCCATGAGTAGCCAGGAGGAGAAATCAAGCTCAGCAGGATCGATGGTCGCCTTTTCGCCGTTTCTGTACAGGACAGGAAGTGCAGTTTCTGTAAGTTATTTCTTAATAAAGGCTTTGTGATTTTAAAGTATAATTTGTGTTGGTGTTTATTTTTTGATGTGTACTAATGAATTTTTTTACATTTTTTTTGATGTTACTGGTCCTTTAAGGGAACGCCCAATTTAAATGATTGCACATACGTATAGATGCCCATTTATTAAAGGTCAAATTTTAGTGGTACAGGTATAGGATCCCTTATCTGGAAACCCGATATCCAGAAAGCTCCAAATTACAGAATGGTCTCACATAGACTCCATTTTATCCAAATAATCCAAATTTTTAAAAATGATTTCCTTTTTCTCTGTTATAATAAAACAGTAGCTTGTACTTGATCCCAAGTAAGATATAATTAATCCTTATTGGAAGCAAAACCAGCCTATTGGGTTTATTTAATGTTTAAATGAATTTCTAGTAGACTTAAGGCATGAAGACCCAAATTACGTAAAGATCCATTATCCAGAAAACCCCAGGTCCCGATCATTCTGGATAACAGGTCCCATACCTGTATTAGAGATTTTTGAAACTATGATTAAACTCTATTTCACTTTCACTCCTCATAGCCAGTCTTAAAAACATCACTTCCACCTAAGAAACATATCCAAAATTAGATCATTTATCACCCAAGATGCCACCAAAACTCTTATTCACTCTCGTCATATCACGTCTAGATTACTATAACTCTCTTTTAATTGGCCATCCCCACCAGAATGAACACTGTCCATAATGAACACTGCCCCGAGGCTCATAAACCTCAGCAACTGCTCCTCCTCTGCCAAGACACTGTTAATCCCTTATAACAGATGATAAACAAATTGGTCAAAAATGGAAAACTGTTTAAAAAGGACACTATGGATATTTTCTGAGTAGTGACTTTCCTGATAAAAGATCCAAAATCTCCATACTTCTCTTTAGAAATTATCTAAACGGTAGTAAGTAGAACTTTTAAAGGTACAGGTATGGGACCTATTATCCAGAATGGTTGGGACCTGAGATATTCTGGATAACAGATCTTTCTGTAATTTAGATCTTCATACCTTAAGTCTATTAGAAAATAATTTAGACATTAAATAAATCCAATAGGTTGGGTTTGCCTCCAATAAGGATTAATTATATCTTAATTTGGATCAAGTGTAAGCAATTTTTTTATTATTACAGAAGAAATGAAATCATTTTTGAAAAATTGGATTATTTTATTATAATTGAGTCTATGTGAGACAGCTTTTCTGTAATTCTGAGCTTTCTGAATAATGAGTTTCCGGATAATGGATCCCATACCTGTATCTACGAATAGTGATGGGCGAATTTATTCACCAGGCGCGAATTTGTGGTGAATTTGCGCGATTCGCCGCCAGCGAATAAATTCGCGAAACGCCCGCGAAAATTTTCCGGTGAAGCGAAACGGCGCAAATTCGCCCATCACTATCTACGAATGTTCTCCTGTTTTTCCTCAGGTTTCCTACATATCTGATTATAAAAATAAACAAATCTTTGTATATTGAGTTAATAATGAATTAATAATGAAATGATGTGCATGTGCAACGTAATAGGCTGAGAGAAGAGTCAAAGAGCAAAGAAAAAGAAAACATTATCGGCAATGGTTACAGGTGATTTAACTCAGATTTTATGTGGAATGGCAGTGATACTACAGAACAAATTACAAACAAAATGTCAGGCTGTTCTTTTGCAGATAATTCACAGTGATGTAATTATGCCAGTAAATACAGCAGCATTTTTCCAGTTGCCATTTCTTATTTATGATTTTTCAGAGCAAATCTGTTACTTGTCAGAGCTTTTTTGGATAAACTTTACAAAAAAAAAAAAGATTGAATTGAAAAGCTCTGCTTGGTGTTAGCGTACAAAGTTCAGGAATGCAAAACTGCTGCAAAAAACTCAACATGAGCAGAATTAACTGAATCAGAAGAAAGTGGGGTTGGCTGGCAAAGGTTTATCTATGTCCCAAATGTAGGAACAAGGGGAACCATCTCCTGCCTCCATGTATTTCAATAATAAAAGTGTGACTCTATGGGTCCTATTTAAAAACATTTCAATTTCGAAAACGTTGTGGTGTTTTTATTCCTCCAAAACTCTAGAAATTCTAGATTTAGTAAAATCCACAAAAAACTTCAATACAATACAACTTCTCCAAGTAAAAACAGTTGAGGTCCCATAGAAGTCAATGGGAGCTGCACTTGGACATTTTCTTTAGCCATTCAGACTTCAGATTTTTTCAAAATTTTTATCACTTGTAATTGTCCAAAAAACTAACATTTTTAGAGGTTTCAGAGAAATGTTTCTGCTTTTTTCCATTCTTACTTTTTATAGTCAGATCTTTTAATAACTTCATGGCATTCACAGGGCCAGATTTACACAGCGGGCACCCCTGAGGTTAGTGATTATAATCATTAAGGGAATCCATAACAAATTGACACTGCTTAGTGATTAAGCTTTTGCTTGTCCTATACAAGGGCAGTATATCCCCCCCTTGTTCAACACGAGTGCAAGGAATTGGGCATGTGCTGCACATCCTTTTTCTCTGTCATAATAATCATGAAAAATCGATGGTTTCTGCAAATGGGTAAGTTGAATCTATTTCATGTTTGGCCTTGTGAGGTAGATCATTATATTCCCAGTATACAACCCCTCCCTTCACCCTTTGTTGCAACTGTTTTGTTAGCAGGAGTCCATTATGGAGGGGAATTATCTGTGCAATGGTAATCTAATTAACAATCTTGTAAAGACCGGAGACACAGTAGATTCAGTTCCTCTGTTTGCCCTGTTAAAATCAAGCAATAACAAAAACCACAGCTGTTCTGTGATTTTAACAATAGATGAAAAGTATTTTTATCACATTGCACTCGTGTTAAACCAAGGGGTATACTGTGCCTTTACGCCATCTTGCTCCAATTTATGGTGATATCTCTAATCGGGAAAACCCCATGTCTCTAGCATTTTCAGATAATAGATCTCATACCTGTACAGTATATATTTTACAAGACTTGAGATGTCACTGCTGAGGCTGAGGGATATCATCGCTTGAACACCTGCCAAGCATTCATCATAACTGAGCTGTAACCGTACTTGATCTTCATAATGTAAGGTTATCGTTAAATGCTTGTCTCTGATAGATCAGCCAGTTCCTACCCGCAAGTAATAGTTTCTCTCTTCTGTGATTTCTGTGCACAGTTAGGAACCTCAGGCTAACAAGCCATTTTTTTGTCTCATGTTCATTCCATTTACCATCACCATATGCACATTTTCTTTGGATTCCCTATGGGAAGTATACATGCTAGGTCTTACTTCATAGACATTATACAGTTTATCGAGCATGAGGCCAGAGCATTAAATACAGCTTAGAAAAAAAATATGGTCTTTGTGTTTACTGCATACTAAAAGTGTAAATCATAGGTACAGGTATAGGATCCCTAATCCGGAAACCCGATATCCAGAAATCTCAGAATTACGGAATGGCTGTCTCCCATAGACTCCATTTATCCAAATAATCCAAATTTTTAAAAATGATTTCCTTTTTCTCTGTAATAATACATTGGTAGTTTGTACTTGATCCCAACTAAGATATAATTAATCCTTATTGGAAGAAAAACCAGCCTATTGGGTTTATTTAATGTTTAAATGAATTTCTAGTAGACTTAAGGCATGAAGACCCAAATTACGGAAAGATCCATTATCCGGAAAACCCCAGGTCCCAAGCATTCTGGATAACAGGTCCCATACCTGTATATTTAAAATCGCAATTTAAGATTACACATACAGGTATGGGATCCGTTATCTGGAACCCGTTATCCAGAATGCTCTGAATTATGGTTGTCTCCCTTAGACTCCATTTTAGCCAAATTTTTAGAAATGATTTCCTTTTTCTATGTAATAATAAAACAGTTGCTTGTACTTGATCCAAACTAAGATATAATTAATCCTTATTAGAGGCAAAATTGCGGTTATGTTTGTTGTGATTTTCTAGTAGCCATAAGGTATATTTGTTTTCCTTTAAACCCCAGATCCTAAGCATTCTGGATAAGAGGTCCTGTACCTGTACTACTAAAAAATATATATTTTTTATCAAAATGGTTTATTTAGATGAGGCACGGTTTTTTACCTATGGACTATTTTTTATAGAGACTTACATTGTTTGAGGGCATAGTTTTCCTTGGAATGCCCTATGGCTTGCCCATAATGAACTTGCCTAAGTTAGGGAGCACCAGCGAGTGCAAGTCACTGGGAAACATCAATTACAGGGTTTCCTTGAACCTGACAGCGTCGTTCACTTTGCATCAAATTGGGATGAAGGGCTCAGATTCCCCACAAATGCTACAGGTGTAAGTGGTCTATGAAGTTAATGGGCGTCAAAATAATTTTGACACGTGACAATTTTGACACAAGCGTCAATTTTTATACACACTACTATTTTGTCCAAATGCATTAAAGTCAATGGGCGTCCGAAAATTTTTTATGCGCCCAACTATTCTGACAAGCAACAATAATGACAGGTTTTAAAAAAAATTAATTTGGGGGACAGCAGTATCAATCTTGAACAGTCACTAGTCACAGAATCACTAAACAGATGCAATATTATTTGTTTGAACTTGCACTTTTAGGGCTTGGCATGAGATTACGTCGGAGATGGATTGAAGGCACTCAGACCTCAAATGCTTTCTTTCATTAATTGTGCTTCGTACATAGAAATGCACACGCCAGGCATAGTAATAATTTCTCGCTCTGTAAAGGCTTGAAGAGAGCTTACATAAGACCAAACAAGGCCATGTAACATTGATTTGGTTTGCTCATAGGATCAGTGATACTAGCTCAGCCATCATCCGATTATTTTGGCTAGCGGGGGAAAAGAAGAATTATGGCCAAAAAGGTGTTTTCTTATGCAAAGATAAAAATAGGCAAGTGAAAACCATTAAAGTGAAATATCACATTTTTTTCTATTAACAACCTCCCCCACGAAAAAAAACAGAGAGGTAAAAGCAAAAAGGGTTCACCTTACAATTAACTTTTAGTATAGTGTGGATAACAGAGTTCTAATACAAAGTACAACATGCATTCTTTTGTTCTGCAGCCAGTGTTGGACTGGGCTACTCGGACACTGGGAAAAAACCCAGTGGGTTCTGGCCTTTACAGGCCTTGCTGTCCCAGATGTATGTGTCAGGGCACACAAGGGGGTTTGAGGTACGAGGTTGGATCAACAAGGGCCCTTGAAGTTGCGGTCCTGATGGGCCCTGAAAAAATATTTTGACGCCGGCGAATTTTTTCAGCCGAATTATCATGGCATTTCACAAATGTATTCGCTGGCGGCAAATTGCGCAAATTCGCCGTGAATTCGCGCCTGGTGAATAAATTCGCCCATCACTACTTCTTCTTCCTTTCTTTCGGCCAACTCAATGTCTTGTTCACAAGTGTTGTTTGAGTCCATCAGCAGATTATTTGTTCCAGTAGAGACTGCATGTGCTTTGTTCTAGTGTAGATGACTCACACCAGAACTATCCCTGCCTATTAACTGCTACATCAATTAAACTAACGGGAACAACAGAAAGACAGAACATATATCATGAATGATGCACAACCTAGGGCATTCCAAGGAACATGCTGCCCTCCAATCCATCTGTTTGCATTGTTGCTGAACACAGCCAGTGCTGCATACAAAGTATGACACAACAAATCTTTTCCTTCCATTGTAGGAGACCAATAAGTTACAGTTACAAAGTTACATAGTTAAGTTGGATTTTAAAAAAGACCAAAGTCCATTAAGGACAACCCCTCCAAACAAACTCCAGGGCACACACTTATACAAGAGATATCGCACAGGGCTGCAGGGTCAACCCTTGGAACAAAATAGCGCCCAATTTGAACTTTATGCGATTGTTTTAAAGAGTGAAATTGCTTTCAAGAAATATATTTTAATAAAATAGTATTATACTATTTTGGTTTTTATCTCTGTCTTTGGAATCTAAAGATGTATACAGCTGGAGGGAGACCATGTGAGGATCCACATTATATGCCATACCAAACCATTGGTTTGTAAGTCGGCATTTTGCCATTCGGTGGTGGTTGTTTTGTTTTTTTGGCAACCAAACACAGGAACGTTCACCATCACGAGTATAAAGTCCCAATCCAAATTCTGGTGTGAATTTTAAAGGTGGAAAGCAGGCACCCTTGTAATAAATTAGGCAAACACTGGGTGGCGCCTATATAATTGAATGTACTACACCATATTAGTTTCTGATTTCTGTTGCCACAGGCGCTGATCATCTTTGGACAGACCTTTCTATACACTTACATATATAACTTTTTCACTCTGATACCGACACTCTTGATAACTGCGGTAAATGTGCCTGGGTGCAGAGACAGCAAAATAAATTATGTGTATCCAGAAGAATCCGCACTCACAGGTCTTACTTAAACTTAAATTTCAATTAGTAAGACCGGAGAGTGCGGATTCTTCTGGATATACTTACATATATAACAATATATAACATTATCTATACTAAACTAACTGTACATCTTAAACGGGTGGTTCACCATTAGGTTAACTTGTTGTATGTTATAGAATGGCCAATTTTAAGAAACATTTTAATTGGTCTAATATCTTCCCATGGACACATATACAATAGAAATACAGTTTGCTCATAGACTGTACATAGAGATCGCATAAAACTGTGCCAGCATATGTATTCTCCTGGACTAAGAAGGATAAATTGTACAGTATGGAACACATCAGTTTTTCCAATTAATATGTTATTTTCTGGTGTTTCAACTAGTGATGGGTGAATAAATTCGCCAGACATGAATTTGCAGCAAAAAGCGAATTAATTCACAAAAAAAAAAAAAAAATTGTGCGTCGAAATTACAGTATTCGGACGTCTATTGACTTGAATGCATTTGGACTAAGCGGTCGCTCATATAAAAATTGTCGCCCACATCAAAATTAATGTGCTTCAAAATTATATTGACGCCCATTGACTTTCGCAAATTTTTCGCCATTTTGCCACAGATTCACCGTCACTAGTTTTAACCTTTAGTGCTAAAGATAAAATATAAGATGCATCTATGTGATATAACCCTTTTATAACCCTTTCACGCAGTACTTTTCTGCATGAAATATACAGCGATACTTTGCATCCTAATTATACTGACAGATAGGAGTACAGCTCTGGACTTGCATGAGAAGTCTTGTCACAAGGTATTACTCTTCAGATCAAGGGCACACAATGTCTTGAGAAACACTCGCAACCAGCATGTAACAACAATGTAAATTATAATGAATATGGCAATACAAAGATAATAACAAACATATAAAATCTCAGAAATTAGTGACATAAGGGTAAGTCCACACTAGCCGTTTTGGGGAGATTTGGTCGCCTGGCAAATAATCGCATTGTCTTTGCATCGACCAAGCCTTCCCTGACTCTGCACGGCTTAAAATTAAAAAATGCCGGCAAAGTTCCTTTTCCGAAGTCGCCTGAAGTTGCCCCAAAACTTCTGGTGACTTTCGGAAAACAAATCGCCGCGTGTGATTAGCGCCGGCGTTTTTTCATTTTAGCCAGCGCAGAGTGAGGGAAGGCGTTTGGGGAGATAGGTCGCTGCAAAAACCAAGCGATTAGTCGCTGGGCAACCAAATCTCCCCAAAATGCCCAGTGTGGCCTGACCCTTAAAGTTGCAGTGTCACCGTTATAGTTCTAGTAACCCATAGCAACCAGTTAGAAAGTAACATTTACTGGTCTGCAGAAAGCAAGTATTTGACTGGTTCTTATAGGCTGCTATATTTTCCTGTAAAAAACAATGAACCTGTTATTAGTTACTAGTAGTGTACTAGGAGTAGATTAATCATGTGCAGTAGGCAGGGGGAACCAAGGGCATTAAGCAAACAAGTAAGTGGGTGGGGGGGTTGGTCATTTGTAATGATGGCATAGGCGGTGTAGGTGGATGGGGGGTTGAGGTTGTGAGCAGGCAGGGAAGGGCTGCAGGGGCCCGAGGCCAAGTAGTATTATCTTGGGTCGCAATGCAACTTGGCCCAGCTGGGACATATGCTGTTTTAGGAAAGGGTAATCTCCAACCATATGTTGGTGCACAAGTTTCTTATTTCACAATAACCTTTCCCAAAAAAGAATGTAGCCCTGTTTCCCAAAGTTTAGGGAAATCTTCCAGTACATAGTAGTGTATGTTCCAGTCACTTGGCTTGTTTTGATAAATAGCTCAAGCATCATCATATGATAGCGTTAAAGCTGGTAACACAATTAAGCTGATTTCCATCCTCCTTAGGGGGAGGAGTTATAACAGTCCATTACACAATCCTAAGGATCGGGGTTAGTTTGTCTTCTTCTACCAGCAATGGTTTCTCCATGGTCCACCCTTAGTTCAAAAGTATGTAGGCAGTTCTTGATGAAACTGATCCCAATTTGTGTTCATGAATGTGATAAGGAACTTAGATTGTAAGCTCCACTGGGACAGGGACTGATGAATCCATCTCTATGACTAGGCACTAATAGCGTGCTTATAAACAAATATATACTCTACAACATAATCATTTTGCTGGCTGCTAGGCTTTTAGCTGTTCTGCAGATTACCCAATAATCCACAATCATACCAAACGAATATGATGTTCTTGTATATAATACTTAATAGGGACAATGTTTAACATGCTTTCACACCAAAGCTCTTCACACAGTTTTTCATACTTCTTTTTCTATGCTGGGTATTTTAAATTTGAGTGCAAATTTGTTTTACTAAAATCATTAGGAAGTGTCAGCTGATCCTAATAAACTACTTATTTAAATGGCATTCATGAATGGCTTTGTAAGATGCTCTGCTACTTCCGCCCCCCACCACCATTATTTACAAAAATGTTGCATTCATTTGTTGAGGTTGTTACGATGAATCCATCCAAGTCAGTTCTTAATTAACTACAGCTGCTTTTGAAAAGCCTTGATTGCTGGTGCTGTTAATTGTCGAAGGGATCTTCAACCAGCCGTGTGTACCATGCCTGCCATAAGGGTCTACTAAATCAGCGTGATCATTCTACTTAGGATGGCACAGAAAACACAACACACATCATCTGTGAATTTCTACTCAATTCTTTTAAGAACTTGAAAAACTATGCTGCAAAAGCTTCTGTTTTTGTACAGAGAACCAAAGGGGTCATTTTGAAGTACAGTTGCCGCCCAGCAAATTTCCCTGCAGTCAGTTGCATGTAAAACTCCTATGGGGCCTCCCATCCTCTGTAAAGGGGAAAATCTTGACAGTGGCCTAGATGTTCAATAGTATTTTTTATCAATTTTTGTGTATAATACTGCTTCGGCATATTTCTTGGCACTGCACAGGCGACTGAGCAAGAACATTATCAAAGACACAAAATAATTATACGCAATGTAATAAACATCAGCCGTCCAAAACGTGAGTTCAGGCAGCCTTGGCCATAACAGCTCGGTTCGTGGAACAAATGTTTTGGGCAAGACACAGAAGTCAATCGTTGAAGATCAGAGATGGACAGTAAAGTCATATTTTAAGGGCTCTTACACATGATCGGTTTTTCCTGCACTCCCCTGCACTTTCTTCCGTTCAGCCGCAGGGGAGTGCAGGAGTAGACACACTCAATTATTGTGAAGGGGGCTGTACTCACACAGAAATATGTAAGTGTCAAATGCAGGTGGGACACAGCATGTTGCATTTCATCTTTGTTCTGCGCATACATGTGTCTGTATGAGTACAGCCCCCTTCACAATAATTGAGTCCGTCTACTCCTGCGCTCCGCTGTGGCTGAACGGAAGAAAGCGCAATGCAGGGAAGCGCAGGTAAAACTGTCCGTGTATAAGAGCCCTAAAAAAGGTTTCTTTCAAACCAAAATACCCATGAAATGTTAACAACCAAAAACTCTGTACCTTTTATTATAATGATTATAAAGAAAAAACTGAAATCAACTACAAAGGAGACTGGTACTGCCAGAGTGTAATACCTGTTGCCTGTTTAAGATAGTTCTGATTATTAAAAATATATATATATTTTTTTTTACCCTACAGCAGTGGATGGGGAGTTCTATTTACTATGGTTTGCTAGGAAGTTGGAATAAAAAGACACAAATGGGCTGATGCAGGAACACAGGTGCTAAACTGCCAATAGCAATCAATCAGCAACCAAGCTGGAAAATGAAAGCAGTGAACGGTTACTATTGGCAACTGCACTCATTTAGCACCTATATTCTTATGTCAGCCCTAAAGTCATCTTTGACCTTAGGAGATGCACTGCACACCTTCTCATACCAAAGCCAATAAATAAAATGCCAGGGTGAAGTATGGCAACTGGTGTAAGGTGATTTTACTTTCATATAAATACTTGGTAATAAAATAAGACTATTAAGGGGGAAAGTAATATGTTTCGAACCATTGAGACCATTGTGAACGTTAGCGATCAAGATTTTCATTGATTGCGTCCTTTTTGACCAATTTCAGACCTCCATCGAGTCCCTTGTTTGGGAACATGAGCAGTGTATGTAATAACATTTCGCAATCGCAAAGCATTTTTTGCGACAAGATATTTACCGTAACTCCAGTTGCTAATGCTATTTGCTTAGCAATAGCGAGCGATGCAATTTTCACCAGTGAATGATTTTACATTGCAAGCAGCTTTAAATATTCACAAAAATGCCTTTTTAACCAACGCTTGTGATTTTTAATGACATTCCCCCTTTTGAGGCTATCACACAACTAGCAGTCGCACAGAACACTTTTCCAAATCTGAGTATAATACGTCACCTCCCCATATACGGTTAAACAGAGAATACAACCCCTTAAGAAAATGAGTGAAAGATGTCTCAGCTTTAGTAGGGAATCCCCAATCACTAGAGCTCCTTCTACTGTATGTGCCTCTGCGCACCCCCTGTACAATAACATGCTTCTTCTCTATGCACTGGCCAACAAGACTGTCAACAAAGAGTATATTCATATGGCTGCCCTGGGCATTATACATATTTAGGTGACTCAACTCTAGCAGGAAAGTGCACATTGGAAGCATCAGAGATAGAAGGAGTCCCTGTTCTTTAATGGACAACATAGATACAGTAAGCACATTCCTGTTGATATTCTAGTGCCCAAATACAGAATATAATATAAAATTATAAATGTGACCAACTACAGCCAGTCCAATGGGCATTGCCTCCTAGTCGTCTGCACAACTTGCAACAACTTGGGGTGCAGTTTAGGCAAATCAGAGCTCTTCTTTTGCTGAATGCCGCATCCTAAACGATCCCATACCTATAACAGGATTTGTTACCTGACCATTCTGCAACCATCACCATTTGTTTCAGGAAAATACAATTCTATATACAAATATATCCACAAATCCAATTCAATTGTAAAAGCCCGTGTGCCGGGTGTTTTTAATAAAGCGCAATACACAGTAATTCATTCAGCTCCCGTCTTCTGTAGAGATGAGCATTTTTCTAATAGAAGACTTGATACAATGGAATCAATTCACAGAAAACCTAATTAGCAATTAGAGCCACAAAGAATGCACCTGCCTCATTGCTGGTATTGACTAGGTTTCCCTTACATAAAGCAAAACATAGAAATACAGCTAGACAGAGCTCAGGGTTTCCCCTAGTAAAGATTCTGTTTAAAAAAAAAATCAATTTGTTATTTTAGAATTAACTCCTGTTACTGCTATCGACCATTTGCATGTAACTGCCTGCTCCCTGCCAAGAGCCACAAAAGATGTGTCGAAGGAAAGAACTTCCTATCTGTTATTCAATACTCCCATTATAGCAGGTCTTTATAACTGTGCCTCTCTCTGCGTTATTATTTTTTCTTCCATTTATGATACGTATCTTAATGTTCCCTATTCAAGTCAATTTTCTAATGGTTAGAGAATCAGCCTTTTTATATCTAATTCATGTCAATATTGCCCCATCATTAATAAAAATAGTGTTTGTCTTATGGTGCCAATAATGTCACAATGATTATTTCCTACTGGATTGTACTTTCTTATCTATTGCATCTAATGTATTAGACTTGCATACACAGTTGCATTGATTTATTGTGCACCGTGTATTGATTTATCATTCACTTTACTAAATACATCAGCATCACAGAGCTCACATGGAAAAGCTATCCTGGGAACCATTGGGGATACATTTGGTTTCTCTCCTGTTTTGCTGTTAATGCATCCTGCAGATGTCAGACTTTCCCAGTGAGATACTGAACCTGGTTCAACAGCTCCTTCTCTCTCTCCCGTTGCTCACAAGCCCAAAATATTTCAGTATTAAATATAAAATTCACTGTAACCAAAAGGAGCACTTTGTGCATATGCACCTGGCTGCACTCCAAGCAACAAAAAGCATTTTTGTAACAATCATTCACACAGAGAGGCAAAACAGAAGAACTTGCAGAAACTTACTTGGTGTGAAAGTGGATGTGATATATCCAGGGATCAAATCCTTTCCGTCACCAAACTGTTAGGATTTTGTTATTCCATCTACATAAGGGAAAGTTCCCTGGTACCTGGTTCTTTTCCGTCGTGCATGGTAGGAAACAGGATAATAGTGCCTGGGGGGCTTATAAAGCGTGTTGCTGATGTCACAACCCCCTATAGATCCCTGTGTGAGGGAATCCCACGCTGCACTGCAAATAGCACCGTTCTCCTCCTGCTTTAATGAAGAAGTATGCAACAGAGCAAGATGAGGAACACTGTGTGCACCCTCCCTGGCTGCACATTGACATATATGGAGAGTGAATTCTCTCTCTCTCTCTCTCTCTCGCTCTCTCTCTCTCTGCTGTAAAGCAGGCACCTCTCTTTGGAGATATCCCTTCGGGTTTCCCAAGATGCAGTTTTGATCTCTGCGCTATTCTACTCAATTATCTTTTTTCTCCCTCCTCCCAGTCTCTGAGTAACTCTCTTCCTCCCACGGTGTGAGTTAAAGCTTCTCTCTTTCTGGCTCCTGCAGATCCCCATTGGTCATTGCCGACTGGCTCCTGATTTGCCTAGAACATTTCTCTGCCCAGACTGCTATTTCTTTCTGTCACTCAGTGGAGGGGCTGCTCAGATACTTGGAGACAGAGCCAGCGCTGTGGGAGATCAGAGATGATGTTATTTAATAAAAACGTTAGACGGTGCTGCTGGGGAACTTGTTTTTGCCTCTTATTACTCCACTGTGATAATAAAGAAAATATACAACATTTCCTCTGTATGACAATTTCATACACTCCTTTTACCACTGTACATGCAATTGCCAGTTTGCATGCTGGGCAACCGGAGTTGCAACTCAGCAGTGGTACCTTGGAGCAGCATTTTCATAATAAACCAAATTTTTATCATATATTCAACATTCATGCTAACTGATATGGGGATCAGTCAATATCCCCCTTATAGAATAGTCTGTTTAATGTGGTTAACAGCTCTTTTTATAAGTATAGATTACCGGCACTCACCTCTGCCATTAGCCAATTAAGTCGGGTGCTAACCGTATTAAATATATTGCAATATATGGACAAACAATCCCTGTTTTGTTTAAAGGGTAAGGCATTTTTCAGTAGCAGTATGCACAAAATGTCTCTGTCTTAAATATATTGATAATGGGTTGAGTGCAGAGGACTCTTGTATTTGTCTATATGTATTTTGTGGTCACAGCCTCATTGCACCCCCACCTAATGGTTTTAAAAATTAGTGGTGAGCACAACTTTCCCTTGTTTGTTTAATGTATGTAGAGTTTTTTCCCATGGACAACAAGGGGTTCAGACATTGAAGTCTTCATCAGGGAGACCAGTGTGCACAGCCAACTCTACCCAGAACCACCCTCCTGCCTGCTTGCGTCCCCCACTCCCCACCTGCTCATGCTACGGTAGGTAGGAGAGGGGCAGGAGAGGGGGTATTTCTATACTACAGAGAAAGCAGATCCCGTGGTCCAGTATCTCTTGTCCCCGGCTGCCCCCTCGACCACAGGGAATGCTTTCTCTATAGTTACACTACTGCAAGGGGTTAGGTTTAAACTATGAAGTAGAGGGCAGATGAGGGTACAAGAAGGGGTGCAGGGAGTTTTGCCAGGTGGGAAGAGGCTATTATTATCTTGCTTGCTGAGTGTAATTTAGTATCTTCTTCAATACTGGTCCCAAGTGGTAGCAGTCCAGAACGAGCATTAAAGTACCTGCTTTTCACTTGCTTATCACAGTGTGGGCAATTGAAATCACTCCTGTAGAGTTTTGGTAGCAAAGTATTGTACAAGTATGGGATTCGTTATCTAGAATCCCCTCATCCAGAATGTTCCAAATCCCTTAGACCCAATTTTAGCCAAATAATTAAAAATTTGATTTTTTTTTCTCTGTAATAATAAAACAGTAGCTTGTAGTTGATCCCAACTGAGATATAATTAATCCTTATTGGAAGCAAAACCAGCCTATTGGGTTTATTTAAATGTTGAAATTATTTTTTAGTAGACAAGGTATGAAGATCTAAATTATGGAAAGATCCATTATCTGGAAAACCCCAGGTCCTGAGCATTCTGGATAACAGGTCCCATACCTGTACTGCATGGCACTAGAATCCAGCTACAGATCAGATGGGGGGGGGGTTCAGCTAATGCCCAACTGTAACCCCTTCACTACTGGGAGATTTTGTCAAAGCTAATAATAAAAGAAAATAACGAAAGATCTGTTATCCAGAAAGCCCCAGGTAAAATCTCCCAGCAATTGGGACGCCATGACAAGAGGAGTTGGAATCTGCTGTCTCCTCTGTCTATGATGATACTACCAAAGCACAAAAGAAAATTGAATACTTGGAAAAAAGATCGCAAGAACTGTTCCTTAAAGTAGAGAAGAACAGATCCCGTCAAAACAACTTAAGATTTGTTGGCATCTCTGAATCCCACAAAATAGACTTTCTAGCTAAGCTTGTTTCCAAGATTATACCGCAAAAGTACTATAGCCCAAGTGTAAATTAACTTTGGCTTTATAGGCATATAAAAGTCATATAAAAGTCATATAAAAGGCATTATGGTAAATTTCTCATTGGCACCTCGGAATGTTACTTTGCTCCCCTGGGCTTCCCTTTTTATCTATTGTTAGTCTTATTTCTACCTTATGCATTATAACTGTACCCCATGACAAATTCTAACTGTAAGCGCTGCATGTATAGCCTTACAATATTTGGACATACCTCCATTATAAATATAAACACTTTTTTTAAACAATCGTCATAAAATCAGATTTACTAAAGATCCAATCGGAGTGGCATTTTATATCTAAGACATTAACTGAAATTAGCAAACAGTAAATGTGAGCATTTGCATATCTACAGATACTGTACATTCTAAAGGTCATTGCAGAATTAAGACTATGGTGATTGTGGTTATAGCCACAAGCTAAATGTAATTCAGGGCTTGGTGTATTGATTCTAATAAAGGGGACACTATTGGCTCTAGCAGTAAAGCAAATAAGTCTTGCATCCTGCAGATTTGAGCCTATGGATGGCAGTTGTAAGTACAGTTTGGGCTAGAGTATATTATTTTTATAGCAGGGGCCAGTGCAGGATTTTTACACAAATGTTTTCTTGATGGGAAAGTTGGGACCCTTTCACTCATAAGAAGGTTATATATGTAGAGAAACACTGGAGTGACAGCCTGCTACAGTTCCAGGGGTACCCAGAGTAGCAAAAAAGCACATACCCATAACTTACCTTAAATGCCATCAGGCTGGGTCCCCTTAGCACCAGAGACGGAACTAGGTGGGGGCGGGCCCTGGTGCGGGCCGTGCAGCCGGGCCCTGCCCCCCACCCTCTTCCGTGCGGCACTGCAGTGGGCGCGTGACTGCCGAGGGGCCCTGCGGGGTGCGGGCCCTGGCCCAATTGCACCCCCTCCTCCCACAGTAGTTACGCCACTGCTTACCACCTAACATTGTTAGAGAAACACTTGTACAACAGCCACCCTGCTATAGTTCCATGGGTGCCCAAGGCAACAAAAAGGTACTTATCCCAAACGTTACCCTAATTAACCTTCCAATTGGGACCCTTAGTTCATTAGTTCATACCAAGGTCATAGATATAGAGAATCATCGGAGTTACAGCTACCCTGTTGTAGTAACATGGGAACCCAGAGCAGCAAAAGGCTACACCTAGGGGCAGATTTACTAAGGGTCGAATTTTGAGGGTTAAAAAACCCTCAAATTCGACCCTCGAAGTAAAATCCTTCGAATTCGAATATCGAATTCAAAGGATTTTAGCGCTCGATCGAAGGATTTTTATTCGACATAAAAAAAAAGAAAAGTGCTGGGGAAGGTCCCCATAGGCTAATATTGCACCTCGGTAGGTTTAAAGTGATGAAGTCGAAGTATTTTTTAAAGAGACAGTACTTCGATTATCGATTATATGGTCTAATAGTCGAACGATTTTTACTTCGATTCGATCGAATTCGATCAAATTTGACCAATTCAATGGTCGAAGTACCCAAAAAATACTTAGAAATTCGAATATTTTTCCATTCGAATTATTCACTCGAGTTAAGTAAATCTGCCCCTATCTCACCCTAACCAGCCTTCAACCGGGGCCATCTTAGCTCCTAACAATGTTATAGATACAGAGAAATACTGGAGTAACAGCAACCCTGCTATTATTCCAGGAGTATTCAGCCAGTAAATAAGCTTTCATTTCAGACTGCCCCCTCATGCATTGCAGTGAGCTTCTTTTGATTGAAGGAAATACAGATGAGAAACCGAGGGATGCTTTCCTAGTACTCTTGTAAATTCTGAGATTTCACAGTTTCACTTTGTTTTCAAATTCACTTAGCCATTAAAAAGAAATATCTATTTAAATATTCATTATAGGAAAAATGTTCTTCAACATATGAGGTCCTCGTTCAATGACATGATTAACCTTTGCTGCCAAGTTGGAGGGCAGACTGGTTGTTGATGTGTGGGTATGGGAGCCTAGCAGAATTCTACTTTATAGTGAGCAGATGCAAAGTGGCAGAGTTTTTAAGACAGCAGCGATCTTTAGGATTATGGCAACAAGATGTAGGATTATGGCAATAACATATAGGATTATAGCGGCTACAAATCCTTTACTTTTCTGGTGAGAAACCACTCGTCATTGTTCATAAGCATGATTGAATCTATACATTGAATCTGTGCAAATAAGGTTGAATCCTAATGTTACAACATTGTGTGAGTCAGATGACTTGTACATTTACTGAGTCAGAAAATTCATTTATTTGCTGGTATTGAAAAGTAATGAGATTATTTTCAATGAATCGGTTTCCAGATGCGTTTTTGAAATCATAATACTAGTCATCATTTAATAGAAGTGATATATTTATCCATTGGCAGGTTCTTTTATTAGGCTGATGCCTTATTCATTGCTTCCCCTTTAGCCCCTTCCCCAGTGACAATATCAGTCTCATTTCCTTGCCATGAACACACATGAAGGTCACTATTCTTACTTGTCCCCCACCTATTGGCCTGTGGCTCCACTGAGTCTATAGCCTTCATGAAGGGCTGCGGAGAGGTGTAAGCATCCAATATTCTGGCGACACAGTTGACATTGGTATTCCAGCCTTTCTCATGATTGCATTGCTTGTAAAAACAATAGGGTTTTAAAGTGATACCATTATAAAAGTGTACATTTGACTTGAATGGCAGCGTCTTCTTTTTGATTTCATCTCAAAATCAACAACTGGTTTCATGAAAACAATTAAAATAATGTTTTAATAAAGTGTTGGGGGAAAACACAGTATAGTATGGCAGAAGTTAAAATATAGGTATGGGACCTGTTAGCCGAAATGCTTGGGACCTGGAGTTTTCCAGATAACAAGTTATTCCGTAATTTGGATCTCCATATCTTAAGTCTGCTAAAAAGCTCAATGGGAATAGGATTCTTTTGCCTCTAATAAGGATTTATGATGTCTTAGTTAGGATCAAGCACAGAGTGCTGTTATATTGTTACTAAGAAAAAGGACCTTTTTTTTTTTTAAAAAAAAAAAGATTTTAATTACCGGTATGGGAGCTGTTATCCAGTTCAGGACCTGGGGTATTCAAGACAATGGATCTTTCCATAAATTGGATCTTCATACCTTGAGGGGCACATTTACTAAGGGTCGAATAAGGAGGGTTGATTAACCCTCGATATTTGACCCTTGAAGTAAAATCCTTCGACTTCGAATATCGAAGGATTTACCGCAAATACTTCGATCGAACGATTGAAGGAAAAATGAACATTTCGAAGGATTTTAATCCATCGATCAAAGGATTTTCCTTAGAAAATACATGGGGAAGGTCCCCATAGGCTAACATTGTAGCTCGGTAGGTGTAAAGTGGCGAAGTAGGTGGTCAAAGTTTTTTTAAAGAGATAGTACTTCGACTATCGAATGGTCGAATAGTCGAATCGTTCGAGTCAAAGTCGTAGTCGAAGGTCGTAGAAGCCTATTTGATGGTCGAAGTACCCAAAAAAAACTTCGAAATTCAACGTTTTTTTCATTCAAATCCTTCACTCAAACTTAGTAAATGTGCCCCTAAGTCTACTAAAAAGTCATGTAAATTTTCATGATTAAAATGGAGTCAATGGGAGGTGGCCTTCACGTAGTTCAGAGCTTTCTGGATAAAAGGTTTCCAGATGACCTGTACATAAATAGCTAATAGTGATGTGTGGCCTGGCCTGAAACCTGTGGGTCGGCGAGTTCGGGTCGACTCCTGCACAAAAATCTTTGGATCGTGGGTGGGTCCTGGTCGAGCTCTTCTCCTGCTCACCCCGACCTAGCAGTTCCAGTTTCTGGACTTGCAGCCTGCCCCCACCCCTTTTGTGACGTTACTGCGGGGCGGGTCTATAAATAGAGGGCAGCAGGGGCCTGGTGCGGATTGGGAGGGGGCGGGTTAGGGTCAGGTGCGGGTAAAGAAATTCTCATCACTAATAGCTAACCATAGAATTGTTTCCCTATAATAAACAAGCAGCATAGTGTCATTGTGCTCTTTTTGAAAAGGTCATAGCAACTTAAAAAGAGAAACACATTCCTCAGCTGAACCTTATGCTTCTTTCTAGAGTGCCTTTTTTGTGCTTACTTTATTTGAGTGACAGGGAACAGTAACCATGGCTACAATGGTATCGGGTCCCAGTGTAAGACAAGTAGTATCAGTATGACCCACCCTATGCTTTATAAATCATTTTTCTCCATTGAACAACATCCTAACCCTACGATAATATTATTTTCTAAATTCTACTTTACTGTAAGTTACATTGTTTTGCTTTTAGAATACACCTCTCTCTTTCAGAAGAGATAAAGCAGACCCTATTAAAACATTTGCCTCCCGCAGTCACACATTTGTGCATACTGAAAAGCCTACTTCAGTTATATCATTATTCAAAATGTAATTAAGCGAAACATCTTGATCTCACAAGTGTTAAAACACATTAAGTCCAAATATGGTGCAAAGTGCTTTGGGAAAAGAGTCATGAGCTGAGTATTGACAAAATCTGTTTGCTTTGTGACAGAGACAACCCCCAATGCCCTATAGAGCAAACTAGCCAGTGGCTTCTCTATTTGGTTTTCCTTTGATTTTGGTGTTTTAGAACTTCTCAGTTGTTTTACAGAGTTGTTTTAGATTTTAGATTCAAGTTAAAAGGGTTGTTGACCTTAAAATGTACTTATGGCAGCAGCATGCAAGTTACCATGGGTCGCTCTCCTGATACCTTTAAGAGCTGAAATTCCCATTTTTAAATAAGAATTTTGACTTTTCTAGTGCAAAGAGCTAAATTGCGTTACAATGCACCCCCCCTCAACTCACTCCGATGGTCGAAAAAGGTTTATGTTGGGTGCGAGGGGGGCAGTTTCGCTTCAGGGTGGCAAGTACCCCAAAAACGCCCCTGAATATGGTGTAGACAGACAATTTATAAGGAAGTTTCCATTTGGTCTTCTTTTTAATTTTTTTGCAGTTTTTGAATTATTAAAATCTTTGTTTTGAAGCCATGGAATTAAAATTTAATTTACTTGAAAGGGGGTTGTTAATCCTGGAAATGAAAAATCAGAGACGGCCAAGCTGACCTGGTGCCCTAGGCATTCCGATCAGCCACCTCCCCCTCTCCCCCCGCCATGTACGCATGGTATGATACAATTTTATTTTATTTGACACAAAAAATATACACAAAAAACAATGGAGCAACAAGGTTGGACCAGACCATTGGGACACCACAAAAAACCTGGTGGGCCCTGGACCCCCAGTCCAATGCTGTGGAGCAATTAATTTCCTAGCAAGTAAATACAGTTTCAAAAGCTTGAAATCACAATATTTTAACTAAAAACTCCTTGTCAAAAAAATAAATTACTGTATGATATGGGTCAAGGAATAAGCCTTGTCTAAGCCATTTTTTTCAGAACCACAGAGATGTTTAGCATATAAATTCAGTTTGTTTGTTATATACGCAAGGACCACAGAGATGTTTCGCTGATACATTCAGTTTAGTTGTTTAAGCAAAGCCTGCTGTAGAGCCTATACATGTTTGGCTATCAATCACAGACTAGCCAGTACCACATTGCATTGCTCACAGAATAGTCATAATAACTTATTATTTCAACCCCCCAAATATAATAAAAGGCACTAAGTTTGCCCAGGAGCCGATTGCAAACCAATAAGATGTTTGTTCTTAAACAAAGACTCAATAGAACCAAGAGAGACTCAATAGAACCAAGAGAGAGCACAACGCAGATTAACTGCTAAGTGATTTAAAAATAAATCACTTAGCAGTTAATCTGCGTTGTGCTCTCTCTTGGTTCTATTGAGTCTTTTGGATCGTTTGCTGCACCTGGAGCGGGGGTGTCCGACTGAGATATAGAGCCTGAAGTACCCCAATACCCGGTCATTTTCATTTTTGGTTACCTTCTGATTGGTTGTTATGGGTTATTGTTCCTGGACAAACTTATTGCATTACATAACCCCCAAAGAGTTTTAAGAGACTTGAAATCAAGCTTGCACAGAACGCCCCAGTATTGGGAGGGAAGGAGACCATAAGGCACAGGCCCTAACTAATGTTGGATTGGAGGTGTGGTTGGGTTTTTTAAGCTTTGTGGAGGGTTCATCTAATTGGTGCAGTGGGCCGGGGCTATTCCCAGCAGGAGCTAACATGGAGTTGAACATATGGAGTTTTACAGTTTTATGAATGACAACATTTGCATAGTGCAATAGCTGTTTTTGAAACATCCAAAAAAAGATGCCTCACAAACTGCGGATGACAGAGAATTCCAAACAGAAAGGGGTACATTCACTAAAGAGCGAAATGGCTAACGCTTGTGACATTTTGCCAGAAATCCCATCCGCAGGCACGGGACCGGTCATTCGAACGATATTGCCAGCCGACTTTTGGCTCTGGCGAATGGCCATTACTCTGCAAATTCAGTAAAGTGAGAATTTTGACTTCGCCACCTCAGACCAGGCAAACTGCTAAAATGCAGCTACAGCCTCCTCAATTTTATGTCAGTGACATTATATCCTGTCTGCTGGAAATGCATTAGAGTTGTAAAAACGCTGACGACTTTTTCTTTTTTTAAGCGGGATTGGCTACAAATGTCCTAACTATTAAACTATTTTGTGTTAACATATTTCCCCAGACATTTGGGGGGCATTTATTTTAGGGTGGGCTCATGTGTAGAGAATCTCTTTTGTCTTTATTCAGGTTCCTTAGACAACTGTAATAAAAAGTGGCCAATGCATCAACATCTCTAATAAAAATGCCCATACAACTTTATTGTACCCACCCTATTAAAGGCAGAAATTATCGCTAGTGTAATTTCAATTTGCCGAAGTAATACTAGAGAAAAGTCGCCATCGTTCAGCGTCCGGGACCCAACTTCGCATTTTATTGAATTAGCCTAGTGGTAACGAATTTTCGAAGTGGCACAAAATGTGGCGAAGCGTTTGATGGCCACAATTCGTTCTTTAGTCAATCTGCCCCAAAGGATGAGCTCCTAAGTATTTTAGTGAGACTCTGGGCACCTTTACTTTTACAGACTCTGACAAATGAAGGGAACAAGTGGGAATGGGATATGAGATATCCATTTTCCCAGATAAACAGGGCTTTGACTGATTTGCCTTGACAAATAGGGCCCTTGTTTAAAGGAGAAGGAAAGCTATGGAGGCATTTTATTGCCAATAGATTAGCCACAATAGTGCAAGCTAGAATGTTATATTTATTCTGTAGAATGTTTTACCATACCTGACTAAAACGCTCTAGAAGCTCTCTATTTGTTTAGGATAGCAGCTGCAGTATTAGCTTGGTGTGACATCACTTCCTGCCTGAGTCTCTCCCTGCTGACTTATAGCTTTGGGCTCAGATTACAGCAGAGAAGGGAGGAGGGGGGAGGAGCAAACTGAGCATGCTCACACCTGGGGCAAGGAGGTTTAGGCTGAAGGCAGGAAGTCTGATACAAAAGCCCATGTGTACACAATAGAAGGAAGGAAATGCAGTGTTTCTTTTGATACTGCATTATTTTTAGGGTTTACTGGTATATTTAGGTGGACCTTTCTGATATGGCTTACTTAGTTTTAACCTTACCTTCTCCTTTACCTAAAGGCATAAGAAACAGTAAAGTAAATCTGGTACAGTTGGTACAAACAAAACAATGACAGTGATTTTTATAGAACGATCCCCATAAACACAATGCAGACATATCTCAAATAAGTGTAAGAAATTGCACTATAACTTGCTGCCACTGTTTTCAGCTCTGAAGATCAGCTAAAAATATTCTCTTAAAATGATAATCATTCTCTTGCTTACACACACGTCTGACTGAACTATAAGAAGGCAGGAGTATCAATGATTTCCCAAAACAGATAATAGCTGCTGTATACTCGCATATTGCTCTGTCGATAAAATAATTACTAAACCGTGATTCACATTTAACTCTGGATCAAACTTCATCATTTGTTTCATCTTCCAACCTAGCTCTGCCAGAATCTATACTGTTATGACTGTGATTCAGTGTTGCCATAAAAATATAATAGCAACACAGTCATTGAATAACACCCCCACAATTCTGAGACATAAATTTGAATTCTGTACTGTCTGGCATATTCTGGAATTGTTGGTTATAACAGGTATGAGACCTGCTATCCAGAATGGTCAGGATTTGGGATTTTTTGGATAAGGGATCTTTCTGTAATTTGGATCTCCATACCGTAAGTCTACAAAAACTCCATACCGTAAGTCTACAAAAACATTCTTCCACCAACTTCGGGGTGTATTTATCAAAGAGTGAAGTTAGAGATGTCCACAGTCCTCTATGGGTAAATTTACTAAGGGGCGAAGTGACTAACGTTGGTGACAATTCGCCAGCGTTACCGATTTTGGGCACTTCGCCGATTTACTATCGGGCGCAAGCATAAATTCATTAGCAAAAGAGACAGACGCTAGCGGTCATTCACACTCGTTACTCCCCAAATTCACTAAGATGCGGATTTTACTTAATGTTACCTTTTTCGCCAGACTTGCCTTCGCCAGCTCAGACAGGTGAAGTACATTGGAGTGCATAGATCTTCCTCAATCTTCTGCCACCATAGTGACCATATTTTTAGTGGGAAAAGTTTCCACTAGTTCTGAAAAATACTGGCGTCTTTTTTTTTTCAGAGTGAAAAAGTCCTGTAAAAGTCCTTAATGGGATACTGCCATGGGAAAAATTTTTTTTTTCAAAATGAATCAGTTAATAGTGCTGCTCCAGCACAATTGTGCACTGAAATCCATTTCTCAAAAGAGCAAACTGATTTTTTTACTGTATATTCAATTTTGAAATCTGACATGGGACTAGACATATTGTCAGTTTCCCAGCTGCCCCAAGTCCTGTGACTTGTGCTCTGATAAACTTCAATCATTCTTTACTGCTGTACTGCAAGTTAGAGTGATATCACCCCCTCCCTTTCCCCCCCAGCAGCCAAACAAAAGAACAATGGGAAGGTAACCAGATAGCAGCTCCTTAACACAAGATAACAGCTGCCTGGTAGATCTAAGAACAACACTCAATAGTAAAAACCCATGTCCCACTGAGACACATTCAGTTACATTGAGAAGGAAAAACAGCAGCCTGCCAGAAAGCATTTCTCTCCTAAAGTGCAGGCACAAGTCACATGACCAGGGGCAGCTGGGAAATTGACAAAATGTCTAGCCCCATGTCAGATTTCAAAATTGAATATAAAAAAATCTGTTTGCTCTTTTGAGAAATGGATTTCAGTGCAGAATTCTGCTGGAGCAGCACTATTAACTGATTCATTTTGAAAAAAAAATGTTTTTTGACAGTATCCCTTTAAACATTTTTTTGGGGTAACCGGATTCCCCCATACATTTTCGAACATATGGAACATTAACTATACAGTGGGCTCATGTGTAGGGCATTATAACAACTATATTTTATTATTTATTAAGTTTCCCTAGACTTGTGTAATGTAATGTATTTGCTGCAACATATACGTCAACTTTCAACTATTCAACTTTAAATTTCCCGCCATATGCAAATTAGCTTGAGCAACGACCTCTAACGAAGTTGCGCTAGGCAGAATTAAACGCTAGCGCATCTTTGCTGATGTAATGGTAGTAAAAATTTGCGGCACCCTGGACGCAACTTTGCCGATTCTTTGAACTGTTCAATGTAAAAAGACCCCACTATCTATCTATAAAATCATGTCCTCTCAGAAGTGCCTTTACTCCAGGGTAAACAACCCCAACTTTGACAGTTATGCTACATAATTTAAATCTTCCACTCCTTGTTAAAGTTTATTTGCACATCACTGGACTCCCTCCAGCTCATTAATATCCATCTTGAAGACTGGACCCTGCACTGCATACTCAAGGTGAGGATTTAACAAGGCAACATTTTTATCCCTCAAGTTAATGGCCTTTTTATGTAAGATAGTGCACAGTTTGTTACCCACACAAACCTTCAAATACTACAATTTAGTGCAGAACTAACATTTATGTTACTTGTGCCCAGGTGCATAACTTTACATTTATCAGCTTTCAACCTCATTTGCAATTTGCTGCTCAGTTCTCCAATCTAATCAAATCTCTCTGCAAAGTGGCAGCATCTTGCATGAAACTTCTAGAGATAACAACCACAAGCTCATAAATACACATTAAAAGGCAAAGGGACAAGGACAGACTCTCCACTAAAAAAACACCGGTCCTATTAGAAAATGTTCCACTTACTGACTTGTAAATCTATCCTTCAGCCAGTTCTCTATCCAAGTAGAAATATTATGTTCCAGGCCAATATTCCTTAATGTAATCTACTGTTACTGTAGTTTTTTTCTAGTAGCAGTAGGGAGCAGAATCTCTGGAAATCTCTGGCAAAATTATTGTTATTTATTAGCATTATTCCCCGTATATCATATTGCTTACCAAGTGGAATATGCCCAATATATTAACAGAATAATGCATCCATTCAAGGCAATCTGTTCTTTGCCAAGGAAAACATACTTTATGATGAATGTGTATATAATAATAAATAACAGTAAGTAAAACAACGTGTCAGAATGAAAGTCTGTGCTATAACCCAGCCGTGAGATTAAAGATTAAGCCTTGACACTGTTTATATAAAGTAATGCTATAGTTAAACATAATTAATCCTATGCAACTTAAAACCTTTACTTGTTCATAGAGAGGAAAGTAGCTACTAAATTGTTACTAATGACCTGGTTTACTGAGTGCAGCTCTAGAAGTGGGTTTTTATGGTCAAAAGGACAAATCATATCTGTTAAGGATAGGCAGGTATAACAAAAATGATTGTTAATTATTCATAGTGATAACAAATATGAATCATTGTTGTGAATTGCTATATTTAGATAATTATATTTGCCAATTCTATGCACTTATACACCTTAACCCCTATATCATGGCTACAGTGTCGGCCCCTTAACACTGCAATTGTTGTTTATCTTAAAAAAGGTTATTTCTTTTCCTCAACAGGCCTGCCTCAGATTAGTTCTCAGGGTCGGCTGTCCCAGGGCCCCCCCTCAAGCCCCCGCTACACTGACTCGTTTTTGCCTCGACTGCCTGAAAAAGGGAGGTCGCAGCAAAAAGAAGCATGCAGATCTGGGGTGGATTGGCCCACAAGTGCGGGGGCCCACCGGGTTTTTTCCTGGTGTTCTGCCTGCCAAGTCCGACCCTGTTAGTCCTCCATGGGTCGGCAACAGCTTTAGCAGTTACACCACTGATCCAAAATCTAAAAATGACAGAATTGGATAGTTACAAAGTTAATATGGGTTGAAAGATGACAATTTAAATTCAACCCTATAAAATGACCCCCGTTGCGTATATATATATATATATATATATATATATATATATATTCCGGTATGGACAGCACCTCTCTCCCAACAGCTAGGTTGTAGATGCCCCTGTGCACGGAACCAATTTCATATACAAAAAGAACAAAATGCCTCTGTCAAAAAAAGCAACTTGTATTATAACATAGTTTATAAAAACCAAAGTTTCGGTCCCTCTTGGGACCTTTCTCAAGGTACAAATACACACACAATGATTTCATTACATAACCTCCACCCACATCACGTTACTGTACCTATGCTTTTAACCTCTTGTAAGGCTATTTTCAGTGATATAACAATCAATTTGACGATACATGTAAAAATATTCCATGTTAAAAACTCTAAAAAATTTTACAGACCCGGATCCGTACTGATTAAAGGCCAATGCTGCAAAAGAGACTTTTTAACTACTGGGGAACAAGGGCCATAGGTATTCATATAGAACAGGTCTTCTTGACCTTTAACCTTAACGCCCTCTTTCACTTGCATGAGGGTTGTTCTATCCAGATTCCTGGCCCATTCCCTCGCTTGTATAACCAAGTCTCTAGGGTAACCCCTTTCAATGAACCGTATGGCCATGGCCTTGATCTCTTTCTGCCGTTCAGTATCACTTGTGATCCTTGCCACCCGAAGCAACTGTGATTTGGGTAGTGAGTCCAGCAAGTGTCTGGGGTGACTGCTTTTGTAATGGACTAAGGTATTCCTATCCGATAATTTCCAATAGATTCTGGTTTGTAGTTTATTATTCATTACATCCTTGTACATCATAACATCCAAATAATTGATCGATGTCTGATCAAAATGTAATGTCAATCTGACTGGAGTTAATGCTGAATTAAGGTCATTGGTGAACAATAACAAGTCCTCAGGGGTACCATACCAAATGAAAAATAAATCGTTGATGTAGCGCCTATAGTAAGTTCCAAATTGACGGAACAATAGATGACTCAGTATGTGCTCACACTCATATTTATACATGTATATATTCACATAAGTAGGTGCAACATTCGACCCCATGGTTGTCCCGGACAGTTGAATATAAAACTGATCCTCAAACTTGAAGTAGTTTTTGAAGAGAATGAACTCCAAAGAGATATAATGAATTCAAAAGGCAGCTGAGAGACATGATCAGCATACACTGGTCTACGATAAGATCGGAACTGGATTTGGATTATGATACCAAAAGGGGTAAACAAGATATATACAAACAACTCATTGCACAACACTGGCTGAAAGCGAAACATTCAATTTCATCATTTAAATGCATGCCCATTGACTACCTCTACGTAGAGGTGGTGATATGAACCAAAATTTTACTTCAGAAAGAGGCATTCTGGACTTTTCAATTGGGATGCGTGGCTCCAAAGGACTGAATTCTGCCCTCCAATTTAATGACTTTTTAAATAAGAGATAATGTTCTTAGTCACAGTGGCAGTGAAACAATATAACATTTCTCTAAGTATTTCCAAATCAAATGACAATGTAACAATTAGGTCAATTTTTGCAACAGTTTTACTGAGATATACAATTTATTTTTTATACTTATATGGGTAATAAGGGTTTAGTATATCCAGGAGGTGATACACTTTGTGTGGCAAAAGCTTTTTACGCTATTATAGGCACAAAAAAGTTTTTTAGTCTTTTTCACATGGAATATTTTTATATGTATTGTCAAATTGATTGTTATATCGCTGAAAATAGCCATACAAGAGGTTAAAATCACAAGGAATCACAGGCACAGTCACGTGATGTGGGTGGAGGTTATTTAATGAAATAATTGTGTATTTTATTTGTACCTTGAGAAAGGTCCCAAGAGGGTCCAAAACATCGTTTTTTACATACTATGTTATAATATTTTTTTTTTTTGAGACACAAGATCCTTGGTGCTGGCATTTTGTTCTATATATATATATATATATATATATATATATATATATAGATAGATATATATATATATATATATATATATATTATATATATATATTATATATATATATATATATATATATATATATACAGTATATATATATATATATATATACACACACACATACACATACTTATAGAGATCTATCCATATACTCATATATAAAATATACTGTATATACGTTTACCTTTAACACACTAACTACAGATCTTGAGATTTCTGTAGCTTTGGATATTGTGCTTGCCCAAGAAAAAATCCAGGCCCCGCTAATATAATCAGCCATCAAAACATCACCCGGAAGGACATTCCACAATCTCACTTCCTTCATCATGAAGATCCAACTTTGCTGACTCTTTGATCTTTTCAATGTAAAAAAGCTGACCTATAACTCCCAAGAAAAATGTATGGAGTCAAATAATAGACCCAGTGAGTCTTAACCAAATAAAGCATTTAAATCGGCAGAAGGTATTTCCTATACAGCACACATACAGTAGTATAGTATCAGTAGAAATCAGGTGCATACACCATTACCTGAAAGGAGATACAGTTGACATTCAAAAGTAACGAGATACCCTATAGTGATTCAGATCACCTACAGTTGAAGCATCAGGGAGTAGATACTAGCCTGAGCCCCTTCCAGGCTGAATGTCCCTTCACTTTACAAACAGTATCCCCTAGGATAACTACGCCAGTCTATCTCAGTCCTTGTTGGAGATGATGCTTCTATTGCTAGCTGACTTATCAAGCTGACAACTTCTAATGGGTATAAAACGGAACTCTACTATCCACTTTCTAGGCCTCATTCACATGGTGCCTGTTTACTGAGGTCTACTTTCACCTCAGCCCCTTTGGCAGATCCACCTTCTGCTAGGATGATCCAGTCCCTTATATAGAGTAAGAGCAGGACAGTCACTAGCTCCTTAGACAAACAAAGGGAAGCATCTCTTCCACAGGGCAAAGGTGACATTCTGGATCTCCCAGAGGTAGTAGTTGAGTCCAATTAACCGGTTGGACACAAATTGGATATAGGAATGTCTAATGGGGTAATATTTCATATTGAACAAATGACAGGAAACAATTTTAATTGTACAAAAGAAAATATTTATTTTTGTAACAGGATATAGCCAGGAATACAAAAATGTTTGTAACATAGTCAAAAAATGTATTCCTGTACTTTACAATATTTCAAATTTTAAGTGGGATTTTAAACCAGTCAAACATTAAACTTGTCTCTAAAAAAGCACCTACACTTCTCACAACTTTAGCACCTAGTTTAGTGCTATCTTTTTCTATTTCAAATCACAATAATTGGTTGGCCGCAAAAGGCACATACAAATGTAGTAGCAATAAGTGTAAAACATGCAATGTTATTACCATTCGTAAAGATTTTGGTTCGACTGTCACGGGTGAAAGTACACTAACCGATATTTACTTATTTCTTCTCTAAAATTTGTTTTTTTATGGCTCAAAATTTCTGAGAATTCAAGATTTATGTAGTGTAAAAAAACTATGAAAAACCCCAATGCAAAACTAAAAGTAAAAGCAGTCAAGGTCCCATAGAAGTCAGTGGGAGTCATTCGAAAAGTTTGTGCAGTGCATATTTATTCGCAAATGGTTGTATTGCCCATGTTATTTCCTGAATGCTAAAATATTGCAATGCTGTGCCTATCTTTCCATTTTTTCCAGGAATTCGCATTGTGAATAAATTTTGCAAATGAGACGGGCGTTTGCGAGAGTGCGCGCACAGTGCGAGGTTCTTGTACGCGAAAATAGCATTGACAGCAACTTAAATTCGCAATTTGCAAATCTGTTTTGCGGATATTTTCTCCGCCACCAAAGTTGTGGCGTAATTCAAAAGCAGAGTATAAGTCTGCTACTTTATGCTGTCCTATTAATTTTTCTTGTTTATGTAAAATCAAATAAAATATATTTAAATCTAAAGTCAAATGAACGCATTTTAAAATATGCCCAATAAAAATGTATTGTACGGCAAAAGCAGAGTGTGCACATAATATTCGCAATTTGCGATTTTTGCCATATTTAAAAAGCTTATATAGACATTCGCAGTGTGAAGAAAAAAAATCGCAATTCTGTTTGCACACTCTTATTCAGTTTTATAAATGTAACCATGTACAGGGCAACTATATTCACTGTGTGAACCAATCTGCCCTGTGCGAAATTTATAAATGAGCCCCAGTGAGATCTGTGCTGACATTTTAGCCTGGTAAATGCCTGAAAAACTCAGTTTTTGTATTTTTATTCGGACAATTAAGAGCTTTTTCCATTCATACTTTTTATATACAGATCTTTTAATAATTTTGACATTTGTGACTCTAGAGAAATAGGGTTAATCATGGTTTCAAAAAGCTTTGAAGGGGTTGTTCACCTATGAGTTAACTTTTAGTATGATGTAGAGAGTGATATTGTGAGACAATTTTTATAAGTGTTTTTTTTAGTTATTTAGCATTTTATTAAGCAGCTCTCCAGTTTGCAAGTCCAAGATCCAAATTCCCCTAGCAACCATGCATTGATTTGAATAAGAGACTGGAATATAAACAGGAGAGGCCTGAATAGAAAGATAAGTAATAAAAAGTAGCAATAAAAGCACGTGGAGCTTTAGAGAGAATTTGTTTTTTCAGATGGGGTCAGTGACCCTCATTTGAAAACTGGAAAGACTCAGAAGAAAAAGGCAAAGAATTCAAAAACTATAAAAAAAAACTGTGAATAATTCGTGAACCGGCGACGGCGTCTCGTTTTTGTTTTTGATGCCGGCATATTTTTTTTGGACACCGGTGTCCGTATTTTGGCAAAATTGTGCCAGCGTCCCAAAAAACTGAACATTTTTTTTTGATGCCGGCAAACTTTCACTGGCAAATTTTCGCGGCGATTTCATGAATTTATTTGCGGGAATTCGCCGCAAATTCGCACCTGGCGAATAAATTCACCCATCACTATTGGCCATACTAAAAGTTTACTTGAAGGTGAACCACCCCTTTAGAGTCACCAAAATTCAACCTTTCATAAAAGGGTCAGGAATATGAGATCTGTTAAAGTTCAAAATAAATTGACTAAGGGGCTTAAACCCCATTTGCCACACGTGTGATCTTCAGAGCTTTTCAATTCAGAGAAAATTCAAGCATTTTCTGTGTCTAGGGGGAGACAATTAAAAGCATTATTAGCAAACAATTCTGTATAAGCAATATTCCATTATTATAAAACTTTCTAGCATTACAACAAAATACAAGCTACGGGATGTACCACAAATGAGAATCAAAGTTAAAATGTGATGGACTAGAAAAAAAATCAAAGGAGAATAAACAGGAACTGATCGAAGCAGTTTACAATAGGGTTTCTAATGAATTCCCACAAGACCTCGTCGATTACATCTGATTATCTATTGTGTCTGAGAAAGATGCAGCAAAGACGCTCGCAGCTTTAGAATTACTTCAGTGGGAAATAAGAAGTTTATAAATGAATCCATATATGTACTCTCTCATTTTTATGTAGACACATGGAGTTCATTTACAATTAATTGTTCAGAGTTTGCAGCAATTAAAGCTGAACGTATGTTAAAGCGCAGACAGAAAATACACAGAGTGATCGCTTAACTTGTATATATGACAATGTCTTTCTTGGAATAAATTGTTTTAAAAAGTATAACCACGGGCCAATGTATAATTACTGTATGTATATTAAAATGAGCAACATTTGACATATTTATGTTCATAATAAGCAGAACCCCCAGGGTGTTCTGTACCATTAGCAGCAATAAACATATCAAAAGACATTATTTGAAAAATGAAGACACAAATGTATGGGGCAGAGTATTCTGTAGGGATCATTTTGCAATGTATTTTCACTTTCCTGGCACTCAGGAATGGTTTAAATTTGTGTACTTTTGTGTTAAAATGTGTTAGAGCTCAGCAGCTGCACTAAACCCTAACACCCCTCTGAATAGTTTATCCGCGAATTTGGCGCGTTTTTACTTTGCCGATAAATTTGTGAATTACCCGCAAAATGCGTGAAACTGTGAAAAATTTGAGAAACGGCACCGGCGTCCGTTTTTTTGACACTGACACAAATTCGCTTTTCGCAGCGGTTTTGCGAATTTATAATCGTGGGAAATAAATTCACCCATCACTAAGGATTACTAATAATGATGGGTGGCAGACATGGATTTGCGGTGAGAATTCACCGGCGAAAATTTGCCACAACAAAAAAAATTGGTGCACTTCAGAAATTGACACATGTCAGAATTGCTGCGCGTCAAAATTTTTCAGACGCCCATAGACTTTTGGACAAAAAAGTTGCGCGTATAAAAATGTACTTCTTTGCGAGTTCACAAATTTTTTCGCACTGGAACTAATTGTTGCAAGAGATGATTAAATGTAAGAGGAGCTTTATTTTATTTATTTTTTTACAAATCTAGGTTTTAATAAACATAAAATTCTCACCACCAAAACCTGCAGAAATTTGTATTTTAAAAAAATAATATTGCAATAGCGGAGAAAAAAATCACAAAAAATTCTAAAAGCCTAAAAAAATAACAAAAAATTGGCAATTGCCTTTTTTTTGTTGTTATTTACTGTACACAAATTAAAGCAAATGTGAAAATAGATAAATCTGCCCCCTGTGCTAAGCATACTTACAGTGTAGGTGTATTAATGTAAATATACATGACTATTTAGGTCATTGTAGAGTGAAAACATTCTCCAAATTTCTCTAATAATTACAATAAATCAAAAACTGTTTCAGCCGAATATGGAAGATATTTTTACAGGTTACAGATATTGGTAGTGATGAGCCAGGTGCAATAACGCATTTCGCTATCTGCGAATATTTTCATGAAACTAGCTCAAAGTTTAACCATGGCAATTTTCACTGCAACAAAATGGCAATGTACACTGCAATGTATTGATAAATTAATGAGTATCCTATAATTTTCCTAAAATAGGAATAATACCTTTGGGGGTAATGTAATAAAAGACACTATGTTTGCACATGAGCTGTAACCCATAGAAATCAGGTAACATTTACTGGTCATCTATATAAAGGCAAACAACATATTAGTTGCTATGGGTTACTGCTCCTGGGCAAACATAGTGCCTATTATTACATATGGGGGTTTGAACTGAGGGATAAGAAGAGCCATTTTTAGTCATGTGGAGAAGCTGAACAATGACCAGTCACATTGATGGCCTTGGCTTTATTACTCAATTGGAGAGATTGATTCATCAACACTGCAGAAAAAAAATTGCAATAGAACCATATTTTCAAAAATCGACCATATTTTCAAAAATCCTCAAATTGGAAAATCGGAAATGCATTGTTTCCTTTGTTGACATTTTGTAAACTCTTTATGCAGCCATCTGGAATTTTAATAAACAGGTCCCACAGTGTCAGTTCTTGGATTTTCTATACATTGGCTGAGGACCTGCAACTGTTACACAGTGCTCGTAATGTGTGTTTGATCATTTAGAGGTAATTTCATAGAATTTTTTAAAGGCAGATTTAGAAATGGCTACTGTTTTACCAAAATCTATTTATTTATTAATAAATATTTTACATTTTTTGATTTTTTTTTAAATTCAAACATTTTAAATACATATTTTATTAAAATAAACATCCAACAGCCAAAGCCTTTCTCCCCACATGCAATATGTGTTCAGGAACAATGATTTGGACAAATAATAGCACTCAACACTTAGCACTATCACCCCATAGAACTGAATGTGACAAATCTATCAGCTTTGTGTCAATTATCATTCAGGATTCCCAAGCTTGATATTTGATAAATCAGTCCCTTAGGGGCTGTTTTATTTTCCATTGACCATCGGGGAGGTTGGGTAATTGCTTTTTTTTTTTTTTAAAGCGTCCATGTTCTTAATCACGTTGCTTTGCACCGATTTGCTAAATAGTGCAGGAACCTTTTTTATTATTGCTTCTCTTTGATCTTCTTTCTGATTTTTTCAAATAAAATATAATTGTTCAAAAATACAGTATGTGTGTCTTTTTGAAAATATGGTAAAACCCATGCTAGTTACATCTCACCATTTAAACATAGATGTAGGAGTTTTGATTCTATATTAATCATGGTAGACAAACCACTTATTTGTCGATAATCTCAATAAATGTTTACCTTTCTTTAATCACAAAATATATTTAGGGGCAGATTTACTAAGGTTCGAATGGTAAATTTTTTGGGCAAAACTCACAATTTCCTGTTTAAAGCCACCAACTGGAATTTGAATCTGAGATTTATCATCCACCTACCCTGGAAGTAACTCGAATTTGACTATTCGCCACCTAAAACCTGCCAAGTTCATGTAGAAGTCAATGGCAGGGATCCATTGAACCATTTGAAAATATTAATAGCCTTCATGACATTCAATTTTTTTTTAAGTAAAACTCGATTCAAATTATGTTCTTATTTGATCGAATACGATACAAATTTTTGAGTTGTTCCCCCCGACCTCTCAGAATCTAATTTTTACCATTCAAGTTTTTTCTTAAATAAGCTACCATTTGAGTTGCGAGTAAATTCGACTTTATTAAAAAATTCACATAACTCTAAAAATCGACCTTTGATAAATAACCCTCTCGAATTCATGTGATTTTTTTTAAACTCCCTTTAATTAGAATTAATTCGAAAATCAACTTGCCGAAATGTATCAATATAATCAAATTATTAAAACTAGAACTGAAAATTCTATTTGAATTCAGAAAAAACTCAAATGTCAGAAAGGCTGCAAACAACTCCAAATTGATCCCTGGACCTCTCCCATTGACTTAAACAGTAATTTGGCAGGTTTTATGTGGTGAATAGTCAAATTCTTAAAGGGCCAGAATATGATGACTCTCGAAAATCAAATTGAAATTTTTTAAAAATCTTAAATCAAATTTGACAGTTTTGACCATAAAAAATTGAAACGTTTAAAATTTTCAATTCGACCTTTAATAAATCTGCCCATTATTGTATCGTTTTAATTCATCCTTATTTAGCACTGACGTTTCACCAAATCATGACCTATCTCTACATATACATATATTTTGTAGGTTAAAATGGCTTTTTATCACCAATTTATGCCTGGATTTACCTGGTTAATAGGTACAAGGGAAAGTTTATTACAAGCATCTTATGCAAGTATGGGATACATATCCAGAATGCTTGGGCCCTGAGGTTTCAGATATGGGGTCTTCAAATAATTGAGAGCACTAGGCTATAAAAAAAATCAGAGCTTTTTAATTCTTGTATTCACATTTCTGTGAGTGATGGGACAAGTGGTGACATCTTAATATATTTTGTGGGATATTCATGGTTTGTAAAACATTAGTTATTGAAAGTGACCCAAACCCAATTTGCATTGCCTTCCATAAAAGTACAGTCTAGATTCCAAATACAAAAATATGGCAGTGAGCGCAATGGTTCCTAACCCACACAGATGTACCAATGTAATTATTACGCTTATTAAGCACAGCCCACAACAGTTTTGGTTAAATCGTCTTGATTTCTCCTTGTGTGCATTCTCCTGTACTTACAGATAAATGATTTATTCTGAAGCATCTTAACATTAAACTTGCATCAGCATGCACTGAATGCTTCCTTATATGCATTTAGATAAAACCAGTGACTGTTGCACTTAATGAAATGTCTTTACTTAATGCTGGATTTTGAATAACAGTAAGATATAATAAGAGAGCAGAGGAAATCACAAACAGTGTCATTTCAAAAAAGTAAAAAAAATCAATGCTTCTCATAAATACTTCATAGAAATGTCTGGATGTGTTACAAAGTGAAAGAAAGCTCAAATAAACCTAAGTATTACTGCTATTAAAGTAGAACAACCCCCCTTAAGAGAAAGCCCCCATCCCCTTTCCCCTTTCCTCCATTGCCTCCATTGCCTCCATCCCTGCTATCTCCCAGCAGAGTCCAATAGTTGAAAAAAGTGTCCCTGGCTGTAACACTGACATATCCATTGAAAGTAGCACAGAGGAGTTCATGGACGTCGTCTTCGATATTTTCAAATCCTCTTCTTTTCTTTTGCAATTACGGAGCTTTCTGTGCATAGATAGATAGATAGATAGATAGATAGATGATAGATAGATAGATAGATAGATAGATAGATAGATAGATAGATAGATAGATAGATGATAGATAGATATAGATAGATAATTAGACAGATGGATATTGATAGATATACAGATATTGATATTGATAGATGATGATGATGATGATGATGATAGATAGATAGATAGATAGATAGATAGATAGACAGACAGACAGATAGATAGATGATAGATAGATAGATAGATAGATAGATATAGATAGATAGATAGATAGACGATAGCTGATTAGATAGATGATTGATAGATAGATAGATAGATAGATAGATAGATAGATAAATAGATAGATAGATAGATAGATAGATAGATAGATAGATAGATAGATAGATAGATAGATAGACGATAGCTGATTAGATAGATGATTGATAGATAGATAGATAGATAGATAGATAGATAGATAATATTATAAATATTATTCATAGTAGTAACAACCATAACTGATTATTATTGAATTAATTCACATTCAACTTGTTTAAGCTTGTTTTCAACAGTGATGGTAATTTTTCCATCTGGGGAAACCTTTTGTTTGTTTGTGCTTTGTAGAGGACAAAAGGGCTTCAGAAAGAAGTGATATGAGTCATCTGCATTAAAGCATAGTAATTAAAGTCGTAGGGAAAACTAGATGCACATTAAAGTCGTAATTTTGGAATTTTGGTTTTAAACTAATATATATATATATATATTTGTATATATATATAGTCCATGCTTCAATACTTTGCTTTGCTCTGATATACAGTATATCCATCTTATGGACAGTATGGTGGGTTGACTCCAGCCATGGAACGCTTCAAAGGGATTGTATGTTCTCTTTGTGGGTTCCCCTCCACACTCCAAAGACATACAGACAAGTTAATGTACACATACACAATTCAACATTAGTGCTCAACAATGACATATAAAGTGGTAGTTCTTGAAGATATTACACTTCTATATTGGCTTCTTAGTCGTGGGTGGTTATTGACATATGGGATTACCCAGAGTCTACTTGAATTTTGAATGTGTGCTATATACAGTATGTTTGGATGAATGAAGGTGACAGTCAAGGCCACTGTAGGCAAGTAAATTGGAATTGCACACTTCAGTTCTATCATGAAGCACCAAAGGGTTCAAACAAGAAGCATCATCAGATGTCAGGTATAGGTCAACGCAGGCAGCATTGTAGAGCAAACAGAAATCAGAAAGAGTCAATATACTGTTGAGGATACTGTAAGCAAATAAAGAATGGATTGAGGAGACCAACAATCGGGCAAAGATAGTGGAATTCATGCTGACACTGACACAACCTTAAGGTGCTTAGTAATGCACTGACTCAAATCTGCAAGCAATATACATAAAAGCATGACTTACAACTTAGCTAAACGTGTTTGCTTACTGTTTAACTCAGACATTTTAGGGATTAAAAACTCTGAATCAGAGGCTTAAAAAGCTGCACTTTGGCAGATAAAGTGTTGACAGAAATTGCAATTCCTACATGCCTTTCAGGTCAAGATGCTTCCTGATCTTCCATGAAAATTGCTCTTGCCTCCAACTACGAATTTCTGTTAGAGTACAGCTCACATGACAAAAGGGCTCTTCTGAATGCAGCCCTGCAATTTATTACTTTTCTTATCTTCCCACAAAACCCCACTTAGGTTTACATATGAAGAGAAAAATGACCTCTTTCCCTTCGGGGGACAGAAATCCACTTAGGAAGAAACCTATGAAATTAGAATGCGTGAATAACATTCAACACAAATGCAATTCCTTCTAAGGTCAAAACAAACCATGATGTTTATAAATATACTTAATCAGGGCATATGGTACGATACAATTATTTCTTGTTGTGCAATAGCCAGATTTAAAAACCATATAGTGACATAATAATTGTATAGAAACCTTGTTTGCTTAACGACTGATTTTCCTGATATTCTGTCCTGCTGGTATGAAGGGAACCTCATGTAGATACATCTTGAAGCAAATGCTGAGATCTCTGCTTATAGAGTGCGGTTTCCAAGAAATGAGCCTTTTATTGTCAAAACCAGCTAACCATCGCACATGACATCTTGTTTAGAGTATATATTCCAGTTCAGCAGGATGAAGTGTCTTCCATTTCAGCAGGATGTGATGAGGCTCCTCGGAAGCCATGTTCAAATATCTTTCTCCGATGAGATATACAGTAACAAGACAGTAAAAGTCTTCAAGTTTGGATGTATGGCTCTGAGTTATTAGGCTGTATCAGTGTTATTAAAGCAGTGGTTCTGGATGCATAGTTGGCCACATTCTTTTATAGATCTGGGCTGAACTGCCCCGCCAATAATGTCAGAAAAAGGGGCGGGGCAACAAGGCACGCATCTGCAAAAAAAGGAAGCCGGCAGACCAGCAGTGCAAGGTGCGAGGTCGGGCAGAAACCATCCAACCAGCGGGTAAACCCTCGGGTCCAGCGGATATTGGGCGGCCCGCGCATCACTACTGGGTACTACATTAAAAATTATCAGGATCCGTTTTTTAATTGCGCCCCCTTTTTTTTTGAGTGGTAACAATAGTTAAATTATTAGTCAATTCCTATTTAGAGATTATGAGCTTAACTCCCCACAGAGAAAGGAACATGTTCTGACTGTGATATCTGCATCTTTTTTGACGAATGTGCTAGTTTTATTAAAGCACTGTTTTGCCAGGGAGATGTTCCTGGCAGTCAGGAAAGTATTAATAAATGGGGAAAATATGCTGAGTATTCTTCAGAATTCCCCAGATCAATATTTTATAAATCTATGACATATTCTTTTGGGATTTATTCAATGTATTCTCAAGTACAAGCCATGGCTAGGAAATGTAAAGTAAATACCACAAATATATGTTATGGCGGGTTGTACAAATATTTACTTTAATATGTTTCTTTTAACACAATGATTTGCTGTTCTGAATGTGTCATGCTCTGTTAAGATATACTCCATTCATAATTTACTCCACTGTTCTACTTCTCCATAGCTCCAGGGATTTATATGGCATGACATTCTGGTTTACAATGCCTTGCTCTCTAAATGTCAATGTCTATGTATTTGTTTTTTTTTTTTTTATACAAACCCCTTAAGTAAGATATATATTTACATTACAGAACCATTAAACTGTCCATAATAATTTCATATTTATTTATGTATTGAATTAATGGAATGTATTTGTATCAACATTGTTTTATAAAAATCAATTTGTATAACAGGACCTGCAAAGCATCAAATACATTTCCTGCAAAAGTAATAAAGCACTTATTTACTACAAATATGGGATCTGTTATGTGGAAACATGTTATCCAGAAAGCGCCAAATTACAATCCCATAGACTCATTTTAATTAAATAATTCAAAATTTAAAAAAAATTATTTCCTTTTTTTCTGCAATGATAAAACAGTACCTTGTATTTGATCCAAACTAAGATACAATTAATCCCTATTGGGTAAAACAATCCTATTGAGTTTATTTAATTTTTAAACGATTTTTACTAAAACTCAAAGTTATCTCATATATTTATTAAACCAAGCTCGACCAAACACCCATCCATGATTTTATCTTATGTATCAATAAAATAACTGGAAAAAGTCAGGTCTTGAAAAAAAATGGCAAAATCGAGTGAAATTAATCAACCGAAACCAAGCTCAAACCACCATATCTTCAAAATGTAAAAAGGACATCTCCCGTTAACGTCTACATGACTTTGGCAGATTTGAGACAACAGATTTTCAGATTCAGACTTTTTGCAGCTTCTGGGTGTAATAAATTCCATTTTTCCCACAAAATATTTGAGGTTTTGCCCAAAAACCCCAGACCAGAAAAAATTGTGGTTTAGTAAATAACCCACTTAAAGTATGGAGATCCAAATTACAGAAAAATCTGTTTTATCCGTAAAAACCCCAGGTTCTGAGCATTCTGGATAATAAATCACATACTGTACTAATACCATACTTGTGCAAAAATGGACACAAAGCACCTCTTGTTCCAAATAGCGCGATTCTAACACACTCCTGCAATGCCGCCGCCCAGTGCTTACCTTTCCTGTGCCGGAGAGGGTTCGGGGGCCACATCGCTTGTGCAGAGAGTGCAATTGAATTTCTGGAAAGCCATCTCTTAAAGTTACCAGGTAACTTTGTATGCCAGCACACCATTAACTAAATTACAGCAGAATGCTCCAAAAGGTGCAGCAGACTGGTGGTACCTAAAAAAATCAGGCCCAGACATCATTTTCATGCCAGTAAGACACCATGCCGACTTCGGTTATTTTCAATGCACTTCCCATAAAATCTGAAAAACACTGCATTCTAGGTAAAAAATGTGATGAACTGCAGTTGCATTTGGAAAATACCCTTATACTCTTCCAGTTTACACACTTAGGGGCAGATTTGCTAAAGAGCAAAGTGGCTAATGCTAGCGACTTTACACCAGCACTGCCACCCGCAGGGACATCGCCAATTTACTAACAGGTGCAAATTCGCTAGCGAACAGGACCGTCGCTATCAGTCATTCGCACTCTATCGCCAGGCTACTTTTTTTTTTTTTACGTTATTCTGCAAATTCACTAAAGTGCGTCTATCGCCAGAGTTGGCTTTGCCTCATTCGAAGTGCTAAAAAGCAGCAAGATCTTCCTCAATCTTCTGTCACTTACATCATATCCTGTGTGCTGAAAATGCATCAAAGTTCAAAAAACACTGACGACTTTTCCTTTTTTGAAGCGGAATTGCCTGCAAAAAAGTTCTGACTTTTTTTGGCTGACAAACTTTTTTTGGGGTAACCGTTTTTTTTCAGATATTTCATAACATATGGAACATTCATTTTACAGTGGGCTCTTCTGTAGGGCATTATATTAAATTTCTTGTCTTAAGGTTCCCTGGACATGTACTGTATAAGAAAAAGTGATAATTTCAAGCATTTGCACCCCCATTTATAATAGAAATGTCCATACAACTTTAAATTACCAAGATTACTGGCAAATTTTCACTAGGCACAAATGAACGCTAGCGCATCTCCAAAATGAAATGCTTGCACTGCCGAAGCAACGATAGCGAAAAGTCGCCATCGTTCGGCGCCCAGGACAAACTCCACATATTAGTGAATTGGCGTAGTCTGAACACATCTGCACATGGCAAAGTGTTGTAATGAGTGCAAAATGAACAGTGGCGAAAATTTGCCGCTTAGTAAATCTGCCCCTTAGTTGCTGCAAATTATTAGTTTAACTGAATGCAATACCATGAGTATTCACACTAAAGATTTTGTGATTAAGCATGAATATTTATTAATTGTTCAGATTTTTTAAAATTTAAGCAAAAATGATTGTGTGTGAAGTCTGCTCAATAATTACATTTGGCAAGAGAAACATTTGCTCTGACTTTGGCATACATATACTTTACCAGTAGGTTGCTATCGGTTACTAAACTCGGGCAAACTTTGTGCCTTTTACTTTACCCCCATAGATAATCTTTAAAAGGGTAAAAAAACAAAAATAATTAGAATGTATACTGAATTTCTGAGGGGGGGTCGTTTTGAGAAAAAAAACTCAACAATGAAATGGGTCGAAATGAACACAACTAAAGAGAATGGCAATGAAGAGAACAAAAGAGAAGTATAAGAGAAGTACAAACTACTCCATGTTTGGTCCTTAAGGAGTAGATAATTAGATAAGTAGTGCACAGATAATGGTGCTACATAATGGACTTCTGCTAAAAAAACAGTCACAGCAAAGGGGGAGTAATGGGGTTGTATACTGGGAATCTCATTCAGGCCTGGGCCAAGCCAGCCAGGCGCCATAGGCAACCTGTGCGCAAGTCCTGAAATACGCATGCACACGCGTTCGGAACTGACAATTCAATTTGCGATGGAGAGCTGGTGGGAGAGAAAGGGTCTGGACCAGGGATAGGCTGAAAGAAGAGGTACGAGCTTGGTGCTCCAAGAGGTACATGCGTTGCGCCCTAGGCGCATGCCTCTTCTGCCTAACCCTAGTTCCGGCCCTGATCTCATTATCTATCTTGCAAGGGCTAAACATGTACAAATCTTTATTCACAATCAGTGTAATTCACAAAATCCACTATCAAATTAAATTGTCTTCAATATTCGGCCAGTTCTTTTGTTGTTTCAGTAACAAAAATTGGGCATCTTGGTACAAACTGACCCACTGCTGCTAGTTCTCTTGCTGTGATGCATATCTGTTATCATTTCATACCAAATGGGCAGTCTTCAGTTGAAAATGAAAGTAATTGTGCATCAGTCATGATACAGTTCTCTTTGCTGACCCATTAATGTAATGTACAATGTCACTATGAAATAAGTGGAGCATTATAAATGTAAATACAAGAGCGATGGTTAATCACACGCTGCTTCGGCTGTGACATTATTTACATGAAATGCTTTTGCTGCTGTGCATGGGATTCTGTCATTTCAGGAAATTAACTGCCTTTGTGCAGACACACAAATTCATCATCATCCCATGATTCCAATACCATAAAGAGTAATACAGAATTCCATACCGCTATGTGAAGTACATTAAATCATTGGCCTTTTTATATTATCCTGCCAGGATCAGTGTTCAGTAGAGCATAAGAAAATGCCAATCATATCGGTATAATGACGGTTCCCTACAGAAGTCAGTTTTTAGCATATTCACAGCAAGAGAGCGTTGGCATTACTAAAGCCTTGCAGCAGTTTTACCAGTAGAATATACATAAAAAGACACAGTAGTGTAGTCAGTGAGGATTTCAGCATTTACTTTATTATTTATTGTGATTTAATATAGAAGCTAAGGAATGTAGAATTATGCAAATTATTTTATTGCAGTCCCCTATGACCTATACTTTTCTTGTAAAGTCTGTGGTTGGATGGAAGACCTGCTTGAGGCAGTCACCCTAACAAATCTTCATCATCAGAGAAACTGAAACTAGATATTAAAATAGTGGCCCTGATTATGTATGACATCAGTAATAGATTACCCACCTGAAGTCTATGGTTATTACTATCTGCTGACATGTCCACAGTCTTTAAGCATGAGAACAATTGTATTAAGTTCCCCCTTTAGCCTTTGCATAAGAACCTTCAACTAAGTTGGGATAAACTATATAGCTATGACCTATACATTTTTTGCATAGTCTAGGATTGGACTTGAAGGCCTGTTTGAGGCAGTCAACCAAAAAATACTCATCATCAGAGAAACTGAAACTAGACCCAGAACTTATAGCAAATGTGAAAGTCATTGAACCCCTGGGTAATAGTGACCATAATGTATACTGGGGCAACAAAAACATGAATTTTGGAAAAGCTAATTTTAGTGCCTTGATGGCTGCCCTACAGAGCATTGATTGGGGCATTACGTTTTCAGCTAAAAACACAGAACAGAAATGGTTGTCATTTAAAATGATATTAAATCATTAATGTTCTCAATTTATTCCCTTAAAGGCTAAACGTAGAAGCTCTAAGAATCATCCTGTGTGGCTTAATACAGAAGTAAAGAAGGTAATAGGAATGAAGAGAAAGGCATTTAAAAACTACAAATCTGTTGGGACAGAAGCTGCATTTAATGAATATAAACACTGTAAGAAATGTTGTAAATCAGCAATCCGGACGGTAAAGAAAGGAAATGAAGAGTTAATTGCGGTGGAGGTGAAAACCAACCCTAAAAAGTTTTTTAAATATATTAATAGTAAAAAGATGCAGGTTGAGAGTGTTGCTCCATTAAATAATGGTACTAGTATAGTTGTAACAGATACAGAAAAGGCAAATGTGCTAAATCAGTTCTTTTCTTCAGTGTATACAATAGAGGAGTCTGAGTTCCCAGGCTCACTTTATAACTGCACTAATGGCTCAGCTCAATCTAGTCAGTGGCTAACTTAGGATATGATTCATAAAGCCTTAATACAAATTAATGTAAACAAGGCTCCAGGGCCCCTGATGGCATACACCCCCGGGTTCTAAGAGAGCTTAGTTCAGTTTTTGACCAGCCCCTATTTCTGATTTTCTCAGATTCACTTTCATCTGGTGTGCTGCCTATGGATTGGAGAAAAGCTGATGTTATTCCTATATTTAAAAAGGGATTACGATCTCAGCCTGGCAATTATAGGCCAGTAAACTTGACATCTGTGGTGGGCAAATTATTTGAAGGCTTGTTATCCCATTCAAAATTTTGTCCTAATGAATGGCATTATGAGCAACAATCAGCATGGCTTTATGAAGGATAGGTCATGTCATACAAATTTGGATGCTTTTTATGATGAGGTAAGTAAGATGCTGGACAGTGGGGGGGGGGCAGTAGATGTGATCTGTTTGGATTTTGCCAAAGCATTTGATACCGTGCCCCACAAACGACTGCTTTCTAAACTAAGGTCTGTTGGGCTTAATGAAGTCGTTTGCACATGGAAACTGGATCCTGTAGCCAGGAAACTGGCTACAGGATCGGGTACAGAGGGTGGTTGTTAATGGTACATTCTCTACTTGGAGTAAGGTTCTTAGTGGGGTCCCTCAGGGCTCGGTATTGGTTCCACTTTTATTCAACTTGTTCTCTAATGACTTAGGGGAGGGTGTTGTAAGTAATGTATCAGTGTTTGCAGATGACACAAAACTATCCAGCCCAATTAATTGCATCCAGGATGTGGCATCCTTGCAACACTATCTTGACAAACTGGCAATCTGGGCAGCTAAGTGGCAAATGAGATTCAATGTTGATAAATGTAAAGTCATGCACCTGGGATGTAAAAATATCCAAGCCACTTATACTGTTAATGGAACTGCACTAGGCAAATCCCTTATGGAGAAGGACATTGGAGTCCTTATAGATGATAAACTTGGCTGTAGCAAGCAATGCCAGTCAGCATCATCAAGGGCAAATAAGGTCTTGAGCTGTATTAAAAGGGACACAGAGTCACGTATAGACTGTATAGAGCACTTGTAAAGCCCCATCTAGAATATGCTGTACAGTTTTGGTCTCCATCACTCAAACAGGACATTATTGTATTAGAGAGGGTACAGAGAAGGGAACTAAGCTGGTAAAAGGTATGGAAAATCATAGCTATGAGGAAAGATTGGCCAAATTGGGAATGTTCACGCTGGAGAAGAGGTGCTTAAGGGGAGATATGTAGTGATGGGCGAATTTATTCGCCAGGTGCGAATTCACGGTGAATTTGCGCGATTCGCCGCCAGCGAATAATTTCGCGAAACTCCCGCGAAAATTCGCGTCAAAAATTCGCCGGCGTCAAAAATTTTTTTTCGAAAAAATGGACGCCGGCGTCAAAAACGGGCGCCGGTGTCAAAAACGGGCGCCGGCGTCAAAAAACGGGCGCCGGCATCAAAAACGGGCGCGGGCATCAAAAACGAGACGCCGGCGCAGTTTCGCGAATTTCGCGCGAAATTCGCGAATTTTTCGCCGAAGCGAAACGGCGCAAACTCGCCCATCACTAGAGATATGATAACTATGTATAAATATATAAGGGGATCATATAATAATCTCTTTAATGCCTTATTTACCAGTAGGTCTTTCCAGCTGACACGAGGTCACCCATTCCGATTAGAAGAAAAGAGGTTCAATATTCGGAAGGGGTTTTTTACAGTGAGAGCTGTGAAGATGTGGAATTCTCTCCCTGAATCAGTGGTACAGGCTGATACATTAGATAGCTTTAAGAAGGGGTTGGATGGCTTTTTAGCAAGTGAGGGAATACAGAGTTATGGGAAATAGCTCATAGTACAAGTTGATCCAGGGACTAGTCCAATTTGGTCAGGCTTCCGATGGTTTTGTATTCCATTACTCTGGATCAACTCGCAGTTAGGCAGATTAAAAAAAAAAATCAAAGTTTGAACTTGATGGACTTTTTTAACCTTACTTACTATGTTACTATGCTACTATGACATGCCCACAATTTTTCAGCATTCTTTAAAGGAGAAATAAACCCCCAATTGTGATAAGTCCCCATTGGCCCCCCTCCACTGCCCCAATGCCCCCTGCCTCCCCCTTACCCTTGAATTCTTTCCCCTAGATATAATGACCGCACATGCAAAGTGAGTGCAGCGGAGCTAACAGGCGCAAACTTCTTCTCTTCGATAACCTTTGTGTCTTATTTTTCCCCTTCGCTAATTTCCATCTCTTTTGGTGCATGTGCAGTTGACGTGAACTTGAAGATTGCAACTGCGCATGCACCAATAGGCCACTCACTTCACGAAGATTACCGAAGAGAAGAAGATGGTGGCCGTGAGCTCCGCTTCGCTCATTCTGCATGTGCGATTGTTATTTACAGTGCTTTGAAATATGTTGGCTCTATATAAATACATGTTAATAATAATTTTAATGATAAAGACTGTGCAGGGGAGTCAGGGAGGGGGCCAGCATAGGGGGCCAATGGGCGACATAATGATGGAGGTTTAGTTCTCCTTTAAGCCTTGGTTTAACAAAATGGTTCCTGCACAAATGAACATTTTTAATGCTGTGCAACAGAAGGATAAACTGGTTTTCACAGGAACAACACAAGCATATAGTATCTAGTGCAGATGATTCTAAAGCAAATGGACTTAATGAGCATTCTGGAAAACATTTCACCACTCGTACGAGCAGCTTCTTCAGTTAACTGAAGCTAAAATGGTGCTTGGATTGAAACGTTTTCATGAAAACTCAGATAGTCCGGTTACTTTAGACTTACTGTATCTCTACTAGTCACTGGATGTCATGACCTGTATGAAAACCTTCATATTTTTGGTAAAAATATAATTTGCAAATATAATATTTACAAAAATGCTAATTTTGAAACTCAAGTTAGCTCTAAATAGATTTCACTTCTGTCATTCCCCACTACTCAAAATGGTAAAAGTGACATATGCTTTCCCCTATATTTTGAAAATTAACGAATTGTTTTCTTCATATCTGTGCCTGACTCTATCAGTGGGTTACACAAGTGAAAAAATTGGGAAATCGATCACAGTAAAAAAAATGTTTTAATCAAAATCTATGAAGAAACAATAATTAAGGATAATTTGAAAATAGCTATATCCATATTTTACCACCATAGCCAATTATTTACTTTCACTATGGTTCATTCAAAAAATGGTTCAGTAACCTCTAATATTTAATCATGCACTTTAAAACCTGCCAACACAATTCTGCACAGAAACCAATTATCTAAAACTAACCCAAAATTATTCTACCATGCAAGAATAACAAAACTATAAAAATAAAAAATACTTTTCTAACGGAAATGGGAAGATTGGAGGGATATTTCTTCTTTGCTTTTTCTCTTATTCATTGGAGCAAGTAAAAGATTTAAGAAACTTGTCAACAAAGCAAAAGAGACACAAGACAGTCCTCTAAGTAACCAACAATGGGCAGGCACTTGTCACTGTTTGCATCTGCTTTTTCTCTAGAATTACATTCTGGATTCAATATCTTCCAGTACTTTTAAAGCTTTTTGACTGTGCTTTGAAGGGATTGTTGCACCTATCTATATTGGTCGATATGTTTTTACAGCCATACTTTTTCCAAATAGTTTTAACCTGTCATAATCCTAAGGCATAAACCTGTAATTGTAAACTCTTCATATTGAGTCGGCCATATAATAACCTGTTAGAGGAAAGTAGAATCTCTTCACACTATGGTAGGTTCAGGTAAAACCTTGAGGGCAGTTATAATACACTTGTTCAGTGCTTGGAGAGGTCCAATTAAAACAGCTCATGGGAAAAAAGATAGAGAGATCCAGAGCACTGCAACATAATATTTGGAGACCAATCTGGAATCATACTTGAGGAGACATGTAAAGATAGAGAAGTAATGTAAAGAACATAATGAGATGACAGAGAAAAGATCTAGCAAAAGAGGACAATGGAAAATAAACTCATTAGCACATCTTGGCCTTTGAAGTGTTGATGATTTTACTGACCAGAACGTTATTATGGAAGAAGACTCGGACAAGGTTTTCAACTGTGTGTTATTTATGAAACAAATGGAAAGTTGTATGAAGCTTGTCTCCGTAACGCTAAACAGAAATTGAGGTATGTCACAAGAGAACTTCAAGTAAGATCCTACACATTTCAGCCTTCGATAACAACATATCTTATCTTACCAGAAATGGCATCCATCTTTATAACTTTCTGTGTATTCTTTGGTTACATTGGGCAAACACAAAGGTCATATGGGGATTAGCTAGCTAGTCACCACTATCAAGTCAGGCTCCTGTGGTTTTGTAAGATAGTTTATTGTCCTTTGTATATTACTTTTTATGTCTTCCACATCACCCTTAGATGGTCATTATAGGTGACACATTTTAGGTGTTCCTTTATGCAGAACTTACTCGTCATAATTGATTGTCTCAAGCAGAAGGTACTTTGTTTTCTGGTGGGGCTAAATGAATAGAGAGAGCTCCTCAATAGTGATGGGTGAATAAATTCTCCTGGTGCGAATTAGTGGGAAATTTCCATGTTTCGCCACCGGTGAATACATGTGCAAAATTTAGCTTGAGTCAAAAAAATTTTGGACGTGCGCGTCAACACCGCCGAGCGTCAATACTATTCAGATGCCCATTGACTTTAACGTCAGCGTCAAAATTGACGTGGACGTCAAAATTGGCGTGGGCGTAGATTTTCAAGTTTCGCAAATTTTTAACCGTTTTGTGAATTTTTCAGCGAAGTGAAATGGGTGAAATTCGCCCATCACTACTCCTAATATGACTCAAATCATAGTGAATTATGTGAGTGCACGTAGAAAGAACTATGGAAGAGTAGGAGCTCCTATTATAAATAAATGTAATAATAATAATACAAGCGAAAAAATTTGCGAAAAGCATTGAAGTCAATTGGTGTCAAAATCATTTTGACACGCAACAATTTTGCCGTGAGCGACAATTTTTTATATGCATGACTATTTTGTCCAACTGCATTCAAGTCAATGGGCGTCTGAATAATCTTGACGCACAAAATTTTTATGCGTGCAACAATTTTGACATGCAACAATTTTTTTTGGTTGTGGCAAATTTTCCCGGCAAATTTTCTCTGCAGTTTCACGTATTTATTTGCGGGCGGCAAAATGCGGAAAATTCATCCATGCCTGGTGAATTTATTCGCCCATCACTAATCAAGTGTCTATTCAGGAGGTAGGGTTCTTAATATTGAAAGTTTGGTGCTTATTTGAAAATAGATTTCCTTTTATTGCTTAACCACATTTTTGTAATAGTCATTACATATCCTGAAGACAGTCTATTAAATTGATTTATAATATTTTGAATATGCTAAGAAAAAAGCTATTTAGAGAATCTGAGCTGTAGGGTTAGATTTGAGCAACTAAAGAAAAACATAAAGAAACATAAAGAAAACACATTTCAGGATTTCATAGCTGCATGCTAAATGCTTTTGAAACATATGTATTAGAGTATGCTACATTTAGGGGCTATGTGCAGATGGATAGATATTATTAATGGATTTTGTAGATCAAAGATAGGTGCTACTGAATGCCAAATTCTTCAATTAAACTGACTTCATCCATATGCTTTGACTACTTTTTTCCTCTAATTGCAAAATAACATTTTCAGCTCATTACCAAGAAACTGTCCATTATCTTCTTAGTTTCTATTATTAATAAATGGAAATTGTACTGAAGAAAATGCAAAAAAACTCTTAACTGAAATGATAGAATTAACTAACACCCAGAGTTGCCCATTACTTATTAATGCGTTAATGTACAATAATATGGTATTATATAAACATATCTTCAGATTAAATATTTATAAATACAAAGCATTAACAATCATTGAAAGAAATTAAAGTAGTGAATTAGGACAAATGATTTCTTTCCATTTGCACCTTTTCCATGCTCTTTTCATATTTCTTTTCTATTTTAACATCAACATCTGGCAAAGATAAAAACTCTACACTACATTTGTTTACATTATAGGCTGTGCAACACATATTAATATAGTAAGCGTGCTTGAAAAAAGACATATAACCTGCCTAACTACTAAATGTTCCAAAGGAAGCATCATTTAAAGCCTCTCCAATTTGCCTCAGAGGGGGAAAAAAATCCTTCCTGACTCCAAAATGGGAATCAGACCAGTCCCTGGATCAACTGTATTCCCTCACTTGCTAAATAGCCATCCAACCCCTTCTTAAAGCTATCTAATGTATCAGCCTGTACCACTGATTCAGGGAGAGAATTCCACATCTTCACAGCTCTCACTGTAAAAACCCTTCCGAATATTTAGCCTCCTTTCTTCTAATCGGAAATACATTCAAAAGGCATTGATTCTTTGCTAATATGATTTTACAATAATATATATATATATATATATATATATATTATATATATATATATATATATATATATATATATATACATATACATATATATAATTGAAAAAGAAATTAAGAAACTGGTGTAACAGAACCAAGAAGGAATTAAACCATCTTGAAATGGGTTATTAAATATACTGTATACCTTTAGCAATGTCTATATCAGTAGTCCCTGTAGGCTGTCAGTACACATAGGGCTACCAAATAGCCAATCACAATCCGTTTTTTACACCCTCTTAGATACCTTTTTTTCATGCTCATATTGCTCCCCAACTCTTTTTACATTTGAATGCTCATGGATAAAAAAGGTTGGGGACCCCATGTCTATGTTCTTATAGGGGTAGGGGCGTAGTTTTTTTACTGTTTTTCAGTAATGTCAGAATGGATCCATTACACAGAATGCTTGAGACGTGGGGTTTTCCATTAAATTCCTTTGCATGCGTAGTTGAACTTGAAGTCATAAAGATACATCAGGATGTTGAATGAGCAAAGTAATGGCAAGCTAACGGTGGCTACCACTGCAGTTATGATAGATATGCTACTGAGAATGACATCATATAGTTCTGTGATTGCTGAAGAAGCAGTTCTTGACATGCAAATGACACACAAAGCTCTTTTATATCATGGTCATCTGCTTCTTTCTATGGGTAAGATGATGCAAATGTGATTCCTTTGCTGAATGATGTTATTTCAGTGTTTCCATACCGCTCTTAATATTCAATCTGCATTTTATGCAGGAAACAGCTACAGTTTGTGAAGGAAACATCTTTGCATTTTTCTATTATCATTTTCACTGAAAATGTCTTACATTTAGCTGTAAAGGCAAATAAATGTACTGTAGCTAAAATATACTGTACAAAGTGACTCATCACAGCCGACAAGCGTTGTGTGATTATATTACAATAAGAAATGTTTATTCTACATCTTCTAGAAGTTTTAGATTTACAATATTTAGATGTACTATTTAGATTTATTTAAGATTTATACTATTTACTATTATATAATATTTAGATGTACAATATATCTATGGTGGAAAATTATTGCATGAAGTGTTACATAGTGAAAAAGCCTTAAGCCCTGAACCCCAAACTGTTGCTATTAGTTTGGATGTTAAAATACAATTACCCTTAAACCTCTTATAGCCCATGTTGGTGGCCCACAAAATAGGCAGATTCCAAGCCCTCTCTGAAAATACTGTACCTACTGTATAACTATTAAAAATAAATTAAAATTCACACTCACCATCACAACTTATCATCTCATTAGGTCTGTTGTCTTTAAATGTGTTAGGACAAGATACCACTTTTATTCTATAGCAATTACCCTACCCCCCTTCAAAAAAAGTATGTTGGCACAAAGAGAGGTTATTGGCATTGTATCGGCATAGGTAGATGTATCCATCTGTTCTGATTAATTCATCTCAGTTTAGTAAAAAAAAGTAGTGGACTTAGGGACTCAGTTAAAGACTGCATCTCACACCCTTTCTACTTCTTATTAGCTACAGCATGGTGATACCAATGGTTGTACTAAAACCAACGTCTACAAAATAGAAGGAAGGGGACCCTGATTCGAACTCCTGTTTATAGGGGTTTGTGACAACCCCATCAAAAATGTAAAAGGAAAACTTTTTCATCTTATTTTTTTTGGGGGGGGGGGATTATTATTTTGTATTATTGTTAAAACCTTCAATTACCATGGTGCAACAGTGGTGGCATCTAGTGACTTTCGTTTTTCAGTCCCTCAGCAGCATTTGCATGATATAATTTACTCCAGACTGACTTATCAATCAGATTTGTCAGCCTAGAGGTGTGCAATTTAAACTGGTTCTCTCAAGAATGCATTACTAACAGTAGGGAGTTCTACTAAGACAAGGGGTTTTAAAGGGAGCTAGTTCCAGATCAGGTCCCTTAACATTTCTGTGGCAACAGGGAGCAGCTTCCATTTAAGAAGTGTTAGTGGTTTAGACAGTGGTGTCTTTCCTAAGGAGTTAAATGCTTCACACAGCTGTTGTGTGATGGTGGGTGGGTTGCTTTCCACTCATTGCATACATTCCTTATCAGTAGAGTTCAGATCAGTAACTTCTTCAATTATTTTGTCGATAGTAGGGGTCCAGAGTGTAATCACCTTTTTTTCACTTTCCCACAGTAAAGTTATGTTTTACAGTGTTCTAAGTGTTATTCTTAAATCCTGTATTAATAAATTTGTTCTAGTGTGCTTTTTAGAGTAAGGCACTGGGATGTCCAGTTAGAAAATAACAAGTGTGGATGAAAAACCGGAACACGTCATGAACTTTGAGCTACAGGCAATTTATAATGTTCTGAGATGATAATTAAGACATCAACAATATAGGTTTTAAAGGGATCCTGTCATCAGAAAACATGTTTTTTCAAAACGCATCAGTTAATAGAGCTACTCCAGCAGAATTCTGCACTGAAATCCTTTTCTCAAAAGAGCAAACAGATTTTTTTATATTCAATTTTGAAATCTGACATGGGGCTAGACATTTTGTCAATTTCCCAGCTGCCCCTGGTCATGTGACTTGTGCCTGCACTTTAGGAGAGAAATGCTTTCTGGCAGGCTGCTGTTTTTCCTTCTCAATGAAACTGAATGTGTCTCAGTGGGACATGGGTTTTTACTATTGAGTGTTGTTCTTAGATCTACCAGGCAGCTGTTATCTTGTGTTAGGGAGCTGTTATCTGGTTACCTTCCCATAGTTCATTTGTTGGGGGGGGGAGGGAGGGGGTGATATCACTCCAACTTGCAGTACAGCAGTAAAGAGTGATTGAAGTTTATCAGAGCACAAGTCACATGACTTGGGGAAGCTGGGAATTTGACAATATGTCTAGCCCCATGTCAGATTTCAAAATTGAATATAAAAGAATCTGTTTGCTCTTTTGAGAAATGGATTTCATTGCAGAATTCTGCTGGAGCAGCACTATTAACTGATTCATTTTTTTTTCCCATGACAGTATCCCTTTAAGGGCTTCATCTAATGAGCTCAATCAGAGGTAGTCAAAGTTTGACAGAACCACTTGTGCTAATTATAGAGTAACTTATGCTTATTTTAGTATAGGCTTTAAATATGTATTTATCGTGGTGGGGGAAATATGGGAGCATTTTTAATACATCTCTGGTGCACAGCTTCAGATGCTGTGACTCTCTTATAAAATGCAATAATGAGAACAGCTAACACAGAGGAGTGGAAATGATTAAAAGAATAGAGCAAGACAGAACAACAAAATACAGGGAACTTTGTGTTCATTCGATAAAAAATTTAAAATGTGGCCCAGTTCAGTTACCAAAATCCGAATCAGAAGATTGCTTTATGGATTCTACCCACAGTAGATCGATTTGGGAAGTTATTAGTAACAGAGCAGCAGGCCCAAAGTCTGACACATCTCGGTAGTCTATACCCACTAGTAAGCTGGTGGCATTTGCTAGCCAAGTGGTACCTGGAATTCTTGGGACCTAGGGTTTTCCTGATATGTGTTTTTTAGTCTACTACATTCAGTAAAACCAAAACAATTGTTTCTAAATATCAAGTTTCTGGATAAGACACCGCAATTTTATCACAAAATCCACTGTTATGGCAACTACATATTTTTGTATTAATTCTATTGTACAATAACATTGTTTTTCTGTTTATGTAACACTTGCACAGTCCTGACTTAATAAGAATATAAGAACAATTGTATATGGTCTTACGCTAAACAACTCCGCATCCTCTAAAGGTCCCCCATAGACACAAAGGGGCAAATTCTCTAAGCGCCGAAGCGCCTAACACTAGCATGAATTCGCTAGCGTTGGGCATTTTCGTTACTTCGCAGATTCACTAACGGACGCTGGCGTAACTTCGCTAGTGTAACTTCGCACCCTTACGCCTGGCGAATTTACGCAACGGATGTAACTACTCAAATTCACTAACGCGCGCATTGTTCTGAGCGCTACCTTTTACGCCAGACTTCCTTCGCCACCTCAGACCAGGCGAAGCGCAATAGAGTAGATAGGGATTGCTTCAAAAAAAGTTAAAAATTTTTCTAAGTCCCAAAAAACACTTGTTTTTTCTTTATTATGGGTGATAGGATGAAAAAGATCGAAATTTTGTTGGGGCTCCCCTTCTTCCCCCCTACATTTCCTAACTCATGGCAACTTAACTATACAGTGGGCACATGTGTAGGGCAAAATAAAAATTTTATTTGATGTTTTGAAGGTTTCCCAGGCTTGTGTAGTGCTGCTACATATACCTCCATTGTAACTTGAATTTGGCGCCGTATGCAAATTAACCATCGCTAGCGTAACATCGCTTTGCTTGGCGAATGAACTCTAACGCAACTTCGCAACCTTACGATACCCCTGAGCGCAACTTTTTACGATTCTTAGCGAATGTCCCACTAAGATCTTTCGTTGGTGAACGATCGATTTCAGTGCAATCCGACCAATCTGTCAAATTATCGTGAGTTTAGTGGGAATCAAACGATCGCGCATCTTACAATTTTTTGTCCGACATCTGTCAGAAAATTGATCAGCCCGGTTAAAAAAATGTTATCGGTCCCAGTGCAATCTATCTATGTTTGCAGGGTCAAGCAGGCAGCTCCCCTCAGTTTTCCTGGAAATATACATGAAATGGTCTTTTTAGTTGATCGTACATTTAAACGATTGTTTCGAGATAATTGTGATCTCATGATAAAGAAAATATCTTTTAAAAATCTTTACATCTATGGCCAGCTTAATTCTTTATGAATCAGGTATAACGTACCCCAATGAAAGAATACAGTAGATGACTGGGATAATCAGAATGCACTAGCGCTAAACTAAAATTACCTGCAACCAGTTACAGACAAAAACTGAGCTGTTATATATATATTATTACACAGATTTTCACTTTAAAATAAAACGAAAATTAGGTTTTGTGTTATATGCACATAGATAAATCCAAGAGTGGTCGTCTGGGTGAAGTAGAATTACATTATGTCAGTATGCAATTGAAGAACCTATTTCCACCTTGTAAATAGATTTGTTTTATGACATTCCCCTTCAAGATCTGAGAAGAGTATATACTATGTGCAATAGAGTCACGTCAGAGTCAAGAACAGAAAGTACTGAGCATACAGACATGGGAGTACGGGAACATTTTAATAGGCCTCCTCATGGCATAGAGACAACTTTAACTTGATATTGGGAGACAGGCCAGAAAATATAATACCATTGTATAGATTTTATGCAAATTAGGTGTAATGCCATTTTTAATTGAAACTCATCCCAGTAATCTCTGGTTGGTGATCACTTCTTATTAGAAGTACTCTATTGTAAACCAGGGACCTGTTGCATTCTGACCACTGCTCCCCTCCACCCCGTCAGTGTTTCCCTATTCATGCCCACGATCCAGTTAGAAGTAACAAGTAAGGGAGTATTCCTTACACCTGGGTTGAAACATTAGCTCTCCTGCTTGTCCAAGCCATCAGAGTTCCTGTACCTGAGAATCCTGTCCAAGTATACCTTCCTCAGTTCCTACCCTTGTTCCCCAATTATCTGACTTCCTGGTTTGACCTTGACCTGTTATTAATTGTATGAAATGGCAGTAACATGTCTACAATTCATGTATCTTTTTTATGATCTGTAGAGAGGATTCAAAAAATGTTAGACCACAAATGGGCCCATTACCGAAAAACTCTGCAGACATCTGTATTAGATCGAGGTTCTTCTTGAACAGGCTTTTATACTTGGAGGTGCATGTGACTAGTGATGCAAATGACACAAATTCGGGGTGAATTTCCACACTTCACCACAATCAAATTAATCCACGAACATGACTTATTTTAACACATAAGGCTTTGAGCTGTTGTAGACTTGTATGGTATCCATCACTAAGCTGTGTGCGTTGGTGATTCAAAAGTTTGCTTGCAGTCGTCCATTTATTAGCTATTACAATTCATCCTCATGACCCAGTGCTATTATTAGTGATGGGTTGAATTTATTCGCCAGGTGCGAATTCGCAGCGAATTTGTGAGATTCGCCGCCGGCAAATAAATTGGTGAAATGGCCACGACAATTTGCGGCGAATGTGCTCTGGCGTAAAAAATGGACGCTGGCATCAAAAACAAGACGCCGGCACCGTTTTGCGGGAAATTTGTGAATTTTTCGGCGAAGCGCAAATTCGCCCATCACTAGCTATTATCTGTATTTATTAATTCTGTTCTACAGAATAGGATGCCTGTATCAGTGCACTACATCTTCTGTGTCCATCTTATTGCTTTGTACATAGGTAAGAATCAGGTCAAGATTTTTTGGTTATATAACACTGTAAGTAATTATCCTGACTGATTGAGCTTGCAAGCCTTTTATATTTCCAAGCCTCTGGTTTATTGCTTCGGTAGCAGTGTGCTTATGTAACATAGAGAAGTACCAGCCTTATTGTGGGTTTTCAAGTTTCAAGTGATACTTGAAATTGCACCTGAAAGTTGCTTGATTATTTCTGTTGAAACTGCAGATGGTGTGCACTGTTGTAAGGTTCATGCCTCACAAATGGTTGCTGCTAAATGCAATTCAGCTGTTATCGTTTGCTTTTGAAAAATGCCCAGACACAGTCCATTCCAAAAGTGTACACAATTGGAATTTTTTATTTCAACATAGTGTTATGTAATATTCTGACATCTTTTTCTGGATGAACTACAGGAGTATATATGTAAATTGTGGTTGTCATTATGAGTTACCATTATGAATACCGCGAGTGTGTTAGACTGCACATTTGGTATGAAAGATAAATTGTCTAAGAACTTACAATTCTGTGTATATATGTAGTTTACTTAAGGTTAAATGTGTAACTATTATCAAGTACAATGTTTTAGGGATACAAACATCTATTGCTAGCACTAAACATTTTTACAATAAATTAACACAGATGCAGCAAGTATTGGAATAAATAAAAATAAACAAAAAAAAAATATTAAAATTTAAATATACATTTTTCAAATACATATTATATTATTTGTTCTACTGGATAAGGGGTTTTCTGTAAGTTGAATCACCATACCCTATCACTCCTACTAAAAAAATGGATTTATGCAGCTTAGTTACCATCAAGTACAAGATACTGGTTTATTTTTACTGAGAAAAAGAGGAAAAACAATTACTTGATTAAAATGCACTCTATCGGTGATTGCCTTCTTGTATTTCAGCGCTTTCTGGATATTTTGTTTCTGGATAAGGAATCCCATTCCTATATAAATGTACATATATTAACTGAACTTTGGATCCTTTAATGGTTTGGTATTGTACTAATACATTTTTGCTCTTAGGGCAGATTTACTAAAGGGCGAAGTGAGTAACGCTGGCAACGATTCATCATCGTTACTGCTTTCAGTCATTTTGCAGATTTCTAATGGGCGCAAGCGTAACTTTGCTAGTGAAAGAGACAGATGCTAAGGGTCATTCGCACTCTATTGCCAGACGAACGGACGGTACTGAATGTTACCTCTTTCGTCAGACTTGCCTTTGCCAGCTCAGACCAAACGAAGTGCATTGGAGTGCATAGATCTTCCTCAATCTTCTGTTACTTACATCATATTTTTGGTGGAAAAAGTTTCTAAGTCCCAAAAAATGCTGGCGTCCTGCACAAGTCCTTAAAAGTCAATTTTTTTGGGTAACCGGGTTCCCCCATACATTTTCTAACATTTGGAACATAAACTATACAGTGGGCTCATGTGTAGGGCATTGTAACAACTCTTTTTTATTTATTAAGGTTCCCTGGACTTGTGTAATGTAATGTATTTGCTGCAACATATACGTCCATTCAACTTTATAATATTCCACTGTATGCAAATTAGCCTGAGCGAAGCCCTCTAACGAAGTTACACTAGGCATAATTGAAGACTAGCACATCTTCACTTTGATTGCCGAAGTAACGCTAGTGAATATTCGCCAGCGTTTGGCTCTTTGGACACAACTTTGCATTTTAGTAAATCAGCGTTGTCTGATCGAATTTTCACCTGGTGAAGTGTTGCGATGGCTGCAAAGCCATCGCTGGGGAATTTTCGCATCTTAGTAAATTTACCCCTTAGAGCAGTGCTGTCCAAGTTGTGTGGTACCGAGGGCCAGAATTTTACTGGCCTATGTGGAGAAGGGCCGATAATGGAAGTCTGTGTTGGCCACTCCCCCTTTTAAACCACACCCACTGTAAACCACACCCATATTACCACAAGAACTTTTAAGATCGTATCCACATTAACAGTGGTAGCACACCAAAAAACCAAATGGTTTGTGCTCACTGCAGGGAAATACCTCATCACTCATATGTGAAAAATGTAAGTCATGTTGAAAACATACCCTTAAATCCATATGCCTCATCCTCCCCTGTGGATAATACAACAACCCCCCAACACATGATTAAACACCTTAGGGGCCCTTAACAACAATTTCCAAATGCTAACAAACCCTTAACAGGCTTACATCCCACAGGTAGGGTAGGGCAAGCAGCACTGGGCAAGCAGAGAATGGCACACACAAGCAGCACTGGGCAAGCAGAGAATGGCACACACAGGGAGGCAGGGCTGGGCCAAGGTATTTTTGCACCCTAGGCAAAGGCTTCAATCAGTGCCCCCCCACCCAGTCCTTCATTACCATTTCCCACCTTACCAGTCATATAGCCCCCTGTACATGTGCCAGCACCTATCATATTGCCTCCATTTGTACCTATACAATGGCAGTCAATCCCTCAGATTGCCCCCAGGCCCCAATCTGTACCTGTGCCAGCATAAGACAAAACATCCATCATATTTTTACCCCCAATCTGTACCTATGCCAGCGGCAACCAAAAGAATCCATCATATTGCCCCAATTTGTATCTGTTCCAGCAGTAGCCAAAAATCCATCATATTGCCCTCAAACATCTGTGTACCTGTGCCAGCAGCCACCATATTGCCCCATGTACCTGAGCCGGCAGCAGCCAATCCCTTATATTGCCCCCAATCTGTACCTGTGCCAGCATCAGCCAAAAATACACACTATTGCCTCCATATATGTCCTTGTGCCAGCATCAGCCAAATATCCATCATATCATCTGTTTACCTGTGCAAGTAGCAGCCAAGATATTGCCCACAAATATGTACCTGTGCCAGCAGCTGCCAAAAGGGAGCTGGGGAGTGATTCTGTCTGGAACAGGGGGTTTATAAAGTTGAAAAACTATTAAAGGCCAAGCAAATCAGGGTTTAAAAAAGAAAGAAAGGAAATTCAACTAAAAGTGTGCCCCGCTCATGATTGGGCCCTAGGTGGGCGCCTACTCTGCCTGCCCCTAGTTCCAGCCCTGCAGGGAGGGAAGGCAGAACAGAGCAGGAGACAGGGAAACCTATCATTCTAATATGTACTACATACAGTGCCACAGTGCTGGTGCTCTATTAGCATTTTGAATAAGGTGGGAACAGGTGAACAATGTGGGCAGTTTCAGTCTGGGTCTTAGGTGGAACAGTACAGGCCTTTAGGATATAAACAATAGAGGTGTCACAAGGGTGCACAATACAGGGGGATCACAGGTGTGATACAGGGGATTAATCTGAATTTGAGATTTAAACAATGCAGGGTGCAGTTTATCTCTACAGTGATACCTTTTAAAGTTTACATATGGTAAGCAGGCACAGCATCTGGAGGGCCAAAGAAGGGGGGGCCGCGGGCCACCAGTTGGACAGCCCTGCTTAGAGTCTTTGAGATTATTTTCGTCAAATAAAGGTCACAATAAATAATACTGTGAGTGTACTGAAGCACACAGGCATAGGTTGGAAACACATCCTACTTTTTGATAATGCATTTTCCATGTTACACAAGATCAAGGTGAGAAAACAACACTTTTTCTAGTTTTTTTTTGTTTCACTCTCTCTTTTTAGACTGTCTTTAAAGTGTAAAACACATGATTAATGGGCCAGAAAGCCATGCTGCAAAAAAAAAAATGTTGTTGTAATAGAACAAATATAAAAGTATAATTTATCTGAATTCAATAAAAAAAAAATTTAATAATTGTGTTCATATACATTCCATCAAACCCAATAAAAAACAGGTTTCCAGATAATGGATCCAGTACAGGTATGGGACCTGTTATCCAGAATGCTTGGAGGTTTACGGATAATGGATACATCTTTCCAGAAGACAGGAGTATTCCTTGAAATTTAGAAAAAATCAGGTTTCACTGTTTTATTTTTTTATTCTTTTTTTACATTTTGTGGCATCTTTGTTTTTACAGTGAGAGGAAGAATTAACGCCATATTAACGCGTGTTAATATGGAGGCAGTACTTGCTCCGGTTTCTAACAGTTGCAGCAGAGAGTGAGGCCACGCTAAGTTTGAACACAGTCAGCCGGGAGATTAAAAGAACATAAAGTATCATTTGTATAAAGGAGAAGGCCGTCCACACATACCCTGCATTCCGGACTGCGAACTCCATGACTGAGCCGCATCAAACATCCCAGCAGGCTACCGGAGGGTAACGTATATGGCGGTGACAGCTTAATGTGTGGGATACTAAGCTCTCCCCTATAACTCAAACATACTCCCTGCTGACAATAGCGAATTTGAACTTTGCTATTGAAATACCAGAGATACCGGACTTTTCATGATATCGTGGAAGAGTTAGTGCAAAAAAAGACTGTGTGTCTAGTAAGCTGCTAACCCGGTGTATTTATTACAAGCACTATTGAAAGTCTTCATCTTGATAGCAGCGGCACTCGTTGCATTAATTGGGTGTCTAAATAACAGTATAACGTTTCCCCACAGACGCCATTATTGACTTTTCAATTTTCAGCACGTGGCATCTCAAACAAAGTCTCATACTGCAACTTTGGAGCAAATACATATCTATCAATTTGACATTTTTCCTCCTTTATTTTTAACAGGATTTATGAAGTATCAGCAAAAACGGCTCGGAATGAATTTGCCAGCCTGATTTTTCTCACTTATCAACTGCATTTATTTAACATATCATCTTTATTAATTTATTTCTATTTCCTATGTATTTGTACCGGCTACTTGGACTGCCATGAAATTTTGCATGTATTAACCATTTATATTTTAAAATGATGAATTAACCAATTGTGAGCAAGACAAACAGATGTTTGAGGTCCTACATTGGGAGTAAAACTCCAAGTGGAGAGAGGACAGTTTCCAAGCAAAGCAGTAGCTCAAGTCTTGATAAATTAAAAAGACTTTATTAGGACATACATAGGCCTAACATGTTTCGTGCCTGTATGGACACTTACTCATAGGCTCAAAGGCCTATGCATGTCCTAATAAAGCCTTTTTAATTTATCAAGACTTGAGCTACTGCTTTGCTTACAAATAAGTCACACTCCACTTGGATTTTTGCATATTGAAAAAATTGATAGGCTACCTTTGGACTGGAGGTTGTCCTGGTGAGAAGCCATTTCATTAGTTTTACAATTTTTTTTAATTTTTTTCATTTTTGGACTATCTATTTGTTTTTTTATTTTGTTTTTGGATAGAGCCATACACCAGTATTTGTGTGTTAATTTGTGACCTACTTTGGGAGTACCCTCTCTTGCAGGAAATATTAGGCAAAATATTATATTGGACGGCTGCTGTTTTCAAAGTAAACAACCGTCATACCCGTTTTAGACAAATAAATCTATTGATCGTGTATTTGCTCCTGCAGTAACTGGAAGAAAAAAACAACAGGAACAGTTTTGCCTATTTCGGAGAAAGGTAAAAATGTTTTAAAAGGTACTTCCTTCAACTTGGATTTTATCTGCAGCTCAGTAACATAGATAATAACAGGCAGCTTAGTTAAATGTTTTACTAATGTGGCTATTCAATATGAACATCAAAAACTATTACCTGGTGTAACTTTTCTTTGGGAATCTTTACAATTTAACCAAGAGGAATCACTTGAAAGCTAATGAGGACAGAGGTCTTCCTGTGAAGCAGAATCATTTAGAGCAATCTTCTGCGCATACACCAGGATTTATCTCTATGAAGGCACAAGCTGAGGCTAAAAATAACTGCCTGTAACTCAATCCTTCAGTTAAGTTAAAATATTAGAACTCGGTTATTGCATAAGTATCCACAGATAATTTAAAATTCATCAGCAAACTGTGATATATATTTATTTTGTCTTTTTTTTTTATAAAAATCATCCATTAATGGCGTTACTGAAGCTGCTTTATTTTATAAATGGTTTTAATTATTTATAGCACAGTATAGGTTAGCAATATCTTCTATAAGAAAGAAGCAAATGCCCTTAGTATAGTAATCTCTCATATACATCTATATACCCTACCAGTGTTTATCTTGTTTGTTCTAAAATAGTGTCAGCCTATCTTAAGTTAGACATTTACAGGCTGCTTCCTATAGCTTGAGTGCCCGAAACGTAGCTGTAATGACCGAAAAATAATGAAATAATGGCATTTTAAATTAAAAGAAATTGAATAGTGCTGTTCCATATTGAATGCTGTATATACCAATGAAAGTGGCAACTGGGGAAATCTGCACTACATCGAAGGTTTGAAATTGGTTGTGCTGACTACTTGCTGCTGACCAGGCCGATTCCTATGACATTTATGGGGAATGTAATATTGGATGCTAACTGAAAAATTGCTTGCAATGCGAATAACTGCTAGCAATGCAAACATTTTGCCTTTGCTAACCCTTTGCCCCTCATGCACAATTGTGGATAGCAATTTTGAATTTTATAGTGATAGTGTACAATATATGTAATGAAACATACTGAAAAAGTTGTTATGTTTGCTCCGAAAGTTTATGCCACCTTCAAGCAGGTCTTAAAGGGGTGGTTTACCTTTAAGGTAACTTTTATTATGTTATAGAACAGCCATTTCTAATCAACTTTTCAATCGGTTTTCATTATTTCTTTTTTATAGTTTTATAGTTATTTGCCTATTTCGCTGACTCCATTCGAAAATACAAATGCTCTGTAAGGCTACAAATATATTGTTATTGTTACTTTTTATTACTGATCCTTCTATTCAGGCCTCTCCTATTCATATTCCAGTCTCTTATTCAAATCAATTAATGGTTGTTAGGGTAATTTGGACCCTAGTTACCAGACTGGTTAATATGCAAATTGAAGAGCTGCTGAATAAAAAGCTAAATAACTTAAAAACCTTTAATAATAAAAAATTAAAACAAATTGCAGATTATTTAAGAATATTACTCTTTACAACATACTAAAAATTATCTCAAAAGGTGAACAACCCCTTTAAAAGTTCACAATGCCCAATTAAGATTCAAATTAAATAAAAGCTTCATTAAGAATACTACAATGTGACATTATTTGTGAACAAATTTGTTCTCTTTGTCAATTTTATTAATGTTATCTGACTAGAATTCCAGGTCACCAGATGACATGGGATATGGTCTCCCAGGTAGATGGCAAAGCTATACTGATACAGTTGGCAGGTAAAAAGGAGAAATGCTCATAGCACATGGGAGGTAGGAAAGGGAGAGTGTTTTTGTCTTTTTTCGGAGCGGCTTAACACTTTCACTTCATGCTGGCTGGTGAATTTCTTCAAGGACTGATGGAAGTCTCAGTTTGGAGTATCCAACGATCTAAGTAAGTAGATGTCTATGCCAGTCTATGTATGAATCAAGCAGAAAATTTGCAGGCCGCGCACTCCTGAACACCAACACGAATCGCTCGTCTCCAAATGTTTTAAAAAGGTAAATTCTTTATTAGGACATACGATCAATCAAACAACCAAAGCGTCTGAGGTCTGACGCGTTTCGTGATGATACACTTCCTCAGACGAAACGTATCATCACGAAACGCGTCAGACCTCAGACGCTTTGGTTGTTTGATTGATCGTATGTCCTAATAAAGAATTAACCTTTTTAAAACATTTGGAGACGAGCGATTCGTGTTGGTGTTCAGGAGTGCACGGCCTGCAAATTTTCTGCTTGACCTTTGGCGTTCCCTCCTAGTGACGGACTCGGGGCTGGCTGCACCCGGGTCACCATTCCAGCAGGGTAAGATTCGTAGCTCTGCTTTTACTGTTTAACCACTTGTACAGCGGACTTGGAGAACCCGGTGTTTATATTTAAGAGTGGGGTCCGGGGCATTATGCACCCGGACCAACCAATTTCTACGGTGAGCAGGGTTCAGTCAGCTTTAAGCCAATTAACTTGAATCTATACCTGCCTTATTGTCATTTTTAATTAAGATTAAGTAAAGTTACGGAGCCGGATTTGTTCTTTTTGTAATATGTATGAATCACCACTGCTTTGTCACTTATACTGGACGCACAGAGAAATCCAAATTTTTATTTAAAGAGAAAATAAACTCCCCTTTTGACATGAACTCATACAGTTGGGCTTAAGTAAAAAAGGTGCATAAATACTCTCTGAACTTCCACCAATAATTATCCATTTTTTTACGAAGTCATACATGATTCCACATATTGAAAGAAAGTCAAGATATTCTATGATAAATATGAGTTATTTCCGACCTCCTCCTCCTTAGGTCATTACACTGCCATGTCTTTTTATTGTGACAGGATGGATTCTGGGACTTGAATACCCTCTGTTTTCTGTAGTGTGTGTTCCATAGATTCTCTGGGAAGTGGAAACAGGGGCAGCGAGGGTGGCTGTGGGGTCTCTTCTGTTAGTTATACACTGCTTCTATAAGAATCTTGAGTTGAGCCTAAATGTGCAAGCTAGATTGAATTGCATCAGTTTTATATATGCAGTGCAGCCAATGCTCAGTGGCATTTCATATGTACAGTAGGAGCAGGAGATAGGCAGTAGACATCTCCTATGACACCTCCATCTTGCAAATCTAACTGATGAGCAACCTAGGGCGTGCCAGTGGGCACATGTCTATAGAACAGGGGTGCCCAGAATGGGGCCCGGTGTCAGCACCACAAAGGGAAGGAGAACGGGTGGGCTAAAGAAGAGGCGGAGAAGCAGCAGCACAAAGGGAAGGTGGGCAGGGCTAAAGAGGAGGAGCAGCAGCACAAACATAAGGGAGGGAGTACAGGCAGAAGAGAAGCAGCACAAAAGGGAGGGAGGACGGGGAGAAAGAAGAGGAGCAGCACGGAAGGAAGTAAAGGAAGGGCAGACAAGAGGAGTAACACGGAAGGGAGAGAGGGAAGGCAGACAAGAGGAGCAGCACAGAATGAAGGGAGGGAGGGAAGACAGACAAGTGGAGTGGCGAGGCAGGAAAGGAGAGAGGGAAGGCAGACAAGTGGAGTGGCACGGAGGGAAGGCAGACAAGAGGAGCGGCATGGAAAGGAGAGAGGGAAGGCGGACAAGTGGAGCAGCACGGAGGGTGGGAAAGTACACTAAAGGAGTGGCACTGAAGGGAGAGAGGGAAGGCAGATAAGCAGGGAAGACAGACAAGAGGAGTAGCACAGAAGGGAGAGAGGGAAAGCATACAAGAAGAACGGCATGGAAGAGAGAGAGGGAAGGCAGACAAGAGAAGCTGCATGAACAGAAGCTAGGACGGACAGGCAGAAGAGGAGTAGCACAAAGGGCGAGCTAGCTGTTCTGAGCAGGAAGGGAGGGAGGTCGGGCTTTCCTGCTCAGCACTGCTCTGCAGATTTCCACCCCTGAACTGATAAGTACAGCAGTACAATAGTAAGCAGTTTTTATTACCTATACTGCCTGCTAGCACTTCCCCCCAACTCTTCCTTAACTCATTTCTTACACACATTTGACTGGTGTTTATCCCAAAGTGACTGTTAACTCTTTCCCTGCCTTCTAAATTTGACATTGATTAAAAGTTCTGGGGGGTATTTATATATGGAATTGCCACCCTTCTGGGATATTTGTACATGAAATTGCACAATACAGGTGAGTCTGCTTTCTTCTGCCTTAGGAGAGCATACTATCTTTATAGATCTCCTGATGGAGGCCAGAGGTCGAGAGTAGATCCCAGGGCACCTGGGCACCCCTGCTATAGAAGTTGTTAATATAGGACTCCCTTCCTACAGATGTCTCCTGAGGACGAGTAATTGGGATCAAACAAATGCAATGAGGCAAGTGGGGAGCGCTTATGGCACTGGCCTTAGAGCATTTATAAAAAATGCAAGCGTAAAAAAATCTTCAGGGGGTTTTGTGGCTTACCCTCAGCAATTGCCAGACCAAACCCCCCACAAAACCCTCCAGCATCCAAGCCCTGATCAGCCACTGCTTGCTCACTTTTGGCAGGCGCTGAACTTTGTACAATAGTCAGGGGAACTAGACTTCAATACAGCAGACCCCATATGCCTTCTCCCTGCCCCTGCCAAAGGCCAGCCTGTAAGTACAGGTCTTCTGCGGACCCTGAAATTGCCAGTCCTCCATTACTAGTGCATTTGAAGGGAAGAAAAGAAGTTAGAAGACAGGTAAGGGCCGGAGAAGTGATGGCTATGTGCCCCTCATGAATACAGGGCTCCCAAACACAGGCATCACAAACACAAACATGTCAGCTTACTCCTGTTTTTTGCCCACCTCCTGTAAATAAGCCATCATACACCTGCAATTAATTTCAAACAGTATGATGATAACTTTTAGGTGAAAAGAGTTTACTCAACATCTTAAAGCGATACTGACACCAGAAATTAAACATCTGTCATAATATTGCCTTTGAAAGCTACTTATAACTTTGCCATAAAGTATTTGCACAAAGCTTTTACATTACCTGTCTGATGCCCCATGTTCCTCTATGAGGGGGCTGCCATATTTGTGCAGCAGGAGTCCATTAGCATTAGAATCTGTAACTGACAAGCTGAGATGGCACAGTCAGGTTGGCAAAACAGTAAGGTTTAAAAACTTACAATAACTTACAAAAACAAACCTCTTAGCAAAAAAACAGTCAACATGACCTATAGGTAACTTTTAATGTACATTCATATTTTAAAAAGTTATTTTTTAGTGTTGGTATCACTTTAAGTTCGAATAAAACTGATTGCTGATAAGAATGAACAAGATGAGTTTCCTTAGCAACACACACACCATGTGCTATATCTCTTAACAGCTCCACCTACACTATGTTCCCATAGCAACAAGTTGATTATGGTTTGCTTGAAGCACCGGCTGAAATATTTTTTTAATAAACATTAAATACAGTAATATTAACTTTTCTACATCAATCACTGATCATTTCAGACATTCAAATTATTGGAACAAATGGAGCCAGCGTTACACAATATATCATACAGTCACAAAACATCACATTTTATTGTTGGCTGTTATCTCAAGAAGCTATATATATTGCAAGGAAAGAGGCAAAGTGGCATATCTATAACTGGCACAAAAAAAAACATATTTGAAATGATGAAAAAAAGAAAGAGCAAGGCAAACTTCAAATGAAAATATTTTCAGCTCATGTACAAGATGATCTGATCAGTAAATAATATGCAGCAAAATGTACTCAGAAGTGAATTTTCTACCAAATATTTTTCCTGTATTCTGAAATGAGCTGGTACAATTCTGTTATCCCCAGAACTACTGCATATTCACCTGAGATTTTGATGTAAATTGTAACTATTTCCATTCTGTGCTTGTCATTCCTTTTCCAATATCTTCACATATCTCCATCTTCTTTCAGGTAGAAGTTATTAAAACTTTATTTCCAATAGAGCATGAGAACTTCAGTTTGTTTTATTAATTATTGCAGACCTAGCTATAATGTGCAAAAACTGACTGCTTTGCAATTGTCTTGCTAGAACATGCAGTAGACACCTGCAGTGGTTTAATACATATTACCCTTGAATTAACAGAAAACTATACCTGCAAACAATGTAGGTCTCTATTTAAATATATTACATAGAACAGCTCATATGTAAACCCCTGCTTCATCTAAATAAACCATTTTCATAAACATATACTTGTTTTGTTAGTATGTGCCATTGCATAATCCTATATAGAAAATTGCCATTTTAATTACTAAGGACACACCCCCTGGGACCATACAATTCACGGTGAACATGTAACGCAGGGTATCCCAAACCTAAAACTAACCCCAAGATTCCACTCTTCTTTTAGCAGCCCCCTTTGGCTTCGGGTGGAGCCTTCCGCTACTCAGATGCTGCCAGGTCTTATAGAACAGATACAGGAGACGTAGGAATGGTCCGGTCACAGGCCAGGTCAAACACACCAGAGTCACGGTACAATATCAGAATCCAAGAGAGTAGTCTATAACGACCACGTTGTCAGGAACCTTGGTCGGTGACAGTACCTTGCAGACGCACATGAGTACCCTGTGGGTTCCGGTGTTCACCATGCCCTTTTGGGGCCCCGGGCTTACTGCTGCGGAATCCAACAAGGAAGAGCGGAGCAATAATCGTAAGCAAGGTACCAGCAAGGATAAGGAGAAGACGTAGTTGAAGTTGGGCAAAGGTTCAAGGCAGGTGGCAGAAAACAAAGTCAAGAGTCAGGCAAAAAGTAAAAAAACAGACATTTAATAATAAAGAACGCTTCAGCAGGATCAGAAAAACTGGAACCAGCTTGGGCAACCAAAATGGAGACTGGCCTTTGAAGGAATCTTTTGGAGCCAAAGTTTGAATTTCTGCCCGAGCCAATGACGTCATGACGCTTGGCGTCACGCCGCAGAGCGTCAATACGCTGAGTGTCACCGCAGCCGAGAACCCGGAAGTGCACGCCTGCGCAGGTACTTAGAAGGAGAGACGCAGCGGGAGGTAAGAGATCGATGCGTCTTACATAGTCAGAACGGGAAATAATCAGGACAGGCAGCAGACAGGATGAAAACCAGGGAAAGGCAGGATCAGTAACAACAAGAATACACAGAAGAAAGCACACAGGGATTTATAAAAAGACCTTTATGTTGGGCAATGGTTTCCACATAGATGGCTCTTTAAATATTTGAATTTCGCGCCAGCCGGTGACATCACATTTGGCACTTTCCATATAAAGCCAGAACCAGCCGAATCTGTGAAACCCGGAAGAGATGCGCATTCAGTGAAACGGCGGCAAACAGGACGGACGCGGTGGGCGACTCCGTCGAGGGTGCAACGGCCGTCCCTGTCACACCCCCACTAGACCACCAGGATGAGCTGTTACAGTACACAAACAAACTAAGGGCACACATACATTTTTCGTCACATGAGCCAATTAATGGACAAAGTCAGGTGATCTCTGAGGCAGCACAGAGACCATCATAAAATAGTGGCTCAAGTTAAGAAATGTAAAAGGGTAATATTCACCGTTTTCCTTTAGTTTTCCTTTAAGCTGGTCCATTTGCTTCAGAGTACACTGTAAGTACTAAGACGGTGTGAAATTTGCAGTTTTTGTTTCAACATGTGAAGCTTTTTACAAAGCATATTTACAGAGAAACTTAAATCAGTAAAACTCGTATTTATTCTCAGAAAAAAATAGAAATCTCATTGTTCCTTCATTTTTATAAATTCAATTAAAAGATACTAAATAAATAAAATAGCTTGAATGTTGAACTCTCGTTGACTTCTATAGATATTAGCCGGGTGTTCACTGCTGAATTTATACAAGATCTCGGAAATAACAACTTGAGAATGTCTTTTCTCGCCTGCTTTAATACAATCACAGAAAAAAAAATTCTCACATTTTGAATTTTAATAAATAAGCCCTTCAGAATATGAATCATGAAGCTGGGGCAATACAGCCCATGTTTTAGCCTTGTTTGCCCTACACGTAAGGTTAATAATGCCAGAACCCTAGGGGCAAATTCATTAGCCTCTGGAAATTCGCCAGTGCCGGCTTTGCTCACATCGCCACACTTTGCCAGGAGAAAATTCGCCAGGACAACGATAATTCACTAAAATGCAAAGTTGTCTCCAGGGCGCCGAACGATGGCGAAGTTTTGCTAGCGTTAATTCGGCAAGCAAAGGGAAGTTACGCTAGTGTTGGCTAATTTGGCGGGAAGTTAAATTTCAATGGACGTATATGCAGCAGCAAATACATTACACTACACAAGCCCATGGAACCTTAATAAAATAAAATAAAGTTGTTATATTGCCCTACACATGAGCCCACTGTAGTTTATGTGCCATTTGTAAGGAAATGTAGGGGGGAAGCCGGGTACCCTAAAAAAAAATAACAATCTTTTGCAGCCTATCACCCTGAAAAACTAGCCAGTGTTTTTTGGGACTTAAATGTTCAAATTTTTTTTGAGGAACTCCTATCTACTCTATTGCACTTCGCCTGGTCTGAGGGGGCGAAGGCAAGTCTAGCGCAAGAGGTAACGTTCATTAAAATTCGCATCTTAGTGAATTTGTGTAGTTACGTCCATTGCCTGGCATTACAGTACGAAGTAGCGATACAGTCTATCTCCTTCGCTAGCAAATTAACGCCAGCTCCCGTTAGTAAATCGGCAAAGTCCCGAAATAACATCACGCTGGCGAATTGTCGCCAGTGTTTGTCACTTCGCTCTTTAGTAAATTTGTCCCCTACTGTTTGTGTGATTTCTTCTTTATTTGTCACTACGATATACTGTTTTACCAAGTTGTGGCGCTGCGGTGATTTTGCATTTTTCTGTATATTTGCAGTGTTTCTGTCAGGATACATGACAGTTTAGAATGTAAGAGGGAATTCTAACAACTCCTATGACAGAAAAGCAACCAGTATTTGGCATGGAGTAACACACCGTAAAATCTCAGCAGACAGTTCTCATCTTTAAGCACAATTAAATGTCTGTCATGCTGCCACCCCCAAATGATTGGCAGGCCCAGGGTTTTTTTTAATATTTGTTCCCAAACAGGGCTAGGTTATAAGCCTGGTATTTGCAAAGCTGTCAGATTGTATTATTATTTTGTATTTTAGATAGAGAACAGGCTGACATACAAATAACAGACATATAACAAAAGAAAATGTGCATAGAATATAGGTTTAGAAGATGGGGGTTATCAGGAGCTGGAGAACTGTAGGCTATGAGATTGTAGTTAAGGATGTGCCACATGCCATCATACCTATTACTAAGGGACAATAAATGCTGACAAATTTAAAGATAATGGCCTGTTTGGTTGACATATTGCTAGTCCTCCAGAAGATGCTATCATGATGCAATATGCTGGAATCACAGAAGTTTTTTTTGTAATGGGAACCTATTTCCTGCCTTCGGATGTATTCATTAAATACACAAGATCACAGCATCCTGTAGGATTTGTACTGCAAAGTTGCAATATAGTGGTCAGGGAGGAATTCATTAATGGAATCTGGAAATTCAGCGCCATTAGGACAAGGACACTTTAAACGGATCATTCACTTTCCTCAGGTCATGTTTTGTAAAATGCAAACTTTTCACGTTGAAATCCACTCCACATATTCTGACAGCTTGCTGCACTATGGAGGGATGACAGTGGAGGAAAGTGGATGCCCTTAGTTAGGAATCACAAATAAGTGAGAATAGAACCAATTTTTGCTCAGAGTAGGCACCGTAGTGATGTGCGGGTCAGGAAAAGCTCAAACTGCACCTGACCCTAACCTGTAAAACTTTAACACAAACCCAATCCTAACCCGCAAAATGTTGCCATTGTTGGACCCGCACCCAACCCAAACCCGCAATTTCTTGCTCTTTACGGTACTTCTGTGCATAACTCTGGTTCCAAGACAGGGAATCCTCAGGAGAAGAGGAAGATTCTACTTACCCAATCTGACCTGCACCCAAACCTAACCCTCAGTGATTGGCCACATTTCAACCAGAACCCTCCCAAACCAATGGTCAATCCATGGGTCACCACAGGTTTAGGGTCAACCCACACATCACTAAAGCACTGGTATCTTTCAAACTGGGTGTATTAGAATCAGCAAAGACCAAATAACTTGTGTAACCTGGTTTCATGTAAAGTGATAGAGGTTAATCTATTGAATACAGATTTTGCCCTTTGTTTTTGGATTTTGGCACCTCAGGCAATCATCATGCAAGCATTTTCCATAAAAATTCACAAATAAGCATTTGAAAGAATTGATGATGAACCCCCAATATGAAGCAATATGAAGAAATTTCTGGTGAACTATCTAAAAGCAAGTATTGAAAGGTGAACAACCCCTTTAAAATCCAAGAAAAAACTAAGATTAAAGTCTAACATGCTTGCTATATATAATTAAGAGAAATAGCGTAGGATAAAATAGGCACATACTAGAGTGAGAGCTAATTATGACGCTCATCTAGGCTTAAAATGGACCTTTTTATTACTTTAAAAACCGTTTTCACAAAAAGATCTTAAGAAAAATGTTGAAGAAATGTAATTAATTTTGTGAGCTGAATATTGAAAAAGACATGTCAGGCTTCACTTAAAGGAGAAGGAAAGGCATCCTGCACTTGAGGGTGCCAAATGTTAGGTGATTGTATTTACTTACCTGAAACCCAGGCCGGTGCTCCTATCAGCAGAAAACTGCACCGGCCCAGGGTTATACCAGTGAGCACCACAGAGTGATCCTTTTCAGGCTTATTCTTACCTCAAATTTCCTGGGGCAAATGCATGTGCAGTTGAATGAAATAGACAACGTTTTGGTTAACATTTGGCTTTTTGTTCTACTGCACATGCGCAGCTGCGCGAAGAAATCGGAAGCCGGAAGTAGATCGATCCGTGGTGCTCACTGGTATAACTCCGGGCCGGTGCAGTTTTCTGCTGATAGGAGCATAGACCCGGGGTTTCAGGTAAGTCAATACAATCACTTGGGGGTGTTTAACATTTGGCAACACCAAGTGCAGGATGCCTTTCCTTCTCCTTTAAAGGGACACCTGAAAATATTGTGTAATGTTTAAGTTGAAAGGGGCCATTTACTTACAGTGTGAATCGTCAGCCCTGTTTTGGACGAAGGAGCTGCCCCCCCCCGCCCGCTTACCTGTCCAGGGGGGAGGCAGCAACACTAGTGCAGAGAGCGCAATTGCAATTGCATAATTGCCTCCACGCCCAAATAGTCCTGTGTCTATTGATAAAGGGAACACTGGTGCTACCACCACATTTGGTGGCTCTTCTACGGGCTCTTTTTTTGGTGGACAACCTCTCACAAAAGCCATCCATCAAATAGTATTCTCTCTGATCTGTATCAGATTTTAACTGTCTCTCTCTTGAGACAGATTATAGGCATTGCTAGACAAATAGGTGATGGGGTTTAGCAGCCCAAGGAGTGTGGTACCAGGAATACAATGTACTTGTTACCAAATTGTGTACCAAGTACATCAAACTACAACACTTATCAATCATCACTTTCGAAAAATGGTAGTACACACATGGCCATGAAAGGCACTGGGGGTTCATTTCAGGTGAGCAACTAAAATGATAAAAGCCAGCCTAACATATGAGCCTAACAAGGTTTCTCAAGAATAAAACACCCCCCCTACATACCAAACTATAGAAATCACATAAAACCTCCTGTATGGACAATTAGGCCACACAGCTTAAAGTAGATACCAGAAGTCAGTTTCAAACCCCCAGAATATCCTATGGCCTAAACATGCCTTTACAATTATTCTGCCAATATAATCTGTCCTGCACAGTACATATGGTATATTCAGCTTTGCTGAAGCATTAATCAAACATTTGATTAATTTACAGAGCTGCCAAAAGGCTGTAAATGAAAATCAAAGTGGAAATGAAGCATATGCCCTGGAACATATGGGAAATGCCCGTCACTGCCCAACAGAAGCAGCTGTAACATATAAAGATAAATAGCTGCTCTTTTGCCTTGGAACGTTACAATTCTTCTTCAACTTTTAAAGAACAACAAAGTACTCCTTAAAGACACGTATGTCTTTTCTTACACAAAGAGCAATTATGTGATTTTGCCAATAAATCAGCCTATTTTATTTATAAGAGTATAGTAGAAGGGTTAATAAAATACAAATCCAATTTAGAGAGCAAAATAAAAAAAATGGAAAACTCAAAATGCTTTAAGTTATAGTTATTCTTAAGCATTTCACCATTCTTACTGTTTCAGAGATCTAGGTAAAGGTGTTCTCTTCTAATGACATCTCCTTTTGTAAAATGCTGGACATTTTGCACTTCTTTTCTTATTTTTAATGAATTTAAACCAAAATAATAAAAGTAAAGTTACAGAATTGAAACACTTGTACAGTCTTGTGGTGACAGAGACTACAGAAATTGAAAACATGTCGTAGGATACCAAGAGAAGCTGGGAGAGTTATTGAAGCTGAAGTTCATGTAATAAGATTCTGACTTAGATTCTGTGGAAGAGATCTCAGATAAAGTAGTTGCCTTATGCTATTTATATAATAATAATGTATATTGTGAATATAATGAATAATGCATATTCCTTTGAAGATACACAGTTCACTGTTTATATTTTACTCATGGCAGTTAAAGAGTGCAGATCTGTGTATAGAAAACCTAGTAGTGACGTGTGGGTGAGGAGAAAATCAACCCCACCTGACCCTAACCCCCAAAACCTTGACCCCCACCCAACCCTAACCTGCAAAGTGTTGCCATTGTAGGACCCGTGCCCAACCCATACCCGCTAGGGATGGGCGAATTTTTTCGCCTCGTTTCGCCGAAAAAATGATGCCCATAGACTTGTATGGAGACGTGTGTCAAAAAAAAAGACGCGCGACAAAATAATTTCACTGCGCGAAATATTTTTTTTGACGCCCATAGACTTTAATGGACGTCTGTGACATTTCGCCAGCGGCGAATTTTTGGCGAAATTAAACTGGTCAAATTCGCCCATCCCTGATACCCGCGTCTTCTCGCTCAGAACGCTACTTCTGTTCTCACCTCTGATTCCAAGAACATCACCAGTGGAGGAGTGAACCACACCAACCCCTAACCTGCAATAGCTGGCAAACTTTCAACCCCAACCCACCCAACCATTGCACAACCTGTGGGTCACGCAGTAAAGCTCTTCATAATTAAACTACACTTAAAGGAAAACTTTATCCCCAAAATGAATATTTAAGGAACAGATAGTATATATCATATTAAGTGGCATATTAAAGAATCTAACCAAACTGGTATATATATTTTAGTAAATCTTGCCCTTTTTACATCTTTTGCCTTGAACCACCATTTGGTGATGGTCTGTGTGCTGTCTCAGAGATCACCTGACCAGAAATACTACAACTCTAACAGGAAGAAGTGTGGAAGCAAAAGACATAACTCTGCATGTTAATTGGCTCATGTGACCTAACATGTATGGTTTGTTTGGTTTGTTTGGTTTGTTTGCACCATGAATCCTATGATCCAAGGTGGCGGCCCTTATTTTTTAAAATGGCAATGCAGTTTACAAAAACCTTTTTTAACACAGCACATGAGAGTGAATAGGTTGCCTGCACTTCATGCAAATTAAGACTAACGTTAAGCATGTTAAGTAGTCCTTCAGTGCAAGGATTGTAAATGGAAGTATTTGTGGAGGCCATTGTGCCGCTAGGTTAACTATACTGATTTGGATATAATATTAAAGATTTCTGCCATTGACATCACTACCTCTGACCTTCACTTTCAGGTTTGATGCCACAATAGATATTTGTGTGATTGTACTTTCAATGCCAGTACAACACTGGGAAAATGAGAATATATACCTTTTTACCAAAGTCACAGGTTGTCGACTTTGCTAAAGCATTTGATACAGTGCCACACAGAAGGTTACTGGTTAAATTAAGGAATGTTGGCCTGGAACATAGTATTTGTACCTGGATAGAGAACTGGCTAAAAGATAGACTACAAAGAGTGGTGGTAAATGGAACATTTTCTAATTGGACCAGTGTTGTTAGTGGAGTACCACAGGGCTCTGTACTAGGTCCCTTGCTTTTCAACTTGTTTATTAATGACCTGGAGGTGGGCATTGAAAGTACTGTTTCTATTTTTGCAGATGATACTAAATTGTGAAGAACTATAGGTTCCATGCAGGATGCTGCCACTTTGCAGAGTGATTTGTCTAAAGCTCCCCATAGACACAACGATTCTTCTTGGCGAACGACCAATTTTAGCGAAGTCCGACCAATCCTTCGAAATTATCGTGTGGTTAGTGGGATTGGAACGATCGTACATTTTGTGATTTTTTGGCTGACATCTGTCAGGAAATTGATTGGCCAGGACAAAAAATCTTTGTTGGTCCCAGTGCAATCTGTTGTTTGCAGGGCCAAGCAGGCAGCTCCCCTTTGTTTTCCTGGCAAATTGGTCTTTTTCGTTGATGGTAAATTTGTACAATCGTTCCGAGAAAATCGTGGTCTCACGATGAGGATCTGATCTTTTAAAAATCTCAACATCTATGGCCAGCTTAAGTTGGAAAACTGGGCAGCAAACCGGAAAATGAGGTTCAATGTTGATAAATGCAAGGTTATGCACTTTGGCAAAAATAATATAAGTAAATGAAGGTTATACACTAAATGGCAGTGTATTGGGGTTTCCTTAAGGATTTGGGGATTTTGTGGATAACAAGTTGTCTAGCTCCAGGCAGTGCCATTCTGCAGCAACTAAAGCAAATAAAGTTCTCTCTTGTATCAAAAAGGGCATTAACTCAAGGGATGAAAACTAAATTTTGACTCTTTATAGGTTCCTGGTAAGGCCTCACCTGGGGTATGCAGTGCAGGTTTGGACTCCAGTCCTTAAGAAGGATATTAGTGAATTGGAGAGAATGCAGAGATGTGCAACTAAACTGGTTAGAAGGTTGAAGTTGTTTTCTCTGGAAAAAAAGACCCTTGTGAGGTGGCATGATTACCATTTATAAGTACATTAGAGGGAATTATAGACAGATAGTGGGGAAACCTTTATCCCATAAAAAGGATCAATGCTCCAGAAGCCACCTCTTTAGATGAGGGTAACAGCTCAGATGATACTTTAGCTTAAAGATTATTACAATGTTTCATTTTTGATTATTATATTCTACTTGGACTTCTCAGTTTTTATGGTTCGAAAAGGCCTGCAAAGAGACAATTTGCTTTATATAAACCTAGGCCTAGTTTCTATCTTTATACAAGAAATACTGTATCTTTAACTATGTTATGTTAAAATGCCGTATATGTTATTAAGCATTTAACTAAACAAGGCTATGTACATTATATATATATTGACTTTTATGCAAAGTCTGTGTTGTAAAATTTAAAAATTGCCCAATAAAAAACATTGAATTAGATGAGGGTAACAGAACTTTCATTTGAAGCAGTGAAGGTGGTTCCTCAAAGTGAGGACAGTGAGGTTGTGGAATGCACAGCCAGAGGATTTTGTGATGGCTGATTCTGTTAATGTTTGGATGGAGGGACTTGGAGAAGCATAATATCATAGTCTACTGTAATTAGTATAGATATTGGCATATACAGTTTATGTGAGTGTATGGGAGGGGTAGGTGTGAGTACGTATGCACGTTGGGTTTCATTTGGAGGGGTTGAACTTGATGGTCTGAAACACCTGTTTTTATTTAGGTTGACATTGACAGGCTTTAATTTTCTTTAACCTTGCCTATTTTTGGCCTCATGTACAATCTGGGGTCTTGCCCTCATTAAAATTGCTCTATGTGACCACAGGCACATCTACCACAATTGAGCTTAATTAGTTACAGTAACACAATATTTTTATATCTGTAGGCAGCACTGCTTGCACTTGGCAACATATGGTAGTGAAAGCACATGGGTAGAATATGGAAATTCAGGGGTGGAAGGGGGAAAACACATAGGCACTCAAGGTATTAGCAATAACGCTACTTGTGCGTGCATGGCAGCCGTTGCATACAGGGCTCCAATGTTCCCTCCAGTGCTGTGGTCTGTGTCCTGTCCTTGACCCACAAAAGTCTTAAAGGGGAATGTAATAAAAGTTGCAAAGAGCAAAACAATTTGCACCAATAAGACTAAAAATCCACATCTCGCAATGTAATATTGTACCTTAAACTGTTATTGCATTGCGAATTTTAATTGCGCACTCATAAGAAGTGCTTGAAGGTGTCTTAATCTTTTGGAGCAAACATAACGACTTTTTCAGTAAGAAGTTTTATACATTGACTGTGCATTGGCGCAAACTATAAAATTCGCAAACGGTCTTTCACTGTCGGAAGTGGTCGCTAAACAGTTTCCGGGCTCGCAACAGCTATATTAAATTCGCACAAAGCAAAATTTGTTCGTGCAAAGGCATAACTTTTCGCATTGCGAATAGTTTTTCCGTTAGCGATTTTTATTACATTCCCCCGATAGAGCACAAATCACACCACACAAGATCTAAAAAAACAAGTGTTTTGTGTATGGGGCACTAAAGGCCTTTAGCACTATTTTGCATCCCCAATTCCCTACTGTTACATAATGTAACACTCTCTTTATATGGCTGTACCATATATGGACTTGTGATCTACATTTGCATTAATGATAAGACTGAAAATTCCAGTGTTCATCCAAAGAATATCCTTTTTCAGAGCACAGACCTATGTTATATCCCAATATTTGTAACTTACAAAAGGATGGGTTATTAGGCTGTAAAGCATCTCAAGTCGACTTTCATAACTGAAGCTTAGGGAGGATTTCCTTTAATTTGAAATGAAATGCATGTATAGAAACCCCCTTATACTTGCCATATGTGTAGGCGTATTTTACAGCAGGTTTTGTTCAGTAACCTTATGGTGTTAAACGATTGTCTAATTGCATACCTAAAATAGGATTTCTCTTGTCACGTTTCAGCATACCCATTTGTGCTGATGATATATATTATTTAAAGTAGGTTACTGTTCCTTGGCTTTTTTTATTCTCACATTTAAAGCATGACAGTTGGAGATGAGAAGAAAGCTGGCATCATATTAACTTTAACAGTGGTACAACTCCTCTGACTTGGTTCTCTAATTGGAAGGCTGCAAACCTATGTGAATGGCAGTTTTCATCCGCAGAAAATACAGAACAACATCATCTCCACAGCAAAAACTCAAAAGAAGAGATAAAGGAAAAACTAAACTACTTACAATATGGCAATTTGTTTCACAGTTTCTCCTTGGATATGTGGAATTGCAAACATGGGAATGATATTATAAACCACTTTTATTACAACCATAAAGAGAAAACATTTACATTTAGAGGGTATTTATTAAAGTCTGAATGCCAAAAACCCGAATATTTGAGTTTTTTTCACTATAAAATCAGAATTGCTATTGGGAAAAAAACTCACATTTTTAATATGATATAATTTTACTACAAGGATGGAAAAAGTCTGAATCCCAAAATCTGGCATCTCAGACCTGCCAAGGTTGTACATAAGTCAGTGGGAGAGGTCCCTATCCTATTTGGAAGTTTCTGTGGTCTGCTCTGGAATTAGGATGAAAATCCGACTATTACAGACTTTTCAGGTAAAATCCGAAAAATCTGTCTTTTCTGGAAAAAAAACAAAAAATCGTATGATTCTGGAAAAAACTCAGAAAAGACATACGATTCGTAAGATTTTATTGAGTTTGTCCCAGATAGAATAAATTGTGCTTTTTTTTTAAATAATAAAAGGTGACATCTTGGATTATAGTTTGGTCTGATTTTTTTAATTTAAAAAAATTCTGAAAAAATCAGATTTTTTTAATAAACGCCCTTAAACTAGAAAAAAAATCTTTTGATAGGAGGTAATTTACGTTTAACAAAGTAAAATTTAAAAAATATTTGATTAAACACCAGCTATTTTTTTTAAACAAAAACTGAAACGCAGCAAAATCACATTCCACCCATTCCATATTTTTATTTAGTCTGCAAAATCAAATTGTAGAATAGTTTGAGCTTTGATAATCCTGAACAGAACCTGATCAACTTTATAATACATGCCTTTTTCATAGTACTGAACTACTGGGAGCAATATTATTATACTTGTAAAAATAATTCACTTTAGAGTCCGGCAGTGAAATCCAGTAAAAATGTAAAGCAAATTTACTTCATGTTATGGAAAAGTTGGAAAAGGAGTTTTATGCCCTAGAGCTTCATGCTATCACAGATTAATCAGTTACAAACCCAGTTATTAGCTATGAATGCCGGTAAGCAGAAGTTCCATGATGTATGACCACCTCCTTTAGTGTGGCCTTTGCAGGCACCTCATAAATTGCCCAGTCATTTATTGCTATCATTTTGAACAAAGCTTTTCCACTATGATTCAGTGCAAGGCTGTTATAGCAATTAAATCCTAACCTTGAGGTTTCGAATTTATGGTTTAACTCTTCTTCAACCTCAATTATGTTATGGTTCAAGTAATATCACAAGGTGCAGTGCAAAGGGCTGACACAAAGGATTAGACACAAACCTCTGTTTATTAAAATGCTATTGAATAATGCTCTTCTCTACTTGTGCCTTGAACTTCAACCACTGGTTGCACCTGCTTCTCGGTCTAAGTCAAGGTGCAAAGTACACGGTACATGGACAAAAGGTAAAGCTACCAATGAAGAGACATTACTTTCATGGCTCCCTTTATTCTCCCCACTGTGTGTAAACAGAAAATATAACATTTCTTCTATGTTCCTAAGCATTTTCCTCCTATGTTTCATTTTGCAAACCTTTTTGTGTAGATTGTAGGCTTTTTTTTATCCTAGAAATCAGCTTCTATTCTCTGAAAGGCTGGTATTATCCCATGCTTTTTCCCACAATGCACTTTTTTACCCACCATTCCTGCATCACTGTGGGTGTAAAAAATTGTGTGGTATTGGCGTCAGATTGGTAAATCAGGTGCAAGTGATTCAGTTTCAGTGGGGCTATAGTGTGTTGAGTCAATAATGACATTTGCACATCGTGCATCTAGGAGGACCTACAAAAGAGCCCCAGAATTAGCACCTGTTCAAGGCAGTTATGGGCCACTTTCAGCCTCCATGGGCCTTGTCCCCCATTTACAAAGCGAGCACAACTGTCATGTATAGATGGCATTCTTGGAGAAATATATATGTTTTTGTGTAGAAAAAAAAGTTTGAATAACAGTAATTTTTTTTATGGAGAAAATACAGGAAAATGGTTGAATGTCAGAAAATATTTTCCCAATTCTATTAAATCTCATAGGGCTTGTTCAGGAATCATGCAACTGTTGCAAATCTTGTCGTAGTTTAAGTTGGACACACACAGTGGATAATGCGTGGCCTAATTGCAAGATGCAGGACTAGTTGGTTAATCCCTTATTCTTAGTAAGCAATCATCAGCCAAATACTGGGGAATGATGAAGACTGAGCTAATACCCCAAGATCTTGTTACCCAATGCCTTCAATAAATATGCATAAACCAAACATTAACTCGACTATTCAACATCTAAAACCTGCAGAATTGCTGTATCAGCCTATGGGGACCTCTGAGAACTTATTTGTCGTCATTTGAAAAATCTAAGGTTTTTTTTTTAAAATACTTTGAACCGAACGATCGACAGCTTCACTTCACTCGAAGTTAAAAAAATTTGATTTTTTTTTTTAAAAAAAAATTCGGTTGGTCTTTTTTTATTCAAATTTCGAGTTGATGGAAGTTTGAAAAATGTGACGCTTGATAAATCTGCCTCTTAATATATTGATCACTCAGAAACCAATCAGATTTTTAATTTAGAACTCAATATACTAAATGGCTTTGATATAAATCCCTGTTACATTCAATAGAGATACGTGAGCTGCTATTGGGGACAGTTAACTCGAATTTTAAGCTTAGGTTCTGATGGAACTTGGCAAATCAACTTGATTCATTATGGAAGTATCTGGAATTTGTTTTCTCAGTCTTCACAGGCTTTGTGAAAATAGAAAAAAGATGAATCTAGCAAGATAAGATATCAAGGCTTAATGGTAATAATTCATTTTTAAGCCCAGCAAACACATACCCAGAAATGAGAAAACAAATTGCTTTTAGAAAACCTCTTTTTTAAATATTTTTTGCAGGAGGTTGTTAATATTTCCTCAATTGCTCTAATATAAACACAACAGAGACACGGTATTTCACAAAATGAGTAGCTGTACAGCTAGAGCTTTCTTGTATCAACCCTAATGAAAGAAATATTTTGCTCATTAAATGATTTCATAGGCAGAGCGGGAAGGAAACTGAATACGTTATTCTCTGACACGTCCATACATTGTTATTCCTGCGTGGTAATCAGGAAACTATTCTCTGTGGCTACAGCTAAACAATGCCGAAAACTAGTTTTGCTACTGTCTTCAGTTGATTTATATGCAGTCGAAAGATAAGCTGAGGATTCCGCAGTTTGACAGAATCAAAATGAAGAATCATTTTCTGAGCTCTTTAATGCTGCAGATCAGATCCTGGTTCATTTAGATGATTTTATTTTGACAAAGTCTAGAAAACATGCCATGTATGATTACAGCAACTACTTACTATAATAGTACAATCTTCTTTACCTGGAATTACACAAATGCATTTGCTTGTATCATTTACAACATCTTAAGCCTCAAGAGCATTCTGTTGGAATCACTCCTTTTGATGGTTTAAGACATGAAGTGGAGAGCTAAAAAAAATTGTGGTTATGCTATGTAATACTAACAGTAAGCAACAAGCCATTCAAAAGAGATCTTAGATCTGTAAATAAAAGTTCAATATAAATAAACCAAAATTTTTAAGACAAACCTTTTATGCACTAGTCCATGAGACCCCAACCTTTTTTTTACCCATAAGCCACATTCAAATGTAAAGAGAGTTGGAGAGCAACACAAACGTGTTCCTCAGGTATAACAAATAAGGGCTGTGATTAGCTATTTGGTATTCCCTATGTGTACTGGCAGCCTTACAGGAGGGTCTGTTTGGCAATAGACCTGTTTTTTATGCAACCAAAACTTGCCTGGACTTAAAAAATGTTGGCAGCAACATGAGCAACATGTTGCTCACAAGCTACTGGTTAGGAGATGACTGCAATAGAGTGTAAGCAATCCATGTTAGCACTAGGGATGCACCGAATCCACTTTTTTGGGTTCGGCCGAACCCCCGAATCCTTAACGAAGGATTCGGCCGAATACCGAACCAAATCCGAATCCTAATTTGCATATGCAAATTAGGGGCGGGAAGGGGAAAACATTTTTTACTTCCTTGTTTTCTGACAAAAAGTCACGCAATTTCCCTCCCTGCCCCTAATTTGCATATGCAAATTAGGATTCGGTTTGGCCGGGCAGAAGGATTCGGCCGAATCCGAATCCTGCTGAAAAAGGCCGAATCCTGGCCGAATCCCGAACCGAATCCTGGATTCGGTGCATCCCTAGTTAGCACAACAATATATTTCCTAACAGATCAGTACAATATTGATTATTTTCCCCATCAATTTATACTCCTACCAGTTTGACTTGTTCTCATTATTGAATCCATGTACTTACGCACCTGACCCTGATTTAATATACCCCAAAGATGGAAAACATCTGAATCTGAAAATCCGGCATCTCAGACCTGCTGAGGTTGTATATAAGTCCCTGGGAGAGGTCCCTATCTTATTTGAAAGTTTTTGTAGTTTGCACTGGATTTAGCCCAAAAATCCTTTTATTTCTGACTTTTCGGGTAAAAATCCAAAAATTTCGGGCCTTTTGGGAAAAAATCTGAAAAAATAGTACGATTCAGGTTTTCGCTCGATTTTATAGAGTTTTTCCCCAATCCGATTATATCTTTCTATTAAAATAATAAATAAGGTCAAATCATGGATTCTAGTTTGGTCAAACTTTTTAATTTAAAAATATCGGATAAATTCGAATTTTGATAAATAACCCCCTGAGAGTTTGCCAACGGAGAAGAGTAATTAAGTAAGTAAGATTTATAAACACCATAAATACAGTGTTTATGGTGGATTAATAGCTTTTTAATCTTTTGGCACCTACTAAGTGCATGATAGGCCAGATATGTTCATTGGCCCAGTTTACTCTTAATAAATAAATTATTCCTAGTAATTACTAAGAATAACATGAAAATTCCCCAGCTGGCATATCCGAGTTGTTTAATGTGTTTAATGTATTCATTTAATGTAATTGGCATAGCAAGGGCAGTGTGGAGACCCATGTCGCTGTATAATGTATGTCTTCATAGACTTGCGGGTTGTAAATGAATTAAAGAAATAAACCATTAACACAACCACAAGAAACCATAACTCCTTTATATGCATTATCATTCTTCTGAGATATATTACACTGCTAATTACCTTTCACAGATTAGAAAGGATGTGCATTAATATTTAAGGAAATACATTGAATTCAGGCAATTAGCAAGGTTCCACAGACGAGAAGAAGAGAATTATATAGATATTTATTATTACTCGTACTTCATTGCTGGACTCTATGGGGGTTATTTACTAAACTCTGAATTTGGCTCATATTGTATTTCAAAAAAACACAACCAAATGCCCACGCCTGATTTGACTTTATTTATTAATTAAAAACTCAAATTAATCAGTTCAGGAAAAAAAACAATAAAATAGATTTTTTGTTATTTTTCCCGAGTTTTCAAATTTGATTTTACAAAGTACACCAATTGGGTGAATATATTAGTAAATAATAGCTTTCAGAGTAACACAACAGGTGAAGTTTTCCCTATATGCAGCTATATTAACTGTGATTCTAAATGTGTTATTTATTAAGCCACATGTAATTGTGGCAAACAATATGTGGGCAGAACTTACAGAAGGAACGGGTGAGAGAACACCTTACACCAATAGATTGGAATAATTATGATCAGGTAAATCCTAACCCCAGAAGAGCTTCAGCTATAAGTAAACATATTATGCTAAAACATAATGGTAATTTTAACCAAGTTAACTTTCAAGGCATTGAGCATGTTAAATTAGTAGTTAGGGGAGGAAACTTGCAGAAAATAATAGATCAGAGAGAAGTATACTGGAAATTTACATTAAAAACACATTACCCACAAGGGTTAAATATCAATTGGGAGGTTTCATGTTTTTTCTAATTATAAGTATACAGTATATACTAAAAAATGTCCTCAGTAGTAGAAATCCGCATGTATATTTATACATACTTTCCTTGTATTAATACTAAATATTGACCTGTGATACACTAGTGGGCACATTTACTACATTTAATTAACCCTCGATATTCGGCCATCGAAGTAAAATCCTTCGACTTCGAATATTGAAGTCGAAGGATTTACCGCATTTCATTCGATCAAATGATCGAACGAAAAATCGTTCGGACATTTCGAAAGATTTTAATCCATCAATTGAACGATTTTCCTTTGATCAGAAATTACTTGGATAGCCTATGGGGACTTTCCCCATAGGCTAACATTGGTGTTCGGCAGGCTTTAGGTGGCGAAGTAGGTGGTCGAAGTTTTTTTAAAGAGACAGTACTTTGACTATCGTATGGTCGAATATTCAAACGATTTTTAGTTTGAATCGTTCGATTCGAAGTCATAGTCGAAGGTCGAAGTAGCGAATTCGATGGTCGAAGTAGCCAAAAAAACCTTCAAAATTCGACATTTTTTTCCTTCTAATCCTTCACTCGAGCTAAGTAAATGTGCCCCTATAAGTGTAGAATGCTAATTTTTAATGACACATGTTTTTAATTACTAGTACTATATAAGGCATTGGCTGAGCTGTGGCAAAGTCACTGCTGAGAAAGTTTAAAGTGCAAGACAACTCCAAAATAAAAACTTGCCTAATAACAGAAAATATATTTCTGAGCAACTTTGCAATATACATTCGTTACAAAAGTCATATAACCCTAATTTAGTTATTGTCTATTTAAATAGCAATTAACCCTTGGCAATCCAGGGGCCCTGAGTCCCTTTTGCATATGAAAAGTACTGGGAACTGGGATTTAAAGTGCAGTGCCTCCACCTAGGGAACAATGAGGAGCCCACCTCAGGGAATTTCCACTAGGAAAAATAAAACACATAGTTTGCAAATGAAACAGATATAAACTTTATATAAAACTGTAGTGAAAGAACTTGGCCAATCTAATACACAATGCACTCCTACACTGGGGACACGTGGGACCTACCTATCTCACTATTAGGTACTAGACTGTTTCTCCAACACAGTCCTTTTTATTATCAAAGTCCCAATCCTCTGGAAGGGGTTACACAGTTCAGTTCAATTGAAATGTCCCTTCCCAAGAGCTATTATACCCCAGGTAGAGCTACCTTTCCCAAAAGTCCCTTTGAAAATTAGCAGCCACTCCCACATAGCAGGAAAATGCACAAGACCTGTCCTCAAACAAGGGCCCCATGTTTGTATCCTTGCCAGTATCCTCCCTTGGGTGGCTCACTCACTGGGGTGCTCTCAGAGTCACAATCCAAGGATGCACTGGGTTGCCCAGTCAATCGGATGACTCTCCAGCCTGTATCTTGGCTGGATGATATTATATATTATTATCACCTTTGGTTCTACCATCTGCAGAATAAAACTAATGGTTAATATAGATAGACGGATTTCTCACGTAATATCCACGTCAGAAGTAATGTGAAAATGTAAACATTAACCAAAAGAAAATCCAATAAATTATAGAATTGCTATGCTGTGAGTCTTGAGGGTTTTTGCTTGCATTTTCTGAATGTTCCTTTTGTGCCCTTCTTAAGGGAGAGACATGACAGGAAGGGGACTGTCACATTTCAAATGTCCTATATTCTCATTAGCAGCCTGCTTCCAATTTCTGGTGACATTTTCTATATTTCTATTGACAGTTAAAAAATTCCCTGTAACTCACAATCCCTCAGAACTCTAAACCTTTGACAGCATTTGTGAATGAAGGGATGTTTTTCACAGATACAATGACAATGTTTCAACGGGATGTTATACTCAAAACTACATTTTTAGAGATAGATTCAACATATATATTATGTGTTTAATAAAGCACTACAATGATTATCACATCAATAAAAAAATAAACATTTTAAAAATGCATTACAGACCAGAATATTAATAATTTGTGTAGGACATGCAATGAGGGGCCTTGACATGGCACGTGAGCTTACATATTTTGGACAAAGTGTGGCACTAACATCTAATTTTTTTGTAATAATTATTATTAAAGTCAGAAAATGTGTGCTAGTGATCACACTACTCAGTGTGTCAGGTAATTAGAAAACTCACAGACACACCCAGGGGCAGATTTATCATAGGTCGAAGTGAAAATTCGAATTAAAAAAAAAATCAAATTTCGAGCTAATTTTTGTGTGCTTCGACTAGGGAATAGTCCAAATTCGATTCGAATTTGAAAAAAAATCAAAAATTTTGGATATCGAAATTTATCATGTACTGTCTCTTTAAAACTTCGACTTTGACCATTCGCCATCTAAAACCGGCTGAATTGCTGATCTAGCCTATGGGGGACCTCCTAGAACCTATTTGGAGTCAATTGGTGGACTTTGAAAAACCAAAGTTTTTTTGGAGGAAAACTTTGATTCGTACCATTCGAATTTGATCGCAAACAGACCTATTCATTTGAAAACTGACCTATTAGGTAAAAAAAAAAAACAATACATTTTGGTAGGTCGAATTTTGAAGTTTTTTAAATTCGACCCTTGATAAATCTGCCCCCAATGTCTTTAAGAATAGTCTTAAATAGTTATAAAGTAGGAAAAATGTGGTAAAGGTACTGAGAGGTGCTTAACACATTGGCAGATAAAGAACACAGAGCCGGCACATGGAATTGCTCTTCCACAGGGCGATCCCAAGTGTTCATTGTGTCAGGCTACACACAGCGTTTTCGGGCAACACTTGAAAAAGGGGAATAAACACCACGTGGTAGAGCAATTCCATATGCCAGTTCTGTGTTCTTGAGTCAATGTGTGAAGTACCTCTCAGTACCATTACCGTACTGTTTCAAAAGGCAACGATAATAGAAATTTTAAACACTTAGGGGCATGTTTACTAACATTGGAGATAAATATCTGGAGAGATTTCTGGAGATGTTGCCCATGGCAACCAATCAGCAATTAGATTTAAACAGCCAAGTTAGAAAACAAAAGCAAAGATCTGATTGGTTGCTATGGGCAACATCTCCAGAAATCTCTCCAGATAGTTATCTCCAATGTTAGTAAACATGCCCCTTAGATTGATCTGATTCAAGTACCATGTGATTGGATCTGGCCATTGTCAACTGTGAGGGTAGCAACAGTAGCATTTATTTTCTTATTCCTTCATAAATCCAGTCCATGTAGTGTCAACAAACTAGACTGGCCATATATGCACAAAATTGTTGAGTCTGATTGGGTAATAGGTATCACCCCTATAAATCAGCTGTTCCCAAATAATACATTTTTGTTGCTGATGCACAAATTGGGTGGATGGGTGCTGGCAGATGTGAACATCACTTCTTTTCACTTTCCTTTCTCACAGAAATATATTGTGCAACACATGCAAGGCACTACCACACAGTATGCACCTTTATTACACCCAGAAGGGAGTCATGCCTAATCCTGTGTAGTGAAATATATAGATAGAAATAATGTGTGACTGGTATTGATTACTCTGAGATGTTCCTTATTGTCAAATATAGCAGAATATCCCCATATAATGCTTTATGGTACAGTTATAGATTTCATTTAGTTACAGTACATAACAACAAATCCTTTTTTTCATTCATGTCTGTTTATGAATCACCATAGCCCACTGCCTTCAGCCCTTATCAGCAATAATTCTTTTTTATTGTGAAATCTTAACATACAGTTTCTTTCTCCAATGTGTACTTATTAAACTGCACTTGTTCTGTATTTTGTACTTATTACAAAACAGTCTAGATAGATAGATATATTCTTGCTTTTTCCCTCCTAAACCTGCTTTCCAGATATATTGCTTAGTAAACTAGCCATGAGAAAATATATTTATCATTGCAAATAAATAGAATAGACTTCTGCTCACCTTTGCTTAAAATAAACCTATAAGAATTCATGGCTCGTTTAATACGTTTTAATCTCACAGAGTGTTTATGACCCCTGCAGCTCAAAGCCTATGTACAAGAGCAATATTTGCCATTCATCCATTCTGTGTAGCTTTGACTCAATCTGGGGCACATTACAATTCTTCTTTTTATATATATATATATATATATATATATATATATATATATATATAGATATAGATATAGATATATATACTGTATATATATCTATATATATATATATATATATATATATATATATATATATATATATACCAATAAACAAGATCAACTACAGAGATTGCCTTAGGGGCCCATTTGTTAAACCAGCACCATCTTTATGGCCGAGTTTCTTAGGGGAAAATTCAAACATCTATAGTAATATCTACAGTAATTTGTCTGAGCATTCCTCTTATAGTACAGCATGCTAAATACATGTTTCTCGTATATTGGTATATGTTATCACCATGAGAATCATTAAAATACTCATGTATATAATTTAAATAAGAGGTCTACCTTTAATTTTTTTGCCTGATACAGGTTTGTAGCATATTTTGTGTTTTTGCGAGTGCAATTTTTCACCTTGCATTTTGTTTCACTGGGTAAAAAATGCAAGAAAAAAGTCCATTGACTTGCAAATTTGCCACAAGGAAAAAAATGCCCATTGACTCCAATGCATTTGGCGGAAGAAAAAACACCCATTGAGAAAGAACTCAAGAAAAACACCCATTGACCCATTTTGTATCTTCTCATTTTAATTGACTTTATCTACAAGCTCCCAATATAATCGTTTCTTTGTAGGTGTGGATCAAGCAAAGCATTATATTTATTTATTCATTTTAAATGTTATTGTTGCATCTAGAGTCCTGTAGGTCTCTACTTGGTTGAGGATCAGTTTCTTTTTCTCTACTTTAAGTTCTTGCTTATATAACACTCTTATTAAATCTGCTACCGAGTTCGATAAACCTTTGCTGCATTCAGCTTTTGTTCCGTCTGTTTCTAGGGAAATTAGATTAAATTTCTTTAACTATATTTTTAATTTGATAAGTGGGATTTAAAGTCTCACTCTATTAATTCTCTGGGGATGTGTGAGAAATGCCACCAGATTACAATTTCTATTTGAGGATATCTGAACTCTATTTTGTAATAAAGGTCTAATAAAAAGTGCCTCCCACCAATCACTCCAATACATCATCTCATCAGTTCTTGTCAATATGGACAATGTTGTAACAGGGGGTCATGGTCAATTGGTTGCAAGACATGCAGATGTTGGAGAACAGATTTATAAATAATTGTCACAGGATAAGCATATGAATTTATTACAGAAAACACTGGTTCAGACTTGGCACTGTAAAATAAAGGCTGCTTTGAGGTATTGATGTATGCTATGAATGATGTAATATATTTTTGTGTAAACATGGATATGACCCACAACAGCAGATAGTTGGCTAGATACAATTGGGTGAGAAAAACATATCTAAAGGCTCATTCAAATCCATAAGCAATTTTCCCTGCAGTGAGTTGTGTGATACTTGTGTCAAAATTCTCTTTGAATATCTGTATAGTTTCACACTCATCTATTGATGCAAGGGAACCCTGGAGCTACTGCCACCTCCTGACCAGGTCTTAGCTCCAGGATTCCCTTCATGCCCACCAGAAATAACACCATGTGGGCTTCCACATAATTCCAATTTACAACAAAATGCACGAGTAGTTGCATTAATTTTGGCAAATTTGATGCAATTGCATGAGATGCATTGTCCCCTTGTGACTGTAAGAATGGCATTCTGGGAAAAACACTGCATTGTAGGGGGGGACAGTCATAAATGGACCTTGCCCTTGACTTTTCAGTTCATCAGGGACCAACACAGCTGATCTGAATATGTTTTACTTGGCTTCTCCATGACACCATTATTCATTCACTGTAGCCTCTACTGGCCTCCAGTTTGACTCATCATGACTTTTTATTATCGCTTTGATTACTGGAATATAAACATATTTAGGATTTATCAATGAAATGTATACATCTAATGTTTATAGAGCCTCTACATGCATTTTATTTAGTTTAATATTAGCCCTATAGTTTTGCCTAAAGAAATATAAAAAGTTAGAATTTGCCATACAGATATAGTAAAATCTGTATAGGTATTTCTTTGTATTAGTTCAATATTGCTGGAAAATTGAGGTTTTATTAAGGAAGCTATTCTTTCTATAGTCTGATGATAAGTATGGACCATGACTTGTGGAGACTCAAATAAGGACCCCCAACCCCTTTTTTTAAATCCCTTGCCCAGTAATATACACTGACACCACTTATTTGGGTGGAAAGGCTGTATCTTAATTTATTAACACAAGTTAACAACACAATTTAACATATATATTATCAACCACCCATCAGGATACTCCTAAACACTACATATCAGTGCTGGGCCAAGTTGGCCGGGCACCCTACTTGACATATTTTTCCACCCTGGACTTCCCTAGCCTAGACTTCAACCAGATGCAATGGCTGCCTTCTCTCCTTCCTACACTTCTGTTATTACCTCTCTAACCCCTCCTACTGTCCACAATCCTTCTTGACTTCTGGTTAAATTAGAAACTTTTTGCAAATCTTTCCTAACCAGAACATTAGAGCAGCCCTCTGTCTTTCTCCTAAAAATAACATTTATTCATATTAACAGTACATATATGCCTTAATATCTTGGAATCAGAAAAAAAAATAATGTACATTGAGAAACTTCTTAGAATAAGACTCTCATCACTTTTATATACACTTATTTAAAAAAATTAACTTATCATATAAGTGGATAAGTGGTAGTAGCTATCCCTAAAAATAATACAACTTTGTGCCTTCTGATTGTGCTTGTGAAGTATTCCTTTAGCTAGAAAGTATCAGTTCTGGCTTTCTTTATGATTCAGCTTGAGCTATGTTTATAACAAAGCATTTTGACCACTTTGGGCACAGATGTCCTTTGAAACCCTCTGCTGGATTGAGCCCTGCAGTGAGCCATGACAAATGATCAGAATGATTGAGATATGAATGCTCACCAAAGGGAAATAAATACGTATGAGTATTTATAGAGTCTGGATATATTAAGTAACAGAAAATTATGCAGCACAGATATTTTTTTAATAAAATAGCCAGATATGTTTGCTTAGGTAAGTGGAATTGCTCACCAGGAAGCCACTGAGTATAAAATTGCTGATAACTAAATAACTATTACAAAATGTACTCTGTCAGAGAATAAAAAGCTTTACATTTGTTTAAAAAAAACTCCAACCCCCTACTTCGCCAATTAAAACCTTCTGGACATCAATGTCAGCCTATGGTGAAGGTCCCCATAGGCTTTCTAACAATTTTCTAATCGAAGGGAAATTGTTCGATCGATGGATTAAAATCCTTCGAATCGTTCGATCAAACTATTTGAGGTAAATCCTTCGACGTCGAAGGATTTTATTTAGACAGTTGAATATCGAGGGTTAATTAACCCTCGATATTCGACCATTAGTAAAGGTTCCCCTAAGTGGCAGGACACTTATTTATTCTTTGAAAAAGGTCCCAGTGGGGACCGAAACTTCACGTCGGTTATGCACATAACATAATAATATATTGTGTTTTGTATGAAAACCCCAGTGTTGCTGGTCTTTTTTTTGATATAACTATTTCTTACCTTGCACCTAGGTAATTACTGAAGATGGGAGTACTGTCCAATTCAACAAGAAATATATATACAGTATATATATATATATATATATATATATATATATATATATAAAAACTCTTCAACTGTCTTATGCACTCACTATCAGTGGAAAAATGCCCTGGTGCTAACAGTATAATGCTCAGGACCTGGGGTTATCCGGATAATGGGTTTTTCTGTAATTTGGATGTTCATACCTTAAGTCTACTAGAAAATTATTTAGACATTAAATAAACCCAATAGGCTGGTTTTGCTTCCAATAAGGATTAATTTTATCTTAGTTGGGATCAAGTACTAGATACTGTTTTTTTATTACACAGAAAACTTGGCAGCAAGTTTTAGTATCTTAATAAAGACCCCTGTGAGGGTCGAAGCATCGATTTGCTAAATAAGGTTTGAAGTTTTTACAAGACCCTGTTTGTGCAACAGCTAGTGATGGGCAAATTTCTCCCATTTTGATTAAAATTTCCGGCAAAATTTGTGAAACGGCGAAAAATCTTGAAATCGGAAAGTTCACAAAAAAATGTCAAATTCAAACGGTTTCACTAAAAAATCATGAAATTCGAATGTCTCCACTAAAAAATTGTGAAATTCAAACATTTTCAGGAAAAAATTGTGAAAATTGGAAATTGACACCGGCAAATTTTTGCCGGCGATTGGCAAACGTATTCGCCCACAGTGAAGCATGGAAATTAGCCGCAGATGCATGCCAGGCGAATTTATTCGCCCATCACTAGCAACAGCCTTTTTGATTGTATATATATCGTTGATTTTAAAAAATATATATATATATATATATATATATATAATTTTAAATCAATGATTTATTAAAACAATGAGGGCCGAGTGATGTATTAATAAATCGTTGATTTAAAATTTTAGGTTGCTGGTCCATTTTGAAGATGTGTATATATATATATATATATATATACAGTATATATATATATATATATCATCCTTTTAAACAGATACAAGATTAACAAAAAGAACAAGACCATAGAGACACTCTGGGACTATGTTACTGTTACAGAAAAGACTTCTGTGAGCTGAGCCACTGGTGCAGATGATGATTGTGCGGTAGGACAACATGTTATATTTTTTGGCAGACAAGTTGAAGAGTACAATCAGAGAAGCTCACCCTGTTATTTATTACAGAAACAATTATTCATGCCCAAGTATTTATAATGATGGCATCCATGAAGCAGCCTAGGGGGTTAAGCAGTAACATGGAACAAATGGACATCATTCTCAACTACACTAGACCAATACCTCTAACTGTGTTGTGGATTAATGAACTGTGGTAAATGTTGTCTCTATTACTATATAACACACAAGAGCAAAGAATATCCTATAAATGATATACTTATAAACAGTGCTTAGTGATGTCGTCAGTTATAATTTATGCTCAGTGATTTTTGCCACATTACGGAGCTGTCAACCTGTAATCAGATAAAACTGGGAGACCCAGTGTGATGCAAGCACCATGATGCCAAAAATGTTGTGATAACAGGAAGTGATGTTACATATGCAGTCACAACTCCAGAAGTGACATCACACAACTGTGCAATTGTTTTCCTGAAGGTGCTGAGTTCTACTTGCACATGTGCACTTGATCCCTATGACATCACTGAATGCTTACAGCCCATGGGCACCCAGAATTTAAAGAGGCCCTGCAGAACAATTTGGAGAATACTTAAAAATTGATAGTAGGATAATACAGTAGGATGAAGGGAGACCTGGGGGAGAGGCAAAACTGGGTAACTACCAAAAAAATGCAGCTCTGGTATTATAATAAATAATGTTCCACCTGCTGTAAAGAATGTGATATTTGAAGCCACCTCACAATTCCAAAGAGTCATGAAACTCCTTAGTGACTTATAATATCCTTATATTTTACAATAGAATAGAATGCATTGTTCATTATATCAGCATATTTGTTTCGTGTACTCTGATCATTTCCAATCCAAAATGTGTAGCTCAGTGAAATAAATCATCTGATGTTCAGTGAACTTAGGAGAATGCAACGTGTTTCCATTTTACATTTGGATGAATTCTGTCTGAAATCAACCCAAACAGATGCCTACCTCTTATCTAATTCCTCAGGGTACCTGTAAACACTGTGCCAGCCACATTGGCATCCATTAATTATACACAGATTAACTTTGATTTAGGAGCACCTGGCAAGTACTTCAAAACACCAAGGATTTCTTATAAACTCTAAAACTGTTTATGCAGGTCGTCTGATAAAACTGTAATGGCAGGACCTCTAAACAGACAAGTTTTGGGCAAACTAAAACAGGACTGTTACACATACAGATTATGTGTAAAGATGTATTTATTTTGCCTGCTTTATTATATACTATATACAATATTCATGTTAGTGTTAATCATAATGTCTTGATTATGTACAATATAAAGTGAATGACCAGTTTATCATATTTAATTGGCCTTAACGTGTAGTTTATTGTCATAAACTCCCTTGTTTAGAACCAGAGAATTGATGTATTCTAACCACTGTTCCTCCAAATCGAACCACAGAAGGCATTGTTTTCATAGCCCACCAGGCAAACATTTTCCCCTGCCTGAATTCCCTGGCCCACACCTACGATCCAGCTGCAGTGAAAACCCCAATAAATGTGAAGCCTGCTTTCCCCATACCCTGTTGCACGTTGGCCCACCTGCCTATTCCAAGCCTCAAGTTTCTGTCCTGAGTTCCTGTCCTGTGTTCCTGAATCCCCTAAGTCCTGTTCTTGCCCTGTCCTTGTTCCATCCGGTTCTCACTACCCGGTTTTGACTTTCGGCTTTGACATATTTGGACTTGCTTTTGTCTGCTCCCTATACTAGGGTTTGTATTTTTTTTTGTGAATCCTGTTATTAAACCTGTTATTTGCAGTGGTTATTCAGCAATTGTCTCTGTTTGTGCTTTTTGGTTTTAATTCCACTTAATATACATGTACAATTATTATAGGGTAGTTATTGTCAACATTCATGTAACCCAGACTCCATCATTCTCTGACTATACAGGTTAGTTTTTATCTAGGTAGAATCATTACTCATCTTTTTCCAAAAATCAATAGAGGGGACAGCATTCAATTTCTAGTGTAATAGTATTGCTTTCTTGGCATAGTACAATAAGTAGCATGGAAGCAAAGGAAGTAGCATAGTTTAATGTGTTGGGCAAATGTGAAATATGTCACTATACCAAGGAGTCATAGGAAAGGGTAACAGACACATTAGGGAGTTTTAAATGTTCGAACATATCCAACACTTCCCCCCTAAAAAGTCCAAAGAACATGGAAGTAGCCTCCACATCAGCGCCATATTTGGGGCAAGTGTCAGAGACAGAAGAATACAGTTTTGCCAACCAATATAAGATTTGGGGGGTACTTGATGGTTACTTGGCTCCATAGTAAAATCCTGCTAAGGCACCAAACGCCAATCCTGTTTCTCAAAGATTTTGGCAAGATTTTATGGACAATACCTGTTTTTCTGAGTTTCTGCTTTTAATATGCTTCTATTATTCTATTATATAAATATTTCAACAATTCCTCACAACAATAAGGGGCATATTTACTTAGCTCGAGTGAAGGATTAGAATAAAAAATACTTCGACCATCGAATTAATTAACCCTTCGATATTCGACCAATAGTAAATGTGCCCCTTAGTCAACAGTACTCTTAACATGAGAAATGCAGTTAAGTATTCACTAATTTTACATTAATTGCTGAGCATATTGTCCGTAATTTGTATCAACTAACACAAACCTTTTAAAAACAATATAAGTGCAAGCAATATACTTACATTTTAATTCCCTACAGGGGGGAAATTATGACTTTTTAAAATTATTCTTAACTGTTAGCAATACTAAACCTCAAAAGGTAATGGAGTATGACAGCTCATTCGCCTTGAGGATAACTACAAATTAGAGTGCACAGATGGAAGGATTACTCTGCAGTGAGTGAAAAGGTTTTTATTGGCCGCCCTAGAGAAATGCTTCATCCTGCCCAATTCAGCAATTGCCTTCCTGACACAATTATAAACATTATATATGAACTAGAAACAGATACAGTACATTCATAAGCTTTTTTAATGAGAAGTGTAAGCATGCTTCAGAGGAAAGAGAAAAAAGAGAGAGAAAGAATGAAAGAGAGGATGAAAGAAAGAAAAAAATAGAGAGAAAACGGGAGAAAGAAAAAGAATGAGTGAAAGAAAGAGTGAAAGAAAAGAGTGAAAGAGAGAAAGACAGAAAAAGTGAGAGAGTGAAAGAAAGAAAGAAAGAAAGAAAGAAAGAAAGAAAGAAAGAAAGAAAGAAAGAAAGAAAGAAAGAAAGAAGGAAAGAAAGAAAGAAAGAAAGAAATAGAGAAGGAAAGAGTAAAAGAAAGAGAAAGTGAAAGAAAGAGAGAGTGAAAGAAAGAGTAAAAGAGAAAGAGTAAAAAAAGAAAAGAGTGAAAAAGAGAGAAAGAAAGAGTGAAAGAGGGAGTGTCAGGGAGCCGGGAGCTCCCTCCAGGGAGGTAGTCAGGATCAAGGAGGAAGCCCTCTTGAGGGTGCAAGGTCGTGGTATCCAAAGGGTTAAGCAAGATACAAGGTCAAAGTCCAGGCAAGTGTTCAATGGCAGGCAGATCAGGATCAAATAACAAGCGTCCAGGCAGGGAGTCTTGTTATTTTTTTTTTATTTTTTTTTTTTTTCCCCCCCCCCCTCTCTTACTATAGCTAGTGTGGATGGCACAGGGCACATAAATGAATTACTACACAGAATTGCACATTATTAAGATGACACATACACACAAGAGGGACAGAACATAATGGACCCACAATAAATAAGAGAGTATTTATTTGGTAAGTAGCCAGATACACATTCACACTATGCACTTTACCATCACATTTTATTTATTTATTCTTTCTATATTTAATATAGATGACACAGGGCACATAAATGAATTTTCACACAGAATTATGCACCATCATGATGACACATACACATAAGAGGAGCATAATACTCTCATTTTAATTTTTGAGTATTAAATTCACGGTCCACTAATTACACACTTAGACACATACACTAAAACAATTGATATTTGCACATACTATATTTATTCAACTTGAGACACACATTTTTGGGGAATTTAATTAGTTAAATTATTGAATCAATTTTTCTTCCTGCTTCCATCTTCCATATAAGAATCATAAATTGGGGATTGGATGGATGAAACGGGCGGCCAATATGGCTGGAAAGCTATGTGGGTTTTGAATGAAAGGTGAAGAGTGTATACATACTTAGAAACCTCACAGCAGAGAACATCTTTGCAAAGAAACAGTACCAAAAAGGGAGACAAAATAGGATTAATTTTCAGAACACATAAATGAGAGAAAAGAGTGATTAAAAACAATGAAAAAAAAGAAAAAGGCTAGATAAGAACATATATATGTAGCCCTTTCAATGGACATCATATGAGTATTGTTGTTGTTTTTGTGATGTATTGTATTTGTAACTGTAGTTGGATGTTTTTTTGCTTTTTTTTTTTTTCTCTCTCCTTTTTGCTTATGTACTTACTTCTGTTTTTTTTTTGTTTTTTTTTTTTTTTGTTTTGTCTGAAAAAATTTATTAATAAAATATAAGTAAAAAAAAAAAAAAAACCAAGGCAGGAGCAGGAATCAGGAATCAGGATACAGGAATCAGGACTCAGGAATACAGGAACACAGGTTCAGGGTAGCAAAACATATTCTTGGGCGCCCTTCTGGTGTCCTGGGCGGCCTTTTATAGTTGAGTTTTGCGCCATAGTGACGTCACTGGCGTCCTTACGCCGGCGTGCTTGCGCCAGCGTGTTTGCGCATGCGTGTTTACGCATGCGTCTGCGTTGCGGTGCTGGTGTCCCAGCATCCACGTGGGCCGACTGAGCGCTGCCATTTTGGATTCTTCGCCGCCGGAAGCAGACGCGTCCCTTCATGCTCCTGGCGCCCTTGACAGTACCCCCCCTCACGGGGGGCCTCAGGACCACCAGGACTTGGCTTCTGGGGAAACTTGGAATGGAAATCCCTTACAAGATGAGGAGCATGAACATCAGAGTGTCCTTCCCAGGAGCATTCTTCAGGGCCAAAGCCCTTCCACTTGATGAGATATTGAAGAGAGCCCCTGGAGATTCTGGAGTCAAGGATCCTTTCCACCTCATATTCTTGTTGACCATCCGCAGAGATAGTAGGAGGGTGAGACTGGTCCATAGAAAAGCGGTTGGAAGTAGCGGGTTTCACCAAGGAGACATGAAACACTTGTTTATCACCAACTTTGTAGAGAGGAGAGGGTCTACGTCTTCGATCAGCGAAGGTCTTGTGCACAAGAGCACTTTTCTCCAAATTAGACTTGGTTGCAGCCCAAATAGCGGACATATGGGCCGCATGGTCATCAGCGGCTGGGACATCAGATAAAACAAAGTCTTACGGAAAGGCTTGAGGATGTTGGCCATACACAGACATGAATGGCGATCTTCCAGTGGATGAATGACAGGCGTTGTTATGGGCAAATTCCGCCCACAGGAGAAGGTCAGACCAATCATCTTGGCATAGGGAGACATGATTCCTCAGGAATTGTTCTAAGGCTTGATTCACCCGTTCCGCTGCCCCATTAGTTTGGGGGTGATAGGCAGAAGAGAACTGGAGAGCAATACCCAAATCCTTGCATAAGGAATGCCAAAACGTAGCTGTGAACTGGGAACCTCTGTCAGAGACTATCTCCGCTGGGAATCCATGCAAACGGAAAATGAATTGAATGAACAATTGAGACAATTCCACCGCAGATGGAAGCTTCCGTAACGAGATGAAGTGGGCCATCTTGCTAAAGCGATCAATGACGACCCAGATGACAGTGTTCCCACTGGAGGGAGGAAGTTCGACTATGAAGTCCATTGCCAAATGAGTCCATGGACGAGAGGGGACAGGCAATGGCTGTTGTAACCCGCTAGGGCGTGAAAGGCTAGGCTTGGAAGTGGCACAAACAGTACAAGCAGCAACAAAGTCCTTGACATCTTTACGAATAGTCGGCCACCAGACTAGATGCCGTAAAAGTTCAAGAGTCTTAGCAGGACCAGGATGTCCAGCCTGCTTGGAGCAGTGGGTCTGTTGAAGAATAGGCAGATGTAGCTTGGAAGGAACAAACGCCATCCCAATGGGGGTATCAGGAGGGGCAGAAGATCCCCAGCCAGAATTAGATCAGCAAATTGAGGGTAAAAGGAAGCGATGATCTTGACCGGAGGAATAATTGGCTCTTGTCTTTCAGGAGAACGATCCACTGGAGTGAAACTTCGAGACAGAGCATCAGCCTTCCGGTTCTTGGAGCGTGGGCGATAAGTCAAGACAAAGTTAAATCGAGAGAAGAAGAGAGCCCACCTTGCTTGTCTTGGATTCAGCCTCTTGAGGGATTGAATGAACTCGAGATTCTTATGAACAGTGTATATTGAGACTGGAATCAAGGAACCCTCAAGAAGATGACGCCACTCTTCTAGAGCAAGCTTGACAGCCAGGAGTTCTCGATTACCTACATCATAATTCTGTTCGGCAGGAGAGAACTTCTTAGAGAAATAGGCACATGGATGCAATTTCCCATCAGCAGGATGTCTTTGGGATAGAATGGCTCCAGCTCCAACCTCAGAAGCGTCCACCTCGATGAAGAAGGGTAACTCTGGATCAGGATGGCGGAGAACCGAAGCTGAAGTCATTTTGGAGTCAGGAAGGAATTTTTCCCCCTCTAAGGCAAATTGGAGAGGCTTCAGATGGGGTTTTTTTTTTGCCTTCCTCTGGATCAACTGATAGATAGGTAGTTAATAAAAAAAAAAAAAAAAAGGTTGAACTCGATGGAAATGTGTCTTTTTTAAACCTTAATTTCTATGTTACTATGTTACTATGTAAGTGAAGGCATCCTTCAAGGATTGAAAGGCTTCAATAGCAGATGGGGGCCATGAGCTGGGTTTACCCCCTTTTCGGATGAGGGCCAGGATAGGAGCTATACGAGAAGAGAACCGCTTAATGAATTGCTGGTAGTAATTGGCAAAACCAATGAATCTTTGGATCGCCTTGGTGCTCAGCGGAAGGGGCCACTCTTGGATTGCGGACACTTCAACGGGATCCATCTCTAAACCCTCTGGGGAGATGATATAGCCCAGAAAAGGAATCTTGGACACTTCAAATACACATTTCTCCAGCTTGGCAAAGAGAGAGTTCTTCCTCAAATGAGAGAGTACTTCCTTCACCTGGGAGCGATGGCTTGCAAGGTCCTTGGAGAAAATCAGGATGTCATCTAGGTACACAACCAAAAACTTTCCCAAGAGATCCCAGAAAATGTCGTTCACGAATTCTTGAAAGACAGCGGGGGCATTGCAGAGACCAAAGGGCATTACGAGGTACTCATAGTGCCCATCACGAGTGTTGAATGCTGTCTTCCATTCGTCACCTTCCCGGATGCGGATAAGGTTGTACGCCCCACGGAGATCCAACTTAGAGAAGATTTTAGCCCCCTTCAGTTGGTCAAAAAGTTCTGCGATCAGAGGCAAGGGATACCGGTTCTTAACGGTGATTTTATTTAGACCCCGGTAGTCAATACAAGGACGTAGGCCTCCATCCTTCTTCTCCACGAAGAAGAATCCAGCCCCTGCAGGAGAAGTAATAAATCCCCGCTGTAGATTTTCTTGGATATATTCTTTCATGGCAGCGGTCTCTGCTGGGGAGAGAGGATAAGTGCGACCTCTAGGAAGCATGGTTCCAGGCAGGAGATCAACTGGGCAATCGTAGAGACGATGAGGAGGGAGAAATTCTGCAGACTTTTTACAGAAGACATCAGAGAATTCCTTGTAAAAGGATGGAAGCGTCTTCAAATCAGATGTAGAAATATTCACCCTCTGGATGGGTTCAGCAGGAAGGTAGTGCTGTTGGCAGTATGGACTCCAACGGGAAACCTGCCCCGAGGACCAATCAATGATAGGATTATGCAGGCATAACCAAGGAAGCCACAAGACGACTGGAACAGAAGGACAGGATATAATCAGGAACGATAATTTTTCTTTATGTAAAGTCCCAACCTGCACAGGCAATTCCCCAGTCGTCATAGAGATAAACTCGGATTCAAGGGGTAGGTCATCAATGGCGGTTACTCGAAGTGGAGGAGTCAATGGAAACAGGGGAACATTCATATGCTTGGCAAAGAGAGCGTCCATGAAATTTCTGGCAGCTCCAGAGTCAATAAAAGCTGAACCAACAATGGTCTTAGAGGACAGACGGATCTGTAAAGGCAGAAGAAACCTGTGAGCGTTTTCTTGTGACTTCGGAGTAATACCCCCTACATGAGTCTTTCCAAGGTTACCTTGAAGAGGGGAACTCTGAGGCTTCACTGGACAGGAGTTGGCAAAATGAGATTGACCCCCACAGTAGAGACAAAGTCCAGCAGTACGTCTCCAGAGTTTCTCCTGTTCAGAGAGACGAGCTCTTCCGACTTGCATAGGTTCCTCCGGAGGAATAACAGAAGGCTGCTGGGGGGTAGGAGGTAATAGGGGAAACTTCTTGACTCGGTCCCTATCAGCTTGATGTTCTCTCTGATGGGTGTCCACCTTGACAAACAAAGCAATGAGGTCTTCAACCTGCGTGGGTAATTCACGGGAGACCAGGTCGTCTTTGAGGCGAAAAGAGAGACCATTGTAGAAGGCAGTATGATAGGCATCATTGTTCCAACGAATCTCAGCAGCGAGAGTACGGAATTCAATGGCATATTCCGCTACACTACGATTCCCTTGACGGATCTGGAACAGACGCGAAGCAGCGGTCGCCACTCGACCGGGGGCATCGAACACCGTCCGGAATTCTTTCAGGAAGGCTTTAGCATCATCAATTAGAGGAGACTCCTTCTCCCAGTGTGGAGATGCCTATTCAAGCGCTTTCCCCGCCAGGCGAGTGATCACGAAACCAACCTTAGCACGCTCAGAGATAAATTCAGCAGGTTGCAGGGCAAACCAAATCTGGCATTGATTCACAAACCCATGACAGGCTTGAGGGTCGCCACTGTAGAGAGGCGGTGCAGGAATACGAGGACCAGAAGTGACGGACTGTGTAGCCATGTCAGCAGCAACTGGCGTGGGCGTTGTCGGCGTTGGAAAAGTCGGTGTCAGCATGGATAATTTTTCTAGAATTGTCTCCAGCGTGTCCAACATAATTTTGCTGAGCTTCATACGCCTCCATGCGAGTATGCAGACCTCGAAAGGCCCTGCTGAAATCTGGCTGAGCTTCCTCAGTGGGATCCATGGCCCAAGAATAATGTCAGGGAGCCGGGAGCTCCCTCCAGGGAGGTAGTCAGGATCAAGGAGGAAGCCCTCTTGAGGGTGCAAGGTCGCGGTATCCAAAGGGTTAAGCAAGATACAAGGTCAAAGTCCAGGCAAGAGTTCAATGGCAGGCAGATCAGGATCAAATAAAAAGAGTCCAGGCAGGGGGTCAAAACCAAGGCAGGAGCAGGAATCAGGATACAGGAAACAGGAATCAGGAATATAGGAATACAGGAACCCAGGTTCAGGATAGCAAAACCTATTCTTGGGCGCCCTTCTGGTGTCCTGGGCGCCCTTTTATAGTTGAGTTTGGCGCCATAGTGACGTCACTGGCGTCCTTACGCCGGCGTGCTTGCGCCGGCGTGTTTACGCATGCGTCGGTGTTGCGCCGCCATTTTGGATTCTTTGGCGGCCTTGACAGGGAGAAAGAAAGTGAAAGAGAGAAAAAGAGAGAAAGAGGAAAGAAAGAGATAAAAGAAAGAAAGAGCAGATAAGGTGCAACGTTCACTAAAGAAACCCCCCTTCTCGCAAGATTTTTTAACTTGGGCTTCTGTTAATCAGCCATTATTCCTGCCAGTAACCTCCTCGAGACTGCTTAGTAACTGAGGCCATCATAGGCACTGTCTAACTCCATATTACTGCCACTCTGAGCACTGATGCTAGTTTCCTTCAGCTTGGCAAGTGTTTCTACTGTTTCCTTCTTCCCTGTCTCCCTATTTGATCCCTCTAAACGATAGCTTCTGGTTAGCCTTTTCTTATTGTCAGATGACATATTTTGTTACCTGGCATCTTAATATTTTGCTTCTTAGCCCTCCTCTTGTGCCAGCAGTTTCTAGGCTATATGACTTTATATTGTACATCGCCTCAAATTATATACACCATTGCTATCAAAGTTGTATTGTATTTCTCTTTACAACCATCCAAGATGTAGAATCCTTGCAGCAGGATCTTGACAAACTGGCAATCTGGGCAGCTAAATGGCAGATGAGATTCAATGTGGATAAATGTAAATTCATACAGTCATACAGGCTGATACATTAGATAGCTTTAAGAAGGGATTGGATGGCTTTTTAGTGAATTAAGGAATGCAGGTTATGAAATACAGCTCATAATACAAATTTATCCAGGGACTTGTCTGATTGGAGTCAGGAAGGAATTGTTCCCCCTCTGAGGCAAATTGGAGAGGCTTCAACTAGTTTTCTTTCCTTCCTCTGGATCAACTAGCAGTTAGGCAGGATATATATATATATATAGACTTAAAAGGTTAAACTTGATGGACGTTTTTCTTTTTTCAACCTAACTCACAATGTTACTATGTTAATATGTTAATATGTAACCTAGGCAAGCCTAACAAGCCTACATAATTGTCCCTGACATTAGGATGTCCCATATCTGGTCCTGTTTGTCTAGCCACATCCCCAAAGATTAACCCTCTGCCCCTTTAATTCTGTCTTCTTATAAGGACATTTTAACACAATTGAAGGTCTATGGAACATTAAGGAATCTAGACAAGCAATTTGACAATAGCTGCTTTCCACCTGAACATTAACATAGCAGTGGATAAAATATCTTCTCTGCCGTAGGCATAGTCTGTTACACATCACTTGTTCAGAACATTAAATAATGTTTGGCGGGAATGTCCTTATATTGAAGCTTCTTTAATACTTTTACTGACCAAAATGCAAGAGTAATTTCATGCATTTGCTTCATATGTAATGGAAGATATTGCTATGCAGTCTTCATAGCATTTCCGCTAATTAAATTAACATAATTATTAACCAGTTGGTCTTTTGTGTAAAGCAGCTCTCCTCTAATATTCAGTCTGTTCTTACGGGAGACGACCTTGCAGTTAGCCGTGGGCTAAAGTGTGTTGAACTGAAATGTTTTATGGGGACCAGCTTGAATTCTGTCTCGCACGAAGGCCTTGATGAGAAGCAATGAGGATATATAAAAGCATAATTCTACTCCTCACAGGCTCAGAGGCCAATTTCAATGCCCTTCAAAGAGATGACGGCACAGTTTAGCATCTGGATAATCTCTACGGTCAATTTTATATTTATTGAAATTAATTGTTCACTCTCATAAATGTTTATACGCTCTTTGTTCTGTATCATGAATTGTCAGCACTTTATCTGATTGTACTTATGGACAAGTTATATATGGTTTATTCTGGTTCTCCCTCTGTGAAGTCCTGCCTACCAGTTTAGTTGTCTAAAAACAAACACAGTCTAACAGCAAATGAACTTAGTGTCCCTGAGACACCGGGGCCCATTTACTCAGCTCAAGTGAAGGAATAGAAGAAAAAATACTTCTAATTTCGAATGGTCGAATATGGCTACTTCGACCATCGAATAGGCTACTTCGACCTTCGACTACGACTTCGAATCGAAGGATTCGAACTAAAAATCGATTGACTATTCGACCATTCGATTGTCGAAGTACTGTCTCTTTAAAAAATACTTCTGCAAATAAAACCTACCGAGGCCAATGTTAGCATATGGGGAAGGGCCCCATAGGCTTCCTAACAATTTTCTGATCGAAGGAAAATCCTTCGATCGATGGATTAAAATCCTTCGAATCGTTAGATTCAAAGGATTTAATCGTTCGATCGTAGGAATTGCGGTAAATCCTTCGACTTCGATATTCAAAGTCGAAGGATTTACATTTGGCAGTCAAATATCAAGGGTCAATTAACCTTCGATATTCAACCCTATGTAAATCTGCCCCACCATGTGTGATACCATTCTTTATGGATAGGTTTAGGGGTTGAAGAAAGCTTTACATTATTCCAGTTTAGGAGTGTATTTTGTATTTCAAAACACAGGAAGAAATCACCAGCGCTTGGTCTTACCCACATTCTGGGTTCACCAGTTGCTATAAACGACAAAAAGCCATTATTTGTACAAAAAAGAGAAAGATTGCCAGTGCACTAGTCATGTGCGGGTCTACCCAAAGCCCGTGGGCCCGGTATTTTTGCCAGCAGTTAGAGGGTGTTTATGTCAATTTTCACACAAAGTTTGAGGGCCACAACCTCCTAGGGGGTTATTTACCAAAGTCCGAATTAATCTCAATATTTTCTGAAAAAAACTCCGACCAAATCCACACAGGTTTTCTGGGCTTATTTATTAATATACTTTCCCGAAAATTTTGTTTGCGGGAAAAATCCGTTGTGAACATCACGATTATTTCTGATTTTTCATCCGATTTTTCTGGATTTTTTTCACCTGAAAATCCAGAATTTTTCCTGAAAACTCAGAAAACTTTGGGGTATTGCAAAAAAACCCAGTCACATCAAAAAAACATTGGGACTTCTCCCATTGACTTATATGCAACCTCGACAGGTCTGAGATGCCGGATTTTCAGATTCTGACTTTTCCATCCTCAGGGTTTAATAAATTCCGAAAAATTTGTGATTTTTTAAAAGTACGATTTTATAAACAAAAATCACCAATCTTTCATGATTTTTGCATTCGGAGTTTAGTAAATAACCCCCCTAGTGTCGCACTTCCACTGGACCCGGACCAGGTATTTAAATAGGAGCGCACATCTGGAGTCGGTTTAGGGTCAGGTACAGGTGCAGGTCGAGTTTTCTTGACCGGCACATCACTACAGAGCATGGTTTGCCTTTAAAAATAATTATTACAAAATGTTAGTAACACACTTTTGCCAAAATGTTTAAGCTCACGTGCCATCAAGGCCTCTCATTTTACGTGAGTCCTACAACATCTATGAACATTCTAAGTTTGTAGTGCTTTTAAAACCAAGTCCCCCAGCAAACAGTGAGACTGAGTATTAAGACCATATTGCAGTTAACACAGGAGCTCTAGTGAGAAAGCTGAGAATTTTAAGCCCCAGCCAATAAACATACATCTGTAAATAATTCCTTGTTTTAAGACTGAATGGCAGACCGAGTGCTGACACAAGGTTGCTTCAAGTAGTGGGTCAAAGCCACAGGGTGGGTTAGACTGAGCACTGGCGATTTTTCTGTTTTGTGTACAAATTGTAGCCAAATATTGCTTCTAGTTGCCATTCAGCCTTTAAAACAAAGAATTGGCTGGGGCTTAAAATCTCCCTGCTTTCTCACTAGAGTTGAAGGGAAAGTGCAATATGGTCTTACTACTCAGTCACACTTTTGCTGAGGGACTTGATTTTAAATGCACTACAGACTAGATATATATAGAATGTTAATACATAGCGTAGGATTTACGTACAATGAGGGGCCATGGCGTGGCTCAGGAGTTTACATATTTTGACCAAGGTGTGGTACTAATATATTTTATACAAAAATATATGTTTATTATTTTTAAAGGCAGACCGTGTGCTGTCAATCTTTCCCCTTCTTTTTGTGTTTTGTATCTCATTAGTTAGCATGTTTACTGTTAAATAAGGATTATATGATCATTATTTAAGAATAGGGATTAGGGGCAAATTTACTAACCGCCGAAAATTTGCTTTGCAGCCATCGCAACACTTTGCCAGGCGTCAGACGCAGGCGAATTTAGCTAGCGTTACTTGGCAATGCAACCAAATAAAAGCGAAGAAGCTCTAGCGTTCAAATTTGCCTATCACAACTTCGTTAGAGGACTTCGCTCAGGCTAATTTGCATAGGGCTGGAAACTTAAACTGGAGGTCTGTATGTTACATGTTGCAGCTAACACATTACATTTCCACTGATAACTACACATGTCGAGGGAACCTAAATAAAGCCAATACAGTTGTTCCATATGTTAGAAAATGTTATGGGTGAAACCCGGTACCCGAAAAAACGTTTATGCCTTTGCAGCCTATCACCCTGAAAAACTGAAAAGTTTTTTGGACTTAGAAGATTTTTCGCTCAAAAATTATGATGTAAGTAACTGAAGATTGAGGATGTGCTATGTAATCCTGAGGTGGAGAAGGCAAGTCTGGCGAAAGAGGCTACGTTCAGTAAAATCCGCATCTTGTGAAGTGAATTTGCAGAGTAACGTTCATTCTCCAGAGCGAAAAGTCACTTGGCGTTAAAGAGCGAATCAGCGATAACGTCTATCTTCTTCGCTAGCAAATTGTTGCCTGCCCCGTTAGTAAATTGGTGAAGGGGCTAAAAGTGGTGAATTGTCACCAGCGTTAGTCACTTCGCCCTTTAGTAAATTTACCCCTAAGGATTGGTCAGTTTAGATTTTAGAATATGGGAATGTTTTTATGTATGGGTTAGAGCCTGTTATATATTATGCCCTATTGCAATTAAAAGCAGCCATTGTTAAGCTCCTGTTTTTGCATGTTTTATTCAAAGCCATTGAGGGATAATAAGGCAACATATGAGATGTCACGTATAATGGCCTTTTTTTTGCACTTTGACCACTGCGTGGGGCATTGTACAAATAGCCTCAGGCCTCTCTTTCAGATCACAAAGACCTACAGATTGCAACCAGAATTGAATATTGCCTGCATTAGACAGCACTCCATTCAGGTGGGGGGTGGCATGTAGGCATCCCACCTCCCACCCCCTAATTTGCGCATCATTCAGAGGCCACATCGGGACCCTGTTCTTAAAGCCTGGTGCGTGTGCTTGGAAAATGAGCACTAAGGGGTGATTTGTTGTAACCCTGTTGTTCTTAAATTTGTGCCCCCTGGTGTCATGAATGATCCCTGTGATAAGTCCTACAATATTTTAGTATGTAATACATAAAACAGAATAATAATTTGTGTGCACATACTATTCATACATTTTGCATTTGTTTATCTTCAAGTACTCTAACTGCATTATCAATCTGAGTTTGTACAGCTTCATGCTTTGGTATACAGGAACGTTCTATAGAAATATATAAATAACACACATTATAGGATTGTAAGTACACATTATTGTTGAGCAGGGACTGTTATTAGGCAGCAAACAATCATCCCACTCTTATAAATATAAAACACTTTGCATTTCCATATTATGCAAAGAAAATGAATATTTTCGATTCCTACAAATCTTCCTACATTTCTCAGGGTAGACATTTTCCCTGAATCTTATGCTCTCAGCTGATTTTTTTTATTGGAAACAAAGAATATAATAAGCAATTCGATGTTCCGTAGATGCACCTGAAACACATTCTCTTTGAAGTTGTGAAAAAGGCACAATTTTCCCTGCAGCTACTTCAGTACTTCAAAATGCAATGCCATATTGTATTTTAAATATTTTGCATGTAAATTTTACGTTTGCTTTCCTCTAGAAAAATCAGCAGAGCTTGCTTCTTTACTTAAAGGGATACTGTCATGGGAAAAAAATTCCCATGACAGTATCAAAATGCATCAGTTAATAGTGCTGCTCCAGCATACTTCTGCACTGAAATTCTTTTCTCAAAAGAGCAATCAAATTTGTTTATATTTAATTTTGAAATCTGACATGGGGCTAGACATATTGTATGTTTCCCAGCTGCCTCAAGTCATGTGACTTGTGCTCTGATAAACTTCAGTCACTCTTTACTGATATCACCCTCTCCCCAGCAGCCTAACAACAGAAAAATGGGAAGGTAACCAGATAGTAGCTCCCTAACACAGGATAGCAGCTCCCTGGTAGATCTAAGACCAGCTATCAATAGTAAAATCCAGGTCCCACTGTGACACATTCAGTTACATTGAGTAGGAAAAACAACAGACTGTCAGAAAGCAGTTCCATCCTAAAGTACTGGCTTTTTCTGAAAGCACCTGACCAGGCAAAATGTCCTGAGATGGACACTACACACCAATATTACAACTTAAAAAAAAATACACTTGCTGGAATGAAATTTTATATTGTAGAGTGAATTATTTGCAGTGTAAACAGTGTAATTTAGAAATAAAAAATACATCATAAAAATAATGACAGAATCCCATTAAATATTGCACACAAACGCCCATTAGATGCATTAGTCCAAATCACACAAAGAGAAAGCACTTTTGCTGTAAATAGCTCTGGGGCAATAAAGCTGGGTCAAAGGAAAAGCTTTATTAACGCAACGTGAACTGCTGATTTTAAAAGGTTGCCTCTGAGAATTTAACAGAGGTAAAATTATAATCATGGACATGCTTGCAATTTTGTTCTGCTTCCATAAAAGGGAAAAAATGCAGCTATATACAATCAAGCAGCAAATGTGTTTGACAAGAATGAGTGGTCAACAACCAATATGCAAAGCATTCAGTTCAACTGATATTCAAAGATGTGTTTGAAATATACTACAAAAACATTATTTAATGATCATTATGGTTCAGAAATTGATGGACTATTTGTAGATTACATGAACTGGCCACATGCACCACATGTTTGTACGATGTGCTAAATTTGTGACTGAACTGCATAATGCTTTGAGCATGATTGATTTTGCTGATCAGTCCATGGTGTGACTTCACCAACGGTGATCGGCCTAAAAAAAAACCTGATCGACCAGGGTTTGACGTGTATGAGCCATCCTGGAGATTGACAATCCTGCTGAGTGATCAATGTAAATGGTCAGATCAGCACATACTGACCATTAATTTACATGAGTACCGGTACTTTCAAAGCACTTCACAACTCTGCTCCACCCTACATCTCTGAACTCATCTCTATATACTCACCCACTCGCTTACTACGCTCCTCTACTGACCTCCTACTCAACTCTTCTCTCATTACCTCCTCACATGCTCGCATTCAAGACTTTGCAAGGGCTGCACCCCTCCTCTGGAACGCTCTCCCACGGTCTGTCCGACTTTCTCCCAACCTTTCTGCTTTCAAAAAATCTCTGAAAACGCACTTCTTTCGAGAAGCCTACCCTCACTCTGCTTAACTACCAAACGCAACACCACATACAGTACCACATTTCTCACCCACTTACTTCGATCTTGCCCACTCCCACACCTTGTGTATTACTCCCTTCCCTTTAGACTGTATGCCTATGTATAGGGCCTTCCTCACCTTTTTGTACCTGTATTGATTGTGATGTTTGTTACTCCATATATTCTATATATGTAATTCGTGTGATGTAGTTGTATAATCACATTTACTTTACAGTGCTACGCAATATGTTGGCGCTATATAAATACATGTTAATAATAATAATAATAATAATAATAATACTTGAATGCTTATAATAAGAGGATCATACAGATAACAGAGAATAGACCTGGGATGTATCAGAAATAGATATTTCTGATTATTAAATTTGAGGTTATGCCATATTGGGTTATAGCTAGTATAGGTAAATCTAAAAAACAACTGGACTTGCTGAGTAATCATTGAATACATTTCACTACTCATCCGAGCAGCTTCTTCAGTTCAACTGCTCAGATGAGTAGTGAAACGTCTTCATTGATTACTCAGCAAGTCCAGTTGTTTTTAGATTTACTTATACTCTACTAGATATACTATGATCTGGATGAATGAAAATCTTCATAGTCATATTGCCATATTGGGTTAGGTGTGTGTGGGTTATAGCCAAGCTTGCATATATACATCATATCTTGCAAACTTGTATGTATTTAAGCAAGTTATACAATTATATTTTTCTGGTATATTGCCCAAGAATTTTATTTTAAATCCTTACAAAATAAATGTAACTTATGACCAGGCTTAGATGTAAGTTCTCTTTTCTACTCCGTTACCATAGAGACCAGTGCAGCCTGTAGAATGCATTTAAAATGCATTAACATTAAAATTAAAACATAACATTAACATTAAAATTCAACATAATACAAAAAACATGCTCACTAGACAATGTAGTATTTGAGTTTTATATCAATTTGGTTTTTAAGGGATAATATGGCTATAAGGAAGATGCATTTGTGTGCATTGGAATGTTGAAATCTACAGCAAGCTACACATTAGGTACATTTCATAAGCAGTATGCTTGCTAGTGCAATTCTCTATATAGAGAAAATTCGCCAGGCGTTAGAGTGCGAAGTTGCGCCAGAGTCTATCTCCTTGGCGAATTTACGTCAGTGAAATTATGCCAGCTACCATTAGTAAATCGGCGAAGTGCCGAAATGACGTTTGCTACTTCGCTCTTTAGTAAATTTGCCCCATAGTCTTTAACTTACCTAAGAGGCATTTACAGTATAATCAGGATAAACTACAATCCCCAACATTGCTTTTATTGAAGTCTGCTCATGTATGGTACAACCTGGAAGAAACCAAGGAGAGGAAATATATGTCAGGAAAGGTTACAAAAAAAGCATCAAACCACAAGACCAATATTTTGTAAAGAACTCTACTGTGGTACACAATGTTTACAGCTGTCAGATTCACTTCATTGCCATTGTTGACACCAGTCTTTCATTGTTAACAAGGAAAACATAATACACCTCTTGTACTGAAGTCTAAAGCCTCTTATAAACGTAGAGACATAAAATTGTGAAATATATTATTCAGTACAAAAATGTTTTACTTGTCGTGCGAGTTCCTCAACTTGTAAGAAAAACGTGATTTGTGTTGTGACTTTTTCTTTTTCATGGAGTATTTTCTACCAGCTTTTGTCTAAGGGGGTTATTTATCAAGGTCCGAATTTATCTCAATATCGGCTGTTACAAACTCCGATCTTACCCGCTCAGGTTTTTAACGCTTATTTATTATTACATTTTCCCGAAATTTTGCTTTGCGGGAACTGCTCAGATTTTCATGATTTTTTCGTGAATTTTCCCCGAAATCTCCGAATTTTTTTGAGTTTTTACCCGAAAGCTCCGAAAACATCGTGAAATTGCCCGAAACCCCCGACACAACCAAAAATCAATGGGACTGTTCCCATTGACTTTTATGCAACCTCGACAGGTTTGAGATGCCGTGTTTTTATATTCGGTCTTTTTAGCCCTCGGGGTTTAATAAATTCCGAAAAATTAGTGATTTTTTTAAAAGTCGGATTTTATTAAAAAATATCACAAATTTTTCGGATTTCGGGGAATTTCGGGTATTCGGTGGTTAGTAAATAATCCCTTAGATTCTGAAAGATAAGATTTGAACAGGAAAGTAGAAGTGGTAAAAAAAATAACAACATTCAGATGTGAACAGAAGTTTGTTTATTTGGATCCTGAAGTTATCAAATATCACCAAAAACAATTACACGCAGTCATGCCAATAGAATATACATAACACCATATTAACTTGATTCAGCCATAGCGTTTAGCCTTCTAATTTCTTACTAAGAACTAAATAACTCCTATATTCTTCATTTGTAAGATGGTAGGTTGTAACTCCCTGTGCGGATTCTGTTTTATCTCAGCCCTGTGACATACAATATATACTATCGATATCCTTCTATTTTAACTTACAAAAAAGGTAAGTAATGAAAGCTCACTTTTCTCCCCATCCTTTTATACACTGTCCCAGTTAATTTGCATTCAGTTTACTGCAGTCCGTTATCTAGCAATTCATATTTTAAATTATGGTAAGTGTCTTTCTTCCATTTATAATAGCACAATTATGAGCCGAGAATTCATAGCTGAGAATTCATAGCTTATTAAATTATGGAAAATACAGCGAATGACAATGCGGAATGTCTTGTCTGATGGATTGTGAGTGATTTTGTGTTCTCAATATTTATATAAACAGAAACAAGGTAAAACAACTTCATTGTTGAGCATTCTATTTAAGTTAAATACTATAACCATAAAGGAGAACAAATGGTAAAATCACTGGGGGTTTGATTGTCTTTCTAGTCACTCACCTCCTTCCCCTGACCAGAAATTCCACTACAAAATGCACCAGCCCATGTGCTTTCTGCTCAGCGCTGAGTCATACCATATTTTATAGATGACTCCGATATCCCTTAGGTGAGCGCATGCACAGTACAGAATATTTGCTCAGATTTCTGTATTTAAAAAATGCAGAAAAAGTTCAGGGTTTACTTGGGAGATCAATAAAATATAAGGGCAAAGTGCTGAGCAAATAGTGACCTATGCTGGGGCATTTTAAGAAGAGGAACACTGGTCTAGGGTAGGATATAAGCATCAATAATGGGGGGGGGGTTTGTAAGGCTTTCATTCCCCTTTAAAATATTGTCTTGAAAATCTTTCTCAACCTTATAATGAGGACTGTGGTTTAGCACTTAAAAAACTAAACATACAATATACAGCATGGTGGTACATCTGGGTCCCCTACATTCAATTCCAGTAATCTGCAACTATATGAGTTTATATGTTCTCCCTGGGTCTGCATGAGTTTTATCTTAAACTGCAAAACTATACTGGGAGGTGCATTGACTCCTGCTAACATTGGCCAGAGACCACAAGATTACAGTAAAACAAATTTCAAATAAAAAGATTAAATCCAATTCTCCGCATGAGACCCTGGATGTAACAGTGCACATGAATGATGCCTACAATAACAGCTAACTAGTGATGGGCCAGGTGCGAATTTGCAGCGGATTTCTGTTTTTCAGCGCCATCTAATAAATTCGCAAAACTGCCACGAAAATTTGCTTGCAAAAAAACCCAATAGGCGCGCTTATATAAAAATTGTCGCGCGTCAAAATTATCCAGATGCCCATTGACTTTAATGCATTTGTCCAAAATAGGCACACGTATAACAATTGTCGCAGGCGTCAAAATTGTTTTTGATGCCCATTGACTTCAATGTGTTTTGCCAATTTTTCACCGCTTTGCGAATTTCGCTGCAAAGCAAAACGGGACAAATTCGCCCATTACTACAGCTAACTTCTTTCAAAGGGATTTCTCAATCCTTTCAGGACCCTTCCAGTGTAAAAAAATGTAGGATTTTAATCTACCTCAAATTCTTTCTACTAGTTGGATGGTGTATAAAGCCATCTTCTCTCTCTCTCTCCATGCAAGGGTGAGGAATAGTGATGGGCGAATTTATTCGCCAGACGCAAATTAAGTGTGTTTTGCCACCGGTAAATAAAGTCGTGAAATTGCTGCGACAATTAAACGGACGCCCATTGACTTTGATATGCGTCAAAATTCGCTGTTCGCATATTTTTCGCCTGTTTTCGCCCATCACTAGTGAGGTACCCACATTTTTTTGTATACAATGTACTATAAGAATCTGTATGGGGTTCATTTATATGGGGTTTAAATATATATCTATATAAATCCACAATATTAACTTGTAAACATAGACACTCTGTCTTGTTTGCTTAAAAGTTATTTTGCCTCATTTACAGGCAAATGTTGCATAGATATTAGTTTTAGTTTTAATGTTTTGTATTCCACTCACTAATTAAGCAAGAAGACAGATTATTGTCTCTAGGCATAGCTGACTGATCAAATTTATGAATTCAATGTATTAATTAATTCTCATGCACCAGTACTGCTAATGTAAACAATGAACCCAGTAATAAAAACATTTTTGAGAAATATACAACTGTAATCCTTATTTGATTATTAGATTGAAATAAAGCAAAATAATTACATGTTACCCATTTTTGGGCAAAAAGACTTTCACTGTGAATGTCCTATAACATTTATACAGCTCGTTGAAGCTATCTACTGTCTATGTCTCTATGAGATATTTTGTGGACAGTTTATCCCCAAGAGCAGATTGAATATCTGTATTGCTAAATATGTCAATCTCATTTCTCATAGTAATGAAAGTGTTCTATAGGATTCCCTAGTTCAAATTTTTGTAAAGCTGCTCCATAGTAATATTAGGCATAGCAGTGATCTGGTCTATAGACCGAAAGAGCTTTCATATATAAATGTATATATATTCTGCTATCAAAAGCCTCTCTCCATATAGATAGACCATTGTTCAGAAAATCAACAAAACTTAGAAATAGGACAATAAACATAATATAATGGCAGCTCATTTCCACCAGTACCAAGAGGTTACAAACTGTGTAAAAATACTACTCCTTTGGGATAACTTCTTCCTTGTGCAATTCAAATGGGAGGATATTATAATACAGAAACCAGGGGCCCTTTCAGACAAATGTAACCCATATTTTTGTACCCAGGAATAAGCTCCCTCTTAACTGGAGAAGAGCTGCTTACATTAGACCCTTAGGGGCCCTTTTATCAAAGTTTGAATTTGTGTCATTTTAGAGGATTTTGAAACCACAAATAAACTCATTTTATCTCCAACCACAAATGCCATGAAGGTTATTAAAAGATCCAAATAGGAAAAGCACGAACGATATTTAGAAAACACTAAACCATCCACAAAGAAAATACAGAAAACCTCAAAAAATGTGAGTTTTTTGGGAAATTTATAGCAAAAAAATTCAAAAACCACCAAAAGTCTGAATGGATTAACAATGGTACGATCGGATCAGCATAGCTCCCATTGATTTCTATAGGACCTTGACTGCTTATGGTTTTGTTTTAGACCATTTCTTGAGCTTTGAGAGTTTAAGAGAAATAAAAATGTTAATAACTAGGCCACTTTGGGTATATTTATCAAAGATTAATTTCTATGGGATTTTTAAAGGCGTATTTATCATAGGGTAAAAGTGAAAGTTCACCCTTATGATAAATACACCTTTAAAGGAGAACTAAACACTAAAGTAAAAAAACTTTACCCTCTACCCTACATAGACCCTCCCCCCCCCCCAGCCTAGCTGCTACTCCAGGCAAATGCCCCTAAGTCTTTACTTACCTCTCTGGACCAATAGGGAACACATCCTGCCCAGGTATCCATGTTACATGTACCAGGACTTTCCTTAAGAAATAAAGAGAAAAACCTTATAGGATATTTCCCAAACCAACAAGGGAGTTATTCCTATGGAACCCTATATCAATGTTCCTCTTCAAAGATGAATATTTCTGATTAATAGCTAAATGAAGAAAAGATGGGAAAGTATCTGTAAATCAATTTATATGAGAATATCCACCAAAAATGAACTTTCAGTATTGTGTAGAATAGGCAGTAGTATTCAAATACAATTAGCTTTTTTATTATGTTTTTATTCTTCTCCCAGGCTTTGAATTTAAACTGTAATCTAGTTGATTGGGTTTAATAACTAGCACCAGACAGCAGGTGACATGTCAAAATGGGAGATGAGCAGCAAAGAGCCTGAATACAAAGCAATAATAAATAAGAACAATAACAGTGAAGCCTTACCATCAATTTGGGTTTCCGTGGATTGGGGCAGCGACCCTGATTACCAACTAGAATTAAAAAAGGGTTAGAAAATTAGTAAATAAAATGGTAAGTAACATAGTAACATATTAAGTTAGGTTGAAAAAAGACACAGGGACATCAAGTTCAGCCTTTTAACTCTATTTTAACCTAACTGAAACCTACAGTGCCTACATGGTTTTTATTTGCATACATATAGGGGCAGATTTATGAAAGGTTGAATTTCTAAGTGGAAAATACTTTGAAATTCGACCATTGAATAGAATCCTTCGACATTCGTATGATTTTCATTTGAAACAACAAAAACTTGGAAAATCTGGCAGAACCCCATAGGCTAACATAGCACTTCGGCAGGTTTACGTTGGCGAAGTATTGAAGTCGAAGTTTTTTTAAAGAGAAAGTACTTCGATTATCGAATAGTCGAATAGTAGAACGATTTTTACTTCGAATCGAAGTCAAAGCAAATTTGAAGTCGTAGTATCCTATTCGATGGTCGAAGTATCCAAAAAAATGACTTCGAATTTTTTTACTTCGAAAATTCCCTCGAATTCGCTTCGACCCTTAATAAATCTGCCCCATACTGTACATGTGTTCCCTTGCATAGCAGCACCAAAGTGCCCTGTGGGTTTGTAGTCGGGGGGGGGGAGAATATAAACAATGAATGCAGAAAAATGTGGAAAATAGTAAGTAAAAATGTCAGATCTTAATTAATAGCATTAACTCCTTTACTTCTGGGAGAAATTGATGACATAATGCAAAAATCAATATTATCAGTCATAAGCAGTATATTGCAATCCACCACTGAACACACATATAACAGCCATTCATCATGGATTTAAGGCTATAGCACACAGATGACTTGGGGCTGATTAATTGTACCCCTACATTATTAATAGCTATTAGGCTATGCTACATGAGTAACTTGTAGCTGATTCCTTGACCAGAAGAACATTTATTTATTTCATGGTTAAACAAAAACAACACATTTTTCATTGTTTAAGCTACAAATTGTTAATGAGATGTGCCACAGGGATTGGCATTCACATTTAGCCACTGGGGTATTATGAAAAATCAGTCTCCTAATTGTACAGAGCAGTGAGATTTGTCACAAAATCTACTACAGCATCTTTACAGATCTTTTATTATACAGGTATGGAACCTGTATTCAGAATGCTTGGGACCTGGACTTTTCAATATAAGGGATATTTCTGTAATTTAGGTCTTCATACCTTCAGTGTGCTATAAAACATGTAAACATTAATTAAACCCAATAGGATTGTTTTGCCTCCAATAAGATTAATTATATTTTATTTGGGATCATGTGTTGCATTATTACAGAAAAAAAGGAAATCGTTTTTAAAAAAATGTGATTATTTTATTAAAATTGAGTCTATGGGGCAAATTCACTAAAGGGCCAGCGAACGCTTCGCCCCACTACTCGCCACTTCACCAAGGCGTAAATTGTAAAGTTGCATCTCAGCAGCCGAACTCTGGCAAAATTAATGGTGTTAATTTTTCAGTGTGAGCGATTGTTCGCGTTGTTTTCGAACTTTCCGGCATACAGGATATGACTAACATAAGATTGAGGAGGATGTAGCTTCATTTTATCAGTTCGCCTGGTCTAAGCTGGTGAAGGAAACACTGGCGAAAGAGGTAAAATTTTGTCAAATTCGAACTTTCAGAGTAACAATTGTTCACCTGAGCGAAAATTCACCTTATGACGGTCTCTTTCGCTAGCGAATTGTACTCTACGCCTGTTAGTAAATTGGCGATGTGCCTGAGGATGGGATTTTTGGATAATTTTCACGACGGCCACTTTGCCCTTTAGTAAATCTGCCCCCATGGGAGAATGGCCTTCCCGTAATTTGAAGCTTTCTGGATAATGTGTTTCTGGGTAATGGATCCCAAACTTGTATCAGAGAATAGAGAACATTTCTGCAGGTTCCCACACTTGCCATTAGTCTGATAGATTTCCTTTTATTATTATCTTTTATTTAAATACGACTAGCATACACAGGTATGGGATCTATTATCCTGAAATCAATATGAAGACATATAGAAATGCTATTTTTCATACTGCCCTTTTTAACCACTTGCCTGCCGTCAAAAGCAGTTGTGGTCTATTATAGTGAAGTGGTCAGTAAGAGTTCAAGTAACATAAAGAGTCACCACCAAAGACAAAGAGTCACCACCTTAATCCTTACCTCTGTGCAGTTCTTTGGTACCTTAGAGTTGTTACATGAATCATATGAGTGCAAGCCAAGGTAAGATTTTGTGCTGAAAAATGAAAAAGTGAGAGACAAATCAGGTCATAGCGGTTGGGAGCTTAAGAGCACTAAACGTCGAAATACAGGTTTCTATAGAAATAATGGGGGACACAAAAGATAATGAATCCGCCAGTTACAGCAGTTGAAAACTGTCAGTGACCCACAGCATGATTGTGTTATTTGAAGCCAAAATAAAAATGTTAAAAACGTTTAAAAGATGTTATGTTAAACAACTAAGAAAAAATCATGGAATATAATGACGGAAATGTATCCACTGCAGTTTGTTTTTTTTTTTTGCCCCAGGAATCAGAGAGCAGAATTTTTAAACAGTGTAATCATTATTGTTATCATTATATTTTGTTACTTTATTCTAGGGAATGCACTGAATCTAGGAGGCCTATTTATCAACAGTCTCATTTTAGTGGTTTTAGGGGTTTTTGAAACCACGACTCACTTTCTATAAAACCGCAAATGTCATGAAATATAATAAAAAAAAATCAGAAAAATGAATGTGAAAAGTTAAGAAAACCGTGACTTTTTTGAGTAGTCACACAATAACTACGACTTTTTTCATATTGTCACACAAAAGTCAGTGTTAAAAACACACCCAAAGACCTCTAAAATCACGAATCAAAGAACGTTTTTCCAGTTGTAACATGGAAATCTGCCATTTACTTCTATGTGTTTTTGACAAGTATTAGCTGGGGGTGTCTACGTAGGATAGGGTTTTTTTTAGTTAAGGGTTGAATTCTCCTTTAAAAATCATGTCACTGGAAATTGTAGTTTTTATTTCTTTTTAACCCTTCCTTGCTCTAATTTGATTGCAAATGAGGGTTCAGGTTCAATTGAGGATTTGGCTGAATCCTTTAAAAAAGATTTGGGATTCAGACAAAATTCCAAAAATTGTAATACTGTGCACCCCTACATTAATATTTAATTTATTTAGGGATTCTAGAGAGGAAAACTGAAGAATTATTTTTTTTAAATACTCCATAACAATAATAATCAAAATCCCATTTGCAGTGTGAAAAGGGCAAGGCAATTGGACTTTTTTTCCATGAAAAAAACTTTAATTTTAAAACGAGTAAATTGCTTTACTTGTGTGCTAACTACAGTTAGGTGGCTAAATGTATATGGCTCCTTTTTGTTCTTTGTTTGTTTAATTCAGATTTTTTTTCATTATTATAATTGTCTTTAGAATGGTTCATAGCAACACAAATGGACATCTGCAGAAAAAAAGATTTTTACAATTCAACTTAGCTGAATTATCTGATCTTAAAGGGATTCTGTCACAAAATGCATCAGTTAATAGTGCTCCTTCAGTAGAATCCTACATTGGAATCCATTATTTAACAGAGGAAACTGATTTTTAATATTTCAATTTGACATTTCACATAGGGCTAGACACAATGTTCATTTCCCAGGTGTCCCCAGTCATGTGCTTTATGTTCTGATAAACTTAAGTAAATCTTTACTGCTTCACTGTAAGTTGGAGTGATATTACCCCCCTCCCTTTTCCTCCTAGCAGCCCTTCATCAGAAAAATGAAAATGTAACCATATAACAGCTCCCTAGCACTTGCATTGCTAAAAATCCTCACCCAGTTGTAAAAATCCAAGTCAGACTAACCTAAGCCTCTACTCCTTCAATTACATTCAGTAGGAGATACAGTAGCTTATCTGAAAGCAGTTCCATTGTGAAGTGCTGGCTGTTTGTGAAAGCATATGACCAAGGAAAATAGCCTGAGATGGTTGTCTATACACCATATTACAACTAAAGAAATACATTTATTGGTCCAAAAGTAACATTTCAAATGGTACAATGAATTATGTGTGTTTTTATTAAGTAATAAAAACGATACCATAAACATCAAGATAGAATCCCTTTAGAAATATGAGGTATGGAAATATTGTTACTCTATGCAATGAACCAGGGGGAAATATTGTATTAAAATACTTAAAAAAAATATTGAAACTTTGGGGGGCTGATTCACTATGGGTCGAATATTGAGGGTTAATTAACCCTCGATATTCGACTAGGAATTGAAATCCTTCGACTTCGAATATCGAAGTCGAAGGATTTAGCGCAGAGAATTCAATCGAACGATCGAAGGATAATTCCTTCGATCGAACGATTAAATCCTTCGAATCGAACGATTCGAAGGATCTAAATCCAACGATCGAAGGAATATCCTTCGATCAAAAAAAGTTAGGCAAGCCTATGGGGACCTTCCACATAGGCTAACATTGAGTTCGGTAGCTTTTATCTGCCGAACTAGGGGGTCAAAGTTTTTTTTAAAGAGACAGTACTTCGACTATCAAATGGTCGAATAGTCGAACAATTTTTTACTTTGAATCCTTCGAAGTAGCCCATTCGATGGTCGAAGTAGCCCAAAAAACCTTTGAAATTCTACGTTTTTTTACTTCGAATCCTTCACTCGAAGTAAGTGAATCAGCCCCTAATAGTGCTCTAGGATAACTTTCAGAGATTGTTAGCATTATTCCTGGTATCCTACTTACAATATTGTAAGTAAACCCGTCACCAAAGTATATGGCAATCCTGGAGTGAGATTATAATATACAGCAAATAAGGTTTCTGACCTTAATTCCAGGTCAAAAACTTGGACTTCGGTAAAGAAATAATACACACATATAATGCACAAAAGCCATGAATATCTTGTAAATTATATGCTTATAAACGGTGAGTTCTGATGTCATCAGTTATAAACGGTGAGTTCTGATGTCATTTCTGTCACATGACTCACTGAAGTTTGTGTATTATAATAAATAAAGTACGCACAGTTGTAAAATATGAAGAAGTTATCTCGGAGTTCCATGACCTGTATAAAAACACTTGGCCTTCGGCCTCGTGTTTTTATATGGTCATGAAACTCCTCGGTAACTTATAATATCCTTATATTTTACAAGAGGGGGTACTTTATTCACTATATATTAATATTTATTTAAATAAAAAAAGAATACATATTTATATATGTAATTTTAATGTAGATGGAAGTGCTTACCGCTAACCTTTCCTTAATGCAAAATTTATTTCTACAACTTTCCACAAGGGAAAATGTAATTCTGCATTGAATTTTCCCCCTAGGCACAATATAGTTCTTAGATGCAATTCAAAGGGAAGGGCTTGTTTCAACACAAACTGAATCATATTTATACTCTTTATTGCAGCATTGCTTTTCTGTTTGGGAATAATGCTGTCACGGCTTATTTATATTAAGTATTCCACCGTTTTTTAAATATTGAACGTAACTGAGATTTGAGAAACTTAATGCTATATTTATTCTTATTTGTAATGGTGTTTAAAGAGCATCAGTGTTTATATTGCTCTATTAAAAAACAAATACCAGGCTTGTTTGTATCTTTTCACAATAATAATAATTATCCTAACATTGAGTGCAAAAGTATCCTGTGCTCTAAATTTTTTTGGGTTTCTGCCTGATGGAGCGCATCATCTAATTTCACTGCCTTTGGCACAAAGAGACAAACATGCTTGTTCTGTTGAAAGCATTGTAAATTCCAAATATCTAGTTGAAAATATTTGTAATAAGATATTCTACATGACTTTGAAGTCGAGTGTAAGGGAAGTAGCTATAAAAATATAAAGACCTCAATGTACATAGAGCCAAAAAGTAAAATGTGCATGCTATGGGTTCCCTCACTACACTTTAGGAAAATAAGCATGAAATATTAAACTGCATGCAAATTTGATAACCGAGTTCACTTGTTTCTGCCTGTTGGATGAATGAAAATAAAAATGTAAAATACAGTTTGAGAAGGAATAAAAAGATTACATAATACAAACTACTCTGGAGGTTCTGAATTGTGTTTGAAATTCAAGGACAAAGTATGAGGCTATTCTTCCCCTCTCCCTTCTTTATAGATTTGTGTCTATACAATGTCATCTACAGAATTGTGTTTGGACACGTTCACAATACATTAGTGCACTTACAAAGCACACAAATTAACATGCACAAATTGCTTATAACAAAGGGACTGTAGTTACTAAACACAGGACATTTGTGTTAATTTAATTCATTTTGCTTGTTTTTTCCTTACATCAGTTTAGGGAAATTGATTTAATTTATTGTAAAACCATTTTATGTAGCCGTAAATACGCCATCACCATATTTTTTCTATTGATAACATTCAGTAAATAATAGGGATGCACCGAATCCACTATTTTGGATTCGGCCGAACCTCCGAATCCTTTGTGATAGATTCGGCCGAATACCGAACAGAATCTGAACCCTAATTTGCATATGCAAATTAGGGGTGGGAAGGGGAAAAACATTTGACTTCCTTGTTTTGTGTCCAAAAGTCACGCAATTTACCTCCCCGCCCCTAATTTGCATATGCAAATTAGGATTCGGATTCGTTCGGCCAGGCAGAAGGATTCAACCGAATCCTGCTGAAAAAGGTCGAATCCTGGCCGAATCCCGAACCGAATCCTGGATTCGGTAAATACCTCGTAAACAACATGCCAAGTGACATGATTATACATAAATACAGCAAATTGTATAGTAGTCACGGAGCATCAAGCAGATTAAAACATCCGTTTATTGAAAAATGATTAAAATATAACAATGGAGCATAGGGAGCCCGTCGGCTCCATAGCTTTGCTTTGACGTGTTTCGTGGACAAACCACTTCCTCAAAAAGCTTTTTGAGGAAGTGGTTTGTCCACGAAACGCGTCAAAGCAAAGCTATGGAGCCGACGGGCTCCCTATGCTCCATTGTTATATTTTAATCATTTTTCAATAAACGGATGTTTTAATCTGCTTGATGCTCCGTGACTACTATACAATTTGCCGTTTGAGACAACGCTTCGGGGGCGTATTTTCCACGTGCAGCACAGCTGAAATACATCTTGGGCCGGTGAGTGCTCCCAATTTGCCTCTGTTTGTTTGCCGATTATACATAAATACAGGTATGAGATCCATTATTTGGAAACCACTTATCCAGAATTACAGAAAGGCCATTTCCCATAGACTCAGTATATCCAAATAATCCAGATTTTTAACAATAATTTCCTTTTTCTCTGTAATAATAAAACAGTAGCTTGTACTTGATCCCAAAAATATATAATTAATCCTTATTGGAAGCAAGACCAGCCCATTGGGTTTATTTAGGGGTTATTTATTAAGGTTCAAGTTGTGTTTTCCACAAAAATTTGTTGATTATTTTTTGGTCAAAAATCACATTTTGGTTTAAAAAAAAAAACAATATTTTCAGTTTAAAAAAAAAACTTGAGTTTTTGAGATTTATTATACCCTGACCCTGGAAATAGCTTGAATCTGAAAACACACCATGCAAAACCTGTCGAGGTCACGTAACAGTCAATGGCAGAGGTACCTTAAACCATTGGAAGATGTTAATAGCCTCCATGATTTTTTCAGAGGGTTTTGCAATTCAAGTTTTTTCCCATGGAATTAATTTGATTAATTTGAGTTTTAGGGTTTCACAAATCAATCAATCAGTTTTTTCTTAAACAAGAAACCATTCAAGTTGTGAGTTCATTTGAGGTAGTATAAAAAGGACTCTAACATTCCGCCTTTCATAAAAAAAAACTCCTATATGTTTACATGATTTTCTAGTAGACAAGGTATATAGATCCAAATTACAGAAAGATCCGCTATCCAGAAAACCCCAAGTCCCGAGCAGTCTCGATAACAGGTCCCATACATGTATGTAACATAACAGCTATTGTCTATTACATTGTATAAAAGAAAACTAAAAGTTCTAGAGCCATGGAATTGTTGATGATTGTTGACTTTTCTGTGTCTTATATATATATGTATGGAATGTGTTTGCTTGGCTTGTACAAATATAAGATATGCATCGCCAATAAAACCAAAAAAATGCTTGCACACATTTGTGGACTTAAATTAGAATAAAAATGTGAATTACAAATATTAGTATCTTAGTCCCAAGTGACTGCCTGCTTTTCTCTATCAATATCAAGATGTCAATATATCTGTGTGACTGCTGAAGATATTGATGTCATTGGAGAGCAAAGAAAAGTACAAACAAATTAAGTCAATAGTTTAATGAATTTACAATTTAAATTTCTCGAGTCAGGGATATATGAATGCCATCTATCAAGGTAAACCAGAGTACAAATCCATGCAAATTGCTGGTAACTGCTGTGTTGGCTACTCTCAAAATTCATCTTTAAGCCTTCATTTACACAGCATCGGCATTCATGAAACCTACTGGGCAAAACTTTTTGGCAATCAAGAAAGAGAGGGGCAAAGTAATCACTAGTCAATGGGCATTGATGTGGGTAGTTTAATGGACCAGAAAGAACCCAGAAATGTTTTGGGTATTCTGATGTCTATTTGTAGATTTAACTTGCACAAAAGTATAGGCAAGGCATTAGTGGCCAAATATTTTTTTATATCGTGTGCACTGTGGGGTTACAGGGTTTACTGGAAAGCGTTAGGAGAGGGAGCTAGCAATAATGGGGACACGTGTCTGGGTTAGGGGTAGGCTACAAAAGACGTACATGTCAGTGCCTCTTCTGCCTACCCCTAGTTCCGGTTTACATAGTAACATAGTAAGTAAGGTTGAACAAAGACAAATGTCCATCGAGTTCAACCTTTTTTTTTTATTAACTACCTATCTGCCAGTTGATCCAGAGGAAGGCAAAAAACCCATATATATATATATTAATATTTATTAACAAATTCTGCCATTAGATGGAGTATTCACTGAAAACTTACTGCAGAGAAAAACTTCTTTTAAAGTTGACTATGAAGATTTTCATTCATCCAGGTCATGGTATATCTAGTATAGACAAGTCCAGTTGTTTTTAGATTGACCTATACTAGATATTATTTTAAAGTTCATGGAAAGTGGTATTAATGCAAAGGCATCACACATAACTAGAAACCAGCCCACTCGGCATTCTTATTATATTTATTTCCCTCTAGATAATCTAAAATATCATGGAGCAGACTGACGCCGTAGACTTCTAATGGTCCGAATGTGATCTGAAGATGACAGGAGAATGCATATGAGAAAGAAACTTAGGCTACTGCTTAGGCAAGCCCATCCCCATAAGCTCAGTTTTTAATCAGAAAAAGACGGTTTTTACATACGGATCCAGCCTTTTAACATAAGACAGGAAATGTTACTGTCACTTTATTAAATGAGTCCTCCAAGATAAATGTATATATCTGTGTGTAATGTATAAATGCATATTTTAATATAGTAGAACCCCCATTTTACGTTTTTCAGGGGACCAGAAAAAAAAACAGTGTAAAATCCAGGGAAAATAAGGGAAAACTTTAAATCAAGGGATTTAAAATGGGGGTTCTACTGCACATATATTTATGTACAACTGTTGATTACTTTCTGGAATAATTAGTAAAACACGAGGCTGCATTGAACACTCAACTTTCTTTTATGTTTAAAGCACTTTGGCCAGGTCCTTAGCACTTCAATTATGCTTTATAATTATGACTAATGAACATTTCCAAGATAAATTATGACTTTATGGAAATCCACTTTAAGGGGGTTATTTACAAAAACTAAAATTCATTTCAGTTTTTTATTAAAACAAAGTAAACCTAACTCTCATCCATTAATCAAACTCGTTTATCAATAATTCTTCTCGAAAAAGTTGGAGAGAAAAAACCTTGTGACAAATTTGTGCATGAATTCGAATCATTGAATTGTTGCTTTGAAAACTCAACTTTATCAGATTATCGGACAAAAACCAGCGCAAATTACAATGTCAAGAAACATCTTCATTGACATCTGCCATTGACTTCTACATAACCTTGATAGGTTTTCAAAATTTTCAAATATGGATTTTTAGCAGCTTTGAGTATAATAAATCTCTAAAAATGTGAGTTTTTTTTTTCCTCTCCTTTAAAAACTTGACCAGAAAAAATTGAGGTTTAATAAATGGGCTCCAAAAAGTGATCTTGATAGTAGGGTAAGCGAAGAATGGAAAACAGAGAGAGAATTAGCTAATAACATTGCATTAAGTAACTGATTGCATTACACAATTTAAAAAAAAATTATACAGGAGCAGTCATTCCCAGCTACAGCCAGGTAATCCCAGTGATGGCCAATGGTAAAACAGGGAGGCCCATTAATCAATATTTTTAAAGATTTTTGAAATAAAACATTTTTCTATAAAACCACAAATTTAATGTAATTTATTAAATTTTCAGAATAAAAAAATCATGAACTACAAAAAATGCTTAATAAAAATTGTTTTAAAAAATTTGGAGTGAAAAAAACGCAGCAAAAAAATCGAGTGTCAATTTGTATCGTATGATTGACGCTCCAAAAACCTTTATTAAATTGCTAATTTTAAATTAAGGGACATCTTTATCAAGGGATGAATTTCGAGTTTATGGGTGCCTGGCGAGGCATTTTCAGGCGACTGTTGAAAAGCGCATCGCCTCGTGTGGTTAGCACAGGCGTTTTTACATAGGCGCCCATACAAAACTGTCGCCTGCGCCGGTCGCGGCGACTGTCGTGGCGCTTTGTCGCCGCGACCGCAAACGCGTCGCTATCTCCCCATGTGGAATAGCCCTAAAACTGCTGTGTTTGCTTCAGAAACACTACTATTGTTTATATAAATAAGCTGCTGTGTAGCAATGGGGGCAGCCATTCAAAGGAGAAAGGCTCAGGTTACACAGCAGATAGCAGATAAGCTCTGTCTGTCTAATGGTGTTATCTTTTATCCATTAGTTAACCTGTGCCATATAGCCGTTTTTCAATTTCCGCCATTGCTCCACAGCAGCTTGTTCATATGAACTATAGTAGTGTTTCTGAAGCAAACACATCAGTTTTACCAGTGCAGGGCAACAGTACATGATATTTTCATTACTTTAAAACACTTACATTTTTTGGTGTTAATGTTCCTTTAAATGCGGAATTCTTTGCTTTACAGTTTGTTCTTTTTGTTCTGTTTTTGTACAGAGAGCCTCTTGTTCTATAAAGAGTGCCTGGTGCCTGGTATATCATCAGCCTGTAACAGAGATAAATGAATGATTACCGTACATAACATTAGAACACATATATAAGATGATAAAGAATAATGTCAGAGTAATAAAATATATTAGATATATAGATCTTAAGAACTCTGATTCAAAATTCCTCTACTGTTTTATATTAAAAGTATAATCCCAGTATCAGTACAGCACAAGCATAAAAACATATTAATCAGGGATTAACAGGAGCTCCACATGTTCTTCTAATATGGCAGGAACAGACTACATATTTATATACAGTAATACAATTGTCAGCTATGGTGGTTTTCTGTAATTTTTATAACGATGATATTAAATATTTTAGTTCAGATTCCAGAATCTCATGTAAGTTGATTTCTGAACATTGTATCCAAGAAACTGGTTGTGCTGTTCAAAGCCTCAGCTGCCGACATGTTCACATTGTGCTTTATCAAAGACACGTTTCACCTTAACAATGAAAAGGAGAATTCCATTATTAGCCTGGAAGTTTCTCATTATTTCCACAGAAAGACTTTTTTCTAGACATTTCACTAGAATTTTTTTATATTTTTGCTTTCTGCGTGTATTCATGAACATGTGTCCGTTATTATAAATATTTTTTACCTGTTAACATTCAATCCATTTTTCAATTTTTTTTTCACATTTGATCCCTCAATCACTACAGTCATTTTCATCTTAGTGCTTTTCCAATCTTTGCTGCCATCAACAAACATTAGGTTCTGAGCCAAACAATTTGGTTTCCTCTTTGCTTTTGAATAAAGTACCAAATGACTTCTGTGTAAAGATAAAATGAAATGGTATGTTCCTGCATTGTGACTATGTTTGCAGACCACAATATCTAGATTTCACTGAAATTAGTTTTTCAGTTTGTGACGGTGTTGACTAGAATGATTCTGAATGAAATACTATGATGTGAAAAGGGTTGATTCCAATATTGATGCTATAAACAATTTGTATATTATAAAGGCCCATTTAATAAAGGTCCAATTTTAGTAGTACAGGTATTAGAGCTTTTTGAAACCACAATTTCAATTTCCACAGTTCTCTGAAACCCATAAATGCCATGAATGTTATTAAAAGATCCAAATGTAAAAATCACAAATAAAAAAAAAAAATCCACACAGAATTAGAGTGCTCACCTGAACGTAATTACCCTCTCGGGTGCCGGGTGCTAAACAGTCCACAGGACCTCCTGCTCAAGGTCCAAACATCTCGAACATCCAAAGGAAAACTGTAGCACACCGATCAAACTTGTCTTGTGAAAAAAGTGTTTTTATTGGCTCACGGCAGACATAAAGTTTGGCAACGTTTCGGGCCACGCAGGGCCCTTTATCAAGCCTTGATAAAGGGCCCTGCGTGGCCCGAAACGTTGCCAAACTTTATGTCTGCCGTGAGCCAATAAAAACACTTTTTTCACAAGACAAGTTTGATCGGTGTGCTACAGTTTTCCTTTGGATGTTCGAAATAAAAAAAAAAAAGCTGAAGAATCTGGAAAAAATAGGAATATATCTAAAAGCACTAAAACCTCTAAAACATCTAAAAGTGAATGGTTAAAAAAAGGTCCAATCCAATCAGCGCAGCTCCCATTGACTTCTATGGGACCTCGACTGCTTTTGCTTTGCGGTTTTTTTTTTTACTTTTGGTTTTTTTGTGGTTTTTAAACTTAATAAATTTCAATTTTTTCAGAGTTTTAGAGAAATTTAAATAATAATTGTGAAAATATAATTTGTGGGAAAAAAAAGAAATCCGATTTTTAGTATATCGCGCAAATTCGCAGCGAATTCTCGCCTGGCGAATAAATTCGCCCATCATTCGCCACTTTTTCCAGCAAAATAAAATGTACAGAGAAATTCTAATAATGACATCAAAAATTAAGAGAAATGATACATATTGACCACATTAATGTACAGCATGTTATAGAAACTTATTATGAGAGAGTGCTGTCATTTCTCTTTATTTAATATAAATGGTGATATAAGCATCTTAAAATCCCCTATTTCAAAATCTGTCAGTTAATAGTGCTGCTCCAGCAGACCTGCACTGAAATCCACTGAAACTATTTTTTTTATATTTAATTTTGAAATCTGACATAGGGCTAGACATATTGTCAGTTTCCAAGGTACCACAAGGCATGTGCCTTGTGCTCTGATAAACTTCAGTCAATCTTTACTGCTGCACTGCAAGTTGGAGTGATATCACCCTCCTCACATCCCCCCCCCAGCAGCCCATCAGCAGAACAATGGGAAGGTAACCAGGAAACAGCTCCCTGGTACATATAAGAACACCACTCAATAGTAAAAACCCATGCCCCACAGCGACCCCATTCAGTTACATTGATTAAGAGAAACAACAGCTTGTCAGGAAGCAGTTCCATCCTAAAGTGCTGGCTCTTTCTGAAAGCACACGACCAGGCAAAATGACCTGAGATGGCTGACTACACACCAATATTACAACTAAAAAAGGAATTACATTTTATATGGTAGAGTGAATTATTTGCAGTGTAAACAGTGTAATTTATGAATATAAACTACACCATAAAAATCATGACAGAATCCCTTTAACACAATTCAGTAACCTACATGCTGGGCTGATTGGGCTGATTGGGCTGATCTGATTGTTTGAGCCCTGGGCCGATAATATTTATAGGCAACTACACAAGCCGGCTGTTAGAGAGCCACATTAACATGCCAATGTGATCCTCACCAAATGGAATTTTCGAACATGTCTGACTGATATCTGTAACGTATGGTATCCCGAAGCCCAGAGTAAACCCCAAGGTCCAGGTCACGGCTCGCACTTCTGCCTATAGCAGCTGCCTTTGGCTTTGGGAGGAGCCCTCCACTACTCGGATGCCGCCAGGACTTAATGCCAGAGGACGAAGGGGAAAGCTCTGGGCAGGCAAGGGAACCGTAACGTATAACTGGAATGGAGAACAAGGAGCGAGGTCCGGGGTCAAAACCAGACAGACAGTATGGTACCAATTCAGGAAGCAGAAGCAAAGTCAATGCAACAGGCCAGGGTCATACAAAGATCAGAAGCGCAGTACCGAAAACAGAATCCGAAGAATAGTCAAACACAGGTAGAGGTCACTTCAGGCAACACATTGGTAAGGTCAAGGTCAGGCAGTGGTTAATAAACAGGATCAGACAATATAATGCACCCAGGAACTATGGAAAATAGACCTATACTGGGCAATGAATTACAGAAGGGGTTTATAGCCAGTCAAATGGCTTACACAAATCACCAGTTGCCAAATTGGCAATAGGTGAAACAAGCCATACTTATTAGCAATTACCAAGTATAGCCATAGGAGTGAACCAAGACCTTAGTTGTCTGCTCGCATAGAACAGCGGTAATGCAGACAATACAGGGACGCCAGATCCCTGGTTCAACTCCAGGCAGGTTATCACGATATTGGGCAAATATCTGTTTGGGAGGCATCATAAAATGCTGACTTGGTGTGAGGGGGCTTAATACTGACCATATTGTTCCACGGCAGCAACACATGAGAGTCAGATATTTGATTTCATTATTTTACCTGCAGCAGAACATTTAAAGATGATTACTGAAGAGTTGCTATGAGTCACTGTAATGATACTAATTTGTCTACTGTTATCAAACGAGTTATCACTTGGTGATTTATTGCTCTTCCAACAGACAGGGTAAGAGGAGATGGGCAAAACGATTAACATTCAAAGGCAGCAGGTGTTGTAACAGCATGTCCCAGTAATGAGGTGCCACAAAGAAAATAAAGTTCTGTTTTTTTTCTGAAAGAGAAGATGAAGTGGCTTTTAGAGAAAGGTATTTTGTCAGTGTGACATTTAAGGGACTTGTAACCATGAAGAACTAGAATGTCTTGCTGTTACACAATTTTCAGCTATGAAAGTAATTTTATGTTTTGCTTTCTTTTCCTATTTTTGTGTCTGGATAGAGAATATTTAAATCTACATTGTTTGTGCACTTGTTCCATCTCATTTCTGCTTTCATTAGAAAAAATTTGGGATGTTCTTGAAGCCTAAAGCTATGGAGGTTTTTCACGTACAGTATTTCAGTGCTCAAACTTGAAATGCTGAATGTAAAGTATATTCTTACATAAAAGGGAAAGTTGTGCTCACCATTCATTTTTAAACCATTAGGTGGGGGTTTAATGAGGATGTGACCACAAAATTCATATAGACAAATACAAGAGTCCTCTGCACTCAACCCATTATCAATATATTAAGAACACTGAGACATGTTGTGCTTTCACCTATTAGCTGCTTAATATATTAAGGCGATATTTTGAGACATTGAAACATTTTGTGCCTTAAGCTACCAAAAAATGCCTTACCCTTTAAACAAAACAGGGATTGTTTGTCCATATATTGCAATATATTTAAGCTGGCCAACTACGTCAAAGTCATCCCATATCTGGCCAGTCCTATGCTCAATTTTCATCTGATTCATTAAGAATTCTATTGCTTCATTATACATTTTACACAGGGACTAAGTTTTACCTGCAACTTACTTTCTTTCAAGGTTAAAACCGGCAAACATGATTGCCCTTTTATTGGTCACCACTGGGATCACCTGACTATAGTTGTAAAGGATGGGAGCTACAATATTGGAGTTGTCCATTGCTCCAAATGGTTTAAAAATTAGTGGTGAGCACAACTTTTCCTTTTTTGCTATAGTTTATACAGGAGCAGTGACCAAAAAGTTTTGGATGCATAGAAACAATGTGGACCATGGACTCTGAGAATAAACTGATCCTAATGAGCACAAATTTCGTTTGGTAACATTACAATGTTATTCTGAGATATATTCAGTGAAGAGAATAAAGACTAAAGACAACTATTTGCAGGCTGGCAAACACAATTGCGCAGTGTCTGACTCTGATGCGATCTGCGTCCGACGCAACTGCACTTGATTCATCAATATGGTCACAACTGCATGTGTGCTTCAACATTTCAGACACAGTTGTGCCAAATATTTTCACAGTCTGCCTGGTTTCACTTCCTGTGTTAGGCGTGGGAATTATGCCTGTACCCTTTTCTTCAGGTGCCAGTGCACTGCATCTATTGAAGCAGGGTGCTAAGGGAACACTGGAGCTACTGCTTGACCAGGAGTGTGGCAACTTTTTTGTCTCTGCAACTTTTCTGTCCAAATGCATTAAAGTCAGTGGGTGTTTTTTCTTATGGGGACTTTTTCCACAGCAATTTTTTGCCCAAATTCCACTAAATTTTTTTTTGCATATGGCGAAATGTAGAATTTTTGCTCAAATCCATGGCTCAAATCCATATTCGCTCATCACTACTGATCAGTGCTTCACACGAATAAAAGAAAGTGCGAAGAGCATATTTGGACTCTTTAGCAGACCATTCCTTTTAAAAAGGGCAGCCATTAAAGGAGAATCCCCATTAATAAAAACTCCCTTCCCTACATAGCTCCCCCTCCCTTTTCCCCACGCACAGGTGTTAACAGCTGTAAGTACCCCATATCTATTACTTTTCTCTCATTGCAGAATCAGCATATTGGAGCTCATGTGTGCCATTTTCCAGCTCTTCTGTCTTCTTTGGGTTCTCTTCCTTCCCTTCTGCAATTTCCGTCACTTTTGGTGCATGCGCAGTTGCTACGAACCGGAAGACTGCTCTAACTGCATATGCTCCAATAAATTGATTAATGCCCAAAAAAGACTGAGCCGGAAGATGGTGCCCGTGAGCTCCACTGCACTGACTCTGCAATGAGAGGTAAGTAATGGATTAATGGACTATGTAGGGTAGTGGCTTTTATTAGTAGGGATGTAGCGAACTGTTCGCCGGCGAACTAGTTCGCGCGAACTTCGATTGTTCGCGTCCGCCGCAAGTTCGCGAACGTCGCACGACGTTCGCCAATAGGCGTTCGCGTCAAAATCGTTCGACCATTCGACCATTCGATCGCTAAAATCGAACGATTTTCGTTCGAATCGAACGATCGAAGCCATTGGATTGAATGAAATCATTCGATCCAATGGCTTCGATCGTTCGATTCGAACGAAAATCGTTCGATCGAACGATTAAAATCCTTCGATCGTTCGAATCGAACGATTTTCGGATGTTCGAAGTTCGCGAACTGTTCGCGAACTGTTCGCAATTTTTGCCGGTGTTCGCGAACGGCGTTCGCGAACACATTGTCGGCGCTTCGCTACATCCCTATTTATTAGTGAGGGGCTGAATTCTTCTTTAAAAAGGAATTCTACAATATGGAGGCTTCATGAACATTCTCAATGACAGTACCAGTTTGAACCATAACTGTATTTACTGAGCATGTGATTGCAGAGTATACATTATCAAAGTTATCCAGTAGCTTTAACCAAGGCTGGATTCACCAGATCAATTGCTGTCATATAGATCTTTGGTGAAACGTCATTCTTCCAATTACTATAAATTCATTCTCATCATGAAGGGATCCTAATCCCAGCAGATATTGCATCTATAAAACAGCATTCATCTGTAGATGTTATATTAAATATACAGTTCCCTCCAGGTAATACAACAGAATTTTATTTTTCATTGTCTGTGGTTCATTTATCATTTCCAATTTCCTGTTTATTCATACCAGTTTCCTGGCAACTTCCATTCCCACCCATGGTTGATCACCTAACACACAAAGATTTAAACACTGATATTCACAGCCACTTCACCTTTACAAAGGGAAATACTGCAGCAGATGATTAAAAGAAGAAATTGCTTAGATTACATAAAGCAGACGTCCCTCTTGAACCAGCAAATCTAAATTTGAACTGCACGCTATTAGCTTGACAAGTCATAGTCCATTAATTGCTTCATTTGTGGGGAATGATCATTTTTCAAATACTTTTAAAATAAATACATCAGTCTCAGACAGGTACTGACTTATTATTCCAAGGCTCAGCTTCAAGTCATAGCTGGTGTTATTGCATTCAATCTGAATTGGTGGCATGTTAATAACTTTAATTGAAATTAAACATATTATATAATATATTGAATGGTGATCTCAGCTTTTGTAGCTACATTACCATCTCTCTCTTTGCTACCACTTTTCTGGAGTCCACCACTGATGTCTTTCTGCTGTTATTTCACTATGCATGCTTAATCAAAGGTCATTATTATAATCTAGAACAAGATTAGAAATTCAGAGGGATTGTTAGTAGTTCTATAGTTTCCCCATTATAGTCAGAAAAGTGTTTTGACATTATGAATTCATGTTTCATTTCAGCTGAATGTGTTCAATAGCTGTCTAATTCCATTTTGCTTTATGGGGTGTTAAAGCTCGGTATATGTGAGAAGCACCATGACAGCAACAACTCCTCAAGCACTGCAGGGTTTTACTGGGCTGGCTAGACACTGGGAAAAAAACCCAAAGGGCCTGGCACATGTGGGCCTGCTGACCCAGACCTTATCCCCTGTCTGCCCTCCACTGTTGCTATCCGCCTGCCCTCCACCGTTACTCCGTGCTGCATTCTGCTGTTGCTCCCCACTACCCTCCCTCCCCCAATCATGGCAAAAGTAAGTACAAGGTGCATGGGGGGAGGGGCTGGTGGTGGGTGAGCAGACAGGCAGTGGGGCCTCAGAGGTGGTGTGGGGGCCCCTCGGGTAGTAGCCCTGGTGTGCCTTCAGTTCACACCCGAGTCTGACCCTGGTAGGTTGTTTATAATGAGTTTAGCAATATTGTGAGAATATTAGCTGTCTGACTCCTATCTTCCTCGTGTTATGATTATTAAACAGAGTGGAAATTTTCTAGGTTGCAAACAATAGAAAAAATCTATTTAGCTAAAGCTACCGGTGGATAAATGGGTATTTTAATGGAGGAAGTGGTATTTTGCTAATTTGATAGCTAATGAAAGCTTAAAGCTTTAACAAGGTTGAGCAGGCGCAATGGGCCTGGCCTTGCAGTACACTGCACAAAATTAGAGTGTAAGCTTTTGCAAGCAAGGCCACCTAACATTCCTGTTTTATTCTATAGCCCTTATTAATTGCAAGTCCCCTAAGTTTTATTAGTATATATTATTTTTATGTCTTACATAATACATTGGTGCTCTAAAAATAAATGCTTGCGGCTTGCTTGTTCCATCCATGTGATTATGGTGTCACCCATGTGGAGCACTGGTGCCCCTGATATCCAAGCTTACATGCAGTGTAACTTCTAGAATGTGAGCTGACAACTATAAGGCAAGGGTCCCCAACTGTTTTTTTTTTACCCATGAGCTACATTCAAATGTAAAAAGAGTTGGGGAGCAACACAAGCATGAGAAAAGTGTCTAAAGAGCTGTGATTGGTTATTTGGTAGCCCTATGTGGACTGATAGTCTACAGGAGGCTCTGATTGGCAGTAAACCTGTTTTTATACAACCAAAACTTACCTCCAAGCCAGAAATTGAAAAATAAGCATCTGCTTTGAGACCAATGGGAGCAACATCCAAGGGGCTGGTGAGCAACATGTTGCTTGCGAGACACTGGTTGGGATCACTGCTATAGGGCTTATTTACATCTACAAGTGCAGTGAGCAAAGTGCAATTTCAAGCATAAATACTGTTGGTTTTTTCCCACAAAGCAGTGTTTTTTCTAGAATTTCAATGACATTGTTATCACAAGAGGTGACACGCTTGGCGCAAGCGCAACTGCATCCAGTTCGTCAAAATGACCACAACTGCATGCACATTTCATTGCAAATCATACATAATTGCGTGGAGGTTTTCATTGGGCGAATGACATCTGCAACCAATTAGTTGCAAGTCTGCTGTGCCTTTTGACACTGGGGGGCCCATTTACTTAGTTCAAGTGAAGGAATAGAGGAAAAATAGTTTGAATTTTGAATGGTCGAATATGGCTACTTCGACCATCAAATGGGCTTCTACGACCTTCCACTTCGAATCGAACGATTCAAACTAAAAATCATTCAACTAATCGACTGTCTCTCATCAAATTCTTCGACCCCCTAGTTCGCCACCTAAAACCTTCCGAGGCCAATGTTAGCCTATGGGGAAGGTCCCCATAGGCTTCCTAACAATTTTCTGATCGAAGGAATATCCTTCGATTGATGGATTAAAATCATTCGAAACGAACGATTATTCCTTTGATCATTCGATCATAGGAATAGTGGTAAATCCTTTGACTTCGAATATCGAAGTCAAAGGATTTTACTTAGACGGTCGAATATCGAGGGCTAATTAACCCTCGATATTTGACCCTAGGTAAATGTGCCCCTGGGCGTCCACATGGCGACAGTAGCTCCAGGAAGTCCCTCAGCAGGTCGGTTACCTCGGTACCTTGAAGTTTGCGGGTAGGTTTTTGGTTGCGGGTATAGATGCAGGTCTGTGGTCAGGTTGTGGGTCTTATTAATATTTTTAATGTTATGTTATATTATCTATATTTTACTCCTTTTTTTCTATCCCCCCACGTGTGATGACGTCACTTCCAGTTTGTAGCAAAGCACTTCCTGTTTAATAGAGGTCAGTGACTTGCAGATTGGGTTGTGGATTAAAGTGTTACGGGTAGGGTAGCAGGTAGTGATGGGTGAAATTGTCCCACTTTGCTTCAGCGACAAAAATGTGAATTTCCCATTTAATTGCATTTAATTGTCGCCGGCTTTGCATTGAAAACTTTGCTGCAATTTCGTGAATTTATTCACAGGCAGCAAAACACGTAAATTCACTGCAGCAGGTTCAAGTGGGTAAAAAAATTTGAGGTGCAGGTCTGGGTTGAGTTTCGGACTGTGTACTTGTTTCAAAAATTGGTTTTAAACAAGTCTCTAGCTCCACAGTTCTTCTGTGTCAATAGGTGCAACTGCACTCGATTCGGGAAGGGCAGGAAGGACTGAGATGTGCCAAGCCCAGCTTTATGGAAGTGCAAGGGGCATAGTTTGATAAAAGTACATAGAAAGTGGTTTTACACACAAATGACTGCAAGGAAATTGTGGATCCCGCAACTGTACCCCTGTACTTGTATTTTCTGTGGAAAACACATTTCTGCACAGCACTACATAAAGTTAACTGTCCTATACAAGAAAGAATTCATAAATAATAATGTTACCTAAAGCTATATATTTTTATTACACAGCCTAATATGTAATGTAATTCAGTGGAAAATACATCCAAAAAGCTTTTTCGAAAACATGTAGGAAGCAGAATTAAATTGTTTTAAAGAATTTCTTTAATGTTTAGTCCCATAATACGGGGGCGGGTAATGAGTAACCTTTCAGAAAAGCAATAAAAACTTAATAAGAAGAGCAAAGAGCAGAAAAACAAAGTGCAGTCATTGTACTGCAATATTTGAAAATAACTTGCTTTAATTAAATCAGCACAATTGTTTATGCCATTCAAAAATAAACAACTCTTTAATGAAAATCAAGATTTTTTTTCAATCTATGCTTGTGAATCCATATTCCTCCTGTCTAGTTCCAGATCATCGCTTTATTGATTTACATTTATTCATCAAAGTCCATAAAAATAAGGGATGCACTGAATACATATTTTTGGGATTCCTCCAGATCCCAAATGCTCCACTCACACATAGAATTGCAAAACAGTAAATAAAATAAAAGGGAATAAAACATTAAGAACTAAGGTACTTAACCAAGTTTAGGGATTTCCTGCCCAGTGTTTCCCAACTCTTGTATCTAGAGGACAACTAGATACAAGAGTTGGGAAACACTGGGCATACCATTCACGGATATGGAGCCTCCTTGTACGAATATGTCTCCTGTTTATTGCCTGCTGGGACATTCCCCTTAACTTATGCATTAGGTAGGAGTGCCCAGGAATGTGTCATTTACAACCCCCTGTAGGGAGTTGTTATTTTCAGGCCAGATTCTCCAATATAATATTGGTACTTGCCAGTACCCAATATTATAGTGAAAATATGGGCTTGCTGTGACCCATAGGTTGGTAATCAGAATGATACCAAACATGAGGGGTGTCTCATGTTCTAGTCCCCCCAGAAACCATCCCTCATAACTGGTGAGTATAAGCTGGCCCAGTTTGGTATCATTAGGAAGCATGTGGCCTCCTCATAACCAATATATAAGTTATGAAGATGAATCCTATGACAGAGGAGATATGAATCATTTCCTATAATCCATAACTTTCCCCCCTGCAGCTTAGGCTCCCAGACACTTTATTTTTAATCATCTGATCAAAGAAGTAACTGGCTCAGTTTTCTTGCCCAACTTTGTGGCTCTGAATTGTCTCAGAAAGCAGATATGGATGGTACCTTTCTACAGCCCCTGGTGGGATATTTAATTAAGGGTGTCTTTGTGAGCCTGAGACCACCCATGTTTCCAGTGTTAACCCCCATAATGCCAATGCAATATTGCTCTAGCTTGACAGCAGGAATCAAAGAAAAATCTTCCAATTGTAAAAGGGACTTCTGCCATTGACTTCTACATGATTTCAAAAGCCTTTAGCTGGAGTATTTTCAGAATCTGAATCGTTGCAGTTCTGTCTCATAATAAATCCCCGAAAAGTTACACTTTTTTTCCAGGAATTTTTTTTTATATATAATTTTTTTTTTTTTTTTAAATTGGCCCCTTCTGAAAAAGTCTCCAATCCGGCCAAATCCCAAACCAAATTCTGGATTCGGTACACGAAAACAAAGTTTTTGCACAACCAACTGTAAATAGAATTCTGTTTTATTTTCATATGGGTCTTATTTGCACATGTGTGTCATAGAAAAATCATATTTTCTGTGCTAGTTTATTAGTATACAAAACCTATTTTCTGAACAGGCACCTCTTTTTGACCATAAACTATAAAAAAAAATTGATAGATGAGAAAGGTCACATTCAATTTCAGTTTTGTCTCACAACAAGCAGCCTCATTACTTGGCGGTCTGGAGTTTCAATTTCTTCACCATTTATAAAGATGTATTCAGGGATTAAAAACCACAAAATATTAATAGTCTTAGAGAAATGGCACCACTAATTCCAGATATAAATAGGGCACATGATCAGCATCAGATGTGACCCCATTTATTTGGCAGTTTTACATGAAAGAAGAGCAGCAAACCAAAAAATGCTCTTTGATCTCAAGTTAATGAATGTTTTCAGTGCTGGAGTAGTTTCCACATGGTATGATAATTCTGAAGAAGTCAATTACTGTTGGAAACAGAGTGGTGCATAACTATAATAATTATCCTAAAACAGCCAAGTACAGTAGCTGTATGTCATGCCACAATACTATAGATTGCAAAAATGTGTATTAAGTCACGGTACACTACAATATACACAAGCTGTGAACACTGAGGATCACCTTCATAGAAACAGTGTAAGTAATAAATAAACCCACAAAAAATTCATGAGTTTCATTCAGAAAATATTGAGATAAATTCTGACTTTGATAAATAATACCCTTAATGTAAGCCTACTGATAGGAGCATCTTCTTGCACTGGGTAGTGAAGAAATCTGACAACAGAGGTTTATAAGGCAGACAGTTGCCTTGGGTGATGGTTGTTTGTGGGCCCCATATGATACACTGGAACTATTACCAAATTAGACCTAGTTTATGCTGAACTGCAGCTATGCCCAAAGCATGCACATGAATATTATACAGAAGAACAAAAGCAAATTGTCAGAAACAATTTGGACATGCATTAATTGATCTACAGTGATTATTTTGCACAGATATCATAACTTGCTTATGGGCTTTTGTTGACCCCATATAACTCACTGGAACTCATTTCATAATCATGAAAAAAAAAAAACAAGGATAAAAGCACATCTTGTATATTGCTATGTGTTTCTGCACTTGAGCACTTTTTCCCAGTGTTAGTAAATCAGCCCCTCCTCCTCTTCTTTTATGCATTTGTTTGTCTCATATCTATGGGTATACAAGCGTGGGATCCGTTAAACAGAAACCCATTATCCAGAAATCTCCCAATTAGGGGAAGGCTGTCTCCCATAGACTCAATTTTATCCAAATAATCCAAATGATGTTCCCTTTTCTCTGTAATAATAAAACAGTACCTTTTACTTGATCCCAACTAAGATATAATTAATCCTTATGGGAAGCAAAACCAGCCCTTTTAGTTTATTTAATGTTCAAATGATTTTCCAGTATGAAACATTCTGAATAACAGGTCCCATACCTCTATCTACAGTGTACAAAAAACAATCACTGCTTTCTGCTCAGTTGCAGCTATCCCCGAAGCATGGACTTGATTAGAACAAAAACAACTTGTCAGAAACAATTGGACATTTATTAACAGATCTAATTCCTTTCCACTGACAGCAATTTTCCATTTTCTATTACTGGGGTAATAAGCTAGATATCATGTCAACCTAACAATCTGCACAAGCATAGAATGCACGTTATTACAATGAAAAAGCACATACAAGGGAAGTGTTAATGAATACAAAATAAATTTAACATTTTTCTAATTTATATGCTAAAATTATGTTAAAACATAATTTTTAAAGGTACCTTTTTAATTGGTTTTGGTTCATAGGAAATTAAAATAAAGGCATTTTACACATTAAATTTATTTTTAAAACGTAAAAAGTATTCACTACATGCGTCCTTCTCTACTCCCATCATTTACAGTGTTCTAGATATAATGGTTACTGAATTTACCTCACTTTCAGGGTTATGTAATAAAAGGCACTTTGTTTACCCAGGAGCAGTAACCCATACCAACTAGTCAACAGGTGACAGTTACTGGTCAAGCACACATCCTATTGGTTGCTATGGGTTACTACTCTTGGGCAGATTTATCAAGGGTTGAATTTCGAAGTAAAAAATACTTAGAAATTCGACCATCGAATTTAAATACTTCAAATTCGAATATCGAAATCAAACTTATTTCATCGAATCTGGGTATTCTGTGGTCGAAATAAAATCGTTCGATCAAACGATTAAATCCTTTGTATCGAACAATTCAAATGATTTTATCGTACGATCGAAAAAAATGCTGTAGAAGGTCCCCAATCCCCATAGGCTAACATAGTACTTCGGCAGGTTTAATTTGGCGAAGTATTGAAGTCGAAGTTTTTTTAAAGAGACAGTACTTCGATTATCGAATGGTCGAATATTCAAACTATTTTACTTCGAATCGAATTCGAATGTCGAAGTCGTAGTACTCCATTCGATGGTCGAAGTATCCAAAAAATTACTTCGAATTTTTTTACTTTGAGAATTCCCTCGAATTCACTTCGACCCTTGATAAATCTGCCCCTTAGTGCTTTTTATTACATATGTGGGTTAATGACTGAAGTCAGTTAGAGTGTTAAACCTTGGAATATGACCGTTATATGAAAGCTTTTACATTTGAAAATTCTGCACATATGCCTTTACTTGTTTGTTATCAGTGCCAGAGTTGTTGTATTGAATAAAAATGTTAAGTGAATGAATGTTATTACTGATTATACTAAAGGTTTCCCCGTGGGCCATAAACCTGATACATATACTTACTAAGGCTAAAAAACACAGGTATGTCAACTTTTTGTTCATTCTGTGCACTTTATCTGCTGGTAGATATCTTTTCAGGAATTTTTCATTATTTTATTTTCATAGCAGATAACAAAACCTTCATTCTTTAAAGGAGAACTTAATCCTAAAAATGAATATGGCTACATATTTTATATACTGAATTTATTGCACCAGCGATGCTGAACAAAAGTTCAACATCGATATAACGGTAATGATCCAAGCTTTGGAAGTGTATACAGGAGTTTCCTATCTCAGTGTGATCTGACCAGCTGTCGAGAAGCTAAACTTAGGGGTCGTTGCACATTATCAAGCAGAAAATTAGGTTTGTCTGTCTAATAAATTGATGTTACAGGCAGGACCGGACTGGCGGTCTGGGGCCCACTGGGACTCCTGTTCAGGGCCGTGTCCAGGGCCTACCTCTGGACCCCCTACTGCGACACCACGCATGCGCAAAAGGAAATTGTTTTTTTTTAGGGCCAGGAGATCGGGAGAGGGGGTCTCGCGGGGGCCCATGAGGGCCAGGACCCACCGTGCCACTCCAACCCAGGGCTGATTATGAGATTCTGATTGTAATTACACTAATATCAGTGCTGCCACGTAATAATAAATTGAATTATGAATATGTAGTAAGTAGTGCCGGTTTATATGTAGTAATCCCCATCTTAATCCTGTCATGGCCATGTAGAAGCCATGGCAGATGTACAATGTTTTACCCTTTTGCAATTTGAAGATATTGTGATCTGCGCTGGGTTTTGTTCGATAATCCTAAAAATTTGGGGTTTTCAGGTTTGGGCATCAAATCCAAAAAATTTGTATGATTCGAGTTTTTGCTTGATTTTATCAATTTTTTTCTTGACCTGACTTTTTTGAGGTATTTTATTGATAAATAAGATAAAATCATGAATGGGAGTTTGGTCGAGCTTGGTTTAATAAAAATATGAATTAAATTTGAGTTTTAGTAAATAACCCCCATAATGTACAACATTTCTGCCCTACTTCTGTAGTTAAGCTTTAGTTCTCCTTTAACTATAAGGGAGTTATTCGCGAAAATGTAATTTAATTTAAACTAAAAGTAATGAATTTATATAATGGTTTAAAAACATGAATTGTCGATAATTATTAGGCAAGAAAAACACGAAAAACTCGAAAGCAAGGCATCGCCATATAAAAGCTTGTAACATCAGGTAGAAGTCAATGGGAGCTGTCCTAGCCAAAATTGTAACTATTTATTCAGTTAGAGGATTTAGATTTTTCTAATAATACGCAATCCTGTGAGTTTTTTTTAAATTGTGATGAGTTCACTCAAAGAAGAAAAAGCCTATTATACAAATTTGATAACTAGGCCTAACATAAAATCATTCTTAATAAATCACAGCCCCTGCCAATTGGCATACCCCAATCCAAGTCCAGAGGTATAAAACTAAATAGCATTCTAAAGAAGCAGATCAGAGACTAGCTATTGTAGCAAGTCACTACAAAGTAAATAATATTGACAGAAAATCCACAGCAGAGTAGTAGTATTAGTAGCAGTATTAGCACTAAACAGAAATTGTGGACAAAACGGAAAGCCACACAGTACCTTTTCCAAGAGCATACAAAGTAAATACAGGAATCTTATCCAAAAAGTTGCTATCCAGAAAGCTTCAAATTACAGTCCCTTTTTAGGAAATGATTGTAATTATTCAAAATCATTTTCTTTTTCTCTGTCAAAAAAAATAGAGTAGCTTGTACTTGATGGTAAGTGCATGAATCCATATTGGTGGCAAATCAATCCTATTGAGCTTATTTCATGTTTATAAGATTTTTAAGACTTTAAGGGGTGGTTCACCTTTAAGTTAACTTTTAGTATCTTATAGAATGGCAAATTCTAACCAAATGTGCAATTGGTCTTCATTATTTATTTTTAGTAGTTTTTTTATTATTTGTCTTCTTCTTTCCATCTTTCAAGTGGGGGTCACTTATGCCATTGTTCTGTGAGGCTATTGTTTATTGGTACCTTTTATTACTCATCTTTCTATTCAGGCCCTCTCCTATTCCCATTCCAGTCTCTTATTCAAATTACTGCATGGTTGCTAGGGTCATTTGGACCCTAGCAATCTGAAATTGCAAACAGGAGAGCTACTGAATAAAAATAAAAATGCTAAATAACTCAAAAACCACAAATTATACAAAATGAAAATGAATTACAAATTATCTCAGAATATCACTCTCTATATCATACTAAAAGTTAACTCAAAGGTGAACCACCCCTTTAAGGCATGGAGATCCAAATTATGGAAAGATCCCTTACCTGGAAACCCCTAGATCCCAAGCATTCTGGATAATAGATCTTATACCTGTGCACAATAGGGATCTTTGAAAAACAGAAGGGGACAAAAAAGTATCCCAAAGAGTCATGTGAGCAAATCATGCCCCTCTCCTTTCCCTTCCCCTTGCACTCACCGATTTAATACCCTTACTCTAGTTGTCTATGTTCTTATTTTAAATCTTTGATAATAAGTTCTGGTATATTAAAATAAAAATCTAATAAAGAGTAATAAAAAATGAAAAAAAAAAACACAGAACTGCTTTCAAATGATAATTTTGTCTCTTTGAGATAATCACTAAACACTCTCATGACAAATATAAGACTGTCATCTCTAATAGATATATTGGTTTAGGGTCACTGAAGTTTTTCATTATATTAATATACAGTAATTACCATAAAATCACATCAAAAACAGAAAGCTTGTTTACTCTGCATTCACTTTGCCCATAAAGCAAGCTTTTGTGAATTAATGAAGGATATATGTTTAGCCTACAATTCACTGTTTCAAAGACTGTTATATCCAGAGCCATGTGTAATTTTGTTTTGTCTCAGAGCACCAGTAAAATGGTCCTTTGGACAAACAAAGAAAGCGGCGAGCAATCATTATAACAGATAATAATGTGCCGGGGAACACAGCTGCTTATCCTCTTCTCTGTCACTTCTGTTTCACTGGCTCAGTGATTGTCATTTTTTTCCACCTTCTCTTTTTTTAGAATCCTCCACTACCGGTAATTATTCGTAGGTACATCCATTTATTTGGTACAGCGACACTTCATGCTAACACCACTTAGTTGAACTAATGAACTTTGCACAGATTAGATCTAGGCATGGCATTTTCAGTTAATGAGCAGGGTAATGTATTTGATTTCCAGTTAAGAAATGCAGAAAATATAAACAAACGGTATCGATTCAGGGATCTATAAATAGTTGCTAAGATTATAGGTAAAAATACCCAACCGTTCCTTATCTATGATAATATATGCTAGTTTGTATTTTAATTTAGTTTTAAAAGGACATTATTCTTTTTATATTTTCCTTTGGAACCCATTTAATGGAGATATTAACAGAGACATTAAAGGATAGGTAAACCTTTAAAATAAGTGAATGTAAAATTGATGAGGGTGCTATTCTAAGCACTTCTGCAATGTACATTCATTATTTACTTTTTTTTTAATTCCAAGATACTAAGGGATACATGTACTGTTAATATGAATTAATTTTGCTACAACTGCGCCACCTGCTGGTCAGTTTCCAACCAGTCTGACCACCAAGTAGTCAAGGAAGTTGTCAGGAGAAAGAAAGAGGCTGATGTTCTTCTGCTTAGGAATGATTTGAGAAACGTTTCAAAATGTATACCTAACCAGATCCCTTAATATCTTGAAATAAAAAAATTATTAAAAAATTAATGTACATTGCAAAGTTCTTAGAATAGCACTCTCATCAATTTTACATTCACTTATTTTAAAGGTTTGCTTATCCTTTAACTGTTTAGTGATATTCAAATGAAAATAATTCATTCTACCATTTAAATTTTTATTCTTGAACCAATACATTTTTAGTTGTAATATAGGTGTGTAGGCAGCCATATTAGTTCATTGTGCCTGAGCCTGTGCTTTCAGAAAGAGCCAGCATTTCATGATTGAACTGCTTTCAGTTAAGCTATTGTTTCTCCTACTCAATGTAACTGAGGGAGTTGCGACGGGTTAGCTGGACTTGGACTTTTACTAATGAGTGCTGTTCTCATATCTACCACTTGGGAGCATTTTTAGCAATGCAGGTGTCAGGGAGCTATTATCTGGTTACCTTCCTGTTGTCCTGCTGATGGGATGCTGGGGGTGGAAAGGGAGGGGGTGATATTCTCCAATTTGCAGACAAACATTAAAGAGTGACTAAAGTTTATCAGAGCACATGACTGGGGGCACCTGGGAAACATGTCTAGCCCCATGTCAGATTTCAAAATTAAATATAAAATAAAATCTGTTTGCCCTTTTAAAAAATATATTTCAATGAAGGATTCTGCTGGATTCTACTCAATGTAACTAAATGTGTCGCAGTGGGACCTGGATTTTACTATTAAGTGCTGTTCTTAGATCTACCAAGCAGCTGTTATATTGTGTTAGGGAGCTGTTATCTGGCTACCTTCCCATTGTTCTGTTGTAAGGCTGCTGGGGGGGGGGGAGGGAGGGGTTGATATAATATTAGAAGTCACCTTGGAGTTCTAGGACCTGTATAAAAACACTCAGCCTTTGGCCTCGTGCTTTTATATGGTCATGGCCTCGGTAACTTATAATATTCTTATATTTTACAATAGGGGGTACTTTATTCACTATATAATCAGCCAGTCGCCCCTACATGCACCAACTGCAATAACTGTTTTGTGTGGGCATTTTTGAGACAATTAGGGGCACATTTACCTAGGGTCGAATATCGAGGGTTAATTAACCCTCGCTATTCGACCGTCGAAGTAAAATCCTTCGACTTCGAATATCGAAGTCGAAGGATTTAGCGCTATTCCTATGATCAAATGATTGAAGGAATAATCGTTCGATTTTAATCCATCGGTCGAAGGATATTCTAGGGGGTCGAAGAATTTTTTAAAGAGACAGTACTTCGCCTATCGAATGGTCGAATAGTCGAACGATTTTTAGTTAGAATCGTTCGATTCGAAGCCGAAGGTCGTAGTTGAAGGACGAAGTAGCCCAATCGATGGTCGAAGTAGCCATACTCGACCATTCGAAATATTTTTCCTCTATTCCTTTACTCGAGCTAAGTAAATGGGCCCCTTAAAGTAGTGATTTTGTTGGGGCTACCATGTTGTACCAGGAGCATCCGTAAACTCTGCTTTCTCAGTATCAGTTTATTATTTATAAATGTGCTGTTATATAGGAGTTACTTGGTAATATTATGCCACTTTCTTTGCTGAACAGATTGTACATGTTCTGTAAATAATATAATGAGATGAGTCAGTTATTCATTTTATTAAACTTTATGCTCGTCGCCTGGATAAATATAACAGATTTTCTGTTGATGCAGAAGAAAAGGTCACATTTGTTACTGTTATCTAATACATTTTAGTGTTTACATTGCACACATCGTATTTGGATATATTTATAATGATGTTGTTGAATAGACTTTAGCAAATTATGGAACAACCTTGCAGTCAGAAAAGAGCCAAGGTGCCTCTGTGTGATCGTATAACTAACTCAATGTAGGTGTAAATTATATATACAGGGAGGGACTGCTTCTTTGTTCTAATGATCAAAACTCAATATGTAACATGTCCCTACAGTAAAACCTGCTTTGAAAAACTGTACTGAACTTGGGGTTTTATTGGCTGGGTCATCATATCAAGGGTAAGTGCTGCAATGCAAGCTCTGAACTACGGAAGTAAAAGGAGAACTAAAGAAGCAGACTAGACATTCTGTACATTATGTTTTGGGCTTCTTTACTATCCCAGGACAGCCAGAGAAGATTTGTGCCTCTGAATATGCTCCAATGTAGCTCCCCTTGTTCTTTTTAAATGATTCACAGCATATGCAGATGACTCTGGATCATTATAGTAATAGGGCTGCTAATACATTAGCTGCTTGATGATTATCGACATCTAAGCTTAGCTTCTCACCAGCTGTCCAGTTCACACTGAGCATGTGCAGTGCCACTGACATTCAAAAGGCATAGCCCACCCATGGATGTGTTATGTAATTGTAGTAACAGTGTGATATGTGTATGCTGCTTACTGTGTGTTTTCTGGAACCCAGCATTTAGGGGCCACTTCCTAGCCTCTGTAGCATAAATATAACATTTTTCTTCTCACTATTACCTAGTTCTTCTCACTCTGGTAGGTACCAGTCAGATGGTTGGGGAAAGATCACAAGTTGAATAATTTGTCAACCGACAGATTTAGCAAATGCTTAAGACCACAGATATCTCTTGCAAACACAAAAACCTGTTTATTAACTCCCAGGCAGTTTATCATCTGGTCATATCGATAGTACATCACTTGAATAGCATATGAAGCATAAGCAGAGAAGAGCTTCTGAGTCATGGAAAGGCATTCCCCAATATAGGCAATCTCATGATGGTGTCTTGCTCCTCGGCACCCTAACTGACCATGAACTCTTCCACTTGTGTCCCTACGCTAGCAGCTTGATCACAGCAGGGTGCTAACTCCACTAAACTCCTCGATGGAGCAAAGAGCTGCTCAGATAACTTCCCCTGAGCCTACCTTTCGCTCATAGAGCAACTATCACAATAAACTAACTGCGCACTCACTTAATCCTACCTTTGCCTATCCAGACCCTAATCCTGTATTCAACTCCCCGGGGGGTCCCAGGAAAAACCCTGACCACATGGGTCTGCCTTTTATATAAACTTACACTAACCTCTAGTGGGCTTTCTGAAACTGCAGGAAACATCAAAAGAGGCCGGCACATGCCTGGACCCACAAAGCAGTAGAGCCAAAGTCCTATTACAAAAGGTTAAAAGCTTACATTTTATTCTCCATAATTAAGAACCAAGGCCTGGCCCATTTTGTGACTACCAAGGACATTTAGTAATTTATTCGTGATTTTATTTTTATATAAAATCGGGCTTTTAAAGATTCTCAAATTTTTCAGAATTTATTAAACCCTGAGGCTGGAAAACTCAGAATCTGCAATTCTGGCATCTCAGACCTGTAGAGGTTGCACATAAGTCAATGGGAGATGTCCCAATGATTTTATTGATTTGCACGGGGTTTTGTGCCAAACCCCGATGTTTTCGGAGGTTTCGGGCAAAAATCTGAGGTTTCGGGTGAAAACTCTGACCGGAGATCAGAGTTTGTTGCAGCCAATATTGAGATAATTTCAGACCTTGATAAATAACATCCTAAGTGTCCTCAGGTTTTTTTTTTAAACCTGAAACTGTGAGCTTTCACCAAAAATAAAATCAACTTGAACACTTGAATTTTCGTAGAAAAATAAACTCAAAACCTTAATAGATCTGCCCTTAAATAACCCCAATAGGATTGTTTTGCCTCATAACTATTCATTACTGTATATCTTAGTTGGAATCAAGTACAATGTACTCTTTTATTATTATAGAGAAAAAAAGAAATCATTTTTAAAAATGTGAATTATTTCACTACAATGGGAGCTTTCTGGATAATGGGTTTACGGACAGCAGATCCAGTTCCACTATTAAAAAGCTATAATGCTTAAGTCATAAAACAAATGGATCTCCATCTATCCACATAGTGGGCTGCATGTCTGATCTTTTTAGTCAATTACATGGACTGTAGGAAAACTAACAGTTTGGCACCTTAACTGGTGTCCTGCACCCTTTTGTGTGCCTAGCAACATCTCTGAAAAACAGCATGAACAGGAGATATAAAATGATGTTTGGCAACACAGAGGCAGACAAACATCCCCACCTGTTTTCTTTACCCCAGAAAATTTTAAAAATGAACCACAGTGTACGACTGCTCTAGGGGGTCGAAATTCATACAGAGATCAAGCACAGGCCCGGATTTGTGGAAAGGCCACCTAGGCCCGGGCCTAGGGTGGCAGGATTTTAGGGGGTGGCATGCTGTCCAACCACACCCATATTGGTTCAAAAACACTGGGGATGCGCTGGAGATACAATAATTTTTTTAATTTCCCTTGCGCCAATCCCCATTGCTCCTGTCCCCCTGGAGGGGACAGGGGCGATGAACGGTAGTGGACCTAGGGGCGCCCACTATGTAAATCCGGCCCTGATCAAGCATAATTAAAAGCAGCTGGACACCAGAATCAGCATGATTGTAATACAGATATACTGAATATTAATGCAACATTTGTTGCATGAGGCTTTGTAGGAAGCAATTGCCCCTGGGGAGTAATTGTCTGTGCTACAATACATAAGCTTGCTTCCACAACTGGTGTTTCTCTTTTGAGGGAATTTGATCACAGGTGGTTACATCTGTATATAGGAGCAACATTTCATTCTGTGCATAGAGTTGAGAATGCTTTATAAAACATGTCATGTATATGCTGAAACCAGTGTGAAGCTCAGGATGGATACATAAACAAATGTGTATATATTTGAAGTGCTAGTTGGATGGGGAGAGTAACTGTGTAATTGCTGTGGGCTGCCAGCATCAGTGGGAGCCCTTGGGGGAAATGTTGATAAAGCAAATAACAGATCACACAGTGTAACCATTATAAAGGGGTTGGTTGACCTCTGCGGTAATTTTTAGTATGATATAAAGAGTGATATTCTGAGACAATTTGCAGTTGGTTTTAATTTTTAATTATTTGTAGTTATTTCACTTTTAATTCAGCAAATCTCCAGTTTGTAGTTTCCGCAGTCTGGTTGCTAGGGCCAAAATTACCCTAGTGACCATGCATTGATTTGAACTTTTAGTATGATGTAGAGAGTGATAATCTGATATAATTTTGCAATTGGTTTTCATTTTGTATTATTTGTGTTTTTTTCAGTTATTTAGCTTTTTTAGCACTTTGGTTACTTTTGGCCCAAATTACTCTAATAATAAGAATAATAAGAGACAAAAGTATTAATAGGAGAGGGCCTGAATAGAAAGATGAGTAATAAAAAGTAGCAATAACAATACATTTGTAGCCTTACAGAGCATTTGTTTTTAGAATAATAGAATAATGCTACAAATGCTGTATTTTGTGTACTAAACATAAACATGAACTTACTGCAACAGAAGCCTAATTAAACAAATGATTTATGTTTTTAAAGTTGCCTGCAGGGGACTGTCATCTTGTATCATTGTTAAAGATCTTTGCAAGACCAAGACTATGCACATGTTCAGTATAGTCTGGACTTTAGTTGGGAGGTTAAGCTTAGGGATCAATCGAACAAAAAGTGATCCCTTATTAAATAAAATTACCCTGCGGTAGAAGCTGAGGTCTGACCTAGGTCAGTGCCAGTTAATAATTTAAAAATGAAGAAAAAGTACCCCACTAGCTTCAAAACTCGCTCAGCAGTCTCTAGTGATTTAAACCTACCTAATTTAAATAGTCACTAATGTGTGCAAATTTGCTAATAGCTTTAATATAGATACCAAAGTGCTTGTGCTATGATTAAATCGATTGAAATTCAATGATTATAAATTAATTAAATATTAGTAATACAATTCATTCAGTTCTATATAAAAGTTTCAGAAAAGCGTTGGTACATATACCCTTAATTGTGACCAATTCTATTTCACAACAGTGTATCTCTTTTTTAAGGGTTAGTAGTCTCCCCCTTCCCAATCACTTTAAGTTAAAGTACAAGTGCTTAACAGTTAATGGATAATAGTCATTTCATCCAGATTAACCAAAATTCATAATATTGAAAGTGCTCATTAGTGCTTAAAATCGATTAAGGTTAAAAATTAATTGATTAGAGACCGCAATAAATAGGATAATTATTAAAAAACACACAATTGCTCAGGTTCAGAAACAAGTTGGAAAATGGAAAAAGAAGGAGGTGGAGTTGTCCCAAATCTACTACCTAATTTGTTTCTATCCCTGGGACACCACAAAGTCAAAGAAGGCAGAGTACCTGGGACTGTGGTCTCAAATTTTACTCTAGTCCTAGACTCAAAGAAAACTATATAGGCCTAAAATACCACAAATCCACGGGCTCTTGTGAGCTTTAGTATCAGATAGATAAGCAGAGAACCGAGCACTGGTTGAGGTTTGGAACCTCCCCACCCCCTCCACTACTTTGAAAACCCAATCGACTGAAGTATAAATAGTTTTAAGTTAAAAAAGACTCGGAACGCCGACGCGCGTTTCGCAATAATGGCTTTGTCAAGGCGTAATGATAGAGATCTATATCTAGATAGAGATCTATATCTAGATAGAGATCTATATCTCATCGGAGCTGTGATAATCCTATTGTACTTTTTTTTATAACCATTTAGACTTTTCGAGGTTTTTGGGTATTTTTTCACTAGTAATTGTCCAAAAACTCGATTTTTTAGAGGTATTAGAAATATTTTTGTTTCAGATCATTCACTGTTTTTTTTCCCATTAATTAACTTTTTTAATTGGATCTTTTAATGCCATTTGTGATTTTAGAGAAATAGAGTTTAATTGTTGTTTCAAAATGCTCTAAACCACTTTGAACCAATTGAACCTTTAGTTATTGGGCCTCTAATAGCTAGGCATGGAGTCTTAGGATCAGATCAGCCTGATTTGACCCAACACCTGAATTTTACTTTGGTAGCTATTAACACAAAATTCTAAATGTCACACAAATCATTAGAAATTGAAGAATCGCCCTTAATTAATCTTACGCTACATGCTTGCCACTCCTGTAATAGGGAGACATATGGCAAATGAAGCTGTTATCAGCAGTAGCTGATGTTCTGAAGCGTCAGGCTTTGCATATTTCATTTCTTCTATGTATCCTAGCTTGAAGCTTTTTTTGAGCACTGTCTCTGGAATGGGAAAATGTCAACTGTAAATAAAAGGGAGTTATTTCAATTTTCAAGCCCATTCATCATAAATACATGAATGACAGTGCTGCAAAAACAGTCCTTCCGGTCTAGAATTACTGCACATTTCATGCAAAATATTACAGTTTAAGCAAAACTTTATTTTATGGGGGTTAATTTACTTGCTCTGTTGATCATTAAACAGTGATTAATGTTGTCCATGCAACAGATCATCTTTATATAAGTACCATACTGAGGCAGCAAATTGGGACACTTTCATATATTTATGACATCTATTAATAATAAGAAAACCTATGCAGTAAGCTGTGCCTTAGTGGATAAGGTGATTTTGCAGCATGGTTTATTTTCTGTCAGCATGTATTACTTCATGCAGAGATTTCTACATGCTGGGGGAAATGTTTGGGACTAGGCTTTAGCTACACCCACGTCACTCTCACCCACCGTCCATTATTCACTGACACTGACCAAAAACAGCTGAATAAATTCCCTGTCACTATGTAAATCTGGGAGAGTCCTGGATATTACAGGAGTATTGGCAACTCTTGCTTATATATTTCATGTTTCATAGCTACCTGCTCTATATGTTATTAATGTCTCTGAAACTGCGGCCAAAGCATTCTTGCACTAGGGCCTCAACCTGTATTGTTCTACCATTAAAAACCATAAAATAATATTGGAATAATGAATAAATAAATATACACTCAATAAATATGAGTGTTGATCTCACTTGAATAAATATGACCTTGATTTTAAAGGGGTTGTTCACCTTTAAATTAATGCTTAGAATTATATAGATAGTCTGATACAATTTGCAATTGGTTTTACTTTTTTTATTATTTGTGGGTTTTAAGTTATTTAGTTTGTATTCAACAGCTCTCCAGTTTTCAATTTCAGCAATCTGGTTGCAAGGGTCCCTAGTAATTATTCTGCCTCACAAGATGGAGTAGCATGAATTATTCGGTTTTCCCTGTTAAACTCAGGCATAGATTTTCCATGATTTAACAACAGGCAAAGTCCAGTACAAGCCATATTCACTGCACTCATTTTGAACAAGTGAGTATACTTTCCCTTTGTTTCCATCTGGCATTGTTCTGACACTCTGACTGCAACTTGAAAATCTGGCATCTACACATATTTAAAGGGGTTATTTGCCTTTAAACTAATTGTTAGTATGATGTAGAGAGACAATTTGCAATTTTTATTATTTGTGTTTTTTGAGTTATTTAGCTTTTTATTCAGCAGCTCTCCAGTTTCAGCAATCCTGTAGCTAGTGTCCAAAGTACCGTAACACATAAATTAATTTTAATAAGAGAATGGAGTATGAATAGGAGAGGCCTGAATAGAAAGATGAGTAATAAAAAGTAGCAATAACAATACATTTGTAGCCTTACTGAGCATTTGGTTTTTAGATGGGGTCAGTGACCCCCATTCCAAAGCAAAGAAGAAGGCAAATTATTCAAAAACTATAAAAAAAAATAAAAACCAATTGAAAAGTTGCTTAGAATTTGACATTCTATAACATAACTAAAAGGTTAACCTCCCCCTTAACTAAAACTTTACCTTATTTGACCCTTAAATTAATGGTTCACCTCAAAATCAGTAATTTTGTAATATTTTATTTATTGGTTGTTCTGCAAATCTCAGGCTTGAAATTTCACCTGCTATATGGTTGCTAGGATTTAAATCCCTTAACAATTAAGCCATAATGGAGTTCCTGAAAACAAAGAACAACAAAAGATTTAAAAAAAAAAAAAAGTGACAACTAGGGTTGCCACTTTTTCTGGAAAAAAATACCAGCCTTTTCCTATATATTTATCTTGTTACCTATTAATAAAATTTGGATCAACCATCATTTTTACCTGCCAGGTAGGTTTGCCACCTTTTAAAAAAAAAAAAAAATCACCGGCCAGTGGGGGCAGCTTGTAAAGGGGCGGACCGTGATGCAAAAGGGGGGCGGAGCTGGCGGTACGTGATGCAAAAAGGGCAGGGTCACAGGGTAGTGCCACAAAAGGGGCGGGCCACATCGCCAGAAGCCAAAGAAAGTTTACGTTTTCACCAGAGGGCAAGGGCTTTTGTAAATGGTATTTCAAATTACCGGCAGCTACATTGCCGGTAAATTTGTAATACCAGCCCTGGCCCTGGCAGGTGGCAACCCTATTGCCAGGCCCGTAAAATACCGGCCAGGTACGGTTGCCACCTTTTCTGGAAAAAAATACCGGTCTTCGTATATATTTATCTTTTTTCCCTATCAATAACATTGGATCATCCAACATTTTTACCGGTCAGGCCGGTAAAATACCGGCCAGGTGGCAACCCTACGACCAGGTGGCAACACAAGTCACAACCCTAAAACTGAACCACCACAGTATATCTGCTCTCTGGTTCCATTCACAGTTAGGGGTGCCACTAAGCCTGGCTGGAAAAGATGATGGCCAATCCCAATGTTGTTAATAGGGAAAAAATAGAAATATTTAGTAAGGCCTCTTTGTACCTGTATTGATTGTGACGTTTGTTACTCCATATATATATTATATATGTAATTCGTGTGATGTAGTTGTATAATCACATTTACTTTACAGTGCTACGCAATATGTTGGCGCTATATAAATACATGTTAATAATAAGGCCAGTAATTTTTTCCAGAAAAGGTGGAAACCCTATTCTCAGTTGAATACAGGCAGAATGGGAAAGGGAATAATTCATACAAAATAAGGAAAGCCAAAAAAGTGTTTAGAATAGGTCCTATAAAATCCCATCATTCAAATGTATTGCTCTAACAAACCCCCAACGCAATGATTGTCTCTTATATTTTGCCCTATTTAAAGATGGCCGCTAAGGCGTCCAGGCTAATGACGCACTAGCCCTCTTCCCAAGAACACGTGTACCTCGGAAAGCTTTTGCAGATAGTCGTTCCTTAACCGCCCGTTTCAAAATACATATGAATAATGTACAACGTTGTTATTGCCGTCCCGTGTGATTAGCGAGACTTTTAAATGCAGTTACCTGTAGGGTTACAAAACACACTGCTTGTTTTTTAATGCTTTGTGTACCTTGTTTCTTCCTATGATTCTGACAGGCATGTAGTTGGTCAGCTATCGTCCTGGCTTAAGCGGCGTTGCTGACGTAGAATTGAAGAGGGGCTGCTTGTGCGGGACCGGCGTTTCTACCTGGCGGCGTGAAATATCCGCAGATACAATGTTAGTACTTATAGACACGTGGTGCTGCCTTGATTTTGTGAGTCGGATCTATATAATAATCCAATATGGATATATGTGATATGAAGAGCAGGAAGTGTATATGTAGTAGGCAGTAGGTGACAGTCAGTAGGTGACAGTCAGCTGTCCAAGATTCTATTGACATCACACTTGAGCTCTATTTCCCAGGTGGCTGTTGTTCTTATAACTGATCATTAGCAAAACATTGACATCCCAGTTGTTTAGCTGTTCAATGTGGGAGGTAAAATTACACTTATTATAACTTTGTACTAAAAAGAGCTGTTTTATGCACTTATTCATAGAACAGCCCTGTGATTTACTCTTTCTGTTTTCTTGATCTGTGTTATGTCATAATATTGTCCAACCCTGTAACCCATAGCAACGGTTCAGCAGTCCGAATACTGAAAGTGATTGTTTATGACGATTCTGTTCCTCTGAGATTTCAATTATTACTAACACAGGTCGGTGATCGCAGCCATTCAGCAATATTTTACGAAACAGAATATGAAAAGTGGGATCGGCTGCTATGGGGGGGGGGGTTACTGGTTTGGGTTAAATAATCTGCTAAATTTTGGGAGGTGTCTTTTTTTAAGTAAAATGTAATTTCCATCCCAGAAATGCCAAAAAAGTGTTTTAGCCCCAGTGAATGCTTTCTCTGAAACTGGTAATTAGGGATGCACACAATCCACTATTTTTTTATTCCTTTGCGACAGATTCAGCTGAATACCGAACCGAATCCTAATTTGCATATGCAAATTAGGGGTGGGAAGGGGAAACATTTTTTACTTCCTTGCTTTGTGACCAAATGTCACACGATTTCCCTCCCTGCCCCTAATTAGCATATGCGGATTCGGTTTGGCCGGTCAGAAGGATTCGGCCGAATCTGAATTCGGCTGAAAAAGGCCGAATCCCGAACAGCTGGGAAGTCATTATAAGATCCGCTTGTTTGGTAAAGTCGACAGATGAGCAGATTTTTCACTGATATGCCCACTTAAGGTGGTTTGGCCATTGGACTAATAATATCATAATTGCTGCTATTTTGGCCATTGAATTGTGGACCATAACAATTAGGGATGCACCAAATCCACTATTTTGGATTCGTCCGAACCCCCGAATCCCTAGTGAAAGAATCGTACGAAAAACGAATCCGAAGCCTAATTTGCATATATTTTGCATGTGGTCCTCGATCCGAAGGAAAGTCAGACCTGCCCATTCAGAATTTTGATGGGTTTTTAGCTAGATATAGGTGCTGTAGACCCATCTGAAGGCCCCTTACACAGATATGAAGGGGCTGAATCGGCAATATTTAATTTATAAAGTGCAAGGCAGGATTCAACGTTCTAAAATCGGGTACAATGCAATGTGTTTTGCAAGGCAACCATAGCCCTTTAGCAGTAAAGATTTATCCCCCCCAACGATGCCCCATTAAAGGACCAGTAACACCAAAAACTGAAAGTGTTTTAAAGTAATGAAAATATCATGTAGTGTTGCCCTGCACTGGTAAAACTGGTGTGTTCGCTTTAGAAACGCTACTATAGTTCATATAAACAAGCTGCTGTGTAGCAATGGCGGAAATTGAAAAACGGCTAAATGGCACAGGATAGATAATGGATAACAGATAACACCATTAGACAGACAGAGCTTATCTGCTGTCTGCTGTGTAACTTGAGCCTTTTCTCCTTTGAATGGCTGCCCCCATGGCTACACAGCAGCTTATTTATATAAACAATAGTAGTGTTTCTGAAGCAAACACAGCAGTTTTACTAGTGCAGGGCAACACTGCATTATATTTTTATTACTTTAAAACAATTTAATTTTTTGATGTTACTGGTCCTTTAACTCCACGTCTACTTTTCTGCTGGTTCACTGTACATTGTACTGCTTTCACTTACCTGATCTTAGGGACCGACTCAAATTAGTACACATAGAATAGAAATGTCACAATATAAGGCTGATTAGTAATTAATACAGATAATTACTACATGGCGGCACAGAAACCAGTGCAATTAGCATCATAATTTAATAATCAGCCCTGTAGCATCCGCTTATATTACAGACCAACCTCATTTTCTGTTTGATAATTAGTGACGACCCCTAAGCTAAGCTTCTCAACAGCTGCTCAGAGCCCACTGAGCATGTGAGTGTCACAGACACTTTCCAAGATGGTGACCCCCTGTGACAAGTTTGAAGTCCTGGATCATTGCTGCTATTGACAAGCTGAAACTTTAGGCTGGTGCAATAAGTTCAGTATAAAAAATATGGCATTTTTAGACATATTAATTTTTAGGGTTTGGTTCTTAATCAGCCATAACAACGTCATCCAGCATTTCACAACCTTACTGTTCTTCCAATAGAGAAGAACCACCTACACTGCTTCAAAAAAAAAAAAAAATCAGCTGCTGAAGTCTAAAGGGGCTTCTAGTTCCTTTCTAATGAAGAAGAGATCCCCTGATATTTGTCTTTAATGTCCTGTAATGTACTTGTAAAGAGTAATCATGTCCCCTCCAATGAGTCTTTTCTCCAGGGAAAACAACCCCAACCTTGATTGTCATTTGGGACAGGCAGAATGTGGTATTATGTGGATACCAGGCACTCAAGCCAGGCTATGCTAATGGTAACAATATGCTACAGTGCCCTGTACCTAACATCTGCCTGTGGTTTCTGCTTGATTTTTAATATAGCGCATGTTGCAGACCTCAGGGGCCATTGCTCTACCACAGCAGGCTCTTGCACCCAGGACAATGGTAAATGAGGCCTATTGTCTTTGTTTCAACTGTCCCTGTGGACATATCTGCATCAGAATTTAGCACTATTGGTGTCACCTCAGGCTCCAAACCCTGCCACCCAAGTTCCCAGTGCAGTCCCTCTTTCACACAGACGCACACACCTAAAACCTGCACAGATTCACAATTACACTAGGGGGCAGATTTATCAAGGCTCAAAGTGATAATTGAATTTAGAATTTTCTAATTATTTTTGACGAAACTGCCAAATTCGACTAGGGAATTTTTAAAATTCAATTTGAGTTTTTTCAAAAATACTAATTTGATTTTCGAGATTTATCGTACACTGGCTCGAATTCGACTATTCGCCATTTAAAACCTGCCGTATTGCTGTTGTAGCCTAAAGGTGGCCATAGACGTAGAGATCCGCTCGTTTGGAGATGGCACCAAACGAGCGGATCTCTCCCCAAAATGCCCACATTGAGGTTGGCGATATCGGACTGATCCAGTCGTGGGCCCTAGGGCCCAAAGATTGGCTCATAATGCATCCGATGCGGGCTGTCGGATCATGGGACTGCATAGATGCTGCCGCAATCCTACGTGATTTTTTAACCCACCCAATCGAGATCTGGCCAACTTTCGGCCATATATCGATCGGGGAAGCCCGTTGGATGGCCCCACACACGGGCCAATAAGCTGCCGACTCGTTCTGATGGCAGCTTTTAACGGCCCGTGTATAGGGACCTTAAGATGTCCTGGGATCATTTTGGAGTTGTTTGCAGCCTTCTGACATCCAAGTTTTTTTGCGCATTGAAAAACTCGAATTGTATTCCATAGCATTCAGCCAACTTTGGAAAATTCAAATTTTTGATAAATTTCGATTGGTCGAATTTCAAGTTCATGGGGGTTTTTAAAAACAAAAAAAACCTCTCAAACGTGAAATCGAGCCTTGATAAATATGCCTCTAGCTGTAGAACAATAGACTCCTTGATGAGCACACCTTGCAGCTCCGTGAGAAGCAGGCCAACACTGCTACAGAAAATGTCTTGCATTGTGAATTATTACATGCTTTTATATTTGAATGCATGCTATATTATCATCCTTTTCATGGATGAATTTTAAGTCTTTATTTATAAAAAAAAAAAAACAAAACAGAACAAATATCCTATGCGATGATTACAGGGGTATACAGGCCGTGTGGGAGTGCTGGGACATATTATATGTGAGAATCACAGCAAACCTTCACTCGCTGAAATTGCCCGTTGCTATGAGATCAGATTAGATGGTTGACTGATGCTAAAGAAAACACATCCCAAGGAAGGATGGCTTGCCAGATGCATGGTATTTTGCTTTATTCAGGACTATTGAGCTTTATAAATGTAATTTATAATTACTGCAATTACTATACTTATTACAATTAAATTTTCTGACATGGAACCCCTTTTTGTTTTAATTTTGAAGGTCAAAGGTTACATTTAAAATCACGCTTACGTCAGACCCCCGACTTCCTTACAAAGTGTAAGTTTTGCTTTCCCTTTTACCTTATAACTAGATGATGTACTTTATCTGATTATATTGCTATTTTGCCCTGTATTTCAAGCAGCAGGCAGTTTATTCAGGGACTACTGTATATTTACTGTGATTTAGTGCATTTGCTGTATTCCACATAACTGGGAATCATTATTACAGATGCCTTAATCCATACAGCAATGATAACTCGTCAAAAGAGTTTAGTCCCACCTGTAGTCCCCTCAGCACTTTTCTTCTTGTTCTCTATTTATTTCCTATATTGTAGATTTATTTAAAATTGTTTTTACATAGGCAAAGTCAAACTAATCTGATTTAGAGGCTGGCCTGTGAGGAGAACTATTGTGAAAATGAAAACTTAAAACAGGTATGGGACCTGTTGTCCAGAATGCTTTGGACCTGGGGTTTTCTGGATAATGGATCTTTCTGTAATTTGGATCTTCTAGAAAATAATTTAAACATTAAATAAGCCTGATAGAATGGTTTTGCCTCCTAATAAGGATTAATTATATCTTAGTTTGTATCAAGTACCAGGTCAAAAATGATTTCCTTTTTCTCTGTAATAATAAAACAGTAACTTATACTTGCCAGCCTATTGGGTTTATTTAAAGTTTACATGATTTTCTAGTGGACTTAAGGCATGAAGATCCAAATTATGAAAAGATCCATTATCTGGAAAACCCCAGGTCCCCAGCATTCTGAATAACAGGTCTCATACCTGCATAGTTACATAGTTACATAGTTAAATCAGGTTGAAAAAAGACAAAGTCCATCAAGTCCAACCCCTCCAAATGAAAACCCAGCATCCATACACACACCCCTCCCAATTATAAATTCTGTATAGTTTCTGAAATAATCAAGTTACTCTTCACTATTCCTCTCTCGGCATCTGTTTCTCTTCATTCTCTCTTCATGTAGGAGTTGGGTGTCAGATTTTCATTGACAGATCTAATATATCTTTTGGTGGGGCTCCCTTTCAAATCGGCAGAAACAAAACAACACAAATCATTGGCACAAAGCATGCCCTTGTAAATGGATAGGGTTTCTGGTGATTTTAAAAAAATGAGCTCTAATACATCTTCTAGGCTAAAAGAGTATCCCCCACACTCCTGAAAGGATGTATTAGACTTAACTGTCAATCAAAATCAGACTCCTGTATGAAGAGAGAGGGGCTTAGGCCCTTGACATGAGTTGATTACATTGTCTTTGGAGCTGAAAATTATTTGCAGTCCTCTGATGCAAAACGAATCAATGTGCTCTTCACCAAGGCCCCGTATACAGATGCTGACCGGCACATAAATACGCTAGTGGCATGTCCCATTGCCTAAGCTTGAAATTGCTAAGTGTATTTACCCGGCGGTCTTTTTTTTTTAAAAAAAAAAAGGCAAAGATCCGCATGTGTACGGGGCCATGGTGAAGAGTCCATTGATTAGTTTTGCCTCCGAGGACTGCAAATAATTTTCATCTTTTTTTGTTTTTGAAGAATGTTATAAACTATATAAAAAGCAATTTTAAAGGAACCTAATTAATGGAAATGGAGAGGGGCTATTTTGTGTTTGTGAATGATGCATAACAATCATCAATTATTATTTTCTGTCACTTATATAGCACCAACACAATTATGCTGCGCTTTACAGAGTTTATACATCATTGAATAGTCACTGCCCCAGTGGAGCTTGAAATCTTCAGGCCCCTATCACATTAACACACAGTAGAGTCTGTTTTATCAGGAGCCAATGAACCACAAATGCTGCCCAAACTCAGGAGCCACTGTGCCGTGTAGCATTTTGCAATACTTCCAGATGTATCCACCCAATCATTTTTTTGTGCTGTCTTTCAATGCATATTTACCATTAGTGCTACTTATCAAGTAATGCTTCTGGATTTTCAATAATACCTTGCATTTTGCCACCTGTCACTCCTGACCAGGAGTCATTACAGGACAACAAATCTAGGGATCCAGGTTAGTAAAGCAAAGGGTGCCGAATGGTGACTCTTAATTGCTAAACTAAAACCCTATGTAATTGCTTCTCCCCACCCAATCGAATATGGGTTATTGGGTAGACATGAATATTGTCCATGTCACTAATTCTTATTAGTAGAAGCGGTAGTGGGGTATTGGTGCTAGGGGACTACGGTCAATATTTCATATTGTGTAACCTTCAGATAAAACCTCAAGCCACTTCTGCAAGTTTTATCAAAGGATGTAAATTCACTTTTATTTATGTTTTGTATTATTGTTTACATGTTGGTTAAGGTTGAAAAAATAAGACACGTTTCCATCAAGTTCAATGTTTTTATCTAAATAAAACCTGCCTAACTGCCATTTAATCTGGAGAAAGGCAAAAAAAACCCTATCTGAATACTTTACAATTAGCCTCAGATGAGGACAAAATTCCTTCCGGACTCCCAGAGGGTAACTGGACCAGTCCCTAGCCTAGATCAACTAAAAGTTCATTTGAGTAAACCTGTGATTTCTCCATTGCTAAAACGCATCTAACCATTTCATGCAGGTATCCAATCTATCTGCCAGTACAGGTATAGGATCCCTTATCCGGAAACCCGATATCCAGAAAGCGACGAATTACGGAATGTCTCCCATAGACTCAATTTTATCCAAATAATCCAAATTTTTAAAAATGATTTCCTTTTTTTTCTGTAACAATAAAACAGTAGCTTGTACTTGATCCCAACTAAGATATAATTAATCCTTTTTGGAAGCAAAACCAGCCTATTGGGTTTATTTAATGTTTAAATGAATTTCTAGTAGACATGAAATTACGGAAAGATCTGTTATCCGGAAAACCCTAGGTCCCGAGCATTCTGGATAACAGGTCTCATACCTGTACAACCACTTCAGGGAGAGAATTCTCATTTATTTCACCTTTTTTTTCAGGTTATGTGTTCCTGAAAATACACCATTTACAGCAGTTTTGAAGTTTGCAGCAGAAGAAGTAAGTACTTCACTCAGCATCCGAAATATAGCTGCATGGCTTTCTTTTACGTTTTAGCTAGATATTATTACATTATTCTGCTATTGACTGGTTTAGTTCTAATTCTGACCTTAAGGAGTCTGATAGCAAATGGAAACTGTGACCCCTGAGGGATCTGCTTTCAGTAATATCTTTAGTCTTTGCAGCAGTCATTTCCCAGGGATTTTTGCAGAGGTTTAGTTACTTTGCATGTCCCACCTATTGGCAGCATCTGTAAATAAACATTATAGGGTTTTAATTTTAATTTATGTTGGCTTTGAATTTGCTTTCTATTTATCTTCTCTAGAACCTGGCATTTAAAATGCTCTTTGGATAATTGGGTTGGCAGCTAGAAAACAGATTATTCCTTATGCTTGCTTTTATTTTATATTTATTTAAAAATTTTATAATGGGCCTCTGCTATTCATCTACCAGTCTGTCATTTGAGTCACTACCTTGTTGGGTAAGAATCTAGATAATAGTTGAAATATAAAAATTTAGCATAAAACCATAAAAAAAGAAACAAAACTAATTGCTGCCACTGTCTACATCAATGATCCCCAACCAGTGGCTCGTGAGCAACATGTTGCTCTCCGACCCTTTGGATGTTGCTCTCAATGGCCTTAAAGCAGGTGCTTATTTTTGAGTTCCTGGCTTGAAGACAAGTTTTAGTTGCATACAAACCATGTTTATTGCCAAACAGAGGCACCTGTAGGCTGCCAGTCCACATAGTGGCTACCAATAAGCCAATCACAGCCCATATTATGCTGAAATCCAGCTGTTTGACATTTCTTCTCTTTTTTGCATCATTTGAAATCCTGGTAGGACTAAAACACTGATGTTACAAATTATATCAACTTCTCCACAGTTTACAGACAGCATGCAGGAACTACATAACCCACAATGCATTGCACTGTGATGTTCCTTTGCTTATTGAAATCACATGTGCAGGGAATTGTGGGGTTTGGAGGATGCAGGCTGAGGACAGCCTTCTGTTGATATAAAGTAACAGTAGTCAGCCAGCTCAGCAAAGTAGTCAGACAGATCAGCAGAAGAGCAGGGGGCTAGGCTTAGGGAACTGTCAGAAACCATTAAAAATCATGAAAAGTCTGCATATTTTTTAAATGATATGTATTGCAAAGTTGCTTGACATTATATTCACTTTTAAAAAAGCTCAAGTTATGTTTTTGTGGAGTACCCCTTTAATAATAGAACCGTACCTTGTACTTGATGAAAACTAAGATATAATTAATCCTTATTGGAATCAAAACCAGCCTATTGGGTTTATTTTATGTTTACATGGTTTTCTAGTAGACTTAAACTTAAGTGTTAAGTAGACTTAAAGGAGTGTTTCGCCAGAAATGACTTTTTCCAATGACTTTCCATTTTCTTTGTGTGACCGTTTTTCTAATATTGAAGTGTCAAGTGTCTTTTTTCACCTTCTGAAGCAGCCCTGGGAGGGGGGGGTCGTCGACCCTGTAAACTGTTCTAAATGGATACATTTAGTTTGATACATTTCTTATTTTTGTCCCTGCTGAGCAGAATCTCTGGGTTTCATTCCAGGCAGCTGTTAAATTGATACAATAGTTGCTGATACTCCAGAGATGCTGCTGAGAAATGTATCAACTAATTGTTGCAAAATTATAACAGTTCACAATCTGCACCTGAATTATTGAGCTGCCAGACTGAAACACCAGAGACACGAACATTCAACTTTAAACTTAGATTTTGGAAAAACAGTAAAAAATAAATAAAGAAAAGTAATTGTTAAAAGTATTTATTTCTGGGGAACAATCTAAAAACAACTGAATTGAAAAAACAGTTTGGAAGGTGAACAACCCCTTTAAGGTATGAAGATCCAAATTATGGAAATATCTGTTATCCAGAAAACCCCATGTCCCAAGCATTCTGGATAACAAGTCCCATACCTGTATTATCTGTTCATTTCAAGGTGTACTGTCCCTTTTATTTTCTTAAAAATATATATTAAACAATTCCTTTAAATTGTGTAAATAATAACTAGTGGAAAACGGGTATTTCTTGCCTTGACAACAATGGATGAGAGCTAGAAACATAGAATCTGCTTCTGTTTAAATAAAAGGGAAAAGCTTGGTACTGTTGCTGTTTATATTGGGTCTCCTTGGCCAAGTTTTAAAAGGGTTTCCACCTACAGTAGACATTAGAATAGTAGGTACCAAGTTCTAAACTGACTTTCAGGAGGGGTTCCATGAAAGAACACTGCTGTAATGTAATGTACCCCTTCAAAGTTAGGATCGAATTGTTTGTCATACTGTAAAGATTAGATAATATCTCTGCATTTACTGAGTTTCCATTATAAGCCCTATTGGGTATTTTTTAACGTTTGGTCTTGTCCGCCAACAATTCTAATTGTGCACCTCAAACATGTTATTATTTCCAGTACCTTAGATGCATGGGATCAATAGCTGGAAAAACAGAATTTTATGCTCTTCAAAGTACATTATAAGAAAATTGATATTTTTACTGTGCGTTGTTATTTAGACATTCATTGAGTGTCTTGCTGAAATGGCTAAAGCGAATGAGGGAAATCATCTGTAAAAATTGTTCCAGGCTGGTGTATTTCTTTTTCTATTTCTTTGCTGATGATTAATGCCATTCATTTCCTTAGCAATTCTTAATGACGTAATGACACATGTGATAATATAACTGCCGAGACTGTACCCAATTCATTCTTCTTGATTCTTACTTTATTAGGGTCTAAATGTGTGTGCTCTCATCAGTCTTTTTCTTGCAAAAATATAATGGTGTAAAAACAAAAATCGGTCCAATGTGAATGCATTATCTGTTTATCCTACAATATACTATAGAAGACAAAAGTTGTATAAATACATCAAATACATTTATCCTGTTAACCAATTTATGGTCAGCAGATATTAATATGTGAATTAACATGTAGCATCCTTACTTATGTCCATGTGATTGTTGCTTTGCTATAGTATACAGTGGTGTGCAAAACTATTTGCCCCCTTCCTGATTTCTTATTCTTTTGCATGTTTGTCACACAAAATGTTTCTGCTCATCAAAAACAGTAAACTATTAGTCAAAGATAACATAATTGAACACAAAATGCAGTTTTTAAATGAAGGTTTACGTTATTAAGGGAGAAAAAAAACTCCAAATCTACATGGGCCTGTGTGAAAAAGTGATTGCCCCCCCTTGTTAAAAAATAACTTAACTGTGGTTTATCACACCTGAGTTCAATTTCAAAGGTTATAAAGCCATTTCTAAAGCTTTGGGACTCCAGCGAACCACAGTGAGAGGGACCTGGAAGACTTGCTGTGATAGATGGAACCATGAATTCTACTGTCTACCAAAAAATCCTGAAGGAGAATGTCCGGCCATCTGTTCGTCAACTCAAGCTGAAGCGATCTTGGGTGCTGCAGCAGGACAATGACCCAAAACACACCAGCAAATCCACCTCTGAATGGCTGAAGAAAAACAAAATGAAGACTTTGGAGTGGCCTAGTCAAAGTCCTGACCTGAATCCTATTGAGATGTTGTGGCATGACCTTAAAAAGGCGGTTCATGCTAGAAAACCCTCAAATAAAGCTGAATTACAACAATTCTGCAAAGATGAGTGGGCCAAAATTCCTCCAGAGCACTGTAAAAGACTTGTTGCAAGTTATCGCAAACGCTTGATTGCAGTTATTGCTGCTAAGGGTGGCCCAACCAGTTATTAGGTTCAGGGGGCAATTACTTTTTCACACATGAAAATGTAGATTTGGATTTCTTTTCTCCCTAAATAATAAAAACCCTCATTTAAAAACTGCATTTTGTGTTTACTTGTGTTATCTTTGACTAATAGTTAAATGTGTTTGATGATCAGAAACATTTTGTGTGACAAACATGCAAAAGAATAAGAAATCAGGAAGGGGGCAAATAGTTTTGCACACCACTGTATATACCCACACAGCCTGCCAGGGCACCGAATAACACATTTTTCTTTTTCATTGCTTAAATATTTTGTTATTATTTGTTCAGTTCATTGAGTGAAATGATGAATTCTCTCTACTGATCTTATATAACTACCATATATGGTATCTCTTTCCACCAAACACAAACTCCATTCTAATAGCATCTCCGTAACACTAAAATGATTTCTTCATTTTTTTTCTGCATCTATGCTGAAGAGAACAAACATTTACTCTCTACTCTTTAAAGCAGGATCTGGTGACAGTCTATTGAATGAGACCTTCCAGGGTATGCTCCATGTTAAGGAGATAACTACCTGGATCTGGCCAAAAATTGCTTTCAGTATTCTCTGTGGGGCAAGTTGCCTATTATGTATCTTTAGAAAATGATAAACATACAGTCAGATGCCTTGAACATAAACAATATATATATATATATATATATATATATATATATATATATATATATATATATATATATATATATATATATATATATATATATATATATATATATATCTGGAGACACTGTAAAATTCACTCTTCAGTATATCCATGAGTGTTCCTGTTGCTTCCTAATAAATATATATATATATATATATATATATATATACATATTTTATATTTTTTTTTTTTTGCAGGTACATCTTTTTTACCGCAAACAAAAAGCAGTGATAGCTTTTTTTCATAAGAAAAAATAAATATATATATATATATATATATATATATATATATATATATATATATATATATATAAACATATAAACACACAAGGGAAAGTTGTGCTCACCACTAATTTTTAAAACCATTAGGCGGGGTTGCAATGAGGCTGTGACCACAAAATACATATAGACAAATACAAGAGTCCTCTGCACTCAACCCATTATCAATATATTTAAGACAGAGACATTTTGTGCATACTACTACTGAAAAAATGCCTTACCCTTTTAACAAAACAGGGATTGTTTGTCCATATATTGCAATATATTTAAGCTGGCCAACTACGTCAAAGTCATCCCAAATCTGGCCAGTCCTATGCTCAATTTTATCTGATTCATTAAGAAATATATATTTCTGATATAGAAGTAGTAGCACTCACAGGGCTTACGTTAGATGAAAAACATAATTTATTCATTGGCCAAAGCAGACGTTTCGACTTTCTCAATTTTATATAATAAAATATAAGAAAATAAAACCTTGTCTATCCTAGGGTCCACAAATGTACTTGGCATCCAATTAGGAGTGGGTGTAAATAGTGCATAATCTTACAGGTGTTGTATGAAGCTATGGTGCAAATAATATACTGTAGGGTTGCTGACAATTGTTCTTTACTGGGGCTCACTAAGGCCTGGACCCTTCCGGGAGGTCTTCTGGTACTCTGACATGCCAGTCCAACTCTGCTCCTTTAAATTGGTAACCGCGTGGGTATGTTAAGCCACAGAATTTGAAGGACTTTGTCGCTCTGAAGTCTCTGTTATAAGTGGTTGTGGTTTTTTTTTTTTTTTACTTACCTGACACTGCAGGCCGGTGCTCCTGTCAGCAGAAAACTGCACCGGCCCAGGATTCTTCCAGCGAGAACCACAGAGCGATCCTCTTCCTGCTTCTTCGGTTTTCAAATTTCCCGGGGCAGACGCATGTGCATTAGAGTGATAGACGGCTTTTTCTTATAGTTCAGGTTTTACCCTCTAGTGCACATGCGCAGCCGCGAGAAGAGGATCTCTACGTTGTGATCGCAAGAAGAACCCCTGAATCCTTCTAAAGGTTCGGCCGAATAGCGAACCGAATCAAAATCCTAATTTGCATATCCAAATTAGTGGTGAGAAGTGGCAAACATTTTTTACTTCTTGTTTTGTGACAAAAAAGCCACGCAATTTCCCTCCCTTCCACTAATTTGCATATGCAAATTAGTATTCAGGTTTCGGCAGGGCAGAAGGATTCGGCCGAATCCTGCTGAAAAAGGCCAAATCCATGAGATTTAAAATAGTGTTATTCTAATACTGAATCTTAAAGGGATGCAGAATTTATTTCTTACAAAAATATCTGCCTTTTTTTCAGTTCAAAGTACCTGCAGCAACAAGTGCCATAATTACAAATGGTAAGTTACAAGGGGGGGGTTACAAAGGCCACGTTTGCATGTAGGGAGCCTCATTATAAATCCATGAATCTAGTCACCCCGTACTATGTCACCCTTCTGGAAGCGGCACTTTATACATATTGGAACTAATTTACTAGAACATGTATTATATTGCACTAGTGAAGTTGCCACTATCAACCAATCAAATTGGTGTCTGTTCACTATATGAAAATCTCAAAAAATGTGATACATCCACTTAAAAGTTTGTTGCCTGATTTACGAATCTAAAATCAACAGAATAATGTTGAAACATTTAAATCACTGATTTTAAATTGGCAATGAGTTACTTTCCATGTATAAAATGGTACAAAATACACTTTTTGACAGTCATATATAGAATAATGAATTATGCAAATAATAAAATAACAGATGACGTGCATTCAGTAATTTATCTCACACAGCCACCTTTCGTTTACATGATTTTCTAGCAGACGTAAAGTATAAAGATCCAAATTACGGAAACACCAGTTATCCGAAAAACCCCAGGTCCCAAGCTTTCCGGATAACTGTTCCTATGTCTGTACTGAAAAATCATGTAATAAAAAAGCCAATAGGCTGGTTTTGCCTCCTATAAGGATTAATTATATCTTAGTTGGGATCAAGTACAAGGTACTGTTTTAATATTACAAAGAAAAAGGAAATCATGTTTAAAACTTTGGATTATTTGGATAAGATGGTGTTAATGAAAGATTGCTTTTCCTTAATATAAAAAATTTCCGTTTGAGGGGTTTCCAGATAACAGATCTCATAACTGTAGACCACAATTTACAAAACGAAAACAAAGGGACTGATGTGAATGTGCATAACCTCTTTAATGTTGTTTCTATATATAGTGTAACAACAACATCTGCTTTGTTGCTATTGGTCACCCGACTATGATATACCCCTACATTAGGAAATGAACCCATTTTACTGTTGCTCAGATGAAGCTAAGTGATGCTTCTACTGAAAATTACATTTCATTATTTTGAAATTATAGAATAAATAGCAGCCATATTGTTCAGTGAAAGGTGTTGGTTGGTGGCGAGGCCTTATGAACCCCTTCTAAAGGCAATTAATAGAAGCAGGATGCATTCATATATCTATTATTCCTACAGTACATAAATGGATCAGAATTGTAAGGAAAGCCATTACCTCTGCACTTACACTTCAACACTTTGTACAACATATTTTTCTTTTTGTGTGAGTCATGCTTTAAATATGCATGAATAATTATATATGCAGTACTTCTAAACAACATTATAAACCAAAGTTTATTTCACAGCACAGGAAAAAAATAAAAAAAAATTTTTCTTCTAATTTGCAGCAGATAGAATAGATAATTGGTTGCATTAACTATGATAGGTTTTGCTTAAAGGAGAAGGAAATCCCCAGGGTGCTAAACCCCTCCCCCCTCCCCTGTGCTGCCCCTCCTCCCCCCTGGCCTACCTGTCCCCCTGGGCAAATGCCCCTAACTTTTTACTCACCCCTCTGCGCAGGTCCTGTCCACGGAGTTCGCAGTCGCCATCTTCTCCCACGCGCGTCTTCTGGCGCATGCGCAGTAGGAACAGGTACCGGTACGGCTCTACTGCGCATTCGCCGAATGTCACGAAGTTTTCGTTTTCGTGACATTCGGCGAATGCGCAGTAGAGCCGTACCGGTACCTGTTCCTACTGCGCATGCGCCAGAACACGCCGGTCAGAGCAGGAAGAAGACGCGCGTGGGAGAAGATGGCGACTGCGAACTGCGCAGAGGGGTGAGTAAAAAGTTAGGGGCATTTGCCCAGGGGGACAGGTAGGCCAGGGGGGAGGAGGGAGGGGGGGCAGCACAGGGGAGGGGGGGAGGGGTTTAGCGCCCTGGGGGTTTCCTTCTCCTTTAATGTGTTTCCTCATTTAAAAGGTTTCTGTTGGGCCCATCACATTCATTTTTCAGTTCAGATTGCAATAAGTTGTCCGTGTGTAACTACCTTGTGCCCCAGGAAGAAAACGCGCACCTTGAAAACTGGCGTTTGTGGACCTTTGCACAGAGTTTGGAAAAAACTCTTTAGAATGGGAAGTAACAAAAGCAAATAGAAAGACCTGGCCCCAAACTCTTGAAAAATATCACATGCAATTGTATGCATTGTACATACATTTCTGAGCTGTAACATTTCTTTAGCATGTGCCTTTTTTTTCTTTAACCAATTGCAATCTTATTGCTCATCCCACAGATGGAATCGGGTTGAATCCAGCACAAACCGCAGGTAAGGAAAGAAATAACAGAATTAAACATTATTGTAAAGGCCCCTATACACGGGCCGATAAAAGCTGCCGACAGACTGGCAGAGTTGGCAGCTTATTGGCCCGTGTGCGGGGCCATCTGATGGGCTTTCCCGATCGAGATCTGGCAGGTTACAAAATCCCGTCGGATCATGCAGCCCCGCGATCCGACTGCCCGTATTGGATGCATTATGTGGATCAGCCCAATATCGCCCACCTCAATGTGGGCAAATCGGGGAGAGATCCACACATTTGGCGACATCTCTAAACGAGTGGATCTCTACATCTATGGATACCTTAACTCTTAAAGGAAAACTATACCATGAACAATGTAATTCTTCATAAACATATCTTGCAAAAAACAGCTGCTTTATCCAAATAAATTTCTAAAAATATACTTTTGTTAATATGTGCCATTGGGTAGTCCAAAATAAAAAATTGCCATTTGTTAAGCCTGCATTTCCAGGGAAATGAGATAGGAACACCCGATATTGACCTGCACATCATATTAATGATCTTCTGTCTGATGCAATCTTTTTGTTTTTATACCCTCAGGAAATGTGTTTTTGAAACATGGCTCAGAACTGCGCCTCATCCCCAGAGACCGTGTTGGCAGCTGTTAATGCAGCCCACTACTAAATATGAAGTTCATCACAAAAAAATATTTATTGACAGACTAAAGTGTTTAGTCATACAATTTCAGGTTTTTTTTGGGGGGGGGAGCATAATCTCCAGGTGAAACCTTTGTCTCCCTTACTATCAGGGACCTTTGATTTTTGAAGATTTTTAGGACTATTTAGAGTCATGAAAATAATGAAATGAGCTCAACATTAAAAGGCTGTGCCATTGTTCTTTTTAATTATATACGTTATCCCTTTAAATATTCTGTTTCAGATTACAGGGCAAAAAAAAAAATGGTTGTAGTTCTCTTAATTATGAAAACATATGTCCCCTATCTTCAAACTTCTTTTTAGCAAATACTTTTTTATGCACCGTATGTTAGTTCTGATCTTTCCAAAAATGCTTTAATTTCAGTTGTGTTGAACTCTTCTGTTTCTCTGTCAACAGTAGGATCTTTCCGAGTCTCCTACCATAGAGCCCAATCTATTGACTTGTTGATGATGCGAATTGAAACTGTTTTATTTTGTGCCTGAAGGTCAGATTAAATCTGTCCGGCATTTGTCTGAATTTCTTTAACCACAGTTTGAACAATACACCTGTGCAATCTTAAATCAGTTTGTTTCTCGTGTCCAAGTTGAGAGAGATTAACTAAAGTGGCCACTGTCTCAAGCTTCTTGTTAACATTGCGTATGGTAGACATCAAAACATGGAGATGGTTAGTAGCCTTGAGATTGTCCATACTTGCTTATAATATCGCTGAACTTTAAGCTTTGGGATTCTAACAAATCCCCAGTCAAATCCTGGATCTATTGTTATTTTCTGTGCATTTTATTTTTAAAATTCTTATTCCATATTTAATTGGAAAGCATTAAAAAAACAAATATTCATAACAACTCTTTGCATGAACAAGCAAATTCTCGGTTGTTGGATCTAAAGGAGACATTGAAAATTTCATGTTAAAAACTCGACTGGAATCGTTGCCTTAGATTTTGCCACAGGGCCAACAATTGCTGGGTCTTGTTGTTAAAAATAAAAAATGACTAAATGCCAGCTCCATTATTATGCCAAACCTAAATACCTAAATGTTTACTTTTCACCACAATCCGTCATCATATTCAGCATGAGAAGAAGAATGCCAGCTAGCACTAATTAATTCAAATGTTCATTGTGTTTTAATGATGGTGCCTTCATTATGCAGACAATGAACGCTGGTAGGTGTGTTTAATTAAGGAAGACAAGAGGGTGATGCATTATTAACACACAAACTTTTAAATTCAGGTCTTCCCATTTTGTGTCATGTCAGTAATTATTTGAAATCATCTAGCTGTAAAGTGATTGCTGTTATATACTACCAACCCACTCTATCCATAGAGTCTTATCTCTGAATATAGTAATTGCTGGTGACCTAGAATTGTTCGATTGAATTCTTTGTTCTTTTTAGTTTATCCAGAATTTGTTCTGTTATGTAAAATGCCAGATTTGCATTAGGTCAGCGCATCATTCATCAAATAAACTTTATTTTTGAAACTTGTGTTGATAATATATAAAATCATGTTTAGCTCTATGTGTAGATTACTTTTGAGAACAGGTTTGTGGCTCTGCATCAGAAACATGCATGGCAGTCATATACCACAGTGGGTACTCTTTGCCTGGTACTTTATCACTGACTTCAAAATAAATAATTTGGAATTTTTGCTCTGTAGTTCCCCGTATTATTGCCATCTGCCTGGTTTTAAATCCTGTTTTTGTTCAGGAGCTATACATTTCAAAGCCTCTAGTCCAGTTTTTAGGGTTGAAAATCCTGGACAAGATCCCATCCAATCACAGCCATGTGATATAACCCACCCATAATTTCACCAGCCCAACCCCTAAGTCACAGTTCCAACTCTAAATGGCTCCAGCCCACCCTCAACATCATCACCTTATCCTCTTTGTCAAGAGGTGACAACCCTACTCTGTTGTCCAGTGTCTATTAACTTTCAAACTTCATCTTTGTAAATATAGATAGAAAGATTTAAGGTGGCCATACACGTGCAGATTAAAGTTGCTGATATCGGTCCTTTAGACTTGGTCCTCCCGATCAATATCAGGCCAAAAATCGGGCAGCTATCGATCAGTCAAGTTTGATTTTTTTTTTTCACGATCCAGGACCACAACGCTAGTTGATGTGGCCCTGCGACCCGTTAGTGCCCATTTGTAGCATTGTAATCCGATCGTTCGTCCCCAGGGTTGAACATTCGAATTCACCCGATATCGCCCAGCTGTTAGTGGGCATATCGGGTTAAGATCCACTCGTTTGGTGACCTAGCCAAATGAGGGTATCTAATAGTGTATGGCCACCTTAAGGGAGTACATGGATATACTGCAGAAACGAGATTTACTACTGGTTAATTTAACTAATTTCAACAAATTCCCAGATACTGGCTTTGATGCATCCAGGCATGTTGTATGGCAACCCTTCGTACTGCTCTGCTCTAAAGCCAGATCTGAGGGAAGGATGAATGCTCGATGCTCCTTGTTTTGATTATGGTTTTAAAAGTCTCTCGAAAATAATTTACACACCACATCTAGTAGGCTAAGCATATAATCAAAACGTTATTACAGATACAGTTTGTAAGAGAGTAAGATATACATCACATTACATTTGAGAATGGCAGAGAAGCCTAAAACAGTGCACAAAGGCCCTGGGCAGTACGTGTGTTTACTCCGGAGGAGGACCACTTGGTCAACAACAGATGTTGCTTCCCATGTACTCATCAGGAGCTAACCAGGCTTCCAACAAGCACACCCAAAGCAGAGATCTTATCAGTTATTAGTATTTGAGTACATATTCTGCCCCTGAATATAATAATCATTTGAAGTGACGTCAAAAACCATCCAACAGATTTAAAGCAGATTATGCAGTTGGCCTAAATCAGAGCCAAACAACTTACAAGAAATAAGGCTGAAAATAACTGCTACAAGACAGATTTGTGGCATTGCCCTTTAGTGAATATGCAAACCATGGTCATTTTGGCACAAGAAAATTCGCTACGATTACAGGAAATGAGTTATAGACAATTTTAAGAACTTTAGCAAATGGAGGCCATGGTCATAGTCTGACAAAGCATGTTGGTCTTAATGTAGACAAGATGTATATATACAAAAAATTTTACATTTTGATACTTTTCATGAACGTTAAATTCATTTTTACTGCCTAGGCAAGCCCATCTCATTTAAGGAGAAGAAGAAAATTCTACATCACTGGGAGGTGCCGAATGTTGGTGAAACCCTGGCCAATGCTTCTGTTAGCAGAAAACTTTCCGTCCTGGGGTATTTCTGTGCAAGCACCACGGAGTGATACTCGTACTATTAGTTCCATGTTTGCTCGGGTGTGCATGCTAAGTAGAGTGAAAAGCTGGACTTTTATCATAAAATCCATTTTTTTCACTCTTTTGCGCATGCATTTAAGAAGAAGTAGAAGAAGAGGATTGCTCAGTGGTGCTCACATGGAAGTACGGGCATCCAAAATGCTCGGGACCCGGGGTTTTCCGGTTAAAAGGACTTTCCATAATTTGGATTTGCATACCTTAATTCTATTAAAAAAATCATGTAAACATTAAATAAACCCAATAGGCTGGTTTTGCCTCCAATAAGGATTAATTATATCTTAGGTGGGCTCAAGTACAAACTACTGTTTTATTATTACAGAGAAAAAGGAAATCATATTTAGAATTTATTTTTGATTAAAATTGAGTCTATGGGAGATGGCCTTCCTGTAATTCGTAGCTTTCTGGATTTCCGGATAATGGATTCCATACCTGTATCAGGTAAGCTATTACAATTACTGGGGGGTGGCTAACATTTGGCACCCCCAGTGATTTTAACTTTTCTTCTCCTTTAGGGTGGTGACACACGTTAAGATTCCGGGAAGATTAGTCGCCCAGCAACATCTCGCCTCTTCTTCGGGCCAGTGGGATGTAAATCGCCAGCAGGATGGCATTCGGAATGCTTCATTTTCCAAAGTGGCCAGGAAACTTCAAGCGACTTCGGATGACTCCCCCCATTTAGGAGATTAGTCGCCCGAAGAAGAGGCTATTTGTCGCTGGACGACTAGGGAATCTTATCTTATATCACCATCCAGCTTTTTCATTAGAATAGAAGGGTTTATGCTGAAGGACAAAACATACTGTTTTCTGTTAAGATTAAAGTGCATTTTTTCCGAATGCGTTTTTAAACCATGTGATAACTATTAAATGCCCAGCCAAATATGTAAATGCTCGAGTCAAGTCAAGAGCGACTGCTTCATGAAATGCAAAATATATCTCTTCTCGCAGATGACATAGATACACAGATGTTTGTACCTATGCTTGATATGCATGACAGTGCATGGCTTTCCTTCCACACTGATTACCAGATTAGCATTTTTTGTTACAAAAACAAGTCACATTCTGCAAGGTACTGGTTTTGACTCATTTTAATCAGATTTTTTTTAAGTACTCAAAGCCAGTTTCAGGCATGTTTTCTATCATTCCCTTCTTCCTTTTTGTTGATATTGTTTCCAGAGGGTCCATGAATCAGTGCAGAAATCAGTAGACCCCGACTGTGCACTGATGAGCAAACACTGGGATGCGGTTTGCTTCTCCTGCTTCATTGCCTCATAAGTGTTAGCCAGATTTTTTTTTTATAATCTCGTCTTTTTATTTAGCATTTTAAACACATATTCCATAATAAACTGTAGAATAACCATCCAACAAAAGACATGTATTATCAGTTATATCGTAGAAAATGAAAGAAAAAGACTTTGGGGCTAATTTAATAACATTTGGATTTCTTTTTTTTTTCTTCTTCACCGATCGTATTCTTTCTCTAAGTGAGTGGGGTTTCTAAACATATCTAAAACTCTTAAAATGTGATGAGATTTGTTAGGTATAACAACCACAAAAAACACAAGTAAAAGCAGTTGAGGCCCTAAGTCAATGGGGCTGCCCTTAACCTGTTGAACCCTTTTTTAGACATTGAGACTTTTAAGGGTTTTCGGATTTTTCGGATTTCCTAGTAACTGTCCAGAAAACTTGATGTTTTAGAGATTTTCTTATATTTTAGGGTATCGGTCAGCATTTTTTCCATCCTTACTGTTTTATTCAGATTTTTTAATACATTTCATGGCATTCGTGGTACAGGTATGGGACCTGTTATCCAGAATGCTCGGAACATGGGGATTTCCAGATAATGGATCTTTCCGTAATTTGGATCTTCTTACCTTAAGGGCAGAGACGCGCAAAGATTCAGGGCGACAAAACACCTCTTCTTCGGGCGACTACTCTCCCGGAAAAGCCTCACGCGGAAACTTAGGATGTCTTCTGAAAACAAAGTGCTCCGAATGCCATCCACCAGCTATTTAGATCATAGCCAGTGGGAAGGCATTTCGGCTGGATTAGTTGCCCGAAGAAGAGGCGATTAGTCGCCGGGCAACTAAAACTCCCCGAATCTTCACGTCTGTTTCTGCCCTAAGTCTACTAGAAAATCATGTAAACATTAAATAAACCCAATAGGCTGATTTTGTTTCCAATAAGGATTCATTATATCTTAGTTGGGATCAAGTACAAGCTACTGTTTTATTATTACAGAGAGAAAGGAAATCATTTTTAAAAAATTGGATTACTTAAAGTGGACCTGTCACCTACACATAAAAAGCTGCATAATGAAAGTCCTTTGCAAATTAAATATGAAACCCCAAAATAAATTTTCAATAAAACATCCATACCTGTTATAAAGGTGTTTAAATATCTAAACTGTCAATATTACCTGCCCCGCCTCTATGCCCGTGGCATAGAGGAGGGGCAGACAATTACTTTCACTTTCCATTCAGCACTTCCTACATGTCACTGCTCTCCTCACATTCCCCCTTCCCTCCTCAGGCTCTATAATTGTGTAGGGCACTGCACATGGACATTAGGTCCTCCATTCTGGTGCATACACAAGATTTTGGGGTGATACACAATTTCCCTTAATAACCGTGTCCACAAAATGGCTGCTGCCTGCTTGTTGTGATTGTATAATTCCAAGCCAGAAGGATACACAATTTAAATAAAAAATACATTGTAAGTAAAGTTTATTTTGCTCAACTAACATGATAGAAAATAATTTTAAATTATTTCTTAGGGTGACAGGTCCCCTTTAAATGTAATGGAGTCTATGGGAGACGACCTTTCCGTAATTTGGAGCTTTCTGGATAACGGGTTTCAGGATAACAAATCCTATACCTGTAGTGGATAATGCCACTAAAATTTGACCATTAATAAATGGGCCTCCCCAGGCATTTACATGATACAATGTTGCAGGTTAGAATATGTTTTCCTTCTCATGATAAATAAGCCCCATGTCATGTAGTTCTTGTGTTTTGATGTTCCTGTGTTCGGAAAAGAGCCCAGGGTTTGTCCTTTAAAATTGCAGAGAGTTTGTATGATCTATCTGGGGGTTCAGCTGGCTAATTGAGAGAATCAGTGGCAGCCAGTTCAATGCTATTACCCAGCAAACTGCTGCCAAAATCTGGGATGCCATTTTATTCTGTTCATGAGAACGATTTTTGGAAGGAAGTAGTATCCTCAGGATCAGAAGAAACTTCAGTTTGAAATAACAGGGATATCAATTGGAAGGTTTGGGACCAGAATGCTTTCACTATAGGAGTGAAATAATCCCTTCAAATCGAACAGCCTCAAAAACAATTAGGAGGATTACTTGTGGAGATTTTTACCTGACGTGGGAGCTCAGTGTCACACTAGGGGGGGAAATTACTAAAGGGCGAAGTGGTTAATGCTGGCGAAAATTCACCAGCGTGACGTCATTTCGGCACCTCGCCAATGTACTAATGGTTGCTGGCGTAAATTTGCCAAGGAGATAGACTCTAGCGCAACTTCGCACTCTAAGGCCAGGCGAATTTTCACATTTTACTGACCATTACCTCTGTCGCCAGACTTGCCTTCCCCACCTCAGACCAGGTGAAGTGCAATAGAGTACATAGGAGTTCCTCAAAAAACAGTCAAAAAATTTTCTAAGTCCTGAAAAAACGCTGGTGTCTTTTCCTTTTTACAGGGTGATAGGCTGAAAACGATCAAAACATTGGGGGTACCCTCCTTTCCCCCTACATTTGATAACATATGGCACCTAAACTAAACTGTGGGCACATGTGTAGGGCAATATAACAACTTGTGTAATGTAATGTATTTGCTGTAACATATACGTCCATTGTACTTTAACTGCACGCCGTATGCAAATTAGCCAACGTTTTTTCCACTAGTGCAACTTCGCCAGCGTTTGTTACCCTGTGCGCAACTTCGGATCTTTGTAAATTAGTAAATTGTAGTGTTGCGATGTGTGCGAAACCAGCACTGGCGATTTTCGCCGGTAAGTGAATTTTCCCCTTGGGGTCTATTTACTAACATTTACATTTTGTTCACAAATTTAATTTTTTTTTCTCTGAAAATTTGTGGGTTTTATAATTTCCGTAAAAACTAAAAATTTAAGATTTATGAACTTTAAAAACCACGAAAAACTCTAATAAAAAACTTTGCATGCAAAAGTAGTTGAGGCCCTATAGAAGCCAGTGGGCGCTGCGCTGATACCGTTGGACATTTTTTAGCCATTCAGACACGTTTTAGTTTATTTTGCTAGTAACTGTCCGAAAAACTTGACTGATCAGAGGTTTTCATGGTATTCGTATTTTTTTTTTTTTTTTGGATCGTTCAGCACTTTTTGTTGTTGGTGCATTTTTATAATCATTTAATAAATGACATGCGTGGTTTTAGAGAAAATTTATTTATTTGTGGTTTCAAAGAACCTCTTAAATGAGAATGCTGATCAATGGGCCTCCAAATGTGAAGATCACAATGAGAAAGAACCCTTGGCATTTATCTAACGCAATTTTTCATACATAAGTTGCAGAGTTCTAGCTGGAGTATTTGCTGCTATTCCTCTGGTATGTAGCACAAAATGTTGATGAATTGATTGGAATTCTGGGAAGGACTTTTGCATTGTGGGTAACAACATTGAAAACCGTGCTGATGGTTTGTACTTTCCATTGCTTAAATAAATGAGCCTGCCACTTGATATTTAAACAGAGTATTTTAAAGGATCATTTTTTTTTCAGACTTTGACACTGGTTCTCAATATTGAGACCTGCCTTTAGATCTGTTACCAGCTGCTTGTGATTTTGGCAGCATGAGAGATAGAAGAATATTTATAGAATGCTGGGGTATATATATATCAAAGGGTGAAGTGGAACATTTCTGTTTACTGCAGCATTATGTCACTTTTGCGGTTCTGTCGCAACTTTCCAGTTCACTGGTCCAAAACCCACTGTGCCTAATTTGCTTGCACAGCTAGCTGAAAAAATTGGCAAATATAAAGTGTTTGTGTCTAGCAACGGTTAATAGTGCTGCTCCAGCAGAATTATGCACTGAAAGAGCAAACAGATTTTTTCATATTTAAAGGGCATGTAAAGGCAAAAAAAAAAAAATCCCATTTTTACTTTCTTTAATGAAAAAGAAACCTATCTCCAATATACTTTAATTAGAAAATGTGTACTGTTTTTATAAGAAACCTGACTGTATGCAGTGAAATTCTCCCTTCATTTACTGCTGTGGATAGGAATTGTCAGACAGTCCCTAACTGCTGGGCAGGGAAACAGTCATACTTATGAACAGCAGGGGGAGCCCCTTCCCAGCCTTTCAGAACTCCAGCAGCTTTGTTTCCCTGTAAAGCAGTCGGCGACTGTGTAGATTTACATAGTTACATAGTTACATAGTTAAATTGGGTTGAAAAAAGACAAAGTCCATCAAGTTCAACCCCTCCAAATGAAAACCCAGCATCCATACATACACTCCTCTCTACTATAGAGCTTAGTATCACAATAGCCTTTGATATTATGTCTGTCCAAAAAATCATCCAAGCCATTCTTAAAGGCATTAACTGAATCAGCCATCACAACATCACCCGGCAGTGCATTCCACAACCTCACTGTCCTGACTGTGAAGAACCCCCTACGTTGCTTCAAATGAAAGTTCTTTTCCTCTAGTCTAAAGGGGTGGCCTCTGGTACGGTGATCCACTTTATGGGTAAAAAGGTCCCCTGCCATTTGTCTATAATGTCCTCTAATGTACTTGTAAAGTGTAATCATGTCCCCTCGCAAGCGCCTTTTTTCCAGAGAAAACAACCCCAACCTTGACAGTCTACCCTCATAATTTATTTGTATTGGATTTTATTTTTGCCTTTACACCCCCTTTAATGTTTCCAGCTCCATGAACAAAGATCATGGAGCCAGATTTAAACAGATAAACTGGGATTCTATTTGGAGGATTATTTTGCTGCTGCCACTTGTTCTGCAGAGTTGGAGAAAGTTTGTATTAAACAATACAAAAACTATAAAATCCACATTAGATTACAGTGCAGTCTGTATATTTATGACGATCCCTAAGCAGCAGCCCAGGCCACACTGAGCATGTGCACAGTCTTGGTCTTGCAACAATGTTTAACAAAGTTACAAGATGACAGCACCCTGCGTCCACCTTTGAAAGCATAAATCATTTGTTTGATTAGGCTTGTGGTGCAGTAAGTTCATGTTTATGTTTAGTATACAAAATACAGCATTTCTAGCCTTATTCTATTTTAGACTTTCCTTGTCCTTTAATTTTGAAATCTGACATGGGACTAGTTATATTGTCAGTTTCCCAGCTACCCCATGTCATGTGACTTGTGCTCTGATAAACTTCAGTCACTCTTTACTGCTATACTGCAAGTTAGAGTGATATCACCCCCCCCCCCCAGAAGCCTAACAATGGGAAGGTAACCAGATAACAGCTCCCTAACACAAGATAACAGCTTAGTAATAAATTATCCAAAGTCCCTGGGGTCCCCCTTGTTCCCCAGACTTGTTCCATAATTTGAATCTGTATACCTTAACTCTCCTAAAAAGTAATTTAATTATTAATTAAACCAATTAGCATTGGTCTTAAAATTATTTTAAAAATGTGAATTATTTGTTTACAGTGGGGTCTATGGGAGATAACATTCCGTGAAATTCTGAGCTTTCTGGATAACGGGTTTACGGATAATGGATAATAGCTATACCTTCACTTTTCTTCTCCTCCCATGACCTCATCCCACTCTTGACTGAAGATTTATCTTGAGCTTTTGTATTTGAAATTCCCTTCTGCAATCTGTTTGCATTCCCCCCAGTCAGTCCCTGAAGGTTTACCTATTTAAAGAAACCTGGATTATCTGGTCAATATACCATACTTTAAATAATCACCAAATCTATCCAACAACCTTATGTGTCAATTATACGCTCCTGTGAGCAGGGCCTTCTAATCCTCCCACTTTGTTCTGTAACCCTTTGTTACTCGTTGCAAAGTCTGCCCTTCGTCCGACATATTGTTCATCATTCCAGCATCAGTTGGCCAAAACATATCCATGGCTGGTGTTTGAGGACCTGGAACTGCACATCATTGTAGCAGACTGACCAGTCATATCAGTGTAATCCACGTAGGAGGCCAATAGAACTGATCAGACCTGTTACTGGTTAGTTTTAAATCTTTAAAAATGATGCCTAAACAGGGTACTATAAATAAAAGCAAATATTGACTCAACATATTAGGGCTCATTTATGAAGGCAGCTGTAAATGCAACTGGTTTATAATGAACACAGCTTTTTTGTGCCTTGTTGATGCAATTCATTAAGGTTACTTGCATCCAAAGATGCCCCGTATACCTTATAGATGTGATTTGCACCACTGCTTCCATCCTAGCTCCCTGCAAGTGCCTATTGATGGAAAGGAACACTTTAGCAACTGTTACCTTCAAACTGGCAGTATTTGCAGTGTTCTCTCTGAATCAAGTGCATACATTATTGTAATGCAGAACTCAAATGTTTTTTTATTTTGTTTTGATTCATTGGGTGCTATTGTGACAGCCACAATAATGGTGGAATTGTGGGGGAAAGTATTGCAATATGGGTAAAATGTTGCAATTTGTGCCTGAAATTCCACTGCACTGCATTCATAAATGAGTCCTATTGTGTCAAGGCACATTGTAAGCTAGGTAATATTTCACACGGGTCGTTTTAGTCAGCCTAAAGTTCCTAAGGTAAGGATTTACATGACAATTTATTATGGCCAGGGCTGAATTAAGGGCATTTTTATAGACCAATATGTACCACTGCTAATGGACATTGTTTGAATCAAAAGAAAATGCAATTTCTAAACACTCAAAATATCTTGTAGCCCTATCACTACACAACGCTCACCTGGACCCTCCCTACAGTTCTTCTTCTTCTCATCTTCTCGTTCCCCAAGCCCTTCAGACTTTCATACTGCTGATGATTTCATATGAGATACCAACAGGGATGGGCGAATTTTACCCATTTCGCTTCGCCAAAAATTCCCGCCGGCAACATGTCGCAGACGCCCATTAAAGTCTATGGGCGTCAAAAAAAATTTGTCGCGCGGCGAAATTATTTTGTCGCGCGTCTTTTTTTTGACGCACGTCTCCATACAAGTCTATGGGCGTCATTTTTTCAGTGAAACGAGGCGAAAAAATTCGCCCATCCCTAGATACCAAGAAATATTTATTACCAAAAACATAGGGAGCTGAAATGAGTTAAGGACTGACAGCTATTTAAAACCCACCACTTGAGCTGTCACCATGTGGTTCTCTCTTTATTACTAGCAGGAATAAGAGAGAGAGCAAAAAGGTTGACATCTATTTCAGTGTCTTTCAACTAACCTGAACTGTCACATCTCAGCTCTCTCCTGCTGGGAAGAAAGTATGCTGGGTAACTGGTAATAAAATACTCAAGGACACTTACTGTGGAGTTACAGCTCTATCTGTCCCATTATTAATCCATAGTTATTGACACCAGTCTTCCAAAATACAGGACATAGGCATTAGGGATTTCATCATGTTTCACTTCATTAGCTATACATTTAAGAGAATCTCACAGCAGATACTGTATCCCATTGAGGGCTTGTTATTTCAACCTAATGTTTTATTGAACTGTTTTCAAATCTGTTGATAGCAGTTTTTTGGAGGTACATTGATGCACAATGTGGAGGATTCTCCTAAATTATTAATATGGTGTTCTGTTGATTCCTGATGGTGGCCCTGCTGGTATATATTTCCCCCAAAACACTAAAATATTTAATGCAAATGCACCAGGGAGAGTGACTATTAGCTTTATGTCTTGGTTTTCTCTATGTAATAGAGCAGATAAGTACTTCCTTCTTCAACAATAGAGATGTTTAGGCTTTTAATGCCCAATATATAATACAGGAGTGCACTATTATCATTACATCTGATTCTGTGATAGTATGTAAAGAATTGGCAATAATATAATTGTTAGAGACCCCATCAGGCGTGTCTTCCTACCTTTAGGCACATTGGTTGGCGGGTCCATTCAGGAGGCCTTCTGCTCACATGCGCACTTAAGTCACTGCATGAGACATGATGCAATAACATCACAGTATGTAATGACATCACAAGTGTGCCTTGTTTATAAGCACAAGTCTAATTTTATAAAGCTGGCCATAGACGCACAGATCCTATTGTACTAATCGAGGATTCATACGATTTTCGGATCTTGTGTGGAGAGTGCCGACATCTTTTGTCCGGCAGAGATCGTCGTTTTGGTCGATCGGTCAGGTTTGATTTTGACCTGAACAATCCTGCCGGAGCCCATTGCACATCGTAATAGGATCGTTCGACCAAACGGCTGAACTTTCAGATTACCCCCGATATAGCCATGCTCGTTAATGGCATATTGGGGAAAGATCCGTTTGTTTGTCGATGTCACCAAACGAGCTGATCTTTGCATCTATGGCCACCTTAAAATTATTGGTTCCCTTCCCAGTCTATCACATGTATCCCTTCTCTTCCCTAGCCTTCTGCCCACATGCGCACTTAAGTCACTGCATGAGTCGTGATGCAATAACATTACAGTATGTATATCTAGTATAGGTAAATTTAAAACAACTGGACTTGCTGAAGACGTTTCACTACTCATCCGAGCAGCTTCTTCAGTTGAAGAAGCTGCTCGGTTGAGTAGTGAAACGTCTTCATCAAGTCCAGTTGTTTTAAATTGACCTATACTAGATATACCATGACCTGGATGAATGAAAATCTTCATAGTCATCACAGTATGTAATGACATCACAAGTGTGCCTTGTTTATAAGCACAAGTCTAATTTTATAAGTTATTGGTTTCCTTCCCAGTCTATCACATGTATCCCTTATCTTCCCTAGCCCTTTAAATCATGCTCTCTCCAACTGAACTTTGCCCAAACTGGCTTCTGGTTTCTCAGATCCGGCTAAAACCTGTGTTTGTTAGTTTTGACTCCTGCATGGTTACTGGCTCTGATCCTTGCTGTCTGTCCTGACCATGGCCTGTTCCTGTTTTCCGTCTCCTCCTTGTCTGTATTGCTTTGATCTTGAAGTGTGCAGGCTCCTTGTCTGCTCCTCTTCAGAAAGTTTAGGGGCTCCAAAAGGGCATTGGTGAAGACCAGGGTTGGCAGGGGTTTCCCTGTTACACGGAAGGGTAACTCTCTCCAGCTGTTTCCCTGGGTTCCTTGCTAAACACACCATTATATTAATCATAGCTGCTAATATAATAGTTACACAGGTAACACTCCATAATAAACAACTCAATTCAACTGCTCAAGGCAGTCAAATCAATTCTAATTGGCACAGTAAAAAAACACAAATGAACCAAATTAAATTTTAACCACTTTCAGGATTCCCCAATTCAAATGTCCTTAAATCTGCCCCGATTTATTATTATCAAGGGAGGTCCATGCTGCCCACATACTCAGTTCTTGCATGGAGGGTCTCACCTGGCCCTCTCTCTTCTACTTGCTCTGCCAAAAAACTGTTGGATAAACTCTATTAGTAGTCACGGCACAAATGTTTTGCTGCAAAATCCCTCAACCTTTACCTAAAACCATATGCGACTGAACATTGTCAGGATACTGTGGGAAACATTTTCTTAGTAAAGTGAAAGCACTGCCAGAGCATCCAATGCCTTCTGCCAAAGAACAAGAGAGCGGATGTGTCAGCTTTTTTATAGGCAACTGACAAGCGGAGTTAAGGGAAAAAGCATATTCAGTGACTGATTAGGACTGACTGGCCGTAAAACAGAAAGTTTCACAGTTTGGGAATTTTTCCTGGACACGGTGTTTGCTCTCATTGTGTGTTTAGATGCCAAGACAGATTCTGATTTCAGGCTAAAATACAATTATTTGGCTTTCTGTGCCTTCTTGTTGAAGTTACTGTATAAAGCGCCTGTACAAATGAAATCAGATTTTTCTGCCACCCTAGTGAGAAGCCTACGAGCCGAAGATTGTGCCCGGAAAATGAAATAAGTCTTAGCATCAGCGGTCTGATCTTTTTGACTGAGCAGATGGACCAGTAGCTTAATTTTCTCATTTTAATGAATAAAATACTTCAAAGGCTTTTGCTGTAACTGCTTTGGTTATTACAAGACCTTCTTTTTTTTACTATTCTTGCAAGTTTGTTATTCATTAAGTACTATCTATGTATTGGAGTATATGTTTGGGGAGGCAACAAGTAGATGGCTCCTCATGGAAAAACTTATAACAGTATATTCAGATATTACAGTTGGTCTCTCTTTGAGAAGCATAAACCTACCCCAAATTTTATTATTCACCAGCTATGTTTCATAATGATTCATTGTAAGGTGTAATGGAAGGTTCAGCCAGAGCAGATCCAGGGAACCAAAACTCTTGCTCGGTCTTTTGGATTTTAGGCACATAATTGAGAATTTCAACCAACGTTCTTTAAAACATCAAAATGTAATTCAGGAATATATATTGTGACAGGGTGTTTGGGAAACACCACTGTCTTAGAGGAAAATGCACATAAAAGATGTGTTTAAACTGCATTGTATGTGCTGCAAAGGAATACTCGGCTCAGAGAGGGTTAATATTCCCTCTCAGCCAGGTAATTAAGTGGCAGCTGAGAGAGGAGCTACCTGGCAATGTAAAAGGGCTGTGTGAGCAGAGTTTAGGGCTCTCCAAACACCTCCTAGAGTGGAGGGAAGTGAGGGGCTGTGAGAGACAGAGCTGGGCAGAAGGAGCTTTTCTGCCAGCAAGAGAGTTCCAGAGCTTGGAGCCTAAATCCCTTGTGGGGAAAGGACTGGCAGAGGCTGAATCCCAGGAGGGTAAGCCAGCAGGGCTGAGTGTGCAGCCCAAATTCTTCAAATTGTGTGTATTGTCATGATCAACGACAAGATCAGATGACACACAAGTACATAAGGATTACTAGTGCCAAAGCTTATCACCGGAATGGTGTCAGTGTGGCTCAGTGGCATTAGCACCTTAACACTGATGACTAGCCACGCCCACTAGATTCCAGACTTTCCAGTGTGTCCGGTAGTGGGAACTGATACTTAAAAACAACAAAAACACTGACACAAAGGGCTTTGCTATTTTGTTTAGTTTCCACTCTGCTGGTCAGTATGTCCCTGGTAAATGCTCAAGATAACCTTGTTCCTAATCTGATTAAAGATTTAAAATGGCCTTACATTTTAAGATCGTTCACCAATATGCCCACCTGCAGGTTCTTGATCCTACTGCTTTGCCAGCATCAAGGGCCGAATCAACAAGCAGAATTAGACCTCAATCAAACTTGCCAGATATTGGTCAGATTGGTCCGTAAAGAGGCCACCTTAAGCCTGTTCCTATCTCTGCTTGTATACTACCTACCCTAACCAATTGCCTGGATTTAGAATTAAGATTGTTATCCCTTCCAGTACCTTGCTGCTTGTATGTACCTACCTCGCCTGTCTTATATAGTAACATAGTAAGTTAGGCTGAAAAAAGACACATGTCCATCAAGTTCAAACTTTTAACACTTTTTAACCTGCCTAACTGCCAGTTTATCCAGAGGAAGGCAAAAAACCCATCTTAAGCCTCACCAATTTGCCTCAGAGGGGGAAAAAATTCCTTTCTGACTCCAAAACTGGACTAGTCCCTGGATCAACTTGTACTATGAGCTATCTCCCATAACCCTGTATTCCCTTACTTGCTAAAAAGCCATCCAGCCCCTTCTTAAAGCTATCTAATGTATCAGCCTGTACAACTGATTCAGGGAGAGAATTCCACATCTTCACAGCTCTCACTGTAACAAACCCCTTCCGAATATTTAGGCAGAGCATCTTTTCTTCTAATTGGAATGGGTGACCTCGTGTCAGCTGGAAAGACCTACTGGTAAATAAAGCATTAGAGAGATTATTATATGATCCCCTTATATATTTATACATAGTTATCATATCACCCCTTAAGCACCTCTTCTCCAGCGTGAACATCCCCAATTTGGCCAGTCTTTCCTCATAGCTAAGATTTTCCATACCTTTTACCAGCTTAGTTGCCCTTCTCTGTACCCTCTCTAATACAATAATGTCCTGTTTGAGTGATGGAGACCAAAACTGTACGGCATATTCTAGATGGGGCCTTACAAGTGCTCTATACAGTGGGACCCCTCCTCTCGTGACTCTATGCCCCTTTTAATACAGTTTAAGACCTTATTTGCCCTTGATGCTGCTGACTGGCATTGCAAAGTCTTGTCTTGTTCTTTTTCTATTACCTACCATGCCTTGACTCTACTATTTCTTTGCCTTCAAGTTAACCCTACCTGTGCTAGTACCTGCCTTCTGCCTTGCCTTTTAACCGTGCCTACAGTATTTCAAGTGTACCAAGAACATATTCATTGGTTCTCACTAAACCCTTTAAGGAGCCAAAGTCCCCTGTTTCTTCACCTCATCAAGGCACACCTAAATGAGTGCAAACTTAAGGGTCTACTCCAACACTGCAGAGAAGTCATTGATTTTAAGCCTGAAATTATCACGACTAATGGTTTCTACTTTGCAACTAGGTGATAGATTGAGGCAACAGTTCAGCATGGAGGAGCATAATGATTTAGGGATGTTTTGATGGTATTAAAATAGGGAACCTGCATAAAGGGGCACCATGCCATACCCTCCAGTATAAGAATTACTGTCAACTCTTTGGGATGCCACAGGATAATGATCCTAAGCATACTTCTACGTTTTGTCAGAGCTACGTGAAAAAGAAGATGAAGGAAAGCTGAAACCCCTCACCGCTTTGAGCTGGTTTGGAGATTAGTAGGATAGAAAGGTCAAGGCTAAAAGGCAGGAGTGAACTTCCAGCCAAAATCTTACTTAATACTTAATAAAATGGCCAGAATTTGTTCTGCTGTCATCACTGCAAGAGGTGGCTATTTTGATGAGTTAGAGATTTTCACTGTTCTTGTTTATATTTTCCATTGGTTTTATATATTTTGGAAATGAATTGCTATTCTATAACTGCATTGTACAAGGCTCTGATAAGTTCTTAAACTGTAGTAAAACACAAAACTTAAAGTATCCTTTTCATTAGCATTATAAATCTCTTCTAGAAATAATATTTAAATGTTTATGGTGTCTATTGACTTTTCATGTACTTTATTAGAGATTCAATACAAATTTATTAAGGCTTCATTCATGAAATACAGTGCCAGGGCTTTCTAGTAGAATACTCCATGATATTTTTTACGATGTTACTGTTCTGTATAATTCTTCTTTGCCCTTTGGCATTCCTCAAGGTCCTTCTCTTGATCTAGAAACAACCCAAGTCATTTATGAACAAGTAAAGTGGACATAAAATTCAGTGCATCAACTTTAAGAACTGAAAAATGCTTTGGCTTTCTTCATGTAAAACAAATTTTCAAATACATTCAAACTTTAAGATGCCATTATTCTAAAATTTAGTTAAGCAACAAAAATCAGGCAGTCCAGGAAACATTCATACTGATCATTTATTAGTGGACAAGCACAGCAATTTTACTTTTTGATAAAGAATGTTGGTCAGAACATGTTGGTCAGAACATGTTGTTCTTCCTTTTTAAGAATGTATTAGAATGTATTAGAACAATTGAAGCAACTATCTAATGCTGTGGTGCTATTTGTTCAGAATATCTGTGTGCATACTTAAAGTCCAACACTTAACCTAAAATGATTATAATGCTAACATTAGGAGCTGTTCTCCTTGTCTTGTACAAGATATTTTAAATACTATCGGTTTCCTCTTTAAATTACAAATCCAAGCATTTTTCAGCTGAATGCTGATTCAGCTGAATCCAAGTGCCTGACCGATCCAAATCCAAACTGTTAAAATCACATGACTTTAAGTCACATAATTAATGAAATTGCGTTTCCGTGAGTGTTATGTGATTTGGGATTTGGCGAATCCTTTGTGAAATATTCTGAATTTGGCCAAATCTCAAAAAAGTTGATTCGGTGCACCTCTACCTTAGATGGACATTATACTTTCCATAAAATTGGACTCATTTATTGCAGCAAAGGAGAAATACATGCCAAAAATGGACACAGACACCATGTTTTGTGCACTTTGTGCCCTGCCCTGCAGCAGATCTCTGACATGATGCATTCCCCCAATGAATTTGGGGCCACCGTATTTTTGGGGGCGAATGTCACGAATTACAAAACCAAATCCTTGGAGAGTGACTGGATTCCTGTCTAGGCTTGATCTAATGCCTTTGGCTTTGGCCCAGGTCCTCAGCTGCTCAGGTGCCGCCAGGACTTACTGCACGAGAATCCAGCAACTCCCACAGGCAGGCAAGGGCAGCACATGTATACTGTAAGAAGGAGCAGGTAAGGAAGAAGATGAGCATAGTCAGACAGACCAGGTCAGAACCAGATAACAGGAGCAGAATGGTGAGGCAAACTCAAGGTCAGGAACAAGCCGGGGTCAGAATCGGGGACGTGAGCAGGTAGCAGGAGTCAAAGGAACAAGCAAAGCAGTATTAAGAGCACCAAGAGCACTTGACCTACAGTATAACAGGCAGTGAGTCAGTTCAGAGCAGGGGATTAATGGATAATACTGAGCACCTGTTTTCAGATTAACAACAGGTGAAACAGGCCATGACTACCTGAAAATACAGGGATGCCATTAGCATTGAACCAGGACCTTATCTGTCTGCTCATATACAGTAGAGACAGTGTAGACTGCATTGAAAACAGCAGGTTACTGCTTCAAGCCCAAGCAGGATCTTACAAAAAGACTAGCATGTGGGGGTATATCTATCTAGCTATCTATCTATATATATATATATATATAGCATTTTTTTATTGCCATTTTTATTAATGACATGAAGGGGCACATTTACTAAGGGTCGAATAGGTAAAATCCTACGAATTCGAATATCAAATTCGTAGGATTTACCGCAAATCCTACGATCGAACGATTTTCCTTCAATCAAAAAAACCTAAGAAAAGTGATGGAGAAGGTCCCCATAGGCTAACATTGTAGCTCAGTAGGTTTAAAGTGGCGAAGTATGTAGTCAAACTTTTTTTTAAAGAGACAGTACTTCGACTATCGAATGGTCGAATATTCGAACGATTTTTAGTTCGAGTCGAAGTAGTAGTTGAAGGTCCTAGTAGCCTATTTGATGGTCGAAGTACCCCCCAAAAAAATTCGAAATTCGAAGTTTTTTTACTTCGAATCCTTCACTCGAGCTTAGTAAATGTGCCCCGAAGAGAAGCAGCGTTTTATAAATTGAACTATTTCTTGTAATAGTCTATCTCTGGGTTAAACAGAGGATGTTGAAGAGGTTAAAGAATATACAATATAAAGCACTTAATTTCCATAAAGCCATAAAGCCGAAACATACACCGCAGAGGAAACCTCACACTGATGAAAACACTTAGCAGCCCATGCCAGTCCTTCAGAGTTTCAGAGAGTCAAATGGCATCTCTGCTTATGCTCAACATTCAGTCATTGAAATGTATAAATCTGGAGTTGAAGTAAACAAGTTGCAAATAATTGCTCCAAAGATAAAATGGAATCTTCTACAGTCAATCTTCTACAGTCAGTCCATGGAATGGTTTATATTTATAAATACGGAACCCTAAATGTGCACCATGTATGACTCCATCGTCACTTTATACTGTGTAGCCGAATGTGACTGTTTGACTTGCTCAGGACTTTATTGTTAAAATAATTCTTAAGCAATATCGTAAATTCCCTGGATTCACAGTATATGTAAACCAATTATTACCTGTGATGTATCAATAATACTATTGTATACCAATAGGGTGACCAAGGGTAAACACTGAGCATTTTCTCTTTTCCAATCTGTCGCAAAAGGAAAAGTCTAGACTTGAGATATATATATAGAGAGAGACTTATCAATACACTCATATATTAAATATGTACAAATACCTATACTAATTGTAAATCTTAAGCTATTGGATATTATGCTTGTCCAAAAATTTATCCAAGCCACCCTTAAAGGAGAACTAAAGAAGTAGCTAGAAATGTTGTACATTATGTTTTGTGCTTCTGTACCAGCCCAAGGCAACCACAGCCCTTTAGCAGTAAAGATCTGTGTCTCCAAAGATGCCCCAGTAGCTCCCCATCTTCTTTTCTGCTGATTCACTGCACATGCTCTGTGCTACTGTCACTTATTGAGCTTAGGGACCCACTCACAATATACAGTACACATAGAATAGAAATGTCACAATATAAGGCTGATTAGTAATTAATACAGATAATTACTACATGGCAGCACAGAAACCAGTCCAACTAGCATCAGAATTTAATAATCAGTCCTGTAGCATCAGGTCAACCTCATTTTCTGCTGGATAATTTGCAACAACCCCTAAGCTTAGCTTCTCAACAGCTGCTCAGAGCCCACTGAGCATGTGAGTGTCGCAGACACTTTCCAAGATGGTGACCCCCTGTGACAAGTTTGAATTCCTGGATCATTACTACTATAGAAGCTGAAACTTTAGGCTAATGCAATAAGGTCATTATATAACATATGGCATTTTTAGCCATATTCATTTTTAGGGTCCAGTTCTCCTTTAAAGGCATTAATAGAATCACCCATTCAGCATTCCACAATCTCACTGTCCTCACTATGAATAACCACCTACACTGCTTGAATGGAGAGTTCTGTTCCTCTAGTCTAAAGGGGTGAACTGTGATCATTGATCTGTTCTATAGAATAAAATAATCTTCCACTATCTGTCTATAATGTCCTCTCATGTACTTGCAATGAGTAATCTAAGTCCAGCAGACAAGCACTTGAAAGAAGTCAGTACTAGTGATTGAGCAAATCTGTATAGATTGTATGTAATTGAGCTCCCTGTTTCTATGCATTTTTGGTGAATCTCCTCCATAACTGGAACACACAACTCTAATTGGCAGTCTAACTGGGATTCCAGATACTGTATGTATGAGATTGCAAATACCGTATATACTCGAGTATAAGCCGAGTTTTTCAGCATCCAAAATGTGCTGAAAAAGTCTACCTCGGCTTACACTCGAGTCAGTGGGCAGTAGCTGAGATTGCAGTCCCTTTTAATCATTCCTATACCAACAGTTCGCTTGGGGAGAGACTGCAATATCACACAGCGCCCTCTGTTGGTTATATGAAAGAATAACAGTGACTGCAATATTACACAGCACCCTCTGTTGGTTATATGAAAGAACAGTGCGCCCTCTGTTGGTTATATGAAAGAATAACAGTGACTGCAATATCACACAGCGCCCTCTGTTGGTTATACGAAAGATTAACAGTGATGGCAATATCACATCACACAGCACCAGCTGCACATAGTAGTGGGACAATGCACACAGTAATCCGTTTGGCAATTCTCTGTCACCATCAGCTTTGCAAAGAAGTCCGGTTGATCGCTGGGGGGAGGTCGCTTTGGCAGAATGTGTGCTGCTGGGAAAAAGGGCTATAGTTGTGTCTAGGCTTATACTCGAGTCAATACGATTTCCCAGTTTTCGTAGGTAAAATTAGGTTCCTCGGCTTATACTCGAGTGTATGTATTAGCCTCAAATCTCAACTTAGCTGACCTTCTAGGTGGGCTTGTCCATCCATTACTCCAGTCCCCTTTGTTGTTAATTGTTAGTTATTGTACAGGTAAGGGATCAATTATTCAGAACGCTTGGGACCTGGGGTTTTCTGGATAATGGGTCTTTCTTTCCCTGGTGGTTTCCAATTGAAAAAAAAGAAGTTAAGATAAATTAAAAGGGCAAGTCAACCCCAAAATAAAATTTTGCCTAATAAAAGAAAACTTAATTCTAAGTTTCCAAAATACATGTATTAAAAAATGTTGGTGCTTTTAAAGTTATTTGTAAAAACAGATGCTACTGAAAGCAGCTTTTGCTTAACTCATAGTTGTTACATCTTAAACAAAGTTGCAAAAGTCTTAGATCCCCAGTAAAGACAGGTCTGTTAATCAGCTGCCTTGTCTTACATTGTATCAACAGTCTGAGACACCAGTGCAGAGAATAGAAAGGGACAGACACTGCTTTCAGTAGCAATAGATATAGAAATAACTATAAAACCATAGAACATTTATAATGAATGTATATTGCAAAGTTGCTTAGAATTATGTTTTCTTTTATTAGGCAAAAATATTTTTTGGGTTGACATTCCCTTTAAGTAACCTTACAGGGCAGATTTATCAAGGGTCGAAGTGAATTCGAGGGAATTCTAAGTAATTTTTGGATACTTCGACCATCGAATAGGATACTCTGACTTAGAATTTACTTCAACTTCGATTCGAAGTAAAAATAGTTTGAATATTCGACCATTTGATAATCAAAGTACTATCTCTTTAAAAAAACTTTGACTTCAATACTTAGCCAAATTAAACCTGCCGAAGTGCTATGTTAGCCTATGGGGACCTTGTACAGCATTTTTTTAAGTTTTTTGAATTCGACGTAAAATCGTTTGATCGTATGTTAAAATCGTTCGATTCGAAGTATTTAATCGTTCGATCGAACAATTTTACTTTGACCGCAGAATACACAAATTCAATGAAAAAAGTTTGAATTTGATGGTCGAATTTCGAAGTATTTTTTACTTTGAAATTCGACCCTTGATAAATCTGCCCCTTAATGCTGTGAGCATGAGTCAGACACTTGCCTGAAAAATGATTAATTTTGTCTAACTGTAGTACCGTACAGACAAAATTCCTTAGTGAGGCAAAAAAACAAGAAAACAATAATCCCTGCGGGTCTGGGTGCTTTTTTTATCATTCTTTATCATCATTAAGTTTTTTTGTGTTCTCTTGAATTTTATGAACTTGTTCTCAAAACGAAGGGTAAAAGGCTTTTGAAACAATGAGCATTTCAGTGGTCTCAGTACACAGCAGTAAAATAAATTTCACATGTAAAACAAAAGTTAAACCATAACTGTGGGGGTGTTTCTGCGAAACAAAAGGGGTCTGGGGTCTGGGGTCTGACTGCCAAAAGAAATGTTTTTGTAAAATGAAGAGTTTTTAGTACTTTCGAAATAGTATCTCAAAAAAAACATAAACTGCATCATTGGGTAGCCTAAATCAGTGCACTGTGTATGGACTATTAGGGTGAGATTTGGAGTAAATGATTTGATCTCTTCGATATTCCCAGAACTAATGTCACAGAGATTATCATGATGATGCTTTTTATCTGTCAATGGTTGATGCGACAATAATGCTGGACTGTAGATAGGTCTTGAAATCTAAAAATTCATCAGATACAGGTAGGGGAGCTGTTATTTAGAATATTCGGGAACTGGAGTTTGACAAATAATTTAGATCTTCATACTAAGTCTACTAAAAAAAATATTTAAACATGAATTAAACCCAATAAGACTGTTTTGTCAATTATATCTTAGTTGGGATCAAGTACAAGGTGCTTTTTTTTTATTATTACAGAGAAAATAATTTTTTGAAAAAAACAATTATTTGATTAAAATGGAGTCTATGGGAGATAGCTTTCCCGTAATTTGGAGCTTTCTGTATAATTAGTTTCTGGGTTATGGATCACATACATAGGGGCCGATTCACGAAATTCGGGTGAAGGGTTCGAATAAAAAAAATTCGAATTTCGAAGTTTTTTTGGGCTAGTTCGACCATCGAATGGGCTACTTCGACCTTCGACTACGACCTTCGAATCGAACGATTCGAACTAAAAATCGTTCGACTATTCGACCATTCGACCATTCGATAGTCGAAGTACTGTCCCTTTAAGAAAAACCGACCCCCTACTTCGGCAGCTAAAAGCTACCGAAGTCAATGTTAGCCTATGGGGAAGGTCCCCATAGGCTTGCCTGTGATTTTTTGATCGAAGGATTTTCCTTCGATCGTTGAATTAAAATCCTTCGAATCGTTCGATTCGAAGGATTTAATCGAAAAATTTGAACGAACGAAAATCCTTCGATCGATTGATCGCAGGATTTGCGCAAAATCGTTCGACTTCGATATTCGAAGTCGAACGATTTTAGTTCCCAGTCGAATATCGAGGGTTAATTAACCCTCGATATTCGACCCTTCGTGAATCGGCCCCTTAGTATTAGTACCAGGACTAGAGGCTATGGTACTCATCCCTATTACTCCCAAAAAACTATTTTTTTAGACTATTTAATAGGGAAACCCATTTTACTTTCTCTCCTCCTTTCTATCCATTTCCCGTTCCATTGTTCTTCACTTTTTGCCTCGTCTTCCCCTTTTACGCATGTTCTTTCAACCTGTATTTTCTCTATTCCTTTTTTATATTTTCTTACCTTTCTTTCATTTCTTACACTTTCCAAGCCCACCTGCCTCTTAATAATTGTATCATTTCATATTACCATAGTATAAATAATATAGCCACTTATGACCAGAGAATAGTTTTCCTTGCTGTATTCTAAGACACTACATTTAAGAATTTCAGTGCCTTTTTCTAGGGTTCCAGTGTAATCCACAAATGTTGCACATAGATCATTCATTCAGCCCTTATAGAGGCCTACAGAACAGCCTGCAAGGATAAGTCTAACATTCTAATCATAATTATTATAGTCCTCATTCTCCGCAATGCTTTACAGAACAAAGACATACACATACATTATAACATTCCCCATATAATTCCCTTTATTGACCACATAGCTAGTTCTTACTTATTCTACTGTCTTCTTCCACCCTTCTTCTCATTATAGGGAATTACTTTCCTGGTTTAAGACAGAGAGTAGTAACACAGACTGGCCCAAGTCAGAAGCAAAGCTGTTTACCAAGCTTGGTTTTGCTGTAGAACTTCAGTTCCATACATATTGTAATCTATTTCACCGAGTGCCCTCTACTACGATATGTAGATTATTGCATTTACACATGGCAATTGCATGGAACAATATAAATTTTTTATTTTTTTTAGTACGTTAATGTAAGAGACCTAAGGAGCATTTACTGATGTTATTAACATTCTATCTGAATACAAGTTTATGGTATTACTGTTGGGGTTGAGCTATTCTGGTGACAACCCATTACTAACACATTTTTGTATGAATTCATAATAAATGAACATAATTCTGATTGAAATCCATGAGCACCCTTCTACTCTCTATTTCTTTGCAAGTCTGTTTTATATTCTCCTTTGGCAATGCACCGAGCAGCCACCTTGATCAATTACGCATAGCATTGATTATTATAAATATAGGCACAGGCTAATAAATAAGTTAGATACATCTGGCATATAGTAATTATTTACTTTCTAAGGTTTATACAGTTAAGTATAAGAAGTAAAAAGGTTTGTAGAACAGAACTGAGTCAAATGTTAAATATTGGGTTGATAAAGTAGTCCTTTGCTCTTTTTGTCTGTAGCCTGACCACACTGTAGGATAGAGAAAGGGGCTGGATAATGACCCGCTACCTGATGATACAGTATGAAAGAGAGTTGGGGTGCTAGTTATTATACAGATTATAGACCATGTAGTCCAGTAATTTTACATTTCATTTTAATTCAGAATAATGCATTTGTTTAAATTAACAAGGCAAGGCATTTACATTTGCTTCATTATTAATTCTGCCAATGCTAAATATACTTTGGGGCTAGATTCACTAAAGAACAAAGTGGCTAACGCTAGCGACAATTCGCCAGCGCTACCATTCGCAGGGACATCGCCAATTCACTAACAGGCGCAGGCGTCAATTCGCTAGCAAAAGAGACGTCGGTACCGTTCGCTCGCACTCTATCGCCAGGCGACTTTTTGCTCTGGTGAAAGATTGCTACTCCGCAAATTCAGTAAAGTGCGAATTTTACTGAACAATACCTATTTTGCCAGATTTGACTTCACCACCTCAGACCAGGCGAAGTGCTTAAAAGAAGCTAGATCTGCCTCACTTACATCATATCTTGTGTGCCGAAAATGCACACAAGTTACAAAAACGATGGCGACTTTCCTTATTTTAAGCGGGATTGTCTGCTTAAGTCCTAACAAACTTTTTTTGGATAAGCGGTTTTCTCCAGACATTTCATAACATATGGAACATTCATTTTACAGTGGGCTCATGTGTAGGGCATTGTATAAATTCTCTACAATTTTTTTTAGCTGACCATACATGATCAAATTTGGTTGGGTGGCTTGGAAATGTTTACCATACTGACTGACTGTCAGGCTACAGTATGTAGGGAACTTCATAGGATCCAACTGTGATCCTTATAGATTACAATCATTGGTCTCTGCTGATACCAAAAATGTTAGTAATTGTTCCCCCTCGTTTAGATCTGGTTCTTTGAGGTCTTGTAGAAAATTATAGCACTCGAGAATGTAACTATAGGGGTTCCCAATCTTTTTTACCCATAAGCTACATTCAAACATAAAAAGAGTTGGGGAGCAGCAGAAGCATGAAAAAAGTTCATCCCGATCCACTGGTTGGGAATCACTAGGGAAAAGGTGTGTCCCAGAAAAGGTACAACACAAGAAGTTGTAACATTTATTTCTATAAAAAGGAGAACACAACGGAGAATTAGGAGAAAATGTGAGAAATTTTAGGAGGATTATCTAAGGGGGTTATTTACTAAACTCCGAATGCAAAAATCAAGAAAAATTTGTTATTTTTTTTAATAAAATCTGATTTTTCTGAATTTATTAAACCCTGAGAATGTAAAAGTCAGAATCTTAAAATCCGGCATCTTAGACCTTGCATATAAATCAATGGGAGAAATCCCAATGATTTATTGAAGTGCAATACCCCAACGTTTTCAGATGAAAATTCCGAAAAAAAACCCTTGAAAATCCAATGGAAAAATCCAAAAAAAAAAAGTGAAAATCAGATTTTTTTTCCCCGCAAAGCAAATTTTGGCAAAAATGTAATAATAAACATAAAAACCCAGAGCGGATTTGTTCGGAGTTTGTAGCTAGTGATGGGCGAATTTGCGCCGTTTTCCTTTGCCGAAAAATTTGTGAAACGACGCCGGCGTCTCGTTTTTGATGCCGGTGTCCGTTTTTTTGGTGAAAATGCATCGGCGTCCAAAAAACGGACGCCGGCGTTCCATTTTTTTTTGACGCCGGCGAATTTTCGCCAGTGAATTTTTGCGCCCGTTTCGCGAATTTATTCGCCGGCGGCGAATCATGCAAATTTGCCGCAAATTCACGCCTGGCGAATAAATTCGCCCATTACTATTTGTAGCAGAAAAAATTGAGATGAATTTGGACTTTGAGAAATAACCCCCTGAGTATCATGCATAAAGATATCACTAAAAGCCACAACATTACCAAAATGTTGCCATGTGTGACTAAGTGTAGCTTGATTTTGGTAGGAGTCCTAGCATTGGGGCATAGCCAAACATAGCAAGATAATGTATAAATTAGGAGAAGAACAAGACAGGGCAATATACTTAAGAACATGGATGGTATATAGTTTAGATGTACAAGTATTCAATGTGTAATGGACAACTGTTCTGGCAACATCAACTGCCGACTGCATCTTAAATCTTGTAATATCTTCTGTCTTACTTATATCTTATAAGGTATCTAAGATACATCTTATATACCTTAAATCTTATTTAATGTATCCATATCAATAGAACTGTTACATAGTGTTTATGAAAATATATGAATACAACTTTCAAGGAAAGAAATGTGGAGGGAAGGAAGAAGCATGGCAAGTAGCAAATGAGAGGGAAATAGAAGAGAACTGTGATTTATAGGTTGAGCAATAAAAAAGTGGAGAGATATTTCCCCTAGATAAACCCCAAACCATGGTCCAAATAAACACAGAGGTTGCGAGTGTATAGTCTAAATTGTCTGAAAGTGTTAAACTTTAAAAAATGAATCCAGTATACTAGTTTAAAGGAGAAGGAAAGCTACCAAGGCAGTTTATTGCCAACAGAGTAGCCACAATAGTGCAAGCTAGAATGCCATTTTTATTCTTTAGGATGTTTTCCATACCTGAGTTAACAGCTCTAGACACTTTCTCTGTTTGTTTAGGATAGCAGCTGCCATATTAGCTAGCTGTGCCATCACTTCCTGCCTGAGTCTCTCTCTGCTCGCTCATAGCGTTGAGCTCAGGTTACAGCAGGGAGGGGAGGAGGGAGAGGAGCAAACTGAGCATGCTCAAGCCGTAGCCTTGGAAGTTTAAGCTGAAAACAGCAAGTCTGATACAGAAGCCCATGTGTACACAATAGAAGGAAAGAAATGTTGTGTTAATTTTGACAGAGGACTTAGAGCAGCATTACTTTGAGGGTTTATTTATGTATTCATACATTATTATGATAAAACTTACTTAGTTTAAACCTTTTCTTCTCCTTTAATGACTTTTCAGCATACACTGTGTCAGCATTCCCTTTCCTGTTTCAGCCATATAATATTCACACTGAGATATCATTCTGAAGGTGCATCTGTCATACATACTGAGCAGCGAGGTTGGCAGCTTTACACAGTACTGATCTGGGTTGTCTTATCGGAGCTGCTGCAACTCGGCTGATCAAATGCCTTGTGTGGCGACTGGGAATGACAGTGCTGCTTGTGATGCAGTGCAGAGTGGGTAATTCACCACTAATGTTTAATAATTAATGGTTTTATTTTGATGGTTCATACTTAGCAGGTACAGTAAGTGTCAGGGAAAGCTGATGTCTAAAATGGTATTTGATTTCATTAGATACAGTACGACCGTTTTGCTGCAGCAATTACACAACAGTTGTTTACTCCGTTCCTCCTTATTATAAACATTAGGATTAGATTTGGGGAAAATGTGCCGTGTAATGTTCAGAGGAATGTATGTTAGTGATATTCAGAGGGGTTTGCACAGAGGGCTAAATTAAACTACTTTCCAATCTCTTTGTGTATGTTCCAGCCTTAGACAATCAATAGAAGCTTCCCACAGGCAGTATTTCATAAGCAGCAGCTTCCTTTCAGGTCAGCACGTCTGTAACATAAAGAAATAATCATATGCTTGTGTGTTTGCCCAGTGTGGATATGACAGTGTGCACAGAATAATAAATACAATCTCATGGAATATAGCTCCACATCTTGGATACATATGGGATTCATGTTAAAGCAGTCCTGATTCCACAACCAAAGTTCATGTTGACTTAAAATAACTAGGGATGCACCGAATCCAGGATTCGGCCAAGATTTTGCCTTTTTCAGCAGGATTCGAATTCGGCCGAATCCTTGTGCCTGGCCGAACCGAATCCGAATCCTAATTTGCATATGCAAATTGTGGGGAGGTCGGGATTTCACGTGACTTTTTGTTACAAAACAAGGAAGTAAACCAATTTTTTTCCACTTTTTCCTTTCTCGCCCCTAATTTACAAATGCAAATTAGGATTCGGTTTCGGTATTCGGCCGAATCTTCCAAAATGGATTCGGCCAAATCCAAAATAGTGGATTCGGTGCATCCCTAAAAATAACAAATCATGCCATGCAGCTACAGGCAGGCTTCTTGCCGAGGCTGCTGCCTTCTTTCTATATGCCATTTTTCAAACCAAGAAGCAAAGTACCAAATAATGAGACAGATGAAGAGGTCAGGGCACAACCACAGCTTAAAGAACATGCATAGATCTCAACCAAAAATGACAGGCAAGAGATCTGCTGACACCAGGCACTCAAAGTTCTGGTTTCTAATACTGGTAAAGTGCGGCAATAGGCTTCCCATGAACTTAATCAAATGGCTTCATAATCTGACAGATACCTTTATGGGTGTTTCCGTTGAAGATGTAGAAGGAAATTTGTATAAAATGCCATTGAGATACATAGCCCATTCCCCTCATTTAATACCCTACTTTACCCCCAATTTGTGAATTTCGAATAGGTACAAATCAACAAATTTGTGATAAAAAAAGTATGCATACACCAAATCTGTCATTTTTGGATTTGGCCAAATAATCAGTCCTCCACAAAAGATTCTGGATTCTGGAGTGTTGCAGCTTGTGATGGGTATTGCACAGTTTTCAGGATCTCTGTCAGTGGCAGTCTAGGGGAATTCCTACCATCCCTAGTCTCAACACGTTAGTCCCTACTCCGGGTCAGTAATATCCTGGGATCTTAATCCCTCTAATATCCTCGGCGGAGCCTTGAGCTGCTCAACTATATATCCTCTCTATCACTCCTAGAGTGATCTATAAAAGAGTATGCTATCTAATTACTAGGGCCAATGCGCCTAGGGTCGGCATATACCCATTCCCTTCCAGCCTGCGTGGTTGGGCTAAAGTAATGGACCCAGACCTCATTGTTCCCAAGACCTTTATACTACTGCACAGTGCCATCTGGTGTACACTGTGAGAACTACAGGGGTTACATAAGCACAAGGTCCCCCATAAGGACCCACTTAGGTGTCCATATTACTATGGATGTGCCTGTCTTTAAAGGAAAACTATACCCCCCAAACAATGTAGGTCTCTATGAAAAGATATTGCATAAAACAGCTCATATGTAAAACCCAGCTTCATGTAAATAACCATTTTCATAATAATATACTATTCTAGTAGTATGTGCCATTGGGTAATCATAAATAGAAAATTGCCATTTTAAATAATAAGGGCCGCCCCCTGGGATCGTAGGATTCACTGTACTCTCAAACATACCAACAAACCACAAACCACTTAATATGATATGAACTATTTGTTGCTTAAGTGTTCATTTTGGGGGTATAGTTTTCCTTTAATGTGTAAGGGAGTCTAAATTTTCACATCCCTACAAACTAAAAATTCGGATTTTAAACTAAAAAAAACATGAATTTTTCGGGTTTTTGGTATTCCCTGTTTAGTAAATAACCCCTAAATGTCATGCAGGAATTTAGATGATTGGAAACAATCATATGCGCTGACCCATGAGGTTATGAAAAATGGATGGCTCTGGGCTAAGAAATGTTCTTTACTAGATTTGCTTTTCGTTTTTAAGAAAAAGGAGTGGCCATAGACGTAACAATTACGATCTTTCTTGGAAAAGATCTTTCCAAGAAAGATCGTTTGTTTCAATACACACGTGTAGAGCTGAATCGTCAGATATACAGGTAGATATACGGGAAGAAACAGTAGAATTCTACCTGTATCTGACGATTCAGCACTAACAATGGCCGATATTTGGGTCCCTTCAAAGGCACCCGATCAAAATTTTCCATCCAGCCTGATTGACGAGCCGACCGACATCCAAGTCTTCTGCCGACATCGGTCGGCTCTTTTTCCACCATACAACGAATATCGGATGAAAATTTGTTTCGTACAATATTATCTGTGCGTCTAAGGCCACCTTAAGATACAAAGCAAGTAACAGTACAGCACATGCACTAGAGGATCTGTAAAGCTAGAAGAGAGCAGCAATACAATCTATGATCTTTACACAGGCACACCATAGACTTAGCGTAATAAAGAGCGCGTGGGCACAAACATGTTGTAGCGCTTGAATAAATCAATAAGTAAGCAATAATGTTCTGCCTGATTCTCCCAGTGAGTTATTTGTTTTTGGATTAGTGCCTTTAGCTAAGGTAGATGCTGGGGATTGCAGCAACAGCATTGAGTCAAAAACAGTGGGATTTCCCAGGAATGTATTGTTTGGAGGCTTAGGCTACATACATGGAAACAATGAAAAATGATATAGCCAAATGTAATCCCATTTCCTTATATTTATTACAGGCATGCTATTATTCTATAAGTGTCAATAAGGGCACGTCTCTGTAAAAATATCATATTCTTTTTATCTGCAAGTTACTACAGGTATGGGATCCATTATCTGGAAACCCCTTATCCAATAAGCTCCTAATCATGTGAAAAGGCCATCTCCATAAACTCAATTTTAAGCAACCAATTATAATTTTTTATTACAATTTCCTTTTTCTCTGTAATAATAAAACAGTACCTTGTACTTGATCCCAACTAAGATATAATTAATCCTTATTGGAGGCAAACCCAGCCTATTGGGTTTAATTAATATTTATATTTAGTAGACTAAATGTATGGAGATCCAAATTACAGAATGATCCCTTATCGGGAAAACCCCAAGTCCCGAGCATTCTGGATAACATGCCCTATATCTGTATTTCCAATTATATTTCCTATGAGATATAAGAGCTTCTTTTTTTAAATGGGCAAGGAGCAAAGTGCAAAAACAAAGCACTATGTTTGCCGTCCACCATGTCTGTCGGTATTAACTCCATCAAAAGCCTTACTGAATGCACACGGAACACTAGCACTGCCCCAGGGGTACACATGTGAAAATGTATGTCATTCTATTGGATTTAAATTATCATATCAGCACTTGCAATTTTTTATTACAAGTCAGTCTGAGAATCTTCCACCTTTGATTGATCCGTCCGCTACTCTGATGGGACTGGTAATCCAGAAAGAACAATTAATGTTGAATGAGTGTTTTGTAGAACTACTTCCTTCATGCACGAGGAATCCATTACTGCTCTGCCAAAGGCAAATGCAAGTATTAAAAAATGTTTGTGCTGCTTGGGTATATATTTCTGGAATCCATAGATTAGAATTTCATTGCTCAGTCCTGTCAAACCATGTTATGTGATAGCCATAAAAATGCATCCATCATATCTGGTTTAGTTTTCCTTTGTGGGTTGTGCTTTTCCATCTTGATTGTTTTGGCATATTGTTCAAAAATAGCCCAATCAGCCACATTCTGTCAGTATGTAAATGAAGCGATGAGTTGGACAGAGTTTCAGAGGAGCTGTCTCAATTTAAAATGCTTTGAAACAAGCTAGCGGGGGACTTATAGACTTAATTATTACTTATTTTATACACTGGCCAATGATGAAGACCAAGAGCTTTATTTAATTAACTATACTTGATCAAGGATGAAAATATGGGACGTCTATAGTTGTAATTTTCATTTTTTTACTATTTTTATAGGAAAAATAAACTACTCTATTAGTAAGTGGGTCCAATGTTCTTCTCTAAATTAGTATGTAGGAAAATATTCTATGTAGAAAAAAGGAAAAACCCAGATTTCAATTAAAATTGGAGTGTATAGTCCAAGCAGATCTCAATCAGGGATAGTCTTGTCCATCAATTGATGTGGTGCTTCAAAAGAACCGCACGGTCAAGCCAGGAGTGATCTAAAAATAAATAAGTAATAAGAAGGGTGCACTCCCCTCGTGTCAAATCTTCACAAACAATTTATTAATTGAAGATAAAATGCACTAACAATATTTGCAGGTATCAATTGCGTATAATAACACAATTGGAAGGTTCAATTTCCATCAGTGTGTCTTCCAAAGATTCAAACACCAGGCCCTCTCTACCTAGTTGTAGCTTACAATGTTGATTTCCTTCCCATTTAGTGACCCAAAGACCCTGCAGACCTCACTCCAGAGGAAGCCTGGCAATTTAAAGGGAGTTTCCATAAATAACCATAAATTTGACTTTTGTCCAGTTTGATATCTCTTTGTTAACTTTCAAAAGCCATTCACCCAAGAAAGCCATCATTTTTCGTGACTTCCAGGTCATAACCAGCCACTTCATAGTTCATAGCACTAAATTGTTTAGAGTTTAAAAAAATGTCTTATAGCAACACACTCTACATGGCAAAAAAAAAGTGAATACAAATGTATTTTAGAATATTTCTTGGGACCTTGAATAAAACCATGAAAAGTCACCAGAAAAAAAATTGGCAAAGGTTGGTGAAGTTCAATAGGAAGCAATAGAAATTGTTTCTAATAGCTTTAATTACATATGTATTTTCCCACCTCATTAAAACTTTCAAGTTTTTAGCCTCACAGAAAAAGAATGAAACAATGTGATTCTCACTGGTGTGCACAAGTTGTAGTTCTTTTTTTGCACTCACAGGTTTTTTTTTTATTGAATAGACCTTCATGATTTATGGCTATGGATGCATCAAATCCAGGATTCAGTTCAGGATTTGGACAGAATTCGGCCTTTTTCAGCAGGATTAGGATTCACCCGAATCCTTCTGCCCGGTCGAACTGAATCTGATTCCTAATTTGCATATGCAAATTAGTGGCGAGGAGGGACAGTGTCGGACTGGCCCGACGGGACACTGGGAAAAAACCCAGTGGGCCCCTGCCGGGCCAGACCACCTCTCCAGATATTGGGATTTGAAAAAAAAAAACATTTCGGCACAGTGCAGTGCCATCTGCGCATGCGCATGAAGGAATAATGTTGCACATCCGCACCGAGCAGCTCCATGAAGAATTCAAGCTGAGACGGCACATCACAGTAGGGGGCGGGGGGCTCGAGGGGGGCCCTGGACAGCAGTCCCAGTGGGCCCTGGTCCCCCCAGTCCGACCCTGAGGAGGGAAATCTTGTGACTTTTTGTCACAAAATAAGGAAGCATATGCAAATTAGGATTCGGATTCAGTTCGGTATTTGGCCGAATCTTTCATGAAGGATTCGGGGGTTCGGCCGAATCCAAAATAGTGGATTCGGTGCATCCCTACTTATGGCACATCGGATGTGAAGAGGCATAATGGTCAAAAGTGGTTTCTAACTTGAAATCTGGGGACCCCTATAAAAGTCTGATTCAAAATATTTAATTTAAGCCACACCTACTTTTTACCACTCACTTATAATCACACCCACACAAGGTAATGCCCACAAAGTTCCATAACAAAAAAACCCCCAGAAAATAAAAAAAGTGTGTATAATCATGTTATTCTTTGCATTTGCTAGCAATGCAAAATCAGCACCCCTACAGCAGAATCATGGGATGGGCAAGCCAAAAACAGGGGCATTCTTGAGGGATTAGCTGCAGGCAGGGCCTTTTTCATGGGGACCAATGTCCTTAAATGGGAACTAGTGGGGACCCTTTAGGGAATGCCAAAGGGAGGATTCCCAGAAAATCTCCACCTGACAATGCCAGATCATTTTCATAGTCATTTAGATTGGAAGTGGCTGTAGGTAGGGGCTGCTCCAGTTCTCCTTATTTGCCAAAGGTCTAAAACACCAGACATTGCTTCTGTTACATTTATACATTCCAAATACCATCTGTATACAAGTATATATTGTAATGAAACTCTAAACTAAAATCACAATATTGCAAACCTGTATGGTTTTCGTACTTTTAGCAGTAAAAATGTAATCAGAAATCCTAATCTTGAACATTCATCAGCTCGTGCAAGAATTACTGCTAATGAGAACATGGTTTAATGATATCCTATTTAAAAATAAATTACAATTAAATGAACTTCAACACCACTAGCAGAAATAATCATAATGAGCAATCAGTTGTGCAAGCTACAATGATAGATTATTCACTGTTTATCATCACGGGTAATTTCAGTTCATATAGAGATTTAGAAAAACAGTAAAATTCATTTTTAAAATGATTTATAGTTATTGAAACATTCCAGGGGTGGTTATGTGTGCTCCTGAATCCCTGGCACATGAGAATACCCACATTAGAGGAACCAATGGCCGTTTTCCTGGAAGTGGGGGTAATTGTTCCCGTTTACAATACTTTATTTAGAATATGCAGTGAGAGGCCCCACATAGAATATGAAGTGCAGTTTTAGGGGCAAATTCACTAACCTCCGAAAATTCGCCAGCGAAGGCTTCGCTCATATCGCAACACTTCGCCAGGCGTACATTCGCCAGGACAACAGTAATTCACTAAAATCAGAAGTTGTGTCCAGGGCGCTGAATGCTGACAAAGTAGCGCTAGTGTTACTGCGGCAAGAGATACGAAGTTGTGCTAGCGTTGGCTAATTTGCATACGGCGGGAAGTTAATAAAATAAAAACGGAAAACCTTAATAAAATAAAATAGAGTTGTTATATTGCCCTATACATGATCCCAGTGTATAGTTTATGTGCCATATGTTAGGAAATGTAGGGGGGAAGCCAGTTACCCCAAAAAAAATTTACAATATTTTGCAGCCTATCACCCTGAAAAATGAAAAGTCAACATCGTTTTTTGGGAACAATTTTCAACTTTTTTTTGAGGAACTTCTATCTACTCTATTGCACTTCGCCTGGTCTGAAGTGGCGAAGGCAAGTCTGGCGCAAGAGGTAACGTTCAGTCAAATCCGCATCTTAATGAATTTGCGTAGTTACGTCCATTTGCCACATCGCAAATTCGCCAGGCGTTAGGGAGTGAATTACCGCCAGAGTCTATCTCCTTCGCTAACGAAGTTATGCCAGCGACCGTTAATCGGCGAAGTAACAAAATGATGTCACACTGGCGAATTTTCGCTAACGTTTGCCCTATATTAAATCTGCCCCTAAGTCTCTGGTAGGGATGTAGCGAACCGCCGTGTATGTGTTCGCGAACGCGAACAGTTCGCGAACTTCGAACATCCGAAAATCGTTCGATTCGAACGATCGAAGGATTTTAATCGTTCGATCGAACGATTTTCGTTCGAATCGAACGATCGAAGCCATTGGATCGAATGATTTCATTCAATCCAATGGCTTCGATCGTTCGATTCGAACGAAAATCGTTCGATTTTAGCGATCGAATGGTCGAATGGTCGAACGATTTTGACGCGAACGCCTATTGGCGAACGTCGCGCGACGTTCGCGAACTTGCGGCGGACACGAACAGTCGAAGTTCGCGCGAACTAGTTCGCCGGCGAACAGTTCGCTACATCCCTAGTCTCTGGTATCCAAAAAAATACATGAATGAAATAGTCCATAGAAGAGCATCTAAGCTGATAAAGTGTAAATAAAGTCTCAGTTATGAAGGAAAGCTGGTCAAGTTGACATTACCTTTTAGATAGGAAATATAATCTAACCTGAGACAGGTTATATTATACAGAAGGCAATTGGGGTAATCTAATCTCAATATAATACTGGTATGGGATCCATTATCCAGAAACCCATTAGCCAGAAAGCTCAGAATTTTAGGAAGGCCATCTCCCATAGACTCTATTTTATCCAAATAATACAACTTTATAAAAAATGATTTCCCTTTTCTCTGTAATATAAAACAGTACCTTGTAGTTGATCCAAACTAAGATATAATGAATCCTTATTGGAGGCAACACCAGCCTATCGGATTTTCTAGTAGACTTAAAGGGAAGTATATAAAAAATGAAGATTGAATACTGTATATGTTTCACCACACTGAAATAAGAAACTTTCTAAATATAATCAATTAAAAATTCTGTACCGTTTTTGAAATGATCAAGTTTATCTTCACTAGCCCTCACTCAGCAGCTGTTTCACTTCATTCTGTCTTCATGCAGGAATTGGGTGTCCTATTTTCATTGAATGTTAGATCCAATATATATTTTAGGGGGGCTCCCTTTCCCAGCAAATGTAATAGAGCTACAGTAACTCAAATAACCAACTCCAGCACAAACAAAATGTAACAAACTAACTGACTTTGACACAAACCCTGCCTGCAGAGAGATAGGATTTCTGGTGATTTTAATAGAGTGAGTTCGAAGACATCTTCTAGGCAAATTGAGCCCCCGTCCCCAAAGGCTGTATTAGACTTAACTGTAATTTAATATCAGATTCCCAACTCCTACATGAAGACAGAATGAAGAAAAACAGATGGTGAAAGGAAGAGAGTGAAGAGTAACTTACAAACAGGCCAGAATTTAAAATTGATCATATAATTAGTGATGGGCGAATAAATTCCGCAGGCACGAATTTTCCCGCAAATTCCCGTTTTTCGCTGTCGAATAAATTTACAAATCTCTTGCGAAAATTCGCCGGTGAATAATTGTACAAAATGTACAATCTTTTGCAGCCTATCACCCTGAAAAATGAAAAGTCGCCAGCGTTTTTTGGGACTTTTTCAACTTTTTTTTGAGGAAGTCCTATCTACTCCATTGCACTTCGCCTGGTCTGATTTGGCGAAAAATCGCCGGTGAAAATTCGCCTGTGGTAATTTCCGATTTTCATGATTTTTTCGTGAAAACGTTCAAAATGCTCTGTTTTTTCATGAAAAAGTTCGAATTGCTCGATTTTGAGTGAAAACGTCCGAATTTCATGAATTTTTCATTAACTTTCCGCTTTCACGATTTTTCGCGAATTTTGCAGGATACAGGAGAGATTCACCCATCACTATATATAATTTTAGTTACCTTTCAGAATCAAATTCAAATTAATGACACTGACTTTCAAAGCACTTCATAACTCTGCCCCACCCTACATCTCTGAACTCATCTCTATATACTCACCCACTCGCTTACTACGCTCCTCTACTGACCTGCTACTCAACTCTTCTCTCATTACCTACTCACATGCTCGCATTCAAGACTTTGCAAGGGCTGCACCCCTCCTCTGGAATTCTCTCCCACGGTCTGTCCGACTTTCTCCCAACCTTTCTGCTTTCAAAAAATCTCTGAAAACTCACTTTTTTCGAGAAGCCTACCCTCACTCTGCTTAACTACCAAACGCAACACCACATACAGTACCACATTTCTCACCCACTTACTTCGATCTTGCCCACTCCCACACCTTGTGTATTACTCCCTTCCCTTTAGACTGTATGCCTATGCATAGGGCCTTCCTCACCTTTTTGTACCTGTATTGATTGTGATGTTTGTTACTCCATATATTCTATATATGTAATTCGTGTGATGTAGTTGTATAATCACATTTACTTTACAGTGCTACGCAATATGTTGGCGCTATATAAATACATGTTAATAATAATAATAATAATGATGAAATTTTGATTTTAGCGATAGCTCCCCTTCAAAGTATGGAGAACCAAATGTCAGAAAGATCTGTTATTCAGCCAAGACAAAAGAATGACGAATTATTATAATTATGTAAAGTATCAGTGGCAAGTCTTGCTTTTGCTGAGGCGTTGGTGACTGGTCTGCAGTAACAAATGCTAACGCTAAACTAGATTTGCCATAATTGAGCAAATCTATAAATGCTTGTCCAAGAGGGAAATGGAGCCCTTTGCTCAAAAACATGGTCCAGCCCACTGGATCCCAGTTGGACAGGCCTGTTGTAATGAAATCATTTTCAGACAGGGCTAAATAAAACAGTGGTGTACTTCAGACATCCATACATAACTAATGTTCAGGAAGAAATTCCTAATTATATAAATTCTTACAGATGATACATGCCCAGATTTAAAATGTTTATCATGTGAAAACTCATGGACGAAATTCAATTTGAGATGCAATTCAATTCAGAAAAGTTTTATTCGTTTTAATATTAAACAAGCCTGTTATTTGGCAGAATATTTATCACAGATTCCACAAAATCTACAAGCACAGAAATAAATTATAATAGCAATACCAGTAATAATATTTGATTTAAACACACTAATCTAAACCAAGATTTCTCTGCTCAACATTAGAACTAAAAGACTAAATAATGAAGACAATTTATCATTATTGTGAATGGATTGATATTATGGCATATATAGTATATATTATCCATACATTTAAGTATGAACTGCCTCTCTTTGTCATCCAGAATTTTCAAATAAATAGACCATATTTAACTGAAATGTGTTCTCAATGCTTGGTTTCCGGTTCTTCATTGTATAGCGTCTGGTAGACAAAGGTTATATAAGTATGATTGTACATTCTCTAAAGAAGGGACATTTTCCATAATGCAATATAAATAGATTGACTTGCGAGTTGCTGTCATTAATAAGAAACAGAAATTCAATATATCATCTGAAAAGTTAAAGGTCGAATTTTTATTTGGCAATTGAAGAGAATGTGTTTGGTCTAGTAAAGCAAATAGTGGAGCTTATACTAAATTCACTTTAGTTTTATCTCGGAAAAAATAATAGCTCAATTTTATTCCAAAGCATTCTTATGGTCAGACAAGACCATAAGAACTAAGAAATTTCTATATTTTGCTCTTTGCATTTTGGGCAAAATGAAACCGTAAGAGAATCAGATAATTTTTATATATAGTACTATATGAAAGATATATAAGCCCATATTGTTGGTTAATAAAATGTTTATAATTCTGTAATGTCGATAAAAGTTGCTTAGATGTGATATTAGATTTCATGAAGGAAGACCGTTTAACTCCCGCCTTACTTAAAGGATTGTTGTTTTCTGAAGGTGAATTAAAAAGCATTTGGGAAATTAATGAGATTTTATTATTTGATGGGTCCTCAATTATTTTTAAGAAGGAATCAAACAGATGATGTTCGACCAGTTGGCCAATATTTCTCATCTTAAAGGAGAAGGAAATGCTTTGTGCACTTGGGGGTGCCAAATGTTAGGCACCCCCAAGTGATTGTATTTACTTACCTGAAACCCCAGGCAGGTGCTCTTATCAGCAGAAAACTGTACAGGCCCGGGGTTATACCAGTGAGCACCACGGGGCACTGGCTTCTTCTTGCTTCAAATTTCCTGGGGCAAACGTATGCGCAGTTGAACGGAATAGCCGACTTTTTAGTTAAAGTTCGTCTTTTTGTTCTACTGCGCATGCACAGCCACACGAAGAAAGTGGTAGATGGAAGAGGATTGCTCCATGGTGCTCGCTGGTATAACCCCAGGCAAGAGCAGTTTTCTGCTGATAGGAGCACAGGTAAGTCAATACAATCACTTGGGGTGCCTAACATTTGGCATCCCCAAGTGCACAAAGACTTTCCTACCCCTTTAATCAGTTTAATATCATTCTTTAGTTGGGAATAAGTCAATCTGTCTTTCTCAGACAGCCCGTGTGTATTCTTAACTGTTCTTCAAGACGGAGGATCACCAGATCAAACTGTAGTATTTCTAAATTAAAAAAAAAAATTTCATTCCAACTAAGTAATCTTATCCCTTATCCCTTTTTAGAATTTTCCAAGCTATGATTGTGAATCGCCTCTATAAGTTTTCACATGATAAACCCTGCGGTAACTTTTTCTCACTGAACTGAATGTAGCCCAATGTGTAGAATAATACATTCATTGTCTAATGATAATAATATTGTATATAGTGATTTGAATTTCAGTGGTCATATGTTTTTTAGGGTAAAGATGCCAATGTTATTTTGAGACAATATGTTATGTAATTATATACCGTTCCTATAATAATGTTCTTTTTCTCAGAAATAATAAAACAATTTCTTGTACCTGATGGTAATTAAGCTGTATGAATCCATATTGGGGGCAAAACAATGCTATTTGGTGTATTAAATGTTTAAATGTCTAAAATCCAACTTAAGGACAGATCCTTTATCTGAAACACCCCAGTTCCCGAGCATTCAGGTTAATAGATCATATTTCAACTTTTTGGAGAAGAGTTTAGGGTGAAATTTTCTTGTTTTGCTGGCTTTAAAAATCTACTAAAATGATTTATTATCACACAGCTGGGAAAACATAAGTTTTCATGGCATGAGATAAGCAATGCTTAAAGGGATACTGTCATGGGGAAAAAAATTTCAAAATGAATCAGTTAATAGTGCTGCTCTAGCAGAATTCTGCACTGAAATCCATTTCTCAAAAGAGGAAACAGATTTTTTTATATTCAATTTTGAAATCTGACATGGGGCTAGACATATTGTCAATTTCCCAGCTGCCCCAAGTCATGTGACTTGTGCTCTGATAAAGTTCAATCACTCTTTACTGCTGTACTGCAAGTTGTACTGATATCACCACCCTCCCTTCCCCCCCCCCAGCAGCCAAAAAAAAGAACAATGGGGTAACCAGATTACAGCTCCCTAACAGCTGCCAGGTAGATCTAAGAACAGCCCTCAATAGTAAAAACCCATGTCCCACTGAGACACATTCAGTTACATTGAGAAGGAAAAACAGCAGCCTGCCAGAAAGCATTTCTCTCCTAAAGTGCAGGCACAAGTCACATGACCAGGGGCAGCTGGGAAATTGACAAAATGTCTAGCCCCATATCAGATTTCAAAATTGAATATAAAAAATCTGTTTGCTCTTTTGAGAAATGGATTTCAGTGCAGAATTCTGCTGGAGTAGCACTATTAACTGATGCGTTTTGAAAAAAACATGTTGTCCGATGACAGGATCCCTTTAATATGTAAGTAAAAAAAAATAAAAATGTGGCTGGCCAACCTACCATCTGTATATAAATTCACAGGTAATGTAAAAACAAAATCACCATCTGTATAAACACCCCTCAGATTCCAAAATTCGCTAACAGAAAAACTATTCGCAATGCGAAAAGTTATGCCTTTGCGCGAACAAATTTTGCTTTGTGCGAATTTAATATAGCTTTTGCGAGCCCGGAAACTGTTTAGCGACCACTTCCGACAGCGAAAGACCGTTTGCGAATTTTATAGTTTGCGCCAATGCGCAGTCAATGTAATAAAACTTCTTAGTGAAAAAGTCGTTATGTTTGCTCCAAACGATTACGACACCTTCAAGCACTACTTATGAGTGCGTAATTCGGAATGCGCAATTAAAATTCGCAATGCAATAACAGTTTAAGGAACAATATTACATTGCGAGATGTGGATTTTTAGTCTTATTGGTGCGAATTGTTTTGCTCTTTGCGACTTTTATTACATTCCCCTGTTAGAATTTTAGGGTGTTTACACAGATTGCGATGTTAGGAGCAAGTGCAGTGAGAAAAGTGCAGTTTCAATTGCAATCACCATTTTACTGAATATAAAAGAAAAAGTTAATAAAGCTAAATAAGTTGCCTAAATTTGCTTCCTTCAATCTAATTTATAGTTAATATTACAGTATTTATGGTGATATATACAGTACATCCCATGTTAGTACAGGGAATTCTTAATGGAGACTACTGAACTGCAAGTAGCACAAGAACAATCCTTCATGGAGACTTTCATTCCAGAAAAAGAGGGGGGTCTTCTTGAACAAGATTATTAAATATGATGAATATCTTACATTCGCCCCCAAGTAATAACTGATTTACCACTTAAATGTACGGATTTATGAGATGGGTTTTTAGCTAATGAAATTGCTGATATGTATTTATTCAGGAAGAAATGTTAATGCCTTGTTAGGCTCAAGAAGAAATGATTGCTTTTTTCAGGATCAATAGGAATGCAATCTTCGTTAGGTTGAACTTCGGCTTTTCTCAGAATGATTCTCTTGGATGTTACAGGTTTTGAAATGATCTTATAGAGACGTTCCAGTGTGCCAGGGCCGCATGTTATAGTGCAGCCATTAATGTTCAACAGTTTAGTGTACTTCACTGTCACAAAAGGATCATTAATACAGCAAAGATTAGTATTGTCATTGCATTTAATATATATAGGGGGGTATTTATTAAACTATTAATAAAACTATTTATCTCATTATTTTATTAAATAAACCATGACCAAACTATTCAAATTAATTGGATCGGGAAAAAACCTGATAAAAAATCCAAATCTAAATTTGAGGTTTAGTATAAATTTGAGGCTTAGTATAAAACCCCCTTAAAGATCTCCATGTAAGGCCTTTTTCACTACCTACTCTCCAAATATGGCAATTTTTATGTTTTGTATGCTTTACCTTTTGGTTAGTGATGGGCGAATCTGTCCCATTTCACTTCGCCAGAAAATTATCGAAGCGGCAAATTTTTTTTGAAATGGGAAAAAATTCACGAAATAGCTTAACATTAGTGAAACACATTGAAGACAAAGAGCGTCATAATAATTTTGACGTGAGCGACAATTTTTATACACGCGACTATTTTGTCCAAATGTATTAATGTCAATGGGCGTCCAAATAATTTTGATGCAGCAATTTTTTTTTCTTGCGCCGGATTTTTCCCCGTTTAATTTTTGCCACGGTTTCGCAAATTTATTCGCCACCTATCCATGACTGGCAAATGTATTTGTCCATAACTACTCTTGGTTAAATGTATTAGCGCCCTTGTATCGTCTTACATACGTTGCCATACATTGCAATATGGAGTTCGAAGAACCTCTGTTCACAGCTGCTGATTTATCAAATGATTCGTAAAGAGTCTTGCACGAATACTAACGTTTTCTTGGCTCTGGTTTAGGATCTCATTGTGGACACCAGATTTAGTAAGTGCCTTCTGCTCTCCAAAAGACTGCCACAAACCCCTGCTGTTCTCATCTCATAACTGGAGCCTGTTACATCCTGTGGATTTGAATCCTAGGGCACAAGTGACTGGTTAAACTGGATCCCTGGGTGATGTTAAATATATAATCCATCATTTACTTTGGTTTGCCCTGTCATAGCAAAGTGAATTTATAGTCACTGGTTCGGTTAAGACAGGGATCCCCAACCTTTACAACCCGTGAGCAACATTCAGAAGTAAAAGCAGTTGAGCAACACAAGCATGAAAAATGTTCCTGGGCTGCCAAATAAGTGCTGTGATTGGCCTTTTGTTAGCCCCTATGTGGATTGTAAGCCTACATTGAGGCACTGTTTGGCAGTAAACCTGGTTTTTATACAACCAAAACTTACCTCCAAGCCTGGAATTCAAAAATAAGCACCTGCTTTGAGACCACTGGGAGCAACATCCAAGGGGTTGGAGAGCAACATGTTGCTCACGAGCTACTGGTTGGGGATCACTGGGTTAAGATATGTTAGGTTTACTTTGTATTATTGTTGTGTTACTACATGTTAATGAAGGGAATAGGGTTATCCAAAATTATTCCCAAGTGAAATAAGAAATAGAAGCTATTCTGTGTGTTATTAAGCGTGTTATGTAGAGTGTCGAGATATTATATGACTATATCAAGCAATATTATAAGCAGAATATTCAGACAATGTTGTGAATATTAACAGTAGATGTTCTACATAAGTAATAAGGTCATTGCTTTTTTGTGGAAAACCAGTAAACTGAAGTTAAGCTTCCTGCTATAACAGCCTCTACTGTTCTGGAAAGGAACCGCTCCTCCTCTGCCTCGCCATTCTGTCAATCCCTGCACTGGCTTCCGTTACCTTTCAGAATCAAATTCAAATTAATGACACTGACTTTCAAAGCACTTCATAACTCTGCCCCACCCTTCATCTCTGAACTCATCTCTATATACTCACGCAATCGCTTACTACGCTCCTCTACTGACCTGCTACTCAACTCTTCTCTCATTACCTCCTCACATGCTCATATTCAAGACTTTGCAAGGGCTGCACCCCTCCTCTGGAATTCTCTCCCACGGTCTGTCTGACTTTCTCCCAACCTTTCTGCTTTCAAGAAATCTCTGAAAACGCACTTCTTTCGAGAAGCCTACCCTCACTCTGCTTAACTACCAAACGCAACACCACATACAATACCACATTTCTCACCCACTTAATTCGATCTTGCCCACTCCCACACCTTGTGTATTACTCCCTTCCCTTTAGAGTGTATGCCTATGCATAGGGCCTTCCTCACCTTTTTGTACCTGTATTGATTGTGATGTATGTAACTCCATAATTCATGTGATTTAGTTGTATAATCACATTTACTTTACAGTGCTATGTTGGCGCTATATAAATACATGTTAATAATAATAATTATAATAATATAATTTCCATTGGATGTCAGAGCAAGGTCATTTGTTTCCATTCAGCCCAAAAGCATTAGTGAAGTTGGGTGCTGATGTTGAAAACAGGTCTGGGTCACAGTCAAGTTTTCAGTTCATCCCACTGGTGTTAAGTTGGGTGAGGTTAGGGTATGTCAATTTTGTACAGGCTTCAATTTGTTTGCTAAAACATGAAAGAGAATTCTGTTAACTGTTGTCACGAAGCAGGAAATTGAATTGCCAAGAATGTCAGTGTACACTGTAGCCTAAAGTTTTGCTTTCAATGGAACCAAGGGCCCTGGCCTAAACTGTGCATAAAAGCCCCAGACTATTATTTCTTCCTCACCAAATAGGAAGTGTTCTCCTGGCATATGCCAAACCCAAAGTTTTCAAACTTCCAGATGGTGAAATGCAGTTTATTATACCTGGTGATATGTTTCAGTTGCTCTAGAGTCCAAAGTGAGATGCCATTTATTATTCCTAAGGATGTGTTTCCATGGCTCCAGAGTAGTGATGGTCAAATTTGTCACAAAATTGTGAAAAAATTTGTGAAACGCATTGAAGCCAATGGGCGTCAAAATAATTTTGACACGCATCAATGTTGACGCCCGCAATATTTTAATATTTTGTCCAAATGCATTAAAGTCAATAGGCGTCCGAATAATTTTGACATACAACAATTTGCTATGCGTGCAACTGTTCTGACACACGCCAAATTTTTTTGATGCAGCAGATTTATTTGCTGGCGGCAAAACACAAAAATACACTGCAAATTCGTGCCTGGTGAATTTATTCGCCCATCACTACTCCAGAGACCAATGTGGTGCACCTCTTAGGGGATGCTTGGCATTACACATGATGATGTTAGATTTCTTTGCTTCTGATCACCCATAAAAACCTCACTGTCATTGAAGGGAGGCAGCAATAAGAGTTCCAACTGAGGACAGGCCATTTTAGATTTTAGGAAGGTCTGGTTACTTTTGGCTAAATACTGTATATTCCTAAGTTGTAAGGTTTGTACTTAGTTTCTCTGTAAGTTCCTTCCTGTTCTAGATTTCTCTTCAAATGAAAACTGTGTTGATTGATTAATAAAGGGAACTTAATTGTAATTTCAGGGTATGAAAATGATTTCACGGGAAACAGTCAAGGACTTTGAGAACCAACAGGAACATTTATTTGTATAGTACCATGCAACTCACTGATTTTTAAAGCGAGCAGCTCATTACCCGTAGGTACAGTACAATGCTTCTCTCAAGAAGAATTTAGAATTCAGTATATTTATAGCATGCACCCTAGTACTATGTGTTGAAATTCAGAGTAGAAGCTTTTTTACGCCCACGCAGGTGTTATTTAAATTAACCTTATACAATGTCCTTTCTGATATGTCAACCATCATGTTGAATATTAAATAGGGGAAGAAAGAGAGAACAATTTTTTAACCACAAAAATGTTACACTGGCATATGCTGACTATATTCAGAGAGAAACATATGCCTGCAAAGTTTTATGTAACTCTCTGCACACGTTATGCCTAAACTAAGCGGCTCCTTTTTGCAAATATTGGGATATTATAAATACTGTAACCACTGTTGTAACAGGTAAACTTGTGTATCATAGCTGATGTATGTGTGCAAAAGTTCTCATTAGACCCCCCCTCCAATTCTGCTACTAATACCTCCCTTACCTGAATCCTGCTTCTCTAACTGGCAGTTGGCAGATTGGGTGTTAAAGCACACTTAGCATCCTATAGTGGCAAATGGTTAGAGTATTCACTAATCCACCAGCAGAATAGAAAGGACTATTGCTGACCAGGTATACCAGGTAACAAAGTAATTCATAATTACATAGTTACAGTAAGTATAGTTGGTAGTTAGCAAAGTAAAATACTCATGTCCCCTCGCAAGTGCCTTTTCTCCAGAGAAAACAACCCCAAGCTTGATAGTCTACATGTAGTACCATAAAAGTCCAAAGAGCATAGGTCACTTCAGTTCTTTGCTGCAACCAACTGGATTATTCAGCACAACATGTTTCAGGCGGCAGGTATCCTGTCTCCAATGCAAACTTCACAAACAATCTATAATCATTACTATCCCACAGGAACTGTGCCAACCCTCTCAAACAACTGTAACCCTTCAAATAGCACATTCAATTCAAATGCCCTTGTACCATATTATCCTTGACTGTTGTGCGATACCTAAAAATCTTCATATCATACATTGTAAAGCTAAATGTCATGTTTAAAATATCCACAAATATCCATAAGGATTACACATCGTTTGTGAAGTTTGCACTTGTTTGCACTTGAGAAAGGGTCCCCTGGTCAGTTGCAGCAAAAAAATGAAGTGCCCTGTGTTCTTTCCACTTTATAAAGGTACTACAGGTGTAAGTGTGTTTTCAGCAGTGGAAATTTAGGAGCAATTCAGTGAGATAATTCTGTGTTCTGGGGAAAGTTTGTATATGTCAGCTTGATAGTCTGCCCTAATAGTTTCATTCTTCCCTTCCTTTTACCAATTTAGTTGCATGTTTCTGTACTGCAACGCCAATTTACCAGTATCCTTTTTAAAGGGGACCTAAATGCATGCTCGTCAGGTTCTATGAAAAATATATGTGAGGAGGAGAGGGATAGAGGAGCAAACTGAGCATGCTCAAGCCCTAGCCTTGGAGGTTTTTGCTGAAAACAGGAAGTCTGATAAAGAAGCCCATGTATACACAATAGAAGGAAAGAAATGCTGTGTTTCTTTTGACAGAGGACTCAGAGCAGCATTACTTTGAGGGTTAACTGGTGTATTATATATAGAAATTTCGGATAAAGCTTACTTTATTTTAGCATTTCCTTCTCCTTTAAGCTGCTTGATTGACACCTGGACTCATTTCAACCAGATATTGGTCGGGTAAGCTTGTCGGAGGACCCCCATACACCGCGTGTGTCTGCAGCTTTTATCGGCCCATGTCAGGCCACCTTTAGGCAACAGCCATAGCTGCTCCTCTAGTGTTCTGTGTGCCTGAACATATTTGCTAATGATTACACATAGAAGTATTAATTACATTAGCTATAGTAAAGTAAAACATACAATATTAGGGATAATGTAGTCTGAGTTTTCTGGGTTTAATTTTTTTCCTAAACTCTCCCTGGGATTAGCAAGTGCATAAGGGCTGTTAATTTTTTTTTATAATATTTTCCCCAAAGGATTTTGTGAATTCCAATCTCTTTTTAAATCACGTATTTAGATTTTTCACTGCATTTTTAATTATGTGAGATGTAAACTCAATTTAGTTATGCCCTGAATCTAGAGCACGTTCAGGCAACACAGAATTTATAATTAAATATTTACGAGGGCTGTGTTTTCTTTCCTTTTTTGTTATTTACTTTATCACTCAAAACCATCTTATTAAGATTATTCATTGGGGGTTGAGTATTTTTTTGTGTGTTCTTTTGTATTCACTTATTTACACAGTTTGTCACAGCGATTGAACAATGTAAACAATAACTCGGTTAAGGTTAAAAAGTCTCCAAGTCTAGAAACCCATTGCAACCATTAACATGTTTGCTTTAAAAAAGAACAATGCATTTTACCCAGTGATTGGTTGCTAATGGGTACTAGAAGTTAAGCAAATATTAATTGGTTGTATTGATTTGCAGTAACAGCGGTTAAAGCATTGAACATGTCACTAATAAACAGATCAGGAGGGTAAGATATAGGCTTTATGGCCTCATACTAGCTTGACTATAACAACAACTAATGGGAGGTGTAAAGGAGCAGAACAAGGAGAATAGAACAGAGAGAAAGAAGAGAGAGAAGCAGGTCATGAGGAGATGTCAAGTACATAAATTATGGAAGCAATGAAGAGATACGACATCTGCACATGTAAGCATGAGTCGTGAGTTACTTGGAACAATTTCTAGTAAAGAGAAAGAGGAGATGGGATCAGTGCCGTGCCAGGCACCCTGGCCAGTTGCGCTGCCTTGCGTGCGATCACGCGAACAGGTGCGCGTGCGGATAGGCGCACGTGCGTGAATAAACGCACAAACTCCCTCACAGCCAGTATGAGAGCGGAGAGGGGGAATAGGACTAGGGGTAGGAGGCAGAGAAGGTATGTGCCTGGCACCCCTCCAGCTTTGTGCCCTAGGCACATGCCCACTCTGCCTCCTACCCCTAGTTCTGCCCCTGGACAGATCAATAGTGTTCATATCTCTTCCCTGGTTGGTATGTGGTTTTACCTACCACCCACCATTTGGTGAACCTTAAGGGTGCCAACAGTTTATGATGTTTCTGGTGTTCCAGTGTGTCTAGGTACTTTCTCCATATATCACAGAATGATGAACCCTTAGATTTGTCCTGAAGCTCCAAGCCCCACTTTGTTGCATTGTATATAACAATTTGTGCTTTCCCACAATCTTTGGGTGGGGCTTGTGTATCAGTTCAAAATTCCTGCTGTATGGACAAGGAACTCTGCCGGTCTCCTACTGCCTGGCTTGGCAGCCAGTATGCATAGGCTTAGGATATGCTGTAGGTCTATTAAAGGAACAGTTCAGTGTGAAAATAAAAACTGTGTAAATTGATAGGCTGTGCAACATAAAAAATGTTTCTAATATAGTTAGTTAGCCAGAAATGTAATATATAAAGGCTGGAGTGAACAGATGTCTAATAAAACAGCCAGAATCCAACTTCCTGCTTTTCAGCTCTATAACTCTGAGTTAGTCAGCGACTTGAAGGGGGGCCACATGGTACATTTCTGTTCAGTGAGTTTGTAATTGATCCTCAGCATTCAGCTCAGATTCAAAAGCAACAGAAATGACCCATGTGGCCCCCCCTCAAGTCTCTGATTGGCTACTGCCTGTGAGCCAGGGTAACCAGTCAGTGTAAACCAAGAGAGCTGAAAAGCAGGAAGTAGTGATCTGACTGACATGTTGTACATCAAATCACTCCAGTCTTTATACATTACATTTTTGGCTAACTTACTATATTAGAAACATTTTTTATTTTGCACAGCCTATATATTTACCCCGTTTTTATTTTTACACTGTACAATTCCTTTAATACAAAAATGTTTTCTAACACTTAGGGGCAAATTTACTTATGGTCGAATATTGAGGGTTAATTAACCCTCGATATTTGACTGTCGAAGTTAAATTCCTCGACTTCTAATATCGAAGTTGAAGGATTTACCGCAATTCGTTCGTTTGATCGAACAAACGATTAAATCCTTCGAATTGCTCGATTCGAAGGATTTTAATCCAACGATCGAACGATTTTTAGTTCGAATCGTTCGATTCGAAGTCGAAGTCATAGTCAAAGGTCGAAGTAGCCCATTCGATGATCGAAGTAGCCAAAAAAAAAATTCGAAATTCAAAGTTTTTTTTATTCTATTCCTTCACTCGAGCAACTTTTGAAAAGTAAATGGGCCCCTTAAAGTCCTGTTTATTTTGCTCGTGCTAAACAAAGATGTATATCAACCCTTAAATGTGGCCTCACTATTTGATAATGTTCTGACTTAACTGTATGATGATTGATCCATGAGTTGGTTCCTCTCCATCACAAAAATGTGGTAGATCAAAGTATTGCACCACAGTTCATTGGTCCAAAAAACAAGCTGAACGGTAGCTGTGTTGGAATTTATATTGGCTAATTAGCTACCATTCCTTTACTTATTTCCTATACTGATCAGTTCAAATACTGCATTTTGCCAATCATAGTGTGGAGCCCAGTAGTACAAATATCCCAAAAGTCAGCTGGTGTGTGGCCAGCTCTAGCCAATGTCATTGTCCAACTCATACTTTGGTTTGTATCTTTTGAAGCACTTAATTCTCCCGTAAGAAGATGCTGCCAGAAGGCAGGCGAAAGAAGGCCGCCTCAGACGGCATAATAGCAAGAATCGCCCCTGGGTACTGGTCATAACTTCGCTAGACTCTAGCGGTACTTCTCTCCCTAACGCCTGCCGAATTTGCGCTCTGGCGAATGGACGAAACTACGCCAATTCACTAAGATGCAGATTTTACTGAACGTTACCTCTTGCACCAGATCAGGCGAAGTGCAATAAAGTAGATAAGAGTTCCTAAAAAAATAGTTGAACATTTTTCTAAGTCCCAAAAAACAATAGCGTCTTTTCCTTTTTTCAGGGTGATAGGCTGAAAAAGAGCGTAAATTTTGGGGTAATCGGCTTCCCCCCTACATTGGTTGAGAATTTGAGATAATGACTATTTGGTCTTCTAGATACACCTGGAAGAAATTTAAAATAGTATTTGCTGTCCTTCTTGGAACTATGGCTAAATGACTGATAAAACAATATTTCCTATATCTGTATTCTTTTCATAAGCTAAATATCTGCATTATCTTCATGAGCCAAGGGGGGTCATGGCCAGAGGCTGGACCACCAAGAAGCGCTTCAACCACTGGTGTTTTAAGTACAGTTGGGCAGTTGTTAATCAGAACCCAACTACAGACCAGAACTCCCGTTATCTAAACAGCCATTGCCCTGCTGTTCCTTCCATAAGTAAGTACTGCAAAATTTATTCATTGAGCTAAGTAGTTTTAAATTGTCATTCGGAACAGAAGCATTTGTGTTTTTCTTTTTTCCTGAAGCCTATTATGTTTTTTTTTTTTAACTAGTATTTGCCTAAGAGCATTATCCACAGGAAAAAAGCTAAATCTTCTTATTAACTTCTAAATGCTTCAGTGGAAGAAGACATTTAAGTTCCATTTCATCATTAGTAAGTGAAATAATAGTAAGAAGTGCAAGCTCCCGTGACTTGTGTGATTTGCTCACATCAAAGTACAGCAAACTGCAGCGAGGCTTTCATAGAAGCTATAGTTTTGACTTTCTATAACGCATTCTGTATTCATTAGTCAGATCGGCAAGATTTGTTTGTGTTTCCTGCAGACTCTAATTGGAGTCACTTTGGTATGAAATATTTACATTATTGCTTTTTCCTGCGTGAATTGTATATTACTTTTTGGTTTTTAGTTTTGAGTACTGATGTGCTACATCAAAGGGCTTGTTCACCTTAAAAGAACTGAGTGTGATGCAGAGATAGAATTCTGAGTAGGTTTGCAAGTGCTCTTAAAACAGATATAAGAAGTAAGTTTTCCTCCCACCACTGTTTTTTATCTTAAAACCAATCACAGACCCGCCGCGTTTCACATCGATTTGACACACAGTTGTAGGTGCCTATGAATATATGTCAACTGGACACAGAATGCGTCAGGCCAATAATTGAGTTTAATCACATGGAATAAAAATTGGTTTTACAATAAAGAACAGTGGTAGAAGGAATGTTTGTTTCCCATATTTGCTTGTGTGAACCACCTCAAGCTGGGGTTTATATCCACCACATCAGGTGAGTTCAAAAAGGCTTTATACTATTAATTCAAATGCTGAGCCTGAGGTCTGTGCCCCCCTGGGATAATGTGTTTTGTTATTCACTTTACTAAAACTATAATAAAAACGTAATAAAAAATAATTATTTGCAAAACCGCGAAAGCTCGCTGAAATGCAAGTCTAGGGGCGATAATTTTTCTGACGCGTAACCCATTGGATTCTATGGTGTCATGATCACGGCGAAACTTGGCAAAAAAATTCGCTCATCACTATATATAATAAAACTGAAGAGAACCTGCAATATCCATTGCAGGTTATATTTTGATATTGCAGGTTCTCTTCAGGTTTTTTTATTCTCTGGTTTTAGAATTATGTATGAATTTTTACACCATTATTAGTGATGGGCAAATTTATTTGGCAGACGCGAATTTGCGGCGAATTCCCGCGATTCGCCTAGGGCGAATAAATTCTTTAGCGAAAATTTTGTCGGTGAATGTTCGCTGGCGTCAAAAATGGATGCCAGCGTCAAAAATGAGACGCCAGCGTCGTTTCGAGAACTTTTCGCCGTTTTGCGAATTTCGCAGGAAATTTGCGAATTTTTCTGTGAAACGCCACAAATTCACCCAGTACAGAAAAATGTGACAGTGAAAAAAGATACACAGCTTAATAAATACACTGCCTTTAACATGGAAATATGTGGTATTTGATAATTAATTTTCTTATTGGTGTGTAAATGTGTCTTTTGCAGCTATTGTCTGAAATTGCAGGAAAAAAAATCTGGTAGGGAAATTAGACTATAAACTCCCCCATCTAATGAAATGATGAGAATAATATATTATTTTCTGTAATTTGTTGATTTCTAAATGAACAACAGGTGTGTATTAATAAATAATTCTCAAATAATATGTTTAAGAAAACAAACATTGTACAGGTATGGTATCCATTATCCAGAAACCCGTTATTCAGAAAGCTCCAAATTACGGGAAGGTGGTCTCCCATAGACTCCATTTTAATTAAATAATTCAGAATTTTAAAACCTATTTCCTTTTTCTCTTTACTAAAAAAACAGGAACTGTGTTTGTTTAATGTTTAAATAATCTTTAGGTATGAAGTTCCAAATCATGGAAAGCCCCTTAGCCGAGGCATTCTGGATAACAGGTCCCATACAGGTAATGAAATTCCAAAGCCCTAACAAAATCATAAATGGCGTGAGGTAATTTTTTTCATCAGTTTCCACGTTTTTGAGACTTGATTTCCAGTATGATATGAAATGCTGAACACGATACTGAAATTCTATTTCTTAAATGTCAAGAGGCTCAGTTCGGTTTATAAGAGGTCAAAATCATAAATGGCATCTAAGGAGTCAGAGGCTTGGATAATCTTATATCAAAAACACATTTAAAATGAAGTAACAAGGGCACTGCTCCCCTCTCTTTTCCCACAGCAACATAAAAGCATAAAGCAACACACAGCAAAATTAAAAAAAATACTGTAGCTGCCTTGTAGCAGATGATTATGGCTTTCCAAAAATGTCTCATCATCAGGCCCGGATTTGTGGCGGATCCACAAAGGCCCGGGCCTAGGACGGCAAAATAATAGTGGCGGCATGCCGCACAGCCCCCAGCACTCCGGTGCCGGCCCGCATGTGCGCTTGCACTGGAGGAGGGTAGGAACGTGTGACCTTGGGGCGGCCGCCCACTAAATCCGGCCCTGCTCATCATTATGTACCAACTCAGGTGCTATATTCCCTAGCAATGCCTTCCTTGTTTTTAAAAAAACAAATGTAATGCTAAAATGTAATTACAAGTATGGCATCAGTTATCTAGAAACTGGTTGTCCAGAAAGCTCAAGATTATAGAAAGGCCATCTTCCGTAGACTCCATTTTATTGAAATTATCCAAATTTTTTATAATTATTTCCTTTTTCTCTGTAATATTAAAACAGTAGCTTGTGCTTATTCCCAACTAAGATATAATTAATCCTTATTGGAAGCAAAACCAGCCTATTGGGTTTATTTAATATTTACATGATTTTCTAGTAGACTTAAGGTATGAAGATCCTAATTACTGAAAGATCCATTATCCAGAAAACCCCAGGTCCTGGGCATTCTGGATAACAGCTCCCCGTATTTCTTTGGCCATGTTTTCTTTTTAGGTAATTTCTCAGAAGGTTTCCAGCAGCTCACATTTGGAAGTAAATCTCTTACAATATAAATATGAAATAACTGTTTCTGGATTTGTGCAGAAGTTTTAAGTCTTGCGGTTCATTCTGGTTAATATAATGCATTGCATTAATCTGTTTTATTGTACAATGCCCTTTGTTTCACATATAAAATGCTGTTTGCTCCCCGTGGATAAAAACTATATACAGTATAATTAAATTGAGTTTTGATGAATACATCATGCACCCTCACATTATTCTATGTGCAAGTGCCATTATGTTCATGCTGATACAACTATTTTCCTGTGGCTTTTATTAAATAACGTTACCCGGAAAGTGGGCGGCAAAACATTCTCACTCCAACAATAAGGCAACGGGTTTTTTTTCCTAAACCACCTGTGTGACTTGTTCTAAAATTGTGTTTAAATTGTGTTTTTAAAGAGACTGATTTGTTTTTGTATAAAACAAATAGAAACAGTTATAAGAATCAATATTAAAACATCAGCACCCTCTGCTGGATATGGTTTGTACTTAAGGTATCCACTTCTTAAATATACATTCTTTGCAAATGAAAATGTAACATTTTGTTCATCAATCACAGTTTGCATTTGTAAGTTTCCTGTAATGCAATTGTAATAAGTATTGTAAGGATTTTTTTGGGACCATTCCTTTATCAGTAACCGCTTTTAAAAATCTGCTGACCTTCTCGACAGTTGAACGTAGAAAAGAACAGTTTTCTTATGTTGCCCTGCTCTATTCTATTCTGATATTTGCTGTTGATCAGGCATGGTGGTAGAACTGACCAGCGGGTGGCACTGTTGTTTCGATGTAATCTATTATGAATTTAAACATTGCTAATATCTTGAAAACTAGAGAAAAAATAATTAGTGTAAAACTTTTTGAACTCATTTTTATAGGATTTACATTTCCTTTATAGTCACACCATTGCAAAGATATAAAAATGTTTATAATGCTTTGTTCACCTACCATTTTTAATATTTACTCTTTTTAATATTACCTGATAACTTAGATATTGTAAATGGAAATACATGGCAGGGCTTTTGAAGGGCTTTTTTTTAATATGTATTACAAAAAAAAAAAGGTCAGAGGCATATGGGGCTGATTAAGGTGTTTTTAGCATTGTGTTTATTGTGTGGATTTAAAAAACATGATGATGAAGTGCTGAACCAGCCCCCATAGATGAACACTGAAGTTGCCCAAAGTACTTATTCCGGCCATTTCAGTGTTAGTCTATGTGGGCTGGTTTGAGCAGCATAGGGTCATGTTTTCAAGTAACTGAAGAAGGCCATGCTATACTGCCCAAAACAGCCCTGTGTGTGTTGACATAAAGGGGTAGTTCACCTTTAAGTTAACTTTTAGTATTTAATAGAATGGCTAATTTCATGCTACTTTTCAATTGGCTTTCAATTTTTATTTTTTAAAGTTTTTCAATTATTTGCTTTCTTGTTCTGACTTTTCCGAGCTTTCAAATGGAGTCAAGCGTGACCGAACTCCCATCCATGATTTTGTCTTATTTATCGATAGAATTAACCGGAAACCTGAATCGTACAATTTTTTCTGCAGTTTTCTCCTGAATCGCTCAATTTTTTTCTGGTCATTGCCTGAAAACCCCCAATTTTTCGGATTATTGGGCTAAACCCAGTGCAAACCACAAAATCTTCAAAAGGGGATAGGGACATCTGCCATTGACTTATACATGACATTAACAAGTTTGAGATGACAGATTTTTGGATTCTGGCTTTTTGTAGCATTGGGGATAATAAAACTCAAAAAATTTAAGTTTTTGCCCCAAAAAGCCAGACCAGAAAAATAACTCCCTTATTGTGATTGCTACTTTTTTATTACTCATCCTTACTTTTTTATTACTCTGTCCTCTACTTTGCATGTTTTAGTCTTCATTCAACTCAATGCATTGGTGCTATGGTAATTTGAGCCCTAGCAATCAGATTGCTGAATTGCAAACGGGAGAGCTGCTAAATAGAAATAACTCAAAAACCACAAATACTAAAAAATTAAAACCAATTGCAAATTGACTTAGAATGGCACTCTCTACATCATACTATAAGATAATTAAAAGGTGAGCAACCCCTTTAAGGCCATTGGTACACAAAGCATTGGCTCCACTGCTCTCAGCCTGCATATATTTTTTTTCAGGTTGAGAGAAGCAGATCCGCTCCCTCGGAGGCTCGCCCAAATACAGTACATGAAACAGGCATTTTTAAGCTGAACGCCACTCCACTGCATGTGACTGCACACAAGAGGGAGTAGTTCAAATGAATGGAGATGGCGCACAGAGCAGATCCACTTCTCTGAAAAAATGCGCAGTCTGAGAGCAGTGGAGCCAACACTTCATTTGCCCATGGCCTAAGACTGCACTGAAACCAACAAACTTGCCACAATTTGCTTAGGCAACAACTGAAAGATTCCTGAGTGCAGCAGCGCTGATAGTGAACACACTGCAAGAAATACAGTGACTTCTAATTCAAACATCTTTACATATACAGGATATAATTACCCAGTATGCCAAGACTAAATACATTTTTTGGTGTTCATTTCCTTTGACCTTATTCTTGTATCATAATATTTATTTGTTTAAGCATTATGTTGCTTTTAGGTTTGTAATTGTGTCCAATATTTTAATTGAAAACCATATGTACACAAAAGATTTTTGGCAATTATGTAGATCACATCTAAACACACTCTTACCATACAGACGCCTTACTGAATGCTTCCTCACTGTGCAGCTTTGGGGATCACTATGGCCGCAAACTCCAGGAGTGGTTGGGGGAATACATGGTCCCTCCATGTCTAAAGGTGGCCATAGACGCAAAGATCCTATTTTCAGACCGTGGAGTCCTGACATTTTTCATCCGGCGGGGATTGGTCGTTTGGTCGATTGGACAGGTTTGATTTTGTCCCGACCGATCCCGGCAGAGCCCATTGTGCTCTCATTGTCGCCTGATCGTTCGGCCATATGGCTGAACATTCAGATTACCCCCTATATAGCCATGCCCGTTAGTGGCATATCGGGAAAGATCGGCTTGTTTGGCGATGTCGCCAAACGAGCGGATCTTTTCGTCTATGGCCACCTTAACTCCAGGTGGGAGTTTCTACAAGAAAATATTTGTGAACATAGAATTTTTCTAAGGTCTACATATGTACTGAGAAAAGGGAAAATACATACTATATTGATTCTATTCATGACTTTACACCTGCAGAATATAACACGTATCTGACAAAGGTTATCAGAGATCAAACAATCTGCTTTAGATCTCTGTGTCTCATTACTAAAGCCTGCAATTTAGTACTACAAACATCTTCAAGGGTGTTCTTCAAGAAAGGAGCTATAAAAGTAAGGATTTGTCATGTTTATGGTTATGATGTTTGGTTTCAATATCAATTAAATCTACTTGCAACCCAAGCAGTTTGGCTTGTCTAGAATTGTGTAATTTCTTATACAGATGAACAGAATATATTGGGAATATGGTCTTCATGTTCTGTTCAAGGTTATTATTTGGGATTCTACATTCTAAAACTAAGGCTACACGGGGCTAACATCAGCTAGCTGAAATACATTGGCTGATTTCCTACCACGGCAGTAGCCTCCTCTCTTTTCTGCATTGAATCAACTTGGCACAAAGACCAGAAAATTTTGTTCCAAGCAGATTCAATGCAGAAAAGAGAGGAGGCTGCTGCCCATGGAAAGGTGGAAATCAGCCAATGTATTTCATGTAGCTGTTCCCCCCTCTGTAGCCCTAGCCTAAAACATATGTATATTCAATATCAATCATTTAAATATGGATCGCTCATCCTCCCATAGTTTAAAGAGGTAATAAACTGTACTTATAACATTTCTATTTCTTTACAAAGACTACTAACTAACTACATTATAATAATAATAATTTCTATTTTTCCAAAAGAAAAGTAAAAATTACTAATTCCGTACTAACAATATAAATGGACAATACAAATATTCTTTTTAATTTAAATGTATATTGTTGTCTATTGGAGTCCTGAGCAGTGCAGCTCAGACAAGAGGTTGCCAAATCATCTCTCACTAATGCCATTTAGTGTAGGAGGTTGCGAATGTTATTACAGAATACTAAAATAAACTCCATTGTCTGCCAAAACTGCAGCAGCTGCCACTATTAATTTAACATGTTCTATGAATCTGTGCTCTGTCACGGGGTCTTAAAGGTCTTTAACCTTGGTATAACTTGTCAGATCTCCTCCACAATTCCAGCTGATTTATAATGCTAATTTTTAGAGTATATTATTTTTATTTCAAACAGTAAACATGTTCAGTTTGCATATTCTTGCTATAGTGATTTTGGCTCAACCATTTGTGCTTCAGACATAAAACACATAATTATGTTGCCTTTGCACACATTATCTTATCTTGCCTTTGTTCCTCTTCCTGCCATGCACTCATCACCTCGGCAGCTATAGTATTATGGTTTACAATGTATGGATTTTTAAACTGATTAACCTATGATAAAATATATGTGTGTATGTAATATAAATGTGTCTAGGCCAGTGGTCTCCAACCTTGGAGATGCCTCCTCTAGGGGGTTCAAATCAGTAGCAGTGTGTGGTGGGGGGTCCAGTTTGAAGGCCAGTTATAGTGACATTACTGTCTTGGGTATTTCCTTATAACTCCCTTAATCCAAGAGCTAAAGTTAAACCAATTATGCAGGTATGGGATCTGTTTTCCAGAATACTTTGGACCTTGAGTTTTCCAGATAACGGATCTATCTGTAATTTGGATCTTCATACCTTGTTTTATTATTACAGAGAAAAAGGAAATCATTATTAAAGATGTGGATTGTTTGGATCAAACAATCTATGGGAGACAGCCTTTTAGCAATTCAAAGCTTTCTGGATAATGGGTTTGCAGATAACGGATCCCATACCTCTGCCTCATGTACAAGACATTTTTAAATCAGAATCTACCAGTTCTGGGAATATTCCACTCACTATTTTCCTACCCTAACCATGGCATAAATCTGTTCATTGGCCATAATGTTTCTGAATCGCTTTAATTTTCCTTGGCACCCTATTGCTTTCTTTATAGTTATTTTAGTTATAGTTATTTTATACACAAACATTACAGCATATTCTTTCTTTTCAGCTGCTCCTGGTAACCATTGTTCCATGAAAGCTTCTGGTTGACTTAATTGTGGCCAATTATTCTGTGAACAAAAACCTTGCAACTGTATATTTAACTAGAACTTCATGTAAATCTGAACAGACTCTATTATGTTCAGCTTTTCAGGGGTCCCTTTATTTTATTGGCTTTTATTCTGCTTCAAAATGTTTGTTCTTTGTAAAGGAGAAGGTAATCCAAATTCTCTGGGAGGTTCAAATATGTTAGGCTTCCCTCCAGTCGCTAAATTTATTCCCAGGGCAGCAACAAATGCACTGCTCTATCACTGCTCTATTTTACCAGTACTACCCAGGCTTAGACATTGGAATAAACTGAAAAATGACTGTATCCACCATGATTACCTCAAATCTTTTAAATATAAAGAGTAACTCAAAAATATTTCTAAATTTGGTTTTGTAAGATTTATTGATAATAGAAAGAGATCTGAATAAATGTGTCTGTTTACCTGCAGAGGTGCCGATGACTAACACAGTTATATGATTTAGAACTGCGGGGGATAGACATGAGGCCATTACAAATGTGAAATAAGGTCAGACAGTCGGGAATACTGAAAATTTGTTCTTACCTGAAATTTTCCTTTTCTTTAGTCCATAAGGCAGCACACAATGGGTTAAGGTCTGAACCAATCCCTGGTAGGACAGAAGAATAATCAGTAATTAGCAAGGTTATATTAGCCTTAACCCTCCTCCAATAGTGTTATATGACAAGCTAACTATCAGGAAGAGAGAGAGACAATTTTTTATGCTGAATACTTTATTGGGAGGGCAAACAAAATTTGTGCTGCCTTACGGACTAAAGAAAAGGAAAATTTCAGGTAAGCACAAATTTTCAGTTTTCTTATCGTCCTATAGGCAGCACACAATGGGACTTAGCAAGCTAATAGGGAGGGAGAAAAAAACAAAAAAGTTTCTCAAGTCGAATGAAGGGCTGCTTCAAGAACTCTGCTGCCAAAAGCTGCTTCTTCAGAGGCTGCTAAATCCAATTTATAATGCTTCGCAAATATGTGCACATTGCTCCAAGAGGCTGCTCTACAGATTTCTGTAATCTCTACTGGTCCCTTTTCTGCCCAAGAGGTTGCAACTGCCCTTGTAGAATGAGCCCGAAGAGGAAAAGGTGGATCCATTTCCAGCGAAGAGTAACAATTGGCAATAGTATTCTTTACCCATGAGGCAATAGTCGCTTTAGAGGCCTTCTTTCCCCATCTTTTTCCAGTAAAAAGAACAAACAAGCCATTCTAATCTCTGAATTGTTTTGATCTTTCAATATAAATTGACAGACATCTATGTAAATCTAAAAGCTGCAACTTTTCCTCTAACGGATTAGTAGGTTGTTGACAAAATGCAGGCAATATTATTTGCGAATTGATATTTGTCGATGTCGGTACCTTCGGTGTGAAGTATGGCATAATTTTCAACATCACCTTATCCAGAAAGAATAAAGTATAAGGAGGTACTGCTGCTAATGTCTGAATCTCTCCAATTCTTCTTGCAGAAGTAATGGCAACCAAGAAGGCCGATTTCCATGAAAGATGTCTGAGACTGGGTTAATGGTTCAAAGGGAGAGTCACATAACGCTGTCAATACAATGTTTAAATCCCATGGAGGGACTAGAGACCTCAATGTCGGCCTGATCCTTGACACTGCTTTTACAAACCTTCTTACCAAAGGTTCAATTGCCAAATTCTTGGAAAGAAAAACTGAAAGTGCTGCTATATAGGCCTCCTGAAGAAAAAAAATTTAATTCCAGAGGGCATAAGATACCCCCTGCAGCACTCACCGCTCCTCTACCGCAGCTTCCACCGAGTCCTCAGAGCGGCGCTCCCTGATGACGTCATCGCGCCTCTCTCTCTGCGTTCCACAGAGAGGAGACGCATCCAGCCACCCAGCAGAATCCAAACGCTGCTCATGGCGTCGCCAGCCTTCTGCGACCCACCAACTGCCAGGTATGCCAAAAGGGAAGCCTTGTAGTTCCCCCTGAGCAACCCACCCTTAGGTGATTACTCATACGGCCATCGAACCCCTCAGGGTCCGGATCTTCGGACCAACTGGTCCCTTCACTCCTACCCTAGATAGGACAGAAGAAAAAGCACTATTGGAGGAGGGTTAAGGGGGAGCTAATATCACCTTGCTAATTAGTGATTATTCTTCTGTCCTACCAGGGATTGGTTCAGACCTTAACCCATTGTGTGCTGCCTGTAGGACGATAAGAAAAGGAGATTTATTAGTCCAATGGGAAATAGGCAGACAAGACAGACAAAGAGGTTTGTATCTGCTGTTACATTCATTTCTAATATTATGTAACATTGGCATAACAAATGTTTGCAACAGATAGCTAGAACTACACCGGTTTTATAGATTTTCTGTCTGGCACTTAGAAGTAAAAATGACAAAGAAATTACATTTTGATGCTCAGTGAGGCAAGTTCATCATATTGTTGAGTGTATAAGGTTAAGTCATTTACAATTGAACGGACATCAGCAATAACATGCCCATTAGATGCACTTAGCTGGATTGAGCACCATCGGCCAAAAGACAAACATTAGATGCATTAAGTTGGTTTGGTAATCAATCCAAAAATGCACGATTGATGCAGTTAACTGCCCTGAACACCATCAATTAAAACATCCTCATAAGATGCTTTTGTATGAAGTCATTCACTGACTTCTGGCCTGTTCCTGACTATCCTGGTCATTGTACTTGATATCTGACTCCAACTCTGTTCAGATACCTTGTCTTTGGACTTTATGTCTGATGAGCTGGACAAATGGCAGAAAAATGTTAATAATGACAAAATTGCAAAAATCCTAAGTGACACCTAGAAAATTTTTTACATTAAGGGGCAGATTTAACAAGGATCAAATTGAAAATTCTAAATTGAATTTTCAATTTTTTTTTATGGTCAAAACTGTCAAATTTGACGAAGCAGTTTTTCAAATTTGATGTGAGTTTTTAAAAAAATTCAAATCATACTCTGACCCTTTAAGAATTTGAATTTGACTATTCGAAATCTAAAACCTGCCAAAAGTCAATGGGAGAGATGCAGGGATCAATTTGGAGATGTTTGCAGCCTTCCTGACATTCGAGGGTTTTTTTCAGAGGTAAAAACTCAAATCGAGTTTGATTGAATTACAAATCGAGTTTTTCGGGTCTAAAAATGAGAGTTTAATAATAAATTTTGACTATTCGAATTTATGGGAGTTTTAAAAAAACTCACATGAATTTGAAATTTGACCCTTGATAAATGTGCCTCCCTGTTTATATTCCCATCACTGTACAAATGATAATGTGCCTTTTTCATACTTATAGGCAGATTTATCAAGGGTCGATGTGAATTTTCGAAGTAAAAAACTTCGAATTTCGAAGTAATTTTGGGGTACTTCGACCATCGAATAGGCCAAATTCGACTTCGATTCGAATTGAAAAATCTTTGAATATTCGCCCACTCAAAAAAAAAGTACTGTTTTTTTTAAAAATCTTCTACTTCGACACTTCGCTACCTTAAACCTGCCGAATTGCTGTTTAGCCTATGGGGGACCTCCTAGAACCTATCTGAGGCTTTTGGGCAAGTTTTGAGAAGTCAAAGTTTTTTTTGTATTGGATTAAATTGTTTGATCGTATGATTTTACTTCGAAAGAATACGGCCGAATACTTCGACTGTCGATGTACTCAAATTCGATGGTTGAATTTCGAATGTTTTTTTACTTCAAAATCCGATCCTTGATAAATATGCCCCTTATTGTAAAGTCCAATTGTGCAGAATTATAGTGGGTCAAACAAACATAACTGCAGAAGACACGGTGTTGTCATATTTCATACATTTTTTTTAAAGAATTATTGTCATGGCAACCTTGATCCAAAAAGATACTCTTGTGTAAAAAAGCTAACAAAATGAATTATTCATGGCAAAATTTCACTCATGCATGTGACAGTGCCTGTGAGGCACATATTGCCATGCTTTGTGCATCTCTGATATGAAAATACAGCCAGAATATTCAGTTAGAACTGTTAGATCATTAGTGTATAACACAGGAAACGGAGAGCTACACGAGGACACAAAAAGAAGAGCCTTCAACAGAAACACCAGTGTATTTACAGAAACATTGAAGGGATGGTAAATCAAGTATGGGCTTTTTGCTTGGTAAAGAAACACGTTTAAAGAGCAGAGTCCTTAAGGTCTGGCTAGATGATGATCTAGTTCTAGTGAGTGATGTAAAAGCCTGATTGCAAAGGATTTGAATGGCACATGAATTAAAAGATAAGTAAACCTTTAAAATACATGAATGTAAAATTGATTAGGGTGCTCATCTATTGCAAAGTACATTCATGTAAATTCCAAGATACTGTATCAAGGGATAAATTTACTGTTAATGTGAATGCATTTTGTTACAACATCTGCTGGTCAGTTTCCAACCATTCTGAACACCAAGGGGCAGATGTATCAAGGGTCAAATTTCGAGGGGTTAGATCCCGCGAAATTCGACTAGGGAATAGAATCGAATAGGCAATTTTGGCGAATTTACGCGCTGTCGAATGGGCAAATATTCGTCAGGCGAATAGTCGCACGATCGAATATTCGATCGAATATTCGATCGAATGCCTTTTTATTCGATCAAAAACTATTCGGTAGGTTTTAGGTGGCGAGGTAGGCAGTCGAAGTATTATTAAAAGAGACAGTACTTCGACTATCGAATGGGCGAATAGTCGCAGCGTTTTTTTGCTCAATCTATTCGAATCATTCTACTCAGGCGAATTTACGCCAATTCGATAGTCGAGGAGCACAAAAAACTACTCGAAATTCGAGTTTTTTCCCTCTATTCATTCACCCGAGCTTGGTGAATGTGCCCCCAAGTAGTCAAGGAAGTTGTCAGGAGAAATAAAGAGATTGGGCTGATGTTCTTCTGGTTGAGAAAGGTTTCTAATTTTTTTCCTAACCAGAAGAACAACAAAGCAGCCCCTTTATTTCTCCTGACAACTTCCTTGACTACTTGGTGTTCAGAATGGTCGGAAAATGACCATTGTCACAAAATTCATTCATATTAACAATACAGAACCCCTTAATACCTTGGAATTCAAAAAATAAATAATGAATGTACATTGCAAAAGTTCTTAGAATAGCACCCTCGACCCTTTATACTCACTCATTTTAAAAGTTTGCATATCCATTAAGGAACATGAGTATGATAGAAATATAAATTAATATAAATATATAATATAATAGGAAGGAGCAGAGTCCTTAAGATCTGGTTAGGTAAGGATCTAGCTACCCTGAGAGTTTCCTGATGGAAAGGGCAACTCTTTCTAGTTTAAATGGTTGTAGGAAGAACAGATTCTAAATAAATTCTATGGTATAGTGTTAACAGGGAGATGGGAATACGGCAAGGGAGACATCTGAACTGAAGAAGAATTTTAGTAATAGAGGTAGAGTTATATGGCAAATTCACTAAGATGCGAAGTTGCACCAGGCGCAACTACGCCGCACTTCGCCAGGCGTATTTTCGCCAGCGCTCCGCAAATTCACTAAAACCTGAAGTTGCGCACAGGGGTAGCGTTAGTTTGCGAAGTTGCGCTAGCGTTAATTCGCCAAGCGAAGCGAAGTTTCGCTAGCGATAGTTAATTTGCATACGGCGCGAAATTCAAATTTCAATGGAGGAATACGTATCTGCACTACAAATGCCTAGAAAACCTTCAAATCAGCAAATATAAATTTTGCCCTACACATGTGCCCACTGTCTAGGTAAGTTGCCATGAGTCAGGAAATGTAGGGGGGAAGGAGGGGAGCCCCAAAAAAATTGTTGATCTTTTTCAGCCTATCACCCATCATGAAGAAAACACGCCAGCGTTTTTTGGGACTTAGAAAAAAATTTGACTTTTTTGGAAACAATCCCTATCTACTCTATTGCGCTTCGCCAGGTCTGAGGTGGTGAAGGAAGTCTATCGTAAAAGGTAGCGTTCAGTACACTGCACCAGTTAGTGAATTTGCGTAGTTACATCGCTAGCGAAAATTCGCCTGGCGTAAGTGTGCGAAGTAACACTAGCGAATTTACGCCAGCGTTAGTTAGTGAATTTGCGAAGTACCGAAAATGCCAAACGCTAGCGAATTAACGCTAGCGTTCGGCGCTTAGTGAATTTGCGCCCTATATAAATCTATACTAAAATTACACAAATTGTAATTTTGGTAAATAGGCCTTCAAAAGTTAGCATAATCTCACATACTCCTGATACAAATGTTTTTTTTTCACTCTGCTGAACCCTGCTTCAGAAGACATTTAAAATATATTCAGCTTGAGTCTAGACCCATAAAAGTTTATGTACAATGCCCTGCATAGTGAGGCACCAGTGTAGTTTCAGTGCTGTCTGGAAATAGCCAGCATAATGTGCCAAATCTGCATTTTCTTTGCTTATGTGGATTTTACATGCCAGACACCTTACACTTAATACAGACCCTCACAATGTACAGGAGGAATGGTATTACTACATGTTGTGCCACATTACTGGTTGTAGAGTTACTGAAAATTCAGTAATGAACTTCCCGGTTGTGTGGCTTCATGTGATAAAAGCCAAAAATGTAACTAAGTCTAGTACAGGTAAGGGATTCATTATCCAGAAACCCATTACACAGCACATAGGCTCCTACCTGCCAGCCACTCACCTTTGACCAAACCTGACAGATGCCTTGTACTTGGTCCCACCTAAGATATAATTTACTTATTGGAGCAAAACCAGCCTGTTGGGTTTATGATTTTTTAGAAGACAGATCGTATGGAAATCCAAATTATAGAAAGATCCCTTATACGGAAAACCCCAGGTCCAGAGCATTCTTGATAACAGGTCCCATACCTATATGACCATGACCACATATACATGTGGTCCAGCTTGGTGATTAACTTCAGTGTTACAGAATCTATTTTGTCTCTTGCCAGAGTGAAGCTTCCTTCCTCAGTTGTGCAAAGGAAGAGGTTTATATGTTGTATTCATTTTTCTAAAGCAGTGCTGTCTGACTTATGTGGTACTGAGGAATAGAATTTTTCTGGCCTATGTGGTGGAGGGCCGATAATGGAAGCCAGTTGAACTGAAGAAGCTGCTCGGATGAGTAGTGAAATGTCTTCATTGATTACTCAGCAAGTCCAGTTGTTTTTAGATTTACTTACTGTATAGTAGATATACTATGACCTGGATGAATGAAAATCTTCATAGTCATAATGGAAGCCAGTGTTAGCCACTCCCTGTTTTTAAACCACACCCACTTTAAACCGCACCCATGTTACCACAAGACCATGTCCACATTAATGGTGGTAGCACACAAATAGTTGGTGCTCACTGAAGGGATATCAATTATCACTCATATGTGAAAAAAGTTGTCATATTAAGGCATACCCTTTAATCCATACGCCTCCTCCTCCCCTGTGAATAACACAGCACCGGGCCCCCAACAACAATTTTCAAATGATAACAAATCCTCAGAATAAACTCCTACCAGTCTTATGATCCACATGCAGAACACAGCACACACAGGGAGTATAGGGCAGGCAGAGTATGGCACACATAGGGGGTATAGGGCAGGCAGAGTATGGCACACACAGGGAGTGTAGGGCAGGCAGAGTATGGCACACATAGGGGGTATAGGGAAGGCAGAACAGAGCAGAAGACAGGGAAACCTATTAGGTCTACTCTAAGATGTACTACATACAGTATACAGTGCTGGTGCCCCTTCAGCATTTTGTGTAAAATGTGAACAGGTGAACTATGTGGGTATTTTCAGTTTGTGTGTGAACAGTACAGGGCTTTAGGTTATAAACAATAGAGGTGTTACAAGTGTAAACAATGCCGGCGTTTATAGTCTGAATTTGAGGTGTAAACAATGCAGGGGCCATTTAATCTCTGTAGTGATACATTTTTAAATTTACACATGGTAAGCCGACACAGTAGTTACATTGAGTAGGAGAAACAATATCTTATCTGAAAGCAGTTCCATTGTGATGTGCTGGCTCTTTCTGAAAGAAGATGACCAAACAAAATAACCTAGGATGGCTGCCTACGCATCAATATTATAGCTAAAAAAATTGATTTATTGGTTCAAGAATAACATTTTAAATGGTAGAATGAATTACATGCAATGTACACAGGGCAATTTAGTAATAAATAAAGTGGTAAAAAAATGAAAGCAGGTAGTACTAAACGGTCTTTTTGACTGAAAGGATTTAAAGAATAACATTCCAATCAGACTAGTTATACCATTTGAACACCAACATTCTTAATTAATTGCCTCCAGTATCCTCTGAATATGTAAGTAAATATTTCCAGTATATAAATGACAGTATTGTATCTTATTTCTATCTGTTGCCGTTCAGCAGCTGAAAAGTCTCACATTTTGCTGAGCTTCCCATGTTTTACATTCTGCAAATTAGCATTTTACATTTGAAAGTTGCTTTAAGCTCAGGAAGTATTATGTAAAACAAAGTATTTCTGTTTCATAAACTGGCTATAAAAAGATGCCCTGCTGGTTTCTTAGGCAGCAGAAACGAGAGAGATTAGGGCAGTCAAGTGAGTCCACAATGTTCTGAAACTAATTTCCCAGATCTTCCATAATTACCCCATGACAAATGTTCTCTTTTTGTCAATCAATAGTCAAGCATGGAAAGTTTACTGCTGGGTGGGTGCCAAAAATAGGAAAAGCAACAGAAAGTCAACCTCATGGCGGCTACAGTAGAACGTCCTAAAGTTGAGGGCTGAAATGTATAGTTGCCAAGAGCTGTACAGTAGTATAGGATGCTTTTTAGTAGCCCAACATGTAAGAGAAGGAAGATTTGATATCAGTAATAGATGGGAAACTACAGTCACAATCAGCTGTTTTCATCCATTATTTTTATACAGAGTTGTATTATTTAAAAAGGAAAAAATGTGAGCAGAGGAATTAAAGGAAAATCAAAATCAAGTTTAAAAGTTAAAATTCCCAAATGCAGTCTTTTCTTATAGAAGAAATCTTTTGAAAACTCTTTCGTACCAATAAGATTGCGGCCAGCAGAGTATAAAGAAAACTTTTTATTTTTAACATCATCTGTCTATTCCAATCAGATGTGAAGGAGGGGAATTGAAATGTATCACAAGAATATGGACATAGAGTGGTTAGAAGTCTGCATTGCAAATACTTCCATTACCGCTACATCAAACAAAATACCTTAGTGAACCTAAAAAGGCAGTAGTCTCGATGGTTTTGTGATACTACAAAAGAGTAAAGTGACGACATTCTCTGTAGGGTGCAATTATCTGTGAGAATAGGCCCTGCATTCAGATCTGAGTGCATAAGCTTGTTGTATAGCTTCGGGGCTGAAGCTAGCTGTGGAATCTCTTGAGAAGAAAGCTGACTTATAATATCTCTATAAGACCAGAGTAGCAAAATAAGCAATATACTGAAATGAATTAAGAGATCTATCGACTAGGGATGTAGCGAACTGTTCGCCGGCGAACTAGTTCGCGCGAACTTCGACTGTTCGCGTCCGCCGCAAGTTCGCGAACGTCGCGCGACGTTCGCCAATAGGCGTTCGCGTCAAAATCGTTCGACCATTCGACCATTCGATCGCTAAAATCGAACGATTTTCGTTCGAATCGAACGATCGAAGCCATTGGATTGAATGAAATCATTCGATCCAATGGCTTCGATCGTTCGATTCGAACGGAAATCGTTCGATCGAACGATTAAAATCCTTCGATCGTTCGAATCGAACGATTTTCGGATGTTCGAAGTTCGCAAACTGTTCGCATTTTTTGCGGGTGTTCGCGAACGGCGTTCGCGAACACATTGTCGGCGGTTCGCTACATCCCTACTATCGATCCAATATTTCTTTGAATATGACATATGTTGTGTTTCTTTGATGGCAAATATCATTTACTACATTTCCCAATAGCAAATATTCATGGCCACTACTAATACCTCCTTACCATTACATATAATAACCCATGTGGGTGTTTTTCTGGGTCCTTACCAAACCCCTCCCTCCAAGGTTCCCCTTCAAGAACGTGGCTTGATTCACTGTTTTGATTTTGCATGCCCTTTTTCCAGTGTTGGACTGGGACACCAGGGGCCCACCCAAAAACCTTAGACCAGGTGAAAACTCAGTAATATTATTCTTCCTCTCCTCACTCAACCTCTATTCCCCTATTCTCTCTTCTTTACATACTAATATTCCATACACAGTATTTAGCCTCTTTGTTCTCATAGAAATAGGTAATGACCATGAAATAGGCCAAATGTTTAGCAGCAAGAAGCCCACTGCTAGTTTTCCTAATATCGTAGGGGGCCAGTCCGACACTGCCTGTCCACCTCATTAATATACATACTGTAGAACAACAAAAGATTTCTGTTTATAAAAGCCCCATAACTTGTATATTGTCTGTTCTACTGTTTTTCTGATTCCTTAAAAGTCTTTTGTTTCCTTTACCTCTTTGTGTCTAAACAGGGATCATGGTTTCAGCTAGAGCTGTGTGTAAAAGAGCTAGTCCCAGGGGTGATTCGCCAATGAGGCGAGTTGAGGCTGTCGCCTCAGGCGGCAGCGCCCCACTAGGCACCAGGGGCGGCAAAAATGCTGCTTCTGGTACTTGAAGAGCAAATTTCCAGGGGAGGGGGGGGCAGCAGCAACTTCTGCTGCCTCAGGCAGCGGAGGGGTCAGGATCGCCCCTGGCTAGTCCCCTCATCTCATGATTGATCTAAATAATGTATCACTTTGGTGCCTCCAAGGAGCTAGACAGTGTGCATATTGAGCATGGCAAATAGCTCCTTAGACTCCACCCAACATGAAGCTATGAGAAATATGACCATTCAATGAAGCCTGAAATAGTTATATTAACTGATTTTAACATAAGGTAGAATAAATAGCTCATTCTGAAGCCATTCCATTAATTCCTGGTGCTAACTACAAGCCTTACAATTGCAGGCCCCAAAACCAAAAATAAAAGATATAATGCATATCTATACACAGGCCTGGATTTGTGGAAAGGCCACAAAAAATCTGCATTGGTTCAGAAGTACTGGGGATTCGCAGGAGATACAATAGTTTTTTTAATTTCCTTTGCACAAATCCATAGTACTCCGGATCCGATACAAATTTGCAAAAGGAAGGGGACAGGGCAGGGGCGATAGAGGGCAGAGAACCTAGGGGTGCCCTGTCTATACAGCTGTATATCTATATACCATATCTTTTTGAATAAGAGTTTATTTAAGAGGAACCAACAATTTCACAATACAATATCCTAGAACAATACCACAGAATTAGCTAGAGGGATTTGAGCTCTAATACACCGATCTGAACAAATTACATAGACATCATAAGAAACCAAAGTGGTATTTAGGGCATTCTTACAAAGAAAGGACAACATAAGAAGACTAAGTAGTACTTATATCTTACATAAACAATCCATTTGACAAAATATCAAAATGCTGCTTTCATTTAGGTCCAGTATGATGGGTGATTGGAAGAAATTGTTAACGTTGTTGTAATGTATATTTGTTATTGGTTTAGTGGTGAATAACATGGAAGTCTAATACTTATAACACACTTAGCTTACATTCGAGTAAAGGCTGGAGGGATGGAGAGAGATATACTATAATGTGATTAGCCGCATGATGTGGTTTCCATGATATCAACATTTTTTTACATTTCCCTTATTGTCTTAACACATAGGGGCAAATTTACTTAGGTTGGAATTTTTGCTTCGGAATGATTCACCTCACTTCGCTCAAATTTTCAGGCATTTATTCTCAGCAAATATGCTTAATTAACAAAATGTGAAGGGGCATTTACTAAAGGGCAAAGTGGGCTTTGCTAGTGAAAATTTGCCAAAATGACAATTTACAGGGACATCGCCAATTTACTAAGATGCAAGGAGGACAAATCACTAGCAGAAAAGGTCCTCGCTAGAGAAGTTTTGTTATAGAGTCATAAAACGAAACACAAAACGCTGGAGTTTCTTTTATATTTTAATATGGGATAATGTTTAAAAGTTGTAACTGTAAAAACAGCATTTTCACCAATTAGTATGTTACTAATAAAGACAAACTTATGAACTATATGCACCCACCATATATGTACTGACGAAAGTGTAAGTATCTTAACAAAGTTTCATTAGAAAGTAAGACTAGCAAACATTGGCTTAGAAATGCCTGCACTGACACATTTTTGCTGGCGTTCATCTGCCGAGACAAAACATTGGGGCAAATTTACTTAAGTCCGAATTTTCACTTCTGAACACTTTGCCACGATTCGCACATTTTTGTCGGACATTAATTCACAGTGAATACAGTTATTTTAACTCAATTTCCTCTTGGCAGATGAGTGCTGGCGAAAATTCTTCAGCAAAATTTTTTAAGCAAATTTTCGCTAACATTACTTTCTTCTTAGTAAAACTTTGTTAACATACTTACGCTTACGTCAATTTAAAAATGGCAGGTAGATACAGGTTATTCTATATGTCTTTTTTGTTGGTGACCAACACTTTTTTGTGTTTGTCGCCAACACTGTCAAAGGTCACTGTGCAGGGGAACTTGAACTAAATTTATTATTTTCTACAGCAGAAAGCTAAAAGTCATGAGGTAAAATCCATCACAGCTGTAGACATTGTACCACAAGGAAAAATCAGCCCTGTCTCCCATATATTAGGATTGTCCCCCTTTTAAGGAAATACAGCATTGAATGTCATTTAAGAACAGTCATTGTATACATGTGTCACTATACAATAAACCATTTCTTGGAAAACAAAAAAAAACAGACAAACAAATTGATGACGAAAAGTTTATTCATCATTTGAAAAGAATAGATGTTGTGATCTTCTGTTTCTTTCTTGTAGGCTACCATCGGGGACCATGATGTTATATTGGGGCCCAAAGATGACAAATGGGCCCTTGTGCCCCCGTCCCTCCCCCCGATGGTTGCCTCAGTTCTTTAAAGGAGAATTCAACCTGTAATAAAAAAACTGGTAGGGTTTTTTTTATTACAGGTTGAATTCTCCTTTTATATCTCCAGCCTCAGTGTTTTAATACCTCCAGCCTAGGGAAAGACAGTTCAGTGTTAGACATATAGTAGTAGGTTTGTGTAGAAAAATTCTGAAATTCATTTGCATTTATAATTTTATCAATGTCATGTTTTAAGTCACATGCCTTTTTCTGTTAATTTAAAGGTTGACTATATCTATAATAACATTTTCTTCTATCTCAGTTTTGTAGGTTTCTCTCCATTTAGTGAGCTATAATAAAAATGAGCAATTTTCCTTACCTCTTTGACGCTGGAAGGTCTTTTTAGAGGCCTGTGAATACTGGCTGTGGCCAGCACCCATTTCATTCTAAAGACAAACAAAAGAAATAAAGTTAAATAAAATAAATACAATTAACATTTAAAATACCCAACTTAGTTATGAAGAATTACTGCTTCTAAATACAGCTACAACAGTATTTATCCACTTCTTTTCACAGTTACATGGTGATTAGGGGTGATTTATAAAGACTCCGAATGGAAGTACACAAGCACTAAGGAGCACATACAGCTTGAGCCTTAGTGATTGTACAGGGAGGGCTTTTATCAGGGGTCTAGCTTCACTCTGCACTACACCTGCCAAAAGCAAGCATTAGGGCAGCTCTGTTTTGGCCTGTACTGATTTATTTTCTTTGGAAGGCAGGATAAAAAGAACAATTTCCTCCCTGCCTTTCATGACATAAAAGACACCTATCGATTTTGGGAAAAAAGATGCACATTCATCAGGTTATTGCCACCATTCTGAAATGCTGGTAATATTGTTACATAGTTACATAGTTACATAGTTAAATTGGGTTGAAAAAAGACAAAGTCCATCAAGTTCAACCCCTCCAAATGAAAACCCATCATCCATACACACACCCCTCCCTACTTTTAATTAAAATTCTTTATACCCATACCTATACTAACTATAGAGTTTAGTATCACAATAGCCTTGGATATTATGTCTGTTGCATCTGCTAAAGCCACAGATATTATCCAAACTACTGTGTTTGTGCCCATATTCAAACAGAGCTAAAGAACATGGTGGTTTGTTGTTATTTTTTGCCATGTATTTTCTGTTTAAACCCTCATTGATCTAGCATTTTTTTTTTATAATTATAGCTTAAATATGGCGGCACTCCAAGTTGCATCTGCTGCAGTTACACATGATGGTAAATATGGGTGTACTTTTTTTATTTTGATCATCTGTGTATTTTGAATTTGGGTATGGGGGTACAGGGGCCTACAGAGTAGTCTGTGTGGTTTGATTGAATGGGGGGGCTGTGTTGGAGCCAAATTAATTTTTAAATTGTTTAAAGTTAAATAAGCTCAAACCTCAAAACTCTCCTCCTGATCTTCATCATAATCGTCACCATACTCTGCCTCATACTCTTCATCATAATCATCCTCATAATCGTCCTTATAATCTTTCTTACAGAGGTAACTGCCCAGAAATTCTTCTTCTGGGCATTCCTGGTCGATGTAGTTGCCAGTTTTAGTTGGTGACACCTGGTAAATAGAAACAATTTGTGAACCATCTTTATTTCTGGTGAACAATCTGAAAAACAACTAAACTAAAGAAAGTGTTTAGAAGGTGAACAACCCCTTTAAGACAGAGAAGGAACAAATATTTGCCACGTGTTAAAATTTAGCATTTTTCTCATGTGGTTTTAGCTTCTACTTGGTGTATACCGTATTAGACTTGCAACTTAGCTGTTTTGTGATTAAATACTTGCAGTCTTTTTTACCAGGCTTTTCCTATTTCCATGTAACATACAATCCAGTATTAATGCTCTTGGTTAGAATATTTGATGCATAGAGGTTTACCTATGTGAATAAACATTTTCTTACCCATTGTTCTTGATGATGCATGCTCCTTACAGAGGCCTGGTAATAGCATGCACCAAAAGAGCGCCCGGTATAGCAGGGGCGGAGTTGTATTTCATTCTAAAGTCAAACAAAAGAAATAAAGTTAAATAAAATGAATACAATTACCATTTAAAATACCCAACTTATTAATGAACAATAACCACTTCTAAATACAGCTGAAACAGTATTTATCCACTTATATTTATAGTTATATGGTGATTAGGGGTCATTTATAAAAAACCCAGAAGTGCACAAGCACTAAGAAGCACAAAAACATGAGCCTTAGTGATTAATCAAGGACTGCTTTTATCAGGGGTCTAGCTTCACTCCGCACCACACCTGCCAAAAGCAAGCATTAGGGCAGCTCTGTTTTGGCCTGTGCCAATTTATTGTCCATGGAATGGAAATAAGTTTAAAAGGGTTTAAAGTTATATAAGCTCAACTCTTGATACTCACCTCAACCTTTTGCTGGCTGAGGTTTCTGCCCAGATGGTCTTCTTCTGGGCATTCTTTCTGGCTGATATTGCTGCCAGTTTCCAATGATGACTCCTGGTAAATAGAAACAATTTGTGAACCATCTGTTGAGGTAAAGTGCTTAAAACTATCGTTAAAGACATTGATTATCACATCCATTCAGAATTGTTTAAATTAATATCATGTAGCTCAATGTAATGCTGAGTTGCTGAACTTTAAGTTGCATTTGCTGCAATTTGACATGACAGTAGCTATGGATACAATTATGCTTTCAGTTTGAGTGCCTGTGCATTTGGAACTTAGGTATGGGGGAACAGGGGCCTACAGAGATGTTTGTGTGATTTGATTGGATAGGGGGCCTGTGTTATTCTCTCACTTATACTTACCTGGCAGTTGTTGTTGCCAGTTTCTATGGGGGGACACTGGCCTACAGAGTAGTCTATGTGTTGGGGCCAAAATAAGTTTAAAAGGGTTTAAAGTTATATAAGCTCAATTCTTGATACTCACCTCAACCTTTTGCTGGCTGAGGTTTCTGCCCAGATGGTCTTCTTCTGGGCATTCTTTCTGGCTGATATTGCTGCCAGTTTCCAATGATGACTCCTGGTAAATAGAAACAATTTGTGAACCATCTGTTGAGGTAAAGTGCTTAAAACTATCCTTAAAGACATTGATTATCACATCCATTTGGAAGTTGTTTAAATTAATATTATGTAGCTCAATGTGATGTGAGTTGGTGCACTTTAAGTTGCATTTGCTGCAACTGGACATGATAGTAGCTATAGATACAATTTAAATTTATGTTGAGTGCTAGTGCATTTGGAATTTAGGTATGGGAGGGGGGGACAGGGGCCTACAGAGATGTTTGTGTGATTTGATTGGATAGGGGGTCTGTGTTATTCTCTCACTTATACTTTCCTGGCAGTTATTGTTGCCAGTTTCTACGGGGGAACAGGGGCCTACAGAGTAGTCTGTCTGATTTGATTTTATAGGGGTCTGTGTTGGGGCCAAAATACGTTTAAAATGGTTTAAAGTTATATAAGCTCAACTCTTGATACTCACCTCAACCTCCTGCTGGTTGAGGTCAATGCCCAGATGGTCTTCTTCTGGGCATTCTTTCTGGCTGATGTTGCTGCCAGTTTCCAATGATGACTCCTGGTAAATAGAAACAATTTGTGAACCATCTGTCGAGGTAAAGTGCTTAAAACTATCCTTAAAGACATTAATTATCACATCTATTCAGAAGTTGTTTAAATTAATATTATGTAGCTCAATGTGATGCTGAGTTGTTGCACTTTAAGTTGCATTTGCTGCAATTGGACATCACAGTAGCTATGGATACAATTATGCTTTCAGTTTGAGCACCTGTGCATTTGGAATTTAGGTATGGGGTGAACAACGCCTAAAGAGAAGTTTTTGTGATTTGATTGGATAGGGGGCCTGTATTGTTCGCTCACTTACATTTACCTGGCAGTTGTTGTTGCCAGTTTCTATGGGGGAACAGGGGCCTACAGAGTAGTCTGTGTGATTTGATTGGATAGGGGGGTCTGTGTTGGGGCCAGAATAAGTTTAAAATGGTTTAAAGTTATATAAGCTCAACTCTTGATACTCACCTCAACCTCCTGCTGGTTGAGGTCAATGCCCAGATGGTCTTCTTCTGGGCTTTCTTTCTGGCTAATGTCACTGCCAGTTTCCAATGATGACTCCTGGTAAATAGAAACAATTTGTGAACCATCTGTCGAGGTAAAATGCTTAAAACCATCCTTAAAGACATTGATTATCACATCCATTCAGAAGTTTTTTAAATTAATATTATGTAGCTCAATTTGATGCTGAGTTGGTGCACTTTTAAGTTGCATTTGCTGCAATTGGACATGACAGTAGCTATGGATACAATTATGCTTTCATTATGAGCACCTGTGTATTTGGAATTTAGGTATGGGAGGGACAGGGGCCTACAGAGATGTTTGTGTGATTTGATTGGATAGGGGGCCTGTGTTAATCTCACTTATACTTACCTGGCAGTTGTTGTTGCCAGTTTCTATGGGGGAACAGGGGCCTACAGAGTAGTCTGTCTGTTTTTATTGGATAAGGGGTCTGTGTTGGGGCCAAAATAAGTTTAAAATGGTTTAAAGTTATATAAGCTCAACTCTTGATACTCACCTCAACCTCCTGCTGGTTGAGGTCAATGCCCAGATGGTCTTCTTCTGGGCTTTCTTTCTGGCTAATGTCACTGCCAGTTTCCAATGATGACTCCTGGTAAATAGAAACAATTTGTGAACCATCTGTCGAGGTAAAATGCTTAAAACCATCCTTAAAGACATTGATTATCACATCCATTCAGAAGTTTTTTAAATTAATATTATGTAGCTCAATGTGATGCTGAGTTGGTGCACTTTAAGTTGCATTTGCTGCAATTGGACATGACAGTAGCTATAGATACAATTTCATTTTATGTTGAGCGCTAGTGCATTTGGAATTTAGGTATGGGAGGGGGGACAGGGGCCTACAGGGTAGTCTGTCTGATTTGATTTTATAGATGTCTGTGTTGGGGCCAAAATAAGTTTAAAATGGTTTAAAGTTATATAAGCTCAACTCTTGATACTCACCTCAACCTCCTGCTGGTTGAGGTCAATGCCCAGATGGTCTTCTTCTGGGCATTCTTTCTGGCTGATGTTGCTGCCAGTTTCCAATGATGACTCCTGGTAAATAGAAACAATTTGTGAACCATCTGTCGAGGTAAAGTGCTTAAAACTATCCTTAAAGACATTGATTATCACATCCATTCAGAAGTTTAAATTAATATTATGTAGCTCAATGTGATGCTGAGTTGGTGCGCTTTAAGTTGCATTTGCTGCAATTGGACATGACAGTAGCTATGGATACAATTATGCTTTCATTTTAAGCGCCTGTGCATTTGGAATTTAGGTTTGGGGGAACAGGGGCCTACAGAGGCGTTTGTATGATTTGATTGGATAGGGGGCCTATTGTGGGGCCAAAGAAAGTTTAGATGATTAAAAGTTATACTGGAAAGTCAAGCTCAAACCTTATCACTCTCCTCGAGCTCCACCTGGCTGATAGTATTGCTCAGGTCTTCTACCGGTGATCTTTCTTCCTGGTTGATGTTAGTACCAGTTTCGAGTATTTCCTGTAAAATAGAGAGACAATGTGTGAACAATCTAGGTGCAGTGCTTACAAGTGTAATTAAAAACATGTTCTATCACATATATTCAGCTCCCTGGAGAAGCTGATAAAATGAATATTTTGTATCTCTATGTGACAATTGAATGGAAATTTTATCATAAATGTGTTGTTATTTTATATAATAAAATCCTTTGCTGATTTTAATTTGCTGCCATTAAAACAGTTGTTTGAAATTGTAGCAGTGGGCCAACTAGTGAGGCCCCTCTTTACCTCTTGTGTTAGTTAATGGTTGTATTGTATCTTTTCTTGTAAGATTAAAGTATACAACCATTTATTGTACAATGCTGCAGAATATATTGGAATTGTATAAATACATGTTAATAATAATACTATAATAATAAGGATACATAAACACAGGGTGTGTAGGGATAAAGTCTGGTGTTGATCAAAGGCTAAGGGGCTATTCTATTCTTGCCAGGAGAGGAAAGTAGAAATGTAGAAAAAGAGGAAATGTGGCCAGTTTGATAATAAATTGACCAAAACCTCATCATAGTTTTCTATAGGATCAGCAGGAAGTGGAAATGTATCTGGTGCAGCTTTATCAAGTGTTGAATGAATGAATGAAGCTGCATATAAATCTATTGTGTATATAGAGTAAATAACATGGTTTAAATAGCACAAATAGTTGTGACAATTGTTTTATTTCTATTTATGTTTGCCAATTTGTCTCCACTTACCACAGTAACTTCATTCAGATCTGTAGATTTTGTTGATTCTGACTTGGTTTTATTCTATTGAAGAATGAAAAAAAGTTACAATGAATTAATATTTTCTGAATAGAGTAAACTTAATCTTATCAATCTTGACCATTGTGTAACTTTACAGTAAGAAGACTCTGCTTCCCCAGGTAACAACTGGGCCCAGATCACAAGGTCTCCTTCCTCTAAAGTTACATGGAAATCTCCCCTCCCCAGTAACTCTCCTAATTGAGAGCTGGCAGGGAGTGAAGAAAGCTTGGGGGCAGGTGGGAGGGGTAGCTGTGTGGACTGGGCCCCTCTTAAAAAATGTAAGACTTGCTATGGCATCTTACTGCAGAATATATAGATTCCCAGTCTGGGCATGACATTTTCCCAGCATTTGTTTTTAGGATTCAGATTTGGTGGACACTTAGGGGCAGATTTGGTGGACACTTAGGGGCAGATATATAAAAGTTTGAAGTAAAAATTTGAATGAAAAAAATACAAATTTCTAGATAATTTTTGTGCACTCCGATTAGGGAATAGTCCAAATTCCAAATCTGAAAAAACATTCAAAGATTTGAATATCGAAATCTATCATGTACTGTCTCTCTTTAAAAATTCAACTTCAACCATCTAAAACCTGACCTGACCTGAAATTGCCATTTTAGCCTATGGGGGACCTCCTAGAACCTATTTGGAGTCAATGAATGGACTCTGAAAGACAACGTTTTTTTTTGGAAAGACTGTATGTAATTCGACTGAATGCGCTGTTACTGTAATTCATACGATTCTAATTCGATCGAAAACTGACCTATTCGCCCAAGAAAAACTATTTTTTTTGGATAAATTTCAACAAAACTCCCTTTACTTCGAAATTCAACCCTTGATAAATCTGCCCCTTAGCCAAACCAAATCTGGACCCTTAAGGCCCCATACACGGGCCGATAAAAGCTGCGGATTCAGCCAAATCTCTCTGCGAAGCCGAACCAAAACCGAATCCTAATTTGCATATGCAAATTAGGGGCGGGGATGAACTTTTTGTCATAAAACAAGGAAGTAAAAAATATTTTACCCTTCCCACACCTAATTTACATGTGCAAATTAAGATTTGGATTCGGTTCAGTATTCAGCCGGGGGTTCGGACGTATCCAAAATAGTGGATTCGGTGCATTCCTATCACAAATTGACCAATATATATATAAATCATCTAGTAACAGAATTTGAGGTAAATTTCCCTCGATATTCACAAATAGTGATGGGCAAATTTGGGGCATTTTGATTCGCTGAAAAATTCACAAATTTCCCACGAAAAATTTGCAAAATGGTGCTGACGTCTCATTTTGTATGCCAGCGTCCATTTTTGATGCAGGCGTCTGTTTTTTTAGACGCCAGCGTCCATTTTTTTGTACACCGGCGTCTGTTTTTGGCAAAATTGCGCTGGAGTCCAAAATAACTGCATCCTTTTTTTTGACGCCGGCGAATATTTGCGTCGGTTTCGCAAATTTATTTGCCAACGGCGAATCACGCAAATTCGCGACTGCCGAATAAATTCACCCATCACTATTCACAAATGAAATATGTACAGTACAAAGAATGAAGTCCTTACCTTGCGACAGCAAGAAAAACAAGCTTTGATTCTCTTCCACATTTTGAATTTAGAAAATTCTTTCTATGGAGACAAAAAAATAAACATCACATTTGTTATCCTTTCTATGAACAATCCCTATAAATGTATTGTATAAACACAAGTATGCATCTAAAATTAAAGTAGGGTATATGCCAATATACAGTGCAGAGCCGAGTCACAGATGATGGAGCCCAAGACAAACTCCGGCCTCCCCAACCCTTACTTATAACCTCAGCCTCCACCTGCACCTCCCCTGCAACTTGTACACTAAATACCCCATAACGAGACATCAGATCTTGAGTTGGGGGGATTTGGTGCACCAAAATTAGAGGTAGGCAGACAGAAAAGGTTATATGCCAAGCAACCCCCACTGCATGATACCACTGCATGTTACATATACATACATGTAACAGTGGCATGATTGTACAAACAATATTTTACTACAGAGACAAAGACTTTATTGTATATCAATGATATCATTATAAGGAATGCAACTTCAGCTTGTACGTGATATTAACTGATCTAGCTGAAGTCTTTCTGATTGTATAACAATCCTATCAATTAAATATATTTTAGTTTCCACTAGTGATTGACAAATAAATTCGCCAGACACTAATTCTCAGGAATTTCTGCATTTCGCCATAAGCGAATTAATTCCCGAAACTGAAGCGACAATTCGCCGGTGAAAAATCCAGCACGTCCAAAAAAAATTATGGGCATCAAAATTGACGTGCGCATAAAAATAGTCGTGCATCAAAATTATTTGGACGCACATTGACTTTAATGCATTTGGACCAAATTATCGCATATATAAAAAATTTTGCTGTCATCAAAATTATTTTGATACCCATTGACTTTAATGCATTTCGCAAATTTTTTGCCGTTTCGGAAATTTCCCTATAATTTGCAAATTCCGGCACAGATTTGCCCATCACTAGTTTCCACTCGTGTCTATTTAAACTAGTATAGTGATGGCGCCATAACATTAGCATAGGGAATGCCACAATTATTGTATATAGGACTAAGTACAACAAAATCAACTTCATTCTAATCATTATAACATATTCTAAAATATTCACGGTATCACTAGCACTCTCTAAGCCCACAAAGTAACAGTATTAAAAAGATTATTTTTGCTAATATTTTCACTCAAGTATCCTGACTTCTACTCACCTCAGTCGCCTGAAAAAGAATCAGACAATCTGGGCTGCTGCTGGACACTTTAACTCTGTCCATTATGACATCACACTATTCACAGTGACATCACAAAGGCAGCCCAAGTGTGGATTGGGATCATATTACTACTGCCAGATTCACATCATTGTGACATAATATGTACAACCCAAGGTGTTAAATGTAGGTTATATAGGACTAAATACAACAAAATCAACTTCATTCTAATCATTATAATATATTTTAAAATATTCACAATATCACTAGCAGTCTCTAAGCCCACACAGTAATAATATTAATAACATTATTTTTGCTAATATTTTCACCCAAGTATTCTGACATCTACTCACCTCAGTCTCCTGATCAAGAATGAGCCAATCTGGGCTGCTGCTGGACACCTTGACTCTGTCCATTATGACATCACAATGACATCACCTAGGCAACCCAAGTCAACAAACGTGGCTTAGTAATATAAATAATGATTGGTGGGAGGAGTTATAAAATACACTGGTGAATTAGTATTATAAACAAATGATGTATTTGGAACAATGTAATAGATTGTAAGCTCTTTGGGTCAGAGACCTCATCCCAACTGCGTAGTGAAAGCGCTAAGCTCTTGAGCATAGATTTATCTATTTTTACTGTATAACTTAATATAACTATATCTCTGTTTATAACTTGCAAAGCACTGCGTACAATTGTGGTATGGGTATGGGATCCATTATCCGGAAACCCATTATGCAGAAAGCTCCGGATTACGGAAAGGCTGTCTCTCATAGACTCCATTATAATTAAATGATCCAAATTTTTAAAAACAATTTCCTTTTTCTCTGTAATAATAAAACAGTAGCTTTTACTTGATCCCAACTAAGATATAATTAATCCTTATTGGAAGCAAAACCAGCCTATTGGGGCACATTTACTAAGCTCGAGTGAATTATTAGAATAAAAAAAACGTAGAATTTCGAAGGTTTTTTTGGCTACTTCGACCATCGAATTGGCTTCTTCGACCTTCGTCTATGACTTTGAATCGAATGATTCGAACTAAAAATCGTTTGACTATTCAACCATTCTATAGTCGAAGTATTGTCTCTTTAAAAAAAACTTTGACCACCTACTTCGCCAACTAAAACCTACCGAGGTACAATGTTAGCCTATGGGGATCGTTCAATTCAAAGGATTTAATCGTTCGATCGAGTGACTTTGCCTATGATCGTTCAAACGAACGAATTGCGTTAAATCCTTTGACTTCGATATTCGAAGTCGAAGGATTTTACTTCGACGGCCGAATATCGAGGGTTAATTAACCCTCGATATTCAACGAATAGTAAATGTGCCCCTTAATGTTTAAATGATTTTCTAGTAGACTAAAGGTATGAAGATCCAAATTACGGAATGATCTGCTATCCGGAAAACTCCAGGTCCCGAGCATTCTGGATAACAGGTCCCATACCTATACTATATAAATCAATACATAAATACATATTATTACGTAAGATACAATGTTTTAATATCAATTGATTTGAATTCATAGTACATTGCTGATGTTGTCGAAAATTTAGATTTTTGGCGACAATTTGACTTTTCACAGTTCAATAATAATGTCACACAGAGTAGTAATCATTTACTTATTGTGGTTCAGCAACTGATTTAATTCTAGCATTCTCTTCTGTCGTTTCTATCATATAATAGCCTATGGACATTTAAAGGGCAACTATATCAACAATTGTTGCCACCACCGTACCTGCCGGCTGCTACATCTCCCAATCTGGTTGAAGGAGACAATAGTTATTTTAAAATATGACCACTAATTGTAATTGGTAATGGAATATTTTAAGCCATTTACCTACAAAACATTTACGTAATTGTTTTCCTATATATAACACATAAGAAATAGAGAGCAAAGGGCAAACAAGGGATGCAGTCCATCTTGTTTCTTTTAATCTCTCCCCCAGCCCTGCAAGTTAAATGAATTTCAGAGTTAAAGGGATTGTTCACCTTTAAATAAACTTTTAGTATGATGTAGAGAGTGATATTCTGAGACAGTTTGCATTTGTTTTTTGTTTTTTATTATTTGTGTTTTTTGAGTTATTTAGCTTTTTATTCAGCAGCTCTCCAGTTTTAAGTTTCAGCAATCTGGTTGCTAGGGTCCAATTATCCTAGCAACATGCATTGATTTGAATATGAGACTGGAATATGAATAAGAATGGGCCTGAATAGAAAAATAAGTAATAAAAACTAGCAGTAATAGTAAGTTTGAAGCCTTAGAGAGCATTTGTTTTTTAGATGGAGACAAATAATTTCCAAACTATAAAAAATAAATAATAAAGACCAATTGAAAAGTTGCTTAGAATTGGCTATTTTATAACATTCTAAAAGTTAACTTAAAGGTGAACCACCCCTTTAACAGAGCAGTGTTCCACCCCATGAATACAGAGCTGCTTTCGCCAGTGGGTAGGTATCACCCCTCCATCCCCTACCCATCCCCAAACGTATGTGTCATTCAGATGTAAAAGTTAGGTTGTCCCAAAAGGCACAAGCCACATCAGGTCCTATACTCATCACCTGTAGACAGGGCTCTATTGTGCCTCACACTGGATTTTTTTATCCAGCGCAAGGTACAAAACACACTCAGAACCCTGGCAGAAGTGTTTCTTGAATGATCAGTAAGAGGCACATTTTGCACCCCTTTGTGCTCTTGGGGGTTTTTGTAATTGACCCTTATGGACTGTGGGTCAGGTGGGAAGTACAGGGTCCCATTGTGGAGGGGTAGACACTTGTGTGGGACGGACCACAAACCTATGAGAAGCAAATGAATCCCCTCCATCATTTAGTTCTGGCAGGCAGATGGGTCAAACAACATATAAGTGTCCTAGAAATAAAATACAGTTGGTTTAACAAGATGGCATCACCAAATTACCCTAGCAATACAGAGAAATGAAAACATATATGAAATATTATCAAGAAAACTGTTCTAGCAAGTGTGGGGTAAATACAAATGTTTGTGGTACTGCTGAATGCATCATGTATAGGAGCATTAGAACTAGTGATGGACGAATTTATTTGCCAGGCACGAATACGCGGCAAATTTGCGCGATTCGCAGCCAGCTAATAAATTCGTGAAACGCCCCCGAAAATTCACCTGAAAAAATTCGCCGGTGTCCTAAAAAAAATTTTGGCGCGTTGAAAAAAACCGGACGCCGGCACGAAATTCGCAAATTTGCGAATCGAAACGGCGCAAATTGCCCATCACTAATTAGAACTTATATATAAGAGTTTTTATTCATTTATTTATTGATTGCACTAAACAATGCAGAACTGTGAAACTGAAATCACTTCTATATTAAATTGTATCCCACCTTCTTGGCTCTTTAGACAAATGTTGGTATTTATATGTATTCTATAACTTAGACACCTGTTCAAAGTCAGACTGGGCCAACAGGGCACCTGGAGAAAACCTGGTATTCCCCGGCTCTCATGGGCCCTGCTGACCCAGGACCACTAACTGCCCAGCCTCTGTGGATCCTCCAACAAGGTGGGGCAAGTTGTAACTGGTTCAAGTTTGTGGCAGAGAATAGTGTGGCAGGGAGTAATGTGTAGTGTGGCAGTGAGTAGTGTGTAGTGTGTAGTGTGTAGTGTGGCAGTTAGTAGTTCATGACTGGTGTGATGGTGTTTTTGAGGTGGTGAGTGCTCAGATCTGACAGTTGGCTGAAGAAGGAAATTAAAGTAGAGGGTTGATGGAAAGGAGGAGGTTAGATGAGCAATAGAGTTTTGAATATGAATGCAAGGAAAATGTTATTTAGTTGGTAGGAACTTTGTTCTTGAGAATATTCTAATAGATACAACAAGCAGTGTATAGTATATAAATTTGCTCATGAATTACCTCCAGCCAAAGACCAAAGGTGGAGGAAATGTGGTCAGGGGAGTTGTATAGAAGCCATTTCAGTGTCTTCAATGCACTAATTTAACAGTTGCCGGGAGTGCTCTTCTGAGCCCTTGTGCAATTGAAGTAAACATCCTTCCTTTGTTTTCAAGATATTACCAATTTTACACTTAAGGATCAGGACAGAATAACTGAGGAATACAAATTTACTGGCAAGTACATTTATGGTAAATTTGTAATACTGACCTTGGATGGTATTTGTCCAGTAAAACTCTGGCCAGGTGCCGAATTCACATGTTCTGAATCTGGTCATCAATTATCCAACAACCATAAGTGCTGTGTGTGAAGTGCAATTTTGGATGCAGATTAGCATATTATTTACCCACAATGCAGTTTTTATCCCATTATTCCAGCATAATGTTGTATTAAATCAAACTCAGTCGGACATGTAGATAGTAACAAAAATCCACATTTTCAGAGTTGTGTTGTGACTTTCCTATCCCAACCTGATGTCAGGAAGAGCTGCACATGACCAGAGCAAGGGCAAATTCCCATCCTGCCCTCTTTCTGTTAACTCAACTCACCTATAATTGAACCACACGACACCATTTTATTTCGAATGGAAATATATTCTTGGCCACAGCTTTATTGAACATACACAGATGAAAAACTGTTTTGAACAAATTGAACAATACATGACAATCATATGACATGCACAAATTAATTCATAAGAACATTTTTAACTGACCTGTTCCCTGAGTCCCTGGCAATGTAACACAGAAATTGCACATTTAACTGTACCGGCCACCGTTCAACCTATTTTCCCCAGTATGGTGGGTATGCAAGTCTTTTGTGCCAAACTCCCTTAACAAAACCACCTCCCAGAGACCCCCTTGCTCTTAGAGAGGACTTTACCACCAACTCCCATGATATGACCATCCTGAGTATCTTAATTTTTTCTCAACACTCACCTTCCTTGCCAGGGACCCGCCAAAGAATACGAGTTTGATCACCTCAAGTTCGCATGCTCCTCCACACCCGAAATGCCACTTCCAGCCCTTCCCACAGGCCATAATTAAATACATCCATCCCCACATCCATCAGATGTATCCCATCCCTATGGCCGTATTCCACACCTCCCTCCAGCAACCTATGCCAAATTGCTATGCCTCCTTGTTGCCTCACAAATTTTGACATGGCCATGTTTACCTTCACCCGGACCCTTTCTATTGCCTTGTGTGACCTCTCGTATCTCCAATACCTTCTTGGTACCATTTGTGACCAAACAATGACCAACTCCGGAGCCCTCTCCCAAAACCATAACAAATCCCTTTTCCTTGACTGTATTAATTCCTTCATGGGAACTGACCCTAGATCATTACCTCCTAAATGTAACACTATAACATCAGGCGCCCTACACAGCTCTTGAAGTTTCTCCACTTTCGGGACAAGCTGACTCCATAACAAATCACCACGGCCATGCCAATAAACATCCACTTCCTGCCTTGGCATCTCTAAACACTTGCCCCCAGGATGTAATGAAGCTTTTTTTTCTGCACGTGCCACTTAAGAATGCCCCAACAGCCAAACGATACACCACCGTCCACCTGGAATGAATAAATGGAACATAACATACACCCAAACCAGTTACCCTCCATACATAATTATTGTTACTTCAGACTAATTGGGGCCTAATATATGACCTGAACCTGTTGGATTCCCACCTTCCATTTCTTTTAATTGTAGCTTCACCCAAGCCGCAATGTGCTGCTTCTGTGGCGGCCCCAATCCTGAAGGAATGTGAAGTGTATGCCTCTCCATGTAGCCCCGGCCTTCCAAACATTTCCGAAAAATGGCTGTGAACTGAAACTTAGACAGTATTGAATCATCTTCATGCACTAATAAAGACTTCCTCGACGACCCACGTACTTCCAAAAAACTACGACAACATCGCACCGGACACGTATCACAGTTTCCCACTTGATATAAATGAACTGATAAACCTTTTCTCAATTGATCCATTTTAGAGCCAAATATAGTTATGTGCAAGCTGTTTTCAAGCAGATCCACAAACTCCCATTTGGATTCCACCTTTACTTTTCTTTGACGCATTCACAATCTCACCTATCCTAAATTCCCCATAAAAAGCTAAGGAAAAAGCCAACTTAAATAGCTTTGCTTCATAGCTCGACCTCCCAACCAAAATTAACTGCTCAAAAGCCCCTGAGAATTTTGAAAGTGACTGGCTTTCTCTTGTCCCCTTGAACCCCCTTCCTTCGCAGACTCTTAATCGCCTGCTGCATGATAAAACACTTTGTAACATCCGTCCATCCCCTTAGTTTAAATAAAAACGATAAGGCCACTAGCAACCTGTTAATTTTTGCAAAAGAGCAATCCTTCCCCAAATTGACTGAGAACCATAACAATAAATCAACTTTTTCCTTATCCTCCAGAGGTCCAGTTACATACCTTTCCAACTCCACCCATTGGCTCCATACCCTGTTATAAGAGTCCCACGTATTTGGCGCTAAAGAGTTCCCGACTGGCCAATCTCCAAATGGAATTCTCCATAGGTACTCCAAAAACAACAAGGGGTTCTGCCATGCCCCTGGAGCCAGATGCCGAAAACTATCCATCTGCAATCGAGAGAGGGCATCGGCAATTTCATTACTTTCTCCTGGCACATGATGAGCCCTGAACCATAGGTTGTGTCCCAAGCATTTTTGGACCAAGTACCACAAAAGGTTAATCACAGATAGCGAGTTGGCTGTGATATTATTAATTGCCGTGACTACCGCCATATTGTCTGAATTATAAATTTCTTTTTTATTCGCCAAACTCTCACCCCAAGTCTCCACAGAAACCACAATTGGTAATAATTCCAAACAAGCAAAATTCTTTGTCATAGCTGCTTCGACCCAATCCTGAGGCCATTGTCCTACACACCATTGACCATTGAAAAAGGCTCCAAAGCCAATTGCCCCTGAGGCATCCGTGTAAAGCTCTAGATCCTTACTGGATTGAGCTTCCTCCAGCCACAGAGAGCAACCATTGAACTCAGCCAGGAATTTCTTCCAGACTCTAAGCAGTCAGGATGCATTGGCAGCAAACAAAAAGCGGACCCAATATCCACCTTGGCCATCAGTGCCCCTGCGCCGTATTTCCTGACTAATGTAATCGCATCATCAAACAATGCATAGCACACGCTGGACAATTCCTGTGCTATTCCATCATTTACAGATGACCCCTTAGGTTATGAAAGGTGATGTATGAGCCTAAACTTGCCTGGCTCTTTTTTTGGTACAACTCCTAACGGAGACAACCTCAAATTAGGCAGACGTGAAATAGCAAATGGGCCATCCTCCCCCAACCGAACCTCCTTCACCAACTTCTCTCTCACCACCTCGGTATGCTCCAATGCCGATTTTAGATTTTTGCAACCCCCCCAACTGACCAACTTGAAAAACCAAAAGAAAAACCTTCTTCAATTAACAGCGCCTTGTCCCTGTGGGGGTACCTGGCAAAACATGGACCCAACTCATTTACTCTGATTGGGCTCATCCCTTTTTCCAAAATTATCTCCTTGCTTGAACCCTCCTTGTTTCTGCCTCTTAAAACATCTGGCCGCTGAGTGGTTAGACCCACCACTTATTGAACACCCGTGCCGGAATTTGCACCCATTTCCCCATTTACACTGCCCTTCATTGAATGCCCAACACACACCTTTTTTGAGGGGAGCTGCTGCACTGGCGGCACCCTGACCGCCGGTGCCTGATAGAAAGGGTTGTTGACCCACACTCCCTGTATTGGCACTTGGTTGGGCCTTCTGCGCTGCCATGACTCTTAACCAAACACCGATATCCTTATGATCCCACTGTAAACCTGGTCTGAATGACATCCGCTGATGAAACTGCCCGTCATACTTCAGCCATGCCGTGCCACCATAAACTCTATAAGCTTCCCAAATAGAAATCTAAATAACAAAAAAGGCCTAAGCATTGCTCAGAATGTTTTTCCCCGATAACATTAGCCATAATTGAAAAGGCCTGCAGCCAATTTCCAAAAGAGTGAGGAATGAGTCTGTATCTTCTCCAATCCTCATCCTCCTCCTTCCTATGCTTCTTGCCTTTTTCTCATTTTTCGATATTAAACCTCTCCAATGGCAATAATGTGAAAATATCAATATTCTCCCTCTTCCAAATCTTTTCCCTCACCTCCATTATCAAATGCGACCCCAGTGGACCTTCAAAGCAAATGTATGTATGCCCTTTTACAGCATCTGAGACTGGCAGTGCTTATGGGACACCATCTTTTTTCTTTTCCTCATCCTTTTTTGTTGGCCCTTCACCTCCTGGCAACCCCTCTTTGCTGCCTGTGTTCTGTTCCACCCCATGTGATGTATTAACCATGTTAGATACACCTGTAACAGCTACCGTGGTGGCTACTGTAGTAGCACTATGAGCAGCTGCCACTGACTCCCCCTATGAACCAGGAACCCAAACTGCTGCTGGACTAGATTGAATCTGACCTGATCCCCCTTCCCATTTTTGTAACAAATCCTTTAATCCCGCCATAAAACCTGCCCACCACTTTGCACTCCATCACTCCCCACAGTATTTACACACTCACCAACAATATGGCTGGAGACCACATCCACTGCCGTGTCAGGTGTTGCTGTCCTGCCATAACTACTTTGCTCTGCGTTTGCAGCTGCCTGAATATTACTGGTGCTGCTGCCGCTGCCTTGTGACATGCCTTCACCTTGGTTATCATTGCTGCTGTGTCTCCTCAGTCCGCTGTTGTCCAAAGTCATCTGTGACGGCAAAAGAACAGAAGACACCCCCTTTCCCAGCTACCCCCAGGCAGAGGTGCTGCTAAGTGCACTTCCCCAGAATCCCCATAGTCTCCTGCCTGGCTCGTTACAGAGCCGACCATATTCCCCCACCTCTGTCCCCCATCTCACCAACTCTTGCCATTGTGTCCTCCCTTTGAGGCGTGACCGGCCTGTTCTCTCTTGGGTAATTAGCCCCAACATGCCTTACTTCAGACCTCGCCTCTTGCCCTGTCAGACCTCCTCTGTTATCTCCTCTCCTTCTGCCATCTTGTGAAACTGGCCTCTGTCTTGGTCTTGCTTCCCTTCTGCCTGCCTGCTCCTCGCCTCTTCCCTTTACCTTTCACTTGCTGCGCACCGCTTGTACCCGCCACTTCATGCTCTGCCGACTTTCTGTGCCTCCTACTCCCTGGACCACCATCTTCTGCTGGGCTCAGACGCTCCGGTAGCCGTGTTCTCCGGGTCCTCGTGCAGCCTGGGTGGGGGAGGTAAAAGCTGCCAGCTGCTCACAGACCCACTCCTCTCTCTCTAGCCTGGTTCTCTATCTGCTGCAACAACGCTGCTAACGCCGCCATTCTTCTTCGCTCCTGTCACTCCGCTTCTTCAAGACAAAATGGATGCCGCCTCAGTCACCAACGGATCCAGATCCCCTCCTTGGCTCCTCCCCCTCTGACATCACTCAACCCAGCTAATCTGGCCCGCTACAGCCTGGTTGCCCTGCTCTTGTCATGAGCAATAACGCTGTACAAGACAGCTCTATGCAGTCTTACATGATCTACAATAAAATCCTAACTGCACTGACAATCTGCATCATCAGACTGGGGAACTGGAGAGACAGATTACTGACACCATTATGGCAGCCCTTGCAGGAGAAATATAACATAAATGGATGCTATTTAGAGTAGCACTAAGGGTGCTGTTATAAGTGATGTGCTGGTGCATTGTATAGACAAAATAAGAATATAAAAATAAGAAATGATATCTTGGAATAAGAATAGAAATGGAAAAGAGTTTAGGTGAAATGTGCAAAGGGAGACTTTTTTTGCTGACAAATTGACTTAGGTTCAAATGTTTGCTTTGGAGCGTTTCACCACACTCCTCCCTTATCAGACATTAATTCACAGTGAATGTGCTTATTTAACAAAATGCGGTTTCATCTTTGCAGATGAACACTGGCAAATTTTAGCCAGCAAAAATTTGTCAGTGCAGGCATTTCTAAGCGAACTTTCGCTAGCATTACTTTCTTCCTAGTGAAACTTTGTTAACATACTTACTAAGTGGCCACTTATTATTAAGATGTCCAAGGAAGCAATATTAAGACAAAAATATATCCTCTATTGTCCTAGACATAAGCCCACCCTAACCAAATGTGGCATTTATATATTTTTATGACTCTTTGCATAAAGGATTTGATGTCACTGACATAAGATTGTTGCTTTATCTTATCAATTTGCCAGGAACAACCTGGTGAAACAGACTTTGGCAAAAATGGTAATGTATTGGAAAATTCACATTTTGATGAATTTGCAGAGTAACGTTCATTCGCCTGTCAAAACAGAGCAAAACTTCTCTAGCGCTGAGTGTTTTTGCTAGCGAATTGACCTCTTTGCCTAGTAAATTGGCCATGTCCCTGCATAGAAAAGCCCACTTCAGCCTTTAGTAAATTTGCATCATAAAATCTTAGCAAGGCACGAGGCCTCAACTGGATGATGGATATAAAACAATTCAGAAGCAAAAAAGGAACTGAGATTTCATTTGACATGAGTTATAACACAGAACACATGCTCTTTTTGATTTAAATAAAAGTACCGGTAAACTGTAAAGAATATGGGTATAAATGTAAGTCTGTCAAATACCGAACTATACCAGAGGTTTAGCAGCTCTTTAGCCTTTTCCATGTCTTCAAAGATGTCCACATCATCTTCCCATCTTTCCAGTATTATTAGGGATTTGCTCCTGAGCAGTAACTCATATGAAGCAATCAGTAATTAACTTTGATTACCTAGCTGCAGGAAAAGCGATATAAGAATACATTTGATTGGTTGCCATGGTTTTCAGCCATAGCGTTCATGCTCAGTGTGCTCTGGGCTGTGGTTGATTATGTAAGCTTAGAGGTTATTGGAAATCATACAAACATTCATATGTATCTATTAAGGTAAAACACAGTGGGATACATAATTACTCATGTCCCCTCCCTGTAAACCTCCAGTTAACTAGTTCAGGTGCAAAAGTAAATATTTAATTAAAACACAACTTTTATTATAATCTCACTTAAAAGATCACGCTACAGAGACACATCATTGTGGATCATCCTCAATGAAGCTGGACCATGTCCATAAAACAAACATATAGCTTAAAAACACATAGGTTGGAACAGTGGGGGAATAGTGCACTGATATCCAATCAGCCACTATCACAACAATTGTCGTCAGTAATGGGGTACACCTTAAGTCAGTGGTTTCCCCTATTATTGTCTGTACACATAAACAGGCAATGCAGCAACCAGTATTGATTAAAGTTTTTAACATTAAGTTCAAAAAAAAAAAATATTTTTTGAAAAGATGGCAATCGCTCCTAACCTTAGAGCGATTGTATTTTAAATTAGCCAAAAGCTTGTTCCAAACGCTGGTCAGAATTCTAGCCAGCCCTCCCAGACCACCCTTCCATTTGCCCAGTATAATTCTGCCTAGCTACGTAGGGAGCAAATGGGGGCTTGTCCCCCACTGTCCACCTATGCCACCCAACGCGTTTCACCGGAAAACCGGCTTCTTCAGGGGCATAAGTGAATTTCGCGTGTCTTGTGAGCGTTTAAATAGGGTATGCGCAATACATGCGTCTTGACTTCCGCATACGTCACTTGCGTCACGTGGCGTGCGTAGGAGGGAGTGCACAGTAGGAGGGAACAGCGCAGATTGAAGCCAAAGGAAAAGAGCCGCTCGTCACGGCAAGCTGGTGACAGGGGCGCGACCATCGCATTAACTTCATTGGACGAAGATGAATACGCACGTCACGTGACGCAAGTGACGTATGCGGAAGTGGACAGTGGGGGACAAGCCCCCATTTGCTCCCTACGTAGCTAGGCAGAATTATACTGGGCAAATGGAAGGGTGGTCTGGGAGGGCTGGCTAGAATTCTGACCAGCGTTTGGAACAAGCTTTTGGCTAATTTAAAATACAATCGCTCTAAGGTTAGGAGCGATTGCCATCTTTTCAAAAAATATTTTTTTTTTTAACTTAATGTTAAAAACTTTAATCAATACTGGTTGCTGCATTGCCTGTTTATGTGTACAGACAATAATAGGGGAATCCACTGACTTAAGGTGTACCCCATTACTGACGACAATTGTTGTGATAGTGGCTGATTGGATATCAGTGCACTATTCCCCCACTGTTCCAACCTATGTGTTTTTAAGCTATATGTTTGTTTTATGGACATGGTCCAGCTTCATTGAGGATGATCCACAATGATGTGTCTCTGTAGCGTGATCTTTTAAGTGAGATTATAATAAATCTGTTTTAATTAAATATTTACTTTTGCACCTGAACTAGTTAACTGGAGGTTTACAGGGAGGGGACATGAGTAATTATGTATCCCACTGTGTTTTACCTTAATAGATACATATGTTTGTTACAATTGTTATAAATTAACTTGCGGGTGCACCGCTACGCTGTTTCAATTTTTGAGCTCGGTCTTTTTGTGTATAGTAAATCATACAAACATTAGCAGAAGTGAGATAAGATCTATCACAGGAGATGATGTTAGTTATGAAGGTAGTTACTGACCAGCCTTGAATTGTGCATTTCATATTGTGTATATACTGTTTATTAGGAGTCTGCCCTTCAGTTCAGGAACTATTGGTAGCAGCTTTGAAGGCACATATATTCACTGCTAAATTACTGTGGTGGCCTTGGTTTGATGCAGAAGCCTAAATGGTAAGGTTTAGACTCTCTAGTCTAATTCTTACTTTAGTATATTTGGGTTAACATGAAAAATCATTTGAAATCACAAAATAGAGGTCATTCTTGACTCTTCGGGGCATAAGTGTAAGGGGTAATGAGTACCCAACTTAGTGCTATAGAAGTCCAAAATATAATGTACAACATTCAGGAGCTCGGAATAGAAATCAGCATCCGGATGCACAGCACTGTCTTAGGGTAGACAGTAAGGACAGGGCCCCTATGTAGGGTTGCCACCTTTTTTTTTCTTTAATAATGTGGTTTATATTGGTGCCAAAAAAATCTATATAGGTACTACTACAAAACTAATTAGTGATTCATAATCAAATATTAATGAAGTTAAACATGGAGAATATAATCACAGTTCACCCCAGTCCTAGGGTGTAAGTCCAAGTCAACATTTCAAAAGAGAAAAATGTGAGTGTCCCCCAAAATAATGAATCAATCAATTAAAAAAATGAAAAATTTATTAGGACATCAGAGCAAGACCTAACGCGTTTCGTGCCTGCTGGGGCACTTACTCATAGGTTGAATGGCACATCCCTGTACACAGGTTATAAAGGGGCTGTGACCAATCAAAAAACAACAACCACATGTTATCATTTTATACAATCAATGACGATCCACCTAGTGGTTAAAGTGCTAAGTGTTGCCAACATATCTTTGCAGTACAGTGTGCAAAATAAAGAAGAGTAAAAGGAAAAGGGGGAAAGGGGGAAAAAAAGAACATAATAGGTTCTGTGCATACTCCTAAGAAAACACCACAACCATCCTTATATACAATAATATTGATAAATAATAAGAAAAAATAGAAATAGACTAAATACAACTATTAATAAATCTTTAAAAAAAAATAAATCATTAAGAAAATTAAAATAAAATTTAATTAGACCAAGTTTTTTCCAATTGCACACCACAAATATATATCAAAGGGACACTTTTTCAGAGAAACACCTTAACATATACACATAGGTTTAAATGTTGCAAATTTAACATATGTATTCCATAAACCTACATTTAGACTTGGCGGTTAGCAAGTTTTCGCAGCTGACTCTGAATTTAGCAATTTAACAAAACTTTGTATAGTGGTCATAATATGTGACAATGGTGAATCATGGTATGCAGTAGTCAACAAACCTCTATAAAACAATGCTAGGTTAAAAGATATGTTTTTTACATTAGATATTAGAATTATGGGCAGATTTTAGTTTAAATGAGATGTATGTGTATATGTTTTTAAGGCAAAGACAAATATTTTTCAGGGGTGAGTATTTTCCAAGAACAAATGTCCGAAAGAAAATCACTAATTACACGTCACTAAAAACACGTCACATCAAAATCACTGTTCAACCCAGTGGGCTTCCTACTCTGTAGAAAGAAAATCCAGAGTAGTTTTGGTAGAATATCCCCCCCCCCCCGTTTTCTGTTACACACTTTGTCTATACCCAAAACAGAAAGTTTGGTGAAATCCCCTCCATTATATTCATGAAAATGTTTTGCTACTTGGGAATCTTGATGTTTCTTTTTTATATCCAAAATGTGAAAGGACTGGGTAGAAGTGAGATTTAGATTTACACTGATCTAGATGAGATGGAAAAACTGGAATGCCAGGAATTTGTATCCCAGTCAGAAATATTACAACAAAGATTCCGTGCTATGAGGTATTCAGAAATTCACCTAGATCGTGCCTTTAGGCAAGCTCTCAATTTCGATCCTAGTGAGAGACGTAACGGGATACGTCCTATGACAGCAAACAATACATTAGTAAACATTACCACAAAACAAGGTCGAACAAATAGTCCAGTGTACTTTATTACTGAATTCAGTTCACAGTACAATAGCATCAAAAAGATATTTGATAAAAACCTAAATATACTAAGAACAGATCCAGTTCTTGATCAGGTTTTAGATATAGGTTATAAAACTGTCACTCGTCGCACCCGCACAATAGGCAACCAACTTGCCCCTAGTTTAGTTCAATCACCTATTATCAACACCAGCTGGCTTGACACTAAGGGAATGTATAAATGTGGTGCATCCAGATGCCTAACTTGTGCGCAAGTCACTAAAACTAAATCATTTAGGTCCAGTGTGACCGGACGTGAATACTGGATTAAGTGGTATATAAATTGTAATACTTCATTTGTAGTTTATCTTCTAGAATGTAAGGTCTGTAACATCCAATATGTAGGCCAAACCTCACGCCCACTGAAAAATCGTATCAGGGAGCACATTTTGGATATAAAAAAGAAACATCAAGATTCCCAAGTAGCAAAACATTTTCATGAATGTAATGGAGGGGATTTCACCAAACTTTCTGTTTTGGGTATAGACAAAGTGTGTAAAGGAAAACTGGGGAAAGATATTCTACCAAAACTACTCCATTTAGAAACAAAATGGATTTTCTTTCTACAGAGTAGGAAGCCCACTGGGGTGAACAGTGATTTTGATGTGACGTGTTTTTTCTAAGTAATTAGTGATTTTCCTTCAGACATTTGTTCTTGGAAAATACTCACCCCTGAAAAATATTTGTCTTTGCCATAAAAACATATACACATATATCTCATTTAAACTAAAATCTGCCCATAATTCTAATATCTAATGTAAAAAACATATCTTTTAACCTTGCATTGTTTTATAGAGGTTTGTTGACTACTGCATACCATGATTCACCATTGTTACATATTATGACCACTATACAAAGTTTTGTTAAATTGCTAAATTCAGAGTCAGCTGCGAAAACTTGCTAGCCGCCATGTCTAAATGTAGGTTTATGGAATACATATGTTAAATTTGCAACATTTAAACCTATGTGTATATCTTAAGGTGTTTCTCTGAAAAAGTGTCCCTTTGATATATATTTTTGGTGTGCAATTGGAGAAAACTTGATCTATTTAAATTTTATTTTAATTTTCTTAATGATTTATTTTTTTAAAGAGTTATTAATAGTTGTATTTAGTCTATTTCTTTTTCAACCTTTTTTCCTTATTTTTTTCTTATTATTTATCAATATTATTGTATATAAGGATGGTTGTGGTGTTTTCTGAGGAGTACGCACAGAACCTATTATGTTCTTTTCTTCCCCTTTCCCTTTTACTCTTCTTTATTTTGCACATTGTATTGCACAGATATCTTGGCAACACTTAGGACTTTAACCAGTAGGTGGATCCTCATTGATTGTATAAAATGATAACGTGGTTGTTGTTTTGTGATTGGTCACAGCCCCTTTATAACCTGTGTACAGGGATGTGCCATTCAACCTATGAGTAAGTGCCCCAGCAGGCACAAAACGCATTAGGTTTTGCTCTGAAGTCCTAATAAATTTTTCATTTTTTTAATTGATTGATTCATTATTTTGGGTGACACTCACATTTTTCTCTTTTGAAATGTTGACCTTTTTTTTCTTGCCAAAATGGGCCAGTGATTTAGGGGGACGGGTTGGTCATGTCAGGGGGCCAGGCAGGTGATGTCAGGGACGGGACTGATTCACTTCAGTGTCCTGTCCATATTTCCTATTTTATCAAAAAACGGGCTATTTGGTTGAAATCCAGACAGATGGCAACTCTACCCCTATGTGGGCTGCATGTCTTACTGCTCCATTCCTTGTGCATCTGATTGATGTGGGTGGGGGACAAGTAGAGGGGTGACCACTTCTCTTTTATCCGGTGTTGACCAACCCAGTCAGCACTGGGTCAAAAGGCTGTGACTCCATTTGGCAGACAGACAAACACAGACGGAGAAGTGCAATAAAAATGCCAAATTTTGCCATTTTCTGCACTCTGCATCTGGCTTTACAGATGAGCTCTTTTATCCATCAAGCCTGTGTTTAAAACCAAATAGAACTAATGGAATTTAAAAAATAATGTTGAATTAATTTCCTCTAACACAACCTAATCTTAGTGAGCAATTAGCAACCTTGCTAATATTTGCCATGGGGAAAGCCTGGCTGTTTTTGCACATTTCTGCCTGAAATGTTCCTTTTTTGCCAGGATTGGAGATGATGAAGCCCAGCGTGTAATATGGAGATTTGATAATGTCAGGTTGCATTAGTCAAAGTGATGATCCTTTTAGAGGAAACAAGGGCAGGTTTTAAGTGGGCAAAAGACTGAACTGAATGGCCATGTATACTTTTTCAGCCTCATCTTCTATGTCACTATGTACTATATTATATGCTATATAATACAGATAATTTCCAAATTATAGAAAGGTTGTCTCCCATAGACTACATTCATATTTAAATAATCCAAATTTTAAAAAATGATTTCCTTTTTCTCTGTAATAATAAAACAGTTATTAGACTGTTAATTATACTCTGTCCAACGCTATACTCGGATTTCAAAACATTACTGAGTCAAGATATAACGAAAAATGTTTAACACAGGGAATGAATCAAAAAGCCCTTCATGCTGCTCACCCTTAAAAACATATGGTCCGGGTGCTTAATGCCCCGGACCCGACACTAAGATTCAATAACCGGTCAAGTTGGCTCGGGCTCCCCATACACCGCATATTCACTTTAAATGCAGGACAATGTAAGTCTTACCCCATCCACGTTGTGACCCGGGTGCCGCTGCCCTGAGTCCATCACTGCAGAGATGTTTCAACAGCACATCACACAGCGCACTCCGGTGTCTTTGAAGAATCGCACACTCAGCACCTGAAGTCTAATAAAACAGTACCTTGTACTTGATCCAAAATAAGATATAATTAATCCTTATTGGAAGCAAAACCAGCCTGTTGGATTAATATTTATATGATTTTCTAGAAGACTTAAGGTATGAAAATTTATGGAAAGATACATTATATGGAAAACACCAGGTCCTGAGCATTCTGGATAACAGGTCCCATTCCTATATATATATATATATATATATATATAGATAGATAGATATATAGATATATATATAATGAATAACAGCAGGCCCGGACTGGCAATCTGAGGGTTCTGGCAAATGCCAGAGGGGCTGCTATAAGGTGCCATAGAAAGTCAGTATAGTGTGGGCTGGTGGCGGCTGATGGGACCTCTGTGTATATGAAATGCCAGAGCCTATTTTAATTCTCAGTCCAGACCTGAATAACAGTTTAGTCAATTAAGTGAAAATTTGCCTGATATTTCCAGGGTTTATTACATTAACAATATTGGGTGACTTATTTGAAAGGGGTAGTTCATTAAGTTAATTTAGTTTATATAATGGCCCATTTTAAGCAATTTCTCAACTGGTCTTCATTATTTATTACTTATCATTTTAGAATTATTTGCCTTTTTCTTCTGACTCTTTCCAGTTTTCAAATGGGGATCACTAGCACCATTTATTAAAAAAACTGCTCTGTAAGGCTAAAATGTATTGTTATTACTGCTACTTTATTACTCATCTTTCTATTCAGGCCCTCTCATTCATTTTCTAGTTTCATGTTCGAATCACTGCATGGTTGCTAGAGTAAAATGGACCAAAGCAACCAGTTTGCTGAAATTGCTAACTAGAGAGCTAAATAACTCAAAAACTAGAAATAATAAAAAAATAAAACCAATTGCAAAGTGTCTCAGAATGTAATTCTTGACATCATACTAAAAGTTAACTTAAAAGTGAACAACCCCTTTAAGAAAATTCCTGCAGGGGGTGTAGCTACAGCTGCTTTTTTTGTGCCAATTCTTCCTACAGCTTACAAATACTCCCTCCTCCTTGGATTGCCTGCAGGGGAAGCACTGCACACCTACACACATTGCACAGTTGCATGTCCCGTGACACACGCTCTAATGCACGGCCAGCATGCTAATGGAAACCAGTGAGGCTAGGAGAAATACAGTATATAGCTCCCAGAACACAACTCATCTCCATTCTTACTCTCTCTTCCTATGCTCTACAAACCCCCTCCTTCCTTACCAGTCTCATTCCGGTTGTCTCAAACTATTCATGTTATTTGCCTTCTCGCTTGCTCCTCTACTCTCTGTGCCACTCTCTTCATTATCTTTCTTTCCTTGCCTCCCATTTCCTCTCTCTCTTTCAGAAACCTTAGCCACCCTTTCTCTGTCTTGCTCTATACATATCCCAGTTCCCCTTCCCAGTTCCACATCAGCAGCACTCCATTTCTTGATTCATAGGGGGAGGCCCAACTAAGGCCGCTGGACGAGTAGTTACCCCACTGGTTATATACTGCCTTTCTTGACCCACAATTATATGAAGCCTATCATTTCTGTAACCTCATCTAGGCTAGACCCTTGTTCGGCCAGAAAACAGGCAGAGCACCTGTTACATTTGACCCTCTCTCCACAGGATGGGATTTTGCTACATGAAAGAGTGAAGGAATGGTGTTGTGCAACTACACCTCACTTGTGCTGCGTGACTAAATAAAAGAATTGGACTTCAGAAGGTTCACTTAAAGCGCAAATCAGGATTATGATACTCACAATCCTCTGAGGTTTATCACATACAGGTCAGGTACATCAAAGCCAGCACCTTGTGACATCCCTGTGGAGACAGCATTCCTCGTGGATAGACGAACCCTCAGGATCTCTGTACCATGACCTGGAGATCAGACATTGGATCAGGGAAATCACATAACCTAAATCCCTATTGGGCTGTGATCCCTTCACTACAGGCTAGTTTTGCCTGAGGGGAGAGCTACCCCCTTGCTATCCCTGCTAGTTGGATCCAGGCTGCTCTTGCTAAACTTGTTCTATCTGTCTCACTTTCCTAGAAAGTGCTGTTACAGAGATCTACCCTGTCCTGACTTCACTTCATTCAAGGGGTCCCTGTATCCCCAACTTCACCAAAGCCTCCCCTTAACTGAGGCCTAAGCTCCAGGCTCCAACACATCCACTCCCTCCTGGAGTGCAGTGAAAAGAGGAAGCTCCACCCTCTGCCCAACACTACACTGAAGTGTGGCAGGAACTTGTCATCAGCCTCTGGGCCAATGATACACTGTACACAATATGCTAATAAGCAAAAGTAGATACATGGTATTTTGCCCAGCAACTAGAGAACAAGGTAGTGTAGGGGAGTGTTAACCCTATCGGTCCCTATATTTCCATACTCTTTATTTTTCTAGTAATGATGCCAAGGCACTAACAAATTCCTCTTAAAGCTGTCCATGATAGTCTTTTTTTTTTTTTTTTTTAAGATAATTCTAAACATAAACCTTGACCAGCATCAAACCCCAGCCACAAAGTCTTCTCTGCACTCCTACCTGGAGCACACACGTACCTCAGTGAGGGAGTGCAGGGAAATGATCTGGACCAGCAGGGCTCAAAAGAGCTGGCTCACTTGGTTTTTTCCTGGTGTCCCACCGGCCAAGTCCAACTTTCACCTTGACACATTGCTGTTTAATAAATTTGTTCAGTTCAGTTGTAGTCCATTTGTAAAACTCTCTCAATAAGCTCTGCACATACATTTTATATATTGTGCTGTTTATAGGCTGTTCCTTGCACTGGACTTTGTTGGTTTGTATCTAATTGACTTTAGCTCTTTGTAGTTTCCTTATAGACAATGATAAATAAACTAAAATAACAAAAATCTTTGGGGGTTTTTTCTTCTTTTCCAGGGCATTTTGTGGAAAAACCTGAATTTAATAAATAAAACTCAACATTGCTGGAATTTTGGAAATTGCAGGGAAAAAATGGGCGATTGTGCTTGAAATTGCACTTTGCTCACTGAGCTTGCAGACATAAATGAGCCCTATTTTTTCTCCTACTCAGTGTTGTTTCACCAACTTGGTTTTCTCCTATTTCTCTTATTTGAGTGATATTTTCTACCACAAGGTAAAGTATGTGAGCGTATTTAGCAATATAAAAGATTTTTTACTTAATTTTGATCTATAAAATGAGAGTTTCTCCAGCCTTCAGGTTAAGGGAGTCTGTGGTGTCAGAACTCAAGGTCCCACTGTCCTTAACTGTATTTAATGTATTTGTTGTGTCACTGCCCTCTGTCTCTCACTGTATAATGTAAATAGGATCTGAAGTCTTTGTTCTTAAAAGTTACTGTACCATTATTTACAAGTGCATGCTGTATATATATGAATTATATTAAATGAAACAGGCAGATACATCAAGAGTAACTTTAAACGAATTTCTGTTTTATTCACAACTCATTTTTGTTTTGTAAAAAAATGTTTTCCCATGACAGAATTCCTTTAAGGTTAATTAATTACTATAATAAAATCACAGCAGTTCCATGGAATTTCTTCAGGCAGGTGTTAGTTGAAACTCATTCAGACGTAAACAGTAATAAGATCATGATCCAATCACAAAGGTACCATGAAACTCATATTTGTCATCAGGGTCCAAAATACTGTATGTATTTTGTTCTGCTCAAAGGGGTGTCCCTTTTTCCTTTAAGTGTAGATAGTCTGCCAAGTCTTGCCCTACATTTGGACTTTATAGCACATTGCTTTGCTTGGGCTTAGGTGTTTTGGGTGTAGCAGCTTCTGTCTCATTGCTTGGCTTGAAACAGTAAGTTTTACAACAAACCACAAACAAAACAATGTGTTATACACAGTCCAGTGTGATAGAGAATGTGTACATTTCCCCCTTTTTTAACTTCTCTTCATTCATTTCAAATTAATAAATCATTACTTAAAAACTCAGTTCAGTAGAGTCGAACAAATTGTGACAACGTACCGTGGTGGTCTAGCGGGAGGGGGTCGGCAGGGATGCCACGAGCTGCGTCCTCTTCTTCCTAGTTGTGCACTGAGGCCGTGTGCAGCGTGCGGCTGCTCTTTTTATAGGCGCATTCGTGATGATGTGGTTATGTCAGCACGCAATGGCGCGAAGTTTGAAAAGTTTAAAAGTCGCACTTGCTCTGTAGTACATTGCCCGTTATAGGATCTTTGCTCCTGAGTTTCCTGGTGCCTCTGTGCTGTTTAGCTTTTGTGATCTGTTACTCTGTTGTGACCCCTGCTTGCTACTGACGATCCTGACTTCTGAATCCTGACCCTTGCCTGATTACCGACTCCGCTGTATCTGTATCCCTTTCTGATTGATCTTCTGGTTTGAAAAACCAAATGGGCAGCACTCCAGAATAAAGTTAAAAATTGCCTTTATTCACCAACAGCAGCGTAGCATTTGCAACGTATCGAGCCTATCACGGCTCTTTTTAAAGCTTTCAAGCAAATAGTATATTTTTTTTACATTTTTTTTTACATTTGAAGCTCATGCCATATTTATTTTAGGGTGGGCTTATGCCTTAATTTTGCTTCCTTGGAAATTTTCAATAATAAGTGGCCACTTCCAGCAATTTCACTAATAAAGACATACTTATAAACTATATGCACCCACCATATATGTATTGACGAAAGTGTAAGTATCTTAACAAAGTTTCATTAGAAAGTAACACTAGCAAACATTGGCTTAGAAATGCCTGCACTGACACATTTTTGCTGGCATTCATCTGCCGAGACAAAACATTGGGACATTTGTTAACATACTTACGCTTATGTCAATTTAAATATGGCGGGTAGATACAGGTTATTCTATATGATTTTTTTGTTGGTGACCAACACTTTTTTGTGTTTGTCGCCAACACTGTCAAAGGTCACTGTGCAGGGGAACTTGAACTGAATTGATTATTTTCTACAGCAGAAAGCTAAAAGTCACGAGGTGAAATCCATCACAGCTGTAGACATTGTACCACAAGGAAAAATCAGCCCTGTCTCCCATATATCAGGATTGTCCCCCTTTTAAGGAAATACAGCATTGAATGTCATTTAAGAACAGTCATTGTATACATGTGTCACTATACAATAAACCATTTCTTGGAAAACAAAAAAAAACAGACAAAAACAAATTAATGACAGAAAGTTTATTCATCATTTGAAAAGAATAGATGTTGTGATCTTCTGTTTCTTTCTTGTAGGCTACCATCGGGGACCATGATGTTATATTGGGGCCCAAAGATGACAAATGGGCCCTTGTGCCCCCGTCCCTCCCCCCGATGGTTGCCTCAGTTCTTTAAAGGAGAATTCAACCTGTAATAAAAAAACTGGTAGGGTTTTTTTTATTACAGGTTGAATTCTCCTTTTATATCTCCAGCCTCAGTGTTTTAATACCTCCAGCCTAGGGAAAGACAGTTCAGTGTTAGACATATAGTAGTAGGTTTGTGTAGAAGAATTCTGAAATTCATTTGCATTTATAATTTTATCAATGTCATGTTTTAAGTCACATGCCTTTTTCTGTTAATTTAAAGGTTGATTTAATCTATAATAAAATTTTCTTCTATCTCAGTTTTGAAGGTTTCTCTCCATTTAGTGAGCTATAATAAAAATGAGCAATTTTCCTTACCTTTTTGACGCTGGAAGGTCTTTTTAGAGGCCTGTGAATACTGGCTGTGGCCCGCACCCATTTCATTCTAAAGGCAAACAAAAGAAATAAAGTTAAATAAAATAAATACAATTAACATTTAAAATACCCAACTTAGTTATGAAGAATTACTAAATACAGCTACAACAGTATTTATCCACTTCTTTTCACAGTTACATGGTGATTAGGGGTGATTTATAAAGACTCCGAATGGAAGTACACAAGCACTAAGGAGCACATACAGCTTGAGCCTTAGTGATTGTACAGGGAGTGCTTTTATCAGGGGTCTAGCTTCACTCTGCACTACACCTGCCAAAAGCAAGCATTAGGGCAGCTCTGTTTTGGCCTGTACTGATTTATTTTCTTTGGAAGGCAGGGTAAAAAGAACAATTTGCTCCCTGCCTTTCATGACATAAAAGACCCTTATTGATTTTGGGAAAAAAGATGCACATTCATCAGGTTATTGCCACCATTCTGAAATGCTGGTAATATTTTTGCATCTGCTAAAGCCCCACACATATTATCCAAACTACTGTGTTTGTGCCCATATTCAAACAGAGCTAAAGAACATGGTGGTTTGTTGTTATTTTTTGCCATGTATTTTCTGTTGATCTAGCATTTTTTTTTATAATTCTAGCTTAAATATGGCGGCACTCCAAGTTGCATCTGCTGCAGTTGCACAGGATGCTAAATATGGGTGTACTTTTTTTATTTTGATCATCTGTGTATTTCGAATTTGGGTATGGGGGTTCAGGGGTCTAGAGAGTAGTCTGTGTGGTTTGATTGAATGGGGGGGCTGTGTTGGGGCCAAATTAATTTTTAAATTGTTTAAAGTTAAATAAGCTCAAACCTCAAAACTCTCCTCCTGATCTTCATCATAATCGTCACCATACTCTGCCTCATACTCGTCATCATAATCATCCTCATAATCGTCCTTATAATCGTTCTTACAGAGGTAACTGCCCAGAAATTCTTCTTCTGGGCATTCCTGGTCGATGTAGTTGCCAGTTTTAGTTGATGACACCTGGTAAATAGAAACAATTTGTGAACCATCTTTATTTCTGGGGAACAATCTGAAAAACAACTAAACTGAAGAAAGTGTTTAGAAGGTGAACAACCCCTTTTAGACAGAAAAGGAACAAATATTTGCCATGTGTTTAAATTTAGCATTTTTCTCATGTGGTTTTAGCTTCTACTTGGTGTATACCATATTAGACTTGCAACTAAGCTGTTTTGTGATTAAATACTTGCAGTCTTTTTTACCAGGCTATTCCTATTTCCATGTAACATACAATCCAGTATTAATGCTCTTGGTTAGAATATTTGGTGCATAGAGGTTTACCTATGTGAATAAACATTTTCTTACCCATTGTTCTTGATGATGCATGCTCCTTACAGAGGCCTGGTAATAGCATGCACCAAAAGAGCGCCCGGTATAGCAGGGGCGGAGTTGTATTTCATTCTAAAGTCAAACAAAAGAAATAAAGTTAAATAAAATGAATACAATTACCATTTAAAATATCCAACTTATTAATGAACAATCACCACTTCTAAATACAGCTGAAACAGTATTTATCCACTTATCTTTACATTTATATGGTGATTAGGGGTCATTTATAAAAAAAAACCCAAACAGAAGTGCACAAGCACTAAGGAGCACAAAAACATGAGCCTTAGTGATCAATCAAGGAGTGCTTTTATCAGGGGTCTAGCTTCACTCCACAGCACACTTGCCAAAAGCAAGCATTAGGGCAGCTCTGTTTTGGCCTGTGCCACTTTATTGTCCATGGAATGGAAATAAGTTTAAAAGGGTTTAAAGTTATATAAGCTCAACTCTTGATACTCACCTCAACCTTTTGCTGGCTGAGGTTTCTGCCCAGATGGTCTTCTTCTGGGCATTCTTTCTGGCTAATGTTGTTGCCAGTTTCCAATGATGACTCCTGGTAAATAGAAACAATTTGTGAACCATCTGTTGAGGTAAAGTGCTTAAAACTATCGTTAAAGACATTGATTATCACATCCATTCGGAAGTTGTTTAAATTAATATCATGTAGCTTAATGTGATGCTGAGTCGGTGAACTTTAAGTTGCATTTGCTGCAATTGGACATGACAGTAGCTATGGATACAATTATGCTTTCATTTTGAGCGCCTGTGCATTTGGAATTTAGGTATGGGGTGAACAACGCCTAAAGAGAAGTTTGTGTGATTTGATTGGATAGGGGGCCTGTGTTATTCTCTCACTTATACTTACCTGGCAGTTGTTGTTGCCAGTTTCTATGGGGGGACACGGGCCTACAGAGTAGTCTATGTGTTGGGGCCAAAATAAGTTTAAAAGGGTTTAAAGTTATATAAGCTCAACTCTTGATACTCACCTCAACCTTTTGCTGGCTGAGGTTTCTGCCCAGATGGTCTTCTTCTGGGCATTCTTTCTGGCTGATATTGCTGCCAGTTTCCAATGATGACTCCTGGTAAATAGAAACAATTTGTGAACCATCTGTTGAGGTAAAGTGCTTAAAACTATCCTTAAAGACATTGATTATCACATCCATTTGGAAGTTGTTTAAATTAATATTATGTAGCTCAATGTGATGTGAGTTGGTGCACTTTAAGTTGCATTTGCTGCAACTGGACATGACAGTAGCTATAGATACAATTTAAATTTATGTTGAGTGCTATTGCATTTGGAATTTAGGTATGGGAGGGGTGGGACAGGGGCCTACAGAGATGTTTGTGTGATTTGATTGGATAGGGGGTCTGTGTTATTCTCTCACTTATACTTTCCTGGCAGTTGTTGTTGCCAGTTTCTACGGGGGAACAGGGGCCTACAGAGTAGTCTGTCTGATTTGATTTTATAGGGGTCTGTGTTGGGGCCAAAATAAGTTTAAAATGGTTTAAAGTTATATAAGCTCAACTCTTGATACTCACCTCAACCTCCTGCTGGTTGAGGTCAATGCCCAGATGGTCTTCTTCTGGGCATTCTTTCTGGCTGATGTTGCTGCCAGTTTCCAATGATGACTCCTGGTAAATAGAAACAATTTGTGAACCATCTGTCGAGGTAAAGTGCTTAAAACTATCCTTAAAGACATTGATTATCACATCCATTCAGAAGTTGTTTAAATTAATATTATGTAGCTCAATGTGATGCTGAGTTGTTGCACTTTAAGTTGCATTTGCTGCAATTGGACATCACAGTAGCTATGGATACAACTATGCTTTCAGTTTGAGCGCCTGTGCATTTGGAATTTAGGTATGGGGTGAACAACGCCTAAAGAGAAGTTTGTGTGATTTGATTGGATAGGGGGCCTGTTTTGTTCTCTCACTTACATTTACCTGGCAGTTGTTGTTGCCAGTTTCTATGGGGGAACAGGGGCCTGCAGAGTAGTCTGTGTGATTTGATTGGATAGGGGGGTCTGTGTTGGGGCCAGAATAAGTTTAAAATGGTTTAAAGTTATATAAGCTCAACTCTTGATACTCACCTCAACCTCCTGCTGGTTGAGGTCAATGCCCAGATGGTCTTCTTCTGGGCTTTCTTTCTGGCTAATGTCACTGCCAGTTTCCAATGATGACTCCTGGTAAATAGAAACAATTTGTGAACCATCTGTCGAGGTAAAGTGCTTAAAACCATCCTTAAAGACATTGATTATCACATCCATTCAGAAGTTTTCTAAATTAATATTATGTAGCTCAATTTGATGCTGAGTTGGTGCACTTTTAAGTTGCATTTGCTGCAATTGGACATGACAGTAGCTATGGATACAATTATGCTTTCATTATGAGCACCTGTGTATTTGGAATTTAGGTATGGGAGGGACAGGGGCCTACAGAGATGTTTGTGTGATTTGATTGGATAGGGGGCCTGTGTTAATCTCACTTATACTTACCTGGCAGTTGTTGTTGCCAGTTTCTATGGGGGAACAGGGGCCTACAGAGTAGTCTGTCTGATTTTATTGGATAAGGGGTCTGTGTTGGGGCCAAAATAAGTTTAAAATGGTTTAAAGTTATACAAGCTCAACTCTTGATACTCACCTCAACCTCCTGCTGGTTGAGGTCAATGTCCAGATGGTCTTCTTCTGGACATTCTTTCTGGCTAATGTCACTGCCAGTTTCCAATGATGACTCCTGGTAAATAGAAACAATTTGTGAACCATCTGTTGAGGTAAAGTGCTTAAAACTATCCTTAAAGACATTATTTATCACATCCATTCAGAAGTTGATTAAATTAATATTATGTAGCTCAATGTGATGCTGAGTTGGTGCACTTTAAGTTGCATTTGCTGCAACTGGACATGACAGTAGCTATAGATACAATTTTATTTTATGTTGAGCGCTAGTGCATTTGGAATTTAGGTATGGGAGGGGGTACAGGGGCCTACAGGGTAGTCTAGTCTGTCTGATTTGATTTTATAGATGTCTGTGTTGGGGCCAAAATAAGTTTAAAATGGTTTAAAGTTATATAAGCTCAACTCTTGATACTCACCTCAACCTCCTGCTGGTTGAGGTCAATGCCCAGATGGTCTTCTTCTGGGCATTCTTTCTGGCTGATGTTGCTGCCAGTTTCCAATGATGACTCCTGGTAAATAGAAACAATTTGTGAACCATCTGTCGAGGTAAAGTGCTTAAAACTATCCTTAAAGACATTGATTATCACATCCATTCAGAAGTTTAAATTAATATTATGTAGCTCAATGTGATGCTGAGTTGGTGCGCTTTTAAGTTGCATTTGCTGCAATTGGACATGAGAGTAGCTATGGATACAATTATGCTTTCATTTTAAGCGCCTGTGCATTTGGAATTTAGGTTTGGGGGAACAGGGGCCTACAGAGGCGTTTGTATGATTTGATTGGATAGGGGGCCTATTTTGGGGCTAAAGAAAGTTTAGATGATTAAAAGTTATACTGGAAAGTCAAGCTCAAACCTTAGCACTCTCCTCGAGCTCCACCTGGCTGATAGTATTGCTCAGGTCTTCTACCGGTGATCTTTCTTCCTGGTTGATGTTAGTACCAGTTTCCACTATTTCCTGTAAAATAGAGAGACAAGGTGTGAACAATCTAGGTGCAGTGCTTACAAGTGTAATTAAAAACATGTTCTATCACATATATTCAGCTCCCTGGAGAAGCTGATAAAATGAATATTTTGTATCTCTATGTGACAATTGAATGGAAATTTTATCATAAATGTGTTGTTATTTTATATAATAAAATCCTTTGCTGATTTTAATTTGCTGCCATTAAAACAGTGGTTTGAAATTGTAGCACTGGGCCAACTAGTGAGGCCCCTCTTTACCTCTTGTGTTTGTTAATGGTTGTATTGTATCTTTTCTTGTAAGATTAAAGTATACAACCATTTATTGTACAATGCTGCAGAATATATTGGAATTTTATAAATACATGTTAATAATAATACTATAATAATAAGGATACATAAACACAGGGTGTGTAGGGATAAAGTCTGGTGTCTGGTGGGGCTATTCTATTCTTGCCAGGAGAGGAAAGTAGAAATGTAGAAAAAGAGGAAATGTGGCCAGTTTGATAATAAATTGACCAAAACCTCATTATAGTTTTCTATAGGATCAGCAGGAAGTGGAAATATATCTGGTGCAGCTTTATCAAGTGTTGAATGAATGAATGAAGCTGCATATAAATCTATTGTGTATATAGAGTAAATAACATGGTTTAAATAGCACAAATAGTTGTGAAAATTGTTTTATTTCTATTTATGTTTGCCAATTCATCTCCACTTACCACAGTTACTTCATTCAGATCTGTAGATTTTGTTGATTCTGTCTTGTTTTTATTCTATTGAAGAATGAAAAAAAGTTGCAATTAATTCATATTTTCTGAATGGAGTAAACTTAATCTTATCAATATTGACCATTGTGTTACTTTACAGTAAGAAGACTCTGCTTCCCCAGGCAACAACCGGGCCCAGATCACAAGGTTTCCTTCCTCTAAAGTTACATGGAAATCTCCCCTCCCCAGTAACTCACCTAATTGAGAGCTGGCAGGGAGTGAAGAAAGCTGGGGGGCAGGTAGGAGGGGTAGCTGTGTGGACTGGGCCCCTCTTAAAAAATTTTAAGACTTGCTATGGCATCTTACTGCAGAATCTATAGATTCCCAGTCTGGGCATGACATTTTCCCAGCATTTGTTTTTAGGATTCAGATTTGGTGGAATGTCTGACACTTAGGGGTAGATTTATAAAAGGTTGAAGTCAAAATTTCAATGAAAAAAATTCAAATGTCTAGCTAATTTTTGTGTTCTCCGACTAGGGAATAGTTCAAATTCCAAATTTGAAAAAACATTCAAAGATTTGAATATCGAAATCTATCATGTACTGTCTCTCTTTAAAATTAGACTTCAACCATCTAAAACCTGGCGAATTTCTATTTTAGCCTATGGGGGACCTCCTAGAACCTATTTGGAGTCAAGTCAATTAATGGCCTTTGAAAGAGAAAGTTTTTTTGGAAAGACTTTTAATCTAATTCAATCAAATGCGCTGTTACTGTAATTCATACTATTCTAATTCGATCGAAAACTAACTAATTCGCCCAAAAAAAAACAAATTTTTTTGATAAATTTCGATTGGTCTTTTTTCATTCAAATTTTGAAGTTAAGGGAGTTCAACAAGACTCACTTTACTTCGAAATTCTGCCTTTTAGCCAAACCGAATCTGGACCCTTAAGGCCCCCATACAGGGACCAATAAAAGCTGCCGACAGACCGAGTCAGCAACTTGTTGGGCCATCCGACGGGCTTCCCCAATCAATACGATTAGGCAGGTTAAAAAATCCCATCGGATCGTGGCCGCATATATGTGTGTATGAGGTCCCGCGATCTGACCGCCTGTATCGGATCCATTATGATCCAAACATTGGGCCCTAGGGCCCACGATCGGATTAGCACGATATTGCCTATTTTGATGTGGGCATATTGGGGAGAGATCCGCTCATTTGGCGACATTGCAAATCTCTACATCTATGGCCACCTTTAAAGTCAAGAGATATTATTGGGACAAACTAGGGATGCACGGAATCCATGATTCAGTTCAGGATTCGGCCTTTTTCAGCAGGATTCGGTTTCAGCCAAATCCTTCTGCCAGGCAGAACCGAATCCGAATCCGAGGGGCGAGGAGGGATTTTTTGTCACAAAACAAGGAAGTAAAAAATATTTTACCCTTCCCACCCCTAATTTACATGTGCAAATTAAGATTTGGATCCGGTTCAGTATTCAGCCGAATCTTTCACAAAGGATTCGGGGGTTCGGCCGTATCCAAAATAGTGGGTACGGTGCATCCCTATCACAAATTGTCCAATATATATAAATCATCTAGTAACAGAATTTGAGGAAAATTTCCCTCCATGTCCATGTTCCCTCCATGATCACAAATAGTAATGGGCGAATTTGGGGTGATTCTCGAATTTCCCGCAAAATTTGCAAAACGGCAAAAAATTCACTAAACGGTTTCGCAAATTTATTCGCCTGCGGCGAATTACAGGAATCCGCCGCAAATTCGCAACTGCCGAATAAATTTGCCCATCACTTTTCACAAATGAAATATGTACAGTACAAAGAATGAAGTCCTTACCTTGCGACAGCAAGAAAAACAAGCTTTGATTCTCTTCCACATTTTGAATTTAGAAAATTCTTTCTATGGAGACAAAAAAATAAACATCACATTTGTTATCCCTTCTATGCACATCCCTATAAATGTATTGTATAAACACAAGTATGCATCTAAAATTAAAGTAGGGTATGTGGCAATATACAGTACAGAGCCAAGTCACAGATGGTGGAGTCCAAGACAAACTCCGGCCTCCCCAACCCTTACTTATAACCTCAGCCTCCACCTGCACCTCCCCTGCAACTTGTACACTAAATACCCCATAACGAGACATCAGGTCTTGAGTTGGGGGGATTTGGTGCACCAAAATTAGAGGTAGGCAGACAGAAGAGTTTATATGCCAAGCAACCCCCACTGCATGATACCACTGCATGTTACATATACATACATGTAACAGTGGCATGATTGTACAAACAATATTTTACTACAAAGATCAAAAAAAAAATTACGGGCATCAAAATTGTTGCGTGCATAAAAATTGTCGTGCATCAAAATTATTTGGATGCCCATTGACTTTAATAAATTTGGATCAAATTATCCCACATATAAAAATTTTTGCTCTCGTCAAAATTATTTTGATACCCATTGACTTTAATGTGTTTTGCAAATTTTTTGCCGTTTCGCAAATTTCACTGTAAATTTGCAATTTTCGGCACAGATTTGCCTATCACAATTATTGTATATAGGACTAAGTACAATAAAATCAAAATCAACTCCATTCTACTCATTATAACATATTCTGAAATATTCACAGTATCACTAGCAGTCTCTAAACCCACAAAGTAACAGTATTAAAAAGCTTATTTTTGCTAATATTTTCACCCAAGTATCCTGACTTCTACTCACCTCAGTCGCCTGAAAAAGAATCAGACAATCTGGGCTGCTGCTGTACACTTTAACTCTGTCCATTATGACATCACACTATTCACAGTGACATCACAAAGGCAGCACAAGTGTGGATTGGGATCATATTACTACTGCCAGATTCACATCATTGTGACATAATATGTACAACCCAAGGTGGGAAATGTAGTGATGAGCGAATTTATTCGCCAGCCATGGATTTGCGGCCAAATTGCAAATTTCACCATGTGAAAATGTTTTTTGCAAAACTGCGGTGAAAATTCACTGCGCCCTTAAGAAAAAATGGCCATTGACTTTAATTCACCCACAAAGAACCCGGCACATCATAAAAAATTATTCGGACACCCATTGATTTTAATGCATTTGGACCAAATTGTCGCACATTTAAAAATTGTTGCTGGCTTCAGAATTATTTTGATACCCATTGACTTTAATATGTTTTGCAAATTTTTTTGCCGTTTCACGAATTTGGCAGTAAATTCGAAAATTTCAGCACAGATTTGCCCATCACTAGTTTCCACTCGTGTCTATTTAAACTAGTATAGTGATGGCGCCATAACATTAGCATAGGGAATGCCACAATTATTGTATATAGGACTAAGTACAACAAAATCAACTTCATTCTAATCATTATAACATATTCTAAAATATTCACAGTATCACTAGCAGTCTCTAAGACCACAAAGTAACAGTATTAAAAAGATTATTTTTGCTAATATATTCACCCAAGTATCCTGACTTCTACTCACCTCAGTCGCCTGAAAAAGAATCAGACAATCTGGGCTGCTGCTGTACACTTTAACTCTGTCCATTATGGCATCACACTATTCACAGTGACATCACAAAGGCAGCCCAAGTGTGGATTGGGATCATATTACTACTGCCAGATTCACATCATTGTGACATAATATGTACAACCCAAGGTGGTAAATGTAAAGGTTGGTGGGTTTAGTTGTGTATAAATGTACATAATGTGTGCACCAAATACCCCACAGTGAGACAGCAGTTGGGGGGGGTAAAATTCTTGCACTATATTTATAGAAGGGACAGAATTAGAGGTAGGCAGACAGAAGAGGTATATTATATGCCTAGCACCCCCACAGTTGAACCCTAATCAACTCTTATTGCTACTCCAAGTTCCGGCCCAAATTTACAATGACCATCCTTCAAAATCATTATAATATATTTTAAAATATTCACAGTATCACTAGCAGTCTCTAAGCCCACACAGTAACAGTATTAATAACATTATTATTGATAATATTTTCACCCAAGTATCCTGACATCTACTCACCTCAGTCTCCTGATCAAGAATGAGCCAATCTGGGCTGCTGCTGGACACCTTGACTCTGTCCATTATGACATCACAATGACATCACCTAGGCAACCCAAGTCAACAAACGTGGCTTAGTATTATAGATAATGATTGGTGGGAGGAGTTATAAAATACACTGGTGAATTAGTATCATAAACAAATGATGTATTTGGAATAATCTAATAGATTGTAAGCTCTTTGGGTCAGAGACCTCATCCCTCATCAAGTGCTAAGCTCTTGAGTATAGATTTATCTATTTTTACTGTATAACTTAATATAACTATATCTCTGTTTATAACTTGTAAAGCACTGCGTACAATTGTGGTACAGGTATGGGAACCATTATCCGGAATCCCATTTTCCAGAAAGCTCTGAATTACGGAAAGGCTGTCTCTCATAGACTCCATTATAATTAAATAATCCAAAATTTTAAAAACAATTTCCTTTTTCTCTGTAATAATAAAACAGTAGCTTTTACTTGATCCAAACTAAGATATGATTAATCCTTATTGGAAGCAAAACCAGCCTATTGGGTTTACTTAATGTTTACATGATTTTCTAGTAGAGTAAAGGTATTAAGATCCAAAAAATACAGAATGATCCGCTATCCGGAAAACCCCAGGTCCCGAGCATTCTGGATAACAGGTCCCATACCTGTACTATATAAATAAATACATAAATACATATTATTGATATTGATAGTAGATTGGTGATGTAGAAAATTTAGATTTTTGTTGACAATTTGACTTTTCGCAGTTAAATAATAATGTCACACAGAGTAGTAATCATTTACTTTTTGTGGTTCAGTAACTGATTTAATTCTAGCATTCTCTTCTGTCATTTCTCTCATATAATAGCCTATGGACATTTAAAGGGCAACTATATCAACAATTGTTGCCACCACCGTACCTGCCGGCTGCTACATCTCCCAATCTGGTTGAAGGAGACAATAGTTATTTTAAAATATGGCCATTAATTGTAATTGCTAATGGAATATTTTCAGCCATTTACCCACAAAACATTTACGTAATTGTTTTCCTATTTACAACACATTAGAAATAGAGAGCAAAGGGCAAACAAGGGATGCAGTCCATCTTGTTTTTTTTAATCTCTCCCCCAGCCCTGCAAGTTAAATGAATTTCAGAGTTAAAGGGATTGTTCATCTTTAAATAAACTTTCAGTATGATGTAGAGAGTGATAATCTGAGACAGTTTGCATTTGTTTTTAATTATTTGTGTTTTTTGAGTTATTTAGCTTTTTATTCAGCAGCTCTCCAGTTTTCAATTTCAGCAATCTGGTTGCTAGGGTCCAATTATCCTAGCAACATGCATTGATTTGAATACGAGACTGGAATATCAATAAGAATGGGCCTGAATAGAAAAATAAGTAATAAAAAGTAGCAGTAACAGTAAATTTGAGAGCATTTGTTTTTAGATGGAGGCAAATAATTCCCAAACTATAAAAAATAAATAATAAAGACCAATTGAAAAGTTGCTTATAATTGGCTAGTCTATAACATTGTAAAAGTTAACTTAAAGGTGAACCACCCTTTTAACAGAGCAGTGCTCCACCCCATGAATACAGAACTGCTTTTGCCAGTGGGTAGGTATCACCCCTCCAGTCCCCTACCCATCCCCAAACTTATGTGTCATTCAGACATACAAGTTAGGTTGTCACAAAAGACACAAGCCACATCAGGTCCTATACTCATCACCTGTAGACAGGGCTCTATTGTGCCTCACACTGGATTTTTTTATCGAGCACAAGGTGCAAAACACACTCAGAACCCTGGCAGAAGTGTTTCCTGAATGATCATTAAGAGGCACATTTTGCACCCCTTTGTGCTCTTGGGGTTTTTTGTAATTGACCCTTATGGACTGTGAGTCAGGTGGGAAGTACAGGGTCCCATTGTGGAGGGGCAGACACTTTATAACTTGTCAGTATAAATGAAGTGCAAGTTGTGGGACAGACCACAAACCTATGAGAAGCGAATGAATCCCCTCCATCCATTTTGTTCTGGCAGGCAGATGGGTCAAAAAACATATAAGTGACCTAGAAATAAAATACAGTTGGTTTAACAAGATGGCATCACCAAATTACCCTAGCAATACAGAGAAATGAAAACATATATGAAATATTATCAAGAAAACTGTTCTAGCAAGTGTGGGGTAAATGCAAATGTTTGTGGTACTGCTGAATGCATCATGTATAGGAGCATTAGAACCTATATATATTAATTTATTGATTGCACTTGCACTAAACAATGCAGAACTGTGAAACTGAAATCACTTCTTTATTAAATTGTATCCCACCTTCTTGGCTCTTTAGACAAATTTTGGTATTAATAGGTATTCTATAACTTAGACACCTGTTCAAAGTCAGACTGGGCCAACAGGGCACCTGGAGAAAACCTGGTATTCCCCCGGCTCTCATGGGCCCTGCTGACCCAGGACCACTAACTGCCCAGCCTCTGTGGAGTCTCCAACAAGGTCGGGCAAGTTGTAACTGGTTCAAGTTTGTGGCAGTGAGTATTGTGTAGTGAGTAGTGTGTAGTGAGTAGTGTGTAGTGAGTAGTGTGGCAGTGAGTAGTTCATGACTGGTGTGATGGTGCAGAGCCGGGCCAACCCGGGCAGGCGCCCTAGGCAACCTGGCCGGCCATGGCACCGGCCGAGTGCGTGCTCTACAGCAAAGCTGCATTCCAGCGCAGAAACACATTGACACGATTATTAGAAGCAGTCGGGTAGAGACGGGACCGGACATGGGGTAGGCGACTGAGCAGGTACGTGTCTGGCGCCCCTCCAGCTTTGCGCCCTAGGCACAGGCCTACTCTGCCAACCCCTAGTTCTGGCCCTGTGATGGTGTTTTTAAGGTGGTGAGTGCTCAGATCTGACAGTTGGCTGAAGAAGGAAATTAAAGTAGAGGGTTGATGGAAAGGAGGAGGTCAGATGAGAAATAGAGTTTTGAATATGGATGCAAGAAAAATGTTATTTAGTTGGTAGGAACTTTGTTCTTGAGAATATTCTAATAGATACAACAAGCAGTGTATAGTATATAAATTTGCTCATGAATTACCACCAGCCAAAGACCAAAGATGGAGGAAATATGGTCAGAAGCCATTTTAGTGTCTCCAACGCACCATTTTAACAGTTGCCGGGAGTGCTCTTCTGAGCCCTTGTGCAATTGAAGTTAACGTCCTTCCTTTGTTTTCAAGATATTACCAATTTTACAGGACAGAATAACTAAGGAATACACATTTACTGGCAAGTATATTTATGGTAAATTTGTAATACTGGCCTTGGATGGTATTTGTCCAGTAAAACTCTGGCCAGGTACCGAATTCACATGTTCTGAATCTGGTCATCAATTATCCAACAACCATAAGTGCTGTGTGTGAAGTGCAATTTTGGATGCAGATTACCATATTATTTACCCACAATGCAGTTTTTATCCCATAATTCCAGCATAAAGTTGTATCAAATCAAACTCAGTCGGACGTGTAGATGGTAACAAACATTTTCAGAGTTGTGTTGTGACTTTCCTATTCCAACCTGATGTCAGGAAGAGCTGCACATACATGATCTACAATAAAATCCTAACTGCACTGACAATCTGCATCATCAGACTGGGGAACTGGAGAGACAGATTACTGACACCATTATGGCAGCCCTTGCAGGAGAAATATAACATAAATGGATTCTATTTAGAGTAGCACTAAGGGTGCTGTTATAAGTGATGTGCTGGTGCATTGTATAGACAAAATAAAAAAATAAGAAATGATATCTTGGAATAAGAATAGAAATGGAAAAGAGTATAGGTGAAATGTGCAAAGGGCAGGGCCGGATTTAGGGAGAGGCCCCCTATTCCTGGGCCTAGGGCGGCAAGATGTTTAGGGGCGGCAAGCAGGCGCCCCTAACATCTATATAACTGTGACCCAAAAGGAAAAGGAGCGCAAACAACTTATTCCTTTAGCGCGCGTAATGACATCATCGCGCAACTGCGCCGCACATGCGCACACACCAGCGCAACGTCCGTGGTCGTGCAGTTCTCATTTGTAAGGTTGGATTGAGCGAGCCATGGATCTGGGGGGGCGCCACAGCAGCTGTGCCTAGGGGAGCACAAAAGGTAAATCCGGCCCTGGCAAAGGGAGACTTTTTTTGTGGGCAAATTGACTTAGGTCTGAATCTTTGCTTTGGAGCGTTTCGCCACACTTCTCGCTTATCAGACATAAATTCACAGCGGATGCGCTTATTTAACAAAATGCAGTTTCATCTTGGCAGATGAACGCTGGCAAGTTTTAGCCAGCAAAAATTTGTCAGCGCAGCATTTCTAAGCGAACTTTCACTAGCATTACTTTCTTCCTAGTGAAACTTTAACATACTTACTAACTGGCCACTTATTATTAAGATTTCCAAGGAAGCAATATTAAGACAAAAAGATTTCCTCTATTGTCCTAGACATGAGCCCACCCTAAACAAATGTGGCATGAGCTTCAAATGGCTAAAAAATCATTTTTTAAATATATATATATATATATTATATATTTTGCATTCTTGCATACAGGATATGATGTCACTGACATAGGATTGTTGCTTTATCTTATAAATTTGCCAGGTATAACCTGGTGAAACAGACTTTGGTAAAAATGGTAATGTATTGGAAAATTCACATTTTGATGAATTTGCAGAGTAACGATCATTCGCCTGGCGAAACAGAGCAAAACTTCTCTAGCGCTGAGCGTTTTTGCTAGTGAATTGACCTCTTTGCCTAGTAAATTGGCCATCTCCCTGCATAGAAAAGCCCACTTCAGCCTTTAGTAAATTTGCCCCATAAAATCTTAGCAAGGCACGAGGCCTCAAGTGGATGATGGCTGTGGATATAAACACAATTCAGAAGCCAAAATGAACTGAGATTTCATTTGACATGAGTTATAACACAGAACACATGCTCTTTTTCATTTAATGAAAAGTAAAATCTAAAGAATATGGGTAGAAATGTAAGCCTGTCAAATACAGAACTATACCAGAGGTTTAGCAGCTCTTTAGCCTTTTCCATGTCTTCAAAGATATCCACATCATCTTCCCATCTTTGCAGTATTATTAGGGATTTGCTCCTGAGCAGTAACTCATATCAAGATATCAGTAATTAACTTTGATTACCTAACTGCAGAAAAAGCGATATAAGAATACATTTGATTGGTTGCCATGGTTTTCAGCCATAGTGTCCATGCTCAGTGTGCTCTGGGCTGTGGTTGATAAGGTAAGCTTAGAGGTTATTGGAAATCATACAAATATTAGCAGAAGTGAGATGAGATCTATCACAGGAGATGATGTTAGTTATGAAGGTAGTTACTGACCAGCCATGAATTGTGCATTTCATATTGTGTATATACTGTTTATTAGGAGTCTGCCCTGTTTATTAGGAGTCTGCCAGGAATTATTGGTAGCAGCTTTGAAGGCACATATATTCACTGCTAAATTACTGTGGTGGCCTTGGTTTGATGCAGAAGCCTAAATGGTAAGGTTTAGAATCTCTAGTCTAATTCTTACTTTAGTATATTTGGGTTAACATGAAAAATCATTTTAAATCACACAATAGAGGTCATTCTTGACTCGGGGGGGGGGGGTAAAGAGTGCCCAACTTAGTGCTATAGAAGTCCAAAATATAATGTACAACACTCAGGAGCTCGGAATAGAAATCAGCATCTGGACGCACAGCACTGTCTTAGGGTAGAGTAGACAGTAAGGACAGGGCCCCTATGTAGGGTTGCCACCTTTTTTTCTTGCCAAAATGGGCAGGGGGTGGGCCAGTGATTTAGGGGGGTGGGTTGGTGATGTCAGGGGGCTGGGTGCGTGATGTCAGGGAAAGGACTGTTTGCCATGTCATTCACTTCAGTGTCTTGTCCACATTTCTTAATTTACCAAAAACTGGACTGTCCAGGTGAAACCCAGACAGGTGGCAACCCTACCTCTATGTGGGCTGCATGTCTTACTGTTCCATTCCTTGTGCATCTGAATAATGTGGGTGGGGGACAGGTAGAGGGGTGACCACTTCTCTTTTATCCGGCGTTTAGACCAACCCAGTCAGCACTGGGTCAAAAGGCTGTGACTCCATTTGGCAGACAGACAAACACAGAGGGCGAAGTACAATAAAAAAGCCAAATTTTGCCGTTTTCTGCACTCTGCATTTGGCTTCACAAATGAGCCCTTTTATCCATCAAGCCTGTGTTTAAAACAGAATAGAACTAATGGAATTTAAAAAATAATGTCGAATAAATTTCCTCTAACATAACCTAATCTTAGTGAGCAATTAACAGCCTTGTTAATATTTGCCATGGGGAAAGCCTGGCTGTTTTTGCACATTTCTGCCTGAAATGTTCCTTTTTTGCCAGTATCGGAGATGATGAAGCCCAGAGTGTAAGATGTAGACTTGCTAATGTCAGGTTGCATTAGTCAAAGTGATGATCTTTTTAGAGGAAACAAGGGCAGGTTTTAAGTGGACAAAAGACTGAACTGAATGGCATGTATTTTTCGGCCTCATCTTCTATGTCACTATATTATATGCTATATAATACAAATATCGGATTCATTATCCGGAAACCTGTTTTACAGAAATTTTCAAATTACAGAAAGGTTGTCTCCCATAGACTGCATCCATATTTAAATAATCCAAATTTTAAAAAATTATTTCCTTTTTCTCTGTAATAATAAAACAGTTATTAGTCTGTTAATTATACTCAGTCCGGCACTATTCTCGGATCTCAAAATATTACCCTAAATAGTCAATATATGGGATCCGATTAAAATGTTAAACACGGGGAATGAATCAAAAAGCCCTTCACGCTGCTCACCCTTCAAAACTTGTGGTCTGGGTGCTTAACACCCCGGACCCGATTCAATAACCGGTCAAGTTCGCTCGGGCTCCCCATACACAGTATATTCGCTTTAAATGCGGGACAATGTAAGTCTTACCCCATCCACGTTGTAACCCGGTGCCGCCGCCCTGAGTCCATCACTGAGGAGACGTTTCAACAGCACATCACATTTTGTAGCAGCGCACTCCGGTGTCTTTGAAGAATCGCACACTCGCTGATTATGGATAAAAGGCGTAAATCTTTATTTTAACATCTTGATTAACAAAACCCAGCACCTGAGGTCTAATAAAACAGTACCTTGTACTTGATCCATACTAAGAAATAGTTTCTGGATAACAGGTCCCATACCTATATATATAATGAATAACAGTTTAGTGAATTAAGTGAAATTATGCCTGATATTTCCTGAGTTTATTACATTAACAATATTGGGTGACTTATTTTAAAGGGGTAGTTCACTCTTAAGTTACATTTAGTTTACTTCTGAATCTTTCTAGCTCCCCAATGGGGAGCACCATTTATTAAATAAATGATCTGTAAGGCTAAAATGTATTGTTATTACTACTATTTTATTACTCATCTTTCTTTTCAGGCCTCTCATTCATTTTCCAGTTTCATGTTCAAATCACTGCATGGTTGCTAGAATAAAATGGACCATAGCAACCAGATTGCTGAAATTGCTAACTGGAGAGCTAAATAACTCAAAAACTAGAAATAATAAAAAATTAAAACCAATAGGCCCGGGCCTAGGGCGGCAAAAAATAGGGGCAGCATTATGGGGACGTTCACGTCCCCATTCAACTACACCAGCGAAAATACGCCGGCGCGCTGGGAAGGCGGGCGCTAGGACCGCGCGGCCTAGGGGCGGCCGGAGAAGAAATCCGGCGCTGGTAATAATGATACAGCACATTCAGTTTTAGTCCATTTGTAAAACTCTCTCGATAAGCTCTGCAAATACCTTTTATATATTGCGTTGTTTATAGGCTGTTCCTTGCACTGGACTTTGTTGGTTTGTATTTAATTGATTTTAGCTCTTCGTAGTTTCCTTGTAGACAATAATAAATAAATGAAAATAAGAAAAAGCTTGAGGGTTTTTTTCTTCTTTTCCAGGGTATTTTGTGTAAACACATAAAAACTCAAAATTTAATAAATAAAACTCAGTTTTCTGGATTAATGCTTGAAGGCAAAAGGTAATGTTCAAATTGTATTAACTAGTTACAGGTATTCCATATATTATGTGTTGCTGCCATCCAGTGTGGACAAAGAAATGTCATCTATACACAATCATGTTGGTATGTCTAAAGCTGCTGAACCAACTGAGTTACCTTGAATATAAAAGTGATATTGCATTGAACAGCATGTATATTGCCTACAATTTTTCCCAAAGCAACCAATCACATATTTGCTTTTGTTTTCTAACTTGTAAGTGGCTGTTCAAATCTAATTGCTGATTGGTTACAACATCACTGGTGACCAGCATCAATAGGCCCAGCACAATTGCTCCTAAAGAATCAGTAGCAGACGTCACTTGCAGAAATTATAACAGACGGACTGTGTAGTTGAGTCTGCTTTGCAGCAAATGCACATGCAGTTGTGTTCATTTTATTGAATCAGACACAACTGCAGTCAAAGCAGCGCAATAGCGCCAAGCGCATTGCTCCCGTGTGATCAAAATAATGCAGGAATTTTGGAAATTGCGGGGAAAAATGGCCAATTGTGCTTGAAATTGCCCTTTGCTCACTGTACATAAATGAGCCCTATTGTTTCTCCTATTCAGTGTTATTTCACCAACTTGGGTGTCTCCTATTTCTCTTACTTGGGTGCTATTTTCTACCACAAGGTAAAGTATGGGAGCACATTTAGCAATATAAAAGATTTTTGACTACATTTTGATCTATAAAATATTGAGAGTTTCTCCAGCCTTCAGGTATCCGCTTTTTAAAAAGGGTAACGGTAATTAGAAGAGGAAGGGACAGAATAAAAGACTGTCCAAAAGATGGAAGAAAGATGAATATGGAAGTTGGAAAGACATCATACGGTTTATTTATTTATGAGCATGCTCCTTAGTGCTCATCTAATAAGTACTTGCGCCCCACGGAATGCAGCAATCTCCATGCTGAAATGAAAATCTGAATGTTGCGTGTTAGGGGAGGAGTAGGGAGCAGGAGGATAAATGCCATGAATATAACTCTTACTAATGTAGTCAGCACTACCACAGGGCCTGTTGCAGAGACCTGTTTCAATTTCTTGTACATGTATGGGATCCATTATCCAGAAAGCTCTGAATTATGGAATGCCCGTCTCCCATAGACTCTATTTTATTTTCTTTTATTTCCTTTTTCTCTGTAATAATAAAACAGCACCTTGTACTTGATCAAAACTAAGAAATAAGTCATCCTTATTGGAAGCAAAACCAGCCTATTTTATTTATTTAATGTTTAAGTAATTTTATAGTAGATTTAAAGTTTTAAGATCCAAATTATGGAAAGATCCGCTGTCCGGAAAACCCCAGGTCCTGAGCATTCTGGTTAATAGTTCCTATACCTGTGTTAACATTATGTGTGGTGAGAATTGTGTGCTCTTAAGAGATTCCAGCAGATGGCAGTGCAGGCTAGCCCATAAAAAGATAGCCTTCTTTTGTATCAGTAGCTTGAGTAGAGGCTGCGGGCCACAAATCATTTGTGCCAATGCCCTTAAGTGTTGCCAGTGTGCTACAGGTAAACCAGTGAAACATATATGAACAGCTGTTGATTTCATAATCTGTTGCCACACCACTTGCTCTACAGCCTCTTCAATTTGCTCCCACGTACACACAGGGAACAGAGGCAGTAAAACTTTCTAGGGGATTTGGCCAGAATTAAATCAGTTATTCTTGATTTAAAGTTGCAGTGAGTGCATAAGAGAATAGAGAACACATTGTACCACAATGAATGTGTGGACAATTCCCTTTTAAGAGCTGAGGCTCTGCTTTAGGATGTTACTTTTGGACATTTTTTGTTCAGTGACGCAGCTGTAGCTCAGAGCAATAGTTTATTGTTTGTGGATGTGAGAAATGGTTGTATGGTAGTGTATGTTCACTTTACATTGATGACAGAAGAGTTGGAACCTAAAGCAATCTCTTTTTGCAAGTTTTGAGCCCGAGCCCAGGCCTGGAAGTCCCTAATTTTATTGATGACGTCTTCCAACAGTCAGGAACCCAGAGAGTTTTGTTACAGCTGCAGCTGAATTGATGCTGGATAACAAGACATATATGACTTTTAATGTCACTGCTATGAAACAGACATATGGATTTCTTGTCCTTTAAAAGTGGCCATAGGCGCAAAGATCCGCTCGTTTGGTGACATCGCCATCGCCATGGCTATATCGGGGGTAATCTGATTGTTCGGCCGCATGGCCGAACGATCCGATTACGATGTGCCATGGGCTCCGGACGAAAGATGTCAGCACACGCCACACACGATCCGAAAATCGTATGAATCCTTGGTTCGTACGATAGGATCTGTGTGTCTATGGCCACCTTAAGTGTGATTGGTACTTATGAATGTTTGTCTGCTCAGAGTTATATTAGGGTCCAATTCCACACAAGGCACCAGACCTCCGACCAGACCCTCACAAACTGGCACACTCACAGCACAATTATGGGAATAAGAGCATTTTTAAAAAATACAATATAAATAGGTGCCCATAAAGCTAATGTGTCAATAGGCACCAGGACCAGACTGGCAATCTGTGGGTTCTGGCAAATGCCAGAGGGGCTGCTATAAGGTGCCATAGAAAGTCAGGTTTTAGTGGGCTGGTGGTGGCCGTTTGGGCCTCTATGTGGGCTGAGTGGGCCTCTGTGTACCTGAAATGTCAGGGCCTGTTTTAATTCTCAGTCCAGGCCTGACTGCACAAAAATCTGAATACGAGTCAGACAGTATCACCGAGCGCATCCATACAGCAGCATCAGGCCATGACTCCCATCTGGTCTGCAGGAGGCAGGGGCCTCATATGATATGATCATTGGTCGAGGTTCTATCTAAACAATGGGATCAGCTCTATTTGTCCCAAACAATCAGGAATCAAAATCAGGTAGGTTCCCCTAGAATTAACAGGTGACAATCAATGGAGAATGAATGATTTTCATACTGATGATTTGAGCAAGCAAATGTCATTAACTGTAGATAAATGGTAAGTTATACAATTTGGCAGGGGAAATAAGAAATATATTTCCTAGCAGAATCTTCCATGGGTTACAGAAACCTTGACAGTAGAATAAGGAATAGAGTTCAATGCTGGGCAGCAAATGAAATGCTAATAAAAACTTGTATAAACAGCTGCAAGAGATAAGGATGCCATGTGGGTATATATATCTGTAGCTAGATCTCAGCCTCAATGTTGGGTTTGTTTTTGGCTCCAGTGCACAAGAATACACTATTCCATCATGATCGAGTTCAGAGGAGGACAACTAAGCTTTAATAAGGGGCGGAGGCCTAGAGCTTAAGCTATAAAGATAAGCTTTGACTTGTGTACTTTACATACAAAGCACCTTGGACTGATATGATTAATGTATATGAATACATACAGGCTCAGTCCAGGAACCTCCCAAGGGAACATTTTGGTGACATGGTGCCACAACTGGCAGATGATGAAGAAGATTTCAGTAATACAAAAGGAAGAGGTTCTTACAGCAATGGGATCCTGGAAATGCTTGTGCATGAAGTGTACACATGATTCAGTAGGAATATTAGGGAAATGATCATATTTTTAGCTGAATAAAGGCATCTAAGATTATTGATAGGTCACAAGTCTGACTATTGATTCTCTGAGGAAATCTGTCTGATCAGAAAGGATTTACATTTTATTTGAATTCTCTGCAGCAATATAAATAGGGATCATACAACAAGTGTGGGATCCATCATCCAGAAACCTGTTATACAGATAGGTCAGAGTTATGTAATGATCATATCTCATAGACTCCATTTTGATCCCATAATTCAAATTTTTAAAAATTAGTTCCTTTTTTATTTGCTTGTACATGATCCCACCATATAATCAATCCATACTGGAGGGAAAACAAGCTTATTGGGTTAAATCAAAGTTTCAATGATTTTTTTTAACTGCCTACAGTATGGAGATCCAAAATTATGGAAAACTTCTCTTATTTGTAAAACCCGATAACAGGTCTCATACCTACATGATGGCCTCATATAGCATATTTAGTATATTATAGAATGGCTAATTTTAAGCAACTTTTCATTTGGTCTTCATTATTTATTTTTTATAGTTTTTTAATTACTTGCCTTCTTTTCAGCTTTCAAATGGGGTTCACTGACCCCATCTAAAAACAAATGCTGTGTACAGCGCAGGAATAGTGGGCTTGCGCCCCAAGGCCACACAGTCCTAGCCTTACCTTACCTCCCAAACTTGGCTGCCCTTTTATTAGACACCAGTGGGATCACCTGACTATAACTGGGAAGGGTGGGAGCTACAACATGGAGCTGGTCACTGCTCCTGTATAACTATAACAAACAACGAAAAGTTGTGCTCACAATTCACAATAGGACGCGGCACACTGTTCTTTTCCTTTAACGGCCTCTCTATAGGGACATTCCCTGGAAGTGCCACTTAGGAGAGAACCTACTCAAGAACCTTCTCCTAGGGAATTGCCAACAGCATCATCTAGTGCAGTGATCCCCAACCAGTGGCTCGTGAACAACATGTTGCTCACCAACCTACTGGATGTTGCTCCCAGTGGCCTCAAAGCAGGAGCTTATTTTTGAATTCCAGGCTTGGAGGCAAGTTTTGGTTGCATAAAAAACAGATGTTCTGTCAAACAGAGCTTCCATTAGACCACCAGCTACTAAAGGACCTACTAAATAGCCAACCAAAGCCTTTATTTTTCACCCCAAGGAACTTTTTTCATGCTTGTGTTGCTCCCCAACTCTTTTTACAATTGAATGTGGCTCAAGGGTAAAAAAGGTTGGGGACCCCTGATCTAGTGACTAGAACAGTTATAACACTATTTACATAAATAAACAATTTCTACCATGCTATAAAAATAAACTACAACAGTTGAATTCCTCTGGTTGTTAATCTTTGTCTATTCTTCTCTTTGATGTTAGGAACGGAGGTGTTTTACTAGTTCAAACAATGGCCATGAGAGTAGGGAGCAGGTTTATGGAGTCCTGTATATCTGCTCTTGTCTCTATGGAATGTCAAATGTGCTGAATGTTCTCGATGTAATCTCTGCCTTAAATTTCACAAGCAAACTGGCATAAATCAGATATAAAATAGCTAGTATCCACTTATATATTTTTTCTGCATCAGGGCCAGAACTAGGGGTAGGCAGAGTAGGCATGGGCCTAGAAAGAAAAGCTGCCTGCTACCCCTAGTCCAGTCCTCTCTCTGCTCTGGTCCCCTCTCTTCTCTGTACTTGTGCATCATTTCGCCAATGCACATCTATCCATGTATGTGCACAAGCGTTTATTCGCGCATGAGCATAAGTCTCCAATGACCGGCGAGGTTGCCTAGGGCACCTGGTAGGCCTGGCCCGGCACTGTACTGCATAAAAGCAATTTTTCATTGTAATGCTGCAATACTGTCATATTTTTAACTGCTCATGAGAGGTTATTGTAAGTAAGATGTCAGAGCCCATTTTCAAGCACAAGTTGAGTGTGCAACGTGCAATTTCAGGCAAGAGTCACCATATTTTTTAAAACTACATTGCAAGGTTTCCCCTCACAATTCCAGCATCATTGCAGTCAAGTGCAGTCTTGCATTCACTGCATTTGCTCCCAATATGTCAAACACAATTGAGTCAGCGTGGTCACTTGGGAATGGTATGCAAGTTGCAGCTCAAATTTTTGTAGTGGGAAAAGCATCATTTTGGACAAGTATGATGCACCCATTGATGCAACACGCTGAAGAAACCCTGGATCTACCACCACTGCAGCCATCTGTGAGTGACTAGTGTATTGTAAATAAGCCCTGTCGTCTGAGCTACACCTGCTTTGTGGACCAAGGACACAGTTTGTATTGATGGACTGTCTGCTGTATTCCTCCATGTGCCATATTCTATAGTACAATGATATGAAACCCAATTATAACATGTAACGAGCAGGACCCTTGGATCCAGTGTCATACTGGGGGAGGTGGGGCCAACCAGAAAATCCAAACAAAGGGCCCAACCATGCTGATTGCATTCTCCCCCCCCCCAACTAAGGGCCCACCACTCCTGCTAACCACCCTACCCCAGATGATTACCGCTTTCACCAGTGCACAGTAGATCAGCGCCCAATGCATTCAGACCCTCTAGCGCTCCAATGCTGCATGCACCACACAACCTGCCCATGTGCCTGAGCTGGGGGGTCCAACAGGGGGGACTGCCCTGGCAGGCTAGTCCTAAACTGCCTGGATTATTTATGATATAAGACTGCTTAACCTCTCAGTCAATGCTGTAAATCCAGTATATAAAATACAGCATTTTTAATGCCAATCTTTCCCAGGTTTTAGTACTCCTTTGAGTGAAATCAAAGCATGTATAAACATTACAGAATGCAATAAATGCTAAATATTTTGAAAGCAGTAAAAGATAATGGCGATTGGCGAGAAATTCTTCAAGCAGCATAAAAAGGCTGATCCATTGCTCTGAGTTTAACATGCCATACATTCTTCACAGCTTTTCCAAAGTGATCTTATTGAGGGGGGAAATGGGGGCAGGATCACTGGCAATAATTCTATCTGCCTCCATTATTCCTTTTACGTTTCATGTAAATGAATGAATATTTTTTTAGCTTAGTTGAGAAAGGATTGTATATGCAATAACTCACGGCGCTCTTTACTAATCACTCACTCTCACCTCATCTTAAACACAGGATTAGACCTGACTCTGAAGGGAGACAGATGCTATCAGTTAATTTCATCTATATAATACTTGTATATGCATATACTAATATTTGTTGAGCCTTTGAATGAATGCAATCAATGAGTGTACATACTGCTTCTCAAAATCTGTTTTTAAGACATAGACACAGATTATTTGTCACGCAATACAAATAGCGCCATTACTGAAATGCACATTTTTGCCCGTATATTAATAATTATACAGACCAGTAGAGGGCAATGTTACAGAAGTTAACAGACAAGAAGAACATAATTCAAAGACTTGACCTAAAGGATATTTCAACGTCAAGGTAAAGTTAGACCAGAGTTTCCCCAAAATCTGAAGGTTCACTATTTTTATAAAATAAGGGAGACCTTAGCCAAGTATAGTTAAGAGTTAATAAGAAGCAAGGTGCCAAGGGGCAAGTGTCAATAAAGGTCTCATGGAGCAAAAACGATAATGCTGGGCTCTAAAGATAAACCTAGATAACCTGGAAACTATCTGCTTTATTTGGCATCTATTTAAAGAGTCTTGAAGAGGTGGTACATCCAGTGCTCCCTCTGTGTGTTGTGCCTACACATGCAACTGACCAGTGTATTAAATACTAATGCCGTTTGTGGCACCGTGGGTATCAGCATACCAAAAACGATAAACTGCCTTTGAAATTACAATTGCTAATGGTGCCCAATTTGCCAAAATGTCTGCTTCAGTGAATCACATGCAAGTAGAAGCACGCTATATTTTGGTGTTCTAAGTTTTTAAGGTGGAATTCTCTGAAATATGCTGTAATGTGGGTGATTTGCGCCAATATTTTGCATTTATTGTACTACTTTAGATTATAGTGCATAATATGAACCCAGCAGACACATATTAATTGCAGAAGAATATGAAATGCAGGCAACGTGTACATTTTTTTTACAATGGAGTAAAGCATCAGACCCAGAAATAGTGGTAGGCGGCAGAGGAATATACATACATCACAATTTGGGGAGGGGGGCACAATTTTTAAGGCAGCGAGGTGGCAGACACAACCGATTGAATGAGCAGTATGGGGGGTGGGGGTTTGCAGGCATATGGGTCATCAGGCAATTGTCCTGACTCACAAAACTACTTGGTCCTGTTCTGCAAAGAATTTTAGTTTTCCCATGTTACTGTCATTTAGTGTTATACTTCAGTAAAAAGTGGTTTCACTCTAACCTGTGCATCTTTAACACCTCATTGCTTCCAGGGGTTCATCACCACTGCCTGTGCTGTATATTCACCCCTATTGATTATTCAGATTTAGTTTTAGAGTGATGCCATGTGATAGAGTGTTCCATTTTCATGCAAACCAAATACCGATGCATTTCAAGGTAACTATTAATCAATCAATTTTGAAAGTCTATGGGGGACAGTTTCCGGCTCTTTGACACCATGTTTTGGTGCCATATATAAAAATACAGCACTGAAAATGCCACAAAGCACCCTGTTTGCCACTACCCCTAACTCTGTGTCCCTTTCTGAGTGGGTACATACATTTCTTTAGTATAAAGGTTCATCCCATTACAAAGAGGCTTTTATCATTGGCAGAGCTGTGCTCTTGTACCCAATCTCATTTTAAAAATGTACTAAAGCTCCCCATAGACGCGACGATTATTCTTGCCGAACGACCGATTTTAGGGAAGCCCGACCAATCCTTCGAAATTATCGTGCGGTTAGTGGTATTCGAACGATCGTACATCTTACGATTTTTCGGCCGACATCTGTCGGGAAATTGATCGGCCAGGTCAAAAAATCTTTGTCTGCCCCAGTGCAATCTATCTATGTTTGCAGGGCCAAGCAGGCAGCTCCCCTTTGTTTTCCTGGCAAATTGGTCTTTTTAGTTGATGGTAAATTCGTAGGATCGTACGATCTTTCTGAGAAGATCGTGGTCTCACGATCAGCATCTGATCTTTTAAAAATCTCAACATATATGGCCAGCTTAACTGCATGACATTTACAGATAATGATCTGGGACTTGTATTTGTTCCTGGAATTTGCAGATCATTGGGAAGTTTTACAGATTAAAATATTGTTATATCCACAAAAAAAGCACTGATGTTTTTGAAAGAAGCTGTCATTGTGAGCAATTACTTGGACTTTTGGCATATTACCAAGCATAACTCTTTCCTACAAGCTTAATTTCCTTCAAGTAACTCCATACTAGCCCGTCTCAGTATAACAGCACTTCAGCTAGGTGTTTATCTGTGTAAGGTGTAACCAAAGTGCAAAAGCAATAACTCTGATTTAATTGTTCTAAATCAATTGCTATAGCTTGATGGAAGAGCGAATAATAGGGCATTATTTCCAAGAGAAAATGGCAAAACACAGGCACCAAATCGAATGAAGTGGCACGCATGAATATATAATGGGACTGAATGAAAAATCAGAGGTATAAACTACATTCCATTCGACACGACTATAGGATGGTGTAGTTTATACCTGTTCTGTCCCATTATATATTCATGCATGCCACTACATCTGATTTGGCGCCTGTGTTTTGTCGTTCTGACATGATCCGATGGAAAACGCTTGCTTGTGGAGTTCAGCCCTTAGTAAGTGTATACAGGGTAGTCAACACAAAAATGATGGTTTACTGCATTGAGTGATCCTATGAAGACCCTTAAAATAAATAGTAAAGGGATCCTGTCATCAGAAAACATGTTTTTTTCAAAACGCATCAGTTAATAGTGCTACTCCAGCAGAATTCTGCACTGAATCCATTTCTCAAAAGAGCAAACAGATTTTATTATATTCAATTTTGAAATCTGACACGGGGCTAGACATTTTGTCAATTTCCCAGCTGCCCCTGGTCATGTGACTTGTGCCTGCACTTTAGGAGAGAAATGCTTTCTGGCAGGCTGCTGTTTTTCCTTCTCAATGTAACTGAATGTGTCTCAGTGGGACATGGGTTTTTACTATTGAGTGTTGTTCTTAGATCTACCAGGCAGCTGTTATCTTGTGTTAGGGAGCTGTTATCTAGTTACCTTCCCATTGTTCTTTTGTTTGGCTGCTGGGGGGGAAAAGGGAGGGGGTGATATCACTCCAACTTGCAGTACAGCAGTAAAGAGTGATTGAAGTTTATCAGAGCACAAGTCACATGACTTGGGGCAGCTGGGAAATTGACAAAATGTCTAGCCCCATGTCAGATTTCAAAATTGAATATAAAAAAATCTGTTTTCTATTAACTGATTCATTTTGAAAAATATTTTTTTTCCCATGACAGTATCCCTTTAAATGCTGCATAGGATAAGTTTATTTATAATAAAAAAAATCACTGGATGGGCCCAGTGCACAGCAATCCCTACCCACCCTGCCTTCTCTCTGCCCCTACTAGCCCCCGCTGGCCCTCTCCTGTCCCCTTCAGGCCCATTCTTTTGCCTCCCTGCGTCCTCCCTCCCCAAAGTCCCTGCTCAAAGTTAGGCAAGCAGCTGGTGGAATTGTTTAGAACTATACAGGAATTGGGGAATAAAGAGTGCAAAAGCCAGTTAGTAGGGATTTAACTAATACAGGTACAGCGAAAATGAAAACATTTACTTTTTTTTACTCTTCATTCATTGCACCTAAAGAAAGTAATTAGCAGAAGTAGTCAAGCTCCTAAAAATTCTGTATATTCTTAATTTTTACCTTGTGCTGCTGATCACCATATGTTTATATAATTCAGGAGAGGCCTTATTTTGTGCATTCACTTTATTCGCTTCAACTCTATCCCTGCTTTCAGAGTCTAGTTAGCAATACAAAGGCCTACAGCAGATACGAAACAGTCAGTGCATATTCACATTCATTGATAACCTAAAACTGAAGAATGGTGTTTAAAAGAAGAATGTAAAACTCCTCTGTCATTAGGAAACAAATGTTTTTACCCAAGATCATAGGATCCATTGTTCAAAAGGACAAATGATGGGAAATGATTGCAGAATTGTTCACAATAAACCAGCTAAATACTTTTGGGTCTTTCATCTTCCTTCAGAGACAGCTGGTACCATCTACATAGTCTGAGTCTAGGGGTACCAGGTGGTCAAGTTTAGAGAAAAATGAATGACTTACATCTGGGGCATTTAGAAGCATATTAATACATTAAAATGAATTTGTCCAAAATGATGTACATAGGCATGCAAACGTTATCCACTGAAAACTGTATAAATTTGTTTAAAAGTCTCAGCTGTCAATCATATTTTGCCTGCCCCTCCTCTATGCCTGAGGCATCAAGGCGGGGCAGGCAATTACTTTCACTTTCTATTCTGCACTTCCTATATGTAACTGCACTCCTCTCATTCCTCCTCACCATCTAATTGTGTAGCCAGTGAATAAGCATGAGCATAAGGTGACCAATTCTGGGACATAAACAAGATTTTGGCATGATGCAAAGCTTGTCCTAATAATAGTGTCCACAAAATGGCATGCACCTGCTTGCTGTGTTTGTGAATATCAAGACTTGAAAAAAGAAGATTTAAATATTTTTATAGTCTTAGTAGAATTTATTTTGTTTGATGAACATCATGAAATAGGATTTGGGATTTTTTCTTAAGATGACAGGGCCCTTTAATTATATTTCCCCCTAAAGGGTGTTATTCTTGCTCCAGATGCACTGGAGTCAATTGAGATTTTTTTCTTGCGCCAAATGTATTGAAGTCAGTGCACTTTTATTGTCAAGTTCCCAAACAGTGAGATGTCCAAAAAACTCAATTCAAGATAGGAGTGCAACTTTCCTCAATCAGTTCACCGCTTTCCTGATGTATGCACTTCCAATAATAGAGAAATGAGGAGAGCACTCTTTAAGCATATTAATGCTGTGGTTATTTGATTATTTGCCGACCACCAGTACACGACATGTTTCGGGCCTGTGTGCCCTTTATCAAGTGTGTTTTTTTTGCCAAGTTAAAGGGGACCCGTCACCCAAAAAAAATATTCAAAATCATATTTTATCACATTAGTCAAGCAAAATGAACTTTAATTACACTAATAAAATTATTTGAATCTTGTTTCCTTCAGTCTGTGAATTCAAAATGATAGCAAGCAGACAGGAGCCATTTTGTGGACACTGTTTTTAAGGAAAGCTTTGTATCATCTCAAAATCTTGTTTGTGCACCAGAATGGGGGACCCGCTGTCCATTTCCATGCACTGGCTAAACAATTAAATGTTAAAGAGAACGGGGATATGTGGGGAGAGCAGTGACATCTAGGAAGTGCTGAATGGAAAGTGAAAGTAATTGTAGGCCCCGCCTCTATGCCCATGGCATAGAGGAGGGGCAGACAATATTTGATTGACAGCTGAGATGTTTAAATGAGCTTACAACAGCTATGAATGCTTTAATAAAAAATAGAAATTGGATTTCATGTTTAATTTGAAAAGGACTTTTATTATACAGATGTTTGTGTCTGGGTGACAGGTCCACTTTAATAGGTGTTTTTGCCCGCATTTCTTCTCACACCAATGGCATTCGTGTCAATGGACATTTCTTTTTGCACCAAATGCATTGGAGTCAGTGGGCGTTTCTTCTAACAGCATTTTCCACTAAAACACATGGCAAAATTCTAGTGCAAATTTGCAAACATTGTAGCCACTTGCAAAAATGCGAATTTCGCAGGCAATCTGTATTGCGTGAAAAACTCAGCATATCCCTAATGACAATATAGGAATGAGCCCATGCTGCTCTTCTGTCATGTAAAACACATAGAGCTGCGGCACAGAGATCCAGCACATTAATAAAATGGGGAGAGCAGCATGATATAAACAGTTGAAATAAAGAATGTTAACAAAGCGGTGCTTTCCTATTTATCATAAACATTGGATCCCAAGGTCAGTGTTAGACCAACGTTACCTATTCATCACAAGCACTTTCTCTTTGATTTGATTTTTAACCCAAATATTGCTGTAATTCCATTCTGCAGAAGATATAAGAATGTAAATTGGGTTCACATTTTTGGACACAACAGTAAAATAAATCTTGTCACTAAAGTATCACATTCTTCACAGTTTGCTTTTAAGTATTTTACTCCATCGCCATATAGAGCAACACCCTTACAGCCAGGCTGTACATAAAAGAACCTGAAGAATGTGATGCTGTAGTGATGATGAAGTTTGTTATTGCATGGCTATGATGAGCTATAATACATTTCGAGCTGAAGATGTATGAACTTTAAGGAGAGCTTGATATATAACACTTTCCCACTGGTCAATTAAGTTGTTGCTTAGGGATAAGTAAATTTTTTCAGTTCTGTGCTGAAATTCACGGTTTTACCGTTGCCAAAATTTGTCACAGATCCAGTCTAGGATTTTGTCAGGTAGACTGATTAGTTGTGAAAAAAACACAGCCTATTGCACCAGAAAAAAAAGCAGACATTGATATCCAATGATGACCAACTGGATCGGAGCTTAATTGGGATCATTTATGGTCTAAGCAAGTGGGAGAAAGCAGTTTTTACCTGCGATCCCCTGCGTTCCGTTTTTCTGCGTTCAGCCGCAGGGGAGCGCAGGAATAGACGCATTACATTTTTTACTCACACAGGCGCGTATAGGCGCCGAACGCAGGAAAAATGCAGCATGTTGCGTCTCAATCTGCGTTCGGTGCCTACATGCGCCTGTGTGAGTACAGCTCCATTGGAAAAAATGTAATGCGTTTATTCCTGCGCTCCCCTGTGGCTGAACACAGAAAAACGGAACGCTGGGGAGCGCAGGTAAAAACGCTCATCAGTAAGAGCCCCTAAGGGTCAGTCCACACAAGTAGATTCTGGGAGATTAGTCGCCCCAGCGAACTGCCTTCCCCTAAATTTAAAATCACCTACAGCAATTCACAAGCGGCACTTGGTTTTCCGAAGTCGCCCGAAGTTTCCTTGTGAGCTGTAGCATAGTGGAAAATAGTTTCTCTTACAAAGCAGGGTAATGTATATGATATTGCAAAGCTAAAAATGTTTTGACTGCAATTTAATTTTGCCTTCATATTGACTCCAATGCATTGCATATACACTGAAGATGTGCTAGCGTTCATTTCTGCCTAGCGAAATTTTCGCTAGGGATCTTGTGCTCAGGTCGATTTGAATAGGGTGGGAAATTTAATTCTTTATGTTAAATGTTGGTGCATATACTTACAAAAAACTCTGGAGAAATAGGTAACGTTCACTAAAATCCACATTTTAGTGAAATTTCGGAGTAGTGTCCGTTCGCCAGAATGAAAAGTTGCCTGGTGATAGAGTGTGTATAATCGCTAGCGCCAGTCTCTGCTTGTGAGCAACATGTTTCTCACCAATCCCTTGGATTTTGCTCTCAGTGGCCTCAAAGCAGGTGCTTATTTTTGAATTCCTGGCTTGGAGGCAACTTTTTTTTTGCATAAAAACCAGGTGTACTGCCAAACAGAGCCTCATGTAGGCTGCCAGTCCACATATGGGCCTTCAAATACCAAATTACAGCCCTTATTTAGCATCCCAAGGACTTTTCATGCTTGTGTTGCTCCTCAACTCTTTTTTACATTTGAATGTGGCTCACAGGTAAAAAAGGATGGGGACCCCTGAATAACTGATTCCACAGACTGATGCTCCTGTTATCAGGCCCCCCCCAACCACACAAATTTCTTGATGCCTTTGAGCTTTGAGCTCTCTGTGCTAGAAGAGGCAAATTTCCAATATGATAACTAGAAAATAGGCTCGTAAAGGGACTGTTCACCTTTAAATTTAGTATTATTTAGAGAGTGATATTCTGAGATAATTTGCAATTGAGCTTAATTTTTTATTAAGCTTTTTATTCAGCAGCTCTCTAGTTTGTATTTTCAGCAATCTGGTAGCTAGGGTGCAAATTAACCAAGCAATCATGCCCTGATTTGGATAAGAGACTGGAATATGAATAGGAGAAGACCTGAGTAGGAAGAGGAGTAATAAAATGTAACAATAACAATAAATGTGTAGCCTTACAAAGCATTTGTTTTTTAGATGGAGTCAGACTGAGGCTCATTTATCAACACTGGGCAAATTTGCCCATGGGTAGTTACCCATAGCAACCAATCAGTGATCAGCTTTTTAATGTCAGCTGTAAATAGAACAATGAATGCAGCAAATTGATTGGTTGCCATGGGTTACTACCCATGGGCAAATTTGCCCAGTGTTGATAAATGACTCTCCCCTTTGAAAGCTGGAAAGAGTCAGAAGAACTATAAAACAAAAAATAATGATGACCAATTGAAAATTGTTTAAAATAGGCCATTTCATAACATACTACAAGTTAACAGAAAGGTGAACCACCCCTTTCAATTTACCTAGAGGGGTAACTAACTGGCGGGAACCTGATGCCCAAGGCAAGTTTATCAATTTGCCTCTTTGGTGCAGCACTCCTGAGTACTGACTGCACCGGCCCTGGATACTTGCGTGCAATCGATCCTCTTCCATGATAATTCTTTTTTAAAGATACTATGGCAACACATTCTCAATACAGTGAAAAAGACAGCTTTTTTGTTTAGATTCACCATTTCACTCCCATTGCTTTGCGCACCTCTGTGAAGAAAGAAGAAGGAATAGTATCAGCTCCCTTGCTCCCAACAGCACTGAGCTCTGCATGTAAAACTTCTGTATATTAATTATAAATAATGCAGTGTTGCACCTCCTAGTACTTTTTCACTTGCATCCAGAAAGTAGTAAATGAACCCCACTCTGCCATTCTTAATGAGGACAGACATAACTGTCTTCCTCCAATCTGCATGCACCAAAATATTTTGTAAAATATTAGGGGGTCTTTGAATTGCCCCTACCAGAAACCTCTGCAATTAATTTCAGAATTCTATAGTGAATATTTTGGCTTATTCCGCTGTCTAATAAACAACATTATGAAAGTCAGCTTGCTATCTACAGAGTACATCAGAATGTATATATCTGGGGGTAGTTTTGTTTAAAGTAGCTTCTCGTAAAATAGAGTGTATATAATGCCTTTGTTATGACGACCAGCATTTCTCTGGTGGAGAGAAAGAATATCATTTTACAGTGCCACTATCATGGCATTATTTCATTTGATAGTCCTATGACTTTTTTTCCCTGTGAGTATTTTAATAAAATATGTGTTTTCCAGGAAAAAATGTAATGCTGTTTTATTTTGCAAATTAGATATCTGCAGCGAACAACTGCACTGCTTTCTATCAACATTAAAATGTTACTTTGTCTTGTTATCCCTGTATTCTGCTCCAAAATCGACAAGGTATAAATTGTGAAGGTATATTCTTATGGAAGATGAGATCCTTTTCGTTATAATGGAGGGTTCAACTTCAGAGTTTAGGCACCGCAAGACCTATAGACTTTCATAAATCAAAGATAGGACTCTGGAGAACCAAATTGCAGTTTCAGTGATTCATTTATTCAAAAATGTGCACATTTTTGAATAAATGAATCACTGAAACTGCAATTTGGTTCTCCAGAGTCCTATCTTTGATTTATAAATGGTGAAGACCAACTGCAATTTGGCAAAAATTGTATAAAATATCAATTGCTAAAAAAAAAAAAAAATGAAAGGTGAACTACCCCTTTAAAGTTAAAGCATATACCGCAAACCTTGAAATCCATAGATGACAATTATTTAGACTATTTAGACAGCAATTTTGCTCCATGGTAATTACAGTATTTCTGTAATAAAAACTCACCCCGGTGGTCTAGTGGGGGACGGCACCTTTGTGATTTAAATTTGTGTTGTGATGATGCCAGCGCGCATTGGCGAAAAATTCTAATTATATTTAAGGCGCAATTGGGCTTGTGATCATTGCCCGTTATAGGAGTTTGTTCCTGGTGCTTTGAGTGTTGAGCTATTTAGCAAATCTTGATTCCTGTTTCCTGTTGTGACCCCTGCCTGACTTTTCGACTATTCTGACTTCTGGTTCTTGACCCAAGCCTGTTATTCGACTACCCCTTCTGCTGTACTCTCCTGATTGACTTCCTGGTTTGACCTTTGCCTGCCTGACTACGTTTGTTCTCTGCCTGCCCCTACCCGGCCTGATCTGACTACGATTCTGTTTAACGTCTTATACTGCGACCTTCTGCCCAAAGACTTTGCTATCCGGTTGCCCTTCTGCTTCTCCAGAACCCCTTGCATTGCACCTCTGCAATGTTATGGTAGAAAATTCTTAGTATGATGGTCACCAAGGACCAATGTCTCTGAATTCCCCCCTATTAGGCAGTGGCATATATATATACATACATATATATATATATATATATATATATATATATATATATATATATATAAAAAAAATTCCAGCTGGTCAATGGTGGGTGCACGGTCAAAGTATAATATCCACAGTTCAAAATGGACCAGCACTCCAGTACAGATTTATTAACACATCACTCGTGTATGCCAATGTTTCGGCCCTCGTTGCAAGTGACAAAAGTGTGGTTTAAATAGATATATACAGTGTTGGACTGGCCCACAGGGATACCAGGAAAACTTCCGGTGGGCCCAGGTGTCAGTGGGCCCTCATGCTTCTAAACATTTGGCCTATTTTATGGTCATTCCTTATTTATATGAGAACAAAGAGGCTTAATAGATGAAATAATAGATTATAGTATGTAAAGAAAAGAGACTAGGAGAATAGAGGTTGAGTGAGGTGAGGAAGAATAATAGTACTGAGAGTGGGCCCCTGGTCTAAGGTTTTTGGCGGGCCCCAGGTATAAACTATTTGGGTGGGCCCCTGGTGTCCCAGTCCGACACTGTATATATATACCATTGGTCTTGATAAAGGTCCTAGAGGTGGACCAAAACGTCGGCCTGCTTTTTAATTATCTAAATAAAATTATGCTTTTAAACTAAACCTGTCGATAGGTTCCCAGTGTGCACTCATTCATAAAGGAGCATGAAGACAGGGACACACAGCTTCTTCAAGGAAAACAGAAGTTTATTTTCCCTTTTTATACAAATTTAAACAGTCCATTATCCACAGACACAGAGGTGAACATTGTAGCAAACAAAATAAATCATAAAATAAAAACCTTGCCGACTGGGCACTAACTTCACACTAACTTGAAGCAGTCCCTGACTAGACTGGGCCCCTTGTGGACTACCAGCACAACAAAACAGTATTGGTTGGCTCACCCCTGTACTCACAGTCTTTGAGTGAACTTCTTAGCCTCCTGGCTTTTCCTCAATGTCCCACACAGACAACAAAATTTGTCTCTAGTCACAGCCACGGGCTCCCTCTGCTTCGTGCAGTATCAGGCAGCACTCCCAGCTCCTCTGGGAGCTCCTAACACAGCCAGGTCTCCTACCTGCTGTGCTCCTACCTGCTGTGCCCTTCCAATTAAGTTTAAATACCCTTTCCACAGGATAGCCTTCCTGTGGAAGGTGAGCTCCAAAATGGGAACTGGAGCACTCCAAAAATATGTCAAATGTCTAGGTGCAGGTTATATAATATACATCCAAATAGCAAAGAAACCGCACTCCAGGTCTTTTAAGGTGAAAAAATCTTTACTGTAACATCTTGTGTGTGTTTGTTTTTTTTTGCATTGCTGAGGAAAGAGAGCACCTTCTATTAGTTTGTGAGATCCATCACTTCTAATAAGCTTCAAATGAACTCCATGCATAGCAAACATATGTTACCAACCTCCATTTCTACACCATGCAAGACATTTTCATCTGTATTTCTAAGATAAAATATTCCAGTTGCTGTGTTTGACATTTTTCTTCTGGAAAGAAAAAATGTGTTTTAGACACCCACCTATAACCCCAACAGTAGTTAGGGTACTAATCTATTGAATGGGATAGGTATGTGAGACCTTGGTTAAAACAAATTGAAAACCACTACATGGGGGAGAGAAGCCATGCTGATACATTACAGAGGGCTGGTGGGAAGAAAGACTAATCATATGAAGCATAAAAGCTACTGGAGAGGAGAGGTTGTGCTGATCCATTAGAAGGGGCTCTGGGGAAAGAGAAGCTCCACATTACAAACACTAATGCAGAAGATAAGAATGTTGGAGTTGATTCATTATAATGCGAGAAGCTGAGTAATGCCATTTTCCCTATTCAAAGGGTTTTCTTGGTATTCTAATCTGGAAAAGCATAAAGGTAACAAGATCTGTTTTAGTCCATCACTGGCTTTTCTACTTATTAGGGCTGTGACCATAGTATAGGCCCCAAACCCCTTGTGAATATACAGTTGTGGAAGCAACTCATCTCATTTACTCATCACAATTTATTTGTACTTAGTTTATCGAGTTTTTTTCCATGACTTTAGATATTTCATATCACACTGCAAGCGCCAGAAATCACAAAATTGGAAATTTCACCATAGAAATGGGAAGAGTATTCTTTGTTTGTTATGTTTTGAAATAACTTCTTTTTTTTTTAACTTGAAAACTCAAATTTTAATAAATACACCACCTAATGCTGAAAAAGTATACCATGTGCTACACTCTTTCCCACACTAAGGGGGTTATTTATCAAAGTCTAATTTATCTCAATATTTTCTGCTACAAACACCGATCAAATCCGCTCAGGTTTTTTACGCTTATTTATTATTACATTTTCCCGAAAATTTGCTTTGCGGGGAAAAAAATTTGATTTTCACAAATTTTTCTGACTTTTTCATCCGATTTTCACAAATTTCACAATTTTTTTATAATTTTCACCCGAAGACTTCAAGGTAATGCCCGAAACCCAGCGCACATCAAGGGGGTTATTTATCAAAGTCCGAAATATTTTCTGAAAAAAACTCCGACCAAATCCGCAGGGGTTTTTTGGGCTTATTTATTAATACACTTTCCCAAAAATTTCATTTGCATAAAAAAATCCCAAAAAATCCAATTTTCAGTGTTTTTTTGGATTTTTCACCCGAAAACTCAGAATTTTGTCCGAAAACTCAGAATACTTCGGGGTATTGCAAAAAAAACCAAGGGCACATCAAAAAATCATTGGGACTTCTCCCATTGACTTATATGCAACCTCAACAGGTCTGAGATGCCGAATTTTCAGATTCTGACTTTTCCAACCTCAGGGTTTAATAAATTCCAAATAATTCATGATTTTTTAAAAGTCAAGAATTTTTCGGGATTTTTTGATTGGATTTGGAGTTTAGTAAATAACCCCCCAAATCTGTCCTTTCATTATCCTTGTACAGGTATAGGACCTGTTATCAAGAATGCGGGGGATGTGGGATTTTCCAGATAAGGGGTCTTTTCATAATTTGGATTTCCATTCAGTGACGGAACTAGGTGGGGTGGGCAGTGCAGCCGGGACACGCCCCCCCACCCTCGTCCGTGTGGCTACAGCCGACTCCAGTGGGCGCGTGACTGCCGGGGGGCCCAGTGAGGTGCGGGCCCTGGCCCAATTGCACCCCCTGCTCCCCCAGTAGTTACGCCACGGTTTCCATTTAAGTCTATTATTACAGAGAAAAAGGAAATCAGTTTTTAAAATTTTTAATTATTTGATTAAAATAGAGTCTAATGGAGTTGGCCTTTCCACACCTGTAGTAGTCTGATCTAAGCTGTTGCTGATTTTCTGGTACTGCACTTGCAAAATCCAGAACTTGGGTGAGTACATGGTTCTCTGAACTCTGATTGTATTTTTCTGGTTAGATCACTTACCTATAGACTAAAATGATTTGATATATTGCATAGCCAACACGAATATTTTCCATTCTCTTCCATATCTGTGACCAATGGCAGGGAAAGCCCTCACAGCTAATCTCTTTTTTTCCAGTAGAGGACTGGAGCAAAGAGCATTCTTTAGGAAAAATCTTTGGGCCTGCTGTTGGTCCCTCCTCGACTCATATATTTTTATGTTTTGTTTTAGACAGAAAATGTGGAAAATCCTGTCTGGACAATATAAATAGTTGCAGCTGGTGTGTGTCGTTGTTTCCATGAACTTAATGCTGTGAATTAGACATAAACGAAAAAAAATTCACTGGCACTCAGGTAATGCTAGCAGGGTGAAACCCTTGCTTTAAATTTATTTAGTGCGGCACCAGGGATTCGAGTACCAGGAGGGCCAGGGTGCGCGTTTGTAATTTGGATAATCTATATTGTGAATTAGACATAAGCCATGGACTAATATATCATAATATTTTTGCATGATATTTAGGGATCAACAAACAATAGCAATGCTTCTGAGCCGTATGAACAAATCCAAGCACAGGCTTCCCATAATGGGAATAATATGGACAAATGTCAACTTGGCAGAAAAAGTATAATCTAAATATATAACATACAGTATAGAATTCAAATATGGGTATTAATGGATTAACGTATGGGTATTAACTAAATATGTTTTGTCTTACACGTGTTTGGCCTGTGCTGACATATGTGACCATAGGGATAATGTACTACATGCATGGCAAGGTACAAAGTGCAAGAAATGGTGCAATCTAGGCTAGGTGAGAAACTTGCCTTAAGTTGCAGCATCCTGCAAGTCACCAGGCAGGGGCGTAACTACAGAAGAAGCAGACCCTGCAGTTGCAGGAGTAGACAGTGACTCTGCTGGTGGGAGGCAAAAAAACATGGAATTACAATGCAATTGTAATTATCTCAGATTTTAATCAGTTGTCACAATAAAAAAGAATTGGGGTTGTCACCCACCTGACCCACAAGTCCACTGTGCAGGTCTAGGTTTCTATTGAAGTGAATGGGAAGTGACTGACTAAATGCTCAGAAAACAAATATCTACGTATGCCATTGCCCTAAATTAATACACAAATGAGTGCAGATTCGGGGTCACTAGGGTCTAGTTAGAGAAATAAGGACTGAGGAGGAAACATGTACTTGCAGGATGGACAAGACAAGCACTGACACAGGCAGGACAGGATAGACGCGAAAGATTGGCAAAGTTGAAAGAGTTAAGTAAAGTTCATGGGCAAAGTTCAGGCACAGATCAGGGCAGGCAGCAAATAAGAAGAGTAAAGATAACAGGGCAAAACACAAGTCAAACACAGGAGCGAAGGAAGTAGTAGGAACACATGGGAATAGGGTAGAAGGACCTTAAATCAGGTGTGGGAGACAGTACAGAATTAATATACTTGTAGTTTGTGCCAAATATGCCTCTGATGCCCAGTAATAACATCATGCTGCACCAGCACATGTCCTCAGGGCAGCCATCGGGCGGGACAGGGGGGAGCGTTGTAGGGGGCCCCGAGGGTAAGGGGGGCCCGGCCACGCCACACTTACTTGATTAGCTGGGCCCCCACATCTTTCTGAGAGCTGCTGACTTTGGGAAGGCATGGACGTTTAAGGGGCTCTGGCCCCCAATTTTCTTATAATGTGTGGGGGGGGGCTGGCCACCAATTTTGGCCACCAATTTTTTTTCTCATGTGGGGTCCTAGCCACCAATATTTTTTAATAGAGGGGGGCCCTGACCACCAATATCTTTTTATTTTTTAACTGTGTGGTGGGGGCGAACCTGTGGGGTGGGGAGGGTGGACCTGTAGGTGGGGCTTGCAGTGGGCACAGCCCAGGGGACCCAGGAAATTTTGTCGTATGGGGACTTGTGATTTCTGATGGCGGTCCTACATGTCCTGCAATCCCTCCAGGAAAGAGGCACAGTGTGATATTGATAAAAAAAATTGAAGTGACACTACTCATTCATTCTAATTGGTCTTAACCCTGTGAAAATCTACAGATATAAGAAAAGTAGAGCTAGTCCAGGCTAATGTGTAGCTACTACACCCCAATTATATGAGTTCAGCCTAGATCCAATAAGAATCACAATGGTCACTTGCAATATTACTGACCATGTCATTATTAATGATGTCTTGGCAGTAGTTTCACTCATGAACATCTGTCTGCTTCTTTCAGGTTTAGTATTTCTGCCTGTCACCATTGTGCCGAGGTACAATTCCATCCAATCAACTATGTTCAAGGAGTTTGTATTCTCTCCCTGTGCCTCCATTGGTTTCCTCCAGGCACTTCCGAGGGCCTCACACATGCACCGATAAGCTGACACTTGGTTTGCAGGGGCCAAATTGGCAGCTTTTGTCAGTCTCTGTATGGTCAGCTTTGATTGTAATTGACAAAAAATAGAAGGAGAAGAACATAGTGTAATGGGACTCACTCCATTGAGACAGGAACTGATGTACAATGCATGTAAAGCAGAGCTGAATATGTTGGTGCTAAAGTATAGTACTAAGAATACATTCCACTGCCATGTGTATGCATTTGCACAAGCTCTATCTGCCCTTACATGAGAATGATCTGCCTGAGCCTGTCTCTACACTTGAAAACTAAATATAGAAGGGCAGGTGAAAGCAGGGTTGGTTAGTGTGGGCCCCTAAAAATAGAAACATAATACTTTGATTATTAATATTACAATTTTCATGCAACATTCTTTCCAAAAGTCATTTAAAAGGAGAACTCCAAACCAAAATTTGATAAAGAGGCCCACATAACACAGAAACCCCAAATATACCCATCACAGTTACCTGTTTCTTCAAAAAGTATGAAATCCAGCTGGTTAACAGTTCTTCGCATTCTGCATCATTTGAAATCCTGGCAGGGAAGGAGGGACTAAAGACTGATGTTACAAATTGTAACAACTTCTCCACAGCTTACAGACAGCATGCAGGAACTACATAACCCACAATGCATTGCACTGTCATGTTCTGTTCCTTGTGGGGTTTAGAGGATGCAGGCTAAGGACAGATGGCTGTTGAACCAAAGTAACAGTAGTCAGCCAGCTCAGCAAAGTAGTCAGACAGATCAGCAGGAGAGCAGGGGGCTAGGCTTAGGGAACTGTTCCAAACCATTCCAAATCATGAAAAGTCTGCATATTTTTTAATTGATGTATGTTGCTTGAAATTGTGTTTACATTTCAAAAAGCTTAAGTTATGTTTTTGTGGAGTTCCCCTTTAAAGTAATATCTTACTCTGGAAGATTCCGTACCTAGACATATAGGGGCAAATTCACTAAAGGACGAAGCACCTAACGCTAGCGTTAATTCGCTACCTTATCGCATTTTCGTTAATTTGCCGATTTACTAACAGACACTGGCATAAATTTGCTAGTGTTACTTCGCACCCTTACACCTGGCGAATTTGCGCAACGGATGTAACTACGCAAATTCACTGACGCGCGCATTTTTCTGAACGCTACCTTCAGACCAGGCGAAGTGCAATAGAGTAGATAGGGATTGCTTCAAAAAAAGTTAAAAATGTTCTAAGTTTTTTATGGGTGATAGGGCTCCCCTCCTAACCCCCTACATTTCCTAACTCATGGCACCTTAACTATACAGTGGGCACATGTGTAGTGCAAAATAAAAATTTTATTTGCTGTTTTGAAGGTTTCCAAGGCTTGTGTAGTGCTGCTACATATACCTCCATTGTAACTTCAATTTGGCACCGTATGCACATTAAGCATCGCTAGCGTAACTTCGCTTTCCTTGGCGAATTAACGCTAGTGCAACTTCGCAACCTTACGCTTCCCCTGAGCGCAACTTTGGATTTTAGAGAACTTGCGTAGCCTTGGCGAAAATACGCCTGGCTAAGTGCGGCGAAGCGGATGCTGGCGCAACTACGAATCTTAGTGAATTTGCCCCATAGGCTTGGAATGGGAAACCCATACAGAATATGACGATGTTATTGAAGATTTTCCTCTTGGAAAGTCCTTGTGTACTCAGCATTCATGATCATGTGATGAGCACTGGGCAATGTCATACAAAGCTGCTTTATTATCAGCATGTATATTTTAATGGAAGTGGATTACTTAAAGACAAGATTCTTTACTCAACATGTATTTATAGTCAAAATATATGTGTGTGTGTGTATATATACAGTATATATACTGTATGTATTTATTTATTTATGTATGTATGTATGTATGTATGTATGTATGTATGTATGTAGAAGATGAATTCTTCATTGATGCGTTTGCAAGTGTATGGAGAAAACCAAACCATCCTTGCAGTGATCGCTGCTAACTAGGTCACTTGTGTTCAGCAATGTTCCTGCGCTACTTTTTGCCAACTAGGTCAATGAATCTTTACAAAGCGTGATGCTCACTATAGGAAAACCAGAGGGAACGATGGACTTAATGATATAAAAATGTATGACATCAATCTTTCTCTATTTACAAGGATCTATGTCAATACAGACAATGTGTGCAGTTTGCTTGAGTAGCAAGTAATGGTTGGTATCTAGAAGGGAACGAAGAAATTACTAATTTTGCAGGTCAGGTACGTGGTGCTAGTGCTGTGCCAGTTAAATACTAGGGCAACCCAGTCATAAACCAGCATAAATGCATCTCCTGCGTTCATTTATATATTAGCCACAGACCATCACGTGTTAAGGGTGTTAACATTCTCTAGGGCTTATTTACCTGCAAAGGTGCATTGTCCTAAAAAAAGATTACAAACTGCTCATCTATTTTTATATCAATGCCATTGATCTCCTGTAACAGAACAGATATGGTTATCCACCTGCATTACTGGCTCCACACATTGATTCTTCTAATGTTCATCTTCTACATTTTAATTTTATAATACGTGAATCTACGAGAAATGTGGGCTTTAATGAATGTGGGTGAGGTTTTGACAACTAGAAATCCGTTGATGAATCCCCTGCTCTTGATAAGTGGCCAATATTGTGACAAACAAAATCAATGTTTGCTTTCACACTTGTGACAATAATGGTGCTTTAACTCCCCAGAGCCCTCAAAGAAATGTATCGCCTTCCATTAATAGGAATCTTTCTTTTCAAGTGGTCTCAGTTTGAAAACCAAGCAGAATCCATTTCTTGGGGGCAACATTATCAGCGCTCTTTGATGCGGTCGTGTTGGATTGCAGCTCTGAGAGACACACGGCTTAAGCACCAACTGGTCCGACTACTGAGTGGAGCCATCCTACACCTGTTGACTGACATCTTTAATGCTGCATACGAGACTCACCAGTAGAGAAAAGTCACTGAGTTCAAGTCTTCATAAATAATGCCGCTTCCTCATCTCTTCCAAAACCAGACACATATGTAATTTATATTCTGACTAATTAGCTATCCATTTAAATGAATGCTGTAACTATCACTGTAGCAGACTCCAGAAACACAGGGGGGGACCAGGGTCAGAGGGGGTTATACAACAGCAGGCTGGTTAGTGAAGCAGGTCACACTACTGAGTGTTTGCACCAATTATGTGAATTGGAAGAGGGCCTATATTTCTGTTCTTGCTGGAGGGCCTGGACCCATGAAGTTGCACCTCTGATGTGGCTTGTATTGGCATTTGTAGGCTGATGGCATCTCCTTTTTACTGAAATGGAAAAATGTGCCAATACATGTGCTACTGGAGGGAGGGAACATGGAACGTCAAACTAAAGAAGTAGGCTAGAAATGTTGTACATTATACTTTGGGCTTCTGTATAAGCCCCAGGCAACCAACGCCCTTTAGCAGTAAAGATCCAAAGATGCCCCAGTAGCCCCCCATCTTCTTTTCTGCTGATTCACTGCACATGCTCTGTGCTCTTGTCAGTTACTGAGCTTTGGGACCGACTCAAAATATACAGAACGCATAGAATAGAAATGTCACAATATAAGGCTGATGAGTAATTAAAACAGATAATTACTACATGGCAGCACAGAAACCAGTGCAATTAGCATCAGAATTTAATAATCAGCCCTGTAGCATCAGCTTATATTACAGGCCAACCTCATTTTCTGCTTGATAATTAGTGATGACCCCTAAGCTTAGCTTCTCAACAGCTGCTCAGAGCCCACTGAGCATGTGAGTGTCGCAGACACTTTCCAAGATGGTGACCCCCTGTGACAAGTTTGAAGTCCTGGATCATTGCTGCTATTGACAAGCTGAAACTTTAGGCTGGTGCAATAGGTTCAGTATATTAAACATGGCATTTTTAGCCCTATTCATTTTTATGGTTTAGTTTTCCTTTAAAGGTAAACAACCCCTTTAAGGTGCTGCTATCAGCATAGCATCTTTTTAGGTCTTCTTTGAAGGGGTTGTTCACCAAACAACTTTTTCAGTTCAGTTGTTTTCAGATTGTTCACCAGAAATAAAAACTTTCAATTGCTTTTCAATTTTTATTTTTTACTGTTTATCCAAAATTGAAGTATAAAGTTGAATGTTTGTGTCTCTGGTGTTTCAGTCTGGCAGCTCAGTGATTCAGGTGCAAATTCTGAACTTTTACAATTTGCTACATAGGTTGATACATTTCTCATCAGCAGCTGTGGAATATTAGCAACTATTGTATCTATTCTAGCCTTTAATCAAACTCAGGGATTCAGTGCTGCAGGGCCAGAGATAAAAAAAAATGTATCAACTAAGGAGCAGATTTACTAAGCTTGAGTGAATGGTTCGAATTTCAAAAAGTTTGAATTTCGAAGTAAATTTTTGGGTACTTCGACCATCGAATAGGCTATATTCGACCATTTGACTCCGATTCGAACGATTCGAAGTAAAAATCATTCGACTATTTGACCATTTGATAAACGAAGTACTGTCTCTTTAAAAAAAACTTCGACTTCATACTTTGCAAAATTAAAGCTACCGAAGTGCAATGTTAGCCTATGGGGACCTTCCAGAGCACTTTTCTAAGTTTTTTTTGGTCCAATAGATATCATTCGATTTGAACGATTTAATTGTTCGATCGAACGATTTTTATTCGACCACAGGATTGCCAAATTTGTTGAAAAAACGTTGAATTCGATGGTCGAATTTTGAAGTTTTTTGTACTTCGAAATTCAACCCTTGATCAATCTGACCCTAAATGTATCAATTATAGAGTCAGGGCCCCGTTTAGAAAGACATAAGAAGGCGAAAAACTTTACTTTACACAATATTAGCAATAAAAAAGTCTTTATTTCTGGTGAACAGTCTGAAAACTGAACTGAAAAAAAGTGTTGTCTGTAAAGAGACCATTATTATTATTATTTGTAATGCACTACTGGGCACAAAGGCAAGCAATGCCACTTTCAATGTCATTAATAAAGCTTAAAAGAAATCCTGAGATAACACACCTAGATCATTGGTACAAGGGTAGAATGTCCAATTAATCATGCCCTGCATTCTCCACATTCCGCCACATTCACATCCCAGTAAAAATAACAGCACTGCCCCCATGCTTATATCCTCCATAGAAACAAACACAGGGTTTTGTGAGTAAGTGCTGCCCAGCTTCAGGGACTTATGATGATATACAGTATAGTAGAACTGTGGTCCCCAAGCTGTTAAACTTTGAATCTCATCATTCCAAGCAGGCTTCTGCTGCTAAAGATGATGGGGCAGAGGATTTATATCAGCTGGAAGGTGAAGAGATTAACATCTTTACATTTCCCACCTTGAGCCAGTCTCTATAATTGTATAGAGATCATGAAGGAACAGTCAGTGTATGTCTGCCCACTACATGGCTTAATGGTATGATGTGCTATATGCCAGCAGGGCAATTAAAGCTTATTATTACTTGTTAGTTCCATTACTTCTTGCTGAATTCCTTTGCCTATGCTATTCACCTTGTAAGTTGTAGGATCAAAAGTCTTATCCGAGAGCATTTTTCATTCTCGGCAGGATTTGAATTTGTCCAGATCCAAATACCTGGTCAAACCGAATCTGAGCCCTTGAAATTATGTGATGTAAGACACACAGCACTGCTTAATATGTTGGTGCTCTATAATACATGTTAATAACAATAATAATAATAATAACAGTGTGACAATGAATAGTGAATAGTACAAATACAAATTAGGCTGATTTGGATTCATTACAGCCAAATTCATTGTGAAGGATTTGGCATTTGACTTAAAGGGGTGGTTCACCTTTAATTCAACTTTATTATGTTATAGAATGGTTAAGTCTAAGCAACTTCTTCACTGACCCCATCTGTAACGCTACAAATGTATTGTTATTGCTACTTTTTTATATTACTACTTTTGCTACTTTTTTTATTACTTATTTTACTATTCAGATCCTTCCCTAATTATATTCCAGCATTTTACTCAAATTAATTCATAGTTGCTATGGTAATTTGGACCCCAGCAACCAGATTGCTAAAATTGCAAACTGGAGAGCTGCTGACTAAAAAGCTAAATAACTCAAAAAACACAAATAATAAAAATGATTTATTTGGTGAACATTCATGATTGCAAACCCTTGTTCATACATGTAAATTCAATCAAAGATATTTGAAAGAAAAATGAAACCCAATTGCAAATTCTACACCATGCTAAAATGTCATTTAAAAGTGAACAACCCCTTTAAAGAAACAGTAACATAAAAAAAATTTCATGTACTGTTGCCCTGCACTGGTAAAACAGGTGTGTTTATTTCAAACACTACTTTAGTTCATATAAATAAGCTGCTGTGTAGCAATGGTGGAAACTGAAAAAAAGACTATATGGCACAGGTTCAATAGTGGATAACTGATAACACCATTATGTTCTACAGAGCTTATCTGCTGTTTAACCTGAACTTTTCTGCTTTGAATGGCTGCCCCCATTGCTACACAGCAGCTTATTTATATAAACAATAGTAGTGTTTCTGAAGCAAACACAGCAGTTTTACCAGTGCAGGGCAACACTACATTATATTTTTATTACTTTAAACCTCATTTTTTTGATGTTACTGTTCCTTTAAGTAGCAGAGACAAGAAAGCTTAGTCAGGCATAGGAAACTATCTCTCCCACTTGCCTATTCTTTCCTTATTTACTTCTTACGTTGCTTATAGTACCTTATATAATTTTTCATTTCTTGTTCCTTTCTTTAGCTCTTCTTTTCTCTTTTTCTTTTTTCAGAGCCAGCTGTTACTTTCCATCAAGACAAATTGCAAGTTCTGGTCCCTTGTGCCGCATTCTCTTCCTTTCTTCTCTCCATTTATAATCCCTGCTTTCCACTCCCTCAGTTATTGCTTTACCACTTCCTCCCACCTGTGTTATTGTCCCTATTTTTTATATTCCTTTTGCTTTATTTACTCTTGATTTTTACTTTTTCTTTCTTTACAATTGCGTAGTCTTGTCACCTCTAACTGCAAGTTTTATGCAAGCGACATTTAGAGAATGGGCTGTGAGAGATCACTTCTTGGAAGTTCTTTTGAAAAAGTGCACAATTCTGCAGAGCCAGCACTTATACATGTGTATTGCCAAAGGCAGTAGCACTGGCAGTTCAGGTGGAAAATTCAGACAATCGGAAGGGGTTTCAGAAGGTTCAAAGTTTAATAAAATGCGACAGACTATAGAAAGATCAATAGATTTATACTGAAGTTAGTAGAGGTTTCAAGAGCGATGATTGCCCTAAAGTGTTTTTAAGTTTCTTTCTACCTCTGCTTTGTGCACTAAAGTCCCTCATGAGAGCAAGAACAAAGCCCTATGGTACAAGTGCTACAACAGGTGTTAATACAACTGTACACATGGTTGACCTTATACTATTATTCTGTATACCTGGTCATGTGGCCCCAACAATTAAATATATCTAAAGGGGTGGTTCACCTTTAAGTTCATTTTTAGTATGTTTCAGAATGGCTAAATCTAGGCAACTGTACCATTGGCCTTTTTGTTTTTTCTTTTTTTGTACTTTTTGAATTATTTGCCTTCTTCTTTTGACTCTTCAAATGGGGGTAACTGACCCCATCTAAAAACAAATGCCTTGTATGGTTACAAATGTATTGTTATTGCTACTTTTTATTAATCTTCTTTCCATTCAGGCCCTCTCCTATTCATATTCAAGTCTCTTATTCAAATCAGTGCATGGTTGATAGGGTCATTTGGGCCCTAGCAACCAAAGTGCTAAAATTGCAAACTGTCTCAGATTATCACGCTCTACATCATTCTAAAAGTTAAAGGTGAACTACTGCTTTAAGTTTAAGGCAAATGTAAACACACATGCTCAAGCTGGACATACATGAACAGACTGGATGGCTGATCTGTTCCTTCAGCAAGCAGTTACACGAATCTATACTTCTATTCCTTACAATATGATGAACCTTCCATCAACAAGTTTTTTTTGTGGTTAAGGGTCCCAGTTTTCAGGGAAAGTTGAGAAACTGTGCCATAGAACACCCTTCCTTAAGGTCCCCAGAGACGCCAAATGATTTTAGCGAAGTCCGACCAATCCGTCAAATTATCGTGAGGTTAGTGGGATTTGAACGATCGTACATCTTACGATTTTTCGTCCAACATCTGTCAGAAAATTGATCGGCCAGGTTGAAAAATCTATATCGGCCCCAGTGCAATCTATCTATGTTTGCAGGGCCAAGCAGGCAGCTACCCTTCAGTTTTTCTGGCAATATCGCCTGAAATGTTCTTTTTAGTTGCAGGACACATCGTACATTTAAACGATCATTTAGAGATAATCGTCGTCTCATGATGACGATTGGATCTTTTAAAAATCTTTCCATAGCTTAACATACAGGCTGATCCAATCAACATTTTCGTAGCCATTTCAACCTTCAGCTGGACAGCCCTGCTTTAGTGCATTAGTTACAAACGTGAACTTGATGAACTTTGGTCTTTTTTTCAGCCCAAATTAACTATGTAATGTATTCTCTTTCCTGGTATAGATCATATTAATTGGCTAAGACAGTTGAAGAATGACATGCAATGCATTTATTAGGGTGATACATGAGTGTCTCCAGATGTTCAACCCACACATTACTCTTACATTTAATGAATTGGTAAAAACAAGAAGGTGTGTTTAAGCTTCCTTAGTTAAAGCATCTCTTTCAACCTGATAATAATCTTGCCCCCAGTTTGTTAGATGTCTCTATAAATCACTGGTGTCAGTGGCAGCGAGGGAGCTACCAGAGTCAGACATAGCTTAGGCCCATGGGTCACTATGATGAGTCAGGCACACACCATGATATTGTTAATATACAGAGCTACCCACAGGGATGACGGAATGTCAGACAAATAAATCTGGACAGAGGAATACTGGCTTATATGCAACCTTGACAGGTCTGAGATGCCGGATTTTTGTGATTTGAATTTTTTGGAGATTTTTGCATTCAGAGTTTAGAACTACTGGCAAAGGAGCCTGGGCTGAGTCACCCGTGTTAGTGCCTACACGTTGGGTAGAACTTTAGGAATGGAGGTGCATGTAGTTGGAATATCTAATTCCTCAGAAGAAAAAACATCTTCCCAATCCACCTTGTGAAACAAGTAAACAATAGGTTTATAATTTGTCTAACATTGACGTGTTCCCTCTAGTCTAGTATTAAACCAAGGGAGGGTGAGGGCAACAGTTTATCTGCAGGACTAAGAGTAGGTACATGTGATAATTTAAAAGCTGTTGCTTCTCACATTGTTTATTTATTCTGTAATATTTTATAAAAAAAACAAATACAGTAAATAAAAGATTTGGGGTAAAAATCTAATTTTACTTGCCCAAGGAGTGATTAAAAAATTACGTGTATCAAAATGTATACATGGATTAACGTTTCCTTTATAAACACCACCAGGTAATACTATACTATACTAATGTATACTAATTGATACAGCTCTTGATACCAGTTGAGGTACTGTAGCCCACAGTTATTTCAATAAGGAGAGTCAAAATATTTTTTTTATACGTTATTCATGGAGAATGAAGGGCAATTGACGTGGTCTTGTTTACATGAGCTGTGACTATGGGACATTAGAAGGACACTAATCACATGGGAGGATACTAAATTCCAACCACAATGAACAACTTCTGGTTTAGTGAATTATGGAAAAGAAAAGTGGAAAGTAATAGATAAAACACATCCCACACCTTGTGCAGTGGGCAAGGGACACAAATGCAGAAGACTTTCCTGGATTCCCATTCTGCCTCTTCATGTCCATTGGGCTAGTAGTATTGATCTTCTTGCCCAGGGGGAGGACAGAATAACAGTGATGCCTTGGATTGATTAGAGAGAGGAGTATACAAACCTGATCCTTTTGTGGTAGCTGGGAGTTCTAAGGAGTAGCCTGATGTCTAGCGAGACTTTCATTCTATTTTTTAGTAGTGACAGGTCTAGTTGTAGCCCTTTTATATCAGCTAGGTGCCCCTCAGGACATGGAAAGCAAACTGATTTAATTATGGCTGATATTACAGGCCCTGTATCGTATTTTCCAAAAACAGAGTAGTGTATGTGGGACACAGTATTAGAGAATGTTATAAAAACAATCCTATATTTAGGAAGAAGGGCTGCAAAGAAACCATATCACTTACTGTTTAATCTGTGTGTGTTTTATATAGTCCTAAGGATTACTGAGAGAGTTGTTGCTATGTATTGAACAAAACACACAGCTCTAAATATCTAAACTGGAAATGCTAATATAAACAAATATAGGGTGTGTTATGGGGGTGAACGCATCTTTCTCAGAAAGGCCAGCACATAGATTGGCTGTGAACATCCCCTCCTGGACCCCCTTCCTTGTGAATCAACTTCGTGTAGGGTCCTGGGTAAATAACCCATTTAATATCCTTGGCAGTAAAGTGGGCACCTATTTGATGCACAAGGCATAAGTCTCAAGCAAAGGTTTACATTACCTAACACCAACCTTGACCAGGCAGTATGTACAGGGCTCCTTTGTGTGCTGTACCTGTTAAATCACGTGCAATTGATGGACATGCAAATGTATTCCTGTGTCATGCCTTTTACTTTACAGTCGCAAGTTGTGTGCATTTGTGCAAAATGTACTAGCTGCCACAATCCTTTCTGCCTCTGGAATCTGAAGCATGGTTTTGCCCTGGCTGTGGGGTGGCAATGGAATGCATGGAAAGCATGGTGCATTCTGGGTAGAAAACATGGTGCATTGCACTGATATTTAAACTATGCACTATTAGCAAACGAACTGTGGAGTGCGCAGTCATAAGATGGAGACTTTCATGCCCATGTCAGTGGCACCCACTAGGATAAGCATAGGCAAAATATACAGGTATGGGATCTGTTATCCAGAATGCTCAGGACCTGTTTTTTTCCAGATAAAGGATATTTATGTAATTTTGAACTTTATACTTTAAGGGGTTGTTTATCAAAGTCCGACTTTATCTCAACATTTTCTGCTGCAAATTACGATCAAATCCGCTCAGGTTTTTTACGCTTATTTATTATTACATTTTCCCGAAAACTTGCTTTGCGGGGGAAAAAAATCTGATTTTCACTTTTTTTTAGGATTTTTCTTATGCTTTTTGCCTGAAAACTCCACAAACTTAGGGTATTGCGCTATACCCAGCGCACATCAAAAAGTCATTGGGACTTCTCTCATTGACTTATATGCAACCTTGACAGATCTGAGATGCCGGATTTTCTGATTCGAATTTTTTGGGGATTTTTGCATTCAGAGTTTAGTAAATAACCCCCTAAGTCTGTTAAAAATTTAAACCTTAGATAAACCCAAAAGGATTGTTTTTCCCACCAATAAGGATTATTTTTTCATAGTTACAGGGCACTATTTTTATTTTAGACAGAAAAAGTTTAAATAAGTTTAAAAGTGTTATTTCATTATAATGGAGTCTATGGAAGACAACCTTACCATCATTTGGAGTTTTCTGGATAATGCGTTTCCAATAACAGATCCCATACCTGTATACATCTTGTGGGAGGTTGCAACTGCTGTCAGCAAAAAGAAAAACACATTTACTTCTATATACTTCTTCAAATAAATAGGGTGCCAAATATGGGGAACACAACTGGGGTGACAACACTGTTGCAAATGAAGAGATGTCTGATTTCATAGAACTGAGCTGCTTGTTCCCAGGTTTTGCTGGCGGCCGGTAAGAGTAACATAGTTTTTTATGCTTCTCTCAGCATCAGTTTCATAGCAGAGGCCTGAGGGAACAATGAGCAGAGAACACACCAGGCTCATACACATCCCACAGCTGCTTCACTGTTTGGTTTGTTCAACACAGATCTGGGTTTAAGGGGACAAGGAAAGTTAAACTAAAGAAGTAGCTAGAAATGTTGTACATTATGTTTTGGGCTTCTGTACCAGCCCCAGGCAACCACAGCCCTTTAGCAGTGAAAATTTGTGTGTGTCTCTAAAGATGCCCCAGTAGCTCCCCATCTTCTTTCCTGCTGATTTACGGCACATGCTCTGTGCTTACTGAGCTTAGGGGCTGACTCTAAATATGCAGTACACAGAATAGAAATGTCACAATATAATGCTGATTAGTAATTAATACAGATAATTACTACATGGCAGCAAAGAAACCAGTGTAATTAGCATCAGAATTTAATAATCAGCTCTGTAGCATGAGCTTATATTACAGATCAACCTCATTTTCTGCTTGATAATTAGTGACGACCCCTAAACTTAGCTTCTCAACAGCTGCTCAGAGCCCACTGAGCATATGAGTTTAGCGGACACTTTCCAAGATGGTGACCCACCGTGACAATTTTGAAGTTCTGGATCATTGCTGCTATTGAGGGGCTGAAACTTTAGGCTGGAGCAATACGTTTAGTATATATAATATGGCATTTAAGCCATATTAATTTTTAGGGTTTAGTTCTCCTTTAACTCACACGCCTGCTGTGTATATCCAGCCAGAAGGTATCCAGGTACGTTATTGTTAATGTACAGTCCATAATGTGTCTAGACAATGGGTTATGAGTAATAAATAGGGCAGGGTGGGGATTTCACTTGGCCTCGAACATCAGAAGGGGCCCCTTGACCAAAAAAGTCTTTGTTAATACCATAGTACTATATTTCCCCATGTAATGACAATTCAATCAAATCCAACATTTCCAGTCTAGGACAGAAGATGAAGCCTAAGCAATGCAATGAAGCTGGGGTCCCAATTTCAGAACACTCAGCAAATCTGGGATAGAGCTTCAGAGAATGTTGGTGCTTCATAAATATGTTACTAATAATCATAGTCTAGCTTACAACCCTCAAGCTTCTGAGCCAGACTGTTGGCTGAAATGCAGTGACAGTCTATACACTGCATGGAACATATACATTTGCCAAGGCTATTTCTCATCCATTGAGCCCCCCTCTGATGCTGGGGGCTCAAAGCAATTTCCCTCTCAGCCCTACTGTATATTACAGGAATCTTTATTCTAAAACTCAGGGCAGCAGCCTAAGCCATCACTGATTACTGGTGTTTGTTGTGTTTATGGGAAAATCATTTTTCTACCTGTCTGCCACGGAAAACAAATCTGGGAACTAACAAGCCCCAAGAGGTTTTGCAGAGGCTGAAGCATTTGAAAAATCCCAAACTGCACGGAATAGCGGGCAATTAGTTAGGAGGCTTGAGAAACTGCCCTAGGTCCCACGGTTCATGGGTATTTGGAAAGTCAAATTAGAGCTCAGTAAGTCAGGGTTGTTGTAACAGTTGGAGCATCTCATAGAGATTCGCTAGTTTGCTGAGTAAATGCTACATCTGCCCATAGACTCTTTTCTGATTTAACCATTTGGGAAAAACTGGGATTTGAAAATGTAGCTCAGCTGGAGGGCTAACGTTTATGATAAAGGAGATTGGTCAGGGGGTGTCATCCTAAAGGACAGGTGCCCAGTCTGTGGCGCTTTAGTAGTTGTTCTAATACATAATCTACCAGAGGCCACATACTGTGGGAATGTTGAGAGTTGTAGTTGCAACCAAACTTCCCCATAAGCCAAACTAAGCGTATGACATCAGAGACAGGCCAGGTATAGTATAAAGACTATGAATTCGAGGACAGAGAGGCCCTTTCAAGTCTGGAGTCTCCCTCCTGGGGGGGGGAGTTCTATAAATCAGACCTGCAGCACTTCACAGTTACATTTCAGAAAGAGCCGGACATTCCCTATGTTGTATATGACATTCTATGTCCTTTATCATTCGCCATCATCAAGGGCCAATGTGTCCCCTGGGAAAAGGCCTGAGCTTAGAGTCACCTGCCACTGAGTGACCGCACACCGCTGTCCTTTCCCCCCGCAGGTCCCTCCCTCTGACAACCTGTTGCTGTTGATTGCCGCCTCCACCGTCCAATCATCGTGCGATAAACTGCTGCGCCCTCCCCCCCGAGTGCTTGGGGAGTCTGGATGAAATCCCCAGCGAGTAGTAGTAAGTAGTGCCTGGGACAGTCGCCTGACAGACACCGGGAGCTTGTCCATGCCCGTTGTCAAAGTGCGACAGTCGCAGCAGCTGAGAGACTAAGAATGAGCTCACACAGGGCGCTGCTGCTCCTCGGGATATGGCTGCTGCTCCGCGCACAGAACGGGGTCGCTGACGAATGGAACTTGTCCTACGGAGCCGTGGAAGACACAGAGATCCTTGCGGCCAACAGCGGGATCCGAGTTCCGTTCGGCAGGTCAGTCTTCCTGGATCCCATCCACGACCTGGTGATCCAAGTGCGGCCGGGAGACAAGTGTCACGTGACCGTGTTGGGCAACGACCCCCTGTCCCAGAGGCCCGGCCGTCTGACCCCCGTGCGGTTCCCGTGCGAGTTCGGCTCTCAGGAGGTCAAGTACTCGCACCTGGGCGCCCGCAGCCCCTCCAGAGACCGAGTGAAGTTGCAGCTGCGCTATGACAGCCCCACCCGCACCCTCATCATCCCCTTCCTGCTCGAGGTGGATGTGCTGTTCACGCAGCTGGAGGTGGTGACCCGCAACATGCCGCTGCTAGTGGACAAGCTCCTGGGCACCAGTCCCCCCATAGACAGGAACATCCTCGAGTTCACGTACGACAAGAGCTCGGAGCTGTGCAGGGTGAGCCCGCTGCCTGGCCTGTCAGGACTGCCTCGTTATGGGACGTTATTCAACGCCCCCGCGCAACTAACTGACTGTGAGGAGTTCCTCCTGCGCGGAGCCCGCTACCAGCACACCGCTTCCTCCCAGTCTCCCAACCGAGACTTCATCCCTATGCAGGTGGAGCTGCACGACCGAGCCGGCAATGTGCTGAGACAGGAGCACTTCCACCTGCTGGTGCGGATCCGGGAAGGGCTGGAGAACACGCAGCCCAAGCCCAGCTTTGTGGCCATGATGATGATGGAAGTGGACCAGTTTGTCATGACGGCCATCACCCCGGACATGTTGGCTGCAGAGGACGCGGAGTCGGAGCCGGGGTCGCTCATCTTTAACATCACCTCGTCCTTTCTCCCGGGCCAGGGACAAATAGTCAGCACCGACGATCGCAACCTGCCCATCACTTCTTTCTACCAGCGGGACCTGCAGGAGCTGCGCATCGCTTACAAACCCCCGGCCCAGGACTCGGACAGAGAGCGCATCTTTGAGATGGAGCTGGAGGTGGTGGATACGGAGGGGGCAGTCTCTGACCCCTTCTCGTTTATGATCGTGGTCAAACCCATGAACACCCTGGCACCTGTCATCACCCGCAACACTGGGCAGCTGCTGTATGAAGGACAATCCCGGCCACTCTCCAGCTCCCATAACCTACAAATTAGTGATGAGGACAACCTGGAGGAGGTTCAGGTGACAGTGCTGGATGGACTAAGGCATGGACAACTTACCCTGGTCAACTCACCTCCAGGGGGCTCCAAGTTCTTCACTGCCTCAGACTTAGACCAGGGAAGGGTCATCTACCAACATGATGGCAGTGACACTTACAGTGACAACATTGTGTTCCGTATGACTGATGGGAAACATGAGGTGGAGTTCCTCTTCCCCATCACTGTTGTGCCAACTGATGATGAGCCCCCTTTTGTCAATGCCAACACGGGATTAATGCTCTCGGAGAAGGACGTGGCCCCTGTCACCCCCTTTGTCCTCAGTGCAACAGACATTGACTCAGAGGACTCCTCCATTCTTTTTACCCTGGAGCCTCCTTATTCCACCCTGGGTGTAATGGTGTTGAGACAGAATGAGATACCGGAAGATATGTCTCAGTGGCATCTCATCCCTGAATTGAACTTGTTTGAGAGAGTGGTGAAAGTGTGGTCTCAGCAGGATATTGTAGATGGCAAACTGTACTATAAACATGTCGGACCACACAATACTGAATCTGTGATGGACCAGATCATTTTTAGGGTTCAGGATGACAATGACCCTCCAAACCAGTCAGGGGAGCATACCTTTTTAGTAAAAATAAATCCCATAGATGACATACCTCCTGAGCTTTATCCTGGTACCACTCTTAAAATGTTAGTCCAAGAGTACCACCTGACCCCTTTTAGGAGGAAGTTTTTACGTTACACTGACCAGGATTCTGAAGACAGAGACCTGAAATACACAGTCATTTCCCCACCATCTGACACTGATGAGAACAACCCAGTTCTTATGGGATTCATTGTTCTGAAGGAAAACCCAGACCAGGTGGTGACCGAATTCACCCAAGCCCAAATCAACCACCTCAAGATTGCCTACAAACCCCCAGATTTGGAGCTCGGAATCACCCCACACGTGGTGCAGTTTCACTACACTGTGGAAGATGCATCTGGGAATGTAGCAGAAGGAGACTTCACCATTTATCTAGAGCCAGTAGACAACAAGCCCCCAATTATTATCAATACAGGGATCACTGTACAAGAGAGAGGAACTCATGTTATCACCAAAGCAGAGCTGGATGCAACTGATGCTGATACCGGTAATGACAAAATCTCTTTTACCCTTACTCAGTCTCCAAAATATGGCCAAATCCTATATTCCAGCCACATCATGGAGGTTGGGGAAGCATTTGTTCTGGATGACATATATAAAGGAAGGATTGCCTATACTCATAGTGGGGAAGAGTCTGCTGCCGACTCCTGTACTCTGGATGTAAGTGATGGGGTTCATATTGTTACAATCATCATGAAGGTCATTGTGCGCTTGGTGGATGATGAGATACCTAGACTGATGCTGCCATCTGGTACTATAGGGTCCTTTTTAGATGTGCTGGAGGGGAGCTCAGCAGAGATCACCTCAAATGTCATCCAGGGGACTGATGCAGACACAGATGACCTAATGCTGACATTTATTGTGGAAGATCCACCTCTATTTGGAGAAATTCTGGTAAATGGCTTCCCTGCCGAAAGATTCTCCCAAAGGGACATTATTGACGGCTCAGTTGTATACAGCCACACATCAGGGGAAATTGGTTTGCAGAAAATTGAGGACTCCTTTAATTTAACCCTCTCCGATCTGTCAGAGGAGTGGACTATTGGAGGTAACAAAGTCAATGGGGTTCGGATTCAAGTGACTATATTGCCAGTGGACAATCAAATCCCAACAGTGACTGTGGGGGAGCAGTTTACAGTTATTGAAGGTGAGAAAGATGTCATAACCCCGACACATTTAAGCGCGCTAGATGGGGACACTCCTAATGATGATATACTGTGTACCATAGTAGTTCAGCCATCCTCAGGTTACATTGAGAACATTTCTCCAGCACCTGGTTCTGAGAAATCCAGGTCTGGGACAGCTGTAAGTGCTTTCACCTTAAAAGATATCAGACTGGGTCATATTTACTACGTGCAGAGCATTCACAAAGGTGTAGAGCATGTGGAAGATAGATTTACCTTCAGCTGTTCTGATGGAATCAACTTCTCCCAGAGACACTTCTTCCCTATTGTTATTATACCAGCCAACGATGAAAAGCCTGACATATTCATGAGGGAATTTGTAGTCATGGAAGGAATGAGCCTTGTTATTGATACCCCTATACTGAATGCTGCAGATGCTGACATCCCAGCTGATGATCTCATCTTCTTTATCACAAAGCCCCCCAAACACGGCCACATAGTGAACCAGCTTACCAATGGAAGCATACCTGTCATCACTTTCGGTCTCGAGGACATCAGGGAGAGTTCCAGTATTATATATGAGCATGATGATACAGAAACCAAAGAGGACAGCTTTGAAATCAAGCTTACTGATGGAAAGCATACTGTGGTCAAAACTGTGCTCATTATGGTCATTCCAGTCGATGATGAGACTCCTAGAATGACCATCAATGATGGATTAGAAATTGATATTGGGGAAACCAAATTGATTAATAATAAAGTCCTCAAAGCAACAGATTTAGACTCTGAAGACTCTACTTTAACTTACATTTTACGTTATGGTCCTGGTCAGGGTCTGCTGCAGAGAAGGAAGCCACATGGTGACCTAGAGAATATCACCATTGGCATGAACTTTACTCAGGATGAAGTTGATAGGGATCTAATACAGTATAGACACTTTGGCCAAGAGGGTATCAGGGATCTGTTTAAATTTGATGTTACCGATGGCATTAACCCTCTCATTGACAGATATTTTTATGTTACTGTGAGTAGCATTGATATGGTCTTTCCAGATGTCATAAGCAAAGGTGTGTCATTAAAAGAAGGAGGAAGAGTCACTTTAACCACTGACCTGCTAAGTACTAGTGACCTGAACAGCCCAGATGAGCACTTGGTGTTCACTATTACACGTGCACCTATGCGTGGGCACCTTGAATCCACAGACTTGCCAGGGGTGCCCATAACTTCCTTTACTCAGCTCCAGCTTGCTGGAAATAAAGTCTATTACACTCATACCTCAGATGATGAAGTGAAGATGGACAGCTTTGAATTTGAGGTCACTGATGGCTACAACCCAGTATTCCGCACATTTAGGATTTCTATCACGGATGTGGACAATAAAAAGCCAGTGCTAACCATTCACAAGTTGTTGGTGAGAGAGAGCGAGAATAAATTAATAACCCCGTTTGAACTCACCGTGGAGGACAGGGACACCCCTGATAACTTTCTCAGGTTCATTATCACTCAAGTGCCGGTTCATGGAAAGATCATGTACAATAATAGCAAAGCTGTGACTTCTTTTACCAAGCAGGACCTCAACGACAACTTCATCAGCTACAAACATGATGGCACAGAGTCTGGTGAAGATAGTTTCTCCTTCACAGTCACAGATGGTACCCACACAGACTTCTATGTCTTTCCTGATACTGTCTTTGAGACAAGGCAGCCCCAAATGATGAAGATCCAGATCTTGGCCGTGGATAATGGAGTGCCCCAGATAGTGGTAAACAAAGGTGCCCCAACTCTACGCATCCTGACCACTGGCCATTTGGGATTTTTAATCACCAGCAAATCCCTGAAAGCTGAGGATAGGGACAGTTCCCACCTTTCTCTGCGCTACCGGGTTACTCAAGGTCCCACTCACGGATTTCTCATGAACTTGGGAAAAGGAAACCAAAGCATCAACCACTTCACGCAAGGTAACCCTTCTTCTTACTTTTGTCAGTGCAGAGCACCACAGGCATTTGATCTATAGTCATGGGCACTAATGTAACATTCTTAAGGGCTTCCTTATCATTGAAATATATCTTATCTGCAAAAATGGCTAGGGATAGTATTATATTTGTATAAGAAATCATTTAGGTATGTAGAAAGCCATGAATGATATTTTTCCTCTTAAATTAGGGATGTTCAACCTGCAGTCCTTCAACTATTGTTGAAATACAACTCCCTGCATTCCTGTTAGTTTTCAGCTGAGGGTCTCCTCTGATGTTGGATGTCAAATGTCCTCTCTGCCCTACCCTTAAACTGCCCCAGACTCATGTTCTTCAATACAAACCATAAATACTATTGTTTCTTAACCTTTTGTTAAGGGATTGAAAGCTTCACTAAACTGGATTAGAACAAGTAATTTATCTAATTTGAATTACTATTCTCTAAGGCAGTAATTAACTTTACATAGCTACAGGGGAAAATGGGACCCATTTTGTCCCTACACTCACACATACTAGCCCTTTATTGCAACCTTGTTGGGTTTTGCTTGCTGAACTGCAGCTCCCAATATCCCAATAGTTAATATCCCAAATGTTATTTACAGTTCATCAACACTAGGTTGGTGATGGCTATGCATAGCTTTAAGTGGGGCCACATAGTATTGTCACCCAAGGTAACACTACTTGGCCCAGTGCCCTGAGTGCACATCTCTGCTCTATCCCACCCCCAGCAGTGCTTGCTCACTACTGGCTTCCATCTCCACCGATCTCTCCCCTATTAATTGCGCCCCCTATCTGTTTTTCCCCAGGCACATGCCTTTTATGCCTACCCCTAAATCCACCCCGGAGTGGTTGGTGGTTTCATATCCTTTATATCAAACTTACACATCCACCCCAGCATATATACACGTCTTATTTAAGTGGAATGCATTACAATTAAATATTAATGTAACTATTGCTGCTTAGATTTAGTATTGGTGATATAATAAATGTACCCACTTATTGAAGAAGGTGAAGAGCCAGGCTCTTAATATTCTTTATACTTAACTCAAGCTCTCTCTGTACTATGATATTACTCATTAATATAGTTACATCTTACATAGTAACATCTGCAGTATTTATTTAAGATTTGCAAGGAAAGGAAGGTTGTGTTTGTAAGATCATTAACCACAGACACAAGTTTCCCATGATCCTTTAAAGGTTGCTTGTGTTTTCCTTTCATTTGCAACAATGTCAATGATTTGTGGCAAATGCTCTTTATCATATTCCTTCTGATCTCCTGACTTGAACTCTTTTGTAACAATTAATTTCTAAACCAACTTTTGAATTGGCAGAGCGTCAGAAGAAAATTGTTAGGAGCAAAGTATATTTAAGGATAAGAACAAAAAAAAAAAGGTGCTGACATCAGACAGGCTTCCCACTGCTGAATCAAGCCCGGGCTAGTGCTTTGTCATGCAGGGTTATGGTAAATTGGGAGTTTGGCTGAAAAGGGAATTTTCGTTTCTTGAAAGCAGGAATACTGTACTTAACTTAATAACTGCCCCTATATAAACAGTTGCTGCCTGCACAGGTCTCTCTCACCAATTTCTCCAAACAAAAGTGCTGGATTACCCCCCCCCCATACTCAATGTGGAGCTCCATGTTCAAGCAGTTCACATAGGGTTCCCACATCCCATGGTAGTAATTGCAAAGCAAAAGCTTGTGCACTGGAAGCTGCAGCGTCTCTACCCGTGTAGAATATGTTGTGTACTGTAGTTCTTATTTTAAATTAAGCTGACTTTTAATTATCCTCATTAGAGTAAGTACAGTATGTGTTCAAACTAGAACATGGGTCAGGGCAGGTTAGTGGAAAAGGATCTTCTTGGAAAGCAGAGTGGTTTGGAAGCAGCATAGACAGTACAGTACATATATATAGTGATACTGGCCATACAGTGGCCCGTAAATGCCTCCCTTCCAGACCAAGCGAGCAGCTTTTTGGCCTATGGGGCCCTTGGGAGTGTCTTCTTGAACAATATAATTTAGAAAATCGTACCATTGCAGCGCGTCAATGTGGTCCTCGTCCATAGGGTCGCTATAGGTCCCTTTGTTTAATCTTCCCCATTTGGCCCACCATGAGACAAATCAGACGATCAGCAAAATCCGCTTATTTGGCTGGGTTACCACACAATTGGATCTTTGCCCAATTTGGCCATCTCACATTGAATAGCCAGATCAAAGATCATGGATAATGGAAGCCTTGACCTGCAAATATATTTTTGGCTGATTTAAAACCCTATTACTTCTTAGCCCATTCCCAAAGGCCTCTTTCCAGTCTGAAGGTGGAATTGCACAGAGAGATATGCTCATGAAGTTTGAACTCTTTTAGCCTCCACTCCTTCATCCATCGCTCCCTTAGAAGGCAATTCTGATGGGCCATTTGTGATTTTAGGGGTATCTGGTTTTTACTCTAACCTGCACATCACGTATGGCCATCGTACCAGTACCCAACTATCTAGCATGAGGGCAAATTGTTAGAAAACCTTAAATTTAACAACACATGCCCTCCACTAATAGCTCCCTTTTATATCTCCTAGGCTATAAAACAACGATGGTGTTGGTGTTTGACCTTAAAAGTAGACTGACTTTATGCAGGGGCAGTCAGGGAAGTTTGTAGATGATGTTCTCCTACTGCAGTTAGATCAGATAGAGGAATATTGTGTTCACATGTAACTAGTAACATTTAACTTTTTTCCCTATTAATAACATTGAAATCAACCATGATTTTTACGGGCCAGGCCAGTAAAATACCGGCCAGGTGGCAACCCTACATGTAACCTCCATGGAGGATTGTTGCCAGAGGAGAGGTACGTTGTGTCAAAAATAAGTTCCAGGGGCTTCGGTCTCTGTATGTCTTGAAGTGGGTGCTGTTAAATCATCACCTTTTTTTATGGAAAGGATCCCAAAAGTTTTACTGGCACTAGTGACAAAACTGCTAATTGCACGTTTACCCAGTAACTGAATCTCTTCCATAATTGCAGAGCAGGTAACTTGAGACTTGAGCAAGGCCAACGCACAGCGAGTGAAGTGCACAGGGGGAAGGGTGCTGACACTTTTTTCTTTCACACTTGGATCAGGGTTGTCTCCTCTCCCTGGGTTGTATAGCAAGTGTCAGAATGAGAGTATTCACTATACTTTCATGGACTGTAACCACAGGGCTAACCAGTGTCCTTTTTTTTTTAGAATGTTGTGACACTGCAACTCCCTGCTTCCCCCACCCCCAACACCCAGAGCTATCAGTGGGATGCTTAGATTTGCAGTCCAACAACACCTAGTAGTAAGGTTTCTGTAAATATAAAATAGATCCAGTAGTGTAACTACTTCCCTATTAGTATCAGCAGCGGGGCCATCACGGGTGACCTGCAATATGTTTGACTGGGGTTTACGGGTGACCCAAGAGTATGTGCAGCACATGTTCTTTTAGTTATCAATGCACTTTTCACACAGCACAGGCACTAGGCAGCTTTCATTTACCCGGATATTAGGGGCAGACTCAAAATATACAATTTATATACAATATAAAAGTCAAAATGCAAGGCTAATTAGCAGGTCTGGACTGAGAATTAAAATAGGCCCTGGCATTTCAGGTACACAGAGGCCCAATCAGCCCACATAGAGACCCAAACAGCCCCCCCCACCAGCCTACTAAATACTGACTTTCTATGGGACCTTATAGCAGCCCCTCTGGCATTTGCCAGAACCCACAGATTGCCAGTCCAGGCCTGCTAATTAGAATCAATTCAGGTTACATGGAAGCTCTGAAACCATCAAAATGTAATAATCAGCCCTGCAGCCTCACCTTCTATGACAGATGAACCTTGCTGCTCAAAACATACTGAGCATGTGCAGTGTCACTGACACTTGTAACGCATTCCAAGATGGGGAGCTCCTGTGAACAACTTTGTTATATGGTGGCTGAACCTCTGGGCTGGTACAGTATGTTTAGTATATATAAAAAAAAATATTTCTAGCCATAATCATTTTTAAATCCTAAATACATTGTTTTAATACATTGTAAAGTTTTAATAAATCATTTTTACATTTAAAATGTAAACAATAACCCTCTTGTTACTTTCCACAGGGGACATTGATGACATGCAAATCTGCTACGTTTTACGAGACAAAGAGAATGCAACCAGTGACATTTTCTACTTTACTGTTGAAGACAACGGTGAGTACTTTGTGTATTATTGGTCCTAAGACGGTTGTTTTACAAAAGTTAGAACATCAGGGAAGAGTGTATGTGCTAATGGAAAATCGTGCAACAGCTGCCCTAAGATTGCCATTTCCAAAGCAAAGTGCTGCAGATCCTTGCGTGAAAATTAATCCTCCTTTACTGGGTGTTATATAAATGCAGATGATCAAATGTATTGCTCTTCTCTGGAAACAGCTGAGTCTGCAGGCTCTTTAGAGTTTCACGTGCCACGGAACAGAAAACGAATGTGCGTTTTGATATAAATGACTGCAGTGCAGGGCAACAGTTGGATGTGCATCTGTGATCTTTTTAATCAGATTTTATTTCTTCTGTTGATAGATAAAGGTAGCGTTGGTGTTCAAGTGATCATGCTCTCGTCTTCTCCCAGCCTGGGAGAGAGAAATAGATGAAATGGAACAGACTTGTTGTGTGTGTCATTGCTCAGATGTTGCATTTTTATTGGGTTATGTAATAAAATACACTAAGTTTGCCCATGTACAGTAACCCATAGCAACAAGTTAGAAGCTTGCATTTACTGGTCACCTGTTTAAAGGGAAACTTAGTGCCTTTTATTACATATGGATGTTAGTGTTGTTAAAGAGAGAAAAAAGTAGAATCATTGGGGGTGACGTTGTTAGATTTCCGTCGTACTTCCTACCTGTGGCCTGTTCTCCTCTCCCTCAAAAAAAGGCACTCGCCTGGGTTTCTTTCTGTGAGCATCACTTTGCCATATTGTTCCGAGTCTTAAGGTGGCCATACACTATAAGATTTTCTCGTTTGGCAAGGCCACCAAATGAGGGGATCTTTCCCCTGACACCCCCACCAAAGACGGGTGATATCGGGCTAATCCAATCATTCAGATTTAGGGCCAAATGATCAGATTACAATGTAGGGAATAGGCAACGTTGCAGTCCTCAATCGGACATTAAAATCAAACCTGCCTGATTGACATCTGCCTGATTTGTGATCAGATATCGGTTGGGGAGACCTGTCGGAGGGCCCCATACATGGGCAGATAAGCTGACAAATTGGGCAGCATCTTAAATCTGCCCATGTATGGAAACTTTTAGCCATCCCCTGTGCTACCCTAGGAGAGTCGACATGCAGTACAACAATTCCCTAACTTCTGTTCTACGCATGCACCAAGGTTCAAAAGGCATGGGGAATGCTGAGGGCAGCCCAATATTCAGTACCATGAGCTGGTGCATATTTCAAAGAAGAGGAGCCCTGGAACTGGGGAAAATGTAAGACACTAGAATTGCTATGGGGGGGTCTAATAATTGGCACCCCAGGTGAATACATTTTGGCTCCTTCTTTACTTATTAGACTAATTAGACTTAAAGAACCACAGATGCACTATGGGCAAAAGATGTGCTCCATCTTTTGGTGAAAAGGTTGAAAATAGAGCAAGATGGCACACAAAGAATGTATAGATGGAGCTATTATTCCTCTGCTTAAGCAGTCTTGATTTGGTAATAGCATTCAAATGGAGCAGACATTATTGAAGCTTGTGGGACACACAACCACAGTTTTTCCCTGTTTAGGGATTGTTCACCTTCCAACACCTTTTTCAGTTCGGCTGTTTTCAGATAGTTCACCCGAAATAGAGACTTTTTTTTAAAATTTATTTGTGACTGTTAAAAGTTTAATTTTTCACCTTCTTATGTTTTTCTGAAGCAGCTCTGGGAGGTGATCACTGTTAATTGATACATTGCTTTAGACATTTTTATCTTTGGATCTTTGTATGATTAGCCAGTTTTGTGTAACACTGGATCTCAGAATTAAAACCTGGATATTTTGTGTAGTCACGTTGCATTAAACACCTACACTATCTCTACTGAGATTGCTTTATGATCCCATTTTCACTGTATTTAATATTATTTTAGACCCAGAGCTAAGATATCATTTGACAAGTATTATATTTCACGCATAACTGAATGGAATTGCAGCTGTTCCATACATGGCTGAAGATTGTTATTCCTTCTACACCTGAATGAGTGCTGTTCATGCTCCCAAAACAAAAAAGTATTCCATGAATGGCTGCAGCTAAACAAATAACCAGATATACATACAGATGTGCAGGTGAAAGCAAGGCAAATACGTGAGCACAAGCAAGTAGAATGCTTCTGTTCTTTGACCTTATTGTCCTGTCTGAGCTTTGAGCTCATGTTTGTAGGAGGCCAACTGGGTGTACCAATCTACCTCAATAGGGGTCAGAAACTGACCTGAGCAGCTTTCCCTATATGAAGCCTTTAGTTTATTGAATCCTTGAGCGTTTGATGTGCCACTTTCTCCAGTCTGACAGGTCTCTTTTACATGTGGTTCTCACCCACAATGACTGTATAGTAAAATACACACTGGTTAATGTCTTGGTGTTATTGGACTGAAATTAATATTTCAATAATATAAACCAGATCATAATACTATGTGTACACTGTGCTATATAAGTTCAATCCCTGGCCTCTGCCAGTTAATATATGTTAGATAGTCCAACATACATTGAAATAAGAATAATTTTTATCCGTATGGTGCCTGTAAGATAGGGTGATACTATTTGTCTTTGTTCTGGATACATTGGGAACAATACTGGCAGTCTTTTCGGTATCTGTTATTTCATTTCAGAATAAAATGCTTATCTCTCCATGGTTTTCTGCCTCCCCCTTTCCCAAGAGCAGACATCAAAGCCCAGTGCAGTGTGGCTCAGGTAGATACTGGCAGAATGTCAGCAGCATAGACATTGGTTTCTATGTTCCTGGGAAGAATCCAAATTCTGAATGAATAAACACACTACAGAGCGCATTCAAGGACTCTTGTCTGAGGACAAAAACTGCTCTAATGTACTTAGAATTTCTTTATCCCTCTGTGCTCTTGACTTTGGGGACTAGTTGTTACATTAATGCAGGTTCAGGCACCACAATATACCTGTCGGTTATCCTTGTGCCATGTCGTGCTGCCAACTACAGAGCAGCTGGTCATTTGATAAAATACAGATGAGTGAATTTTTGAAATAGTTTCTAACTCCTTTTTCTTTCCTTGTTTGGTTTCCACCGATGCCAAAAGATTCTGCTCGGTGTCATGCTGTTCCATGTATAATTGGCAAGTGATTGCTCAGCAATGAATGCTGGTAATTTGGATGCTCAATTGACCAGATCTCACAATACCTTTCATTTTTAAATTGAAGAAACAGTATACAGCACCGGAGAAAGAGGAGAAGGGGCTCAGGACAATGCAGGAATTTTATCCCCACCACCCCACCGTGTAAATCAATAGCCAAACTGCTATCCTTCAGCTATTCAGCAATAACAAGTGTAGCCCTGCAGTCCTACTTGCTAATCGTGTAATGTAATTACAGGTGAAATTCGTGTAATGTAATTACAGGTGAAATGTTTGCTCAAGGAGCGCTAACTAATAGCAAGCAATAAGATGTTGCTTTAGCGGGGCAGTGTACCCCTTTATGCAACATGCTACTCGATACTCCAGGTTGTGAATTGGGTCAGCACTGGGTCTGCTGCTTTGGAGGGCAGTATTTAAGCATTTTATTTTTTCACCATGTATGACATATTTGTGAGCTGATCCTATACTTGTTGTTTGTCCTCACCTGGTAGAACACAGCAATGCTGGGAGTTGTAGTTACATCATAACTACAGTGCTATGCAATATGTACAGTGCTACACAATATGTTGGCACTATAAAAATACATGTTAATAATAATAATAATAATAATATCTAGAAATCAATTAATAGCACATCCCTTATGCAAATTCTAAAAATAGCAGTTATATAATATTATAATGTGTAAGTTGTACTTTTACCAATATCATTTGTTGGGCAAGAGCCATTGGGTAGATCCCCCCCTGCATCTAATAGAGTATAGTATATACAAAGCTTCACAGTGATGTTTGATATCCTAATAAGAAACCAGAGTAGATGCCTAGGAAGTACTTAGCAATAGAGCTTTGTTCAGTGAAGGGTGAGCGGCGTTTCTTTATTAAAGGGAATCTCTAGCATGTCTCTTCTACTCAACTGAGGATTATTCAACAGTCAATCACAAGTGTTCATTTTATTAGGTGTTTTTGTTTTATCCACTAAGGAACGGTCTAGGCAAGCAAAGATCAGAGCTGTGAATCTATCTTCTCTGTAGTTAGAGAAAACCTTATGATTCCCCTCTAATCATCTACTTTTTTGGCCTGGACACTATGTGGAAGGCCAAATTAGACTCATCTACTCAGGGGTGATCCTGGCCCCTCCGCTGCCTGAGGCAGCAGCAGTTGCTGCTGCCCCCCTCCCCCAGAAATTTGCTCTTAAAGTACCAGGAGCAGCATTTTTGCTGCCCCTGGTACGTAGTGGGGCACTGCCGCCTGAGGCGACAGCCTCAACTCGCCTCATTGGCGAAGCACCCCTGCATCTACTCAGTTAGCCTAAGACCAAACAGATCCCAAAACAGCTAGAATGGGATTTTGGCTCCTTCCACTTTCAGGTCGATCAACGACCTTCCAAACATGCTGATGGGATCCAGTGGAAGGCTGCATTATTATCCAATAGGAATACAGGATGGAGACATCTTCCTCACAGGTGGATGGTCAGGGAATTTGTGATTGCCCAAACTGAGGAATATTGTGCATACAATATTGAGACAGATGTTTCCATAAGGTGTCATGTCCCGTCATGCTTGGGGGTATGTATATAAAATACTAGACAAACCCAGATACCATCCATGCAGACCTCGTGGACTTTGAAAGGATAGTCATTGATGGGATACATTTGGCCCTCAAGAATGGTTGAGAGCCTAACCTAAGACATTATGATTATTGAGTTACGTTGCATCGTGGAACTTTCTGTTGACTCATTTGTTAAACTTATTTGTGTATATGGGTAACTGCTTTTCTCCTACCCCCCCATCGATGGACTGTTTTAATTTAACACAGTTTGAAAATACCCACTCTTATTTTTACATGCTCTCTTCTTACTACATTACTTACTTACTACGTTACTACATTTATTAAATACTTCAGAATCTTTCAGCTTTGGAATGAGCATTAAAAAAGTATGTGGCACGTGTAAGGTTACCGCTGCATACCAGGTCTATATTTTATATCTCCATAATGCCATTCCTGGAATCTCCACATATTCATCATATTCATCTCAAAATAGAATGAAATGGAATCTGCTGCTGTGCACTCAACTATGGGCAAACAGGCAGCAGCGTTATTAGGGCTTTTATATTTGAACACTAAGGGGCCGATTCACTAACTTCGAGTGAAGGATTCGAAGTTAAAAAACTTCGAATTTCGAAGTTATTTTTGGGCTACTTCTACCATCGAATGGGCTACTTTGACCTTCGACTACGACTTCGAATTGAAGGATTCGAAGTAAAAATCGTTCGACTATTCGACCATTTGATAGTCGAAGTACTGTCTCTTTAAAAAAAACTTTGACCCCCTAGTTCGCCATCTAAAAGCTACCGAAGTCAATGTTAGCCTATGGGGAAGGTCCCCATAGGCTTGGCTAACTTTTTTTGATCGAAGGATATTCCTTCGATCGTTGGATTAAAATCCTTTGAATCGTTCGATTCGAAGGATTTAATCGTTCGATCGAAGGAATAATCCTTCGATCGTTCGATCGTATTATCTGCCCTAAATCCTTCGACTTCGATATTCGAAGTCGAAAGATTTTAGTTCCTAGTCGAATATCGAGGGTTAATTAACCCTCGATATTCGACCCTTAGTGAATCGGCCCCTAAGAAACTGATATCCAAACTGGAAACCATAGTCAGGGCCGGGCCGGGCAAGGGCTTCAATCAGTGCCCCCCTCCCAGTCCTGCATTGCCATTTCCCACCTTACCATTCATATTGCCCCCTGTACCTTTGCCAGCTGCCATCATGTTGTCTCATGTACATGTGCCAGCACCTATCATATTGCCCCCATTTGTACCTGTGCCAACGGCAGTCAATCCCTCAGATTGCCTCCAAGCCCACAATCTGTTCCTGTGCCAGCATAAGACAACTATCCAAGAAAACACTGGCACTCAAAGGCAAGCAAAAGCAGGGTTATACCCATGCGTATTTATTCTGCAAACGTGCAACGTTTCGGGGTCAGACACCTGCTTGACAAAGGGGTCTGACCCGAAATGCTGCACGTTTGCAGAATAAATATGCAAGGGTATAACCCTGCTTTTGCTTGCCTTTGAGTGCCAGTGTCTTCTTGGATAGTTTGCTGAGGAGGGTGCCGATCCCTACAACACCGTGCACCAGGCGCTGAACTGCCGAAGGTCAGGGTGTGCGAGCGGGCTACAACACATTGCCAGCATAAGCCAAAACATCCATCATATTGTCACCCCCAATATGTACGTATGCCTGCGGCAGCCAAAAAAAGTCCATCATATTGCCCCAAACTTGTTACCTGTGCCAGCAGGCACCGTATTGCCCCATGTACCTGAGCCAGCAGCAGCCAGTCCCTCATATTGCCCCCAATCTGTGCCTGTGCCAGAAGAAGCCAAAGCCATAATATTGCCCCCAAATATGTTTCTGTGCCAGCAGATTGCCTCCAAGCCCACAATCTGTACCTGTGCCAGCATAAGCCAAAACATCCATCATATAGTCACCCCCAATTTGTACGTATGCCTGCGGCAGCCAAGAAAGTCCGTCATATTGCCCCAAACTTCTGTTACCTGTGCCAGCAGCCACCATATTGCCCCATGTACCTGAGCCAGCAGCAGCCAATCCCTCATATTGCCCCCAATCTGTACCTGTGCCAACAGGAGTCAAAATCCATAATATCCATAATATTGCCCCCAAATATGTTTCTGTGCCCCTAATCATCTGTTTACCTGTGCAAGCAGCAGCCACGATATTGCCCAGAAATCTGTACCTGTGCCAGCAGCTGCCAATAGGGAGGCGTGGAGTGGCTGCAGTATGAATCACGGGCAAGAGGAGGTTGAAACAGGGTGTTTGAAATTGAAAACTATTAAAGGCCAAGCAAAACAGGGTTGTAAAAAAAGAAAAAAAATCCCCTTAAAAGAGGGCCCCCCCCATGATTGCACGAAAGGAGGTGCCTACTCTGCCTACCCCTCGTTCTGACCCTGACCATAGTATTGTTGATGAGAATATTCAGCGCCATACTTGCAGGATGTACATGTTCCATTATGCCTTGGCCAAGATCTGTCTGTTGCACCATTATCCTAGCACTGTGCAGCAAGTCAAGTGCATAGCCCTCACTGCAGGGGGCAATATGGAATCAATTGGAAAACCGCAGGAATTAAATTTTAATGGACAACCCACTTTTGTTAGTTCCTTATTTCTCAGTTTGTTAATAAATGCTAATTTATTACATCTAGGAATTTATTATTCAATGGTATAATAGCACTTGCTGATTTCACATATGATTTGAATTCTTATCCCTTACTTCAACTATTTTGGTTAAATCAACTGTCTACAAGGAAAGAATTAGTGCTAAGTACTGTAAAGAATAGGAAGGGGTCTTTTTTTTCTGAAGTAGGAAGGGGTATTTTATTATGTGCATGTGCAAAGTACAGCAAATGGGCACATCTAACATTCTCCTTGTACAATGTTCCCTGATGCTTGAAAAATTGCCATCGGTCTCCATGTCGTCCTCATGAATAAATTGAAGCATTGAAGGCATCCCTGCTCTCACCTTCTACCTGTCCCCTAACTTGCAGTCATTCAGTGCCAGTAGGCTTAGTTCACAGTGGAGCCCTGGCTGCTTTGCTCCCAGCCATCGGCACTGAGTTCTGCACAAGTGTCTGTAAATGATCCCTATGGTTTCTCTTTGTATCTTCCCTTCATGGTTGGGTTACCGCCTGTCTGATATCTCTTCTTGCCACCTCTTCTTCTGGCACGTACTGCCGGCCGATTACATAAGGGGTGGGTGCGAGAAAGGGTGAGGTAGTGACGTGGCAGGTATGATGTTGTGATGGCCAGGGAGCAAGGCTATCCTAACTGGACAAAACTGGAATTCAATGAATAAGCAGAGTTTGGGGGGCATACGGGGGCGGGGGAAAGGGGTTTGGGTGGCAGTTTGGAGACCGTGCAGGGGCCAAACAACTAGGGATTAAAAATTTACTGGCAATATACTATACTGGCCCTAGCCTTGGCTGGTAAAAATGATGATTAATTCCAATGTTACTAATAGGGAAGAAGGTTAAATGTTTTGGAAGACCAACTTTTTCCCCAGAAATGGTGGCAATTCTATCCACAGTCTGTCTCAATTTTATAATGTTATTGCTAAAAATATGAGAATAAATAGCTGTAGCCATACCAGGTATTGCATGTTCTAGACATAGGATGGTCCCAGTAGTTGGTTCAACAATGGTGTATACACAAACCACCCTTCAAAACACATACCAGCAATGTTTCTTTTCATTTTTTTAACACAGAGATGAAATTGGCTGATGAGGGACTGACACACGCACAGTTATTATGGTATGAGCAATCCTGAGAGATGTGTAACATGACTGAAGGGCACAACACAATAAAATGGCAGGTGTATCTTACACCTGGTAGGAGGGAGAGCAGGAAGGGTCAAAAGAGACAAAAGGCTCCAAGGGAGATGCTTCACAAGATTACAGTGATTTATTAAAGATCTGTCCCAGAAAGCCCTTTTTACAGCCCCTGAAACAGAATATTCAGCACAGTTTAACACATATGTGTTCCCTCTGGGAAGCTTCCCAATATTCCAGATACATTTACCCCAGTGCATGATCCACAGCAACCAGTAACTTAATTTCATTATTCGGTTCTGTATGTCTCTGTGGTCCTGTGATTCGTAGTACTGACCATGTGCCAACATCACTGCCTCCCCTCTGATTTAGGACAATGGCTTCAAAGTGCTCAGAATCACCTCCGGCTTCTTGTGTTTGTTTCTCCCATTAAACACTAAAATAATAAGAAAGCGTTGATGAAGAAGAGCAAATAATCTGCAAAAAAATTCTAAATATGTAAATGCAGGAAGCAGATCCGTTATGTGATAGAATATAACCCAGAGCTACTAGGCCTTCTGTGAAATAATTAAATCCAAATATATGTCAAACGTCAAAAATTTCACATGAAGAATCAATACTTCTGTGATACGTGATATGTTTGAACACATCTTTAAAATATGTGCCCCTAATCACCGTTCTCCCATCCTGCTGATGGAGATTCACTGAAACAACCTTGCGTGTTGAAAAGCTGGTATATATGGCTTTAGGAGTGTAGGAATAATGTTTCTACGCCATCATATTGATTTATCTGTATGTGAATGGAATGATTTGGGGTTGACAGTGAATTTAAAGGGATACTGTCATGGGAAAAAAAAAAAATTTCAAAATGCATCAGTTAATAGTGCTGCACCAGCAGAATTCTGCACTGAAATCCATTTCTCAAAAGAGCAAACAGATTTTTTTATATTCAGTTTTGAAATCTGACATGGGGCTAGACATATTGTCAATTTCCCAGCTGCCCCAAGTCATGTGACTTGTGCTCTGATAAACTTTAATCACTTTTTACTGCTGTAATGCAAGTTGGAGTGATATCACCCCCCTCCCTTTCCCCCCCAGCAGCCAAACAAAAGAACAATGGGAAGGTAAAGGTGGCCATACATGGAGAGATCCGGTCATTTGGCGATGTCGCCAAACGAGCGGATCTCCCTCCAATATGCCCACCTTGAGGTGGGCAATATCGGGCTGATCCGATCGTGGGCCCTAGGGCCCAATGATCGGATCCTAACGATGCCCAAACGGGCGGTCGGATCGCGGGACCGCATCAACGAATAGATGCGGCCGTGATCCGACTGGATTTTCTGTCCCATCCGATCGAGATGGCCACCTTAACCAGATAACAGCTCCCTAATACAAGATAACAACTGCCTGGTAGATCTAAGAACAACACTTAATAGTAAAAACTCATGTCCCAATGAGACACATTCAGTTACATTGAGAAGGAAAAACAGCAGCCTGCCAGAAAGCATTTCTCTCCTAAAGTGCAGGCACAAGTCACATGACCAGGGGCAGCTGGGAAATTGACAAAATGTCTAGCCCCATGTCAGATTTCAAAATTGAATATAATAAAATCTGTTTGCTATTTTGAGAAATGGATTTCAGTGCAGAATTCTGCTGGAGTAGCACTATTAGAGAGAGAGAGAGAGAGAGAGAGAGAGAGAGGCTCTAACATAGTAACTTTATTTCTTAGGGTTCATAAAGCCAGGCGTTCTGCCCTTTCAACCTCTTCAGGGTGTGCATTCCACATCTCAACTGCTGTCACAATAAAAATTAATTCCTTAGCTGGAGGGGATGCTGACTTTTTTCTAATTGCATGGGATTGCCTTATGCTTATTGGGATGATGCTGTGTTCTATAGACTCCCAGAGCTCTGTGGATAGTATCCTAGAGTGTTGCTTTGTGCTTGTGTCTTTTATAGATCCATATAAAAAGTCTTATTTCTCCTTTGGCGCCTATTCTCCCCTGAAAACAAAGCCAACTTGGGCAGTCTTTTCGCAACCGGCTTCTGTGTCTTGTGCTCTGCTAAACAGAGTATCCTGGAAATGATGTTTAATGGCGCTTCTTTGATTTCTTTGGTGGTCTGTAAATGAACTTGCCACTACTTGAGGCAGTAAGTAGCATAATATTGTATGGCATTCTTACCCTGTAAACTAAGTGCATGCAAATGTCTGAGATGTTTGTTTAAAGAGTTATTCCTCCATCAAACAGATATAGCATTCTACTATTTTCATGTGAAATATGTCCAGTAGGGAAACTCTTTCCCTTAAAATTATTTTTGATAATAAGATATAACATCTAGAGCACAAACTGCCATTTTTACCCACAGTTCAGTCTTGTCCCTAGAATTCCAGCATAACTAACCCATTAGGGCACAAGTTGTAGGACAAGGGTGCCAAGCACCTACAGCAACTGCATCCAACCTGAGCCCCTGAGCCAAATTTGAATGTAAAAATAATTGAAGAGCAACATAAGCATGCAAACAATTCCTGGGGGTGCCAAATATTGGCTGTGATTGGCTGTTGGTACCCCCATGTGTACTCACAACCTACAGAAGGCTCTGCCTGATAGTGCACATGGTTTTCATGCAACAAAAGCTTGTCAGGAATTCGAATATAAGCACATGCTTTTAGGCCACTAAGAGCAACATCCAGTAGGTTGGTGAGTAGGGATTTGCAAATTTTTTCGCCTTGTTTCACCGAAAAAATGACGCCCACTTGTATGGTGTCATGCGTCAAAATAAAAAGACGCGCGTCAAAAAAATTTTAGCCGCGCCACAAATTGTTTTTGACGCCCATAGACTTTAATGGGTGTCATCGACATTTTGCCGGCAGCGAATTTTTGCCAAAACGAAACGGGTCAAATTCGCCCATCCCTATTGGTGAGCAACATGTTGCTTGCGAGGTTCTCGCTGGGGATCACTGACCAACAGATATAGCTTGTAAAGGGAACTCTCTAATTGGTGCTACCCTTTTCATGGTTTACTTGCACCTGAGCACAATGCACCTTTCACCTGATGTGCCAAGTAAGGCTTAACCGGCACATCAACACAGGTCGCCTATAACAGAGCATGAGCGTGTGTATGGAAGGTGTCTTAATGGAAACGGTTCTGAACTCATTATTGTGTCTAGTGCTGTGTCCCTAATATAAATAAGCCTCATAATTTTCAAAAGAGAACCAAAGTTGGCAATTTTTTTTCCACCACATACTGCATCCATTCAGCAGTATACTCCATTTTGCACTTTGGGATAATTTTGGGGTTGGGTAGAGAGGGAGTGCACCCTGGGCTGCCAACACCAGAGGGACTCACAAATGAGACTATTCAAGAGGTGATGGGGTTGTAGCTTAACAGGTCTTATTTACATTCTTTATTGACTGGGCTTATACTTCATTAATTCCCACAATTATCCATCAAACTGCCACAGTGGCAACTATGTAGTCTCAAGTTCTATAAGTAGCTGATGATGAATTTTCAGGGTGAATTATTTATTAATAATATATATAACACTTGTTTCGGAAGAGGGTCTCCTATGTCTCTTCACTGAAGTTTACAATCCAAAAAAGCTTTCAGTTGGACGAAAATTCCTTTAATGGCATTGCTTTGTTATAGAATTACTGTTGATGTTTGTTGATAGAGCTTGGTTCTTCTCAGTGCAGTTTACACTTTCACTTTCTGGAGGAATTAAAAATATGTTGCATAATTAGGAAAAAAGTCCTTTTTTGTACTTGCTCACTCACATGCAACACAATCTATTATCTTTTGTTTATTTGGGTTCCTCCTATAAATGATAGACTGGCATTTTGGATTCATTTTTTGGCACGTGCTGTTGGCATGTGGAAACTCTATGTTTTTATGCACTATTGACTTTGCTACTGTGAAACAAAATTTATGTGGGGCCCAAACATTGTTGAACTAATGTATATAAGTGGTACAGCTGAAACTGCCCGGATATTTAGCTGGCAGTGTGTGGGTACTGCTCTATAGGAAATATGGGAAAGAAACTGCAGTGAGTATATGAAGCAGCAACTGAGATGAACTAATATGTTGCCTCCTAGCATTTTCATCTATCAGCTAAACCCATATTATTGACCATTAAAAAATATAGGGGAAAGCAAACTGGCTCCTCTTTACCAGAACGGCGGTTTATGGACTGTGTTGGTAAGGCCCAATTTCTTGTGGTTCAGTATTTGCTTAGGCCCCATTTTTATAACACTTGCTTTTATTGGGGTTTTCCATTAAGATGTGATATATTGTACGTACAATTGTATCATAGCTTTTACATATGTTGCATCTTGCATTACATTTTGTTGGACATATATATATTCATACATTATGACTCATCTAAAATTGTATACAGTAATTTGGGTTTTAAATTTTGCTAATCTTAATCTTAAATGGGTAGCTAGCTATATCTGATTGCTCTTCAATTGAACATATATTCAAGCTAAGTCTGCTTCTATAAGGGGTTAAGTGTTATTAATAAACAAGTTAACTACAATAAGTTGTAACATAAAGAACAAATAGATTCCTATACATGATCACAAATGTAATCTACTGAGGTTTGGTTGTTGTGGCATCAGAGTCTGTTAGATACTGAATATTTTGACCTATGCATGTCAGGAGAGACTTGGTATCTTTGGGGTCAGGCCAACCGAGCAGATTCGGGGAGATTAGTTGCCCCATCTACAAATCTCCACTTCTTGGGGGCGACAATCTCCCCGAACTGCCTTCCCCCTGCCGGCTAAAATGAAAATCGCCTGCGGGGAGATTGTCGCCCCGAAGAAGAGGAGATTTGTTGCTGGGGCGACTAATCTCCCCAAATCTGCTTGTGTGGCCTGACCCTAACAGTGACAAAGTGGCTTGGTTAAATGGGGGGAATTTGTATTTAATCCAGGGGTCCCACACTTTGTAGAATCTTTTTTGTTTATTTTTCAGTACACTAGTTAGTTTCTCCATTACAAAAACTGAATTTTTATTTTTATTATTTTGTTGTTGAGTAGAGCTTGTGCTGGATGCTTGAGTAGATTGATGTTAAGCACGTAGTACAATATATCAGTTGATATACTCTGCACCAAAATCTTTGTGCTTTTGTGCAGGACCACTAGATGTGGCTCATTGTGACTTCTAAAACAGCAGGGGGTAGTGTTAGGGTCCCAACGTGCTTTACGGGCTGGTACCTTGTACCATATGCTTAGTACTTGTAGGAGATTGCCTTAGCATATATGTTTATAGAGCTGTAGTTTGGTCGTTCTATTGCCTGTAACCAGTCAGCTTCTTCCATGTCCAGTTGGAGCTCTTGAGTCCAGTCCTGGATTTATTTGAGTTCCATTATTGGGGTTGTGTTGGTTAGGTAATTGTATAATGGTCCTATCAGTCTTCTGCTTAGGCCCCTTTTAACTCATAACCATGATAAGTTAAATGGAAACATAAAACGTATCCATATAGTATAACCATTCCCTAACCAGTGTTCATACTTGCCAAGTCATTCACTGCTCTGGTTGTCCCTCTCTGGCAGGTAGAAAAGTTAGAAATTTTCCCTTTAATATCACAAAGTGGATATTGGATAAGCCCAGCACAGGCCGGCAGTAAGTGCCTCAGAAGCTTTGAAATTAGGCTTAAAATAGAACATTGACCACATCTACTGATCTATTGTTTGACAAATATTCTTTTTGAGTTAAGCTATGCCTTAATGTTGTCTGGGGGGAGTTGGACTTCCATCATGTCGGAAATGAACTTCAAATGATTAGAGGTTTGAACTTCAGTGTTTAAAATGTATTCTTCATGCGGCAGTTCTAGTGCTGTGCACAGCTTGGCTCGGGGGGGGGGTTGTTCAAGTCTCATTGATCTTACAGTCAGTGCTTAGTTCTGGGGCAAAAGAAAATATAGCAGCTTTGCTAAAATTGATGAGCCAGGGACACAAGCCTCAGAGAAATTAAAATATTTCTAAATTATACCACCCCCCTGTGTACTATCAAATTTTCCGACAGAATTATTCTTATTTATAACTATGCTGCCACGAATGGTATCCCTTCTGTATATATTATAAGAAAATCCCACTCTCTGCTCTGAAGAATTAGATTTGTGGCATTATTTTACCTGGTCATACTAGGGTTGCCACCTTTCTATGTGGGGAAATCCTGGCAGGGGTATGGGCACTGATGTCATAGAGTGGGCAGGAATGTCACGGGGGGGAGGTGACATAATGGGGCCTATGACATGACAATTGGAGATGGCAACCCTAGTTCATACCCCCCAGATGTAATTTATGCCCCTTGAAAGTTAGTCCACATCCTCTATGACTTCTTGTAATGAGATTGCAAAAGAAGTTAGGCTTAAGGAAGTTTGTAGGCTGTTAAGGCAGACATACACTGGCTGAGTTGACAGCTTATTGGTCTGTATTATTGGTGTATGGGGCCTTTGATTAACCTGCCTGACTGATACCTGGCCAAAAACAGGCTGATATCAATTGGTAAGGGTTTCCTTTCCCATTGGGGCAAGGGATGCATTGGTGCAGTGATAAAGTCCTCTCCTGCTAACCTGCATTGGCACCCATTGTTGGCCTGAGGATCAAATGATCATACCAGCCCCATACATGACGAGGACGCATATCAGCTCATTAGGAGTGTGGCCAGCTATGCAGAGATAACCACTGCTTAGACAAGTCCAATAATATACATATTTAGCTCCATGGGTGTGCTCCATAGTGCCCCCCACTACTGAGTACATATAATGGACTATTTCACATGTAACCAAGGGTTTGACAATGAGCAGTTGAGTGGTGCTAGGAGCTGTAGATCTAAACCAGATGGCCAAAGGTTGCCCACCTCATATGTGAATAATGTACATATGTGTGTGTGTGTACTGCCAAAGTATAACAGTAATGCTGCTGACCCAGTGAAATTCTGATTATTTTCTCTGTAGAGCACTTAGTCATACTCCATTAATCCTCTGTGCACTTTGACATAATTCTGCATTACTTAGCCTTTGGTGGTTTATAACGTAACTTGCCTGCACAGTATATATGTGTGTGTATTTCTCTTCATGGCAGAGTAAGTATAGGAAATTCTTTACAGAAAATCTGATAAACGTAATGAAATACAGTACTTGATGGGCAATTGCTCCTCTAAAATGCGTGCAAATATTTAAAACTAGAAATATAGATGGTATATGTAAATATTGGTTGTAAGTGTGCTTCTCTCCTTCCTTGTGCCAGCAATAATTTGGTATACAGGTATATTCTTTTCCCTTCCTTCACTTGAACTAGTCTTTGCTTGCTGCCAATATAGTATATTATTTGATGAGCCTATGACATAACCAGCAACTCTGGTATATCAGAGCAATATCATTTTCTGCATATATATATAGAGAGAGAGAGATCACATGTAACTGAACCTTTAATTTTGAAACACTGCATCATAATTAAAATGTCAAAATTACAAATCTAAAATTTTATTAGGCTCTCTCAAATTTTGAACATATGACAAACGCTAAGAGCTAGCCATCAACCACTAACACTGGTTAGGTCACACTGGTGAGCACTGGTATCAGAGCACTGCTATAGTTTCAGCAATCTGGTTGCTAGGGGCCAAATTACCCTGGCAACCATGCTTTGATTTAAACCAGCGACTGGAATATGAATAGGAGAGGGCCTGAATAGAAAGAAAGCTGGAAATAGTCATGATTAGGAGGTAAACAATTCAACAACTATAAAAAAAAGAAAAAATGAAGGCCAATTGATAAGTTGCTTAGAATTAGCCATTCTATAACATTCTAAGAATTTACTTTAAGGTGAACCACCCCTTTAAGGCGACCGTACAATCTGCTGTTAGACCAAGTTGGCAGCTTATTGGCCTGTATTTGGGGCCCTCTAACAGACTTCCTTTTTGGAGGAAGGACCGCATCTACTTGTTGATGCAGTCCTTGTTTCAAAGGCCTGTGTCTCCGTTGCAGTGATCTGACCATTGGGCCCTAGGGGCTGATGATCAGATCAGCCTGATATCGCCCACCTCAAAGTGGGCATATTGGTGAAAGATCTGCTAGTTTGGTGAGAATATTTTAATGTATGTCGAGCTCTTCTTGAACATGATCCCTGACTCCCCTGACTGTTGCCCTGACTGTTGTCCTGACTGCCTTGATGTTACTCTGCCCTTCCACCTACTAAGCTAATTGCATGCGGTGTTGCATGGAAAATGGATTCGTAATTTAACACTATTAAATTCCGCTCGTTTAGCAAGGTTGCCAAAGCCTTGCAAATCTTTCCCTGATATGCCCACCAAAGGCAGGGCGATATAGGGCTAATCTGATTGTCCGGCCAAACAATCAGATTATAACGATGGATGAGGACCACATCAACTAGCCAATGTGGTCCTCGATTGCAAGGGAAAGTCAAACCTGCCCAATCTATATCTGGCTGATTTTTGGCTAGATATCGATCGGGAAGGCCCGTCGGAACATTCCATACACGGTCAGATAAGCTGCCAAATTGGTGTAAAGGACTGATATCGGCACTTAAATCTGCCTGTGTATGGCCACCTTTAGACTTGATAATATTCATTGGGACTATATGGAGCAATTTACTTTTTCCATGCAGTGTTTTTTCTAGTCCAGCCCATATAGATACAAAGGCATGTGCTGTTGGTTATAATTATTAACATGTCGGCTGGCATGACTTGTCCTAAGGGACTGTTTGTCATTGCTTCTCACATATGTAATATTAGAACCTTGAGCCTAAAGCTGCACGTCTTTATCTCATATAAGCCCCTTTCTTTTATGTACCGCTGTGCCATTGATTTCTTCCACTTGATAAGCTCACGCCGCCATCTGGACTAAAGCAACAGGTTTCTGTGTGTTCCTGACCAAGGCATCTCTATAAAAGAGAGACACAATCTCTGTAAAGGCAGCTCGGGGAGAGAGAGGTATCTTAATGGCTTGTGGATGCTTTAGTTAAAAGCTTAATGTGTTTGCTTTTGTTTCAAACTTTGCCATTCTTCCCTGGAATTCTTTGCATGCCTGAACTGGTGTTCTACCTGCCGATAAGCAGCTCTTCTCTCAAGGCTCATCAGTGCAGGAGTTCTCCGCTCCCTTTGACCCCGTTGTTAACCACGCAACCACATTCCCATTCTGCACAGCCCTGTTATCTTACAAAATAGTGACTTACTCACCGAGAGAAAATCCATCTGTCTTATGAAACATAAAGTATAGGCATTGAAACATTTAGTTTCACCTTTAAGTTAACTTTTAATATGCTATAGAATAATCAAGTCTAAGTAATGTTTCAATTGGTCTTCATTATTTATTTTTTATGGTTTTTTAAAATTATTTACCTTCTAATTCGGACTCTTTCCAGCTTTCATATGGGGGTCACTGACGCCATCTAAAAACAAATGCTTTGTAAGGTTACCCAAATGTATTTTTATTTCTACTATTAATTACTTATCTTTCTATTCAGGCCCTCGCCTATCCATATTTCAGTCTCTTTTTCAAGCATGATTGCTATGGTAATTTGGGCCCTAGCAACCAGATGGCTGAAATTGCAAACTGGAGAGCTGCTGAATAAAAAGCTAAATAACTCAAATACCACAAATAATAAAAATAAAAAACATTTGCAGATTGTCTCCGAATACTACTCTCTACGTCATACTAAGGGCCAGGTTTATCAAAGGTCGAGGTGAATTTTCGAATTGAAAAAATTTGGATTTTGAGCTATTTTTGTGTACGTCGACTAGGGAATAGTCCAAATTTGATTTGAATTCGCAAAAAAAAACGAATTCGAATATCGAAATTTATCATATACTGTCTCTTTAAAAGTTCGACTTCGACCATTCGCCATCTAAAACCTGCTGAATTGCTGTTTTAGCCTAAGTGGACGTCCTAGAAACTATTTGGAGTTAATTGGGACTTTGAAAAATCAAAGTTTTTTTGGGGGAAAACTTTGAATCAAAATCTAATGCGCTATGCCTTCTATTCAACTATTCAAATTTGGCCGAATACAGACCTATTCAAACGAAAACGGACCTATCCGACCCAAGGAAACCTTCGACTTAATTACGGTTGGTCTTTTTGAATTCGAATTTCAACGTTTTTTCAATTCAAAAGTCAAAGTTGAACAACCCCTTTTGTGTGGCGTAACTATAGAGGAAGCAGACCCCGCTGGGCCCGTGGAAAAGGGGGCCCTGGAATGTAGGGTCTGTTTTCTCTCTAGTGTTCAAATCCCCCTCCCCTTCGCTGTCTTCTTCTTTTAATTACTGCGCCTATGCGCACCGGGCCCTCTGAATATTTTCTGGCAGGGGGGCCCAGCGCACTCTTGTTATGCCCCTGCCCCTTTCATTTGTTTCTCAGCAACTAGAAAACATAAAAGTGATAGCAGTGTTTTAGAAATCCTAATCAAATATTCTCCTGATTTTGAAATTAAATGATTAAATGGACATCAGACTAATGAGCAATTATTGATTCTGAAAGAATTTCAGCCTCTTTTCCATGTATGGCAGCTAAAATGCCCATAAACTCATATCCACAGGTATTTTTTTAGGGATGCACTGAAGCCCCCGAGTCCTGCATGAAAGATTCGGCCAAATACCGTGCCGAATCCTAATTTGCAGATGCAAATTAGGGGTGGGAAGGGGAAAACATTTTTTACTTCCTTGTTTTGTGCCAAAAACAAAAGTCACAAGATTTCCCTCCTTTGGTTCGGCCAGGCAGAAGAATTTGGCCAAATCCAAATCCTGCTGATAAAGGCCAATCCTGAACCGAATCATGGATTCGGTGCATCTCTAGTATTTTTATGCAATAGGTAAAGTTCGGCTGGAAAATATAAAGGCATAGTGGCCCTTTAACTGTTCATAAAAAGCCACTGTACAGACAGATCTTGCTCTGTATGTTGTTGTGTAGGTTGCGTGTGTATGTATGTGTGCATAAAAGCCTTTTTCAAAGCTCTAGTTTGCCCTGGTGTGTGCTGTGTATTCACAGTAGAGGTGAGAAAGGGACACCCCTTGCTGTGAATAGGAACACCTGGAGCCACCTGCCTACAAGAATTCAGCATGTGAGTTCAGTTGGTGACTTTTGGATTTAGTTGGATTCTGGCCAGGTGCCCAAAGGACAGGTAATCCAAAGGCGCTCTTTTTGGAGAGAACACCTGCATTTCACCCTCCCTCACAGCAAGTCTTGTTTGCACCGTGACACATGATAGCGTGCTTGTACAATGTCACCTGTCATTTTGTCAAACTTCTAAAGCAAGAGCAGACTCTTTAGCTCACCTAGTATTACCTAGTGGCTGCATAATACAGCCCAGTATGGATTACTGTACCAACAGCAGCCTAACGTGAAGATGAACAATTTTATATACAGTATCATAAGGTGACGAGATCGTATCAAAAAATTGGGGATGCCTCTAGAAATTTCAACTATAATGGCTGCACTGTTTGAATTTCATTCAACACAATCAGTTTGCATTGCATGCCATAAACCTTTATTATTATTATTTTCATTATTATTATTAATTATTAGTGCTGTACAAAAGGAAGCTCCCCCATGTTTTGAAAAAGGACATTGCTTGGGAGAAGACTATTGCACCTACAATTCAACGTCTATAAAAATCATTCAAGATAGTTAATTGCAGCTTGGAATAATCATCTTATTTCCATTCGGTTCCACAGCGATTTTCATGGCCATACTTCATCCATTCACAGACCATCTCTTACACTATTTGTGCCCTTGAAATTCCTGCGTCATAATGAAATATGGGCTTTTTAGAAGGCAGGGCTATCCTTAGTTGCAGCAGGATTCAAGGTAAAACAGGCCTTGCTCATTATGTAATAAAGATGAGGTCTGTCCAGCCATTGGACCTTCAAAAGTTCCAGCAACCACGAACAGCTCTCAGCTGTCAGTATGTTCTAGGCGTTTTTGTTTTCTAGGAGTTTTTGTCAACAAATAGGGGATCATTTTGTGCAACACAGGGTACTAAGTGCAAAAAAATTTTCAGCACTTTGCCCCTTAAAAATGACTGTTGCCTGGGTCTTCACATTCTATGAATACAGCATTGCCTACTGTATGTTTGGCAGTGCTGTATTCCTGTGGGATGGGCAGAAAGAGGCATCCAAGTTAGGGATTGTCCTATATTTCTGAAATGATGTAGAGTATGTATGCTAGATACAAGCTCTTGATTTTCAGCTTGTTTATAAAGTACATGCAGTTGGCAATTTATCCTATGTAATAAGGATCTCTATCTGTGGAGGAACACCCCTGCCTCTATATTCATGCATTCACTACATACATAGTCTACCTTGTAGTGGTGTCTTTTCTGCATACTGCCCGGACTGACATTCTGTAGAGTTTGAATTGCCCTTTATCATTTGCTTTCACTTCAGTTGGGGCCTGGGCCTTGTTGCAGTTCCCAGGGCCTGTGCATCTCTTTCCATGCCCCAGACAAAATTTATCCTACTTTATAAATTTGATTCCTCGTCCCTGTAGAGCTACACAGCACAACTACATAACACATCTCGTTCTGCTTAGTTATTCTGTCTGCTGCTAAATGCCCTGCTGATGACAGGCAGAACGGCGATTGCGTGTGTTTGTCCCATTTGTCTCTTCCTTTAAAATAACACCGATATAACTTTAAATATACAGAATCCATGACAGGGAGCATTGCTAATCTTTTACTAAGTATATGTTTCCATTAAATTCTGCACTGATGTTTTCAGCAAAGACCTTTAAAATAACACCTCCAAGCTGTTGGGTTCATAACACACGCACATAGTACTCAGTGCTGTCTAGCCTGCCAATGTGCCCATTGTGTGTGGCTTCTTTAAGGCTGTCATCTCATGAAACTCCACACATAGCCAAGGGGGTCAGAACAGTAAGTTCCAAGTATTATCCCTAAGCCTAGAGTCAGTAATGCTTGCTTCTATTAGCATTCTGTAGTCTGTGCAATATAAATAAAGGATAATATTAACCATGTCAATTTATATATTTAGGTATTCATGGCAGCCATGACTGCTGCAACAATCATGTGTCGCTTGAGGTTGTTACTTGTGTAGACCACAGTATGTCATATAATGTGGGGGACATGGTGTGCCTGTCATTTTAAACATATAAAAAGGGGTGTGTTTCTGTTTATTTGAAGGCCGCTCTGACTGTGTCCCTAACTGAGCCACATCATTGGCTCCGAATGCCAAAAGCTAAAGTTTTTTTTACTATAAAATCTAATTTTTAATGGGAAAAAAAACACACATTTTTAATATACCCCGAGGCTGCTAAAATTCCAAATCTAAAAATACTCCAAGCTGTCGGAGTCCTGTAGAAGTCAATGGCAAAGGTCCCATTTTCAAATTTAAAGATATCACGGTCTGCGCTGAGTTTCGGCCAAAAATCCCACAAATTTGGGGGTTTCACACAATTTCATGAAAAATTTGAGGAAAAAAACCCCCCTAAAGGTATGTGTTTCTATTTATTTTGAAGGCCACTCTGACTGTGTCCCTAACTGAGCCACATAACAGGTTCCACCTCACTAAGGGGGTTTAATCCAAATGCCAAAAGCTCAAGCTTTTTTTATTATAAAATCTGAATTTTTAATGAGAAAAAAACCCTCAAATTTTTTCGTGATTTTGAGGCTGCCAAAAGTCAGAATCCAGAAATACTCCATCTCCAAGCTGTCAGAGTCTTGTAGAAGTCAATGGTAAAGGTTACATTTCATTTGAAAATTTTGAGCATTTTGGCACAAAACCCCAAAAATGTTGGTGTTTTTCTTGCAAAAATCCGAATTTTTGGAGTTTTTTTATCCGAACCGATTCTATCGCGTTTTCTCAATAATAAATAAAGTCAAAATGTGGATTCTAGTTTAAATTTTACTTAAAAATTCAGAAAAAAACTGTTTTTGATAAATAAGCCCTATCTGTGATCCAGAATCAGAAAAAAAAATCTATCATTGACAGCTTTGGGGCCTAGCTGAAATGCCTAAATCTGCAGTTTTATTAGATTACAAAATTTTGCCTTAGGTGGTACTTTATTTGGGAGGAGCATAAAGCTTCCCCTAGTAAGCTTGGGGTTTTTTCTTTAAGTAGAATTTTGTCTCTTTATAGAGTAGGGAAAGAAAGCACATCAGCTACAATCTATCAAATTGAATGCACAAGCCTTGCAAAAACACGTCTTTGTATTGTGCTCTCCGCCTCGCTCAGTCACTTCGGTAAGCAAAGAAAGTGCCCTGCAGAAATGTATTCGGTGCTTTATCTTGAAAACTATAAAATGATTTTACATTTAGTTTTCCACAGGGGGTTGTATGTTTTTTTTCTCGAGGCTAGTAAGTGAGTACATCAATCCATGTCAGATCACTGACAGGGCCCAATATTAACTAGCTGACTCCCTCCAGCTGTCAGCAGATCGGTGTGCAGAGCAGCGTCTATTGCATAGTCACTTAACCCTAGGGACACTGACACAGCAGCTCTGAATGAGTGCAGCTGAGACCATAGGCTGGTAGAAGCAGTTTGTATCTTAAAGGAGACATAAAGAATATATGTAAAACCCCTATTTTATATAGGCAATTGTGTATACTATATGGTGCTGGTTTCACATTGTGCTAAAAATTTATATTATATTTAAAAATATCCCCTTTATTGGAGCTCCCCGTAGATGTTCTCTGGTCTCTGTCCATGTTTCAAATTAGGGGTGGGCTTGTCCTAATGGTCCCTGCCAGAAGCACAGTAGGAGGAGGACAGCCAATCACAGCTCTGCAGTCACACAAGCCAATAAATGCTTCAGGTGAGCCTAGCTGCTGATTGGTTCCTACAGTGCAGTGTTCTGAGTGCCACAGACTCCCCTGCACAGCCTGGGAAAGAAGGAAACAGGAAGTGAAACAGATTGGTGGGACTAGTAGGGTTTTTGCAGAAATTTACAATAAAGTAACCAGAAACAGAAATTTTTAAAGCACATTCTCCTATATCAAAAAGAGTAAAATGCACTGGTACATTCTTGTTTTTTTACATAAAATGCCTCCTTTAATAATGACCAAATAATAGAAATTTCAAGTCAACTGCAGGGTGCTGTAGATCAGCAATATCTGGGGATCCAAATTTAAAATAAACAGAACTTTAGAGCAAGAAACACACATTTTGATACATAGGTGACTTGTATCCGTCAGCAAGCGATTGCCTGTCAGAAATAAACTTGTAGCTTGTCAAATAAGTGCAACTATCATTGCGCTAGAACAGCTTGTAACCAATCAAAGCATTAAAACCTGTTGAACTGAAACTTTAACTGAGCTGCCTGTTCAATTGAAACACCAACAAACTTTCGAAAAAAATCATCTAGTGCTACTGTAATATAGAGTGTGAAGAGCAGAAGCTTGATCAAGTGGCGAGTCACCTCATGCTGATTATATTTACAAAACTGTCAGTTAAGTAACGGTTGCATTGTCATGTTGTTTTGTTTTCTATTGCTCCTCAGGCTATAGATACACATACACTGAAAGATCGGGGTATTCACATAAATCCAGTAAATGTCTTGTAGAAAAGTATGGTGTATTTTTTATTGTAGGCTTAGTAGTAGCAGTTTCATAAAATATGCATTTTGCACTGTTAAAGAATAAAAACACTCTCCATATTGTGTGACTGTAATGTCTCCACCATAAACTGAAGATTTATGGTGTCCATACACTGACTGTCCTTCCACAGTACCTGGCCAGTTGTCCCACAGTCCGCACTGAAGGATTCCGTGTGACTGGCAATACACGTGTGATCCGAACTGCAGGGGGTAGAGATTAATTTAAACTGGGAGTTAGGCAGTACACTTAAAGTTGCCAAACTACCCAACCAGATTTTGATTCATTGGTTCAGTAGGTTATGGCTTACACACATTTAATGGGGATGGTGCTTGTCTTGGGAGCCTATAACCTTAGGCCCAGCACTGCCCTAGTACCCAATTCATAATGAAATAGTTGAATGCTTGCATGACTTTATTATCCAAAAGCTTATCAAGGAAGCACAGTACTAGTTATACATTCACATAGCTATTGCTGATAGGAATCATCAAAGTTTAAATGGTGTAGTTTCTCATAGAAAGAATTTGCAACCAGAAGAATAAGTAAATGAATGGGCATTTCTGGCTTTTTGCCAGGCCTGTTGGAGCATCACATGATGCAAGGATCTCCACTAGTCATAGCAATGGGCAAAGCTGTTATATTATGTATTCTGGATCTGACAGGAGGTGAAGTTGTGCTACGCCCCCTCACGAGTCCTCAAACTATGGCCAACATGGAAGGAAGGGAATATTTTCAGTTTGGACAAATCAGCTGTTTGTTGATGATCTGTCAAAAAAAGTCTTCTGCCTTAAGTGGTATATATGCTGACAATTGGGTAATATGGACAGAATCAAAATCAGAACATGTATGGGCAGCTTCTGCAAGAAGAGAGTAACAAAATAGGGAAGCAAGAGACAGGACTGTGGCAGGGGGTAAAGAATGATGCTGTGTACAATGTGGTCTTAATGGGGTTGGTGCAGGGTGGAGGTTTGGGGGCAATGGTCAGAGTGTTATCAGTACAAATGCTACTTGGCTGTGGTTCCTGCCCTACTTGAGGTTAAGTATAATCCCCAGTCCTTAGAAATAATAGCCTTTTGATTTGAAAGCCCTTTGAAGAACTTGTACTAATTTTAAGCTTATTACAGATAGAGAAATTCAAGCATATAATATTTTTTTTTTAATAAATGGTATGAATTGAAAGGTTTGTTGTCTTTTATGCCAGTTCTTTTGTTCTGACCCATTTTAGGAGCATTATGGTTCCCATCTGAGAATCAGGCCGACTGTTCCTATTAGTGCAGGGAGCTTATAAAGTAAGGTATAAAAAGGCTGGTAATAATAAGGTTTCTCACACAGCTTTACTCCGCTCCATCTCTGCAAAGGCTCTCACATGCTGCATCATAACTAGAATTTGCTTGTATTTTTCCAGAAAACAGACAATTGACCTTTTAAAATAAGCACGATGGGAACACAAGGGCATTGCTTAAAGCTGATTATTCATGCTGTGCCTTTCAGCTAAATTAAGTATTATTCTTTCACATAGCCACCTCATAGAGACTTTGTATTCCCTTTGATTTAAACATTGAATTACCATATATTTTCCTTGCCTTAAATATATTCATATAGTCAATAGCTAAAGAGTGTTGCTAACCCTGTAAAAAATGAATCGTTACAAATTCATGGTTAACTTACCTTTTAGTATGTCGCAGATATAAATCTAAGCAATCTTGCATCTGTCAAACATTTTCAGAGAGGAGTTGCCATCACTTGGCATCAGATGTGCCAGTGCATTAAATACAGCATTAGTGTCCAATTCACTTGCCACAAGTCTTTAGCAGCTATTGAGGCGACATAGGAACTCTTCATCCAAGCTGGAGATTTTCCAGGGTTCTCTTGCATCAATGCATATGCTTGTGCTTAATTCATCAGTGCAGGCTGTATGGCAGTAAGTTAATGCAAGCTCAGATTTGTACCCATTTGTGGCCTTTGCACCCTCTACTTATGATTACAAATATATTTTCATTTGTTTGCTAAGCTTAGTGAATGCAATGATTAATAGACATGATGCCATGCTTGTAGGGCCAATAAGACTAGTACATACCTCCCAAATGTCCTGTTTTGAGCAGGACAGTACCGCTTTTGACAGCTTGACCCGCAGGCCCACATTTGTACTGAAATGACCGGACTTTATCTTTCATCTCCTGCACTGAACAGTCAGAAAAAGATACAAAGTTTCTAACTTAATTGGCTTTTGGCAGAGAGCCCAGAACAGCCACCAGGTGTACTAAGTTACTTTTGTAACAATTTTGAGATAAGCAAATAAGTAATTGTAACAATTAAGATGACAAATGTCTCTTGGGAGAACTTAGACTCACAGTTTAAAGGGCAATTCACCTTCATTAGCAAAACTTTAATAACTGATAAAAAAACAGAGAAATGTGTTCAAACTTTCATAACCAGCCAAATATTGTAAAATGAACATGGTAATTATGGGGTGTGGCCACAAAAATGGGAGTGATCAAAAATGTTGCCGCGCTGCACGCAGCAACTCTTTTTGTCCCTTTTTCTATTTCCAAAATTTTGGGAGGTATGCTAGCAGCTTAATTGCAGTTTATTTTATTGCCTGCATAATATTACAAATTAATTGTAAGGTGAATGGATTCTTTAAAGGAGAAAAGGTTCTCCTTTAACCTTGGAGAGTACAAATAGGGCTTCCCTTATGGGAAATGAAGTTGTGCCCAGTATACAGGAGGTCTCATATAAAATGGACATCCATGAATTTACTTTACCCAGGAACTAACCTTTTGAACATAAAATGCATTCATTACTAATTCAGTACCTACAAAAATAAGGGGTATTACTTTGAGGTCGTTCTGTGCTTGATCTGTAGCAATATCATGGTCTTAAAAGGATGTTTGGAACATCCAAGTGCTAAAATAACAGGCAGACCTGTTAGGTCTTGCAGGTTGATTACTATCTCCGATTATAATCTCATCCAATCCTACTTTGTTAAAGACAGGCTATGATCTCATCATAATGATGATGATATATGTTAATAGCAACTTTAGCCACAAAGATGCCCCAGCCACCGCCGCTTCCTCTTTGGCTATAGATCAGAAGCTTGTCGGATGCTTTCTGTTTGCTTTCCCTCCCCTATCAGTCACAATATGAGTCAGTGTTTTAAACAAAGCAGATAATCTTACTATAGCTGAATTAAAATTCATAGCACCCCTGTAAAAACCTTTGTCTGAGGATTCTAGAACTTGTAGCTCCCATAAACAATAGATGCATTATTAAATATATGTCTCAAACCCTTGGGATTATGTAGAAATAAACCATTTTCTATCCCAACTAAAGAGAATCTAGAGAAGTAGACGCGTCATGTGATAAAAGCATGTGGCCTATAATGGCAGATGTGGCTAGGTTAGATCAAACATAAACCTCAGTAGGAGAGGCAGCTTCATCATTTGTGTCCATCCAAGACAAGAGCATAAGCTTCCCATTGACATTCTCTGTTACGGTTGTCTGATGAAAGGCGGCCTTTCCCGGTGAGCCTAGGACAATGATGGTGAAAGAAGAGGGATGTGAGCTTCAAGAGACCTTTAATTGGGCTCCTGTCAAACATGTTAGGGAGGATGATGGTTCTTTTGCTAATTTAAGAAAGCCTTGTTTAAACATTACCAATATTATAATATTTGTGTTATTTGTGAACTGCAATTTTTGTTGTACTTGATTATTTTAGCCTCTTGCATATATTTTCAGAGATATCCAAACAAAGGCTGAGTTTTAGGTAGAGATGCATTTATTCCATACTATTTGTCCAAATACTGCATCCTCCACAAAAGAATCCAGCCAGATATTGAAATCAATCCAAACCCTATTTCACATATTCAAATATAAGAATTTTTTTTAAAAAATCATTACGTTCAACTGTATAGTCAAATGACTAAGAGATTTGGATTCAGTTCAGATGAACACAGAATCCTACATTCAACGCATCCCTGATTTTAAGGGACCCAGCAAATTATAGTGTACATTTGACTGTAATACTTATTCAGGTTGGTTAAATCTAGGCTAGATTATATAGACTGCATTGCATGCAGTAACCCTATTACAAGTCCCTTTCATTAACGGATACATTGATTATACTGTACATTCAGACAAACAACGACTGAATAAGTAACTTGGGGTTGAGACATGTAACCTGATGATACATACAAGGCAAGTGGTAGTAGAGATCAGAGACATCTGATTTTTAACATGGTGGGACCCTGCTCAAGTTTTAGTGTCCCAGTGGAAACACCTTCTGTGGTCTATGGGAGAGATTATTGCTCTCTAGACTGATTATTAGGTTTTGGTCATTTTTTAAAGCAGAAGCTCAGATGAAATATGAAATGGAAGCTCTATAGCACATGTTGAATGCATCCATTTATTCAGCTGGAGTGGACAATCAGATCACAAGAAGTGTTGCCCCGCTGTATACCAGGTTACAGGATAACCCTTGTAATATCTGTGGGTGTTTTTGGTCCATCATGTAATGGGTATCAAGAGGAAAAACAACCCAGCAGTTATGGTGTATTCATTGTACTGCTTTCTCTTGTGGTGATGTGTGCTGGATTATGTAGTTCTCACCCCTGTGTGTCATGATGGCATAATGTGTGCCATTTTTACTATGACATTTGCAGTTTATTATCTTTGCTCTTCTATTACTTATGATTGCACCCTTGTGGAACATAGTTATTCAGGCCCAGCAAGTCGCTGCTCCGTACAGCTTTCAGTGTGGTGTATGTCAGAGGTTCAGAGAGATGAAGGACAATGCCAAAGTGACTGACAAAGTAGCTGACATACGAGTCATCACCAGGGACCAACCAAAGAACCCTTTAAACTGGAACATCATGCTTGAAATGGCCATTCCTTCTCCTGTCCCCTGCAGAGCTCCTCACAGTGTCAGACTGGCCCTCGGGGATACCAGGAAAACTCCCGGTGGGCGTAGGTGTCAGTGGTCCCTCCTGCTGCTAAACATTTGTCTTATTTCATGGCCATTCCTTATTTCTATGAGAACAAAGAGGCTTAATAGATGAAATAATAGATTATAGTATGTAAAGAAAAGAGACTAGGAGACTAGAGGTTGAGTGAGGAGAGGAAGAAAATAGTACTGAGAGTAGACCCAGAGTCTGAAGTTTTTTGGTGGGCCCTTGGTCTAAGGATTTTGGTGGGCCCCTGGTGTCCCAGTCTAACACTGGCTCCTCATTAATCTGTATATTCAGCATTTACCCTAGGTTGCCAAATATCACATAGACCCCCTTGGTTGTAGATAAATGTACAAAGGGCTTATCATACTGTGTAACAATTATTAGTTATTTGCAGTATACACATCAGAGGTGTCCTCTCAGTACCTGCAGTAAAGATGTTGGTAGCTGGAGGGCTGCATATTAAACCTCATATATAAAATGTCTCCCAGGTGGGAGCCCAGTCTGGATAAATTTCGATTTGGTTGGGACCAGCCTTGATAGCAGAGGCCTTGAGTCTTCTTTGCACTTTCTGTACATCACAGCAAGGCATCTTTGTTTGCTCAGAATATTTGCAGATGTCTGTAATGCATATTCATCACGCCCCATAGCCAAAAGGCATGACTGCAAGCAAAGTCCTAAGCACATTTCAGCAGGCGCTTGTGTGGTCTCTTCCCATCTTTCCATCAAACCAACCATTAGCTCATTCACCTGATGACAGTTGTACAAGTGCAAACATTACCTGTGGGATACCCTAATTGCTGTGACGATTGAAAAAAAAATGCCCTGCCAGTTATATATAAAAGTATATGCAATGTGCACCTCCCACTAAAAACAGGCAATCTTTTCTATAACTCCAAATCATAGCTCAGGCTTTAGTAAAGATGTCATTACCAGCTTTATAAAAGTAATTAGTGGTTTTTACTTCGGCACTCTCTTCCCATCTAATCCTTTCTTTGAACTTCTTAAAGCCGGTGCCCTTTTGTGGCAAAAACCACCGTAGCATAGCTGGGCCACACTAAGGTGAAACACATGCCTACTGTGGATTATATATATCCCCCAGGATGAGATTTTAACCCCCATGCGATGTTTCATTAATTTCTTGGAAACAGTTAAATGAAAAATATTACAGGGAAATGTCACAGTCTTGCCCTCTAAATCACCCACAGTATAAACATCCATGGCATTATTTTCTATTTACTTATTGTTCATACATCATATACAGGTACAGTATGGGATCCATTATCCAGAATCCCTTTATATAGAAAGCTCCAGATTATGGGAAGCCAATCTCCCATTGAAATAATTCACATTTTAAAAAATGATTACCCTTTTCTCTGTAATAATAAAACAGTACCTTGTACTTGATTCCAACTAAGATATAATTAATCTTATATTTGGAGGCAAAAGTATCCTATTGGGTTTATTTAATGTTTAAAGGGATACTGGCATGGGAAAATGTTTTTTTTTCAAAATGCATCAGTTAATAGTGCTGCTCCAGCAGAATTCTGCATTGAAATCCATTTTTCAAAAGAGCAAACAGATTTTGTTATATTCAATTTTGAAATCTGACATGGGGCTAGACATATTGTCAGTTTCCCAGCTGCCCCCAGTAATGTGACTTATGCTCTAATAAACTTCAGCCACTCTTTACTGCTGTACTGCGAGTTGGAGTGATAACACCCCCTCCCCCCAGCAGCCTAACAAAAGAACAATGGGAAGGTAACCAGACAACAGCTCCCTAACACAAGATAACAGCTCCCTGGTAGATCTAAGAACAGCACTTAATAGTAAAAGTCCCACTGAGACTGATTCAGATACATTAAGTATGAGAAATAACAGCCTGCCAGAAAGTAGTTCCATCCTAAAGTGCAGGCACAAGTCACATGACCAGGGGCAGCAGGGAAACTGACACTATGTCTAGCCGCATGTAAGATTTCAAAATTGAATATAAAAAAATCTGTTTGCTCTTTTGAGAATTGGATTTCAGTGCAGAATTCTGCTGGAGTAGCACATTTAACTGATGCGTTTTGAAAAAAAACATGTTTTCCCATGACAGTATCCCTTTAAATGATTTTTTAGTATATAAATTAAGGGGGCTATTTGTTAAATCTCGAATTTGCCACATGTACTTGCATCCAAAGCTACTCCTTGCACTCCCTTATAGTTGTGCTCAGTGCCGGTGCATCCATATAACCAGTCTAAGGTTCTCATTAAATTCATTTTCACTTTTTTTCTGGGCTAATAATTATGAATGCATTGATAGCATTTTTATATAATTTGATTCTAGCTGTATCACAATGCATCACTTTTGTATTGGGACATCACATTTCTGCTTGCGCCCTGGATGCACAGGAGCTGCTGATTGGTCTTCATTCAGAGTTATGATAGACATATGATAAATTCACTTCCTTTTGCTTATAAAGACCTCCAATGCTTTCTCCTTGCACAATAACCTGCCAAGATGTAGAACTGAGAGGCAATAGGATTTTTTTGGAGAAAATAAATCTGAAAATGTATCTGTAGTATTCAAAGAACATCCGCTATTAATTTTTGCCTACATCCCTAAATATTCACAGTAGAAATAATTAGTTTTATTATAATTAAAATCAATATAATTATGCACAAATAAATGAAACTGTCACTTCAGGTTTTCTTAGCTAATACACAGTGTGGGCAGGTTTTTTTTGCTTTATATTATTATATTTTTTTGTCCTTATTATGGAATTTGTCATACTCTAGCCCTTTAAATAGGGAAAAGTTTAATTAAGGGTTTGGTCTGAAATGAAAAAAAAAAATCCTTGGACTAAACTGTCAGAATTAGTGAACTGAAACCATTATACCTGCCAAGAACTCACAGGAGCTTCTAAGTACAACCAGCATGTTCATTATTTCATTCCTAGGTTGGATTCAGCTTGGAATTTATGTTTTCCTTTTAAGAATTATAGTTTAACTTCGCTGAGGTATGAGCACCTCTATAGCCAGTCTGTGCACCTTCAACATCAGTGATTGCTTCATTATTTACCCATGGTTTAGTGACATGCCTCATGTGAAACCATAACCTTCTGCATATTGACATCTAGAACAGCAGATAATGGTTTTTGACGCATTGCAGGATGTGTTTTGAATTTACAAATATGACAAAAAAAATTTTTGTTTATAGTGTAATATCAAAAGGGTAATTTATGAATGCTGTAGTAACCTGCTTGTGCAGAGTTGGACTGGGGGGGCCGGGGACGACTGGGACTGCTGTCCTAGGGCCCCCCTCCGACCCCCGATCCCCTACTGTGATGCGCTGAGCCACTCCGGCGCCACACGCATGCGCAAACGTGGACACTCGTGCGCATGTGCAGATGGCGATGCACGGCTCTGAAGAATTTTTTTTATAACTCAACCCCAATATTGGGAGAGGGGGTCAGTCCAACACTGTGCTTGTGTAGACATTTTGGTTAAGGGCATTCCTGATGTTTTGCCATTGCCTTATGATTAATATTTCTGTCTAAGCTTCCTGTCTAAGCTGAGAGCAAGAATGAAGCAGGTCCTGCTATGTTCTAATAAATGTACCTTAAGTTTCTGTCGTTTTCATACTGCTTCACCTGAACTAACACAGTAGAATCATTTAATCATTGCTAGCCAAGCAGTATATCACAAATGCATTGCAGTATACAATGTGCAATTCCCAGACACAAATCACCATGTTTTTTACATGGAATTCAGCAAAGGAAAAACACTTTTGTAACAAAGAGCAAAGAGATATAGCACACTAAAGGTGTTGAAAAGTTTGTTAGGCAGAAAAATCTGTGGGTGTGGAATTGTTAAATTTAGGAATTTACAAAGAACAGATCAGCCATTAATACTAGAGAAATTCAATTTTTACTTTTACTACTACATATGGTGAAATGTGAATTTTGTATTTCTCTGCCAGGGGAGATAATTTTTAAGATAATTCAGGGTACATATAATTCGTTTAGTATCAGAAATATTTTAGTTTTTTTCTGTTTTCACTCAATAAAATGTTAGAGTAAAGAGATTGTACAGCCCAAACTGTAGACAAATACCGCAGCTTAATCTGAAGGCTGTACATGAGGGATCTGGAACAGTCTCCAAAGATTTAGATTTTCTATGAACATTATTAATCTTAAAGCAGGCACTAATTAATCTGAAATAGATTAAAAATAGCTACAAAGAACACATAAGGCATTTACTCCAAAAGTTTCCAGGAACACATATGGCTGATACATTGCCAAGACGCCATGGTGATGTCAATGCTAGAGCCAGAACAAAGAGAGATGTTGATGAAGAAGATTAAAGAAAGGCATTGCGGGGGGGGGGGGGTATTATTATGAATGTTAAAAACTAAAAAGAAAAAACGTTTTTTTACTATGAAATCTGAATTTTTAGTGAAAAAAAACTCGAGTTCTATTATACCCCTGAGGCTGCAAAAAGTCAGAATCCGAAAATCTGCCATCTCAGACCTGCCACAGTTGTATATAAGTCAGTGGGAGAGGTCTCTATCCTATTTGGAAATTTCTGTGTTCTGTGCTGGAATTAGCCTGAAAATCCAACTATTTCTGGCTTTTCGGGCAAAAATCCAAAAAATGCGGGCTTTTCAGGGAAAAAGCCTGAAAAAATCCAGCAGTTCGGGAAAAAAATTGTGTGATTCTGGTTTTCACTCAATTTTATCGAGTTTTTCACCGATCCAATTAAGTCAAGCTTTTTTAATAATAAATAAGGTCAAATCATGGATTCTAGTTTGGTCTGACTTTTTTTAACTAAATAATCAGAAATAAGATTTTGATAAATAACCTGCTGCAAGAAACATTTTTGGAAGCTTAGAAAAGTTACAGTTAATATTAGAATAGCAGCAGGAATGCAGGTCTTATTGGGCCCTTATTTGGTGTTGGCCAGCGCCAGGTTTAGCTGTATAGATTAGTACATGTATGGAAGTATGGAACCTGTTATCCAGAATGCTTGGAACCTGGGGTTTTCGGATAACGTTCCTTTCCGTAATTTGGCTCTTCATACCTTAAAAGCCTAGCAGACAATTATGTAAACCCAATAGACTGGTTTTGCATCTCATAAGGATTAATTATATCTTAGTTTGGATCAAGTACAAGGTACTGTTTTATTATTACAGAGAAAAAGTTTTGGAGCTTTCTGGATAACGGGTTTCCGGATAACAGATCCCATACTCGGACTAGAGAACCTTGCTTGTGTGGCTCACAGCACTCTTGGTCTTTAAACTGTCATTTTATTCTCCTGTACCCTGTATATGTATTATATGTTATTATAGGGCCAACATAGTACCCATCCATGTTGTAGTCTCCCCTCTGGAAGTGCAGGTGAAAGACATACATGTAACATTTTTATAAGCAGGTTGCTTGAAATAAATACCATGGCATGTCCTTGTATCTCACTAGGCAGCACTTGATAAAGGGGAACTGTCGCTAAAATGAAAATTTAATATAAGCTTCATCATACTGATATAAGAAACTTTCAATATATAATCAATTATATAAAACATATAATTATTAAAAATTCTATATCTGAATTAAGCAAGTTTATCTTCAGTATTTCAGGACGTGTTTCTCTTCATTCTGTCTTCATGATGGAGTTGGGTGTCAGATTTTCAGTGACAATTCCATCCAATATATCTTTTAGGGGTGACTTCCATTCCTAGCAGAGCTATTAGAGCTCATTTAAATAACTGATTCCAGTACAAAATAACTCAAAATAACTGACTTTGGCACAAATTTTGCATGTAGAGAGACAGGATTTCTTTTGACTTTAATAGAGTGAGCTCTAATACATCTTCTAGGCAAAAGGAGCCCCCTTAAAATATATATTGGATCTAACTGTCATTCAAGATCAGACTCCCAATTCCTGCATGAAGACAGAATGAAGAGAGACAGATGAGTGGGTGATAATGAAAAGCAATATGATTATTTCAGAAACAGTTCAGAATTTTTAATTGATTATATTTAAAAAATGTCTTATTTCAGTATGATGAAGCTTAAATGAAATTTACATTTTTGCATTAGTCCCTTTAAGCTTAATTGCTGTATAAGGCAGGAGTTTGCGTTAGGTGTAGTCCAAGGCAATAAGGCCATAAGCTACACTGGCATAATTTTCATGGCTGAATGATTCCCATGCTCTAAGACCGTGATCCCCAACTAACATGTTGCTCTCCGAACCCTTAGATATTGCCCCCAGCAGCCTCACAGTAGGTGCTTCTATTTGTATTCCTGACTTGAAGGCACGCTTTAGTTGCATAAAAACCAGGTGTACTGTCAAACAGAGCCTCCTTCAGGCTGCAAGTCCACACCTACCAGTAGCCAATCACAGCCCTTATTTGGCACTCCTAAGACCTTTTTGCATTTTTGTGTTCTCCAACTATTTTTACATTTGAATGTGGCTCACGCGTTAAAAAGGTTGGGGACCCCTGTTCTAAAAGAACCGCAAGTACCTTGATGTGTCTTCCTATTTCATTGCATTGTCCTTATAAAAGAGTGATTCCAATTAGCCTTGGATTCTTTTCAGACTTCCCAATGAAATACAAACATTTTTACTCCTATCATTTCTTTTAATATGATGTGCATATGAATTATTTTGTTGATTTATCATCAATCATCAATTCTCTCCATTGTCTACATCAGCTCTAGTCTGGTCTGCAAGCCCATTACGGTATTTTGTTTATCACTAGAGCCCTTTTTGCTTTAATTTCACGCATTCATCCATTACTAATTAGTATGCTGATACTTTTGCATTGGCCAGCAGAGCAGAATTAATTTTAATTGCTGGCATCTACCCTGCAGAATGGGCTGGGACAGCACTTGTAGCTATTATTGCAAACAATAATATGCATTGCAGGTAATAATAAACTGAGATTTGAAATAGAAAATAACTTTTTCACTAAGCAGCTCCCAGTAATGACAGTGCCCTCAGTTTACTCAGCTATAAAAGCATAAGATGTAATGGAAAGGGCAATGCAACCACTTATAACAATAATATGATTTATCGACAATAATTCTACAATGTGTGATCATTCACAATTGGGAAAATGTTGGGCATGGAGATAAATCCCTCTCACTTGGAGCAGAATTGCCTTCAGTAATGTTCTACAAGTTTTTGTCTGTAAAGGTGGCCATAGATGTACAGATAATATCGTATGAAACAAATTTTCGTACGATATTCGCTGCATGTATGGTGGAAAAAGAGCCGACCGATATTGGCACAAGTCGATCGGGCTGGATGGAAACTTTTGAGTGGGTGCCTTTAAAGGCACCCAAACATCAGCCATTGTTAGTGCTGAATTGTCAGATACAGGCAGAATTCTATTGTTTCGATCTGTATATCTGATGATTCAGCTCTACACGTGTGTATTGAAACAAACACTCTTTCTTGGAAAGATTTTTTCCAAGAAAGATCGCAATTGTTAAGTCTATGGCCACCTTTAGACCAAAGTTGTGGTTGTTTTACTCCCAAGTCTGAAATGTTTTTGTGCAGACTGACATGTTGTGAGTTAGCAATGCTCATGAGGCCTATCTATGTTGCAATGAAGGTACTTCGATGACTACCGTATATACCCGAGTATAAACCGAGTTTTACAGCATCCAAAATGTGCTGAAAAAGTCTACCTCGGCTTATACTCGGGTCGGATTGCAGTCACTTTTAATCATTCCTATACCAACAGTACACTTGGGGAGAGACTGCAATATCCGACAATGCCCTTTGTTGGTTATATGAAAGAATAACAGTGCGCCCTCTGTTGGTTATATGAAAGAATAACAGTGACTGCAATATCACACAGCGCCATCTGTTGGTTATATGAAAGAATAACAGTGACTGCAATATCACACAGCGCCATCTGTTGGTTGTATGAAAGAATAACAGTGCGCCCTCTGTTGGTTATATGAAAGATTAACAGTGACTGCAATATCACACAGCGCCCTCTGTTGGTTATATTAAAGAATAACAGTGACTGCAATATCACACAGCACCCTCTGTTGGTTATATGAAAGAATAACAGTGACTGCAATATCACACAGCTGTTGGTTATATGAAAGATTAGTGACTGCAATATCACACAGTGCCCTCTGTTGGTTATATGAAAGAATAACAGTGACTGCAATATCATACAGCGCCCTCTGTTGGTTATACGAAAGATTAACAGTGATGGCAATATCAAACAGCACCCTCTGCACATGGTAGTGGGACAGTGGGACAATGCACACAGTAATCCGTTTGGCAATTCTCTGTCACCATCAACTTTGCAAAGAAGTCCGGTTGATCGCTGGAGGGGTCGCTTTGGCAGAATGTGCGCTGCTTTGAGACAGGGCTGTAGTTGTGTCTAGGCTTATACTAGAGTCAATAAGTTTTCCCAGTTTTCGTAGGTAAAATTAGGTACCTCGGCTTATACTCGGGTCGGCTTATACTCGAGTATATATGGTAGATATGGTAATTTCTGTTCTTGGAGACAACCTTTACTCCTTCACACCACTTTTCCCTTACAGTATCAGGTCCTGTCTCCTCTCAGTCTTTATGCTTGCCAAGGAATGTTAGGAATCTGATCAATGTAATCAATAGCATGGAATGCATTCCTTGGTTCCATGCTAAGTGATTTACCTCCAAATGGCCTAAAGCACAAAAATCCTAGTTAATATTTATGAAGCCTGCATGCCACACGTATAGCCCACTAGAATTAATCTTGCTTGCCATTCCTGCTTTATGGCTATGGCTAATATTTTTTCCAAGCCAGTTACATCACGACATAGACAGACAACTCTTGTTTTCACTTACAATAATTTGACATTGGGCAGGAAATAGTCTGGCGCCACCGATGGAATTACACTGTCGTGTGAACATATACCTGCAGGCTAGAAGATTTTTTTTCCCCTCCAGAATGCATATCCAGAGGTTTAACAAAGAGCTTGTAGGCGCACGGTGTGTATTTATGTCTTTCTTACCCAGGTGTTTTCTCAAGGAAATAAAGCACAGGGTGTGGACGTCGGCATTGACAAATGATTGAAGTGCGTTGTTGTAATGCCCCAACTTGTCTGGGATATCTTATCCTGGCTGGCTTTTGTTTATATGTTACTTGTCATTTAGGCCTAAATATCAACATGGCTCTGCTTCTCTGCTGTGTGTACGGCACTCGCAACAGATCTTTTTATTTTTAACCAGTTCTACAGAGCAGTTCTTTTATGCAATCGTATAACAGGTGTGGGTGGCTTTTTGGTGTTGTTTTCAAGGTAAAAGGACGTAACTGCCATGTGAAGAGGTGTTTTATTATATACCCTTATAAAAAAAGCTATTGTTGTTCACCTTCCAAACACTTTTATCAGTTCAGTTGTTTCCAGAGTGTTTACCTGAAGTAAAGACTTTTTTTCAGATGCTTTCCACTTTTTATTTTTTACTGTTTTATATTTTATTTAAATTTTCTGGTGTTTCAGTCTGGCAGCTCAGTAATTCAGGTGCAGAATCTAAACTGTTACAATTTTCTACATTAGTTGATACATTTATCAGCAGCATCTGTGGAATATCAGTATTCAATTATTACAGATACCGTATATACTCGTGTATAAGCCGACCCGTGTATAAGCCGAGGTACCTAAATTTACTTACGAAAACTGGGAAAACGTATTGACTCGCGTATAAGCCTAGACACAAGTAAGACCGTTAGACAATCAGGTATAGACAGTAATTTTTGGATTTACATTACAGACATTTTTTCTACCCACACCATCATACACAGACACACACATATACTATATACACACACACTCCCCACACAATAATGACAAGGCACAGAGGAGGCAGAAAGCATGCACTGGTCTGTGTCAAACTCTGATAACATATTTTAATGCAGGGCCAGAGTTCCAGCTGCACTTTAGGAAATGCACAATACAGGGAAGCAGGTACAACAAGTGCAACAACAACTGGAGGGGCGCACACGCCCAGGTTGGGTGACAGGGTAAGCCTGGAGGGTTGCTGGGGCCTGCAAGTGAGGGAGGATCCACAGCCTGTAGTGGATGTTTCTACCGCCACATTGCTTTAAGCTGTTTGGAAAGAAAAAGTACCAGTCGTAGGACTTTGCTGCGAGCCCTCTCTTACCTGGTTTGATCCCAGTGGCACTCAGTTCGTAGGCCCAGGCTGCGGGGGACACAGGAGCCAGCATGTTGGTAAAGGTTATGAAGGAGGTTAAGGCGCGCACACCGGTCCATGCGCGTGGGACTTGTATGTGCTTGCACAAGCTCAGCGGTGCGCACAGAAATCCAGCTCCAGATCCGGTGAAATCCAAACGGCTGCATCCGGTCACTGAGGTGAGAGGTAGTGGCTCGTTTCTTAGAAGCAGGACGCGGTTTTATCTGCTCAGTTTCCTGGGGGTTATCTGCTCTGGGTTAAAGTGTGACTGCAGTGCCGGTAGCTGGCAGTCCAGCATTGTAGACCGTCTGTGTATGTACTGTATGTATGTGTGTTTTTTATCGCTGACTCGTGTATAAGCCGAGGAAGACTTTTTCAGCACATTTTGAGTGCTGAAAAACTCGGCTTATACGCGAGTATATACGGTACCTTTAATGAAACTCAAGGATTCTGCTCAGCAGGGCCAATACTAATGTGTCATTTAAGGCATCCCCCTCCCACAGCTGCTTCAGAAAGACAAAAAGGTGAAAAATGAAACTTTAAAAGTATTATAAAAACTGTAATAAATTAAATAAAAATTGGGGAATGTAATGCTTTGTTATCGCAAAAAAATCTTTGCAAACGATTGCACCCGTTAGCTATCATGTTTGTGCCATTTTTGACTGATTAAGACCTCAATGTCTTCTTCGCAAAGTTTGCGACCAAACTGCTTTTGCGAAACTTTGCAGTGTATGTAATAATATTTTGCAATCGCCAACCGCTTTTTGCAACAAAAAAAAAACTCCAGTGCAGGTGTTAATGGTTTGCAATGTGCTATTAAGATTTGCAATGCAATAATGAAGAATATTACATTGCGACAGGCAAATTTTTATTTGCAAAGTTTTGCTCTTTGAAAATTTTTTTACATTCCCCCCCCCAAGTCTACTAAAAATGATTTAAACGTTGAATAAACTCAGTAGGCTTGCTTTAAATCCAATAAGTATTATTTATATCTTAATTGGGATAAAGTACAAGATACTGTTTTATTATTACAGAGTAAAAAGGAAATTATAAAAATTTTAATTATTTGATTAAATGGAATTTGAGGGAGATGGCCTTCATGTATCCTCTGGATAACGGATCACATACCTGTAGTTATAAACAGTGCATAGAGGCGGTGCCAGGCCAAATCATTAGCGCACCCCAGGCACAGCACTGTCGCCAAACCACCCTCCCCCTGGGCATGTGCACATTCGATTTGGTGTGTGGACATGCTCACTTGGTCTCTTCAAATAATGTGCACCAGGAGGGGAAGGCAGGAATTCCTCTTCAGAAACTAGGCACAACAAGGGAGAAGAGGTACGTGCTTGGCACCCCTTTACCGTTGCCCTAGGCATGTGCCACTTCTGCCTACCTCTAGTTCCGACGCTGGTCACTTGATAAGACACAAATTTGGGTATTGCAAAAATAATACATTGATGAAATGAAAAATATAAAATAAGATAAATCTGCTTCTTTGAATATGGGATGCTTTATGGAATTAGTTTGTTGGATCTTTTTCAGGAGACTTATGTGAAGATGTATTAATTGTAGAGCCAGAGAGGAAAATTTCCCATGGAGTTTTAAATGGTGCAAGAAGTATGCAAAATAATCTGCCTCTATGGCTCAGTCATCAGATAGAGTTCAGGGAAGACTAGTGATACAGTAGTGATTGCAGTCTCTTTGCTTGCCTACTCCGAGGTTGGAGCCAAACAAAGGGAGAAGGTATGGTTGGCAGTCACCAATCAGAATACCCCGAGCTATTCCTTTCCTCCAGACCATTGAATTAACAATAAGGGGCAGATTTAATAAGTAAATTTGAATGTGAATTTTCAAATTGGTGTCAGAATTCACACATTAGAATTTGAATCCCCCAATCTGAATGTGAGATTTATCACACCTCGACCATGGAAGCAGTTTTATTTAGAATATTCACCACCTAAAACCTTCTGTGTTCATTTACAAGTCTGTTGAATCATTTGAATATGTTAATTGCCTTCTTGACATTTTCAGAGGGAAAACTCGATTCGAATTTTCAAGTCAGATCTATTCGATCGAATATTAGAAGTTCACATTTTTTCTTAAATAACCTCCCATTCAAGTTGTGAATATATTCTAATTTATTCGAGTAAAAAATAATAATTCACATAAATTCGAAATTCGACCTTGGATGAATCTGCCCACAAGTACTGTCTTATAAATAATATATCATCTTAGATAAAATTTGTATTTTAGGACATTCATTCTAGAACAAAAGTTCTCCCAAGGTTTCCCGGACCTGTTCTGTTCCCCACCACCTTCTTATGTTTGCATTGCAGCAATAATATTTAACCACTGTAATTCTACCTTAAGCGCCATTATTAGCATTTCTAAGGCTTGACAAATAATGTGATGTTTTTAAACGCCTGTGAAGGAATGAATGAAAGACAATATCGTAGGTTGTGTGAGATGTATGATATTCCATACAGTTTATAACCTGAAATGACTTGCCAGTACTACGGCTCATTGAAATACACTGCACAGCCCTTGTGTACTGAACCCTCTGTTGATAATCTTATTCTTGCACATCCTGTGCAGACGTCATAGACTCCATGCTCCTGTTACTGTTTTTATGGCACTGAACATTCAGCAAAGGCTAAATGTAACTGGATGCCAGTTCCAGTGCATGCCAGTCAATGGAGTAGGCTAAAAATACATCGCTTGGGTTGGCTTTCTAGTCTTTGTGTGAGCACCAGTTTCTGCTGCTGTTTAGAAACCTGGCATTGTTGGGGTCACAGTTAAAGGGAATACAACTCTCATATATTTGTGCTTAGAATAAGAGATACCTTTGCAAGATATATGAATGTCTATGCATGCTATGAACCAACATATGTGATCATCCCTGTTGCTGCTTGGCTTGGCTTTTGCAATGACCAACATTTCTTAGAGGCCACACCACCTTGGTTTCTTGTAAGTGGACTATCAAACTGTCTGAATTCCATCCTTCCCATCGTAAATGCCATTTAAGCTTTACACTGATCCCATCCATTCCATACTGATATAGAGACGGCCTTTCTCATATGGAGTAGCTGTCCACACACCTTATACAATGACTTTGTATGGTTAGGATTAATCACTGGCATGTCCCATCCAGTAACTGAAAGATTTTATGGCATACATACGGACAGGCCTGCTGAACTGAGTGATAGCAAAAGGAACTGATCATCATTCCTGAAATGCGCTGAAGCATTAGCCTTTAACCCTTGTGGTAAAAATCGAATTCTTTATTCATCCCAACAAAGGGTTTTCTGCAGGAGCATTTGCCATGTGATACGAGTCAGATGCTGAGATTATCCACCATCAACTGTAATATTGAGACAGAACTTTTGCACTACTCATCTGGGTATTTTAATCTACAGGTATGGGACCTGTTATCCAGAATGCTCAGGACCTGGTGCTTTCTAGATACCAGATCTTTCTGTAATTTGGATCTTCATACCTTAAGTCTACTAGAAAATCATGTAAACATTAAATAAACCCAGTAGGTTGGTTTTGCCTCCAATAATGATTCATTATATCTTAGTTGGGATCAAGTAGAAGGTACTGTTTTATTATTCTAGAGAAAAAAGGGAATCATTTTTAAAAATTTGGAATATTTTGATAAAATGGATTCTATGGAAGACGGCCTTTCCGTATTTTGGACGTTCTGGATAATGGATTTCAGGATGACCGATCCCATATCTGTATTATTATTATTATTATTATGCCATTATAGGCCATAATCCAGATTTTCATGGCAATCGGACATATCCAAAGAGTAGGATACAATAGAACTATATATAAGGTTAACAAAAGCTGTCTGTAGATGGTGTGCTTTTGGGAGCACTATTACCTCTGCTGAATTAAGCAGTATGGCAGCTTTCAATGAGAAAGTATTTTATGTAATCGATAATGTATATCTTTGAAGTGTGCCGTCTATATAATATTACAGTTTTTCAAAGTACTGTATGAAGTTTCCTTGTAAGAGCATTTTCTGATGGTATAGATAGAGACACTGAAAATATAATCCCCACTGAAGTCCTGAAATGATATACAGCTAAAAGGGCAAATGCAAAGCTATTTTTCATGTGGAAGATAAAGAAATCAGTGATGCATTTCCCTGTCTTTTCACGAAAAGCTTAATTGGTATAAAGAAGGGAAAAAAACCTAATTGTATTTCATGTGTTCCTTTTCCGGCTTTAGCTGATAAAACTTTTTTCATTATTAATTTTCCAAAGAATTCAGGGTAGCTGTGCATGCATGATTGGCAGCTGACCTAAATGGGACGTGCACTATTCATGGTTTCTCTTGCTTTTGCTAAGAACAATTGTTGTTGCCTTGGAACCTTGGAAATGGGAAACATATATACAGTATATATTTAGATAGATAGATAGATACTGCTGGTTGGGTTTCATTATAATAATCAATGCCAGGGGGCTAAAACAATAACAGTAAACACGTGTGGAACTTCATTAACATTGGCCCATGTTCAGGTCCCTTCAAAGGCCCAAGATACAAAGGCGCCAGATACAAATTTCCTGGCTAGCCCAATCGACAAGCCGACCGATATCCAAGTCTTCTGCTGATATTGGTGGGCATGTCTCCCAATAATACACGCACTGAATATTGTATGAAAATTAGTTTCGTACAATATTATTGGTGCGTCTATGGCCACCTTAAGTTCTCAGTGTGTGATAACATTTACCCCTCTGATCTTTGCCTTCCAAAGTTGGCCTGGTAATTCCACCTCTATGACTGTAAATATGTATTATAGATACTGGGTTGCCTGTTGGTCAATACGCAAATGACCAACGTGTTTAGTTGTACATCTTATGTCTTTGTAATAATGTTATAAGTTTTATTTACTTAAACACCTACTCATGAATCTGTATGTGCCTACCACAACTTTCTGGGGTATGTACATCCAGACTCCATGTTTCCATTGGTAAGCTTTATCTTCTTATACGCTGTATGAATCCTTTTAACTTTGCCTTTTGGTTAACCATCACTCTTTACCGTTTCTGTGTCTCGTTAATTATACTGTAACTCCTGTGTAAGAATTTAGAGAACATTTGCTCAGGGCTGAAGATGCAACAGCTATAGAATAGCCAGGAATTCAAGTGCACTGCACAGTACTGTAATATTCAACCCATGGCTGCCAACTCCTGACCTGGCTGTCCCACAAGAGGTGAATGCTAGCAGTCTTGGCATTCTGGTTATTTTGGTGAAGATCTACAGATAAGAATATGTTTTTGCAAAATTGAGGACATTGTTGTTATGTATTAATATGTACTGTATAATCATGTATGCTGTTCTCAGTAGATTCAGCTGTCTAACTTGAAGTTTCTGTAAGGTAAACATGTTTTTGCTTTTTATTTTATTTATAGGAGGGAATAAGCTAAAGAATCAGAACTTCCGGCTGAACTGGGCTTGGATTTCCATAGAGAAGGAATACTATTTGGTGAATGAAGAGGCCAAACATTTAGAGGTTATATTGAAGCGTAGAGGGTACTTAGGAGAAACATCATTTGTCAGTAAGTAGAATTTCTGCCATATTGTTTATTTATTGGTATGATACATATATTGTCCAACTGAGGACACATTCTGTCTGCTAACGATGGTTTTCACCCTTTTTGAGTTAAATCCACCTTTACGGTACACCATTTGGTTGTACCATAAATGTGGCCCACTTTAGGTCATAACATAGTAACAGAAAATGTTGTTCAGTCACCTTGATATAGCTTTATTACTAGTTATAAATCTAGAAGTCCTGAGGATTAAATGTTCACCTCGAAAACTTTATGGGCCTTAAGGTGGAGCTTCCAGAAGCATCTAGAAGAACATATCAGTGTTTGCCCAATATTTATGGCTGTTACAAATTACAGTTTAAATGGATGCTGTAAGTTCAAAACCAAAGTAGGATATTGTTTTCTTCCAGAGAGTTAATGGATGTAACTAACATGCAATGTGTTGGCCAACCTAGCAAAATGCATGGCAATTATATACATATTTTTGATATAAGACTGGTAGCAATGGACAGCTGCCAATGAGTGCATGTTGAGAATACTTGTTACTCTGGGGCCACCACTGTAGTACTTGCCCGAAAAAACATGATAACATATAACATATAAATGCAGATTAAACTCTGGTTTTGTGGCTGCCATATTGGAAGACCCCCCCCCCCTAAAGAGCTGTAAATTGCTAGAGAAGGTTTATCACGGCTTAGCCTGTGTTCCCTGAGGTGCCGTTCCAGTTGGCTAGCAAATGAGCATTTGTAGATATTAGAGAAGTGGAAGGAAGCAAAGATCAGCAAGAATGCAATGCTTGCCAGGAATTCTGCTGTGAACTGATTTCGTCAAGTAGTGACATACCCCCTGATTCCCTGAAATAGTCTACTGTATTTATTTTTCAGACTTTTTGGCAGCCAGAGCTGATACAAGAGGTGTTGAAAACTAATCAGTATCCAATGAGCCAAATGGTAGAAATGAACACACTATCATGTTATACAGCCTGACATTTATTTTTGGCTCCTGCTGGGTGTTTTTCAACAAATTCTGTTAACGGGGTGATTCACCAGTCACAGTTCCTTTCATGATCACTCCGGGAATCGGAGAAGGAGAGAGCGGCTGCCTCGTAATCTGTTATTGGAGATTTTTCTTCTTCTAAACTTAATGCTGATTGGCATTTTCTCCAGTTTGAGCATTGTATAGGGGCTGGGCATTTCTAATGCAGGAAAGTACATAAATATGTCACAGCAGGTCAGCTCCTGAGAGCTTTAAGGGCACACACCAGGTACATAATCTCCACTTCACTGTGCCTGTAGTTCTAATGGGAGGAAGCAGTGGAAAACATGATCATCTGCTTATAAGCCCCATTTATCAGCAAAAAATACAGCTCCTTATGTTTTAGGCTTCTATTCCAGCCCGAGGCCAACACACAGCCCTCTGTCCCCTGAAAATGAGCAATATACAGTATTAAAAGCATTTTAAGAGGGGTGGGGGAATACCCTCTTCTCACGTGTGTCTAAATGTAAAGGAATACTTGGAAGGAAACCAAGTTTATAGGATAAGGGGCCTATTTAGTAACATTCGGATTTCCTTTTTTTTTCCCGAATCGTATTTTTTCTCTAAAAATTCAAGTTTTTTAAAAAAGTTTCTAAATAAAACACAAAAAACTCTAATATAAAACTTCTCCAAGTAAAAACAGTTGAGGTTCTATTGAAGTCAATGTGAGCTGCATTGATCCTATTGGGCTTTTTTTTTTAGCCATTCATACTTTTAGAGGTTTTCGGGGGGTTTTCCCGCTAGTAATTATATGAAAAACTCAGATTTTTTGAGGTTTTAGAGATATTTGTATTTTCTGTACCAGCTTTGGGAAATCCTACTTGTCTCTTAAAGGGGTGGTTCACCTTTCTGTTAACTTTAAATGTGATGTAGAGCGTGATATTCTGCGACAGTTAGCATGGTATATATGTATTTATATATATATACTCCTTTGTTGTCAGTTAGGTAGCTATTTTTAAAGACAAAAGTGTAGGTGAAATCACAAAATGAAATAGACACTATATAATAATCAACACTAATATTAATAATCGATAAATAAATACAAAAAAGTGATCAAATTTGATTGCATTGTGTTTAGCATCACTTTCTTATTTACAAACCACAATAACCCCTATTCTAACATATTTCAACCCTCTCTTGCCTAAAGGTATTGGTACTGTTGATGGGACGGCAGAAAAGGATAAAGACTTCAGAGGGAAGGCTCAGAAGCAAGTGCAGTTCAATCCCGGACAAACAACCGCAAGCTGGAGAGTACGCATTCTGACTGATGGCGAATACGAAGAGTCTGAAACATTCCAGATTGTTCTGTCGGAGCCTGTTATGGCTGCTCTTGAATTTCCAGAAGTTGTCACTGTGGAAATCGTTGACCCTGGAGATGGTAAAAGCTACTTTCCAAGAGTGATACTGTTATATAACATTAGATCTCCAGTATACCTTAATGACTTAAATTTGGATACGCCATATTTAAAGGGAAACTCCACAAAAACATAGCTTGAGCTTTTTGAAAAGTAAATACAAATGCAAGCAACTTTGCAATATACATCAATTGAAAAATATGCAGACTTTTCATAATATTTAATGGTTTCTGACAGTTCCCTAAGCCTAGCCCCCTGTTCTCCTGCTGATCTGTCTGACTACTTTGCTAAGATGGCTGACTACTGTAACTTTGTATCAACAGTCAGCTTTCTTTAGACTGCATCCTCCAAACCCCACAATTCCCTCCACACGTGATTTCAATAAGGAAAGGAACATCCCAGTGCAATGCATTGTGGGTTATGTAGTTCCTGCATGATGTCTGTAAACTGTGGAGAAGTTGTTACAATTAGTAACATCAGTGTTTAGTCACTCCTTCCCTGCCAGTAATGATGCAGAAAGAGAACTCTTAAACTGCTGGATTTCAGCCTAGAAAATGGAATTTATTCATATTTTTTGAAACTGTAATGGGTATATTAGGGGTTTCTGTGTTACGTGGCCTCTTTATCAAATTTTGGTTGATTGAATTGTATGAAAAATCTATATATCTTTCTCACTTTGGCCATCGTTATATTCACAAATGAAAAACATAGGGAATATTTATTTAGTAAAAAACTGTTTCAGTGGGTGCTTTGAATTCACTTTTAGAATGATGTAGACAGTGATAATCCCAGACAATTTGCAGCTGGTCTTTGATTTAGAATGATATAGCTTGTTGTCCAGCATCTCTCCAGTTTGGAATGTCAGCAGTTACAGTATGTGGTTGCTAGCGTGAAATTTAATCTAGCAACCAGCCAGTGGTTTGAATGAGAGCCAGTTGAAAATGTGTTAAGAATAGGACATTCTATATAGCATACTAAAGAGGTAAAGTACATATTTAAATCTGAGCCGTTGTGCATAGATCAGAAGGCAGGAGAAAGCCTTTTGAGCTTTCAGTATTATAAGAAGTAGTCATATCTTTAAGGGGTTGGTTCTCCTCTAAGATAACTTTTAGTATGTTATAGAATAACTGCTTCTAATCAACTTTTCAATTTTCTTCATTATTTATTTTCCATAGTTTTTAATTATTTGCTTTCTTCTTCTGACTATTTCCAGTTTTGAAATGGGGACACTGACTAAAAAACAATTGCTCTGTAAGGCTACACAATTATTATTAATATTGCAACTTTTTATTATTCATCTGTCTATTCAGACCCTCTCCTATTCATGATCCAGTCTCTTATTCAAATCAATCCTTGGTTGTTAGGGTAATTTGGACCCTACCAACCAGATTGATGAAATTGCAAACCGGAGAGCTGCTGAATAAAAAGCTAAAAAACTCAAAAACCACAAATAATAAAAAATGATTTCAGATGATTGTCTCAGTATCACTCTCTGCATCATACTAAAAGTTAACTCAAAGGTGAACAACCCCTTTAAATTTGAGCCCTTGTATATGCATCAGAAGGCTAAGGAGCTAAAAAGTAGTCGTATTCTTAAAAATGCATTATACTACTGTGCACAGTTCTAGAGTTGAATTAATAGAAGAGGGTATTTAACTGATTAAAAACTATAAAAAAGACAAGTTATTCAGGATAGTGGTGTTTTACTGGGTTGTAGTAGGAGCACATAGCACAGGACTAAGGAACAGAGATTGCAAAAGAAGACTAAGCACTAAGCAGAGCATTTACAGCCCTGGCTGGCCCCAGAGAAAAGCATAAAGAATGAAGTGTCATGTTTAGAAAGCTGCAGATGGACTAGTTTACGTAAGGTGATTCATGTAAAGGCTTTGGAGTGAAGAAGTGATAAAACAAGAGAGAAGATAAGTGATAAAGAAGGCATGCCTTGGCACCCAGCCTACTCGGCATCTGTTTTTTATTTCTGCACTTGGATCAAGACAAATGCCAGAATCCCATCGGGCGAGATTAGAAGATGTAGAAGGAGATGGGGCTGTTTTACGCTACAGTTTGTGATGATGGCTGCTAGGGAAGCTATATCCTCCCCCCAAAGCTGTTGCTCATCATAGTCAGACAGCCGACTGCTTCATATTGTGAGATGTCGTTCATCAACAATTGAGGGGATCATCTATACCAGTTATGGGTGGGCAAATGGCAAGAGGTTGTCTGATTGAGCGTTATGAGCATCCCACTCATAGCAACGTCTGTAGGACTGGGAATCCCCTCACTTCTTTATACTTTCCAACACATCGGGCAAGAGAAGATCTGCTGAGTGGTGGATTAGTCAATATACAAATGTGGAGAAGACAGTTGACATAAGGGTTAGAAGCAATAGTTGTATATTATATACAGATGAGTACCCCGCGTCATTAATGGGATGGTTCACCTGTAAGTTGGTTCACCTGCCAGGCAATCCCAAAATATTATTTTGCTAAACTACAACTCCCTGAATTGACCTGTTGGCTATCCTTGTTAGTTTATATTTCACTTACATCTCAACCCTGCTGATAGATAGAATCGATTTTAAAAGCTCACGCTGAGCAACCAAAGAATTTGTGATATTAGCAGTGCTTGTCACCTCCCACATAACATGTGTTTCCTTTCAGCACTTGCCCAACTGCATTATCAGCCCGGGGGCTTCTCACATCAGAGACCTCCAGTTTATTTACAGATCTCAGCAGTGCTGTGAATGATGGCCTTTCTTTCATTGTGTAATCATCCATTACGACCCAATTACCCATCGAGGAACACTCAGAGTTAGCGTAATGGGGACATTTTAACATTCCCTCGAATATATTTTTGTTCTTGCAAGCCAAAAATGCTATTTCATATACACTGTTAAAATCAGTGAGATGTGGGTGGGTCTGAAAACGTAGTTAATCATGTGTTTTATTACAAAATGCTGTTGGCTTATATGTGGAAAATTTGCATTGTGGTTAAAAAAACATGGCACCTGTGTTCATAAATGAGCCCTAAATGAGCTATGGCATTTGTTTAATGGGCTGGTTTTAAAATGTGTGTTTATTTACACACGCGTGCAGCTTACAGCAGAGCAGTCCTAGGGATATGGCAGATAGGGGCAGCTGCCATTTGCCCTGACAGTCAGTGGTGGATCCAGTTCTGAATGCACATTCAACTGCTTATTAAGGGAGGGCACACTGGATAGCTTGCCCTGGCCCATCAACTTCCCTGCTCAAATGAACATTGTGATAACTGTGCAAGGCTAGTGGATCAAGGGCAATGGGAAGCAGTTACATTATTGGGATACACACTTTGCTTGCAGTATAGTTTTAGAGTGGAGAGGAATGGAAATACATCAGACATCTTTTGGCAATGATTAGATACCCTGGATTAACAGCAGCAGTGATAGTCCAAGATAAGTGACTTGTAACTACTGATAATGTAAGGATCCTTGTAAGGATGCAATATCATTGCATCTTTGCAGAATAAAAAGAGGGCTGTTGTGATCACATACTTACCTCCAAATTACTTGGATAGAATATAAAACACCCTTCTTCAACTCGAATGGATCATGGGTCTTTGACTCGTGATCGATCAGTTGCATAAATAGAAGGTTGTTCCTTGTCCGGCCAATTTTACACTGTAAATTAGAAAAGTAGGTTCTTGAACAATGACCAGTGCATCAAGTTCTATGAAATGGGAAGGGAAATCCAGCAACACACCAAGTTAATTAATACTAATTATGCCCTATGCTAAAACAAATGTAAAAAAGGGTTTTAATCTCCAACCCCCACATAGAAGTAATTCTGCTGTGAAATACTTGATTCACTACAACAAGGATAGATATTTCGAGCCTAAAGGATGACCGTATTTTGCATGTTTTGGTTTTACATCCAGTTCAGCCATTTACAGTGATCTTTTCTATTTTTCTGCAGAGTCAACTGTGTTTATCCCAGAGCCAATTTACAAAATTGAAGAAGACATTGGGGAGCTGTTTATTCCGGTCCGGAGACGTGGAGATTTGAACCAGGAAATGATGGTTTTGTGTTATACACAGCAAGGTAAAACTTTACCTGCCTGACCCTTTGATATAATCTCTTTCATGGAAAGGGCAATGACACATAGGACTTTGTGCTATAAATGTTAATTCTCAGGCAACGAAACATTTGAAATGCCTTGTCATTGCCCGCAATGTAAGTCACCACAAGTCATGTAACTGTTCAAAATTGCCCCCAATGTTATTATGGAAAGATTATGTTATATGCAGATTTTACCCGCAGTGATTAACATTGCATACAATGATACTGTGTTCCAAATGTTTTGTTCCCCATAATTTAACCCAGGTGGCAAAAGTGCCTTGTGCCTCAGTTCAGCTGTACCCATAGACCAGGGGTCTCCTACCTTTTTTTTAAACGTAAGCCACATTCAAATGTAAAAACAGATGCAGAACAACATAAGCATAAAAAAATGCCAAATTAAGGATATGATTGGCTATTTAACAGCTGTATGTGGACTGGCAGGTCCACTGACTACAGGAGGCTCTTTTTGGCAGTACACCTGTTTTTTATGCAACGAGAACTTGCCTCCAAGCCTGGAATTTTTGCTTTAAAGCCTATGGGAGAAACATCCAAGGGGTTGGTGAGCAACATGTTGCTCATGCGCCACTGATTGGGGATCATTGGAAAAAGTCTGAAACTACCACCACCTCCACATCAAGGAGTAGCTATAGAGTTGCCTCATCTCTGTGTATCAATAGGCACAGAGCAGTTGTGTCTAAAAAATTGGGTGCACATGTCACTTTCATGCTGGAAATGACGTCAACTGGACTCGGAAAACTTTCAGTGCAATTGCGTCCAATTTATGGCAAGTACAAGTGTTAATGTTGACACCTTGGCCAACACCCACATGCGACTGCCACAACACTGGCATTTGGGGGAGGTGAATGCAACATTATGGGTAAAAAATGGCAATTTCACTTGAAATGGCACTTTGCTCACTGCACTTGTGGATGTAAATGAGCCCTCTTATCTTCCAACTAAAAACACACAAAAAAGGCTGCATATTAATAAGCTTATAATATTAGTAATAGTGGATCTAACACTGAAGAAGTATAGCCGGATCATATAGCTGGTATTAGGGATGCACCGAATCCAGGATTCGGTTCGGGATTCGGCCAAATCCTTGTGCCTGGGGAACCGAATCAGAATCCTAATTTGCATATGTAAATTAGGGACAGGTAGGGAAAGCATGTGACTTTTCATGACAAAAGAAGAATTTTTTCCACTTTTTCCATTCCTGTCCCTAATTTGCATATGCAAATTAGGATTCGGTTCAGTATTCGGCCGAATCTTTCACCAAGGATTCGGGGATTCGCCCAAATCCCAAATACTGGATTCAGTGCATCCCTAGCTGGTATATACTGGAGAATAACCTAATGCTCAGGACATTGGTGTGGAAGAAGGACACTGATGGTTTAAGATGGTTTCACCCTATAACTGAGGTCATGAATAAGAATTTACAGGCCCTAAGAAGGACGGGTGATGACAGGGTTTGAGCCCGTAGGTCCATATGCTCACGATTAGTCAGAATCGGCAGAGAATAAAGACATTTAATGAGGATGTAATCAGTGGTGTAACTAGATGTTACTGGGTCCCACAGCAAATTAATTTTAGGGGCCCCCAACATATCCAAATATATGTTGAAATTGTTCATTAATTAGGGCCTCATGGGACCCCTATATCCCTGGGCCCCCGCACGGTCTGCTTCACAATAGTTGTTCTCAGGTGAGATCCTACAATGATTCAGTGTAAGCTTTACCATTAGCCAGAATTCCTACATCATTGCTTTCTATCATAACTTTGGTGAAACTCTCAGATATCGAAGCCAAAGAGATAAGCAATCATGTTCCCCGTAACTATAAGCAATTCTTGATTATGCTTTTTGTTGTTGAGCATTTGCCTTGAAGACATATCAAAACCTGACAAATTGCAAGTATAATTTGGATTTCATTCATCTATTGCAGGAACGGCTTCTGGAACCGTCCCAACATCCGTTTTGTCATACTCTGATTACATATCGAGGCCTGAGGACCACAACAGCGTTCTGAGATTCGACAAAGGGGATCGGGAGAAAACGTGCCGAGTGGTTATCATAGATGATTCCTTGTACGAGGAGGCTGAGTTTTTCAATGTCAGTCTGAGCATGCCCATGGGTGGGAAAATTGGTTCGGATTTCCCTTCTGCTCAGATAGTCATTCTGCCAGACAAGGATGATGGTAAGTAATTATGAAATCTGATAATGATGATATCAATTTGATGCAGTTTATGTCTGTCGAAAAGGATACCTTGAATATATGTGCTGTGCATATGAGAATGTATTTCATAATATATTCAGCTGGTAAATGTTCCAGTATTTAACAGTGTTAATACAAAGAGATGCAGAGCTCACTCCCTTGGAAGTAATTTGTCTGCAAAAAGATCATTGTTTAGTAGATATATTGTATGATAAAATGTTCCCACCATGCTGAAAGTGGGGACACTCTGAATGGATTTAAATAGCTAGGTAATAGCGATGTGCAGACAGGCCCGAAACTCAGGGGATGGGCACGTTCAGGCCAACTTTCACACAATGTTTGTGGGTCACTGCCATTCCCGAGCTTCTTATTTTGCATCAGCGTCTATTTATAGGCATACGCCTGCCCCACCCCCATTTTTTGGCATCAGAGTTAGGAAGATCAAAGACAGGCCTATGAATGGAACTGCCGGGCAGGTTTGGGTGGATGTGAATTGGGAGTGAACGGGTTAGGGTCAAGTGCAGGTTGACTTGCACATCGCTACTAGGTAAGGCTTTCCACCAGATGCTTGAACATACTGTAGATGCTTGAACATTGTTTTTGAACTTTGCTCTAAGTGGGCACTTATCTTTTGGATCAGGTTCGATTAGCATCAGATTTCCAATTCATCCCACAGGACTATATAAAGAATTTTCTCAGGCAACTAAGATAATAAAAAAATGACATTTATTATAAGTGAAAATAAATCAGTCCCCACAAAAGCCTATCTGAGTCCAGTTGGGTTTAAGTCAGGGCTCTGTGCTGACCACTCAAGTTCTTCCACTTTAATCACTGCAAACCAATTCTGCATGGACCTTATTTATGCTCAGGGTTGTTAACTTGCTGAAACAGGACGGGCCTTCCCTAAATTGATTCCACAAAGAATCATGGAATAGTCAACAATGTAATTGTATGCGGTAACGCCACCTGTGTTGGCTTTGATAGGAATAGCCATTTCCAGTAATTAGAAGGGTTGTCCACATACTTTTGGCCATTTAGAGAGCCATTTCCCGTGTCTTATTTATGTGTAGGGTTTATAATGGTTTTATACACACCATACAAGACCTATACACTATTACCAGTATTCTGTGTGCATTGAGAGCCCAGCAGTATAAAGGCCTGGGCAGGGAACCTAACCGATCATTTATATTAGTATAATACACAAGAGCCATGAATATCCTTTTAAATTATATCCTTATAAACGGTGCTTAGTGATGTCATGGGTTATAATCGAAGCTTAGTGATGTCATTTCGGTCACATGACACACTGAAACGTGTGTATTATAATAAATAAAGTACCCCCTTGCAAAATACGAGGATATTTGAAGTCACCTCAGAGTTCCACGACCTTCGGCCTCGTATTTTTATGTGGTCATGGAACTCTTCAGTAACTTATAATATCCTTATATTTTACTAGAGGGGGGTACTTTATTTACTATATATTTGAAAAGCAGGCCTTTTTCTCCAAGGTTAGAGACTGGGAAGGATAAGTTGGAGGATTGTCTTCCTACTGTTTATAATAATTATAGGTTACTATATAAAAAATGATTTTCCTGAATTTAGAGCACTGCCTTTTAGATCCTGTATAAGTATTTAAAGGCATTTGCAGGTTACACTGAATACACTAAGGGGAATTTAAAAATAACTGTTTGAGTTGTTTTTCATTTTGAGTAAAACAGGTTTACTACCATGTGTAAATCAAAGGTAAATGTGACCACAAATAAAATCTAGTGTGTAGTATATCCATGCACAAGTTACTATGACCATTGATATAGTATATAATATACGTTGTACTTGCTACTAGTGATGGGCGAATCTCTCCCATTTAGATTTGCAGAAAAATTTGCGAAACGGCAAAAAAATTCGCAGAAAATTGTGAAAATGGAAAGTTCACAAAAAATTTGTGAAATTCGGGCGTTTTCATGAAAAAATTTGTGAAATACGGACGTTTTCACGCAAAATCAAGCATTTCGAATGCTTTCATGAAAAAAATCATAAAAACCGGAAATTGCGGCAGGTGAATTTACCGGCGAATTTTCACGAGAGATTAGCAAATTTATTGACCCGCTGTTAAAACACGGGAATTCGCCGATAATTCGTGCCTGGTGAATTTATTCGCCCATCACTGCTTGCTACTGTAATTTATAAAGATTGATACACAAAGGAGTTCTGTGGCCATATAAAGGCACAGGGACTAAGACAGTTTCTGTTTAAACAGGAGTGAGTCACCAAAGCTGTAAATAAATGTCCATCTGAGAACCCTCGGGGCCTGAATAGTCTTGGAATGACTCTAAAGTGATTTATCAAAATTGGCGTACCGTATATTCTTAGTTATGTATTGAAGTTTTTTTAAGGTTCGCTTAAAACCTGTTATTTGGAATCCTGAATGAAATGTCAGCCCCTAATGGCTGAGCACTCCTATTTTGTTTCTCTTTCTCCATTACATTTTTTTAGATTTGCCTGTAACTCAAACAGTTTAAAAAACAGAGTGGCCTTTATCCCTACCACCCCATATATAAAGTATAGAGGTATACAACATATTTCATTTAATCATAACATTTACATATATGCCTGGCTCCAAGGTACATCAGTTGATTGAATGTGTATGGTACAGTGATTAAATCTTATTTTAGAATACTTCAGTGACTCCTTGACTTTACCGAAAACTGGCTCCCACTTATTGCATTGCACAAAGTCAGCAATTGCTGGTAGCAGGGGAGGAGGGCAAAGCCTTAAAGGTCTGGTACGGTTCATTAGTGCTAAGCAACAAGGGAACATTAAAAACAACACAGTTATTTGTACAACATGGGGGACAAGTAAAAGCTAATTTCTACAGCTGCCCTATAAGGTCTTCAGAGAGAATACCCACAAACCTCTGCTGTGTGGCACCTGCTTGAACAAACTAATGTGCAGCTTAGTGATGCTCTGCTAGACATGGTACTGTGGGGTCAGCCTTAAGAGATTTAGCAACACATCATTGGTAACTTGAGTTACGGTCAATAGATCAAAGGGAAGTGCCCAATTGGAAATGTCTATCTTTCCTAGAAGTATATGCTCAAGTGTCATGGAATCTGTGGCTGTCGTAAAGACTTTTCACTTTTGTTTCAATAATGGGACTGGCCAGTTCCAAGCATGTATAACAACAAAAATATCTGAGCAACACAGGGATGGAGAGCTAGAGATCAAGGCAAGGAGAAAGTTTTTGGTGGTAATGGTTTGATTGATTAACAAGAAGATAGGTAGGGTTGTTTGAGTAGTAGCATGAACTTGATGGATGTGTATAGTCCTTTTCTCCTTTTTACCCATGGAATGTACATGTTATTAATGATAATAAGACCTAAGGCTAATGTCAGATGAAGCGTTGGTGGAAATGTTGGTGGAGAAAACGAGAATTCCGTCAGATGCCGCCCAGTGTCTCTTAGCAGTGACAATGGCATCTACCTGCCACTGTGCCCACGGGGGGCTTTTTATCGTAAAACCATTTTTGGGATGACATCCATCTTGTCTGCAAAGTGGCAGGAGGATGTCATTCCAGGTATAAAAAAAAAATGATTAGGCCAGATTAAATTCAGAGTGGAAAAGCTACAGTATCTCATGGTATATCATGGGCGATATTTAATTTGAGAATAAAAAACGTTTCTCCTAATTCGGTTCTAGTTCGTTCCCATAGACTTCAAGAGAAGAAAAAACTTTTCTCCTAATTCAGTTCAAGTTTTTTTCCCATATACTTCAATAGAGTTTCCATGTGATAAACCGTGAGAAGTTTTTCTGAATTAAATCTTAATCTTAAATTGAATCTTCTCCATGAGCTTTCTTTTGAAAACCTTTTTTTTTTTTTGCTGGATGTAATCCAGAGTCAGATTGGGCTGGTGGGACACAGTTTAAAAACCCAGTGAGCCCAGCGAGCCCCAGCCCTTGTTGGCCCCACCCACCTAGACTGGCCCCACCTACAGCCTATACTGCCCCCTAATCACGTCCCTGCAGTCCCAATCGCAGCCACAACTACAGCACAAGTACACAAGTACCCTGGAGGAGGGTTGTGGCTGGAATGGGGGCCTCTATGAGGTTGTCAACAGTGGTAGGGGGGCCTAGAGGAGGGGTGGGAGACATGGGGCCCTGTGACAGAAGCTCTGGTGGGCTTCCAGTCCAATGCTGATTGAATGATTGAATCTAACCCATAGTATCAAATGCAGATGGAGCACATAGAGATGCCAACACCCTCTATATTGACAACTTGTTAACGGAGCATCTATAGCAGTACAATTATATTATATATTATATTCAGCCTAATGTGCTCAATAAAAATATTACCGAAGACCATGCTTTCCCCTAGATGTTTATGGAACAACAAGGCTATTGTTGTGTGTATACAAATCCAATGAACAGTGGTGTATTTATGCATGTCACTGCCCTAAGCACATAGAAGCTGATGCCTTTGTGTCCCTTGTCTGTGTTTCCAGATCTGCAGAAACTCTATTGCCCATATGCCAAGCCAGTAGGTGTATGGCACTCCCTCCCACTTACCTTTGCCACCAGCTTTTGTTGCAAGTGTCTGGCAGCCCAAGGGGAAGTACATAAAAAATGTTTTCCCTATACATGTATGGGATCTATTATGTGGAAATACATTATCCAGAAAGCTCAGAATTAAGGGAAGACCATCTCCCATAGGCTCCATTTTTTTCCAAATAATACCAATGCTAATTTTTCAAAATGATTTTTCCCTGTAATTATAGGACAGTCCCTTGTACTTGATCCAAACTAAGATATAATTAATCCTTATTGGAAGCAAAACAGTCCTATTGGGTTTAATTCATTTTTGAAAATGTAAACATTAAAGAAACCCAATAGCATAGTTTTTTACTCTAATAATGATTTGTTTTACGTTAGTTTTATGTTAGTTTGGATCAAGTACAAGATAATGTTCCTTTATTAAAAAAAGGAAATCACATTTAAAATTTTAATTATTTGATTAAAACAGAGTATATGGGAAATTGCCTTCCTGTTATTCAGAGCCATTTCGGGATAATAGATTCCTTACCTGTATTGGGTTTATTTAATGTTTTCTAGGACACTTATGAAGATCCAATTATGGAAAGATCCATTAAACCCCAGGTCCCGAGCATTCTAGATAACTGGTCCCTGTATAGGCACCCATGTAACACCCCCTAGAAAATACAGCCCTGAAAAAGAGAAGGTGTTTACAACAAGCTCTATTTGGCCCTCTATTTAAGGGCAACATTTGAAGATTAATCCTACTAACTAATACATGCAGTATAATTTCCTTTTAAGATACAATATCTTAAAAAATGAATGGACCCTTGTCAGGCGAGTAGGAAGCAGACAGATTTTGCACTCATTTTCAGTAACATTTTAGTTGCGCTACACTATCACTCCTTTTTATTTCAGTGAATGGAGCGGTGCCAGAGAAAATAGAACTGTTGGCAAGTGCGAGAACACAGGGAAACCCAAGGACAGCTCTTGCTCATTTTAAAAGATAATTTGTTACAGGAACAGAAGTGGAAGATAAAAGAAATGACATTCGCTTGGCTAAAGTGCAGGTCTCGTGTAGAATGAAAGGAGCAGCCTTAGCTTTGCTTGCTGATAATGCATTAACAGGCTCACTGGACTGTACCAACACAGCCTGTCTTGCTGTTTTTTCCCATTAGTATTGCACGGGGTCTTGCCAAGTTTCATAGTAAGCACAGTTGGCACATTCTGCTGGTCTCGATATCAGGGTGCCGGGCAGACTCAATTTTTTTACATCATCTGTTTAGGAAGACAAGGACATGTGGCTACGACAGTTGCCAGTTATAGGTTTTCAGCTATTCTTTGGCAATGTATTAAAGCGATAGAAAGGTCCAATTAAGGTACACCTCAAAATAATGCATCATTTTATATAAATCAGTGTCCTTTTCAAAAATGCATTTATTTGACTAAATTGAGTATCCCAATACTTATGGGCAGGGCCTGAACTAGGGGTAGGCAGAATTGGCACCTGCCTAGGGTGCAATGACGGGGGGGGGCTCTGGGCAGGTACCTTTAAAAAATTCTCTACTTAAGGTGGCCATACATGGATAGATCCGCTCGTTTGGCGATGTCGCCAAACGAGCGGATCTCCCTCCGATATTCCCACCTTGAGGTAGGCAATATCCGGCAGACCCGATCGTGGGCCCTAGGGCCCAGCGATCGGATCCTAGCATTCACAAACGGGTGGTCGCGGGACCGCATCAACGAACAGATGCGGCCGCAATCCGATGGGATTTTTAAACCCATCCGATCGAGATCTGCCCGACTTTCGGCCAGATCTCGATCAGGGAAGCCTGTCGGGGGCCCCCATACACGGGCCAATAAGCTGCCGACACGGCCTGTCGGCAGCTTTTATCGGCCCGTATATGGCCACCTCTACTCCTACTCCAGGTACTCCTGCTAGCACTCTCCCTGATCATGCCTGCTCTCATGGCATCATAGCTCAAGCATGCACATATTCACTTGCACGCACAGGAGGAGGTGAGGTGACCACCTGGGTTGCCTAGGGCACCCGGTTGGCCCACCTCTGCTTATAGGGTCTAATAACTAAAATTAGAATTTCTTTTTTTTTTCACAAATCTAATTTTTTTCTCTATAGATTTGCGTTTTATGTGATTTCTCAAACATTTGAAATTCATAAAGTGGAAACACCACAAAAAAACTCTAATACAACACTTTTAAAAGCTGTTGAGATGTTTTTCAAGTCAATGGGAGCTGCGCTTATCCTTTTTCTCCTTTAATCGATTTGGACTTTTATTCTCCTAATTGCCTGAAAAACCTCGAATAATGAGAGGTTTTCAATTTTTTATTCGTATACCAATAAAATGATGATGCTGATAAATAGTTCAGACCTGCCCTCCAGTGACGTTCAAATTATTCTACTTCAGCTGGGAAACCCACGAGTGGTACACAAAGCTTCTGCGTTCTGTTGGTGTCCAAGTATAGGAGAAATTATCTAAACAGCTCAATGGTATTAATAATAATTACATTCAGTAATAACTTTTAGGCCTGTTCGTGTTTTAACCTCAGCCACTCTTCTGTGCCCCTTCATTTTTAGCACCACAACAAACTTTATTTATTTGGAGAAAATAGGTAAATAGCTATGAGTTTAACAATTCTAAAACATGGATGTTATCCAAATTACTTCTCTAAACAGGTCAATGTACACGTTTATGTAAATACACACATATATATATATATATATATATATATATATATATATATATATATATATATATATATATATATTGGGACTTAATCAGCAAAAATCCATACATGTCAAGTTAAAATGTAACATGCTTGAGGCACCAAAATGAAGAGGTTGTAAATTTTACATTTTTAACTGTTTTTAAGGAATTCCATGGTGCCTATATGAAATACAACTTGTCTGTTGCAAATGTCTTCCTGGGGCTGTATTTCTGGCCTGATGGTGCCTAACAAACAGCTGCAGCCAGACGTGCCCTATGTTAGTTATCAAAGTCATCCCTATATGATGTAATCAAAGTTACAGAAAGGGCCACATTTAGTTACAATGTCTCCAATATCACCTTGGACTAAATATGCTGCATCAGAGACTTTGACAGTAGTTATTTGTATGTCAACTTAAAGAGATAGTGTCATGGGAAAACATGTTTTTTTTTTCAAAATGCACCAGTTAATAGTGCTGCTCCAGCAGAATTCATTTTTCAAAAGAGCAAACTGACTTTTTTTTATATTCAATTTTGAAATCTAACATCAGGCTAGACATATTGTCTGTTTCCCAGGTGCCCCAATCATGTGACTTGTGCTCTGATAAACTTCAGTCACTCTTTACTGCTTTACTGCAAATTTGAGTGATATCACCCCCTCCCCCCCAGCAGCCCATCAGCAGAACAATGGGAAGGCAATCAGATAACAACTCCCTGACACACAGCAACAGCTGCCTAGTAGATCTAAAGACAGCACTTAATAGTAAAAATCCAGGTCCCACTACGACACATTCAGTCACATTGAGTTGGAGAAACAACAGCCTGCCAGAAAGCAGTTCCATCCTAAAGTGCTGAAAGCACATGACCAGGCAAAATTACCTGAGATGGCTGCCACACACCAATATTACAACTAAAATAATACACTTGTTAGTTTATGAATGATATTTTATATTGTAGAGTGAAATATTTGTAGTGTAAACGGTGTAATTTAAAAATAAAAACGACACCATAAAAATCATAACAGAATCCCTTTAATAACCTGTATCCCTCGATAGACTGAGCTGTCCTTAGGAAGTGCATTGTGACTGCCCTACACATATTGGGGTCCAAAGAGTCTTCTTTTCATGAAACTTTGTATTTTTATGCTTGTACCCCAGTTATATTTAAACTAAATATTGCTTTTCCATGTGCACTCCCCACCACTTGTGCTCCCTATGTGCAGCCCCACCATTCCCTCTTACATTTGTTGCAAAATAACTGCTCGGCACTGCAAATAGCCAGCCTGTAAAATAAGGGATTCACCGAATCCCTAATCGCCCCGAACCCCTGAATCCTTTGCAAAGATTCAGCCGAATAACGAACCAAATCCTAATTTGCATATGCAAATTAGGGGTGGGAAGGGGAAAACATTTTTTACTTCCTTGACAAAAAGTCACGCAATCTCCCCTAATTTGCATATGCAAATTATGCATATGCAAATTAGGACTCAGATTCTGTTTGGCCATGCAGAAGGATTCTGGATTCAGTGCATCCATAAATGTTAGGAGTAAACCACAAGGAAGAGCATAGGACTGTTATACACCTGCAAGGTACCCCATGTTTATGCAGCCAGTGCCTTACATTTTAATAAAGGCTTTTAATGCCCTTTAATATGTTTCTTAGTTGTATAAGCTATTTTTATCCTGAATTCCCTCTATGCGTGCATTCAGCACTCATTGATTGCACTTATGATTTATGACATTTTATTGCTTTCTGCTCTCTTGCCTTTTTTTTTTACCCTCCCTGCCCTCTCAAAATAAACATTTCTATGCTCTATAAAAACACACATTTCGGCCTTGTTTCAAAAGAAGATTACATTTGCATACATCAAACTGATTAAAAGCTAACCTAGCCACTCAGGAAGGATATATAAGACTTAAGCTTGTTAATATTAACTGGTCTGTGGAGCTGATAGTTTACCAGCCTCTGTATGAGCATTTCACTGATTGCTTTGATCTCACCTGTACAAAATATGGATTTGGCTTCTTCAGTTTGAGGCATGAGTGCCCAAAAAGTGGGAGATGGGAGATTATGTACCAAGGTACCTTAGCTGCAAACCTTAACGGTACAGTAACACCAAAAAATGAAAGTGTTTTAAAGGAATGAAAATATCATATACTGTTGTCCTGCACTGGTAAAACAGATGCATTTGCTTCAGAAACACTACTATAGTTCATATAAACAAGCTGCTGTGTAGCCTTGGCAGAAATTTAAAAAAGGCTATATGGCACAGGTTAAATAATAAATAATAAATAACTATGTTCTACAGAGCTTATCTGCTGTGTAACCTGAGCCTTTTCTCCTTTGCATTGCTGCCCCCATTGCTACAAAGCAGCTTATTTATATAAACAGTAGTAGTGTTTCTGAAGCAAACACAGCAGTTTTACCAGACCAGGAAAACAGTGTATTTGTATTACTTTAGAACACTTTCATTTTTTATGTTACTGTTCCTTTAAATCTTACACCTTCTTTATAAGTGTCCGGCTGCTTTATTATGTTAGCGACTCAAGCTTCTTCAAACTTAACCTCGACAAAACAAAACTCAGCATGTTTCCACCCGCCAACACATCTCCCACTCGTGTTCTCACAGAGACATAAAGTTTACAAGCTTGTTGCCTTAAGCAGATCTAAATCTTAACCAAAATAGGTTAGAAATGCAGCTACCAAGCAGAACATAGTGCACAGGTATGGGATCCTTTATCTGGAAGCCTGTTATCCAGAAAGCTCCAAATTACAGGAAGGCCATCTCCCATAGACTCCATTTTAATCAAATAATTCCGATTTTTAAAATTGATTTCCTTTTTCTCTGTAATAGGTCCCATACCTGTACAATGTGCAAAATATATTTCAATCTGGCACAAGGAGTAAATTGCAGATTACCCTGGGGCATGTTCTTGTGTCCCTTAGCGCTCCCTTGTGCCCCAGCATAATGTAAACAAACCCTTTTATGTTTTTGGCTTCTTTGCAAACCCAAGGTGACTTTACCATTGAAGATCTTTTCCGCTTTTTTTCTCCTTTAGGGTCAGGCCACACAAGCAGATTCGGGGAGATTAGTCGCCCAGCGACAAATCTCATCTTCGGGGCAACAATCCCCGAACTGCCTTCCCCCTGACTTCCCCCTGTCCTAGTAGCTGGGGCGACTAATCTCCCTGAATCTGCTCGTGGACCTGAGCTTTTCTGGATAAGGGATCGTTCTATAATTTGGATCTCCATAACTTGTCTACTAAAAAATAATTCAAACATGAAATACACCCAATAAGATTGTTTTGCTTCCAATAAGGAGCAATTATATTTTAGATGGGATCTAAAACAAGATACTGTTTATTATTACAGAGAAAAAGGAAATACACCTTAACACTTTTAATTATTAGATTAAAATGGACTGTATTGGAGATGGCCTTCTGGATAATGGGTTTCCGGATACCTCTTTTTGACACTACCTTCTCCTTCATTAAATATTGATAATATTGTCACCCAATGCAGTAATACAAAAATTGCAACAGAACAGTACAAATTTTGGGGACACATTTCAGTCTCTGCATGTCCCAAAGCAACTGTAGAGTTAGTCACCCCTTTGTTTTGGCTGTACGATTTTGGTTGTATCCCCTGAGAGGGATAACATGAAAAACAAGGCTTGGAATACGAAAAGTCACATAATTTTAAGGATTCGGAGTTGGTTCGGCCAGGCACAAGGATTCGGCCAAAACTCAGTAACATAGTAAGTTAGGCTGAAAAAAGAAACACGTCCATCGACTTCAAACTTTTGACTATATTTTAACCTGCCTAACTGTAGTATCAGTAGAGCTCACAAGAAGGCATGAATTCTTATTATAGAGCTCATTTCTCTGATCTCAGTGAAGGACAAGATTCCAAGAACATTCATGCACAAATGAAACCGATTTCAGTTAAAACCTTAAATAACAATTTTGCCTTAATTCCTTGGTTATTAATTCCCATGATTATTATTTATGGGATACATGTAAAACTTTTGTTTTTTAATTAATTAATTAATCGCTCATTTACAGCTCCCACTCACATACCTTCCAACAGTTGAATATTAAAAGCAGGAACAATTTAGGCCACAATCCTGATCCACCAGGGGCCCCAGAGGGGGTGTGGGAGCCCCTGTGGTAGCAGCCCCAGTAGGATTCACACCCCTCTCTGACCATGTAGTCAAACATGTTCCTTAAACAATAGCATATAGTATGTTAGAGTTTAGGCAATTTAACTTAAAGAGTTTGTTCAACTTTAAATTAACTTTTAGTATGATATAGAAAGAGACAATTTGCAAGTATTTTTAATTTGTGGTTTTCAGTTATGTAGCTATTTATTCAGCAGCTCTCCAGTTTGCAATTTCGGCAATCTGGTTCCTAGGGTCCATATTACCCCAGCAACCATGCACTAATATGAATAAGAGACTGGAGTATGAATAGGAGAGGGCCTGAATAGAAAGATGAGTAATAAAATGTAGCAATAACAATAAATGTGGAGCTTTCAAGCTATTTGTTTTTAGATGGGGTCAGTGACCCCCCCCCTTTGAAAGCTGGACAAAGAAGAAGGCGACTAATAATTCAAAAACTATACATAATAAAAAATGATGTCCAATTGAAAAGTTGCTTAGAATTAACAATTCTGTAACATACTAAAAGTTACTTTAAAGGTGAACCACCCCTTTAAACTTAAATGCCTGCCAAAATGTATTTTGTCTGATTATTGCCCCTTAAAGAGATACTGACACCAGAAATTAAACTCTTTTTTACATCTATCATAATATTGAAAGCTACTTATAACTGTCGGATGCCCGATGTTCCCCATGTATGAGGGGGCTGCCATATTTGTGCAGCAGGAGTCCATTAGCATTAGAAACTCTGACAGACTGAGATGGGACAGTCAGGTTGGCAAAACAGTCAGGTTTATTAACTTCAATTTACAATTACTTGCAAAAACAAACCTCTCAGCAAAAAATGATCAACATGACCTATAGGTAACTTTTACTGTACATTCATATTTTGAAGTTAAGTCGTTTTTTTAGTGTCAGTATCACTTTAAAGGACAGTTTTCAGAAAAAAATGTTCATTTCTGAAATGGAACCTCCGTTTGTTATCTAACTTGTATTAAGATATGGAAACAATTCCTGTGTGCTTTGATGATCCAATATCCTCTTTATGGTACAGCTTCTGTTTTAATGGTTTAATGAAAGCTTCTATGATGAAAGAACAACATAGGGAAAGCCATTTAAAAAGCTAATATTTGGATTTGTAACTTTGCAGCCAATTATTGGCTCCAGTGTAATAGCTGAAGTCTTTGAAATGCATTTCCCTAACTGAACAACCCATTCTGTTAGTGCACTAAATTTCCTGGAAATTACTGAAATAATAGTAAGGAGTGCTAAAGCCCCAATCCTGTAGCATAGGGAGCTTGGTACTAGAATGAGGAAGGGGGAAAGGGGGACTATCTGTTATCCAGAATGCTTGGGACCTGAGGTTTTCCATATAAGGGATCTTTCTGTAATTTGAATCTCCATAGCTTAAAGGACCAGTAACATAAAAAAAAATGTTTAAAAATTCACTAGTGCACAACGAAAAATAAACACCAAGACAAAAGAATCTTTTAAATAGCAAAGCCTTTATTAAAAATAACTTACAGAATGTCCACTTCCTGTCTGCTTCAGAAACGGCGAAAAGGTGACCATCCATCCTGCAACGATCAATTTCTTCTCCCTGGCTATTCACTGACAGGCATCGCTTTCATCCACCTCCTGGTCTCCCGACGCACACATCTTTCTGCTACTGTTGTGGGGAAGTGAGTTCGGCTGGAGGGGCCTCCAGTTGGTGGGAACTTGGAGCCGGCTGGATCGATGTGCAAAGTCCTGGGGTAGGAGCTGTAGTCGTGTTCCCACTTCATGGCTGCTGCTTCGTGTCAGTGGCTGCTGCTCCCGCTGTGTGCCCGTGACTGGCTGCTGACACTGTATTCCCTGCTCTGCCAAGCCATCCCTTTCCCATGGTCCCAGCGCAGCCGACACTTCAGTACTGGTGGCGGCGGTAGTGCAGGTAGCGGAGGGGTAGCGGCTGGGGCAGGGAGCGGTGGAGCCCCGGGCAGTCCGCAGCTCGGCGCTACTCGGGCAGAGCCACCTGTGACTGCCCCAACTGCCATGAAGCTGAGAGGTTGGGTCCTGCCGGGGCCAGTCTGAGAACTGGAGGCGGCGGTAGTGCTGGTGGACGGACTGTGTTCACTGCCCTGCCGGCTGCGCTGTAGTCTGTACCATTTCCCCCCTGAAGGGAGTGCAGTGCCCCAGCCGCTACCCCTCCGCTTCCTGCACTACCGCCGCCACCAGTACTGAAGTGTCGGCTGCGCTGGGACCATGGGAAAGGGATGGCTTGGCAGAGGAAGTGCAGGGAGCACAGTGGCGATCCAGCCGGCTCCAAGTTCCCACCAACTGGAGGCCCCTCCAGCCGAACTCACTTCCCCACAACAGCAGAAAGATGTGTGTGTCGGGAGACCAGGAGGTGGATGAAAGCGATGCCTGTCAGTGAATAGCCAGGGAGAAGAAATTGATCGTTGCAGGATGGATGGTCGCCTTTTCGCCGTTTCAGAAGCAGACAGGAAGTGGACATTCTGTAAGTTATTTTTTAATAAAGGCTTTGCTATTTAAAAGTTTATTTTGTCTTAGTGTTTATTTTTCGTTGTGCACTAACGAATTTTTAAACATTTTTTTTTTATGTTACTGGTCCTTTAAGTCTACTAAAAAAATGTTTAAAAATAAATCAAACCCAATAGGCTGGTTTTGCTTCCAATAAGGATTAATTATATCGTAGTTTGGATCAAGTACAATGTACTGTTTTAGTATTACAAAGAAAAAGAAAATTATTTTAAAAATGTTTAATTATTTGATTATAATGGAGTCTGTGGGAGAAGACCTACTCATAAGTCATAGCTTTCCGGATAACGGGTTTCCGGATAACGGATCCCATTATTAGATATGGAAAACAAACACCTTTTGTATTCTCTTCATATGCACTTTATGCCACCGCAGGCAGTACATGAGTAAACATTGGTACATAAGAATCTGGTTTCCTCCCACACTCCAAAAATATACCGGCAGGTAATTGGTTCCTGATCTTATTGACCCTATTGTCTGTAAATATGATAGAGACCTTAGACTGTAAATTCCACTGGGACAGCGACTTATGTAAATAACATATAGTCTCTGTAAAGCGCTGCAGATTATGTTAGTATATATAAATAAAGCATAATAGTATGCTGTCTTATTTTCCCTCCCATACATTAAAGCAGCAAATCTCCCAGCTGTACTGCAGGACCTGAGCAAATCCTCACATTCTGAAAGTGCTGCAACTTAATATGTTTAACAACTGCAGGAACAATAAATAGAATTTGGCCACTCGGTTCTCCTGATTCTATTAATGCTACTCTGATCAAATTCACTAGAGTGCAATTTAAAATATTCATGCTAATTTGGTGAGCGCTAGAAATACCCTTTAAAGGCATTTTTGAAATTACTTATAGCTCAAATTTAGCATTTTTTTAATCTTAAAACTGGCCTTACGCTGACCTGTAGTTACTATCATTAAAGGAAAACTATACCCCCAAAATGAATACTTAAGCAACAGATAGTTTATATCAAATTGAATGACATTAAAGAATCTTACCAAACTGGAATATATATTTACATAAATATTGCCCTTTTACATCTCTTGCCTTGAACCACCATTTCGTGACTCTATCTGTGCTGCCTCAGAGATCACCTGACCAGAAATACTACAACACTAACTGTAACAGGAAGAATTGAGGAAGCAAAAGGCAGAACTCTGTCTGTTAATTGGCTCATGTGACCTAACATGTGGTTTGTATGTGTACACAGTGAATCTTACGATCTCAGGGGGCGGCCCTTATTTTTTAAAATGGCAATTTTCTATTTATGATTACCCAATGGCACATACTACTAAAAAAGTATATTATTATGATAATGGTTCATTTACATGAAGCAGGGTTTTACACATGAGCTGTTTTACTAAGTATCTTTTAATAGAGACCTACATTGTTTGGGGGTATAGTTCTCCTTTAACCAAGAGTGCTTAATAGTATGCTCAGCAATCTGGAAGCAGTAACTGATTTTAAACGAAGAAGAGCTCAACTTAACATTAACATTGTCATTTAGACAGTGGAGTTATATTGTAGGACTTGAGTTTGGCATTTAACCTATTATTTAACAACAATGTATAAAGTCGCTCCTACACACAGGGAACCTGTTATGCAGATTCTAAGTATCCAAGTTTCTTCTATGGTTTGTATTCGGTCTGGGAGGTCCAGGGCCCACCGGTGGTGCCGCCCAAGCCCAGACTGGCAATCTGTGGATTCTGGCAAATTCTAGAGGGGCTGATGCAATTAATAGTCATTCGTTATTGGGCTGGTGTGGGGCTGTTTGGGCTTCTTGAAATGCCAGGGCTTATTTTGAATCCCAGTCCAGGCCTGCTACCGTCTCAGGGGCTCGTACACCTCCCCAGGCCTCTTAACCCAAATAAATATCAAAAGAAAAACTTATAGTTAGCTAAACACAAGAAATCTAAATTATGTACATCAATGCTAATAGTGATAGGACATGAAAGAGTTCAGTTGAGGTTAAATATAACTTTATAACTCTTTTGCCAGCTATGCTAACCCCTATTAAAAAGTTGTTTTTAACAACCTGAAGGGCATTTAAAGCCTTTGATGTTCAGTAACTAAGAACACACATAATCGCCAATTAATTTTCTCATCGGAATCCCATATCCTCATTAAGAGAAGGAGATAACATGATTTACTGTAGCAAATCTGGACTGAAATCTTATCTTCAGGATTCCCAAGCTTCCCCAGGTCACCCTGGAATAACCACGGATAATAATATCTCTGATGGGCTGGAAGTACTACTCTTAGGTGGTCTCATCTCCCAGCCTATAATTTGTCCAACAGGCTCTCTCAATAAAACTACAGATCAAATGTAAGGCCTCTTACATTATATGTTAAGAGTTCATGTTCAAGTTCAAGAGTTTTGCAGTGCTAAATGTTCTTATCTCTCACTTTCTCAGCTAAATCAGATCTCCATAAGCAGTATTCTAGAAAAGAAAACTTTCAGATGAGTCATTGATTTGCTTTATACCTTGTGAGATTAGTGCATTGCCCTGAGAGGTATATCTGAAATCCCTGCCATAAAGCAAGACAGGTCATTTTATTTATTTATTTATTTATTTTATTATGTATTTATTTATTTTGCTTTTTACCAAGAAAGAAGTTGAAATAGTCACAAGGACCAGGATAGTCATTTCTTTTTAGAAGTTAACATTATAGTTTATTTCTAAAGGATATGTCTATATTTCCACTATAATAAAAACTCCTTTTGCTTCAGTGGTAGCATACATTTAACTAATAGGTTATTGGAAATGATGGCTTATTATTTCATATTATAATTATTTTATATTATTATCTTTTCTTTATTTCATAAGTATTTCTATTACCCTTTTAAGGACTGGAGACCAAAGCTGCTAGATACATTTCTAGATGGCTCCTTACCAGTGCTTTGTAAAAGGGAAGAATAACCCCCCCTCCCATCTATCTGTAACCCTATTAATACAGCAAACTAGCCCTTGCTTCTTCTGATTGCTGCTGCCCCTTCTCATCAAGGATTTACTTACATTAGTCTAATCTAGGGCTCTTATACACGGGCCGTTTTTCCTGCGCTCCCCTGCATTGAGCTTTCTTCCATTCAGCCGCAGGGGAGCGCAAGAGTAGACGCACTCAATTATTGTGAAGGGGGCTGTACTCACACGTGTTGCATTTTACCTGTGTTCAGCGCATGTGTCAGTACAGCCCCCTTCACAATAAATGAGTGCGTCTACTCTTGCGCTTCCCTGCGGCTCAACGGAAAAAAGAGCACAGGAGCCCGTGTGTAAGAGCCCTAAATTGGACTAATGTAGGAAAATCGTTGATGAGAAGGGGCTGCAGCAACCAGAAGAAGCAAGGTAGTGTGTAATAAGCAAGCTACATATATTTAAATCCAAACCGTACATTTATCAATATTGAATCTCATCTGCCACTTAGCCGCCTAGATTGCCAGTTTGTCAAGATGCTGCATCCTGGATGGAATTAACCGGCATTTTTTTTTATTCCTTGGCAAACAGATAACTACTTACTAGGCTTTCCTCAAGTCATTAATGAGCAAAATAAAATGAAGTGGGCCCAATACAGATCCCTGTGAGCCCTCTCTAAGAACCTTACTCCAAGGAGAAAATGTTCCATTGACAACCACCCTCTCTACCAAATTCTGTAGCCAGTTTGCGATCCACGTACAAACCACATTACTAAGCCTAACAGACCTTAGTTTAGAAAGCAGTTGTTTCTGGGGCACTCTATCAAACCCAGAATCCAGCCCAGAACAGTCAGCAGCTGCACTTAGATACTTTTATAACAATTTAGGATAAGCAAAGATACAATTGTAACTATTTAAGATTAGCAGGTCTCATAACCTGCCAAATTGTGTAAAATGGACATGGTAATTATGGGCGTGGCCAAACATTTCTATTGCGCTGTGCACAGCACAAGTCTTTGTCCCTCTTTTCATTTTTCTAAATATAAAATTGGCTAAAGAAAAAGGATAAGAATAAGACAGTAATTGGTATGTATTCCTTCCCTTTAAAGGAGAAGGAAAGCACTTCAGTTTATTCTACAGTTTAGGCAGTTTATTGCCAATAAAATAGTCACAATAGTGCAAGCTATAACACTGTATTTATTCTGTAGAATGCTTTACCATACCTGAGTAAACAGATCTAGAAGTTCTATCTGGTTGTTTAGGATAGCAGCTGCCATATCAGCTTACTGTGACATCCCTTCCTCCCTGAGTCTCTCCCTGCTCACTCATAGCTCTGGGCTTAGATTACAGCAGGGAGGGGAGAAAGGGGGCAGGAGGAAGAGAAGCAAACTGAGCATGACCAAGCCCGAGCCCTGGAGGTTTAAGCTGAAAGAAGGAAGTCTGATACAGAAGCCCATGTGTACACAATAGAAGGAAAGAAATGCTGTGTTTCTATTGACAGAGGACTCATAGCAGCATTACTTTGAGGGTTTAATGGTGTATTTATATAGACCCTCCTTCTCCTTTAATGATTGGGTATGTGGTGGTGCCCTTACATCAGCTGCAGATTCGGGTTCTCTTGACTGAAGTGACATCCATTTGTCCTGTGTATGAAAGCAATGCCCATTCTGTCCTACCCTGCCAACACTGATATCAAGGCAAATTTATTTTTTGTTTGTACAAGTAATGCCAACAATGGCAAGAAGTCGAAAGATGCCAAGTTCACTGCCCAGGACCTTAGAAGCTGATTTATACTGCATCAAACACAAAGGCCTGGCAGTCTCACCAAAGCTTTCCACTTGCAATCTGCAGTCTGACCCCAGCAGCGACCTTCAGCTCTGCCCTGTTTCATTTTCACTTGGAGCCTGACTGAAATTGAGTTTCACAAATTAGAATAAATTGAACATAAATGGCTTCAATTCAGATTTTGCCAGTTTTCCTGTAAAAGGTAGTCTAATATTATATGCACATGTTATCTGTGATGTGGTATGGTATAGAGCACACCTGGGGTAAAGCACTTTACTGCTTGTGAGCCATTTGTTCCAGGCCACTTGCCATGGCAACTGGAACGCTGCTTTGTATTACTTTAATTTCTGCGGAATGTGGAAACCTCACGTGCCAAGATATTTTGACAGCAATAGCAATGTTATACATGACTAGTATCATGACTAGCTTAATTGGGTTAAAGGGAAACAGGCTAACTGCTTCTGGTGTGGCCACTGGAGCACAAATCTTAGTTTAATATAAGCAACAAAAGTTAAGAGGAAGATTTATTAAAGGGATCCTGCCATCGGAAAACATGTTTTTTTCAAAACGCATCAGTTAATAGTGCTACTCCAGCAGAATTCTGCACTGAAATCCATTTCTCAAAAGAGCAAACAGATTTTTTTATATTCGATTTTGAAATCTGACATGGGGCTAGACATTTTGTCAATTTCCCAGCTGCCCCTGGTCATGTGACTTGTGCCTGCACTTTAGGAGAGAAATGCTTTCTGGCAGGCTGCTGTTTTTCCTTCTCAATGTAACTGAATGTGTCTCAGTGGGACATGGGTTTTTACTATTGAGTGCTGTTCTTAGATCTACCAGGCAGCTGTTATCTTGTTTTAGGGAGCTGCTATCTGGTTACCTTCCCATTGTTCTTTTGTTTGGCTGCTGGGGGGAAAATGGAGGGGGTGATATCACTCCAACTTGCAGTACAGCAGTAAAGAGTGATTGAAGTTTATCAGAGCACAAGTCACATGACTTGGGGCATAGATAACATAGATAACAGTATCACCCTTCTGTAAAATAATTTTGGTACAGTGGTTGGCACCTAATTGACATGTTACATTGCCGGACCTCTTTAAAGATGTCTGATTTTCTGCCAAGTTTCCCATAATTCGTGGGAATTTATTTAGATTATTCAGTCTGCAGAAAGTTGAGTGCTAGTGTTCATAATACCTACTCTCAAAATCCCATAGACAACAGTTGAACATTTTCTTTTGTTCCCATAACCAAACATGGTCTTTAAAAAAGAGTTAATGTGTTTGGTTTGGGGGAGGGTGCTATTCCACGATTACATGTACATGGTAACAGATTGCTGGCTTTTTGGACAAATAAGAACAGGATATAAATGAACAAAGACGAGATTTAGGTTCTTTATCTCAGTTAATACAAAGTGCCTGCCTTCTCGGTTTACTAATTGGCTCCGTTTTAAGCCTGTCCTTCCTTTCCTCATTGCTGACAAATCTACTTTACATACTTACAAAACGCTGTTCCCCTCTGTAAAGGAAGGTCATTAATATTTGGACCTTATTCATTGAGACGGCTTACTAGATAAAAGCTTTGCTGCATCTGAAACAACACTCATTGTATAGGGCTCCCTTTGTGACCTCTGAATTGCGGAGCATCTCTGTACTAATCATGGCTTCTAAACTTCCTCGTAGATTTGCAGCGAGGAAATTAACCGTGAAACCGGAGGCAGGGGCAGACACCAGGCTCACATTTACAATGAGCAATCTTGTACAACAAATCTGGATTTTCCAAGCAGGTGGCTTTGAATGTGCAAAGTACATGCTCTGGTTATCTTAAACATCAGGTTATAACTTCCTAGAGTCACACCATTGATTGCCTTGAAGAGGAATCTACATTTGGTATCCTTATCTATATTGGTGCTGTGCAACTTTTTTTATGTGGGTGAAATCTGGCCCGTAGGGTAAACATATGGATCTCTCAGCCGGAAAACCCTTAAGTGTGCATTTCCTTCCCGAAATCCACTCAGAGTGTGGGAATCTAGTCTTATCAATGCACACAAACACGGAGCAGAGAGGGGCAGAATATTCAACTAGCTAAAGAGAAACACAGGCTGAAAGCAGTGGAAACAATGGCCCTTACTTACTTATAATTGTATGATTACTTCAGTACTGTAAACAAGAGTAGTCTGGGTTTATTAGCTGCCACTGCATCATTTTTGTTTTTGCTTCTGTGCCTCCATGTTTTTCCTGCTATGTCCCAGCATTCCTAGAGAAAGCACAAGGAATGTCCTGCACGTGCCCATAACCTCTATCACAATACATCCAAATATTGCATTAGGTTCACCTCATATACCCACATACTGCTTCACCATAAATGAGTCCCAAAAAATGTTTTGCTCAGCTTGGTGCTAATTCCCTGACGATTATTTTATATTCACATATAGCTAGAAATGACTCTAGAGCAAGAATGCAGAGCCAGCCAAGTAGAAGTGACACCCTACTTGTGCCACTATGCTACTGATGGTCCTCCCTTGCTTGCAACCCACAAATTGTGCTATCTCGATTGAGCATGAACCCTAATTCTGGCCCTGAGTGTCGGTTGGTTCCTTGGTGCAAAGTTTGTTACAGGTCTAGTAGCCCATAGTAGTCAAAGCATGCAGCAGTTAGTGGTCAATAATCTGATTGGTTAGAGGGTAGATGCTGATTGGTTAGTATCGGCCATAGTATTGGCCACATTTTAACATGTGTTAAAGCCCATTGTTCTGTGAATATATACATGCATACAGAGATATTCCTTGTACATCACATACCAGATGGTATCAGTTAGATTGCATGGGGACCTAGAACTGCATAGACTGAACTTCCACTTATTGATCTGACCAGCCTGTGGGCTGAGAAGTTGGCATGTGGAATTTATTTGGATTTGTGTGCGGGAGGCCAGATTTTACATTTGATTTCATGTGGCCGCACCATAATCTCTGTGGAAGAAATTCATAGTAAATGCCATGATTGCCTCAATTACTGCAACCTTCTGTAGGAAGCAATATAAATCCATTCAGAATCCAAAAATGTGGAATGCAAATTCCTCACTGCGATCTCAAGCTCTTTCCCAACAAGCCCCTATTTGTTGAGAATTTCAGGTGTCCAGACTGTAAAGCAAGTAAATCTGTCATTTGTGCAGAGTTTTAAGATATACGTGTATCCTCAAAGTCATGGTTAGACTTGGAGTAATTATCTGTCTAACTGGAGGTTCTAATATTACCTCCATGAGATTTTTATGGTCCTCAGCTTTTTAAATTCTCCATAAACTTATTTGTATGACATCATAATTTTAATAAAAATGTGTTTTATGTTAAATAATTGGCCTTCTGCATGGATAAAATTGGACGGCACTTATAAAGAGTAGCATTAGATACATTTTATGCTCACTTTATAAGCAAGACCTGCTGTACAGATAGATGGAATACATTTTCAATTCATCCTGGACAGGGCTATTTAAGTGGGCAATATACAGAGTAGAAGCTGAGTGCTTCCATATATTAGGATTCCTTTATTCAAGAATTCCTTAATTGTAAATCCAGTTAAGCATTTTACAATTTCTTATGATCATTTGGCCATTGGTGGCTCTGTTACATTGGAGTCTTTTGGCGTTACGTCCCCCTTGTAGAAATAAAAGATAGACAGATAAACATTTTGTACAGTTTCTGATCAAAAGCTGATATATTGCCTGGTTTCATTGCAAACTCTTCTCTAATAACCCAGAATTTCCTAAATGGACGTTACCCCTACTCTCCCAGTAAGGTGATAAGAGCTTCCATGGATTCTTTTATTTCTTTTACAATCTAAAGCTGATGGTTCCCCTTAAAGAAGCCCAGCCTGATGGGCAGTCGCAGACATGATTAGATATTGGGGGTGGAGTACCTAAATATTTAGAACAATATAAGAATGGGTGTTTGTATGTGCAGGTATTTGCAATTTTGTCATGATCTCAGTGGGACCAGATTAAATTCTGGCTCACAATAGGGCACTCGAAACCAAAGAAGTTTGAAACTTTTGATAGAAAGTAGACAAGGGCCATAGCCTAGTTTACTCACAGACTATATTTCCATATACTTGTAACATTTACATAAAGCTTAATGGATCAGAGCCATTTGGGAGCAACTGTGATAATGTCAGTAATGTCATCGTAATACCGGGCGACTGCGAGAAAATGCGCCCATAGATGCACAATTCTTCCACCAACTGGAGAAAGGGTCTGCAGGACTCGGATTAGGTAGATCTGGCTTTTTCAACACTACATTAAAAATAATCGCTTTTCCTTTGACTCCAAATGAAAAGGTTCCTTTGATTTATCAGCCAAGCCATGTAACAGCTGGTAAGGCACTGTATTCCTCTGGCACAGCTGTTCATCCTGAAAACCATATATTACTCTTCTTTGTCTGTGACAGTGTTTCTTGCTGCAGGCTGAGGCCATTACCCTAAACTACAGTAGTTCTTCTCCTGTCAGAGCAAACATAGTGATTTATCCAGACTTTGTTTTGGGGGCTAAAAGATTCCCACAACTATTTGTTCATGTTTGTAGAATGAATTTAGCCTGTGCCATCCTGCCTCTAGGCCTTTCCTCCCTGAATGGTGACTACACATTCCACAACGGCTTGTAATAAAGGCTCAGACTCCATAAAAAGTAATTATCCTCTACATCGACACAAACCACATTATATATATTCGGTATTCAGTAATGGCAGGAAATTAATTAACATGTTGTTTAGTACAGGTGTGGGATCCGGAATCCATAAAGCTCCAAATTAAGGAATGGTCGTCTCCCATAAACTCCATTTTTTTCCAAATAATCCAATTTTTTAAAAACAAATTCCTTTTTTTTCTCTGTAATACTATAATACAACAGTACATTGTACTTGATCCAAACTAAAATATAATTAATCCCTAATGGAAGCAAAACAAGCCGATTGGGTTTATTTAATGTTTATATGAGTTCCTAGTAGACCTAAGGTATGAAGATCCAAATTACAGAAAGATCCATTATCCAGAAAACCCCAGGTCCTGAGCATTCTGGATAACAGGTCCCATACCTGTACCAAGAAATCCTAATTAAACACAACTAATTTTCTAAGGGCAATTTCTGTGGGTGACTAATACGTGTCACTTTGTTTTCCGAAGTCGCACAAGTTTCCTCTTGAGGCAATTTCAGGTGACTTTGGGGAAAAAAGCCACTGCATATATTTTACCACACTGCATATATTTTATTCACTTTTATCGCCACTGGGAAATCATTTGGGGGGGGGGGATTAGTCCCCACAGAAGAGTAGACTAATCTCCTTATGTGTCATTGCCCTAAGCATAGAGTATATAATATATGTCTGGTTTGGAATGCATCGAGAAGTATACTGACTTGTCCAAGGCCACAAACATTAAATGGTTAGTTCTCCTTTAAGTTAACTTTTAATATGTTACAGAATGGCTAATTCTAAGCAATCTTTTACAATTGGTTATCATTGTTACTCGTCTTTCTATTCAGGCCCTCTATCCTATTTATATTCGAGTCTCTTATTCAAATGAATGCGTGGTTGCGAGGGGAATTTAGACCCTAGCAACCAGATTGCTGAAATTGTAAACTGAGAGAGCTACTGAATAAAAAGCTAAATAACTCAAAAACACAAGTAATACAAAATTAAAACCAACTGCAAATTGTCTCAGAATGTCACTCTCTACATCATATTAAAAGTTAACTCAGAGGTGAACAACCCCTTTAAGCAAAAACCTTTTCAATTCAGAGTGATTTTGTTAAGCTGGCGGTACTTTTAAAGATCTGTCACTAAACCGGTTGAACTTTGCTCGATTTGGACACCTACATTTTTAGCCTACATGGGCTGATCCAATTGTTTATCTCCTGTGCCAACAATAAGATTGTAAAAGAGGCCAATGCAGGCCCAACAGAAGACAACAGGGTCAATGCACAGATGCAGTCCTCGCCCAACGGGATTTCCAAACTTTACTGTGGAGTAAATTCAAATATTTGCAGAAATGTGTAATTTTGTATTACTTGTGCAATGAATGTGTATTAAAATAGTTTCTACAACATAAATATGAAAAAAATGTACCCATAGGTATTCACATGAATATACTTTGTACTCCCAACTTGACATAAAAATATATTTGATAATTCAAGGAATGTCTATGATTTAGCTGACTCAGGAGTTTCTTTAAGACTGTTAAGATAATATAGTTATATACAGCCAGACCAAAAGTTCAAAATGCTGATAAAGAAGGAATAAGAGATTTACTGTTCTAAAAAAAACCCCTGAGTTTAAGTAAGGTTGGCTGGAAATCTGAAAGCACAAATAAAAAAGAGCCTGCCAAAAAATGGATTGCGGGGTGGGATGCGTTAAAATTACTTGTCAAAAGCCAGGAGAGGGTTTGAGGAAACAATACACAAGACAGGGGTATATACACTTAAATAACTACCAGCAAAAAAGAAGAATGAAAAAGGTAAATATAAGAACGATGGGGATGAACTTAAGCTGGCCATAGACACAAAGATCTGATCATACAAATCAATACAATATTTTCAGACCATGTGTGGAGAGTCCCTGGTCGTTTGGTCGATCGGACGGTTTAAAAGATTAAAAGATCGGCTGCCGATAATATCTCTGCATGTATTGCCAATCGTACGATTTTCAGTGGGAAACCTACTTTTGTCGGCCATAACTTTCATACGATTGCTGTCAGGGGCAAAACATTTGGTCGGAATGGTTAATGGCAGGTCGGGAGATGGGAAAGTCCGATCGTACGATGATTCGTACAATCGGATCTTTGCGTCTGTGGCCAGCTTTAATCAGAAACCAAGTACAGCGTCCTGGAAATACCCAACAATAGCTAAATCAGATAAGTGAAATCTAGCCCTTTCCATTGATTCACTATACTACATTATGGGTGGACAGATCACAATAAAATGTTGACGTCATCAAAAGAGGTCACTGTATATATTTATATTGGATGGATGTGCATTCATTTTTCTTTGCAGCAAAGGACATTAATAAACATTTCTTGTAAAATAAAAATGAAATATAAACCTTAATCTCCAGCTACCTCGTGCAATGCACTTACATGTCCATGGGTACATGCCTTGAGGCCCTGGTTGATACATTTTCCCTGCCAGTGCATTATACTACTATGACCAGGCAGCTTGTCTTGTTACCTTTCTGTGGCCCCTAGAATGTACTTTCTAGTGTTGGAACCCACAAGGATTTTGGCTGTCTCAGCCTTACTCCAACTTAGCTGAAAGCTATGGTTTGAAAATGCAAAGTATGTGTTTTGTCAGCACCATCCTTATGTGGGAGCCATGGAATATTCTGAATTATAGAAGCACCCCATTTGGCTTCTATCTCCACATAACACATTTGTGCTTTTGCCCTTCTGGCTTTGGGATCTCCAACCTGCAGTAAGTACAAACTTCTTCAGCCTCAGCCAAGATATTGAGGGCATCCCTGGTCCAGCTCCCTATGTGTTTATGTCAGAGTGCTTTAGTTGGCATAATGATATCCCAATGCATTTGTCTGTCTCTACAAATATCAGCTTGCATACTCACTGAAACTAAGGACTCAGCCCAATGTGTTTTATTTAAGTACTTAAACACACTGTGTTAAGTTTTGTACTTGCAGGCACATAGCATCATTGGTTTCCACCCTATTCACTTAGCATTAATATTGTTTTATGTACAATACACCTTGCCCCTCGGCTGGTCACCCACTATCAGATAATGGTTGATAAAGAATTGGATGGATTGATAAAGCTGATAGTATTGTTATAGCAATCGAAGTCATAAGTCATTCCATGTTTATTGTCAATATGATGTTGGGGTGCAATAACAAGTATGCTACAAGTCTTCAAGTTCATAGCAAATGTATGAATATAAGTCTAATGCTGCAATTTCTTATTTTTTTGTTTTTATAGAACCTGCTTTCTATTTTGGAGATGTGGAATACTATGTTGATGAAAGTGCAGGTTTTATTGAGGTTCGGGTGTGGAGAACTGGCACAGATCTGTCTAAAACGGCAACTGTTACAGTGCGGTCCCAGAAAACGGAGCCTGTGTCAGCTGTTGGTAAGCGACCAAGTAAAGACAACAGGAATCATTTACCCAACACAAGTGCTAGGGTCCTTAGTGCTCATTTGCCCAGCAGTTGCTCCTTGGGCATTCTTTCATTTGAACTCCACACAAAGGTCGGAACGCTCCAACCCCCCCTGCTGATTTGTAAAGATCTAAACTCAAGTGCATATGCGGGGTAATTAAATACGCCAACTTTCACTTAAATTATTTAAAGGCCATTCCCCAATGGCTCACCAAATGGATAGTTTGGTTTGGGTCATCGTGCCTGAACCGAACCAATGGCACGCACTAAATGGGACAAGCAGCAGTAAAATTCAAATAGCTTTTATTAACACAAACATATTTTGTCCTAACGCGTTTTGGTCGGTGTTGATGCATTTTTTAATTTGCCCCTTATTCTGGATTAAAAAGATGAATGACTTGTAAATTAGGGAGTGGTTAGGGGATGGCATGGGGGGAGCGTAGATGCCTATGCCAGCCTACCCCTCATGAATATAGTGCTGCCAAATGCAGGCAGTATTTATTATTAAAGCACAGGTTATTGTACTCCATTCTGGAGCATGTGGGTGCTTATGGCAAGGAGAGGGTACAAAAGTGCCTGGCTAAAGTCATACAGTCATTTTTGTTACCATATCGTTATAGAACACAAACTAACATATCTCATTCCTTCCCTATTTAGCTGGAACTGACTATGTTGGTATTAGTCGAAATCTGGATTTTGCACCCGGTGTGAACATGCAGATTTTCAGTGTAATCATTCTGGATGATCTTGGAAAGCCTGTGCTGGAGGGAATAGAGAAGTTTGAGCTGGTGCTCCAGATGCCAATGAATGCCGTCCTGGGAGAGCCCAGCAAAGCTACAGTATTTATCAATGACACTGTTTCTGACTGTAAGAATCCTTTTTGATCTATTGTTTATTAAATACAGACAAAGTCAGTTTAAAATATGAAAATGTGTTGTTACCGGCTAGCCAGAATCAGCCCAATTAGCCAGAAGTTCTCTGACGCACCATAGACCGAAATTTTCTATCAATTATATTCTCATCCATTTTACTTCACGTGCTTTCAGTGCCAAAGGTACAATTCAGAGAGCCAGTGTACACGGGAAATGAAAATGATGGGCAAATTGAAACAAAAGTGTACAGGAGTGGAGATGTCAGCTTCAAGTCTACGGTGCGCTGCTACACAAGGCAGGGATCTGCACAAGTCATGATGGATTTTGAAGAACGACCAAACACTGATGATTCCATCATAACCTTCTTACCTGGTAAATCATTGTCTTGTGTGTATGATCTTTTTGTTTGGGTTCTGTGCAAGCAGGGGACATCAATAAAAACTATCATTGGGGACCCATGAGGTTCTGGTATGGTGTCCATTTTAAATTATTGCATAACAGGTTCTACTGCAATAAATATTACATTTCAGATGACACCATTGTGTTCCAGCACTTGGTGTACAAGTAAAAGCCAAAGAGAATTTGTTGAGGTTGATATATTGTCAGATTTTACTAAGCCCAACTTTACCCAACCAATGACTTGGTTGGAATCCTATAAACATAGTCACTATGATAATTCTGACTTTAGGGAAATAGTATGTTTAAAATACTTCTATAGTACTCTGTATAGTACTCTATAGTACCATGTCATCTGTGACTTCACAGCAGTAATTGTTTTGATTGGCTGGTGTGCTGGCTGCCCTGTTTGAATCTAATTTCCATGAAAAGGCCCAGTCTGTATTTTCATGACAATGATCAAATGGTACCATATGTGCTAAATTCCTCATTGAATTCACCCATTAACTCTGCCACCAAGCGCATTATTGAAATACCATTCTGCAACAGTATGGGCACTTTGCCAGTGAATACAAATAAGACCAATTGCAATGGCATGCATCGTATTTGGTCTAATCAATCTAAATATATATCTTCAGTGGATGCTCAGTCTTTGCATTTAAAGTGTTTCCTTCCCTTTGTATATTCGGCTTCCAGGCGAGACGGAGCGTAGCTGCATTGTTGTGCTGATGGATGATACAATTCATGAGGAAGACGAAGAGCTGCGCCTTGTTCTGGGCACTGCAAGAAGTGAGTCACCATTTGGAGCTTCCATTGGAGAACTGAATGAAACACTGATAAAGATTAAAGATGACACAGATAGTAAGTTGACTCTATAAATTGGACTTTATGTGGCAGGATGACAGTAGTTTTATTTGCGTATTAAATGCCGCTTTTTTTCCTTTCCAGAGGCAATAATCAAATTTGGAGACACCAAATTCAGCGTCAGCGAGCCAAAGGAATCGGGACAGATAGTGGTTGTAAAAATTCCTGTGGTTCGCCTGGGAGACACATCAAAGGTTTCTATTGTGCGAGTGCACACAAAGGATGGTTCTGCAACTTCTGGAGAGGATTATAACCCTGTGTCAGAAGGTATAATGGCTTTCACTGCCAAAAGCTGAACTTTCCTCACCTGTAGAGTATTCAGTCTACGTATTTATAAGGCATCAATATATTGTAACTTGAATACTCCCAGTATCCCAACAGCATGTCACCATTATTATATATATATATATATACTATTCACTTTGTGAAGCCAGTAAGTTATTGTTTTATATATTTACAAAACAATGATGGATATCACTTGGGACTGTTGCACCACCATACACGTACCAATAAGTATTACTGTAACCTGTAGGGCCACTTTTAATGGCAGGCAACACTGTTTTGCTTTACCGTATATACTCGAGTATAAGCCGAGTTTTTCAGCCCCCAAAATATGCTGAAAAACTCTACCTCGGCTTATACTCGGGTCAAGCGCAAAAACGGTCGCCGGCGCCTTAGAATAGTAGCCGGAGCCTAAGACTATTCGCCGGCGCCTAAGAATATTCGCCGGCGCTTAGAATAGTAGCCGGCGCCTAAGAATAGTCATCCAAAAACGAGATTGAAACTTACCAGAAGCTGCTGCATTTCTCACCTTCGGCTTATACTCGAGTCAATAAGCTTTCCCAGTTTTTGGAGGTAAAATTAGGTACCTCGGCTTATACTCGAGTATATACGGTAAGTTGATGAAAGACTTGCTTTAAGATTATTTTATTCTAGGGGCATCCCACTTGCACACTTCTAGGTTTGTCGTCTTCATGCCAAGATTCAGCTGGGCAGTTTGGCAGATTTTAACATTACTGCCTGCTGATCTGGTTATATAATATTATTACATTCCCTTTTAAAGTGTCAACATATTCCAACACGCAATATACATAAGAGTTCATAACAATAGACATAAAGATAAAATGAAGCAGTAAGTAGTGAAGGCCCTGGCCACTAGGGCTTGCAATCTAAAGAACTGGCACCTCCAGAGATCAGTACTGGCAGACTATTTAGTCCTTTCTGATCAGAGACTGTGTTCCAGATAGACTGGAAATTTGCCAGTGCTCCTTTGTTGTATAGTGCATGTGAAGAAGAGCCACCTCAATTGGCCTAAATAAACAGGTCTACTTCATTTACAAATGGTTCCACGGGTGGTCGGTTGGATGGGTTAAAAAAAAAAAAACAATACTACAGAAAAGTAACTAAGGAGCCATATCTAAGTGATGCTTTATTTTTGCAGAAATTGAGTTTAAGGAGGGAGAAACACAGCATGTTGTGGAGGTTGAAATTCTTTACGATGGCGCAAGAGAAATGAGGGAAGCTTTCACTATTCACCTAAAGCCCGATGAGAACATGGTGGCAGAAACTCAGGTAACATAGTCATCTAGAAGCGTGTGTTTGCATTCTAAACCTGCTACTTGATCCATCACACCATGTTAGTGAATAAGGAATGACTATTTATGATATGCTATTTCCTTTTTTGTGTTCCATGTCACACAAGGTGCTGATTAGAAGCTATACAGCTGAGCCACTTTCCCGCCATATGGCATGATTCATCATCGTAACTAATATGGCACTGTCATAAATACATGTGCGTTGTCAGTTTTTTCCATCTATTTATGGCAGGCACATGACCTGCCAAAAACAGGATGATGGGTTATCACTATCAGTAGTAGTGCTACCGTGATTTGAAGCAACGTAGAGGGTTCTTCACAGTCAGGACAGTGAGGTTGTGGAATGCACTGCCGGGTGATGTTGTGATGGCTGATTCAGTTAATGCCTTTAAGAATGGCTTGGATGATTTTTTGGACAGACATAATATCCAAGGCTATTGTGATACTAAACTCTATAGTTAGTATAGTTATGGGTATAAAGAATTTTAATTAAAAGTAGGGAGGGGTGTGTGTATGGATGATGGGTTTTCATTTGGAGGGGTTGAACTTGATGGACTTTGTCTTTTTTCAACCCAATTTAACTATGTAACTATGTAACTATGTGAATTATATTTGATAATCAGGCTCTCATTTTTTAAACGTTTACAGATGACCAAGGCCATTGTCTATATCGAGGAGATGAACAGCATGGCTGATGTAACTTTCCCATCAGTGCCCCAAGTCTACTCCCTTCTGATATATGATGACACTTCAAGAGCTAAAGAAAACCCTAATCCAGTGGCTGGTTATCCCGTTGTCTGCATTACAGTGAGTACTGACGTGGTATCCAAAATCGGACCTGATACACTTGCACAGTTTCAGTTTACAAGCAATATCCCTTTACCTTACATATGCATTACATATTATACTCGATTGTGCTGTTTCTAAAAGTGCCCTATACATCTCTAAACACATTGCCAAAAATATAAAGAAAAAAGTCTTGCTTCAAATTTACCTTTGTGTTGACCATTTAGGGTATTTTACTGGGGTGTGGGAGCCTATTGTGATGGTTATTTTGTTCTGTGTTCATCTAAACTTGAGATAAGTGTCAGCCTAGAACCAACCTATAGAAATCAGATCTAGCTGTAGATACCCGATGAAATAGAATGCCCATGACTCTAAAGCCAACTGTGATAGGAACAGTCATAGCAATGTATGAATGAAACACACCTCTGTATAAAATTAACAACATTTTACTTGTTTTTCAGGCTTGCAACCCCAAATACTCCGATTATGACAAAACTGGTTCCATATGTACAAGTGAAAATATAAACAATACCCTGACACGATACCGCTGGCTTGTTAGTGCACCCACCGGGTTGGATGGAGTAACCAGTCCCATGAGAGAGGTGGACTTCGATACGTTCTTTACTTCGTCCAAAATGATCACACTGGACTCCATATATTTTCAAGCCGGCTCTCGGGTACAGTGCGCTGCTCGGGCAGTAAACTCAGATGGGAATGATGGTTTGGAGTTAATGAGCCCAATCGTGACAATAAGTTTAGAAGAAGGTAAGTATCAGTGTTTCTCTAAATAGCAACAGACTTTCCCCCATATGTAATATAAGGCACTAAGTTTGCCCAGGAGCACTCATGGCAATCAATAAGATGCTGCTTGGTAGCTATGAGTTACTGCCCCAGGGCAAACTTAGTGCCTTTTATTACATGACCCCATTGGTGTAGTAAATCAGTTTGTTAGAAAACGAGGGTACCTACCATCTCATATCTGAATTATCTGAGGAAAGTTTGTGTTATTGAAACTGGTCAAGATAATACATTTTGTTTTATTCCTGTAGGCCTTTGCCAGCCTCGAGTACCTGGTGTTGTGGGAGCTGAGCCTTTCTCTGCCAAGTTGAGATACACTGGGTCTGAAGATTCAGATCATCAAAATCTCATTAAAGTGACTGTCACGCTCCCTCATATTGATGGTAATAATCCGCTTTCTTGCTAAACTTTCAACTGGAATATGCTCAATAGAGTATGGTAAATCTACCTCAGTACATTGTATGTAAAGCAAGTAATGTGAAATGACCACTTTTTAATATATCACATGCTGCATATACATATACAGTGGTACAGGTATGGGACCTATTATCCAAAATGTTCAGACACTGGGATTTTCTGGATAAGGGATTTTTATGTAATTTGGATCAACATTTAAAGGAGAAAGTGACAGAGACAGTTTATTGCCAATAGATTAGCCACAATAGTGCAAGCTATAACATGTAACATAACATGTATGTATTTATTCTGTAGAATGCTTTACCATACCTGAGTAAAAAGCTCTAGAAGCTCTCTCTGTTTGTTTAGGATAGCAGCTGCCATATTAGCCTGCTGTGACATCACTTCCTGTCTGAGTCTCTTCCTGCTCACTTATAGCTCTGGGCTCAGATTACAGCAGGGAGGGGAGGAGGGAGGGGGAGAGGAGCAAACTGAGCATGCTCATGCCGTGCCCTGGAGGTTTAAGCTGATACAGAAGCCCATGTGTACTTAATAGAAGGAGAGAAATGTGGTGTCTCTTTTGACTCAGAACAGCATTACTTTGAGGGTTTACTGGTGTATTTATATAGACCTTTCTGATAAAGCTTACTTAGTTTTAACCGTTTCTGCTCCTTTAAGTCTACTAAAATAATTTGAACATAGAATAAATCCAATAGGATTGTTTTGCCTCCAGTAAGGATTAAATACATCTTAGCTGGGCTTAAATATAAGGTGCTGCTTTATTATTACAGAATAAAAGGAAATACATAAAAACATTTAACTATTTGAATAAAATAGGCTGTATGGGAGATTGCTTTCCTGTAATTCAGAGCTTTCTTTATAACTGACCCCATACCTGTACTTGACTTATGAGAGTCTCTTTCCTAGGTATGCTACCTGTTGTTTCAACCAGGGAATTGTCCAACTTTGAGCTTACCCTCAGCCCCGATGGAACAAGGGTTGGAAACCACAAATGCTCAAACCTACTGGATTTTAGCGAAGTGAGAACTCGTCATGGGTTTTTGACCGATGCAACCAAGAATCCAGATGTGATAGGAGAGACCTCTCCTTACCAGTATAGCTCACAGCTCAGAGGAGCCAGTACTCTGCGATTTTACAAGAATCTTAACCTAGAGGCTTGCTTGTGGGAATTCACCAGCTACTATGACATGTCGGAGCTTCTTACTGAATGCGGTGGCACCATTGGCACAGATGGACAGGTAATTTGTTTATTATTAATAATCTATATATATATATATCTTCTCTGGGTGCATTATCTTGTTTTTAATTGCAGTGTTTTCTTTGTTGGCAGTTATTCCTTGTGTATGGGAGAAATTATTTGAAATACTTAGGGGCAGATTTATCAAGGGTTAAATTTAGAGTTCATGTAAAAACTCCCATGAACTCGAAATTCAAAGAAAAAAAAACGACCAATCGAAATTTATCAAAAAATTCGAATTTTTCAAACTCGGGTGAATAGGATCGGCCCGAAAAACTCCAATCAAATGTGAATCTAATTTGATTCACGTTTTTTCTCCAAAAAAACCTTGATTTTCAGGAAGGCTGCAAACAACTGCAAATTGATCCCTGGACGTCCCCCTTAGGCTAAAATAGCAATTCGGCAGGTTTAAGGTGGCAATAGTTGAATTTGAATTCCTAAAAGGCCAGTACATGATAAATATGATTTTTTTTAAAAACTCGAATCGAATTTTATCTATTCCCTAATCGCATTTCACTTGAAAAAACTACGCACTTGATAAATCTGCCCCTTAGAGCAGCAGAATAATTTGAAAGCCCATAGTTGCATGAGGATTTTGTGCTGATAAAATTATAAAATGCAGCATATATATTGGGGGTATAGAATTTTAAATACAGTTATAGGGGTGGATCTAAATGTTTCTTCCCTTCTTCATTATGTATTTCTGCAGTTTAGAATATAACTGCTAAACTGAATGATATGAACACTGCTCTGCATCAACATTGACTCTTTTTTCACCTTTGATTCAGTTGTACATTAACCTCCACGTCCCAGTATTTTTATTGCCTTTCTAAAAACTCACCTTTGAATGGCAGTTTAAGTAGTATTTTAGTTTTTTTTACTTACCCTGGTTTGCTCCTGTTCATTGCTGTATAACTATGCCCGTCGCACTGCTAAATAGATTTCTACAGAATCTAACAGTGACAAGTCTGATGCAAGTTCAGTAGCTTTACATTTATCTGGCTGGGACCAATGATTAGGGATGTAGCGAACGTCGGAAAAAAAGTTCGCGAACATATTCGCGAACTTGCGCAAAAATGCGAGCGGTTCGCGAACGGTTCGCGAACCCCATAGACTTCAATGGGAAGGCGAACTTTAACATCTAAAAAAGACATTTCTGGCCAGAAAAATGATTTTAAAGTTGTTTAAAGGGTGCAACGACCTGGACAGTGGCATGCCAGAGGGGGATCAAGGGCAAAAATGTATCTGAAAAATCTGCCTGTGTGTGCTTGGAAGAGATAGTGTAGGGGGAGAGCTGTTAGTGATTTCAGGGACAGATGATAGTAAGTTTGCTGGCTAGTAATCTGCTTGATACTGCTCTGTATTGGAGGGACAGAAGTCTGCAGGGATTTGAGGGACATTTTAGCTTAGGTAGCTTTGCTGGCTAGTAATCTACTGTTCTCTTTAAACAACTGCCATACGTTGCCCTTGTAGGCATTGTTTGCCCAGTTTTTTTGGACGCAGCCACTGAAGCACAGTTGCCAGAAAAAATATGCCATATAAATGCTGAAAATAGTCATTTTTCGCCATACGTTGACCTTGTAGACATTGTTTGCCCAGTTTTTTTTGGACGCAGCCACTGAAGCACAGTTGCCAGAAAAAATATGCCATATAAATGCTGAAAATAGTAATTTTTCGCCATACGTTGACCTTGTAGACATTGTTTGCCCAGTTTTTTTGGACGCAGCCACTGAAGCACAGTTGCCAGAAAAAATATGCCATATAAATGCTGAAAATAGTCATTTTTTGCCATATACGTTGAGTCAACGTATGGCAAAAAATGACTATTTTCAGCATTTATGTGGCATATTTTTTCTGGCCTCTGTGCTTCAGTGGCTGCGGCCAAAAAAACTGGGCAAACAATGCCTACAAGGTCAACGTCGTTGACCTTGTAGGCATTGTTTGCCCAGTTTTTTTGGCCGCAGCCACTGAAGCACAGAGGCCAGAAAAAATATGCCATATAAATGCTGAAAATAGTCATTTTTTTGGTCGCAGCCACTGAAGCACAGTTGCCAGAAAAATTATGCCATATAAATGCTGAAAATATAAATTTTTTTGGTTGCAGCCACTGAAGCACAGAGGCCAGAAAAATTATGCCATATAAATGCAGAAAATATGCATTTTTTTGGTCGCAGCCACTGAAGCACAGTTGACAGAAAAATTATGCCATATAAATGCTGAAAATATAAATTTTTTTGGTTGCAGCCACTGAAGCACAGAGGCCAGAAAAATTATGCCATATAAATGGAGAAAATATGCATTTTTTTGGTTGCAGCCACTGAAGCACAGAGGCTAGAAAAATTATGCCATATAAATGGAGAAAATATGCATTTTTTTGGTTGCAGCCACTGAAGCACAGAGGCTAGAAAAATTATGCCATATAAATGGAGAAAATATGCATTTTTTTGGTTGCAGCCACTGAAGCACAGAGGCCAGAAAAATTATGCCATATAAATGCAGAAAATATGCATTTTTTTGGTTGCAGCCACTGAAGCACAGAGGCTAGAAAAATTATGCCATATAAATGGACAAAATATGCATTTTTTTGGTTGCAGCCACTGAAGCACAGAGGCCAGAAAAATTATGCCATATAAATGCAGAAAATATGCATTTTTTTGGTTGCAGCCACTGAAGCACAGAGGCTAGAAAAATTATGCCATATAAATGGACAAAATATGCATTTTTTTGGTTGCAGCCACTGAAGCACAGAGGCCAGAAAAATTATGCCATATAAATGCAGAAAATATGCATTTTTTTGGTTGCAGCCACTGAAGCACAGAGGCCAGAAAAATTATGCCATATAAATGCAGAAAATATGCATTTTTTTGGACGCAGCCACTGAAGCACAGTTGCCAGAAAAAATATGCCATATAAATGCTGAAAATAGTAATTTTTCGCCATACGTTGACCTTGTAGACATTGTTTGCCCCGTTTTTTTGGACGCAGCCACTGAAGCACAGAGGCCAGAAAAAATTAAACCAGTAGGGTTTGCACCCTAGTTTGTAACGGTGGCGGAGGGAGGAGGACGCTAAAGGACAGCTGTGTGTGGAGTCATGAGGCTTGAAGAGAAGGACAGCTGCATAGAAGTCAGAACAAGTCTTCCGGCGTGCAGTAACCCTCCGAGATCCACCCCTCATTCATTTTAATAAAGGTCAGGTAATCGACACTTTTGTGACCTAGGCGAGTTCTCTTCTCAGTTACAATCCCTCCTGCTGCACTGAAGGTCCTTTCTGAGAGCACACTTGAGGCTGGGCAAGACAAGAGGTTCATGGCAAATTGTGACAGCTCTGGCCACAGATCAAGCCTGCGCACCCAGTAGTCCAGGGGTTCATCGCTCCTCAGAGTGTCGATATCTGCAGTTAATGCCAGGTAGTCCGCTACCTGCCGGTCGAGGCGTTCTTTGAGGGTGGATCCAGAAGGGTTGTGGCGCTGCCTTGGACAGAAAAACATTTGCATGTCTGATGTTACAGACCGGCCAAAGGGCTTTGTCCTTGCAGGTGTGCTCGTGGCAGGATTACTGGCACCTCTGCCCCTGGAATGTTGATGAGTTCCTGAAGTGACATCACCCTTAAAAGCATTGTACAACATGTTTTGCAGGCTGGTTTGTAAATGCCGCATCTTTTCGGACTTGTGGTATGTTGGTAACATTTCTGCCACTTTATGCTTGTACCGAGGGTCTAGTAGCGTTGCGACCCAGTACAGGTCCTTCTCCTTAAGCCTCTTGATACGGGGGTCCTTCAACAGGCATGCCAGCATGAAAGACCCCATTCTCACAAGGTTGGATGCAGAGCTATCCATCTCCGCTTCCTCATTATCAAGGACTGCATCATCCACGGTCTCCTCCCCCCAGCCACGTACAAGACCAGGGGTCCCCAAAAGGTCACCACTAGCCCCCTGGGAAGCCTGCTCCTGTTGGTCCTCCTCCTCCTCCTCCACAAAGCCACCTTCCTCCTCTGACTCCACTTCTGGCACCTCTCCCTGCGTTGCAGCAGGTGCCTGGGTTCGTTCTGGTGATTGCGACCATAAATCGTGCGCTTCCAGCTCCTCGTCACGCTGGTCTACAGCCTCATCTGTCACTCGTCGCACGGCACGCTCCAGGAAGAAAGCGAAGGGTATTAGGTCGCTGATGGTGCCTTCGGTGCGACTGACCATATTTGTCACCTCTTCAAAAGGTCGCATGAGCCTGCAGGCATCGCGCATAAGCACCCAGTAACGGGGGAAAAAAATCCCCAGCTCTGCAGATCCAGTCCTACCACCCAGTTCAAAAAGGTACTCGTTGACGGCCCTTTGTTGTTGCAGCAGACGTTCCAACATAAGGAGCGTTGAATTCCAGCGAGTCTGGCTGTCAGAAATCAAACGCCTGACTGGCATGTTGTAGCGCTGCTGAATGTCAGCAAGGCGTGCCATGGCTGTGTAGGAACGTCTGAAATGGGCCGACACCTTTCTGGACTGGGTGAGAACGTCCTGGAATCCTGGGTACTTGGAGACAAAACGTTGGACTATTAAATTTAACACATGTGCCATGCAGGGCACATGTGTTAAATTTCCCAGTCTCAACGCTGCCAACAGATTGCTTCCATTGTCACACACCACTTTTCCGATCTGCAGTTGGTGTGGGGTCAGCCACCGATCGGCCTGTGACTGCAGAGATGACAGGAGTACAGATCCGGTATGGTTTTTGCTTTCCAGGCACGTCATCCCCAAGACAGCGTGACAACGGCGTACCTGGCACGTCGAATAGCCTAGGGGGAGCTGGGGGTGCACAGGTGTGGAGGAGGAGAAGGAGGACCCAGCAGCAGAGTAAGAAGAAGAAGAGGAAGAAGACGAGGTAGAGAGCGATGGAGGAGTAGAGGTGGTGGCAGAACCGCGTGCAATCCGTGGCGGTGACACCAACTCCACTGTTGTTGTTGTTGTTGAGCTACCCATTCCCTGCTTCCCATTCCCAGCCATTACCAAGTTCACCCAGTGGGCAGTGTAGGTGACATACCTGCCCTGACCATGCTTGGAGGACCATGCGTCAGTAGTCATATGGACCTTTGGCCCAACACTAAGTGACAGAGATGCGGTAACTTGGCTCTGCACATGTTGGTACAGGTGTGGTATTCCCTTTTTAGAAAAAAAATTGCGGCTGGGTACCTTCCACTGCGGTGTCCCAATTGCTACAAATTTGCGGAAGGCCTCAGAGTCCACCAGCTGGTATGGTAAAAGCTGGCGGGCTAAGAGTGCAGACAAGCCAGCTGTCAGACGCCGGGCAAGGGGGTGACAGTCAGACATTGGCTTCTTACGCTCAAACATGGCCTTCACAGAAACTTGGCTGGTGGCAGATGACTGGGAATGGGAACAGGTGGTCAAGGTGGAAGGCGGAGTGGAGGGTGGTTCAGATGGGTCAAGGAGAGCAGAGGTAGAGCAGTAAGATGCTGGACCAGAAGGAGTGTGGCTTTTAGTTTGCCTGTTGCCTTTGAGGTGTTGCTCCCAAAGTGCTTTGTGCTTGCCGCTCATGTGCCTTCGCATAGAAGTTGTACCTATGTGGCTGTTGGGCTTACCAAGGCTCAGTTTCTGACTGCACTCATTGCAAATTACAATGCTTTTGTCAGAGGCACACACATTAAAAAAATGCCACACTGCTGACTTTTTGGAAGTCTGCGATCTGGCGGTAACAGTAGAAGTTGGCGGCATTGGCGGCAATGGCGGGTGCGTTGGCCGGCTGAACACAGGTGCCGATACATGTTGTTGCCCTACTGATCCCTGCGGGCTGGCCTCCCTGCTTCTTCTAAGTCTTATTCTCCTACTGCCTCTCTGACTCTCCGTCTCTCCATCTGAACTACCCTCCTCTTGCTCTCTTCTACTAGGCACCCACAAAACATCAATCTCCTCATCATCATTCTCCTCAGATGCATCAATTTCTTCTGACACATCACAGAAGGAAGCAGCAGCGGGGACCTCCTCCTCATCACTCATCATTATGTCCATCTCTGTCGTGTTCTCTGCCAGAATTAAATCTGGTGTAACGTCCTCATCTCCTTCATCTTCTTCTGCCAATAATGGTTGCGCATTACTCAGTTCAAGAAACTCATGGGAAAATAACTCCTCTGACTCCAGTGAAGATGGGGCACCGGTGGTGGAGGAAGTGTTACGTGGGGTGGCCATAGCAGTGGAGGATGAGGAGGATGTTGTGGTAAAGTTAGAAACGGTAGAGGATGGGGTGTGCTGTGTAAGCCAGTCAACTACCTCTTCAGCATTTTGGGAGTTCAGGGTCATTGGCTTTTTAAAACTGGGCAATTTGCTAGGGCCACAGGATTGCATAGCAGCACGGCCCCTAGCACGGCCTCTGCGTGGCGGCCTGCCTTTGCCTGGCATTATTTTTAAAAAAACAACAACAACAAAAACTCAGTTGGTTTTTCTGGAAACGATAATACACACAGCTAGATGGCAGTTTGAAGAAAACAGTGTGCAAATAATGCCTACAAGATCAACGTATACACTACTACAGCGGTGGATACGGATTACGTAAAATATATGAATGCTGCTTGAAAAAAAGTAACTCAAGTGGTTTTTCTAGAGACGATAATATTATCAATATTTAGACAAAATGTGAACAAGCTCACACAGCTAGATGGCGGTTTGAAGAAAACACTGTGCAAATAATGCCTACAAGGTCAACGTATACACAGCGGTGGATACGGATTACGTAAAATATAAGAATGCTGCTTGAAAAAAAGTCACTCCGGTGTTTTTTCTGGAGACGGTAATATTATGGATATTTAGACAGAATGTGAACACGGGCACACAGCTAGATAGCAGTTGGTTGAATAACACACTGGGCAAAAAATGCCTACAGGGCAAATAATGCCTACAAGGTCAACGTATACACAGCGGTGGATACGGATTACGTAAAATATAAGAATGCTGCTTGAAAAAAAGTCACTCCGGTGTTTTTTCTGGAGACGGTAATATTATGGATATTTAGACAGAATGTGAACACGGGCACACAGCTAGATAGCAGTTGGTTGAATAACACACTGGGCAAAAAATGCCTACAGGGCAAATAATGCCTACAAGGTCAACGTATACACAGCGGTGGATACGGATTACGTAAAATATAAGAATGCTGCTTGAAAAAAAGTCACTCCGGTGTTTTTTCTGGAGACGGTAATATTATGGATATTTAGACAGAATGTGAACACGGGCACACAGCTAGATAGCAGTTGGTTGAATAACACACTGGGCAAAAAATGCCTACAGGGCAAATAATGCCTACAAGGTCAACGTATACACAGCGGTGGATACGGATTACGTAAAATATAAGAATGCTGCTTGAAAAAAAGTCACTCCGGTGTTTTTTCTGGAGACGGTAATATTATGGATATTTAGACAGAATGTGAACACGGGCACACAGCTAGATAGCAGTTGGTTGAATAACACACTGGGCAAAAAATGCCTACAGGGCAAATAATGCCTACAAGGTCAACGTATACACAGCGGTGGATACGGATTACGTAAAATATAAGAATGCTGCTTGAAAAAAAGTCACTCCGGTGTTTTTTCTGGAGACGGTAATATTATGGATATTTAGACAGAATGTGAACACGGGCACACAGCTAGATAGCAGTTGGTTGAATAACACACTGGGCAAAAAATGCCTACAGGGCAAATAATGCCTAAAAGGTCAACTTATACACTACTACAGCGATGGATACGGATTACGTAAAATTTATTATGGCTGCTTGAAAAAAGTCACTCCGGTGTTTTTTCTGGAGACGGTAATATTATGGATATTTAGACAGAATGTGAACACGGTCACACAGCTAGATAGCAGTTGGTTGAATAACACACTGGGCAAAAAATGCCTACAGGGCAAATAATGCCTAAAAGGTCAACTTATACACTACTACAGCGGTAGTAAAATAAAAAAAAGTTAAATAAAAAAAGAATGAATATTAAAAAAAAAAAAATTAAAGTTGGTGCTGCTGAACTACTAGGAGCAGCAGATTAGCACACCAGTCCCACTCCCCAACACTGCTAGACTAATAGCACTGGGCTCTTATAGTAGTAGTAGTAGTAGTAGTAGTAGTAGTAGTAGTAAAACAACAAAAAAATAAATAAAAGCAGTCCTTACAAGGACTATTGCTATTGCAGCAGTCAGCAGATGAGATCAGAAGCAGGACAGCTGCCCACTGCAGCTACATACAGAGCACTGCAGTAGAAGGTAGATTACTAGCCAGCAAAGCTACCTAAGCTTAAATGTCCCTCAAACCCCTGCAGACTTCTGTCCCTCCAATAACAGAGCAGTATCAAAACGATTACTAGCCAGCAAACTTTCAACTGTCCCTGAAATCACTAACAGGCAGCAGCTCTCTCCCTACACTATCTCTTCAGCACACACAGGCAGAGTGAAAAAAAGCTGCAGGGCTTCTGTTTTTATAGGGAAGGGGAGTGGTCCAGGGGAGAGCTTCCTGATTGGCTGCCATGTACCTGCTGGTCTGGGGTGAGAGGGCAAAAAAAAGCGCCAACAATGGCGAACCCAAAATGGCGAACGTCGCGCGACGTTCGCGAACTTCCGGCGAGCGCGAACACCCGATGTTCGCGCGAACAAGTTCGCCGGCGAACAGTTCGCGCCATCTCTACCAATGATCGGATCAGAATGGGAGGACATACGGGCGGTCGGATTGGGGGACAGGTCTGACTGCAATACAACGGGATTTTTTACCCTGCCAGATATTGATCAGGGAAGCTTGTCAATGGGCCAATAAGCTGCCAACTCGGTCCGTGTATGGGGGCCTTAAGTGCTTATCACTTTTGCCTCGCAGCACTGTATTTCAGAGTTCAATTCAGACCTTGCCAGTACCTAAAAAGAGTCTGCATGTGTCTGTGAGCGTTTCCTTCATGTTCTTTGGTTTCTTCACAGTTGAAAAACATACTAGGGGTCACTGGACATCATTGTTGTAGCTGGACAAAATATGTATAATATACAATTTCATGGAAGAATAGCAACAAAAGGAATGGGACCATATTAGGCAGCATCTTTGGGTCTGGTCTGTAATGGTTCTGTTCACACCTGACTGAAACTGCCCACATTGTTCACCTGTTCACACCTTCTTCAAAATGCTAATAGAGCACCAGCACTGTGTCACTGTATGTAGTACATATTAGAATGATAACTTTCCCTGTCTCCTGCTCTGTTCTGCCTTCCCTCCCTGCAGGAGGGGGGCACACTTTTAAGGGGAATTTCCTTTCTTTCTTTTTTAAACCCTGATTTGCTTGGCCTTTAATAGTTTTTCAACTACTATAAACCCCCTGTTCCAGACAGAATCACTCCCAGCTCCCTTTTGGCAGCTGCTGGCACAGGTACATATTTGTGGGCAATATCTTGGCTGCTACTTGCACAGGTAAACAGATGATATGATGGATATTTGGCTGCTGCTGGCACAAGTACATATATGGAGGCAATAGTGTGTATTTTTGGCTGATGCTGGCACAGGTACAGATTGGGGGCAATATAAGGGATTGGCTGCTGCCGGCTCAGGTACATGGGGCAATATGGTGGCTGCTGGCACAGGTACACAGATGTTTGAGGGCAATATGATGGATTTTTGGCTACTGCTGGAACAGATACAAATTGGGGCAATATGATGGATTCTTTTGGTTGCCGCTGGCATAGGTACAGATTGGGGGTAAAAATATGATGGATGTTTTGGGGTTTGTTAGCAATTGGAAATTGTTGTTAAGGGCCCCTAAGATGTTTAATCATTTGTTGGGGGTTGTTGTATTATCCACAGGGGAGGATGAGGCATATGGATTTAAGGGTATGTTTTTAACATGACTTACATTTTTCACATATGAATGATGAGAGATTTCCCTGCAGTGAGCACCATTTGGTTTTTTGGTGCTACCACCATTAATGTGGACATGATCTTAAAAGTTCTTATGGTAATATGGGTGTGGTTTACAGTGGGTGTTGTTTAAAAGGGGGAGTGGTCAACACTGACTTCTATTATCGGCCCTCCTCCACATAGGCCGGTAAAATTTTGGCCCTCGGTACTACAGAACTTGGACAGCACTGTTATATATAATGGTTATGTCGGAAACATTTATCCCAAACACTATATGGGTATATTGATCATTGGTAAGAATCGTTTTCCTCATGGTTCCCCTAAAGATTTTTGATGTTTAACTTGTATAAGGACTTGTAAATCTCCACATAACTGGCTCATCTCAGACCACACATCCCTGTCTGGAAAAAGCTCATCCTTTTATTCCTTCGCCTGATCTATGTCTTCACGTGACCTTGAACAGCTGTGATGGCTGCCCCGTAATTTTTGTCTTTTATAAACTCACTGTCCTGATTTCAGTCTGCAGACAAAATAATTGCCCTGTGTGTGTTTAACAAATGTGGTCCAACAAAAAGGGAGAAGTCTGAGACAAATGCACTTTATTCATTGCTTTAAATCAAATGCGGTCCTTCTCTCCCTGGTTTGTAGACAATACAACCCAGTGTTCATACCAAGGCATTAAATGTTATATACACAAGCAGTTAAATGTGGCCTTTATTTTCTTCTACTTAATTATTTATTGAAAGTAAGAGTTACCATGCAGCCTGCTATGCCAAGGAACCGACCACAGACAGCTTCCAAGTAACCAAATTAGCTTTTAAGAAATGGTATAAGTATAAATTTAGACATCAACTACGCTGTAGCAATCTGTCCTTCCTAATCATCTAATTCAACATAATATATTATTTCTAGGCTCAGGCAATCCTCTCACCGCTACTATTCTAGAAAACTGGTGGGTGAGGATCTAGTTGGATTTGCCAAGCATTAACTTTTACAAAATCACATATATATATATATATATATATATATATATATATATATATATATATATATATATATATATTAAAGGAGGGACAGTGTCTAAAGCCTCTGCACAACTGAACCTCAATTAGAATTTGCCACCAGGTTACTAAATGTTCATCTGGTACAGCCTGGTCTCTTTCTCCCAGGGTGCAGGGAAGTGCAAAAGAGGACATTGATGTCCAGTTCATAATCCTCTAGATCAGGGGTCCCCAACCTTTTTTACCCATGAGCCACATTCAAATGTAAAAAGAGTTGGGGAGCAACACAAGCATGAAAATGTCCCTTGGGGTGTCAAATAAGGGCTGTGATTGGCTATTTTGTAGCCCCTATGTGGACTGGCAGCCTACATGAGACTTTACTTGGCACTATACTTAGTTTTTATGCAATTAAACTTGCCTTCATGTCTAGAATTCAGAAATAATCCCCTGCTTTGAGGACACGGAGAGCAACATCCAAAGGGTTGGAGAGCAACATGTTGCTCATGAGCTACTGGTTGGGGATCACTGCTAGATGTTGTAATGCAATTAGTTTTCACTGGAGCCCAGGGTCTGCATCTCTTGGCACTTGTCAGTAGAATGTAATACAATGAAATATAGGTATGGGATCTATTATTCAGAATGCTCAGGCCCGGGGGTTTTCCAGATTAAAGATCTTTCTGTAATTTGGATCATCGTACCTTAAAGGAGAAGCAAACCCAAAAGTTTAAAAAAAAACCCTACCCTCTACCCTATATAGACTCCCTCCTTCCTCCTCCCCCCCCAGCCTAAGTGTTACCCAGGGCAAAAGCCCCTATGTCTTTACTTACCCCCTGGTGCAGATTCAGGCATTAGAGTTCAGCTGCTTCGGTAATCTTCGGAATGAGACAGGTGCTTTGGCAATTTTCGTGAGTTACTGCATGTGCAGTTGTCGCGTAACAGAAAATTACTCCAACTGCACATGCGCCGCTCCACTGGTCTTGTTCCGATGATTACCGGAGAGAAGAAGGCGCCTGTGAACTCCGCTGGACAGAATCTGCACGGAGGGGTGAGTAACAGGGGGGAGGAGGGAGGGGGTCTATGTAGGGGTAGGGGAGTAGGGTTTTTTAATTTTGGATTTGCTTCTCCTTTAAGTCTACTAGAAAATCATGTAAACATTAAATAAACCCAATGGGATTTTTTGCTTCCAATAAGGATTCATTGTATCTTAGTTGGGATCAAGTACAAGCTACTGATTTATTATTACAGAGAAAAAGGACATTATAAAATTTGGATTATTTGGATAAAATGAAGTCCATGGGAGATGGCCTTTCCGTAATTCTGAGCTTTCTGGATAATGGGTTTCCAGATAACTGATCCCATACCTGTACAATTCACTTTACACCAGTTATTCTGCTTATTTAGTTATGACACATCATATCACCTAAGGTGGAGGTGGATAATATAGAAGTTCAGCAGTAGAACACTGTTAAAAACAATGGTTCGGATACCCCTTTCTTCTCAATCAATAATTATGCTTTCTTCAGCTAACCTGCACTGTGGATAGAGCTTTTCTTGGCAGCAGAGCTGAACAGATATTTTAGAATATACAGTAGGTGCAAATTACAGTTAACACGACCATTTATAACATAATATAATGTACTTATATAGTCTATGAGGATCTTGACTTGTCATAATTATTGATTCACATGAAGGGGCCGATTCACTAACTTCGAGTGAAGGATTCAAAGTAAAAAAACTTCGAATTTCGAATGGGCTACTTCGACCACGACTTTGAATCGAAGGATTCGAAGTAAAAATCGTTCGACTATTCGACCATTCGATAGTCGAAGTACTGTCTCTTTAAAAAAAACTTCGACCCCCTAGTTCGGCATCTAAAAGCTACCGAAGTCAATGTTAGCCTATGGGGAAGGTCCCCATAGGCTTGGCTAAATTTTTTTGATTGAAGGATATTCCTTCGATCGTTGGATTTAAATCCTTCAAATCGTTAGATTCGGAGGATTTAATTGTTTGATCGAAGGAATAATGGTTCGATCATACTATCTGCGCTAAATCCTTCGACTTCGATATTCGAAGTCGAAGGATTTCAATTCCCAGTCGAATATCGAGGGTTAATTAACCCTCGATATTCGACCCTTAGTGAATCAGCCCCGAAGTGTTTGTTTACTATTAAATATGCTGTATCGACTAGCCAATAATTATAATATATTAGATATTAACTTATACACATTTATCTTATTGTTAACATGTTTATTAGTGCTCTGTTTCAGATCCAGTACTGATTTGTTTCTGGTCCTCTCTGCTAACTTTGTTATCTATGCAATGTCAAGATCCCTTAATACTGTAGAGACCATACATCTAAATATATCTACAAAGCAGGCAAGCAATGCATAGACACAAAAATTATCCGATTTCACTTTGAAGATACACTTATGTCAGTGCACAACAAGCTAGTGAAAGGGCATTGGTGAAAGTATGCAATACCCTCGGCTAAATATATCTTTGGCTGCTGTACCTCTTAGCAGTGGAATGACATTAATTAAACGCCACAACAAGATCCAATGTTTTTTTTTGTGCAGTAGAAAACATGTAAAGGCAAAGCCATAACTGGGGCAGGACAGTGGTTCAGTGGTTTGAGTTCCTTGCTTGTAGCACCAGGATCCTGAGGTTGATTTTGACCAGGGCTCAATCTGCAAGGATTTTGTATGTCTGGGTCCCCTACTTTTTTTTACTTGTGAGCCACATTCAAATGTAAAAAACATTGGGGAGCAACACAAGCATGCAAAAAGTTCCTGGGGTGCCAATTATGGACTGTGATTGGCTATTTAGTTGTTCCTATGTGAACTGGCAGACTACAGGAGGTTCTGTATGGCAGTATACCTGGTTTTTATGCAACCAAAACTTGCCAGCAGCTAAGGGGTTTGGGAACAACATGTTGCTCACAATATACTTGTTGCATAAAGGAATTGTTGGTGTTTGCAAATGACATTGAGAAAAATAATCTGTCATCAGGGCCCATGTTTGTCTAGTTATTTTAAGTGTATATATATTAGAGTGGTGAAATAAAGAGACCAATGTCACCTACAAAGTAAAACTGAGCAATATATAATTTTTACACTCACATATTGTATACTGTATATGCTGTATGTGTATATGTGGATCTGTACATGTGTGTGTGTGTAGAGAGAGAGAGAGAGAGAGACAGAGAGAGACAGAGAGAGAGAGACAGAGAGAGAGAGAGAGAGAGAGAGAGAGAGAAAATGAAGGAAAACTGCACTCACAGGTCTTAGATATGTAAAAAAAAAAAAGGGTTTTATTTGTGGAAATGGCTGACGTTTCGGTGATACAACAGGCTTTCTCAAAGTGAAGAGGGGGATAAAACAAACGGAATAAATACATGGTGTGACGGAAAGAAAACGCAGATCGACAAGGGAAGTGATGCAACAGTGACATCATACATAGAAAAAATACGTTGAAAATGGTGAAAAAAAAATACATAAAATCGGCAAACAAATTATAAAACATATGGCAATGTGTTCATACGTTAAAAAAATGATTTTTGCAAATCTAAGACCTGTGAGTGCGGTCTCTACAATCCCTGTATATATATATATATATATATATATATATATATATATATATATATATATATATATATATATATATATATATATATATATAGCAATTCTCAGTCTTAGAGGCTGACAGCCACAGCACTCGAGTTCTGTTACATAAACCTTTAGAAGTCTATGAGCATATTTCTGTGTTTTTTTTTCAATTATTACAGTTTTGCTAATGAAGGTGAATTGCCCTTTAAGCTGTGAGTCTAATTTCTCCCAAGGGACCTGTTATCTTATATTGTTACAATTACGTATTTGCTTATTTGGATACATTTGAATTGTTACAAATGTATCTTTTCTGTTGTGGCTATTCTAAAGCCAATTAGTTAGAAACTTTGTTTCATTTTCTGGCTGTTCAGTGCAGAGAAAAATGGGAGTTTCCAGTACAAATGAGGGACTGCAGGTTAAGGGACTGTCCCTCTAAAAACGGAAACGTTGGGAGGTATGGACAGTATCTGATCTCCTAGATACTGCATGGAGGGCTGGCTTATTGCTGTTATTAAATCCAAACAATTTTGCAGTTGATTTTTGCCTCTGTAAACGTAACTTATTTTAGGATATTGCTAGAAGGGTCTGGTTGTAAACACAGCAAAATGCCCTTACCTACTGATACCTTCTCGTCACTATAATGTTTTCTAGGAAATCAAACGGAAAAAAAATCTTAATTCTATTAAAATACTATTTATTAATTTTAAAACATGTTTCTCTTTGTGCAATTTGCAGACACCAAACTATTATGATGATCAGATTCATTTTCACTATTCATACATTCATTCATCCTTTCTTTCATTCACTGTGTCGGCCTTTCCCTTCCCATGACCCTGTCGGGTCACCAAAGCCAAGTGCTTGCGGAAGTCTGAATAAAAATTATTTGTTTTATTTCCTAGGGACGCGTAACAGATTTCCATAACAATGAAATAGTCTGGGAAAAGAATATATCATCAATAGTTCAGTTTGAATACATAAACTGTATTAAAAAGAAAGGTTTTATAAATGACACATAGGTGTATATATATATATATATATATATATATATATATATATATATATATATATATATATATACACATGGAGGAGCACACACTAAACTTGCCCGGGTTATGATAAATAAATAAGTGACATAGAAATTATGAAATATAGTCCGGCAGTATTGGAATGTAATAAATGTAGAGATATTTTAACAACCCTACGCGACAAATAGTTATATATTTTAGAAGGAAGGGTTAAAATTCAGTCATGAATTAACATGGACAATTCTCATTGGCATTGGTATTGTTTCCTTTATTTATTATTGTAATCCTTTATATATCCAGCAAAATATCCAGCAATACTTTAAAGGGGTTATTCACTTTTAAATCAACTTTTAGTTTGATGTAGAGAATGATATTCTAAGACAATTTGCAGTTGGTTTTGATGTTTTATTAATTGTGGTATTTGAGTTATTTAGCTTTTTATTCAGCAGCTCTCCAGTTTGCAATTTCAGCAATCTGATTGCTAGGGCCCAGATTCCCCTGGCAACCATGCACTGATTTAAACAGGAGACTGGAATATAAATAGGAGAGGCCTGAAAAGAAAGGTGAGTAATAGAAAGTAGCAATAGCAATACATTTGTAGCAATTGTGTTTTAGATGGGTGACCTCCATTTGAAAACTGGAAAGAGGCAAAAGACCATAGTCAGGAGCACAAAAACTATAATATATAAATAACGAAGTCCGATTGCAAAGTTGCTAGGAACTCTATAACACATACCTCCCAACTGTCCTGTTTTTTGTACTGGAAAGTCCCGTTTTTCTCAGCACAGCCAGAAAGAAACAATGTTTCCAACTTAATTAGCTTTTGGCAGAGAGCCCAAGATAAGATAGATTTGTAACATTTCAAATGTATCAGGATAAGCAAAGAAGTAATTGTATCAATATAAGATAATAGGTCCCTTGGGAAAAGTTAGACTCACAGCTTAAGGGGCAATTCACCTTCATTAGCAAAACTGTAATAACTGAAATAAAACACAGAAATATGTTCAACCTTTTATAACCTGCGAAATTTATTAAAATGAACATGGTAATTAGGGAGTGTGGCCACAAAACTGCGCGTGGTCAAAACACTTTTCTTGTCCCTCTGTTTATTTCCAAAATGTTGGGCGGTATGAAAACATACTAAAAGTTCCCTTAAAGGTAAACCACCCCTACAAGATAATCGCAGAATTCTAGTGCTATGTCACTTGAGCATTTTCTCGCTCCGGAGAGGGGAGAAGATACTATAAATTGCCCAGAAAAAGAAAAAGTATGACCCATAGTTTTGCACCTTCCCACTCTTTTAATCTGAGGTCCCAATGATTGGAAAATAAATAAAACCTAACTTTTATTATTAACCTCTAAAATTGATACCAAACGAAGGAAATATATATTACATTTAATAAAAACAAGGTTAGGTGCGGAAGCTGAATAGACACGAAGTCAGCAGGTACTAAACGGTTTTCAAAAATTGAGAAAGTTATATGGGTTTCAATTCACAGTAAAAACTGTTTCCCCACGTCTAACTCAATCAGCAGGTTGCTGGTGATCAGTGGTACATTGGTGGACAGAATGGACCCGAGTGGTATCACAGGTCACTCAGTAACCTGGTATCGAGTTAAGCCAGAGTGTGGCAAAATATCTGTACTCGTGTACATATGTGTGAAGGTGAAGTTGACCTAAACGTCAGCTTAAGTGAGGTTGCATCGAGGGGGGATCATTTGGCCCAAAATTCTACACCATCCCAAACCTTCCTTAGCAACGCCTTCCTATATCGTGGCTGTAGGAAAGTGGCGGCGTGATCAATGAAGGAGCGAACCTTCCGGTGTCAAGTACAGTTTCCTCCCACACCACCCTTCCTACCGTTCGCCCGGAGAACTGAGCACTGTTATCCGACTAGCGCCATAGATTGAGCCCACAGCAATGTGCCGTAGCACATCAAGCCACCCTTCCGACCTTCCACCCTACCGCCTGTTCGCCCACCAGTCTCTACAGATAACTGTCCCTGCCTAACAATTTAAAAATATAATTAAAGGAAGCGCCTGACGCGTGTTTCGCTCGCAACCTGCGGGCTTTGTCAAAGGCTATTTTTTTGTGCTAAAGAGTGCAGGTTTAAATAGGGAGGCGAGTGCCTCTCAAAATTTGAAATGGCCAATCATGACACTGGGGGTGGGGCACTATTATATGCCTTCCAGCGGACCTGTGCTTATCCAGGGCAAACTGCTGCCACCATTTGGGACTAAATCTCTTTCAATGGATGGTGCTACCTATCTTTTTTATTTTGTATACTATAAATTGCCCCCTGATTCAAAGCCAGTGGGAATCAGAGCCGGGCCAAGCCAGACAAGCGCCCTAGGCAGCCTGCCCGGCTGCTGCGCCAGCTGGTTGAGCGCTTCTGCATATGCACGAAAAGGCGCTTCTGCGCATGCGCGAATTGACCATGCATACTCGCACAGATGGGAACAAGTGGGCAGTCAGCAGAGAAGGGACCGGACTAGGGGTAGGAGTAAGTACGTGCCTGGCGCCCTTCCACCTTTGCGCCCTAGGCATGTGCCTACTCTGCCTACTAGTGCCGGCCCTGGTGGGAATCATAACCATGCATAGGGGTCTGTCCAGGGGCACGCCGCCAACAAGGCGAGCTGAGACTCTAGCCTCAAGGGACAACACCGGAGAGGTTTCCAGGGGCGGCAAAAAGCCTTAAAGAGTTTTTTAAACCGGAAATTTGGCTTTAATTTAGCAATTGCGCTCTCCGCATTAGTGTTCCTGACAGGTAAGTCGGCGAGCCGACTCAGGCGGCCCTTAGGTAAGAATCGTGCTGGGTCTGTCTAGTGACAGGTGTGTAGCACTTGAAAATTCAGGACTGTGATATGTACCTATGCTGGCATTTTAACACAGTAGTAGGACCAGGGCCAGAGCTAGGGGGTAGACAGAACAGGTAGGTGCCTTGGGCACAGCAATGGTGGGGCTGGGGCTCTGGCGTTTGACCTTGTTGGGATCTGGAAAGGGGGTTGGTGTGGCAGGTAGATGCTGTTGTCAGGTGTGAGGAGGATTTGATAAGTGCAGGCAGGTTCAGCGGGGAATTGCCTTGGGTGCCCTTACTTTTTAGCCCAGTATGAGGGAATAAGGCATTCCATTAGCTTCTAATAGGGGACGGTGGTATTTTAAGCATGGCTAAACCTCAGTCTCAGCCAGTGGAAAGCAAAGGAAAAAGGGAAAAATAATAATTATAGGTTCGTTTCTAAATATTTCCATTAGACAAATAATTTATGAATATAGAACATAGGCTATGACTGAAAAATATGCAATATGATGAGGAATATTGGAAAATGTTCTGGAATTCAGATCAAGGAACAGGGGAACAGAAACAGTTAATAGAAAAGTACATTCTGACAGATTAGGAGATTCCAGCTGGGCTGGAGGCAAAGGTTAAATGAATTGTGAGGAATAAGGTCACAGAGAAGGCCAACACCTCCCTCCCTGATAGTTTGTGTGGATAAAACCCAATCTCCTGCACAAGCCACCTCTGACCCTGCCTGAAGCCCTGGTGTTTCTTACTAGCACAGCCCCAGGGAAAGGCAGTGATCAGTCAGAAAAGTGTGGCACAAAATCCTTACTAATAGTTACTTCCTCTCAGCCAGTTATATTCAGAAACATAAAGTCAGTTCTATGAACTGCTCTGGTGGTTTCAATGACTTGTTTTCAGAAACACCCAGTTTATATGGAGGTGTAGCCTGCAGGATAATAACATCACGGATTCCGGTTATCAATAAAAAGTTCCATCAACATGTTATACTAAATTCCAGGATCGTTCTGACAAACACAAGAGGTTCTCTGCAGGGCCGGATTTACATAGCGGACGCCCCTAGGCCCACTGCCATTTGTCGCCCCTGTCCCCTCCCCTTTAATCGTGCAAATTTTCATGGAGATTGTATCTCCTGTGCATCCCCAGTGTTTTTGAACCAATGTGGGTGTGGTTGGGCAGCATGCCGCCTCCATAAAATCCTGCCACCCTAGGCCCGGTCCTAGGTGGCCTTCCCACAAATCCGGGCCTGGTTCTCTGCACTCAATCCATTATTAATATATTAAGGACATTGAGACATTTTGTGCATACTGCTACTGAAAAATGCCTTACCCTTTAAACAAAACAGGGATTGTTTGTCCATAAATTGCAATATATTGAAGCTGGCCAACTACGTCACAGTCATCCATTCAGGATCTCAATTACTAGAGGCACAAGCCCAGTGATAATGACATGAAAGTGCATCCCTCCCAACATTTTGGAAATAAAAAGAGGAACAAAAAAGTTGGCGTGCGTAACCCCCTAATTGCCATGTTCATTTTACAAAATTTGGCCATGGAAGAACTAGAGTTGTGGCCCCCCAGTCTGATCCTGCTAACAATCCTAATGTTCCAATAGTCTCTATGCTCTTTTCACTAACGTTCACCTTTGAGGACATTATCATCACCTACCTGTCCTAATTTAGCAACCTCAGTCTATTATGGCACATTCACTACTGCACTTAATGAGCTTACCCCTGACAGGTCATGATCCACTAAACCCAAACTCCAGCCTTAGCACATATCTCAGCTCCTATACGGGCACCCCTAGGGCACGTGGTTCTAGCTCAGCCCACCTACCTTCACGGGTGTAACCTATGTGCTAATTAGCCATGCAGGCTGTGGATTCCATACGTGTTCAGGATGAGGTGACAACCCTACCTTGCCACAAATCCAAAGCTCTTTAAAGGTTATCACATAATCTTGAGTGACATTGATGCAAATCCTGATCAGATCCAGACTTTGCCTGTGATGGGATCCCAAATGGGGTGTGGGAGCCCCTGGGTGCACATCCCAATCCAACACTGATCTGCTCTATGAATAATTTCCTTTCAAACTTCAAAAACTAGAAAAAACGGGAAATAACTAGAGTAAACACACTTAGCTTGCCGGCTCTGATAAAATAAAGAACATGCAATTTCCAATGGAACTTTTATATGTAAGACCTTTATGGATGTCAGATACTGCATATCTTTATATGTATAACAATAGCTTTTCCACCAGTATATTGTTTCTTATTATAGGGCACGTTTTTCCTTTGCACTTTGTCCCGTGCAGAGAGTAAATATTGAGGCTTGTTAAACAGAAGATGTGTAAAGTCTGTGGGTCTCATAAATGCCCCTCTGATATTGAAGCCTTTGTTGCCTGTCTGTTTGCTCACTGCTCTAATGATTGCTGTGGAACAATGATTTGTTCTTTGGGGCAGACGTAGAACTTCTTTTTATTTTTCGTTCTTGCTGGTCTTTTTCTGTTGTAATTGGAGCTCCAAGCCACACGTGGAGCAGATATGCTGTGGATGCAGTACTACAGGTATGGAATCCCTTATCTGGAAACCTGTTATCCAGAAAGTTCAGAATTATAGAAAGGCTGTCTCCTCCATTTTATTTAAATAATCCAAATTTTTAAAAATGATTTCCTTTTTCTCTGTAATGATAAAACAGTAGCTTGTACTTGATCCCAACTAAGATATAATTAATCCGTATTAGAAGCAAAACCAGCCTATTGCTTTATTTAATGTTTACATGATTTTCTAGTAGACTTAAGGTATGAAGAATCAAATTATGGAAAGATCCGTTATCCAGAAAGCCCCAGGTCCCGAGCATTCTGGATAACAGGTCCCATACCTGTACCACAATTTTCCGCTATTATTTGTATATGCATTGAACTTCAATGCTAAAAAAAATAGATATGGACAAACAAAATTTGCTTTGATCTATTATTAAATTGTAAGCTTTTCTGAGCAGGACCATCTTTACTTAGGTTATCAGTTGTATTTCTGTATGTTCAGCATTTACACCCATTTATTGTACAGCATTTTAGAAACATGTGTATTCTTGATCTTATTGTTATTATTATTTATACAAAAATAATAAGGGCATTCCTGCATGAAATCCAACCAACTGGACAGATATTACAGAATAAGGAATGCATAGTATGGCTGCCTTTTCTACTTTATTTATGAACACGTAACATGTTCCACAGCGCTGTACAATAAATGGGTGTGTGCATTGAACATACAGATTACATAGGAAAATACAACCAATAACATATACAAGAGGTAAAGAGGGCCCTGTCCAAAAAACATTTCAATCCATTACTGTTCCACAGCCAATAGCCCAAATGACTGAAACAGCAGCTGCCGTTTAGACACGGGGAGAACATATAAACTCAGATATTGTCCTGGCTGGAATTGAATTTAGGACCCAAGTGGTACAAGGTGACAGCTGCACCACCATATTTTGGGGACATAGAACAGCATAATTTTAGACTCCCCAGAAAGGAAAGATTGCCTTCCTATCAGAAGTTGTGGACAGAACTCTTCCACTGATATCTATCTATAGGAACACTCTGCACCTGTCCTGTATTATCAACAAAGCCCAACAAACCAGCCGAGTCTCCAAAGAGTCTGCTTCTATTGAATGCGTCAGCACCGGGGAGCAGCTGATTTCCTTTACTGGCCTCGTGATCCAGCACTGAAAACTGCAAGCCTTTTACTGTTAATATTTGTTCTAAATCTAAAGGCACAGACGGTCATCAGATGAGTTGAAGGGAACGTGGCACAAGTGCAGCACCTGCTTGATCAGCATCCAATACATGTTGCTTTTAGCAGACTAGAATCTTGTGTATAAAATAATAACAGATGTTTAGCCCATTTCCCACCTTGAGCCTATGTACTGCATTGAACATTGCCACCTAGTGTTCATGTGTGGCATAACCTTCTTGCCAAATACAGCAATGATTTTTTCTGAAAAGATAACTTCAAGCTTTACAAAATGCATTTCTGCTAGAATGACAGGGGTGCCTTTTTGTGCCCCAAGGTGAACAGTGACTATGCCTTATATCTCTTGCTTATGTAGGGGGAGAAATCATATCAGGCAACTGATGACTGTCAGGCTGTGGGCAGAACATCAGATAATCCCATTGAATTGACAAGGACACAATGTGATAAACAGCCTGTAGACACATTAGTTCTTAGCCAGCATTATATTCTGTATATACGGTATATACAGACTCTCATACATCCTCTTTATCTGTAATAACGGTCCACCTGTCTATGGGAGGCAGTGTAGACTATGCTTACGCTACGCTCCCAAACAATCAGAACATTTGCTTTCAGTTTGCGATTTTTTTGTAGATTACATTTGGGGGCCTATTTACTAAGGGTCAAAGTGAATTTTCAAATTTCGAATTTTCGGGTACTTGGACCAAATTCGACATAGATTCGAATTGAAAATACTTTGAATATTCAACCATTCGAAAATCGAAGTACTGTCTCTTTAAAAAACCTCGACACTTCGCCACCTTAAACCTGCCGAATTGCTATGTTAGCCTATGGGGACCTCCTAGAACCTATAGCCAGAATTTGGCTAAGTTTTAAAAAGTCAATCGAATGATTTAAATTCGACGGCCAAAAAATTCAAAAAGAAAAGTTCGACTATCAAATTTGGCCAATTCGACCCTTGATAAATGTGCCCCTTGCAGTCAAAATGATTTGTTAATTTGTTGCTAACTTCAGTGAATGTATTGTGATGCCAAGTCAGTGCCACTAATGACGTAAACACATTTTTTTCTCTTTCTCTAAAGGTCCTAAACCTTGTTCAGTCCTACGTAACCCTGAGAGTCCCCCTACATGTGTCCTATGTGTTTCACTCGCCCGTGGGCATTGGCGGCTGGCAGCACTTTGATCTGCACTCGGAACTGCGCCTGACGTTTGTGTATGACACCGCCATCTTGTGGAAGGACGGTATTGGAAGCCCTCCAGAAGCAGAACTCCAAGGTGAGAAGAACAGCCAGTCAGTAATTACTTTATAATCAGCTGACTACAGGTTGAATACTGAAAGGAGGACTTTGATTGGTCGACATTAGTTTTCTATTAGTAAATGAGCTCCTGTACAGAGTATAATGCTAGCTAAGAACAAATGTATCCAAACCTTACCAGTACACTGAATACTTGTTTCAATTGTGCATTTCCTCAATGTCCCGAGCATAGTCAGTGCCCCTTCAAATTTCGTCTAGTTAATCCACCTTTTTGAATTCCTGAATTATTAGTGGATGGCTTATCAATGTTCAATTCAAATTTTTGCCACAATATGATTTTTTTTGCACAAAAATCGCAAATTCAAATTCAATCATAAGCACAAAAGAAACTTGAAAACCGCAAATGTAAAACGTTATCATCTAAAAGCTTGCAGCTTTATGTAGAAGTCAATTGGAGTTGTCCTATGCAAAAACTCAAGCCATTTTTTTTACTTGAGTTTTTTTGAGCTCACAAACTCACAAATTCGAGGTGTTTGCGTTTTCTTCCATGATTGTATTTAGTTTTATATTTGGATTGTCTAATAAATAAGCAGACATTTGAGTTTATTCGAAGTAGAAAAAAAACTTTAATAACTCATAGTTATGAGATTGCACAAATGACTCATATTCAGACTTTCTGAGATCCCCCTTTTGTGGTTTAGCATTGCCTCCCCTATTAGCAAGATTACAGATATGTGAAAATACTGTTGAATTAATCACCCACCAGACATATATAGGACAGAAAATGAAAGACAGGATTTATCCATTTTCAAAAAACTGCAATCGAAAAAAAAGAGAAAAGAAAGAAGGAAACCCAATTGGCAACAGGAATTGCTTTGTTCCATTAATCGTCAAAGAGTATGGAAAAAGTAGTTCAAAAATAATTTAAAAAAATAATTGAGTTTTATCTGCCAATTTTTTTTCATTTGAATTGTTTGTATAGATAAAGCTCAAAAACTGGATTTTTTGTGACTTCAAAAACAATGAAGGTTGCATTCTTTTTCTTGCAGTTTTCTCAAATCGTGTAATAATTTCCCCTCGGTGTTCACTTGAAATCTTGCCCTAAATTACCTTTAGGATGAGTTTTTTTCTTTCAAGGAGGGTACAATAAGATTCACCCCAAATTTCACCCAAACTGAAGTACAGGCACTATGATGCTCCTACCTGTTGGCTGTTGTGTATTACTGACCAGTCATAGTTTCCCAGGGCACCTGTTATGATAAAATATTTTCCCCCACCATAATACAGATAATAGAGCCCACATTCCGGTTGGTGTAGTAGTAGTTTTTCTTTAAAAATGGCCCCCTGCTAGCGCTAGGACACCCACACCAGGAGGGAACTCCCAGTTCGAGTGGCCATGTTGGGGCATAATAAACAAATGCCACATTGCTCATTATGCGCTTGCGCTCTGCAGAACATGGCCGCTCACTGGCAAGGCCATTTTTAAAAAAAAAAAAACTACTACTGCAAACTGGATTGCTCTATCAGCCCTCACCTTTGGTGGGGGGAAATATTTAAGGCAACAGGCGCTTTTTTTAATGTAGCAAAACCTTCATTATTGTACTCAGCTAATCAAGGCTCATGAACTAAAGTGGAAAAAAACCCAGAAAAATTTAAATTTCAGCAAAACGAACTGGAGGGCTATGAAGTTTGAAGTATGAAGTTTGAATTTTAAGGCAAACAAAATGGACCAGAAGTAGTGATGAGAGTATGTGCCTCTTAAAAATTGGAGGAACTGCAGGAAAATTAGTAAAAAAAATTTGCACACAGGTTGGAGTCAATCAGCATTTTTTAGGCGTGTCTTTTCACGCAACATACATTGACCCCATTGGGCATTTTTTTGCAGCAAGTTTTGCTACGCAAAATACATTGAATTCAAAGGGTGTTTTTTTTGCAGCGACAATTTTGCGAGAAAAATACATTGCAGTCAGTGGACTTTTTTCACTGCAACTTTTTTGTTGCTAAATAAATTGAGTCAATGGGCGTTTTGTCATTTTACTGCAATTACATTAAAATATTCGCAGGTGCAAAATTTTGCTGCAAATCCATGTCTGGTGAAAAATTTAATCAGAAGTTCCTTAATTTAGTTTTGCCCTAACTTTGTTATGCTTATTCCCATAAGCACAGGCAAGAGAGAATTAATGATAATGAAATTATTGATGACAGATCATGTCCACTCCTAGCCTCATACATTTAGGGGGTCATTTTTCAAAGTTCGAATTTATCTCATTATTTTCTGCTGCATACTCCGATCAAATCCGCTCTGGTTTTTTTACTCTTATTTATTATTACATTTTCCCGAAAATTTGCTTTGCGAGAAAAAAATCTGATTTTCACAAATTTTTCGGACTGATTTTCGAAATTTTCTGTTTTTTTCTGTCATTTTCACCCAAAAACTCTGAAAACTTCGGGGTATTGCACGAAACCCAGCGCACATAAAAAAATCATTGGGACTTCTCCCATTGACTTATATGCAACTTCGACAGGTCTGAGATGACGGATTTTCAGATTCTGACTTTTCCATCCTCAGGGTTTAATAAATTCTGTAAAATTTGTGATTTTTTTAAAAGTCAGATTTTATTTAAAAAAAGACGATTTTTTCATGATTTTTTGCATTCGGAGTTCAGTAAATAACCCCCTTAGAGTCTTGAATTTAAAATAATGGTACATTCTTTATTTCAATTTGTATTTAGTTCTCCTAATAGATCATCCAAGTGTTTGTCAGTGACAGGCTTTTGAGTATGTCCTGTGTACGATTTGATGGACAGAACACAATTGTTATAATATTTTCTTCTTTTCAGGCTCCCTTTACCCGACCAGTATGCGAATTAACGAACAGGGGCGTTTGGTTGTCAACTTTAAAACAGAAGCTCGGTTCTACGGTCTCTTTGTAATGTCACACTCAGGTAAGGATGTTTCATCTGATTTAAGTTTTTGATGACATTGAAAAAAATACTTTTCTGTACAAAAATAAATCTTAACATGAATTAATGGCAACAAATAGAGCACAGTGACAATCCTGAGCAGCCTGTACTGCATTATATTTATCACCATTAAACAATACAATAATATGCTCAGTATAGAAGTGCAAAGTTTCCTCTGTATATTTGCTCTAATTCTCATTTCTCCCCACATCTCTTCCTAACATGATGCAGTTAGTAGTGCAACTATACTTCTCAGCACTCCTGCCCCTCCTACACACAGTTTTAAACAGCCTGCAAATGTTTGCAGATTCTAGAGTTCTTGCTCCATTTACAATACAGACATCAAAGCTAAAGGCATGTAACTTGTGTTTGGTTTTCCGATGAATAATGAGGATGTCTGACCTCAAAACACATACTTGTTTTAATTAAAATGCCATTTTACCAGCCCCCTAAAGCATTCCTTCCCTTAAATTATACATATTCTTAGCACCCTTCTCTTCTTATATTTATACAACAAAGCTAAAGGGGTTGTTCACATTTAAATAAACTTTTATGGTGGTGTGAAGAGTGATATTCTGAGACACTTTGCAATTGGTTTTCATTTTTCATTATTTGTGGTTTTTGAGTTTTTTATCTTTTTATTCAGCAACTCTCCAGTTTGCTATTTCAGCAATCTGATTGCTAGGGTCCAAATTACCCTAGCAACCATGTATTGATTTGAATAAGAGACTGGAATATGATAAATAGGAGAGGCCCGAATAGAAAGAGTAATAGCGTAATAAAAAGTAGCAACAATACAATACCTTTGTAGCTTTACAGAGAATTTGTTTTTAGATGTGGTCAATGACCCCCATTTGAAAGCTGGAAAGAGTCAAGAGAAGAAGGCAAATAATTAAAAAACTAAAAAATGAAGGCCAATTGAGAATTTGATAAGAATAAGTTTTTTTTATAACATACTAAAACTTAACACAAAGGTAAATCACCCCTTTAAGGTAAAATTTGCCTGAAGGGAATATATTGTTATTAAATCTTTTTATAAATTGCGTGGGCATCTAATATATTTGACATTGCCCAGCTATGCTGGTTACTTGAGGTGATATATATATATTATATATATATATATATGAATAAAGTACCCCCTCTTGTAAATTATAAGGATATTATAAGTTACCGAGGAGTTTCATGACCTTTATACAGGTCATGGAACTCCGAGGTAATATAATATTCTCATATTTTGCAACTGGGGGAACTTTATTTATTATAATACACAAGTTTCAGTGAGTCATGTGACAGAAATTACATCAGAACTCACCATTTATAACTGATGACATCAAAACTCACTGTTTATAAGGATATAATTTACAAGATATTCATGGCATTTCTGTATTATATATATATATATATATATATATATATATATATATATATATATATATATATATATATATATATATATATATAAAACAAGCCTTACTAATTTGGGTCTAAGATTGAACGGAGAAGCAATATCAGTGGGGTTGTTGGTTGTTCATCATCTGAGGTTGTATCCACGGTGGGAATATAGCAGATACATTAGACAGAAGACATAGCAGCACATTCCATCCTAGATTTAGCTATTTATCCTTTTCAACTGGGACTACCTAATGAAAAGTAGGACAGCTGGAAGGTATGGAGATAAAATAGTTTATTATTGTAATACCACACAAAACACAGGCATTTCTAAGTTGCTAAGTTTCAAGTAAGGGAGAATTCTTAGCTGCTTCTCTTTGGTCACACACAAGCCAAAAGGTAAAACGAGGGGTGTAACTACAGAGGAAGCAGACCCTGTGGCTGCTGGTTGGCCCAGGAGGTATAGGGGCCCTAATTCATATGTACCATTTCAATGAATATTGATAAACAAGTTAACCTCTAGACATTTTGGGGGACTGGAAAATAATTTGCTGTGAGGCCCAGTAATATCTATTTATTTCTCCTATTTCATCTAGCATCTTCACTGAGCTCCATGATCATGTCGGCTGATCATCCAGAACTGACTTTTACTCTCAGCCTGGTACGGAATGAGCCGTCATTTAATCAGCCAATGCAGCAGTGGACCTTTGTCTCGGATTTTGCAGTAAGTACAGTACAAATTTACATCTGTTTTACTGCACCTGTAGTTATCATCTGTCTATCATCTTTATATATCATCTATCATCTGTCATCTTAATCTACTGTATATATCTATGTATCATCTTTATCTACTGTATATATCTATCATCTTTATCTATCTATATGACTATCAACTGTGGATCATCTTTAGCTATATATCTATCCTCTGTCTATCAACTATGTATCTAACATATATCTGTCTATCTTTATCTATATATCTATCATCTGTATTATCAGTCTTATCTATATATATATATATATATATATATATATATATATATATATATATATAGATAGATAGATAAGACTGATAATATATATATTATATATATATATATATATATATATATATATATATATATATATATACAGTCCGTGTAGGCTGCACACCATTAGCCAAAATGTCAACCTGGGTGCTAGTCAGAGTAGATTAGATAGTAATGCAAGGATTTTAAACAAAGATAAGTGTCAAACAAAAGCTATGTTGAATCCGATGTTTCAGTTCCTTACTGGAAGTATCTTCAGGGAAAAAGCAGAACAAGTGCACAGGGAGGCGTTTAAAAATGGCATTTTGGCGCTAGAGAGTGTTGCTAGGCAACCAATGTGAGGTGAAACGATCTTAGGACCAGCACAAAGTGTATAAGTGATTATTATCTATCATCTGTCTATCATCTATATATTTTATCTATCATCTATCTATTTATCTGTCATCTATCTGTCCATTATCTATGCTTCGTTCATTCATTCTTTTGCATTTGGGTAACATGAATGGATGGGCAGGAGGTAACTGATCACATGACAATCTGTCAATTTGGCCAAGATATTGGGTTAGGCAAATGCTTTCTCTAACTTCTTTTTGGCTATATGTGCAATGAAAATCTTTTGTGCATACTTTTAAAAATGCTTGCCAGAGAATTTGTATGTGTTGTGTTCAGTGAGGCTGCTCAGAATAAGCACTAAATTATGTTTTGTATTGTGCTCTGGTGCATGCACAATTGTTCAGCCTAGAGGGAACATTGGTTCGGGGATATTTATTCTTCATCACTCTCAACAAATGAATTGAAATGATCCTCATCCAAAAGGCTAATGGGCAAAGTCTGGGTATTTTGGTAATACAAACACTAATATATGCTGAACCCACGTAATTATACGACCAGATTAAAGTGTAAGCAAAGATCTAATGTTGTGTTTATTCTATAGGTCCGGGACTACTCAGGAACATACACGGTTAAGCTCATCCCTTGTACTACTGCTCCTTATCAAGAATACAGTTTGCCTGTTGTGTGTAACCCTCGCGAGCCAATATCCTTCGATATCGATATCAGATTCCAGCAGGTATGGTAGTTCTAAACGACTCCCCTTCTGCCTTTAAGGCTTTGCACAAATAAGGGGTTTTCTCTTCCATTTGTTATTTATTCTGGTACTGATTTCTGGAGTTATGCGCTAGAACTGCCATGTTTGTGCTGAAAAAGAAGTCCAGTATTTCAAGTATTGTCCCACGCCCATTCCAAATACTTCCAAATACACTTTTGCTCATTTGCAAACCCGAATGCAGCATGCAAAGTATAAAGGAAAGCCACAAAGGAGGAGTGTACCTCCTAGTTTTGCTCTTTGCACAGACCACAGCATTTTTAATAAACCACTCCGTGCAAAGAGCAGCATACGCTTATATGCAATTGCTTCATAGATGTGCACTAGGGGGCTCACTCTTTTGCCCCTTGCACTTGTTCCCAGTGGTTTCCTTAATAACCCCTTTTGTTTCTTAAACAACCGGCATGAATAGATATAAATATATAAAGGTAAAGCTAATGGTTATTTTACTGTCATCAGAGGGATGAGATGCCTTGCATTTTGGCATTTTCGCTGGCTTCTTCCAGTATGTAGCATGTATCAATGTTCTGTATTTACTAGAATGTAATATAGGCTGGGGCTATATAAATGCATAGAACTGGTTGCCATCCAATGTCACATTGTCATCCGTTACCCAGGTCAGCGACCCAGTGGCTACGGAGTTTAGTTTGAATACACAGATGTTACTTCTATCTAAGAAAGTTCTCTGGCTCTCTGATGGATCGATGGGATTTGGACAGGAAAGCGATATCGCATTTTTGGAAGGTACAATAATCTACTTTGGATTTATTGGTAAAAATGTTGCCATATTCTCTGTGATAGAAAAGATACTAAAATATGGCTTATATGGTGCAGTATACCATTATACAGGCGTGAGTTCAGGTATTCTTGATACCCGACTTTTCAGCATGAAAGGTATTTTTATCATTTAGACCACTTTAAATTAAGTCTATTACAAGGCATTTAACAGATGTTTAAAAAGCCTACAGGTTTGTTTTACCACCAATATGGATTGATGCAACTAAAGGTGGCTGATAAAAGCAGCCGACAGACCGAGTCGGCAGCTTATTGGCCCATGTATGGGGCCCCCCGACTTGCTTCCCCGATCGAGATCTGGGCAAAAGTCAGCCAGATCTCAATCGGAAGGGACTAAAAATCCTGTCGGATCGCGGGCGCATCTGTTCGTTGATGCGGTCTCGCGATTCGACCGCCCATTAGGCATCGTTGGGATCAGCCCGATATTGGCCACCTCAAGGTGGGCATATCGGGGGGAGATCGGCTCATTTGGCGACATCATCAATCGAGCGGATCTCTCCGTGTATGGCCACCTTTAGTTACCAACAAGTACAAGGCATTTATTAGCTTAAAATGGACTCTATGGGACATGGCCACATACCTATTCTGCCTAGTCTTGCCCATAGTTCCCACCCTAATTGCATGGGGAGGAGGTAGAATAAGCTAAGTGTGTGGGGGCAAAACTTTAGAGGGTGACGGATCACCAGCAGGAACTGAGAGCAGACAGAGTGTCTTTGGGTCCAGGCTTTTTCTTGCAGTGAGTGGTGGGGCAATGGGCTAAGTAGTATAGCCTCAGGCACATATAATATTTCACCCAGCTCTCTGTACTGACAAGTAGATCAATTACCACTAAATCATGAAATAAATACTTGTGAAATGTCTTATTTCTCTGTTTTTAGCTTCTGCTGAGTCAATTAATTAGATAAATAATTGGTACTGTTTCTCCCTTCCCCAGGGGATATCATTTATGGCCGTGTGATGGTGGATCCTGTACAGAACTTGGGGAATTCTTTTCACTGCAGCATTGAGAAGGTTTTCCTATGCACAGGGGCCGATGGATATGTTCCAAAGTATAGCCCAGACAACAATGAGTATGGCTGCCTTGCAGACTCTACATCACTCTTGTATCGTTTTAAGATCTTGGTTAGTACTGTATTTCACTTTTCAGTATTGTTTTTCACTTTTTCTTTCATAAAATGAAATCTTTTTCCACTATGAACAGTTTTAACTCTCTCTGGTTCTTCTTGTGGTCAATTGGATATTCTGAACGAAAATCGCACCTGCAATTTTTCTCTTCTTATCTTTTTTTATTCTTGATGCTCAGGATAAAGCTCAGCCCGAAACACAAGCTTCTAAGTTTGGCAATGTGAATTTCAATGCAAAGCTTGCTGTTGATGACCCCGAAGCTCTACCACTGGTCCGGCAGCCTGGTTCAGATGGTTTTAAAGTAGACTCAACCCCTCTATTTCAGGTAAGTGACATCTAGCAACCATAAAGCTGATAATTTCTCTTTTGTTTATCTTCCAATGGATTTTAAGGTAGGCATCCCCTATAATGAAATAATGTTTTTTGTCTTTTAAATGTCTTCTTTAGTGATTTTGATGCTCTTCCCAACCTTTTTTACCCATGACCATTATTTAGATGTAAAAAGAGTTGGGGAACAACACTCGCATGAAACATGTTCCTGGTGATTGGCCATTTAGTAGGCCCTATGTGGACTGGCAGTCTACAGGAGGCTCTGTTTAGCAGTACACCTGGATTTTATGCAATTAAAAGTTGCATCCAAGCCAGGAATTTAAAAATAAGCACCTGCTTTGAAGCCACTGGGAGCAATATCCAACGGGTTGATGAGGAACATCTTGCTCATGACCCACTTGTTTGGGATCACTGCTCTAAACCTGTGCTATAGTTTGAATTTCTAATGGTTTTGCAGCACAGGAGTCACTGAGCTACAGTGGCCTGATCCTCATTAAGTTCATCATCACTAAAAGCTTTTCCTTGTCCATCCAGGTCTCTTTGGGTCGGGAGTGGTACATACACATGATCTATACAGTGAGATCTAAAGAAAATGCCAACAGAGGAATTGGTAAAAGAAGTGTTGAGTATCAATACCATTCTCTTGCTTCTGCTGTCCATTCTGGATCTTCCATCACTAATCGTAAGAAAAGAGATGTTAATGAAGCCCCGGCAATCGCTCAGGAAATAGGCATGGATAACAACAGAGGAACCAACATTCAGCACATTGCCTTGGAACGCAATAGCAAGAAACAGATCCCTCAGAAAGAAGTGACTCTTGAGGGGATCATCCCAAGGGAACTCAACCATAAAGATACTGAGGTCAACGTGGTCACCATCGTAGTCATCATTGCTGCTATATTACTACTGGCTATTTGCTTAATTGCTATTATTATTGTATTAATGAAACGCAAGCAGAAATCAAAAAAGAAAGAGGATGGAAGAGAGTCTGGAAGCAACGAGCCTATGATGCCCTCTCGGGGATATAGCACTGACAGCTCAGAGGTTTGATGATAAACTTTATCAGAAAGGAGGTCAGCATATGAACATTCAAGTAGACCATCGTGCTGAGCCTTGTGGTCACTGCTCTTGAACACTTCATGATATCGAAAGTATTAGGACCATGTACTTTTCAAATGGATCATTCACGCAAAAGGCCTCTATTTTATATAAAAGCCGACAGCCTTAAAACATGCATTGCACAAAAAAAGGTGCTGAACTAAAACTATAAAATAATCATTCTTAAAAAAACATTTTTTTTAATTATTTAAAAATTAAAATATGCAAAGGTGCTGATAGCTCTGTTCTTTGTTTTTAGGGAGAGCTTATATTAATGTTATCCATTTAACTTTGGAGGTTCAATGATCCCAAATATATGTCAGCTGGTTGTGTATCTGGGCATTTGTTTGCTACCCCTAATTTCCACAAGGGACTTGTCTGGTATTTAAGCTAAAGGATAAGTAAATCGTTAAAGTAAGTCAAGGTAAAATTGATGAGGTGGGGCTATTCAAGCACTTTTGCAATGTACATTTATTAATTTTTTTAATTCCAAGATATTAAAGGATACATGTTCTGTAACATGAATGATTTCTTTATAACAGCGTCATCTGCTGGTCATTTTCCGATCCTTTTTAAACACCAAGTAGTCAAGGAAGTTGTCAGGAGAAAGAATGAGGGCTGGTTCTTCTGGTTAGAAAAGATGTGAGAAAGGTTTCTACGGTCATTTTGTTTTTCTTCTTTTTTCCTAAGCTGAAGAACATCAGAGCAGCCTCTTTCTTTCTCCTTATAACTTCTTTGACTACTTGGGGGTATATTTATCAAAGAGTGAAGTTAATAGTGAAGTTCTGCCACTAGAGTGAAATTCTGCCACTCTCCATTCATTTCTATGGGATTTTTATAGGCGTATTTATCAAAGGTTGAACTTTCACTTTCCCCCATTGATAAATACGCAAAATCCCATAGAAATGAATTGAGAGCTGCAGAATTTCACTCTAGTGGCGGAACTTCACTCTTTGATAAATTTACCCCTTGGTGTTCAGAATGGTCGGAAAATGGCCAGCAGGTGGCGCAGTTATAACAAAATTCATTCATGTTAACAGTACATATATCGTTTAATATCTTGGAATTTGAAATAAATAAATAATCAATGTACATTTTTATATTAGCCCTTTCATCAATTTTGCATGCATTTATTTTAAAGGTTTATTTATGTTGTGATAAGGGCTTTTCCACATGTGTTACATATTTATCTGATAAGTGGGTGAATATATGGTAATGTCCAGCCAAATCACCAACCATATACATCTTTACTGTACCCTACAAAGAGAACCACACTCCCTTTTGTAAATCCAGTATCTGACTGCATTTTAATAGACTTGGTTGCATGAGTAGGGATCAGGGATAACCACCAAATATCTCTTCCACATTCTTGGCTTTATGTAATGGAACAGAAGACTACTTTGGGTGGGCAGTCCCAGCATAGCCGTAATGGAACACAAGACTACTTTGAGTGGGCAGTCCCAGCATAGCCTTTAAATGCTATTAGTGACGGCTTTGGGCACTTCAAGTCTTCATTTGCAGGCTTCTAAAAACACAAAGATTAAAGTGCCTGAAGAAATCATTGAAAGGACAAGCAATGGATAATACACTGGGGGTGCCAATATGTTAGGCACCCACCTAACTGTATTAAATGCAACTTTTTCTCCCAAACTGATCCTGATGTTTGGAAAAAATTTTCCAAACTACTTTACTGTGTGCCATGCCACCATTTTACTTATATTACCTAAGGCTCCTTTACAGCTTCTTCAGACTCCTAGACTTAAGGTGGCCATACATGGAGAGATCCGCTCGTTTGGCGATGTCGCCAAACGAGCGGATCTCCCTCCGATATGCCCACCTTGAGGTGGGGAATATCGGGCTGATCCGATCGTGGGCCCTAGGGCCCAACGCTCGGATCCTAACGATGCCTAACGGGCGGTCGGATCGCGGGACCGCATCAACGAATAGATGCAGCCGCGATCCAACAGGATTTTTTGTCCCACCCGATCAAGATCTGGCCGACTTTCAGCCAGATCTCGATCGGTGAAGCCCGTCGCGGGGCCCCATACACGGGCCAATAAGCTGCGGACACGGTCTGTCGGCAGCTTTTATCGGCCCGTGTATGGCCACCTTTGGACCTTGATGGCGGCAATGCACTAGGTGAGAAAGATCCCTGGACTGGTCCATTTTTTTTTCAAACAGGAGCAGTAGGGTTATAGATTAAATGAAGTTGTGTGTGCCTAACATAATGGCATCCCCCCTTTCCTTGTCCTATTATCTACAGGATACCAAAGATACCGTTAGTGGTTACTAGTGTAAGAGAAGTGAAAGCTATTTGATTTCCAGTGTTCAGTATATTTTGTCTTAAAGGGAAACAGGCAAAACAAAACCATTTTGTGCCTTTCAGTACTGTGTATGTAGCGTTTAGCAGGGGTTTTTTTTGTTTGGTCTTGTACAAAGATTTTTTTTCTGTATGTTATTATAGTTTTGTTGTTTTATTACGCCTTATGACTGTGCTGTTTTCTATGTGTTGGTTTATTATACATTTCTGTTTGTGTGCTGGCTGATGATGTGACGAGTGCCTGTTATCCAGCTTCAAATATTAAAATATCGCTTTATAACACACAGATGGTTGTTATACCCATTTCCTGCAGATGTACACAGACTGGCAGGATCAGTCTAGGAACCACTAGGAATAATCACTATAAATGAGTGTCAATGCCTCAAATGTCAAAAAAAAAGTATTGTAAGAAGAGAAGACGTATTCTAAGAATAATTAAAGTAGTTACAAAGTCTAGTGACTATAAATACTGATCATGCTGTTTCTCTGCATCATTAATGGCTGCACTGAAGTCTCCATCTGAACTAAATCTGTCAGTTTTCCCTTATTATATGCATTTTTAACATTTATTTAGTCATGTTGATTTCAAAAAGCTTTTAAAGTTCTGTAATAATTATGTGGGGTCCTTCCTACCAAATGCAATTGCATTAAATGAAATTAAAGGTCTAGTAACCCATAGCAACTATCCCAATGTTTCATCGCAACAGGTGAACCATAAAAGCAACCTTATGTCATTGACTAGACCTGTTAAAAGGTTTGCTCCTTTTATTACATTACCACATTCATGTTCTACTGGGGCATGTGTGCCTGTTTTTGTAGCTCTTTTGCCTGTATGTAACCTGCTTTCAGTGGGTGAGGCTAGATACAACCTATAGCCAGTCTATACTCTACCTCAGAGTATTTAAGGATTCACCTAGCAAGGTCAACCTCTAGCCAATCAAAGCATTATAGTATGTACCTAGCTAGACCTACCTCTAACTAATCAGAGTATTTACCTAGCTAGACCAACATCAATCTGAGTATTCCTTGAAAATGGAAATTTTAGGAGCGTTACTAGGTTACCTTCCCAGAATTCCTTCTGTTTTGCATACGAATGAGGATGTCTCTCCTCAACCTTAATGCTTTTCTAATGGATTCACTGCCCTGGATATGTTGATTGGAAAAATTCTACATTGCATGGATTAGTCACAGTAAAAATAATCAGCATATGTCCTGGGTGTGCTCAGCAGCATAATGATATGCCCCCCACATTTTCGGGAGTTAGAGAGCAGCTATAGAGGAAGCAGATACCCTGCCTCTGCCCCCCTGTCCCCCGGCCCCCCTTTGACTCCCCCTCCCCCGCAGGGTCTGCTTTCTCTATAGTTATGCCATTGGCTGTACTTTAAAATCCAGTGGGTAAGACTCAGTCTCTAGGGTATTCCAAATAAATGGAACTTTTAGGAGCAAATCTGGGTATTCCTTTATCAGGTGATCAGATTATTTTCATAGCTAGACCAAGCCCTAGCCTGTTAGATCATTAGAAAATTCACATGACTTCACTAAATTGTAGCCAATCAGAACATTGGAAGAGAACACTGCCAACTGCTGAATTTAATGAAAACTGCCATATTTTCTATATATGAGACATAAATCCTATGTATAACCAGTCCCAGTTATTTTAGTAAATCCATTTCAGCCAAAAGGTTTCTACATTTTATGGCAATATTTCTGACTCGGCAATCAGTGGTATTTGGGGGGTAGTAGAACACTTGAGTCAGTACTGGACTGGCAATCTGTGGATACGTCACTACTTATTGAGCTGAGTACTTTGAAATGCCAGGGCCTATTTTGAATCCTTGTCTGGACCTAATGGTATGTTAATTATGATGGTACTATAACTATTAACCTGTGGATATTGAGTGTAATGATCCACTATGATACAGAGTTTAATAGGATAAGATACTGGCAGTGGCTCTACAGAGATATTATTATAACAGTGACCATATTTCGCATAAAGATGTCACAAACTCAAGGACAGGGAGAAATGGCTTCCCTCTCTAACATAGATCACTTGTTTCAGAAATCATTTTGGATCTTGGATGTTGCTTTATTTCAGGGCTGGTTAAATAAAAGTCATTTAGACTATCTGCTGATTTGCAATCAGGATTGGCCATAAACATCATATCAATGGTTTCCCACACATCATGTACAGGCAGATAGGTAAGGATTGGGGATTTTACCTGGAGCAAAATTAGTTTCTCTATGGCTTAAAGGGGTGGTTCGCCTTTGAGTTAACATATATTACAGAATGGCTAATTCTTAGAAACTTAACAATTTGCCTTCATTGTTTATTTTTTATAGTTTTTTTTAATTATTTGCCTTTTTCTTCTCTTTTCAGCTTTCAAATGGGGATCACTGACCCCATCTAATAAACAGATATTCTGTAAAGCTACAAATGTATTGTTATTGCTACTTTTTATTACTCATATTTTTAGTCAGACCTTCCCCTATTCATATTCCAGTCTCTTATTCAAATCAACACATGGTTGCTAGGGTAATTTAGACCACAGCAACCAGCTTGCTGAAATTGCAAACTGGAGAATAAAAAGCTAAATAACTAAAAAAAAAAACACAAACAATAAAAAATGAAAACCCGTTGCAAATTGTCTCCGATTATGACTCCGTACACCTCAAAGGTGATTATTTTAAAGTAATCACAAACTCTGTGTAAGACCTAGAGACACAGGCAAATTAAGCATTGTGTACACTACAAATGACATCGCTGCTGCTCTATTGGACAAACAGGTTTGTTTATCATACAAGACACAGTTCACTAGAGCTGAGTTAATGGAATGATCATTTTAGCAAATTATCGCAATAAACTGATAACGTTGTTTATAGAAATGTAACATAAATATTAGGGGTGCAATTCATTTACTTTGGGTAATCATTGAGCCTCCTACAGTTTGTGTTTATATGTAATAGCATTTTATTTGTAATAACATGCACAGTATAAATATATATATATGTATGACTTGTATGATGAGAATGCTTTGCTAGCATGGCGTGACTATACGTGCTGCTAGTCTATGCAAGTTTCCCATGAATGTTCGTGCCAGTGGGCCCTTCCATTTGAAATTCTGCAGACTGTTAGATATTTCTGTGTAACTAGGAGTCTTTATCTAGTATTTACATTTTGTTTGTAAGTCATCAGTCATCTTAGTGAAAATGTATTAGGCGCTTCTTGTTTCTGCTTGTTACGGTGCATCAGATCTCTATCCATCTGTACCGGCCTACTTTGTTGGTTCCTAAGCAACGGCAAATGGACTGGAATTGTAATGGGAAACAATGCGGAAAACCTGTCGTGGGTCAGTGTACTGTGATGGGCTCATCCTTTGTGAAAGTCATGTCATAGCCACGACGTTACACAATATCTATATTCTGTTGTAGGACAAAGAGTACAGGAACCAATCATGTACTTGGCTTGCTTCTCTCTTCTCTATCTCTTAGACCAGTGATTCCCAACCAGTAGCTCACGAGTAACATGTTGCTCTCCAACCCCATGGATGTTGCTCTCAGTGTCTTCAAAGCAGGTAGTTATTTATGAATTCTAGACTTGGAAGCAAGTTTTATTTATATAAAAACGAAATATTGTGCCTAGTAGAGCCTCCTGTACACTGCTAGTCCACATAGGGGTACCAAATAACCAATCACAGCCCTTATTTGGCACCCCAAGGGCTTTTTCAAGCTTATGTTGCTCCCCAACAGTTTTGGCTCACGGGTTGGGGACCCCTGTCTTAGAGTGTTAGATTAATTCAGGAAGCTTTCATAATTAATTAATAGTTTTGGCTTATGTGAAATGTCCATGTCCATGTATACTTTATTAGCAGGGATGGGCGAATTTGACCCAATTCGTTTCGCCAAAAGTTCCCCGCCGGCGAAATGTCGCAGACGCCCATTAAAGTCTATGGGCGTCCAAAAAAAATTTGTCGCGCGACAAAATAATTTTGTCGCGCGTCTTTTTTATTTTGACGCACGTCTCCATACAAGTCTATGGGCGTAATTTTTTCGGCGAAACGAGTCGAAAAAATTCGCCCATCCCTATTTATTAGACCAGAGACCCTCCTTCCAGGCTCAGAGTTCATCTTCCGAGAATGTTTGGCAATTCCGAACCCACCGCAGTTGTCTGTCATATTCTAAATACAGTCAAAATGGTATTCGTTGATCTGTCGTGCATTTCCATTGATTCATTATAGCTGGAGTTTAAAAGCACTTATATGTTATACTCATTTTAATAGATTTGCCACCTACACTCTGGGCCAAATCAAGCTAACCCAATTATTTGATCCCTGCCCAATGATCAGATTGTAACGGGTGTAGCTGGGAATTGAGGAGAGCAGCACACAAGTGTGCCAATGTAGTGATGAGTTGTGACTATGTTGAAAGGTGTAAGGTAGGACTATTTTGTTGGTGAGGATACTAATGATAGAGGGTACTTGTGAAAAGGCTGCAGCGGTGATCACAGCAGCCCTCCAACAAGGGAGGTTGGGCATGGGACAGTCCACTCACAGTGACTCGGGGTGTGCTGTCTGGAAGGGTATGAACATAAAACTGTGTCTGTGTCCTTTACACTTGGCATGTCCTTATCTTAAACATAAATGTAATAAATCATTTGCCATATATGTTAATGAACTATTACCATTTCATATGCCGTTATCACATCAGAACCCTTTATTTGCAGTAAGGCGCCTCATGCATAAGCAAATATTGAATCCTACATTCTGACCTCACAGAGAAATACCCATATGTAGCAAAGTGCCTCTAAATTTTATTTTTTTTGCAAATATTAATAGCTGAAAAATGTGCCTTAACTGGTTAAATGCAGTTATAAATAAAGTACCTTATCTGTACAGTTCCTGTACACTTTTACAGTTTTGCTTCAAAGTCCTTTGTTCTGTTCATTTACATGCAATGTTTTTATTTTTTAGATTTTAGGAATTGTTTTAGAAAAGGTATTTTTGTTTAATCATTTATTGTTATTATTTGGAAAATTATTTTATATAACCAGGTCCCCCCCCCCCAATGTGGTCTTCAATAAACAACAGTTTTTCCACTTGTGATAAATCTATCATTCATTTATTCTGTGGGTATCCATCAATATGTGTGCGAGGACAGTGTTGGACATATAAAACACCATTGTATTGGACAGAGCATATCTGTTACTGTATGTGCTGTGTAACCTGTGCCTTGTCTCCTAACATAACTTTGTAACTAAAAACCCCTGTTTTTCTAAATAAATACACTTGCATAGATACTAGATTGATTGAGGCAGGGGACCAGGGAATGTGCATTGATCAATCCCCCTTATTTTTCTCTATGTTTGTAGTTAATTTGGCCAGATCAGTAGCACTTCCATTGTATTTAAATATATTTTTACCTTGGAGTGCTCCTACAACCCCCCTTTTTTTGCATTCTGTGACTCCTGCAGCCTAACCAGCTTTGGAACTGTGCAGCTACCTCCAAGAGTTGCCATATCTAATAAACATGAATAACAAAAAACACATACAAATACAACTGTGTGTCCATTATACAATATAATTAACTGGAAAAAACAGCAATGTGTTGAAACAACACACACTAACTGATAAATAGATTAATTAATACAAAGTATTCATTCATTCAAATATCTGGATGGGATAGTTATGTTATACCCAAAAATCGCCGGCAGGATGGCACTTGGAGCGCTTTGTTTATCGAAGTCGCTGAAGTTTCCTCGTGAGGCAACTTCGGGCGACTTAGAAAAACGTTGCCTATCAATTGCCATCCTTTCGGCGATTTACATTCTAGACAGCGGGAGGCAGTTTGGGAGATAAGTCGCCCCGAAGAAGAAGCGGAGATTTGTCGCTGGACGACTAATCTCCCCGAATCTGAGTGTGTGTCTCTGCCCTATATGTGACAGCCAGGATGCCCCTTTGTCATAGGTTAATAAGTGCCTATTCATAGATATAATGCAGACTACTGAAGCCCGAAAAGTTTGAGAACAAACAAAAAACTGCTGCAATCTATGCATTAGAAGAATATTCAAATGTTTATTACTGTATTTAAGGGATACTGTCATGGGGAAAAAATTTTTTTCAAAATGAATCAGTTAATAGTGCTGCTCCAGCAGAATTCTGCACTGAATCCATTTCTCAAAAGAGCAAGCAGATTTTTTAATATTCAATTTTGAAATCTGACATAGGGCTAGACATATTGTCAATTTCCCAGCTGCCCCAAGTCATGTGACTTGTGCTCTGATAAACTTCCTTCACTCTTTACTGCTGTACTGCAAGTTGGAGTGATATCACCTCCCTCCCTTTTCCCCCCCAGCAGCCAAACAAAAGAACAATGGGAAGGTAACCAGATAGCAGCTCCCTAACACAAGATAACAGCTGCCTGGTAGATCTAAGAACAGGACTCAATAGTAAAAACCCATGTCCCACTGAGACACATTCAGTTACATTGAGAAGGAAAAACAGCAGCCAGAAAGCATTTCTCTCCTAAATTGCAAGTCACATGATGAGGGCCAGCTGGGAAATTGACAAAATGTCTAGCCCCATGTCATATTTCAAAATTGAATATAAAAAAATCTGTTTGCTCTTTTGAGAAATGGGTTTCAGTGCAGAATTCTGCTGGAGCAGCACTATTAACTGATTCATTTAAAAAAAAAAAAAATTTCTCCCATGACAGTATCCCTTTATACTTATTTACAAAAAACAACCAATTACCAATACAAGAGGCAAAGAAGTCCCTGCCCAAGCAAGCTTACAATCTAAAAGGAGGAGGAGTTTGAGTATAGGGTGTGGGGGATGGATAATAATTATAAGTAACAAATAACCACAATGAAATGTTTATTCCTAGAAAACAGACTTATTTAGCTGAATGGAGATGCCTGTGGTATGTAAAGTGTTGAGTTTGTTCATGAGCTTTGTGATTTACTTTCTGTTAAGCAATCCTTGCATCAACTCAATAGGGAGAGGGAAGACAATTGTTGAGTTGTTCTCTGCTGCAATTGTGTTGAGTGTCTGCAAGTAACGCAATTGAAGAGCTGCTGGAGATTCTGATAAGACCAGAGAAGCTTCTTTGAGAGCTCGGGATGCGTTCATTTCACCCTCAGCAGCCACAACCTGAGATGATACAAAATCAGAAATTGGAACCTAGTTATTTTTTATTCATAAAACATAGGGGTGTAACTTCAGAGAAAGCAGACCCTGCAGCTGCATGGGGGCCCAGAGGTATAGGAGCCCCATGAGGCCCTAATTCATATAGATTTTCAATAAATAATGGCAAAACAGGTCAACCTCTAGACATTTTGGAGGCCTGAAAAATTATCTGCTGAGGGGCCCTGTAATATCTAGTTATGCCACTGTATAACAGGTTGGTGCAATATGTTCTTGGCTATTGTATCTATTTTTCTCGGTCTCATGTGATTTGGTACAAGGGGCTTGGGGGAAAGCTGATGCTGTTCCAATGTTTATAAAGAATTTATGCCTTTACAGTCTCAACCTGGCAATTATAGACCAGTAAGTCTGATGCTGGTAGTGGACTGGACATTTGATGAAATTACATTGAAGATTATACCCTGGAGACTGACGTTTTAAATAGCAATCAGCGTGGTTTTATGATGAGCCCATTTATTAAAGGTCAGATTTCAGTGTTTTTGATACCATGATTAAACTGTATTTCTCTGAAACCACCAATGCCATGAAAGTAATACAAAGATCGGAATACAAAAAGTATCAACAGAAAACAAAGTTGAACGATATGCTAAAAACACTATTATCTCTAAAACCTCTAATAATTTGAGTCAAATACTAGAGAGAAAAATCCAAAAACCTCAAAAAGTCTGAATGGTTAAAAAAGGGTACAGTAGGATCAGTGCAACTCCCATTGACTTATATGGGACTTGCTTTTAATTTGTTATGTTTTTTTGTGGTTTTTACACTTTTTAGAATAGTAGAGAAATGTAAAAAAGCAAATTTTTAGAGAAAAAATATGATTCATGTCCAAATGTCAGTAAATAGTCTCCATAGTCTACTTAAACTTTGCCGAATAAACTTTAGATTTCTATATCAACGTAGTTCACATTCATGGAGAGACAGAAGGGTTGTGATAATAATAATTGGACAAGAGTTATAAGTGGTTTGCCGCAGTGTTCTGTATTGGGTCCGATTTCATCTGTTTATAAATGGCTTTGAGGAGGACATTAAAGCAATGTATATGCTGATAACACCAAACAATGCTGAACAACTAAATCTATCCAGTCTTAAAGGAAGACCTTGGCACACTGTTGATCTGGGTGGCTAAGTGGCAGATGAGATTTAAGGACATACCTATCAAACTTCCAAAAGTATTTTTTCACCAAATCTCAACCATGGGGTAATTACCTTTGCTCTAGCCTCTCGTGTAGCTTCTGCTTCAGCAGCCATAGCTCTCTGCATCTGAACTGGCAGGCGCACATCTCTCATCTCCACACGATCCACCTTCACCCCCCATTTGTGAGTTGCGTTGTCCAGGATCGCCTGCAAAATATTAAGAGTACATCAGATGGTGCAAGGTAAAAGAATCATTATGATGGCAGCAGCAGCTTTACTGGAAGAATACTTTCTTTTATGTCTGTCCCAGCATGATAAGCAAATGCAAAGTGGAATAAATAGGCTTTACCTGAATATTGTTGGCGATTTCCTCCCTGTTGGACAGAATGTTGGAAAGGGTTTGTGTTCCCAGGATGTTTCTCAGAGTCGTCTGCGCAAGCTGCTGCGTGGCTACATGAACATTACTCACATTAGCCACTGCCTTTATAGCGCTGTCTACACTGTAATAAACAACGCCATCCACAGTTGTAGTCACGGAATCCTTGGTGAGGATCTAAACCCAAATGGATTGATTGATATGTGATTAATACAGTATGAACAATCTTAGGTATGTAGAAGCAATGTTTTAATGAAATGATTGGCTACTGATCGCTTCAGCCTCGTCCTGACTTGCATAGGCAAATACAGAAAAAAAACATATTAGCATATCATAGAAATCTGAGTAAACCTCTCAGCAGTTTGAGCCTATTAATAGGGGGTACTTACCTCTTGTGGTGGAATTGAAAAGGAGATAATTCTGAGGTCAACCCTTATGAAGGTATCTGTGCAGGGCAGCACCAACATCAAACCTGGGCAAACACAGAGGAATGTAAGCGCGATCTTAAACAAAAGCACATCTGACAGGTCACATTTCTAATTAGGCCCAGATTTGTGGGAAGACCACCAAGGCCTAGGACGGCAGGGTTCTAATAGGAGCATGACGCTCAAGTCACATCTGTACTGGGCACTGGGCAGGATATTTAAATTGCTCATCGTCAAAGTCTTGCCAGTGGCATTTACTACTGTTTGAAATCTGATTGGTTGCTATGAATTAGATAACCCAGAGCCAACTTTGATCCAAGATGGGTAGGGAAGATTGGTGGTTGTAGTTTTAGTGACTGGTTGAATCAGACATGGGAAGGTAAAAAGAGACTGGTGTAAATGCATGATACCACTGTGTGGATGCCTGGGGCCGTTAACCTGAGAAGAACATAACTACTGGAGGAAACAGTAGGTCCAGGGCAGAGGTGGCCCCAGCAAGGACCAGTAGGTGGTGATTTTAGGCCATTTGCATTTAAACAGGCAAGGAGCATCACATTTTGCATCACTGAGTACCCACATAAGGGATGGTAGGGCCTGCAAACTGCTTTAAAGAACCTTGTGATAGATTCTTGCACAGGTCCAATTGGGCAAACCCGTGTCCAACCTGGACCCACAAGCTGACCCACACCCGCCACTGACTATGCCCCAACGCACAGACCCTCTACCCGACCCAGCTGGTAAATAGCTCACTTACTCCCCGTCCCAGCGCCTGCAAAACCGTAAGCGATGTAACTTTTAACTGGAATTGATGTTGCGAGGGACCCAATTCCGCTAGGTAAGCAAAGAAATCTTACCACAAACTCAAGGGAAGGTGGGAGGGACCAGTCCTGCAATGTAGCTGGGTACCCAGACGGGTTACCTGTGGACTACCCACACAATCAGGCACTCTCTGCCTAAAACCTGGCCACCTTGCAGGTATTCTGCAACTAACCGTGGGTACCTGACCCAGTGCAGGACTCTACCTTTTGATACTGGCCCAGGACAAATGCCCTCTGCCAAACCTTAAAATTGGCCTGGGAGCTAGGGTTGGACATTGCTAGTGAGGCACAGCTGCCAGTGGCAGATACTGACTGAGATGATTCATCAGTCTGAGATTTCCCAGTGTATTGTCATATTAATATTGAAATAAAATTTGATTTACCTGGCCCTTTTGCTTTTCCTGAAATGATGCGACCCAAGCGAAATACAACTGCACGCTCATATTCTTGAACAATCTGTTAAAAAAAAGATATGCCAGCATACGCTTGAGATTCAGTTAGCTAAACCTTCTTCTTGGGGATGTTCTGTTCCTTTTACTTACCTTCACGCAAAACCATATGGATAAGGGAAAAGTCACGGCTGCCAAAAAGGCTGATAGAATCAATATGATCCAACCACAGATACCTAGACTGCCATCTGCAGAGTCTGGAAATACCAGGAAAAACAAAAAGCTCATTTTCACAAACCATAAAAGGCCTTTTCAATTAATATGACATAAACAGTTTAATTCTAGGACATTCTGGTAATTGTCATTATTTTTTTTTTCCTTGTGTATTTTGAAGGCAGTCCAAGAATAATTTTGTCTTCTGCTGTAATTTCAAGTTACAGAGAGGCAGAACAGAAAATTTTCCAATTGCAAGTTGCCTCTAAAAATCCTATCACATTAATATATTATTCTCACTTGAAATTCCCCTTAAAGTGGGTATAGTTTTGAGATAAGAAAACTTGTGGTTCAGATAGAACTCAACTTTTATAAATTCCACTGACATGTTTATTGCAGCTAAGGGTAATGACTAACTTGAATGTAGCATTTTTTAAGTAGCCTACAAAAGTGAGGGATGAAGAACCCAAAATTCCTGCCCAATAAAATGCATTATAATCCCCTGCAATTCCTTTACCAAGCACTAGTCAGGCATAAGTTGCATTATGACCCTTTGTAGCAAGCCCACTGGTGGATGAGGAGATTAGTCACCCCTTGTGCAGGCCACTAATGTCCTCCAAGTTTCTTCAGAAAGTAATTTTGGGTGACTTCAAAAAAAGCAGCTCTTGTGTGTACCACCAGTGATTCACGTTATCGCCAGAGAGATAGCATTCAGAGAAGATTAGTCGCCCGTGCTAGAATAGATTAATCATGGGTTGTCTACTCACATTGTTTGTCAGGGCCGTGGCCAACGGGAAGATTAGTCACCCATGATAAATATGCATGACCGTAGGTAACCAATCTCCCCAAAATGCTTTCCCACCAGTGATCATGTGAATCGCCGATGCCACAACGACACATTTGTTTTCCCACTGGTGATTCACTTGATCAGTGGTGGGAAATCATCAACATTGAATACCCGTATGGAGACAAATATGTACTGGAATAGTAAAGTGCAGGAATATACATCAAATTTGGGATTTTATGATCTTATTCCTCCACCCTACCACTTATGAGGGACAGAAAAAAATACATTTGACAATCCCAAAGTTTCTGGATTATCAGAAGTTATCTTATTGCCATATTTTCCTTGTCATGTTCATTTTATACAGTATCTAGTAGAATTAAGTCAAAGGCAACATTTAGGGGCACATTTATTTAGCTCGAGTGAAGGAATAGAATAAAAAAAACTTCGAATTCCAAATGTTTTTTTTGGCTACTTCGACCATCGAATTGGCTACTTCGACTACGACTTCAAATCGAACGATTCGAACTAAAAATCGTTCGAACTAAAAATCGTTCGGGTTAATTAACCCTCGATATTCTACCCTATGTAAATCTGCCCCTTAGCGTTTTTGCTCTTGAAAACTTTTCACCACTCATCATTTAAGCTCTTGAGGGTCGTAAAGTCACAAATATCCAATCACAATGGTTCCGCTGAACTTCAGTAAGGTGTTGGCTCAGATGTGTGATCCAGTCACAATGGTACCATGATTTTCATGGCAAAGTAACATCGCCATCACATATGTGGCCGGAACATTGGAAAAACGTATGAGAACTTCCAAGAAACATCACATTCCTGTGTATTTTCAACCCAACACCCTAAGACAGAAGTTGGTGCACCCTAATACTTGTAAAAGAATGGCCCAGCATAGTAGGGCTAAGTCTTCAGGACTAGACTCAGCAGTCGATCTACATCTAAATAAAAAAGGGGCAATCCTTTGAGGACAGCAATGTGCACTATTTGGATAGAGAGGACAGATGGTTTGAAAGAGGCCATGTATCCCAAAGTGGAGAAACCATCCCTGAACAGAGGAGGGGCCTGCAAAACCTATTGTCATCAACTTACAATGCCACTTTGACATCCGTACCCCAGCGGCTTCACAACAATTTATACTTCCAGTCATGTGCATTGAAAGGTTAACACTTACCTCAATGAGAACCATGGTACCATCTGTGAGTTTCAGCCAACACCTTACTGAAGTTCAATGAAATCATTGTGATTGGATATCTATGACTTTACTACCCTGGAGGGTTTAAATGATGGGGAATTCCCTACCACTTCGATTGAGCTGAAGAAGCCACTCGGTGGTGAAACGTTTTCACGAAAAACTCGAAATGTCTGGTTGCCTTTGACTTAATTCTAATAGATACTATATATCATGACCTGGACAAATGAGAATCTTCTTTATTTTGGGGTTCATTCGTGTTTGACAAGGGGTCTTTCTGTAATTTGGATCACCATAGCTTCTCTACAAAGTCATTTAAAAATGTAATAAAGCCAATAGGATTGTTTTGCCACCAATATGCATTCATGCAGCTTAATTACCATCATATACAAGCTACTGTTTTATTATAACAAAGAAAAGGGAAATCATTTTTAAAAATGAGAATTATTTGCTTAAAATACTGTAAATTTGGAGCTTTTCTGGAGAACGGGTACACTGATAAGGAATTTCTTACCTGTATTACGTTCAGCACTAGCAATGGAGATCAGTGTGGCATTGCCCCAAGGGACTATATAGTGTCACTAAGGTGATTGCACTTCTCTATAATAATGGAACACGCTGTCCAGCCATTGCGTAACACTTACCCACAAGCCCCTCCTGCGACAGCCTCTTATCTGAGGCGAACCGAGACTCCCTTTGCGTTTCCATGTCTAAGTGGTTTTATAGTCCTGTGGAGACAATGTATTCCTTGGATCAGTACAACTATCCTAATCAAACTGAACTGAACCCCTTCTTATCCCTGTTGCCTGAGACACTGGCAGGACTCGAGGATAGGGCAACTCATGGCATAGAGATGATTGATTCTAAGGGAGGGCGGAAATGTATTACAAAAATAATTATTCTACGTAATAGAAGATTCTGTTCATGGCACAACCAAGGGTTCACTAGGAATGAAAACACTTCCACAGTAGGGGATCCATTTCATTGAGGTGTGGCAATACCACCAAAGACTCATCTCATTCAGTTGAGTTCAATTTACATAAAGCTTTCTCAGAAATGCCCTCACAAACCAATGTCAGATACCAAACAGTAAGTCTGCGTGGAGGGAGGCAATTTCAAAGGCCACCATGAGTGTACATATCCATGATTAGAAACACGGTGAATAAGGTTTCCTCTAACTATAAGACCTGGCGGCATCCGAGTAGCAGAGGGCTCTTCCCAAAGCGAAAGCAGGAGCAAAGACCGGGACCTTGGGGTTTGTTCTGGGATTGGGATACCTCATGTAATATTACTCTTGGTTTTGACCCCAGCTTTTAACCCTGACTACGTCCTTGACTCCTGATTTAGTATCGACCCAATCTCGGCTCATGCTTGTGTCTATAACAGCCGCCTTTTGCCTCGGGAGGAGCCCTCTGCTACTCTGATGCCGCCAGGTCTTATAGTAAGAGGACTAAGGAGTGAGTTCTGGGCAGACAAGGGAACCAAACTTGTTCAGGAAGAACGGGGAACAAGGAATGTGCTCAAGGGACAGGCTGGGTCGATACCAATCAGACAGAACAGGACTAAATCAGGACTGAGGGACACATGTCACATGCAAATCAGCGAATAACAGAAGGGTAAACTGCAGGCGCCCCAGCCACACCATTAGACCACAAGGTATTCTCACACTTAAAGGCCCAAGTGTAAATTTTGGGCCTATAGGGCACAACTGGGAGTGACTAGATGGTTCAGGGGTGTGGCCTAAAATGGCCCCAGTCTCACTGCTTCTGTCCTGCACCCTAGTGTATGATGAACTAAAACAAACTCTTTTTAAACCATCATCTCTAAATCATGGAAACATGCCTGGCTTAGCAGTTAGTACCAGATTGGCACTAAGGAGCCCACGGTAGCCCAGTGCATTGCCTGACCATAGTCATCTTGGATTGGATGCTGGGAAAACCTATACACAAAAGAGGGTTAAAGGATGGTTCACTTTTAAGTTAACTTTTAGTATGTTATAGAATTGCCAATTATTAGCAACTGTTTAATTGGTTTTCATTATTTATTTTTATAGTATTTTATTTATTAGCCTTTCATCTTCTGAGTGTCCTGATTTTCATGGGACAGTCCCAATTTGAACAGCTCGGCCCACTGTCCTGTTTCCTTATACAAATGCCCTACAATTAATCTCTGTTTATGATATGGGGGATTTTGGCACAGGGCTTAGGGCAGAGACACACAGTCAGATTCAAGGAGATTAGTCGGCCGGTGACAAATCTCCTGTTCTTCGGGCTGAATAATCTCCCCGAACTGCCTTCCCCTGCCTTCCTGCAGGCTAAAATGAAAATCGCCGGTGGGATGGCAATTGGAATGCTTCGTTTTCCGAAGTCGCCGGAAATTTCCTCGGCGGGAAGGCAGGAGAAGGCAGTTCGAGGAGATTAGTTGCCCCAAAGAAGAGGAGATTTGTTGGAATCTGGCATATAAACAGTTGTGTAAGGGTTAAAGGTATATTTTGTTTACAAGTTCTAGCTAAAAGTGTATTTTAAATCTGACCAGTAGATGGCAATACCTCCCAAGTTAGGCCTTAGGAAGTTTCATCTACAACTTAGAACTTATTAGGGGAGGAAGAGCACCTACATGCCCCCCCCGCCTCCACTCCCACTTCCCAGCACAACCTCAGGCAATTTCGCGTAAATGACTCCTATCAGTGATAGGTGAATATAGGTAACATCAAGGTGAACATTTCAGAATCGTAAAGTAGGTTCTTCCCTAGCCCAGGCCTAGTGCAGCAGGTCACCCTTTGTCAGGCTAGCTATCATCAGGTTAGTCCTGATAGCTCAACTTTAAAGATGAGGGGTAGTTAGTATAGCTAACAAGGGGTACTGTGGCCCCATCATTATTGTGTGCGGTAACCCCCCTGGGCAGGGTCAGACTGGGCCCCCGGCAGACCAGACTCACTCCCTGCCTGAAACCATTGCAGCTGCCCCTGACTTCCCTCCCTGGCCCTGCTTGCAAATGTGAGAATGGCGATTGTTTTGACCACGTCCATTTTTATGGCCACCCCCCCTAATTACTATGTCCGTTTTACAAAATTTGGCAGGTTATGAAAGTTTGAACACATTTCTGTGGTTGTATGTGTTATTACAGTTTTGCTAATGAAGGTGAATTGCCCTTTAAGCTGCAAGTCACAGTTTCCCCAAGAGACCTGCTTATCTTAAAAAATAAAGTATTTAGCTATCTATTCTGGACTCTCTGCCAAAAAGCCAATTAAGTTAGAGACTTTGTATCTTTTTCTGATTGTTTAGTGCAGGAGATCAAAAAGAAAGTCAGGACATTTCAGTAAGAAACCAGGGACTGCAGGTTGAGCTGTCAAAATCGGGACTGTCGTACAAAAAACGGGACAGTTGGAAGGTAGGCATCATACTATACAGATTGTATGTGCATATGATCAGTCTCACATCTCTTGCTAAACCTATTATGTAGTAGTTGAACTATAGCTAGGCACATTATTAAGAGACTGCTAAAAGCTAACTGGTGCAAGATTACAGCTAGGAGGAGACATTGGAGCCTAACAAACATATACAAAGCTTATGACTGACTAAGAGTTTGTCAGATGTTAGTGAGGGGATGTTAGGCCTATTATAATGATTAGGTTGCAAGATAAATTGTGATAAATTGCTTGGCTGGTAGTGGATTTAATGATTCTGCTGTGTTAGTTCATGTAAAGCAGCCAGACAAGAACAGTAAAGCTGGCCATAGACGCAAAGATCCTATCGTACGAATCGAGGTTATACATTTATGAGACAGACAGTTTGTTAAAATATACAGAATGGAGTTTGTAATATAATGATGTTCTTTCATGCACCAACCATATTTTGTTCTTATTCTTTAATAGAAATAAACCTATGGATTATGATGAACACTCAAAGCTATGAAGGTCCGTTCTTATGGGGTTACCCATTGATAGTAATGTAAAGATATACAGCCCCTGGCATCCAAGCATAATAAATAGGTTTATTGCGAGGCACCAGGAACAGTGACATACAGCTGCTACATCATCAGGAAAAAGTACTGAAGCAGATAAGCCTAAAACATTATGCGCATTGGCATCTGCCCCACAGGGTTCCTTTGATGAAGGGTTGCCATCTTTTGGCCCGGCTAACCCAGGTGATTGGCCAATCGCCACGTCAGTCATTGAGAATCCTGCCCGGTTTTCATAATTTGGAAAACCAGCAGGCAGTTTTGACCCGGACAGCCCTTCAAAAAAACAAGCTGTCAGGGTCAAAACTGGACAGGTGGAAACCCCAGGGGCTCTCCGCTAATGGGGCGAGTTGAGGCACTCACCTCAGGCGGCAGCGCCCCCCCTGGTTACCAGGGACGGCAAAAATGCTGCTCCTGGTAACTAAGAGCCGAATTTCCAGTTTTCAACCCGGGAAATACGTCTCTTCTAGTGCAGAGCGCGCGCAACTGCCCAATTTGCAAAACGAAGCCCGTCTCAGGCGGCGAAATGTGCAAGATCGGCCCTGGGAAACCCTACTTTAATGTTAGGGTCTGGGGTAAATATTCTTTCAGCCGTACTCTAACACAAGCCTGACCTATGTTTAATAGGCCTTCATTACAACTCTCCTACACTTTCTGAATCAAACTGTGCTATCTGGCAGCGTAATTATCAGGGGTGGAAAATATCACCATGGTGCCCAGGCCTGGCAGAGAAACAAGCACAGAGGGAACAGAATGTGACGCTGCTCAAACAAATGGGGAATGGTGAGAACAGTAGCCCAGTGGTGTTACTCCATGTTGGTACTCCCTGCATCTTCCCCACAAGGGATGTCAGCACATTGTCACACACAGCTCCTTGCTGTCTCACAGGGAACTTATAAGGAATAACAAAAAACAACAGAGAAGTTGTAAATACAAGTAGGGATCCGGGGTACGGCAGGAAGGGGGAGGCTACCAGCTTGCATAGAATAAATCTGATTGTGTAATGGATGTCTAGTCTGCAGTATAAAAGCTGCTTTTAAAGGGACTGTATACCTTTAAAATAACTTTAAGTATGATGTAGCGAGTGCTATTCTGAGACAATTTGCAATTGATTTTCATTTTTTATTATTGGTCTTTTTGAGTTATTTCGTTTTTTTTAGTTTGTAAATTCAGTAATATGGTTGCTAGGGTTCAAATTACCTTAGCAACCATGCATTGGTTTTAATAAGAGACTGGTATATGAATAGGAGAGAGACCGAATAGAAGGATGAGTAATACAAAGTAGCAATAACTATAATTTTGTAGCCTTATAGAGCATTTGTTTTTTTTTTAGATTGGGTCAGTGACCCCCATTTGAAAACTGGTCAGACGAAGAAGGCAAATAATTCAAAAACTATAAAATAGAAAAAAAACAAAAACCAATTGGAAAGTTGCTTAGAATTAGCCATTCTGTAACATACTAAAAGTTAACTTAAAGGTGACCCGCCCCTTTAAGCTATAACTCTGCAACTTCTGTAAGATGCTCTCCAGTTGTTTTTTGATCTAGAACTTCCCACAATTCCTGAGAGATGACTGTAATTGTACTTGAACTCTCTGCTTTGCCCTAAGCCAGAGAGGACCGTCAGTTGTCAATGACATACATCTACTGCTTAGAGAATAGTTGGAGGATAGCTGCCAGGTGCTGAGCTAGAATCTGTGCTGAGAGTTGTAGTTTAACAATATCTGGCAGGTATAAGGAATTTGGATCTAAATAATAAAACACAGTCTTATAATTCATGCACAAAAATGTCAAAAGTACTTTTTAACCCAGGATATTTTCTGGCAAAAGGACAACGTAAGCAAATGTTTTCTCTTCTGCCCTGCCCTAAAACTAAACCTGATAACATTCTGTTTGTTTTAATGCAGAGAGGTATGTTAATATATACTATTGGCTGCAGGGACACACACAGTAAATCACATTGCTACACACACACACTGATAGTCAGGGACTAGTCACAGAGAGACCAGTTGGGGGTGACAGGTTAGTTTACCCTTTTGTTCAACATGAGTACAATCAATAGGAATTTGCTTATTGTTTTAATAAAAAAAATCTATGATTTTGTTATATTTTACTAAACAGGACAAACAGGAAAACTGATCCTTTGCAAGGTAAAAAGATTTCCAGTATACAATGCCCCTCTTCCTTCCCCCTCAGTTGTGACTGCTTTGGTAGCAAAAGCATATTAGGCAGAGGGTTTCTCTATGCACTAATAACTTCATTATCTAATTTATAAGGACGTGGAGTCGTTTCAACTCTCTGATTGTCCAGTTGTTCACCTTTGAGTTAACTTTTAGTATGATGCAGAGAGTGATATTCTGAGATAATTTGCAATTGGCTTTTCGGTTTCAATTACTTGTGGTTTTTGAGTTATTTAACTATATACTCAGCAGCTCTACAGTTTGCAATTTCAGCAATCTGGTTGCTAGGGTCGAAGGTACCCTAGCAACCATAAATTGATTTGAATAAGGGACTGGAATATGAATAGGAGAGGGCCTGAATAGACAGATCAGTGATAAAAAGTAGCAATAAATGTGTAGCCTTACAGAGCATTTTTTTTTAATAAGCTTTGAAGTTTTGAAAGCTGGAAAGTCAGAAGAAGAAGGCAAATAATCCAAAAATTATACAAAAGAAAGCACGAAGGCCAGTTTAAAAGTTGTGCAGAATTAGCCAGTCTATAACATATTAAAAGTTCAAAAATTAACAAAAAAAGATTTTTTTTTCTGATTAAAACAATAGGCAAAATTTTGTTCAGCACAAGCCCGATTTGGTTTACTGACCCTTTAATATAAAATGAAATTGAATTTATACTTGAATTGGTCAGTACCACCGTTTTGTTAGCTATATGGATCAGGAAGCTAATGGGCAGTTCTAGGGGCTGGACCACACTGAAATTTTGGTGCTCAGTAGTCGCACCTCTGTTAGGCGGATGTATTTCACAACTGTAGACAGAGTCCATGAAGAAAAGGAAAAACTGCATTGTGTTTCTTTCTGGGAAACCCTTTACTGTGGGATACAGCGTCAGGCTGGAGTTCCGAAGCCCAGTGGGGCTCAGACCTCACCCCCTTGTGACATGAAGGGCCACCTGCCGACATACACCCCCTCTCTGTCCCTCTGAGCTGACAATCACCTTTTTACCTGATCTTGCGAGTGAATGAGAGGGAGTGGGTGCGTCCCTGGTGCCATAGGAAGTGGACCTTTGAAAGCTGAGGCCCAACGGGTTTTTTTTCTGGTGACCCGCTGGCGCAGTCTGACCCTGGTGGTATAGCATCAGTGGTGGAACTAGAAGATACCAGCGCCCACAGCAAAATAATTCTTAGGGCACCACATAAACAGATATTGAAACTGATTAACTGTTGCAGGTTCTGCTTCCTCTATAGTTACGTCAGTGGGCAGTGTAGTTATATCAGAATTGCCCTGTTGTTGAAGGGATACTGTCATGGGAAAAAAATTTTTTTTTCAAAACACATCAGTTAATATTGCTGCTCCAGCAGAATTCTGAACTGCAATCCATTTCTCAAAAGAGCAAACAGATTTTTTAATATTTAATTTTGAAATCTGACATGGGGCTAGACATATTGTCAGTTTCCCAGCTGCCCCCAGTCATGTGACTTGTGCTCTGATAAACTTCAGTCACTCTTTACTGTTGTATTGCAAGTTGGAGTGATATCATACCCCCCCCCCCAGCAGCCTAACAACAGAACCATGGGTAGATAACCAGATAACAGCTCCCTAACACAAGATAACAGCTCCCTGGTAGATCTAAGAACAGCATTCAATATTAAAATCCAGGTCCTACTGCGACACATGCAGCTACATTGAGTAGGAGAAACAACAGCCTGCCAGAAAGCAGTTCCATCCTTCAATCAAGTGCTGGCTCTTCCTGAAAGCACATGACCAGGCAAAATGGCGCCTACACACACCAATATTACAACTAAAAAATACACTTGGTTCAGGAATGAAATCTTATTTTGTACAGTGTATTATTTGCAGTGCAAACAGTGTAATTTAGAAATAAAAACTACATGCCAGAATCCCTTTAAAAACGACTGTACATCTGAGCCCCCCCTGACAGTCACAAAGGTGATAACAATGGAGCCTACCACCCTAAGAAAATAATGAAAAAAGAAGCACTGAATTTATCCACTGAAACCCAGCATTGTAATAAAGTGAGGAGAGCAAAGGCAGTATGTCATTAGTAAGGTTAGTGCTCATCTAACTGCCATGTGCTGTGTGCCAGTTAGCCACTCTCACTTACCTGCCAGTGAGTCTCCTGCCAACGAGTCTCTGGTGCTGTGCTGTGAGGGACTGGGAAACCTCTTTTAAATCCGACACTCCCCACACACAGGTTGTCACGAGCAGAAAGAACAACATACAACACGCCTCTCAGTTCAGGCAGTTCATTTCTACAGAAACCGGTCAGCCCAGAGTCACAAACAGCAGTCTCTCTCTACCTGAGCGAGTGCAACACAGAACTTGCATGGAAAAAGTGATGCCGCTAATGATTAGAGTAAATAAAACTCTGCCAAACACGTTTGTGCACAACCTGATTTCCGAGTATAAGGAATTCCTACACATAACCTGTATAACAGTCCATTCCTGCAGCCCAAGAATAGGGTTTTTAGAAAGCAATCCATTCTGTAGGGTGGAAATATTAAAAAAAATATGAGTGGGATTCACACTTTTGGCTTTATGTTTATTACATTTGGCTATACTTCAACTGCTTTATTAAAGGGTTAGTTCACCTTTAAATCAACTTTTAGTATGATGTACACATTGATATTCTAAGACAATATGACAATTTGGGTCTTCGTTTTTTATTTTGTATGGATTTTTCAGTTATATAGCTTTTTTTTGTTTAATAGTTTCCAGTCTAGTATTTCAGCAGCTATCTGGTTGCTAGGGTGCAATTTATCCTAGCAACCAAGCAGTAGTTTGAACAAGAAATGGGAATATGAATAGGAGAGGACCTGCATAGAAAGATAAGCAATATAAAGCATCAGTATTAATTAAATTGTAGCCTCCCAGAGCAATAGTTTTTAGCTGCTGGGCCAGTGACCCCCATTTGAAAGCTAAAAAGAGATAAAAGAAGAATAAGGCTAATAATTCAAAAACTGTAAAAAAAAAAAAAAATAATAATAAAAAACGTGTGCAAAGTTTCCAGGAATAGAGCATTCTATAACAAAAGTTAACTGAAAGGTGAGCCACCCATTTAACGGTAGACAGGCAGGGGATGCACTTTGTCTATCATATCGGGATCAGAAATCAAATAAAGAAACAAAAATATGTGATAACTAGGGATGCACAGAATCCAGGATTCGGTTCGGGATTCGGCCAGGATTCAGCCTCTTTCAACAGGATTTGGATTCGGCCAAATCCTTCTGCCCGGCCGAACCGAATCTGCCCAGGGGGGAAATTGCGTGACTTTTTGTCTAGGAAGTAAAAAATGTTTTCCCCTTCCCATACCTAATTTACATATGCAAATGAGGATTCAGATTCAGTTTGGCCAAATCCAAAATAGTGTATTCGGTGCATCCCTAATTATAACATCCCAGTCCCATGGACTGGAGAGGGTCAAAGGGTCCTTGGCCCTGGTTTAGGCACTTCCATGATATTTAGGGGGCTAAACTACCGGTGGCCATACATGTGCAGCTCTGCTTTTTTGAAGAGTTTGCCAAACAAGGGGATCTTGCCCCAATATTCCTTCAGTGGACCATATTGGGCTGATCTGATCGTGGGTCCTAGGGCCAAATGATTGGATCAGATTGGGACAGATATCTTTGGGGAAGCCCATTAGAGGGCCCGATACACTGCCCAATAAGCTGTCAACTCTGTCTGTCAGGCAGCTTTTATCAGCCCATGTACGACCATCTTTACTTTATTGCCTTATCCGGGTATAAAAGAACATAAATGTGCTGCCTAGAGGATAGAACCTGCTGCTAATATCTGTTTATTCATTGGAGCACTCGTAGTAGCTGTGTATAAAAGTATCAGGTGACTTGCTCTGTTGTCTATAAGATTTGCAGTGAGAGAGGTCTGTCTCTTTAGTGGTCACGTGGCAGTGGAGGGAATTATGGGTAAGGGAATCCATTGATAGAGAGTGGCTAGGGCTGGGGCTAATGACGTTGCACTAGGTACATACGGAAGCTCTAGACAGCCATGAGACTTGCATCCAGCAGGAAGAGTGAGAGACATTTGCACTGGCCATGATTTACCCGAGTGATACCACAATTGGCGAGATCAAGTACCGTATATACCAGAGTATAAGCCGAGTTTTTCAGCATCCAAAATGTGCTGAAAAAGTCTACCTCAGCTTATACTCGGGTCAGCGGTACCCGACCGGAGTAGCTGAGATTGCACTTTTAGTCACTTTTAATCATTCCTATACCAACAGTACACTTGGGGAGAGACTGCAATATCCCACAATGCCCTCTGTTGGCTATATGAAAGAATAACAGTGCGCCCTCTGTTGGTTATATGAAAGAATAACAGTGACTGGAATATCACACATCGCCCTCTGTTGGTTATACGAAAGATTAACAGTGATGGCAATATCAAACAGCACCCTCTGCACATGGTAGTGGGACAGTGGGACAATACACACAGTAATCCGTTTGGCAATTCTCTGTCACCATCAACTTTGCAAAGAAGTCCGGTTGATCGCTGGGTGGGTCGCTTTGGCAGAATGTGCACTGCTGGGAGACAGGGCTGTAGTTGTGTCTAGGCTTATACTAGAGTCAATAAGTTTTCCCAGTTTTCGTAGGTAAAATTAGGTACCTCGGCTTATACTCGGGTCGGCTTATACTCGAGTATATACAGTAGATGAGTAAAAAGAACTGAGGGCTTCTAGTAACCTGGGGAAGCAACTGTGTTTAATGAACAAATAGTCAAAAGCAACTAGCAACTGAGGACAATCCAGAGTGGGTAGAAAATATTTTACTTTAAAGGGATAATTACACTTTAACAAACCCTATTCCTATCATTCCCACAACATTATTAAAAAAAATTCCTGTTTTTTTAACATCACCCCAACTTTCCCATCCTTTATATTTATATGACTCGCCCCAACTTCCAATGGCCATCCTAGTTTAGCCAGGGTGAACAGTAGGTTGCAGAATGGGGGAAGCAACAAAAAGAGAGTCAGGGCTGGAAATCTAAGTGGCAGAAGAATCAATAATCCTGAGTTTTTGAATTAAAGGGGCAGAACACCTTCACATTAACTTGTAGTACATTATAGAATATCATATTCTTTGCAACGTTTCAATTGGTCTTCTTTGATTATAGTTTTTTTATTTACTTGTCTTTCTCTTCTGTCTCTTTCCAGCTTTCAAATGGGGGTCACTGACCCAGGCAGTCAAAAAAACGATTCTTCTGTGAGGCTAAAATTGTTGTTACTTTTTATTACTTATCTTCATATTCCAGTCTGTCGTTCAATCCACTGCCTGACTGCCAGTGTAAATTAGACCCTAGCTACTCAAATTCCAAACAGAAGAGCTGCTAATCAAAATAAATAAAATAAATAAATATGAAGCCTAACTGCATATTGTCTAGGAATATTGATGTCTATATTATAAAAAAGAATTTAAAGACACCCCATCACATTATACACACACGCACAAATACAATATTTCAACTCAACTATATAATCTGTGCACATATTAATCCCTGGAAACAAAATCAGTTTAGCCAATGGATCTTTCTGTAATTTTGATCTTCATACCTTAAGTCTACGAAAAAATCATGTAAATATTACATAAACCCAATAGGCTGGTTTTGCTTCCAGTAAGGATGAATTGTATCTTAGTTTCAAGTACAAGCTACTGTTTTATTATTACTGTTTTATTATTACAAAGAAAAAGGGAATCATTTTTTAAAATGTGGATTATTTGGATATGGGAGACAACCATTCCGTAATTCTGAGATTTCTGGATAATGGGTTTCCGGATAATGGATCCCATACCTGTATAAAGTGTGCCTGTGTGCCAGGTTCAGTGACTCTCACTTAAGGCATGGCCTTAATAGAACTCAATAAATATTCAGAATATTAACTGACCAAGTATTCAGAATACTGATTTACGGTGCAGTAACTCTCACTAACTACAGTGGCAGATTTCCTACCAGCAGGACCCTAACTGGTTCAGCAAATACTGAAGAAGGGATTGAAGCAAATCAATGGAGGAAAAGCATACAATGGAAAAGAGGAAAAAAGAAGAATGGGGGAAAAAGAGGGGTAAGCAGATCTGTGTGAGTGTTTTTATCGCGATCTGACGCGCTGCAACAAAATGCATGCGACTTGTCACATGCGACAAAAATAAGGTAAGTAATAGAATTGTCGCATGGTGTCGCAGCATTGATCCAACGCGACAGGACTGTCGGATGCAGACGCTGCAGCTGCTTCTGCATCCGACAGTCGTGTCGGATCAATGCTGCGACATCATGCGACAATTCTAATACTTACCTTATTTTTGTCGCATGCGCGTTGGATCGTGACAAAAAACGCTCGTGGAGTCCTACCCTAAAGGAGAAGGGGACAGAAAAGGGCTGAATAGGAAGGAATGTAAAGACTGGGAAGGATAAGAGAAACATTTTTAAGGGGTTGTTCACCTTTGAGTTAAATTTCAGTATAATGTAGAGAATCACTCAAAATATAAAAAATGAATGCCAATTGCAGATCATATCACATTCTGAGACAATCTGCATTTGGCCAGGGAACCTTAATAAAATTATATAAAGTTGTTATAATGCCCTACACATGTGCCCACAGTATAGTTTAGGTGCCATATGTTAGCAAATGTAGGGGGGGAAGGAGGGTACCCAAAAATAAAATTACAATCTTTTTCAGTCTATCACCCTTTAAATAGGAAAAAGCGCCAGCGATTTTTGGGACTTAGAACATTTTTCAACTTTTTTTAGACCAAGTCCTATCGACTCTACTGCACTTCACCTGGTCTGAGTAGAGGTAACGTTCACTAAAATCAGAAAATTTGTGAATAAGCGTAGTTACGTCCCTTCACCAGAGCGAAAATTCGCCTGGCGTTAGAGTCTGAAGTTGGGCCAAAGTCTATCTCCTTTACTAGCAAATTTACGCCAGCGCTCGTTAGTAAATCGGCGAAGTGGTCAAAATGAAGTAATGCTGGCGAATTTTCATCAGCTTTAGCCACTTCGCCCTTTAGTAAATTTCCCCCTTAGCTTAATGCATTGCTCAGGCTTCTTTCCGTAGTTTCCATTCTAACAGAAACTACTTGCAGAAACTCATTTTTATTTTTTTGAGTAATTTAGCCTTTTATTGAGCAGCTCTCCGATCTGTGGTTTCAGCGACCTGGTTGCTAAATTTCCAAATTACCCTAGCAACCATGCATGCATTTGAATAAGAGACTGGAATATAAATAGAAGAGGGTCTGAATAGAAAGAAGTAGCAATAACAATAAATGTCTTACAGCCTTACAGCATTTGTTTTTTTGAATATGGGGTCTCTCCATTTGAAAGCTGGAAGAAGAAGGCAAATAACGAAAAAATAAAACTAAAAAATAAATAATGAAGACCAATTGAAAGGTTTTTAAGAACTGGCCATTCTATAACATACTAAAAGTTAACGAAAAGATGGTCCACCCCTTTAAAGTGCATAAAAGAAGAGACAGGAAAAGATAAGATTCTTTATTCATCACATGTATAGTTATACAATAACAACGTGCAGTGAAATATACAGTACAGCAAAAGGAAAAAGCTGTTTGTATATTATGGGCTTGGGGTTTCCAGATCGCACAAACATTATGCAAGCCTCTGTATTACAGACGGTATCATGCTAGTTAACTGCCAAGACCTGATGAACAAGTATCTGCATTTTTCACCAGTCAGGAACCAAACAGACTTCATTCTTCCTCAGGAATTCCCTCTTCTATTCACACAAGTAGCACTAAATACAGCTACAAGGAAATGGTCCTGCCAGTGCTTAGAATTATAGCCCGCAAGTCCTTATTGGCAAAGTAAATGTAGTATCGGCATTCTGATTCAGGCGCAGAATTTTCATCTTTCCTCTAACTGTGTTTTTTGTCACTGTGCAGGGGTTCCCATGGCCTTTTAGGAACAGAAATTCATTTGGCAGCCAGAAAAAACAGTCTTTACTAGGGATACAGTAGCAGGGACTTAGGGCAAGGCCAGACGTGGCGTTTTTGCAGCGTTTTTACGTTGCGTTTCTAAAAAAGAACAGCTAGGCGTAAATACGCATAAACTGCACTACCACTAAAACTAATGGAAAACGCACTATGGTAATTACACACACATTATTCAGATACCGGAAGTGACCCGAACGAGCTAACCCGGAACTATGCGGCAATCATAACTTATGCCTCTGAGGAAGCTGAGCAGTCAGCGAAACGCGTAGGGCGGCATAGGTGGACAGTGGCGAGAGTAGCTCCCACTGGTTCCCCACGTAGATAGGCAGGTTTGGTGCATGTGGGAACATTGGTTTAATACATTAATATATTTTACTATTTAATAGAGCTTCCACCGATCCACCATATGCGTTTTCTAATTATTTATATTTTTAAGGACAAGGTCCTGCACTGGGGGGCGGGCACCAAATGGGGGCGGCCCGTGACACCAAAAGGGGGCGGGGCTACGTGGTGTGCCACAAAAGGGGTGGATCAACATCGCACAGCACTGGAAAAAAGGTAAGTTCTTTGCGAATTGGGGGCAGGCCAGGGCTTTTTTTAAAGGGTATTACAAATTTGTAATACCGGGCCCGGCCTTGGCAGGTGTATATATATATATAAAGCTCAACAAAAACCTCTCTGGTTACACTGGGCCAATAGCACTGACAGTTCATTTATTGTAGATAAGAACATAAGACTGTTTCTAAAACGAAGTCAGCAGGTTAACCAAACTGGTGGAAAGTATGGGACAGAATTCCACCAGTGATTTGCTCCTGAAACTCTTATACCCATAGCTAGTGTAAAAAACGCCCGTGTGTAAGAGCCCTTAGCAATGTGCAGTCATATCAGCACAAGGGAACATTGTAGCGTGAATGCCACTAATTACCCTATCATCTTTCTTTTTCAACTACAGCATGTCCAAGAATTAAGGAACTTATGCTGCAGGTGGATATGTATCTATCTAACAGAAATGATCTAAAATTCTGCTAGATTTCCCCCACTTTACTTTTCCAGATCTGCTCCTAATTGCACATGCTCATTGTGCTCTATGGTGATGTACCCTACATTAAAGGGGTACTTCACCTTTAAGTTAACTTTTACTAAGTTTATTCTGAGCAACGTTTCAATTGGTCTTCAATATATATATATTTTTTTAATTTGCCACTTTCTTTTGACTTTTTCCAGTTTTCAAATGGGGGTTACTGACTCCACTTGTAAGACTACGAATTTGTTTTTGCTACTATTTATTACTCACCTTTTTATGTGGGCCCTCTCCTATACGTATTGGAGCCTAGCAACCAGATTGCTATAGTTGCAAACTGGAGAGCTGCTGAATAAAAAGCTAAATAACTCAGAAAACCTCAAATAATAAAAAATAAAAGCCAAATTATCTCAGAATATCATTCTGCATCATAAGTTAAAGATGAACAACCCCTTTAAGGCAGTCCACTAGGGCAAAATATGTATTTTCTGACAAATAGAGGGGCTGCTGTAGAATGCCATATCATCACTATTTATTGGGCCTATGGAGGGCTATTTGGGCCACTGTGTATCAGTACAGAGCTGACAGAAGCATCTAGTTCAGCAATAGTTCTCCCCAAAACCTCACTCTACTGTGGCTTTATAGTTCTCTGCTTTGGGCCCTCTGGGAAACCAGCTCCACAGAATAACAGAAATGCCAGTACTTCTGATCTTCTTTGTAGCTACTGATGCTGAATTGAATATGTATTTTTCTTGCATGGGAAGAGGTGGTGATACGAATAAAAAGCAATTTGAAGAATGTGGGTGGGAGAAGTGGGGAAAGGAAAAAAAGACAATGGGATGGGTAAAGAAAAGCATGATGAAATGATGGAGAAAAATACAGGAAAATGGGGGTTTAGAGAAAAGAAAGCCTTACAAATGTGTAGGAAAGCAAAAGCAAAACAAAGCAGAAAAGACAGATGGGCAATGAGGTTAAGTATATAGACCAGTGATTCCCAACCAGTAGCTCATGAGCAACATGTTACTCACCAACCTCTTGGATGTTGCTCCCAGTGGCCTCAAAGCAGGGGCTTATTTTTGAATTCCAGGCTTGGAGGCAAGTTTTGGTTGTATAAAAACCAGTTGTACTCCCAAACAGAGCCTCCTGTAGTCTGCCAGTCCACAAAGGGGCTACCAAATAGTGAATTGCTGCCCTTATTTGGCATCCATTGGGACTTTCTTGCTGCTTGTGTTGTTCGCCAAAATCTTTTTACATTTTATTTATGGCTCATAAGGTAAAAAAAGGTTGGCGACCTCAAAAGAGAGTTTCACTGCTAACTAATTCCAAAATATTGGAATCCAAGGACTCCTTTTAACTCACTTCTCCTGTCCTGAGAGTGAACTCATCTCTCTAACTCACTACTCCTGAGTGTGAACTCATCATTCTCTCTCTCACACTTATCCTGGACTGTGTGTGGAACCCATCACACTTACTTCTCCGTGCCCGAGTGTGAACACACCTCCCTAACGCACTTTTCCTGGGCTGAGTGTGAACCCATCACTTTATAACTCACTACTCCTTGACAGAATATGATCCCATCGTTCCCAGTGCAATCTATCTATGTTTACAGGGCCAAGCCGGCAGCTATCCTGGCAATATCACTTGAAATGGTCTTTTTAGTTGATGGACAAATCATACATTTAAACGATTGTTTTGAGATAATCGTGGTTTCACGATAACTAAAAGATCTTTTAAAAATCTTTATATCTATGGCCAGCTTAACTCTTCTCCTGGACCAATTATGATCCCATCTTTCTCTATCTCACTTCTAACAGACTGAGTATGATCCTAACTCCTTATTGGGTTACTGTTTCCATGCAGAATTGCAAGACACAATTGTTGGAACTGCATTCAAAACAAGTGCTGATAACCCCCCAATCCAGCTCACATCATCTCAATTTACCAAGTAAACCAGTTATTGGCCATTAAAAAACGAACACCACATTTTCCAAAATGATTTGAATTTAATAAGTCACATGTAGGTACAAGCGACACAGCAGAATGATCTTACAAAAATAAGGAATAAAGGGCAAACAAACACTAATTTCATTTTTCCCCCAGAAACCCCAAAATGCATGAAATTATATACATGAAATCCATTTAATTTATTAAAATACTCCAGTCTGGGTTTGTTGTATAAAAAAAGAAAAAATAGAAGCACCATGTGTTGCATTAAACATATGTGTTATTATGCAGGAGGGTTAAACGCAGCAGGACCCGTGTAGTGCACATCAGAGTGACTGTAGCTGAAAGTCAAAGCATGTTTATTATACATTTGTTTAAAAATAAAATGTAAGCTTTTTAATACAATAATTTAATGGGAAACATCTCAGTTTCGGCAGTAAAACAGGACACCCAATGATGCACCCAAACTGAATTAACCAAACCCACTGGAAAACGACTGCATCCTTGGCTCCATTCTGTACCCACAGCTGATGGATTTTCCAGCCTGATCGACTGATATCTGATGGGAGACCCAATCAGATATCTGGTGGGGGTGTAAAAGTGTAGTTACCTTGATATGAATTTCTACATACAGTTTCCCAGGATATCCAATAAAATATAAAACCAACACACCCTTTTTAATATTTCATTAACACCTAATTGGAAACTATATAGGAAAGGAGACCTTTAAATAGGTTCTCAAATTGGTATCATGGCCCATGCTCAGAGCAGCAGCCATGGGAGGCGAGCTTGAAGGGGAACTCCACAAACACATAACTTATGCTTTTTGAAAAGTAAACACAATTTCAAGCAATATACATCATTTAAAAAATATGCAGACGTTTCATGATTTTTATTAGTTTCTGACAGTTCCCTAAGCCAAGCCCCCTGCTCTCCTGCTGATCTCTCTGACTACTTTGTTTCAACAGCCATCTGTCCTTAGCCTGCATCCTCCAAATCCCACAATTCCCTGCACTCGATTTTAATAAGGAAAGGAACATGACAGTGCAATGCATTGTGGGTTATGTAGTTCCTGCATGGTCTGTAAGCTGTGGAGAAGTTGTTACAATTTGTTACAATCAGTGTTTAGTCCCTCCTTCCCTGCCTGGATTTCAAATGATGCAGAAAGAGCAGAACTGTTAAACAGCTGGATTTCAGCATAGAAAATGGCATTTATTCATACTTTTTGAAGAAACAGGTAACTGTGATGGATATATTAGGAGTTTCTGTGTTATGTGGGCCTTTTTATCAAATTTTGGTTTGGAAGCCTGAGTTCCCCTTTAAAAAGTCCAGCACAAACAGCAAACGTTTTTTTTTCCAGATTAAAAACATTCAGGCTATGGTTCTTAAAGTGATACAAACATGATGCTATAAATCTGTGTTTACAGTAACAGTTATATTTTATACCAAGCCCTTTTCATTTTAATGCTCTATTTCATATAATAAATTCATTCAAACCCCTAAACACTCAAATTTTTTGAACATATTATAGAGCAGGGGTCCCCAACCTTTTTCAGCCGTGAGCAACATTCAGATTTAAAAAGAGTTGGGGAGCAACACAAGCATAAGTTCCTGGGGGTGCACTGCCAAATAAGAGCTATGATTGGCTATTAGTAGCCCCTATGTGGACTGGCAGCTTACATGACTCTATGTTTGGCAGTATATCTGGTTATTATGCAACTAAAACTTGCCTCCAAGCCTGGAATTCAAAAATAATCACCTGCTTTGAGGCCATTGGGAGCAACATCCAAGGGGTTGGGGAGCAACTTGTTGCTCACGAGCTACTGGTTGGGGATCACTGTTATAGAGTGACAAACGTTACAGCCCCTAAAGAATTTCCTGATTTGGTCGATTGGTTAAGAAACACTGTACCATATTCTCTAATAAGCTTGTCAACAGCCATTTCGTTTTTCTCTATATAGAAGTAGTAAAAGAGCTCTGAATTATGGGAAGGTCATCTCCCATAGACTCCATATTCATCAAATAATTCAATTATTGTTTTTTAGAATGATTTCCTTTTTCTCTGTAATGATAAAACAGTAGCTTGTACTTGATCCCAACTAATTTTTTTGTAGACTTACGGTATGGAGATTCCAAATGACGGAATGATCCCTTATCTGGAAAATCCCAGAATGCTCAGGACCTGGTGTTTTACGGATAAGGGGTGTGAGTATGTGTGTTGTATATAATATATATATTATATTAGGGATGCACCGAATCCAGGATTTGGTATGGGATTCGACTTTTTTTCAACAGGATTTGGCCGAATCCTCATGCCTGTCCAAACCAAATCCTACTTTGCATATGCAAATTAGGGACGGGAAATCACGCAACTTTTGGTCACAAAACAAGGAAGTAAAAAATGTTTTTTTCCACTTTTTCCCTAGGATTTGGATTGGTATCCAGCCACACACTCATTTTGATACAACTTTGAGTGTCTAATTTGTGAAAAGACAAAGTACTAAATAGAGCGACTCAAATAACTTCATCAGCTCAGAACTGCTGAAATTTCAGATTTCTACTAGGATTCAAGAATCCTAGAATTTCGACGCCATATTGATATATATGACTGGTCATATTATTTAATGGGGGTTTTGTACCATTAATTAAGATTTATTTAGTCCCAATAGGACACCAGCGATGACTGCTGACATTTATAAAAAGGCCGCTTTCTTTTTCTCAATTTTTTTGTCTCACTTTTTGCTGCCAGTTATTATGTTGGTAATTACTGATTTGCAAATTCATCAGTCTAAAACCTGCGGTGCGGGAGAGATGGATTCTTTTACCTCCAGCCACCCACCCTCAGAATAAATGATACATTCTAAAAACACCATAGTTACAAATGAAATATAAGAAGATCTGTTTGTCTGTAACAGAAACGCTGCAGTGACTAGATCGCCAGCAATACTGTATGTCCATAGCAAGGCCATTCTGACATCCTGCTTGGCTTTTTGACTTTTCCCTAAGTTTAAAAATGTTCACAAGCCTAAGAACTAGTTAAAACTACTGACTGGCCTTTGCTGTATCAATACCATAGGTAGGAAGAACAGCTTTTGTTTGACGTCTCATATTAGGAGTATTTACTGCCACCCTCGCTGGGGAAGCCCAGGCTGAAGTGGGAAAGGTGTTCCAGCAGGAAATCCGGCAAACGCATCTGATTGTGGTGCAAAGTTCTCAAGGGCTGACGCTGAATGAGCCTGACAGAGAGGGAGACGAGATGGATTATTATGTCGGAAAATATAAATGAATTCAATAAAACAAGACATACTGTAAGTAAACATGGCAGAAGTAGGATACTAGACAGAGGCACATTTATGAAAAGTCGAATTTCGAACTCTTGCGAGTTTTTAAAAACTCCTCCTTCGAATTCCATGAATTCGAAATTTGACCTATCAAAATTTATTTAAAAAATTCAATTAAATTTAATTCAAATCGAGTTTTTCTAATTCAAATCGAATTTGAATTCTGAGCCGAAAAAATTCTATTTTATTAATAAATTTCGATCGGTCGAATTTCGAGTTTAAAAAAAAAAAAAAAAAAAAAAAAAAAAAAAACTCATGTGAATTTGAAATTGTGCCTCTTAAAGTTAACTTAAAGGAACAGTTCAGTGTAAAAATAAAAGCTGGGTAAATAGATAGGCTGTGCAAAATAAAAAATGTTTCTAATATAGTTAGTTAGCCAAAAATGTAATGTATAAAGGAGTGACTGGATGTCTAACATAATAGCCAGAACACTAATTCCTGCTTTTCAGCTTTTTCCAGCTGAGTTAGTCAGTGACTTGAAGGGGGGCCACATGGGACATAACTGTTCAGTGAGTTTGCAATTGATCCTCAGCATTCAGATCAGATTCAAAAACAACAGATATGACCCATGTGCCCCCCCCCCTCAAGTCACTGATTGATTACTGCCTGGTAACCAATCAGTGGAAACCAAGAGAGCTGTAAAGCCGGAAGTAGGTTTCCTATTATGTTAGACATCCAGTCTCTCCAGCCTTTATACATTACATTTTTGCCTAACTATATCAGAATTTTTTTTTTTATTTTGCACAGCGTGTCTATTTATCCAGTTTTTATTTTTACACTGAACAATTTCTTTAAAGGTGAGTAACCCCATCACAATTAGAAAGAAGTACAAATAAAGAAATCCAAAGCTCATGTGGATGGGCATATAATTGAGTCAAAGCTTCTGGCCACAGAAATGACTACAGCAGTGTCTCCACGGTATGTCATTAAAACTGCTCCTACTGGAAATCACTCATTATAGTGATGGAGCCAACTTTAGTGATGTACATAGCAAAGCAATGGACACCAAGAACACTGCCCCCATTTCATAGGGAATAGGGTGATCTCTGTTGTTACTGATGCTTCTGGGAATTAGCTCCATCTTCATCTGCATTGTCCTATGACAAAAGCTCTATAAGTTATATATACCTGTAGCAGTGCGGATTGTGCTGCTGCCGCTGCCACCGCTGCGCTCGGCTGAAGTCCCTGCAGAGACGACGAGGGACTTTGAGGGAATCCAGGAAGTCCAGAAAGGGAGAGAAGAGGAAACGGTGAAGGCCTAAAATGAGAAGTAGATAAAAACAATACTGTTAGAACTGGAACTTTCTGAAAGTTAACTAAGAAATAAAATATTTATGGGTATATTATCCAGAATGCTCGGGACCTGGGGCATTCCGGATAACAGATCTTTCCGTAATTTGGATCTTCATACCTTACGTCTACTAGATAATTATGTAAACATTAAATAAACCCATTAAACCCAATTATATCGTAGTTTGGGTCAAGTACAAGCTACTGTTTTATTAATACAGAGAAAAAATAAATCACTAAAAATGTATATTTGGATAAAATGCCGTCTATGGGAAGACGGCCTTTCTGTAATTCGGAGATTTCTGGATAATAGGTTACAGGATAACAGATCCCATATCTGTATTATATGGTTTTTATCATTTTTGCTTAACTTTTTTCAACTGAAACACTTCAATCACATCGCATCACTTTAATAGACATTTTATGGATTATACATTAAATAGCTTTTTTCAGGGGACTCGGGGGGGGGGAATGGGGCAAAATACAGGTGGGAATACAGGTGTGGGATCTGTTATCCAGAAGCCCATTATCCAGAAGGCTCCAAATTACGGAAAGGAGTCTCCCATAGACTCCATTTTATCCAAATCTAAAATTTTTAAAAATAATTTCCTTTTTCGCTGTAATAATAAAACAGTAGGTTGTACTTGATTCCAACTAATATATAATTAATCCTTATTGGAAGCAAAACCAGTCTATTGGGTTTATTTAATGTTTACATGATTTTCTATTAGTCTTAAGGTATGGTAAGATCTGTTATCAGGAAACCCCAGGTCCCGATCATTCTGGATAACAGATCCCATACCTATACAAACCAAACGATGCAAAATGAGGGAAGACAAAACCAGGGGATGTAAAATTGAGGTTTCACTGTATATATTATTAGACATAGGGCAGGTAGGATTAATTTTAGGGCAAAGTTGCACAAGGCAATTCAGAGCATTTTGCAACCTTAAAGGGGTGGTTCACCTTCACGGTAACTTTTACTATAATATAGAATGGCCAATTCTAAGCAACTTTTCAGTTGGTTTTCATTATTTTTTATTGTTTTATAGTGATTTGCCTTTTTCTTCTGACTCTTTGGAGCTTTTAAATGGGCGTCACTGACTCCTTTTAAAAAGCAAATGCTCTGTAAGGCTACAACTGTATTGTTATTGCTACTTTTTATTACTGATCTTTCAATTCAGGCTTCTCCAATTCATATTCCAGTCTCTTATTCAAATCAATGCATGGTTGCTAGGGTAATTTGGACCCTAGTTACCTAGTTGCTTAAGATGCAAATTAAAGAGCTGCTGAATAAAAAGCTAAACAACTCAAAAACCTTAAATAACAAATGAAAACAAATTGCAAATGTCTCAGAATATCACTGTCTACATCATACTAAACGTTACCTCAAAGGTGAACAACCCCAAATCCCCGCTCTATTCATCTGAATGGGAAGCACCTGAAAGTGCCCGTGTGTTTCCATGATCCTTTTGCAAAACATTCAAGAATTCACCTGACTATCTCAACTTGTTTACAGAGGAGTAGGTTTGACTCCAAGAGCTCAAATTCCAGACAAAGTATTTGTAGACAAAAAGCAGCTTTTGCTGGAGTGATAAAGCCAAGATCTAGTTTCATTCTCAAAACGTGAACTAGTTCCAGTAGATGTAAACGTAGACATCCCATTCAGTTAATTCTAAAGTTAAAGGGAAAATATACTTCCCCTTTTGACATGAGCTCATTCAGCTGGGCTTAGGTAAGTAGGTAGGAGCATAAGCACTACTTTCAGATTTTCTTTAAGATATCTGATTCTATAAGAAAATGATAGATTGTCTGAGCGGACCCCCTTCAGCACAGTGTAATACAATCTCTCCCTTATCTTGTTTTGTTCTAACGTGATGGATTCTGGGACTTGAAATACCTTTGCTTTGCACCACCCAATATGGAGGTGAGGAAGGGTTTGCATAACACTGTGAGCTAAAAGGGGTGGGGAACTTGTCACAGGGAATATAGAGAAAGACTGTCATGGTTTCCTTTCAATCTGTGGCATTAGATATGTTTGTGTAAATAAATTATATTTGCTACAGGTTCAGGTCAGTGCTTATGAACATTTTTTTTACATAACCCCAACTAAATGTAAAAAAGGAGGGTACATTTTCCCCTCAGCATTGTCAAAAAAGTAGCTCAAATATGAAGGGAAAATCCAAAGATTTTCGAGTATCCATCAGCATACAAATAAAGGCTTTTAATGTTTACCTAAGAAAATGAATGTAACGTGTATAGCATAGCCAACACACTGTATGCAAAGCGACAACCAAACAGTGCTTCACAGATGCACTAAATATAGTCTCCTATATTAAGTTGGAAAGAATCCTCATGCAGAGAGCAGGATAGTGAAGATAAACTTGTTTTTTTCAGAGATGCAGAATATGTAATTGCTTATATTTAGAAAGTTTCTTAATTCAGTATGATGAAGCTTACCGGTATATTAAATTTTCATTTTTGCGACAGTTCCCCTTTAATTTACAAAACAAAAAATTATATTTATATCTAAAAGAAGCATTAAATCTATCACCAAATTACCTACCCAGCTTGAGCCACAAGAGCAGAATTAAAGTTGGAACTGAAGGCAGAGGCAAATCCAGGTAAAACTGAGGCTGGCGATGGAGCAGCTGCAACTGAGGGAACCAGCGAAGAAGTTGCCTGAAGCCCAGGAAAAGGTGGCAGCGCAGGGTTGACAGGTGGCGTGCTAGAGACTGGGAAAGCAGGGAAAGATGGATTTGAGGAGCCTAGAGGACCTTGTGTTACAGAGAACAGTGACGGAACAGCAGCAGATAAACTGAGAGGGAAGGATGAAGCAGCAGAGGCAGAAAAACCAGGAAAGACAGCAGATGTAAGAGGTGGGGCTGCAGTATCTGCATTAGATGTAGAAGATAACATTCCTACAGTAGGATTCATGACAGGGCCACCAGCAAATGGGGACCCATTCGAAAGGGAGGTAAATGGAGGAAGTGCACTAAAAACTGGGGCCATTGGAGTAGAAGAACCATGTGGATTTAATGATATTGAAGACAAGGAAGGGCCATTCATGTTGCCATTCATCAAAGGCAGGCCTGGCAATCCAGGATTAATGGTGTTTGGTAGGCTTCCTGCTCCAGGTGGAAAAACGTGGCCAAGTACTCCAGGTAGTCCTAAAGAACCATTAGAAGGTGTTCCGGAGCGTGATGGGCCTTTGAATGCTGAAGGTGATGGGCTGATTGGTTCAGATTTAATTAAGAGTGATGTGCCAGAAGCTGCTGGAGAAGATGAAAGATGATGCTCAGATAGAGAGGGAGATGGTTTCTGACATGGTGGAACTAGTGGAGCACTAAGATGGGATGGAGTTGGAATAAGAGGTTGTGCTGGCACTGAACTAGATGTAGGAATGGGATGTGCTATTGATGGTGAAGCAGAGGTTGCAAACATGCCCAGTCCTGGAGTTGCTGTCCTCTGAGGTGTTGATGTAGAACACGGAGGAGTAAAACTTTTGTTTAAACCTGAAGAGGAATCTGAATTTTGAAGACTCTGTAATGGCAGAAGCCCAGGTGTAGACACTGAAGGTGAACTCAACAATGTTGGATCGTTTCCAGCTAAAAATCCTTTTAGGGCAGACAGCAGTGGGTTTCCAATGTTAAGTGATCCTGCTGATGCGCTTGCAATGTCAGAGAGACTTGGACTTGCTATGCCCTGCAAAGGAGAATTCAGGGGCAGTGGAAGACCAGCAAATAAGGATGGCATCATATTGGCCGTGCTAACAGAGGCTGTAAAAGTGGTAGCAGAGAATGGGAGGCCTGCAAGGGGTAGAGATGGCATGTGATCATTCAACACAGAGCTGGAACTTGGAATAGAGGAACCCTGTTGTGCTGAAACAGAAGCATGAGGAAGACCTGAAAAAGCAGGACTTGGAGTAGAAGGTGCACTGTTTAGTGATGTGGGAGTACTGGAGGAGCCCGGGTTGCTCTTTATAACAGATGGGGTTGGTGTAGAGGGCTTAGGAGACAATACAGATGCTGTAGTTTGTGGAGAGAAGGCTGGCAGAGGGCTGGGCATGCATATCCCAGAAAAGGGCAGCGTTGTTGGTGTGCTGGGAGAATTGATTGTTTTTGCAGGAGAAGCAGGGGTTGCTTGGAGTGAAGGAGAAGGAGCTGGATTGGCCTCTTGAGGAGAGATGTGTTGATTTGTAGCTGCAGGAAAGAAAACTATTCTTTAGTGTCCATTTCAAACATTATTTTCAAATACAATGAATAAACCATAATACATTCAAAAAATGTATCTGTAGCTTCCGAATAGACACATAATCAGCAGATCACCATTACTCTGCCAACGGGGTCCACCTTATATTCTATTCTTTGACAGTTCAAAGGAGAAAACCTGCTTGTTTGCTTGATACCTTTAGCACAGGTATCAACTTATCACTTAGCATGGAATATGATGGAAGTGAACCGCTCTAGCCATCTTGACTAGGAGCTGAACAATAAGACTGAAAAATACATTTCACAATACATTTCATTTGTTTGTGGCTAAATTGTAGATCAAATTATTTAGCCCAATGTTTAGTCTGTGCGTTACCAGCTTAAAGGACTGGTTCACCTATAAGTTTACTTTTAGTATGATATAGAATGGGTAATTCTTAGCAACTTTTCAACTGGCCTCCATTGTTTCTTTTTAGTTTTTGAATTGTTTGCCTTCTTCTTCTGACTCATTACAGGTTTCAAATGAATAAAAAGCTAAATAAGTCAAAATCCATAAATAATAAAAAAAGGAAAACAAATAGCAATTTGTCTCAAAATATCACTCACTACATCAGTTAAATTAAGGGTGAACAACCCCTTTAAAGCGGCTACTATATTTTAGCTTAAAGCTTTGGTCTCACCTTAATTGCAATTGTTTCTCAGCCTGACTGGTTACAACCTACTGATAAGATGGATGGCCTAGCAGTAGCAAGAGCTAGGTCAGTCAAATGTGGAGATAAATAGTACCTTCCATAGAAGGGACAGTGCTTTAGATTCTCATAGTCTGTATAAAGAGATACCATAGAATGAAGCCTTACTTTTCTCCTAACCCTGGGTAACAGGATTGCACAGCTTCCTTTCCATACACTTTCCTGGTCAAGTCACTGAGGTTTATTTTGGTGAAAGTCTGGCAGGGCACTATAGGCAGAGTACTTGCAGGCTTTATAACTACATTTAGGCGCACATTTACTTAGCTCGAGTGAAGGAATAGAAGAAAAAATACGTTGAATTTCGTTTTGGCTACTTCAGCCATCGAATTGGCAACTTCGAATTGAACTAAAATCGTTCGACTATTCGACCATTCAATAGTAGAAGTACTGCCTCTTTAAAAATAACTTCGACCCCCTACTTCGCCAACTAAAACCTACCGAGGTACAATGTTTGTCTATGGTGAAGGTCCCCATGGGATTTCTAGCAATTTTCTGATCGAAGAAATTTCGTTCGATCGTTGGATTAAAATCCTTCGAATTGTTCGATTTGAAGGATTCAATCGAACAATTTTTCCTTTGGTCGATCGAAGTATTTGCGGTAAATCCTTCGACTTTTTATATAGACAATATATCCTTTGAATCATTCAATTCGAAGGATTTAATCCTTCGATCTAACGATTTTTCCTTCAATCGTTCGAACGAAGGAAATACGGTGAATCCATCGACTTCGATATTCGAAGTCGAAGGATTTTACTACGACGGTTGAATATCGAGGGTTAATTAACCCTCGATATTCGACCAATGGTAAATGGGCCCCTAAAAGTTAATTTAAAGGTGAACAGCCGCACTTTGCTTTTTAACATACAACTAACATTCAACAAAGCCAAGTTTTGATGAAATAATAAGCTCTCATAGACCAGGCACAGGTGATAATGGCTTAAAACATTCCCATTATATAACTTACATTGATCGTGTGCTGGTTTTGACTGACCCGAGTTCTCTTCAATTCCTAGGGTGGGATGGAAAAGACAACATGTTAATATAATAAATAATAATCCAATACTCCGTTGCGTTGTTTCCTTGCCAGTCTCCTTACCAGTGGCCACAGCAGGAGGATTAGGAGTGTAAGGGGATGGAGGCACAGTTCCAGGAGTTACATTTGCAACAGTTATGAGACTACCATTGCTATATGCACCTATTAAATAAAAACAAAATATGGAAAGTGAACGAATGTTTGGCAGGCGTATGTGCTCACTCAGGAGTGTTGTGTCCAGAAAAATGTGAATACTTACAGATTATATACTTTATGTTTATGATACAGCATCTATGTGAGTTTTGTAAGTATAGTTAACTTGGTGGAGATAGTTTATTTTAAGAACCATTATTATATATGCCATCTATATGTACAAATACGTTTTTATCTCCCATTTATATCCCCAAAGGCTACCTTAGACCTAAGTGTTAATCAAAATCAGGCGCCTGCATGAAATGAGAATGAAGAGAGGCAACTGCTGACAGGGGTGAAGATTAAATTTGTTATTTCACAAACACCACATCATTTTAAATTGATTAGATTTTGAAGGTTTTTTTCAATTTCAGTACAATGAAGTGTTTATTCAATTTTGATTTTTGCAATAGTTCCTCTTTATTACAAGAAGAGAGCAGATTTGATCTTAAGGAAGCTGAAGTATTATCTCCCAAAAGTTACTGGCATAAAAGAGATACAAGAAATTAGGGTTGCACTAAATCCACTATCTGGGATTCGGCTGAATCCTTCATGAAAGATTCAGCTGAATAGCAAACCGAATATTAATTTTTTTTTTACTTTATTTGTTTTGTGACAAAAAGTTACGTGATATACCTTTCCTACCCCTAATTTGCATATGCAAATTAGGATTAGGTTTAGCCAGGCACGAGGATTCAGCTGAATCTGAACTTTGCTGAAAAAGGCTGAATCCTGGATCTGGTGCATCCCTACAAGAAATGGCTCAACCCGCAGTATTTTTTGTAAGGGATATATGGAATTGTTATACATAAAGTACAATGCTGCTCCACGGAATGGCTTTGGAGGTAGGAAGGCATTTTTATCCCCTTCAGTGGCAAATTGGAGACCGCTCCAGCTAGTTACTTTTGTGTAATGCAAGTCAGAAAGAAGCTCGAATATGCTGTGTAATTGTTATGTTACTATGTGTCTTACTATAGTTAGTTACACAACACGTTGTGTGCTCATGCTTCACTGTCAGTTTAGTGGAAAGAAATGGAAGACAAATTGTACTTATAACAAAGGGTTCATATTTTCTTTTGAATGGAACTTTAACACTATGCAGGAGATATATGAACCCGTTTCCAGCTTTCCTGCTAGGTTCAATATAACGCCATCTATTTGACAGTTGAGTAAGACCCGCTAGAACAATGATCCTCAACCTGTGGCTTGTGAGAAACATGTTGCTAACCAGCCCCCTGAATTTTTAACTCCTGGATTGAAGGCAAGTTTTGGTTGCATAAAAACCAGATGTCCTGCCAAACAGAGTCTCCTTCAGGCTGCCAGTCCACATTAGGGGCTACAATAGCCAATCACAGTCCATAATTTTTAATGCTGGTGTTGCTCCCCACTTGTTTTTCCATTTGAATGTGGCTCACATGTATAAAAGTTTGGGGGCCCCGGGTACATTCAGAGAACTCTGTAGCAAGATTTCTACTGGAGCTTTATTATAAAAGGTTATAATGGTGTATAGTGACAGGACACAATTTTCTTCCTTACGGTTTACCAGAAGCCCAAATTCTATGATCAGTGATCAACAGCATACTGCTTTAAATCAATGGTAAAAGGTACGATTATCTGCAAATTTCAGTTCATACAACAAGTCAAATAACTATCTCCAAACCTACCAACATCTATATCTATCCATCCATCCATCTATCGACCTATATACCTACACACACACACAGACACAGACAGAAAAGAAGCTCTGCAATAATTATTTATCAAGGGGCACAAGGGAAACAAAAGGCAACATTATTTTATACTTTATACTTTTAGTATAATTCTTTTAATTCAGATAAATTGCAAATTAGGTAACACTAAATAAAAGTCTTCTAAGCCTAACCCACCAAATAAAAGAACCCCTTATTTAGGTTATTAAAGTTACCGAATAATATTAAAACTGGTTTGTCTACCAGTTGAGGTCATGATGATGACTCGCATGGCGGCTGTTAACTTTACTTAAAGGGAATTTTTACCTTTGAGTTAAATTTTAGTATGATGTGGAGAGTGATATTCTGACATAATCTGCAATTGGTTTTCATTTTTTATTATTTGTGGTTTTTGAGTTATTTAGCAGCTTCGCAGTTTGCAATTCAAACTACCCTAGCAACATGCATTGGTTTTAATAAGAGATTAAAATATGAATAAGGGTTGCCTGATTACAAATATAATTAATAAAAAGTAGCAATAACAATAAATGTGTAGCCTTACAGAGAAAGTTTTCTAGATGGGGCCAGTGACCCTTGTTTGAAAGCTGGAAAGTTGAAAGTGGCCTTATTTCCTCCTAAATCTAGTAGTGTAATAAAAGGATAACTTGTTTTATGCATATATCAATTGCATTGCTGTGTGCTGCATAAAAATAAAAAAGGCAATGGCTTATAGGAGAATAAACATAGTTACTGTAATTTTCACGGGAATTCGTACTATGGACTGATGCCCCTGCCCTTTCAGATAAACGTTGACCTTCTCCAGAGATATTTAAAATTGACTGTTCTTACTTTACCGACAGGGTCTTCCCATAGCAATCTAGAAAATACAAGAGTATAAAAAGAAACATATACCTAGCACATCATCATCCTGCGCACTAAACCTATAGCGCATTGCCTACAACTAAAGGTCAAACATTGCCAATAAAGGTGGCCATAGACGTAACAATTACCATCTTCCCTGAAAAAGATCTTTCCAGGAAAGATTGTACATTTCAATACACGTGTGGAGCTGAATCGTCAGATATAAAGATAGAAACAATAGAATTCTACCCGTGTCTTGACAATTCAGCACTAACAATGGCCGATGTTTGGGTGCCTTCAAATGTGCCCAATCAAAATTTTCCAGCCAGCCCTTCTGATATATATCGGATGATATCTATATCAGACAATATCGATTGGCTCGTCTTCAACCAAACACGCACCGAATGCATCTATGGCCACCGTACTTTTGAAAAGAAAGCTTTAAATGCAGGCAAACCCCCAACTTTCTTTAATAAGAGAACTGTGGAAGGATATGCCTTCCCCCATCCTCTTGGGCCTTTGCATTTTTGTTCTGAGACTAAGGAGCGTGCACAATGGAGTACATCATGATGCCTGAAACATGCAATGTAAACATCATGGCAGCAAAAAAATAGAATAAAAAAAATCTACACTGTAAAGAAGCAGAAGAGGGTTAAAAAAAAAATAAAAAATAAAAGATTACACTGGATTCTGCGCTTGTTTGACAAGTACAAGTGTGCAGGTATTTGTCCTGAAAAAATAGGTCTGTGTTCAAATAAACTCAAATGCATATTTGTCTCTTGAAAGGCATCTATCCAAAACACAAGGAAAGTTGCTTGAATTAATAAGGAGCAATAGAGTAAATGCATCCAGATAAAGAGAAAATTCATCCAATATCAGAAATCACACTCTTTTTTTCAAACTCTTGAATGTCCTTTTGATGGTCACATTTTTGGCATGTGAAACTTTAAAGGAAAACTATACCCCCCAAACAATGTAGGTCTCTATAAAAAGATATTGCATAACCAGCTCATATGTAAAACCCTGCTTCATGTAAATAAACCATTTTCATAAAAATATACGTTTCTAGTAGTATGTACCATTGGGTAATCATAAATAGAAAATTGCCATTTTAAGAAATAAGGGCCGTCCCCTGGGATTGTACAATTCACTGTGCACACAAACACACCAAATAAACCAAACTTGTTAAGTCACATGAGCCAATTAACAGACAGAGTGTCGTCTTTTGCTTCCCACACTTCTTCCTGTTACAGTTAGAGTTGTAGTATTTCTGGTCAGTTGATCTTTGTGACCATCACAAAATAGTGGTTCAAGGCAAGAGATGTAAAAGGGCAGTTTTTACTTAAATATATATTCCAGTTTAGTAAGATTATTTAATATGCCACTTAATTTGATATAAACTATATTGCTTTTTTTTCATTTTGGGGGTATAGATTTCCTTTAAGTGGCAGATGGGCTGTCATTGATTGTCTACCAATGGGTATTGCCTTCACTGGGAATAGTGGGCAAGAAGAATGCCTATACAGGGGAAAATTAGGAAAGACTGTACAGCTGTGACTTTGTAGACTGACATGGGCAACTTTTCAATTGTCTTCATTTTTTTAAATATAGTTTTTGATTTTTTTGCCTTCTTCTTCTGACTGTTTCCAGCTTTCAAATGGGGTCATTGACCCTATTTAAAAAACAAAAAAAACAAATGCTCTGTAAGGCTACACATTTATTGTTGGTGCTTTTTTTTCTCCCGTTATTACTGATCTTTCTATTCAGGCCTCTCCTATTCATATTGCAGTCTCTTATTCAAATCATGTCTAGCATTATTCTATTTAAGACTTTAGTTTCCCTTTAAAGCAGACAGAGGCCCAAACAGCTCCCACCAGCCCAATAAGTAGTGACAGTGTATAGCTGCCCCTCTGGCATTTGTCAGAACCCATAGATTGGCAATCTGGGCCTGCAAGTGACTAATAAAAAAAAAAGTGACATTAATATACACATAAAAAAAGTTGCACAACATAGGAGAGAATACTAGCAGGATACCAAAGTCACTCTTTCAGGCATAGTAGTTGTTCCTATAGTCAAATGTGCAGGACAAAAAAAAAAAAAAAAAAGTTTCCCTCACATGACCGTTCCCCGCCAGAGGGCTTTGAGAATGGCTTGCATTCACTGTAGTGTGGCTCATTTAGCAAACACGTTTGGCTTCTTCTGTCAGCCTGACTCATTTGCGATGGAAAAACTTCTCCATTGGTCACAGGGTTATATGTTCTGCAAACCATTCAGATGCAACAATGGTAGGAAAGGTTACAGTCTGTATATTTATATACAAACAGCTTTTGGAAACACTGGGGATCCCCTAAGCAAGTCTGAACCTGTATCATTTCTATAAACTATTCTGCATGAGGTACTGTATTTTCCATGAGATAATCTTCACCCTACTGTCATTTGTACAGGTGTGAGAAGTGGCTGAAGAGTCTCATTAAAGGAAAACTATAGCCCTCAAACAATGTAGGTGTCTATAATTTTTTTTTTACATAAAACAACTCATATGTAAAACTCTGCTTAATGTAATTAATCAATTTTCATAATAATACACTTTTTTTTAGTAGCGTGTGCCATTGGGTAAACCTAAATAGAAAATTGCCATTTTAAAAAATAAGGGCCGCCTCCTGGGATCGTGTGCACACAAACATACCAACAATCCATACTTGTTATGCCATTATCAGACAGAGTTGTGTCTTTTGCTTTCCACATTTCTTCCTGTTAGAGTTGTAGTATTTCTGGTCAGGTGATCTCTGAGGCATCATGAAATGGTGGTTCGAGGCATGAGATGTAAAAGGGCACGAGAAACAAGAGAAAGCAGTAAAACCCCACACTACCTTACTAAAATTAATTGAGATCTAATTATATAAGTGCTTAGTGCTATTATAAACATATGCTTAGTTCTCAATCAATTTAGCACCAACATACAATTAATGGTATTTCAATCGATTGTGTTAATACAAATAATTATTATTAAAGTGCTTAAGTGCTATAAATTAGGTGCTGTGACCTTCAACAAAATGTATCTACACACAATTGATGAATAATCTAAAAGTTCATGGTTCTTATATGAATTAAATAAGGTGCTAGTGCTGTAGTTATAATTTTAAAGTGAGTTCATGGTATCAAACAATTAAAAATAAAGCGTCAGCAATTCATGAATAAAAGTTAGAAATTAGAAAATAGTTTAGAGGTGGAGTTGTCCCGAAGAAACTAGCTGCGTTGTTCTAAGCCCTGGGACACCACACGTGGGAGAAAGGCAGAACACTGAGGACTGTGGTCTCGTTACTACGTTTAACTGTCTTGTAAGGAGAGCTAACTTTGCTATAAAACCAACAAATCCTCAGTGCCTTAGAGATAAAAGAGAATAAAAGGAATGAATGCTGTACTAATAGTGCTACAATTCCATTACATTTCTCTGGATCCTAGATTCAATTAAAGTTTAAAAAGGTAAGATTTCAATAATGAGCCTTTTTTTTTTTTTATAAAAAAAAAAAAAAAAAAAAAGGGTTTGAAGGCTCGCCAACGTACGTTTCGCTTACGCTTTATCAAGGCAAAAAGGTTCTGCCTTTCTCCCACGTGTGGTGTCCCAGGGCTTAGAACAACTATATTGATTGAGAACTAAGCATATGTCTATAATAGCACAAAGCACTTATATAATTAGATCTCAATTAATTTTAGTAAGGTAGTGTGGGGTTTTACTGCTTTCTCTTGTTTTTAGTATATAATACACAAGAGTCATGAATATCCTGTAAATTATAAACGGAGCTTAGTGATGTCATCGGTTATAATCGGAGCTTAGTGCAAAATATGAAGATATTAGAAGTCAGCTCGGAGTTCCATGACCTGTATAAAATAGTCATGGTATATGGTCATGGACCTTGTTGGTAACGTGTAATATCCCTTATATTTTACAGGATGGGGTACTTTATTCACTATATCATACACACACACTCATACAAGCAGTCCCAGAAGATCAAATGTCTCTCACCAATTCCCCATTGCTACAAACAAAAAAGTGACATTGCACTTGTGTGCTGTTCCCTCCCTCTGATCATATGGGACTCTAAGTAAGGTACAAGCTTTGCTAGCCGTTCCCTAACTAGGGATACACCAAATCCACTATTTTGGATTCGTCCGAATTCCCAAATACTTTGTGAAACGATCGCCGGAATCCTAATTTGCATATGCAAATTAGGGGCAGGAAAGGAAAAAGTGGAAAAACATTTTTTACTTTCTTGTTTTGTGATGAAATTATGCGATTTCCCTTCCTGCCCCTAATTTGAATATGCAAATAAGGATTCTGTTGGGCCAGGCACAAGGTTTCGGACCAATACAAATCCTGCCGAATCCCAAACCGAATCCTGAATTTGTTGCATCCTTATCCCTAACGGATAGGTTTCCACACCTCTGGAGAAAGTCAAACATTTTTGAGAATTTTCCTACGAAAACTCTACATCACACGGAGAATACTACATACAAGTGCACAGGCTGCTCATACAGTTATGTCAATAGAAAAACTATAATTGTGTTTCGAAGTTTGCTGCATTATTCATGGCATTCATATGCAGCCTGGTGCAGCAGAAGTGTGCAGTAGAACTCTTCATGGGGTTCATTTATGAGCAAAGGGCTAATTACTTGAGAGGAAAATGCTCTTATGTGGCATGTCACTCAGTATGTCAGTAGGAAGCTCCATTCCCTGGCCAGATCATTCTCACATGAGCCCCATGCATATGCAATGTGTATATATATATATATATATATATATATATATATATATATATATATATATATATATATATATATATGTATATATATATGTATATATATATATATATATGTATATATATATATGTATATATATATATATATATATATATGTATATATATGTATATATATGTATATATATGTATATATATGTATATATATATATATATATATATATATATATATATATATATATATATATATATATATATATATATATATATATATATACACACATATATATACATATATATATATACATATATATACACACACACACATCCCAGGGTTACCCTGCCAAAATAGCTAGGGAATGCACATATTTCTACAACAGCTCAAGGATGGATAGTTGCCTGTCAGTATTCCAGTATCTGTCAATATTGATACCTAGCCATTTTCTATTCTCACAAAAATTTTATTTAGCAATATGGCTACAGTGTTGATTTAGCTAAGGGATAAAGGGGTTGAGTAAGGATGTATTTATTAAGATAGATCATAAAATAGGTAAAAAATTGATTCAGTATGAGAAAAAACGAAGATAAACCAATCTTCCAAAATGAACGAGCACTCTACGGACTTCCAGACATCGGTGAGGATTAAAGACAGCTTTATTTCATAGACCTATTCCCTAACGCGTTTTGTGTGATCTCCCCTTGCTGCTGGTTCGGGGCACTGCACCCGGACCACCGACTTCGAGCGGTGAGTGACCCACATGAATGAGAAAGTTAAAAGGTTGCATTAATTGACTTTTTCAAGCAATAAGTTTGGCATGGGTAACTGTACCTTTGGAGTCTTTTGGTCAGCGCAATTGAATATTAAGGGCACGTGTAAACTAACCGCATGAATGTAATTTGATAGCAACTGAAAATTTGATATTAGGGTTGGAGCATCCTTGTACTCGGTATGTATTAAGTGATTAAAAAATAAAGGTCAACAAAGGGAAAAAAGAAATAATTAAGATCACTTAAGAGCTGCAAAGCATAAAAAAAGACTTGACATAAGGTAAGTACAGATTTCAATGACAAATTACACATTGCATTAAAAAGGGGAAACAAGCCAGCTGCAAGACACAGGAGAATTAAGACATGAATTAATGACACACAAGGAAGATCATGGTTATGAAGCACTTAAATAATTAGCTGGTATTTAGTGAAGTTAATTATCTAACAAGAGGAAGCAAGGAAGGCACTGAACAGAATTCCTAAGCAAATGAGCTTGGAAATTTTTTTTATGGATCGTTATAGGACAGCCAATGAAATGCACAGGCATATAAGCGATTTGCTGCTGCAAAACTTCACAGTTACATGACAAAAACATTTCTTTGCAAATACAGGCTTAAAAGGCAAACTATCTAAGAAACAGTACTGCATCAAGCAGACAGATGTTTAGAAATTTATAAGATGATTGTAACGCATGTGCTGCTTTAAATGGCTCTGCAGCAAGCAGGAAGTGCACAAAGGAACTTTGATCCCACAAACTATTTAAACTTTCTTTTATGGAAACACACAGGCAGTTACCACCAATGTATTTGAAAAAGTTGCAATATTAGCAACCATTATAGTCAGTGTGTGAGCAGCTTTAAGGAGAACTAAAGTTTAACTAAAGAAGGAGGGAAACATTGTACATTATGTTTTGGACTTCTCTACCAGCCCAAGGCAACCCCAGCTATTTAGCAGGGAAGATCTGTGTCTCCAAAGATGCCTCAGTAGCTCTCCATCTTCTTTTCTGCCGTGCTATGTGCTGCTGTCACTTACTCAGCTTAGGTATCGACACACAATATACTGAATATATATAATATAAATGTCACAATAGAAGGCTGATTATTAATTAACACAGATAATTACTACATGGCAGCACAGAAACCAGTGCAACTAGCATCAGAATTTAATAATCAGCCTTGTAGCAACACTTATATTACAGTCCAACTTAATTTTCTACTTGATAATTTGCAATGACCTTAGCCTCTCAACAGCTGCTCAGAGTCCACTGAGCATGCGAGTGTCACAGACACTTTCCAAGATGGTGACAAGTTTGAAGTCCTGGATCATTGCTGCTATTGACAAGCTGAAACTTTAGGCTGGTGCAATAAGTTCAGTATATTTTTAGGGTTTAGTTCTCCTTTAAACAGAGTTCCTTTGCACACCTCACTAACGTCCAAAGCATGTAATTTGCAACAACATAGCATGCTGTGCATATGTGGTGATTGTAGGAAATAAATAGGAGCCAAAGGGAATAATTTATATTATAAACTTTGCAAAAGGGGTAAACTGCATGTATATCTCCACTACTGATCGTATTTAATATTCAGCAGAACATGTATAAACCATCTGCCTGTACATTCATCTACCTCACGTGTTAACAGGATAAGTGATAAACAAAAAAGCTCTTACTTGGGGCAATTGTTGCATGTGGACGACATGGTGGAATGGGGTAGGGCACAGGCTTGTGTGGATTATACGTTGAAGGTGGCTACGTGGAAAGAAAGAAAGCCAACGTAAATATGTTTTTTTTATATTAAACCCTGCAGTCTTTTAATTACACCTCTCATGTTGCGTGCACAAACATGTGTCCATAGCGCATATAATACACTGAACAATAACTGATAAAAACTAGACTACAGGTATGGCTAATGGTTAAGTTCTGTTTTTAAATTAAATTTGAGCTCAAGACCAAAAACCTTTTTTAGAAACAGCTGAATGAAAAGCAGCCGTGTTAACTGTTAGACTTACTGGCTTACAGGGTCCAAGAATACGGGCTGCAATGCCTTTTCCCTCATTTGTAGGGTCTTCTCCGTCTTTCTTCTTAGGGTTTCCCTTATAATAATAAAAAAAAGTAATAATTTACTTATTACATATAAGCTTTGCACTATATCTCAAGCGTGGTGCACTTCAGTAAATCATTAGTTCATGCCATGGTGCTGCCGTATTTGTCATAGATTGGAATCCCGTAACAGACATACTCCTGAACTTCATAATAAGGTGAAGAAAAGGTGAAGTTTATTGTCAACATTTTTATATAAAAAAAAACAAACAAATCAAAAATCTTACTGGAAATATTCCATTGATGCGACTAGGTTTCCCTTTTGGATAAGGATTTCCAGGTATCATTCCACATGACGATATCATAGCATTTGGGGCCTTACATCCACTTTTTGCAGCCTAGAAAACAATTTACTGATGAGAACACATTAAATATGCCAGCTACTAAAATGAAAATATCGCCTTGTGATTCGCTACATATTTTCTACACGTCGGTCAGTCTGCAACTTTAAAACTATGGGCAAATATATGAAGATTTTAGATTTTGCAGCAATTTGGGAAACCTTGGTTTTACTACTCCCCTGTGTACTGTGCTCACTCCCTCTGAAACTTCATGTACAGTGATGTTTATTAGTTGGACACGGTCTACGCAAACAAAAAAGTGCCTCCATCATTTTATTTTTCCCCTATTATCCAGATTCTCTATAAACATGTCTGTTGAGGTGTATTAACTACCTTGGACATACCTACAGAAGAGTAACTGCTACAACCAAATAACTATATACCCTGTTAAAAGATTGTGAGTACCTGGCCAAATATTTGCATTGCTTAGGACTGACTAGAGATGCATCAGATGTTCTCTAACCATTTCAAGCAGAGCAAGATGTTCCTTTTCTAACTTAAATCATTTTCAGCCTACTGGAACCAGTAGGTTGAAAAGAACAGCTGGTGGTGCTGTTTCATTATATTAACAGTAAAAAAACTGCTAATAATGCCTTTAAATTGCAAAAGATTGATTAAAAGATCATGCTGAACAATTTTACAACAATTTGTTTTGAGTGTTTACACCTTCCTTTTGCACCTTATTGTTGTTTCAGATTCATTATATTAGTATTTTAAAATATTGAAAATGCTTAGAAGTAAACTCTGAGCTATTTTACAGTAATTTATTTTTCTGAACATGGAAACTGCTGTGTCTTGTACTTGTATCACCATACTCTGTAAAGGCTCTGGGAAAAGATGGTGCTATATAGATAATAATACTAACAGTTACCTTTAACTAAATCAATTTTTCCAGGACTATGCTGCTATACTAAATATGTTTGTGTCACATATACAAGCTTTATAATGAAATATTCCCCTCCCTTTGGACAGATGGCATAGAAAGTGGTTTTAATATATGAGCACATTTGCAAGGGTCTAAAGCAAAAGAAAGTTGAGGGCCAAGTTTGGGGATATCTGTCTGTTTTAAAATGGCAAAGGCATTTAAAGTCTGCTAGCTTGTATTCTTTTATTTTAAAGGCCAAGTAAGTCCTTATCTCCTAAGAGATATACTTTCTGATATTTCCAGCTGATATTTTCAACCCAAAGCTGGAAATATCAGAAAGTATATCTCTTAGGAGATACTTGGCCTTTAAAATAAAAGAATACAACATGAAAGGAAACAAGATGGGCATATTAATGAAATGAGAGTAGTTTCAAATTAAAATTAGAAACTATATCACAAAGAACCAACTAGAATTTAAAGGGGTTGCTCTCCAACACTTTTTCCAGCTGCGTTGTTTTCAGATAGTTCACCAGAAGTAAATCCCTTTTTTCAAATGATTTATATTTCCTATTTGCAACAGTTTTTCTAATATTGAAGCGTAAAGTTTAATTTTTTCACCTTCTATTGTCTTTCTAAAGCAGCTCTGGGGGTGGGGCGGTCACCGACTCTGTAAACTATTTATCCCTAAGCAGAATCCATGAGTTCCGTTAAAGGCAGCTGTTACAATAGTTACTAATACTCCAGAGATGGTGCTGAAAACGTATCAACTAAATGTAGTAAATGGTAACAGTTCAGAATCTGCACTTGGAATACTGAGCTGCCAGACTGAAACACCAGAAACAGAACAGGAGAACATTAAACTTTAATTCTGGAACGGGTGAAAATAAAAAATGGAAAGCAATTAAAAAAAAAAGTCTTTACTTCTGATGAAAATCTGAAATCAATATGAACAATTGAGCTGGAAAAAGTGTTTGGAAGGTGAACAAAGTCTTTAAAAGTGGACAATTACCATGGCAATAATTACCTGATCCAGAATCTTACGACAGCGTTTCTTCTCAGCGTGGCTAATTTTAAATGTGTCTTCAATTGGCCGATAATTTGAAGCATCCAGTATATTTCTGCAAGAAGCAATAAACAGATTCCTTTATTCTAAACAACATCTATATAATAATGTATTCACTAAATAAGGGACACAGAGTTAGCTGTACAATCTTTCAAGTAGAGTAACTTTTGTGTGTTTTTCTTGTAGTCTCTAATGAACTTTGCACTTCATATTGGCATTGTAAATATTCATAGTGATCTCTTTAGAATGTATGTGCCCCTGTGCCAGAGCTCTCTAGAGATATTAAAAGAAGAAACCATGTTGTAGAATAGTTAGAAATATTAGGCCCACTGCCAATGTAGATCCTGTATGGGAGTGCTCATGAGTGTCCAATGTATCAAAGTGTCAGGTGGATTTCAGGGATTATGGGGGTTATTTATCATAGGACGAATTTTAGAGTTTTTTTACACCTCGAATGAACTCACAACTCGAATAGTTTCTTATTGAGAGTATTTTTTTGGCGGAAAAAACTTGAGTGGCTCGAATTGATTGAGTTTTAGGCAAAACCCTCCGAAAAAAATCTTGAACATCATGAAATATATTAACATCTTCCAATGTTTCAAGGGACCTCTGCCTAGAGTCCTGCAGCGGGTCGGGTACCCGCAAAAACCTGCGGTACCCTGCGGGTTGCGTTCCAGGAAGAAGTTACAGGTGCGAGTATGCCCGCGGGTCAGCGGTTCTGCAGGTTGTGGGTCGGGCCGCGGGTCTTCTCAATAACGATATTCACTCCTTTTTTCTGGTCATGTCTACTTCCGATGACGTCACTTCCGGTTTCCAATGACAGCACTTCCGGTTTCACTCCTTTTTTTCCTGATCACATCTACTTCCGATGACGTCACTTCCGGTTTCAAATGACAGCACTTCCTGTTTTACTCCTTTTTTTCTGATCACGTCTACTTCCGTGATGTCACTTCTGGTTTCCAATGACCGCACTTCCTGATTCTTGATGGTCAGCGGGTCGTGGGTCCGGGTTGCTGATAAGGTACTTGCGGGTAGGGTCGGGGTAGCGGGTAAGAATGCGGGTTGCGGATTGCAGGTTGCGGGCACGGGTCGGGTCCCAAGAAATGGACCCACGCAGGACTCTACCTCTGCCATTGACTCCTACATGACCTTGACAGGTTTTAGATTGTGAATTTTCAGCCTCAGGCTATTTCCAGGGTCAGGGTACAATAATTCTGGAAAGTTTGAGTATTTTTTAACTCAAAAAATCAATTTTTGACCAAAAGATAACTTTGAAAACTAAATTTTTGTGGAAAACACCACTTGAACCTTAATAAATCTGCCCCTATGTGTATTCCCATGAAATATTAAATTGGAGTAAAATATGTGTATACCCCTGCCCCTGAAGTGTCAGAGATATATATAAATATTCATATTAAGTGACTGAAAGAGGTACGGTAATACTTCCTGAAGTAGATGGGTATGACCAAGAGTATCAAGAGTACAGTAAATTCTTGCATTATCAACTGCATCTGCTTATTTCCATTGTTGTGTCAATATCGTACTGACCTTTATTTCTTTAACAATCTCTGGTGGCCAAAAACGTATGACTAAGAATAGTACCACACAAGGCTGATGTCGGCACAAAAAGGCACACTCTTGCATATGCTAGCCAAAATCCACCGCGTGTGTATCTAGCCAGGCCAACACAGTACCGGATGGTTCAGAAATATGAACATGTGGAGGCCTTAAGGATTGGCTAATTCTCAGCCTATGTTAATACGCAAGTCGACCATCAGTCCGATGTGATTCAACCCTTAGGTATTTGCTATGGGCTGCAGATGAATTACTGAAACTTGACATTCCCATTATCACAGTTAACAGAGGTGAGCGTGATAAAATGCCTCAGGTGACAGAGATTGTAATGGCAAACAGAGGACATATAATCAGCAGCAAAAGCTGCTGCATTAGTTAAATACTGTGTACATTAAAGTAATCAGACACCAAGGCATGCAGAAGCTTTGCATACAAACAAAAGTCTCCCTTATTTAGACTCATCATTATATAAAATATGCTTTAATTCCTTTAGGGAGCAATGGGATAGTCTCTGGGGTTAGTACAACAATTACATAAATAAAGGTTTCGAATCAACAATCCAATTACCTTTCACATGGTTTGTTGCCTTATACAATACAATTTATTATAAAAGGAAAACATTACATTCAGGGGGGGAAAAAAAGAAGAATACACAGTATTGGAATTATTATCCAAAACACTTGGGACCTGCGATTATCCAGATAAATAGTTTATGCATAATTTGGAGCTCCATACATTAAAGGTGGCCATACACGGGCATACTTTTATCGTTCTGTGATTAACAATCTCGTATCGTTACACGATCGTCTGGCAATTGTTTTACCATACGTTATGCCATTCACGGAGAACAATTATATGAAAAGATATAATCATATCGTTTGCCGAAAGAAACGAAAGATATAGAGAAGATATAAACTTGTGGCAAAAGCAGGATGTACAGCATACAGGAAGTGATGTAAAACATTAGTCATCGGTGGATGACACAGACTGTATACCCGGCATTTTCACGCACTTTCACACTTGTAGCAGTGTTTTCGCCTCATCAGACAGTAGGAGTGGTGCCAGCATTGTGTCACTGTCTGTAGTATATAGTCAGTTTCTCCTTCCCTGCTCCATACAGACATATGGATTTATGTCTTGCTATGGCATAGTAACCTTCTTTCACATATGAGGTGATAGGGTGATATTCCTGCAGTCAGCACCGATTTATTTCTTTACATAGTTCATATGGTTACAAATGAAGCTTTCAGCAAAGAAAGTTCGGGTCCTTCCATATATATGTTGGTTGTCTTATGCTACAATCCTGAGATGAGCAAAGAATGATTGTTCTACATCAAATATCTGTAATTCACAGCCGCTGCCCGATTTTATCCCTGAACGACAAAAATTTTAAAACACATCCGATCAATTTATCCGAGCCGATCGTTCAGACACCATCAATCATCCGGTACGTTACCGATATTATCGAACGTTCTGGAATCGGAACGGTTGGAAGTAAAAAAATCTGACCATGTATGGGCACCAAAATCAGTTAAACATGAAATAAACCCAATCTGATTATTTTGCCACCAATATGGGGTTATTCAGTTTAGTTATCATCAAGTACAAGCTACTGTTGTATTATAACAGAATTGATTTTGTTTTTAATGGTATGGGAATTGGTCTTCCCATAATTTAAAGCATTCTGGATCAGGTTTAAGGTTTTCGTATAAGAGATCCCAGACCTGTACAGTCTATGTTAATCTCTTGTCGGCGGTGTTCAGCTTGCACTGAAAAAAATAGGATATATAGTGAATAAAGTACCGCCTCTTGTAAAACATAAGGATATTATAAGTTACCGAGGAGTTTCATGACCATATAAAAACACGAGGCCGAAGGCCGAGTGTTTTTATACAGGTCATGGAACTCCGAGGTAACTTCTAATATCCTTATATTTTACAACTGGGGGTACTTTAATTTATTATAATACACAAGTTTTAGTGAGTCATGTGACAGAAATGACATCAGAACTCACCGTTTATAACTAATGACATCAGAACTCACCGTTTATAAGGATATAATTTACAGGATATTCATGGCTTTTGTGTATTATATGCAAATACTCACAAAGCTAACAGCTCCAGTGCGCTGAGTCGGTCTTTACTAAACGTGAAACAGTTTAGAACATTCACCATATTTGCTGCAGGAATGGCAACCATTTTCTACAATGAGACAGAACAGCAAATATAAGGTTAGGGTGTCTTTTTGCCAGTAGTAATTCATTACTGCCGTGAAAGAGAACTTGAAAAAAAAAAAAATAGACAAACAGATAGGCAGACAGACACAATATCACAAATGCTTAACCCCTTAAAAGTGAAATCGCTTTCAACAGTAATCATCTGCTTTACACAATAAAGACTTTTTTTCAACTATTTTTTATCTTGTACTTTTTTCTAATATTAAAGTTTAATTTTTCACCTTCTAAAGCAGGTCGGGGGGGGGTTCACAGACTTTCTAAACTGTTCTAAATTGATACAATAGTTGATACATTTCTTATCTTTGTCCCTGTTGAGCAGAATCCCTGAGTTTCAAAAGGCAGCTGTTAGAATTGATACAATAGTTGCTAATACCCCAGAGAAGCAGCTGAGAAATGTATCAACTAATGTAGCAAATTGTAACGGTTCAGAATCTGATCCCGGATTACTGAGCTGCCAGACTGAAACACCAGAGACACGGGCATTCAACTTTAATATTACATTTTGGAAAAATGGTAAAAAAAAAGGAAAGCGAAAGAAAAAGCATTTTGGACAAAAAAAAAAACACTTAAGACAGATGTAGTCCCCAACCAAGTATTTTCAGTGTATGAACACCAATTATTTCAGACAACCCCAAGCTCCTACCTGGATTTTTGGATTGTTAAAGTGGGAAAAATACTCCCCCCCTTTTTTTTTTTTTTTAATGGACCCATTCAGTTGGGCATATGAAAAAATGCATAAACACTGAACTACCAAAAGTAAATTATATATTTATACACAGTACTGTGAAAAAGTCTTAGACAGTCAAGTTATGTTTTCTGCGAGAAAAAATTTATTTTGCAAAAGTGAAGTAATATTTGAATGACCTCAAAGGAGTGGTTCACCGTTAAATGTAACTCTTAGTATGTTATAGAAGTAATTGGCCTTCATTTTTTACTTTTTAATAGTTTTTGAATTATTTGCTTTCTTTTTCTGTCTCTTTCCACCTTTCAATTGTGGGTCACTGACCCCATCTAAAAAAACAAATGCTCTGTAAGGCTACACATTTATTGTTACTGCTACTTTTTATTACTTATCTTTCTATTCAGGCCTCTCCTATTCATATTCCAATATCTTATTCAAATCAATGCATAGTTTTTAGGGTTTTTCCAAGGATATTATTTGACAATGTGGGGTGAAAAGTAGCCAGGGGTGCATATTTTTATGGGAAATCTTACAAGATCACTGTTTTCTGAAGCCAGTGCAAGCAGAAAGCTGAGGGAAGAAACAGAGTATCAGAGTGGGACACCGTCATTGGTTTCCTCTCAAACTTAGGAATAAAGTATTTTTTGCAGCTTACTGCTCATGTCAAAAAAGTGGATATTTTATCCCTTTAAAAAGGAAAGCAACTTAAAGTTAAAAAAAAGTGTGCAGAGATTGGGGGTAATTATAGAAGCATACTTACATGTTGCATGGCTTTCACAGCTTTGAGTTGTGGCTCTGCCCAGGAAAAGTACCTCAATAACTCAACAACCTAAAGGAGAAACTCTGATATTAGTATGATTGAAAAGGTAAAATTATTATCAATATGCTGTGGTACTCACAGGAGACAGGCACTAAATTATATGTAAGCAGCATTAGTATGCCACTTTGCAAGCTGAATATGTTACCTGTTCACATGAAAAATATCCATGTACATATTCCAAAGCTTTCACTTTGTAGTCAGTCATAACAGCCTGTAAACAGATAAACAGTCGTTGTTACAATATCCACTCAACACTCGCTAGAGAAAAAAACATGTAGTCATCTATCAAGTAAGGCCTGGACCATGTGTGAGAAATTGTGTGTATTCTCTAGCTTGTAGCCAGGTCACTGTATAAAAGGAGTATATACACAGCATACATATAGTTTCTCTCTAGCATGACAAAGAAACAGGAATTGAACCCAGCTGGTGATGCTCGCGGTTACCAACATAAATATTTTTTCTCATATAAAAAAAAAAGTAGAACTATACAGAATTTTTATACATGAGAGGAGTCTGTTATCCTACTTATTATGTATTTGGTAGGCGATGTATTAGGAACCATCACTACCTTGTTCCTGGGCTTGTCCAACCTAGTGGCAACTAGTTTTAAACAGGTAGCCTGTGTATCCACCACAAAGCCAAGCAATGGTTCCTGCTATTGCAGTTTATTCTAGTTAAAGGAATGTCGACTACATACAGATTCTAAACATCAAAAAATGAAAGTGTATTAAAGTAATGAAAATATCACGTTCGGTTGCCATTCATTGGTAAAAAAGGTGTGTTTGCTTCAGAAACACTATTATTGTTTATATAAATAAGCTGCTGTGTAGAAATGGCGGAAATTTAAAAAAAGGCTATATGGCACAGGTTAAATAGTGGAAAACAGATAACACCATTATGTTCTACAGAGATATCTGCTGTGTAACCTGAGCCTTTTCTCCTTTGAATGGCTGCCCCCATTGCTACACAGCAGCTTATTTATATAAACTATAGTAGTGTTTCTGAAGCAAACACAGCAGTTTTACCAGTGCAGGACAACACTGCATTATATTTTTATTACTTTAAAACTTTCATTTTTTGATATTACTGTGCCTTTAAGCAAAACTATGCATTGGCATAAAGGTTAAACACTGCATAATCCGGCATGAGTGCAACATCATTAAAGGACTGGACATGGCTTGCTTGGTGAACAGTCACAAAAAACTGAAGGAGGCTGCGAAAAATCATAAAACATAAATTGCAAATCAAATAAATAAATCAGGCAGACGTTAAAATGTAATCAATTACTCCTCATGTACCTGCAATGGTTTCACCCTGCACTATGGAATCACATTTCCTTCCCAGTGCTGTCCAAAATCCTTTATCCTTCCAAATAACAACAGTAGTATAAATGAAAGGGCCATTATTACCTTTCTTACTTCATCAAGTACCATCTCAAATGACTTCTTATCCATGGCTGCTTTCTTCTCATTCAAAGCACAGTGCAAATAACAGTCTTTTTGATCCTAATTCAAAGCAACCCAAGAACAAAGCTGCTTCTTCAACTGAAGTACAATTAAAAGAACATTCCTTGAGCCATACTTGTCCAGAAATCACATTGAGAAGTGCAGTTTCCCATGATGACAGGAAATAGCATAGCAGGAAGTAGACCCCAGAGCAATTAGATCCTCTTACATGACCAGCAAACAGGCTACACGCGTTCAGCTGGCTGCTTCACACTAAGTGGGGGCTGGAAAGCAGTGCTTCAAATGGCAGCATCATTCTGAAAGGAAATAAGCTACAAGGTTAGAAGAGTATGAATAGGACAAGGGACATAATAAATAAATGGGCAAATTGACATTTTCCTTCATATAGCTAATTGTAAAAATAAAAATATGGAGGTAATAAAAATGCAAGTTTGCTACAGTTCAAGTAGTCAAGTGCAACCTATAAGCAGTCAACACTGGCTAGTTTGAAATACATATGAATTGCTATAGGTTACTAGACTAGAGCAAACCAAATGCATGGTTTAAAGGAGAACTAAAGCTTAACCAAAGAAGTAGGCTATAAATATTGTACATTATGTTTTGGGCTTCTGTACCAGCCCAAGGCAACCACAGCCCTTTAGCAGTTTAGCAAGATCTGTGTCTCCAAAGATGCCCCAGTAGCTCCCCATCTTCTTTTCTGCTGATTCACTGCACATGCTCTGTGCTGCTGTCACTTACTGAGCTTAGGGACCCACTCACAATATACGGTACACATAGAATAGAAATGTCACAATATAAGGCTGATTAGTAATTAATACAGATAATTACTACATGACAGCACAGACACCAGTGCAATTAAAACCAGAATTTAATAATCAGCCTTGTAGCATCAGCTTATATTACATTTTCTGCTTGATAATTTGTGACAACCCCTAAGATTAGCTTCTCAACAGCTGCTCAGAGCCCACTGAGCATGTGAGTGTCACAGACACTTTCCAAGATGGTGACCCCCTATGATAAGTTTGAAGTCCTGGATCATTTCTGCTGTTGAGAAGCTGAAACTTTAGGCCAGTGCAATGAAGGAAGTATATAAAATATGGTATTTTTAGTCATATTAATTTTTTGGGTTTAGATCTCCTTTAACACTGATACAATAAGCAAATGATCCATTTCTTATATGTTTTTTTTGTGTTTTGTTTCAGTTTATATAACTTTCCATGTAACAGGAGCTGGTATATTTTCACTTTGGCTGGGCCATATGAAGGCTTAAAAAACTATTTTGGGCAGTTGCTATGCTGTTTTTGTACAGATGTGACCATTCTACGATATCCCATAGCCTCTTCATTCTTTATAGTTTCTTAACTGATTTGCTTTTTTTCTGCAGTTCTTTGCATTGGCACGGTTGCCTGCATTACAGAAAGAACCCTTGACTGGAGTATTATTTATGGAGAATGTAAAATGTAGAATTGCAGAGAAGTTATTTGATAGAAAACTAACTGGAAAAAATGAAGCACTGAATATATTTCTACTTATACATATTCGTGAGTGAGCAGGAAACTTTCCTAACTGCTAGTTAAAGCAGAGGATGGTAAAAAAAAAAAGCCTTCCCCAATTTGCCTTAGAGGGTGGAAGAAATTCCTTTCTGGACCCCACAATGGTAATCAGACCCTGGATCATCTTGGTACTAAGAGCTAATTTCAGTAGCCTTGTATTTACTTACTTGCTAAAAAGCGTACCAGCCCTCTCTTGAAACTATTGAATGTATCAGCCAGTACCACTGCTTTGGAGAGAGAATTCCACAACTTCACAGCTCTCACTGTAAAAAACCCTTTCCGAATATTTAGACGGAGCCTCCTCTTTCTTCTAATCTCAATGGATGCACTCGCATCTGCTGGACAGACCACTGGTGAATAAAGCATTAGAGAGTTTATAATATTGCCCCCTTTAATATGTATACATTTATTAACGATAATCAAATCACCCTTAGACAAGGAAAGGCAACTTCACTGGGGGTGCCAATATTTTACTGGCAGTAAAAAAACAAAGACAAAAAGACAGCTCCAAACTCACTTTTTCAAATAGCAGCTCCCACAGCCAGGTGCTCCATCCTCATGGTCCCCACTGTGTTCATATACCAAAAATTTGGATTGGACGGCATTCTGGTAAAATAAATTTATTGCAGCAGGCTGCAGATGAGTACAACCTGGTTGTACCAATCTGCAGCCTGCTGCAATAAAATCCTTTTACCAGAGTGCCGTCCAATCAGTCCTTGCTGTGTGCAGTGGGTGTGACCATTACACCCCAGCAATGTCAGAATGGGATGCTAGGGCCCCACCAGGAAACCTTAGACCACAAGCCAACTCTCATTAGTATTTCTTCTTCTCCTCGCTCAGCTTGCTTATTTCACTATATCCTTCTTTCCAATTCTCTCTGTTCTCATAGGTAAATGGTTAAGGTTAAATATGTAGGAGCCCATAGAGTTTATAGCCCCTGTGGATTTAAACCCCTACTAGTTTGGGTCTGTGATCTGCAGACTGCCATTAAACACTAAGTGCTGTTGCTGCAAACCGGCAGTGACATCATCAGAAGTGGGCAAAACTTTTTTCTTTTAAATTATTAAAAGAGTAAATTTGCAATAGATAAGGCCAGCAACCCAACTCACAGACCCGTCAACCTGCAGCTGAAAGTCCTATCTGTAACCTGCAGTTTACCTGTGGGTACCTGGCCCGCTGCAGGATTCTACACAAAGTAGCTTATGCCTATAATTAGCATATTCATGTTATTGGCTGAAACAACGTCCTGTCACACTGTAACATAGTGAAAGGAAAGGTTCTTCCTTTTTGGTCTTCCTCTGCTGACCCAGGTGGATGTGTGTGGGGAGCCTGAGATCAACAGGGTCCAGTAAAGAGTTCTGCCCTAGAGGGACCACCCTTCTAGTGAAAATAAGGGAACCGGGTCTTTGTGAATGAGGTAAAGTCAGTTACAAGACTAGCTTTTGTCACAGTACTCTTTGGGAATGTAAGAGAAGCAGCTTGTGCTCCAACAAGGATTGACAGCTGGAGGAAAATCTCCTCTAGGCTCTGCTAGCTGAAAGTGATGGGACTACAGTGCTGAAGAGGGATTCCAGCTATATTTACTCTCTGATCCTGATCTGGACCACTTGGCTGTGAAATTCTAAATGTGAACCTTGAAACTTGCCTAGCCGTCTACTCAATGGTGTCACAAAACCTTGCTCTGCCTACAACTAGGGTTGCCACCAGGCCGGTAAAAATGATGGTTGATCCCAATGTTATTAAAGGGGTAGTTCACTTTTGAGATACAGTAAAACCCCCATTTTACATTTTTCACAGGACCAGAAAAAAAATGATGTAAAATGCAGGAAAATGTAAAATCAGGGAAATGTATTCTGCATAATATATAGGTGGGACCACAAAACAACAATGTAAAATGAGGGAAAACTTAAAATCATAAAATGATAGTATGATGCAGAGAGTGATATTCTGAGACAATTTGCAATTGGTTTTCATTTTTTATCATTTGTGTATATTAAGTGATTTAACTTTTTTTTTATCCAGCAGCTTTTCAATTTGCACTATAAGCAATCTGGTCGCTAGGGGACATATTTCCCTAGCAACCATGAACTGATTTGAATAAGAGACTGGAATATGAATAGGAGCTGAATAGAAAGATCAGGAATACCCAGTAGCAACACATTTTTCTTTTTTTTTTGGAAGGGGGTCAGCGACGCCCATTTGAAAGCTGCAAAGAGTCAGAAGAAAAAGGCAAATAACTATAAAAAATAATGAAGACCAATTGAAAAGTTGCTTGGCACTGGCCATTCTATAACATTCTAAAAATTGCCTTAAAGGTGAACCACCCCTTTTATAGGAATAACCCTGTTATTGCACTACTTGCATCCTCGGTTTTTATTTTTACACAACGAGAGACGTGTAGTTGCACAACACCTTCACCTTCCTCTTCCTATGGGGAGAGTCTCTAAAGTTCTATGGTAACTAGCTGGGGGCAGGCTTGTTTTAGCCAAGTAACAATTATAGAAGTATAAAGGCCAAATGGCTGTGTAAGAAGGAGCATTAACTAGTAGGCCAGTAGCAAGATCTGTGCCGCAGGTATGTGCAAAGTGATACGAATAACAAACACCAGTCCGGTGCTGCCCCGCCCCCATCGCTACAGATATCCGACCACAGAAAAGCGACCCTCACCGTATGCAAATCCTTAGCCCGATGCAAATAGAAATAGCGATCCCCTCCCGTACCGGCAGCCCCAATATCCAACCTGAGCGCAGCAGCGGCCCAGCGAGCGAGAACGCAACAAACAAGACAATATCCTCCTTCTTTCAAAGCTACCGATTGGAGGATTACGCGATGGCGCTTAGCAGTGACATCACTTCCGGTTAGGCGAACCAGAAGTAAAACTCGGGAGAGCGCGACCTGCGTCTTGATAGGCAGGAGAGGTTCAGTGACAGAACGATTGGTCGCAATATGAAGCCGCAGTTGAGTTGCTGGGTGGGCGTAGCTTCCCTAGCAACCGCGTATGGCTACTGCTCTTCCACTGGGATGACGTCCAATCCACAAAGTGAATGTGTTTAAAGGGATCCTGTCATCAGAAAACTTATTTTTCAAAACATATCAGTTAATAGTGCTACTCCAGCAGAATTCTGCACTGAAATCCATTTCTCAAAAGAGAAAACAGATTTTTTTATATTCAATTTTGAAATCTGACTTGGGGCTAGACATTTTGTCAATTTCCCAGCTGCCCCTGGTCATGTGATTTGCGCCTGCACTTTAGGAGAGAAATGCTTTCTGGCAGGTTGCTGTCTTTCCTTCTCAATGTAACTGAAGGAGTCTCAGTGGGACATGGGTTTTTACTATTGAGTGTTGTTCTTAGATCAACCAGGCAGCTGTTATTTTGTGTTAGGGAGCTGTTATCTGGTTACCTTCCCATTGTTCTTTTGTTTGGCTGCTGGGGGGAAAGGGGAGGGGGGTGATATCACTCCAACTTGCAGTACAGCAGTAAAGAGTGACTGAAGTTTATCAGAGCACAAGTTACATGACCAGGGGCAGCTGGGAAATTGACAATATGTCTAGCCCCATGTCAGATTTCAAAATTAAATATAAAAAAATCTGTTTGCTCTTTTGAGAAATGGATTTCAGTGCAGAATTCTGCTGGAGCAGCACTATTAACTGACGCATTTTGAATTTTTTTCCCCCCCATGACAGTATCCCTTTAACCTGCTCTTCTCTCCAACCAATATCACATGAAACCGAATGGGCTCGTTCCCACTGGCTGTATGCATCTCCTCCTCCATCCTCTCCTCATCTGATTTATTATTGGCTAAATAAAGTCGATCTGGTGCAATGTTCTCCTATATGGGTCATTTACAATTCTCCACACAGCAAAGATAAGTAGGGGAGCAATTGGTCACTTTGTGGGGCATTTGTACAAATAGTTATAGGCCTCTCTGATAGGAATTATAGTCTTGGAGTCACATAAGCATCTCCCACCCTTTACCTTGCACATTATTCAGTGGAACAAAGTATGTAGGGACAGGATTCACAGCCTGCATCTGGGATTCTGGGCTGAGCTGTATGTCCTGGTGGTGCTGTCTGCCCTGACTGTAGGGTTGCCACTTGGCTGGTAAAAATGATGGTTGATCCCAATGTTATTAATCTGAAAAAATAAATAAATATATAGGAAGGCCGGTATTTTTGAAAAGGTGGGAACCCTACCTGAGTGCCAGATTTCTCATCAATGCCCAAATAAAGGTACAAGGCCAAAGGCGACCGAATATAATGTAAGTAATAGGAATGTCGGATCTACAAGCTGCGTGCATCCAACATGACACGACTGTTGGATGAAGACACAACGTGCAGCATTCGCATCCGACAGTTACTTTGTGTTGGATGCACGGAGCTTGTAGGTCTGACATTCCTATTACTTATTATATTTGGCACATCCGTCTCATCGCAACCACTTCCTCTCATCGCGTCGGATCTGAAAAAGCTGCACCGTGAAGATCAAGGCGTACTACCACTGGATTCTCTGACTTCCTCAGTGGAGAAGTTACAGATGGCACTGGTCCGGACTGAAAATTAAAATAGGCCATGTCATTTCAAGTACACAGAGGACCAATCAGCGCCCACCAGCCCACTCAGGGCCGCTTCTGCCATGAGGCAAGGTTGCCTCAAGCGGCAGCGAGTGGCCAGTTACAAGGGGCAGCAAAAAGCCGTCTCTTGTAACTTTAAGAGCCGAACGTCCGGGTTTTAACCCCGGAAATTCGGCTCTGCTAGTGCAAAGAGCGCTATTGCGCTCAATGCACTAGCAATACTGCCCCCTGAAACCCGCTCCGACGCTAATTTTTAAGCGCAGAGCGGGAGAGGAGGGGGGCAGCATCTGGGCTGCTGCCTCAGACAACAGCAGCCCCAGAATCTGCGCTATGCCCACAAAATACTGACTTTCTATGGCACCTTATAGCAGCCCCTCTGGCATTTGCCAGAACCCACAGATTGCCAGTCCAGGATGGCAGTGCACAAACAGTGGAGTGAGAAATGGAGCAGTGTCAGCAAGAAGTACTGCGGGAAAATGAGTATCTCTCTTTTATGAAAGCCTTCTAACGTGATGCTTTAATTATTACTCATCATTCTCTTAATTTTAGTAAACATAATTCAAGCAATAGGAAATAGGTAAGAAATATTTATTATTATTTCAAATTCATTGGTTTATGTAGTGCAGGTAAGATTTTCATGATTGTCAGTGCTCTATAAAATTGACATTATACCTACCAATACATAATTCTATATGGCTTTCCTTGCAGAGGATAACAAGGGTACTTTCTTAAATCAGAGATGTTTATGATATGTACCCATTGGTGTCACGTGCAGTCTTAAGGATTCTGGATAATAGATCCAGTAGCTGTGCTCATTAAATAGAGCGGGCCTAACCCACTCACTCTTGAGGAATGGAAAGGGTTAGACGTTGCACTTGCAATACTGCAAGGCCACAAATATCTCAAAGGGTGCCAGGATAAATAAATTGATTTGTTTATATATATATATATTTTTTTTTTTTTTAATAATAGTTAATAGATGAATTAATACGTGTGGAGGGAATGATTAATTAATCAAATAATTAATTAATTAATTAATTAATTAAATAATTAATTAATTAACTTTACCATCAGGACACTCCCTAAATCTTTATGATTTTTCATAAATTTATCCTGTTCCATTAATTGATATAATATACACTAAAGGAAATATTAGCATATTAGCATTTGTCTGAATATGTTTTTTAATATTTGGAATATTAAATTGCTTCTGTATGCATATAGATATGTGTTCTGTACAGTTGTAGTAAATAATGTTAATATATGATATTAATATACATGTTTCAACTACTATGTAATTTATGCACATTAATGAACCACATGAACACATAGTATTTTTTGATCACTGTAGGATTTATAAAAGAGTGGATTTATTTATTGAATACATATAGATCTATTTTTACGAAATGAACACTCACAAATACATACAAATCAAATAATTAATTTCTGCATTTATTTATATACACATTTTTACACAATTAATGGGATTGTAGTATGTATTTTATATTACACATACATTTTAGCACATTTTGTGAGTATTTATTCTCACAGTATCACTTGATCTTTAAATTAAAGTATTATTTTGCCTTTAATTTTAAATTTAGCTATTTATACATTCACACTTGTGCTCACTAATTACTCTGATGAAGTGCCCAGGTTTAGGGCATGAAAGGCATTAGAGTTGTACACCCTCCGATGTAATCCTCACATGCGTCCGAATAAAGCCGAAGATTGATGTTAGCAGTGTCAGACTCCTGATTTATTCTTGATCAGCGATCCGCAGCGGTGTGAGAGTTCTGGTGCAGTATCCGGCAAGGAGTGACCAGTGTATCGCAAGAGCTGCGATCAAGCAGGACGACACACAATTCCGAGTACCGCCATTACCGCATCGGTAGTTGATGTATAAATGAATTGATGTTTGATTCCTGTGGGTCTTGAGCACAGCTACTAATAGCTGATGACTGAAACCTAATACAGGTGTTCAGGGCCGCCATCAGGGGGGGACAGGGGGGACAAGCGTACCGGGCCCGGGCATGAAGGGGGGCCCGACAGCGCTGCATTTTTTGAAGATCCGGGCCCCCCTTACGAGCGCCCGAGCCGTACGTCTTGCCTCTGTGCTGCCGAATGCGGAAGTGCCGAAAAGCCGAAGCCGATGCGCCGAAAAGACCCGAAGTCACGTAAAAAGCCGAAGTCACGAAGCGCCGAAAAGACCCGAAGTCACGAAAACAGCCGAAGCCGAAGTCCTGAAGCAGCGCAAAGACCCGAAGTCACGAAAACAGCCGAAGCCGAAGTCCTGAAGCAGTGAAAAGACCCGAAGTCACGAAAGGAGGTGAAGTTGAAGTACTGAAGCCGTGAGTTCAATTCTACTGAACACCAGTTTGTGTATTTTTTTTTTTTAATCTCCTGGCCACCAATGTATTATTTTAATATTCTATAGGCCCCTGCAACCAATCTTTTTTTTTAAAACATGTTTTTTTGCGGCCCCAATTTTTTTTTTAACTCGTAAGGGGCCCCTTGCCACCATTGTTTATTTTAAAAAAAAAAGAAAAATAATAATTTTCTTTTTGGTGGCCCTAAATTTTTTTAACTTGTAAGGGGGCCCCTGCCACCAGTTTTTTTTTTTTTTTTTCAAAAAAAAATTATTTTTTTTTTCAAATTTTTTTTTGGGGCCCCAATTTGTTTTTAACTTATAAGGGGGCCCCTGCCGCCAATGTTTTTTTTTTTTTTCAAAAAAATTTTTTTTTTTTTCAAATTTTTTTTTGGGGCCCCAATTTGTTTTTAACGTGTAAGGGGGCCCCTGCCACCAGTTTTTTTTTTTTTCAAATTTTTTTTTGGGGCCCCAATTTGTTTTTAACTTATAAGGGGGCCCCTGCCACCAATGTTTGTTTATTTTTTAGTTTTTTTTACATTTTTTTTGTTGGGGCCCCAAGTTTTTTTTAACTTATAAGGGGGCCCCTGCCACCAATGTTTTTTTTAAAAAAAAAAATTTTAATTTTTTTTTTTTTTGGGGCCCCAATTTTTTATAAGGGGGCCCTGACCATCAATAGCTTTTTACAACTTGTGTGGGGGGGGGTTACTTTTTTAGCGCTGATGTGGTCTTTTAACTGCGATGTGGAGTGGGCGGGAAATGGGGTGGAGCTTGGTCGTCAGTGTGGGCGGGGCCCAGGGGGCCCCAAAAATTTTGTTGTACGGGGCCCCGTGATTTCTAATGGCGGCCCTGCAGGTGTTAGATCTCCCCAATTCTCACTTACAGTATCTGCCCTATTCCTAAACAAAACACAGAAAAAAAATTGTCAGCGCTCGGTCTAACTCACGCTGTGGCGTTGACCAGCTGCCGTAGACAACTTTGTCTCAGCGCTCAGACTAACCCACATTCTGGAGTTATGGATGAAGGGGAGCGTTCTTGCACTTGTTTGGTTTTTTATGTTTTATTCCGTAGAAGCAGTTTTACATATTGCCATGTTAGTGATTTTTCCTGTATAGTAAGAACTATAAAAGGTTTTGTATTGTAATGGATCATTTATAGGGAAGTTTGGGCACACGGTAAAAAAGTATTCAGCTTCTGAAAAACTCCTTCAAGCACTTGGCACTGCAGGGAAAGCCGCTCAGCTTTGGATCCACTCCAGTTTGATCAGCCTGCAGAAATATTTGTGGAGAACTCTGGGGAACTGTATATTGTGGAAAGTACTGTAAATGTACATTTGTGCCGCACACATTGTTTTCAGGTATAATAGACACTCTTTATTCCAATGACCTTATCTATTCATTGTCATGTTCTGAAAGATATACTTTATGCTTGTTATGCGTGTTTTGATGATTGCAGGGTTATTATGATGCCTTCACCCTTTAGCATACACCATTAGTAAGGTTCCCTAGAAAATTTTGTGGCTGTGCAGTAGGCCAAGATGAACAGTATGGATGGAGCTTATACACACTTATAAGTTTAACTTCATCTATCCCTTAATCACACACACACCCCACAGTAATATCTTGATTAGATGAGAATTAAATGAATTAGTTAATTACCTGTGTTCTATTTCAGTACCGCTTTCTATAGGATGATTTCTTGCTAACATGTTTTCTAGATTTCTGGTTGATTTGGACCTTGGGAGGCATGTCACCAAACCTGGTCAGTTCTATATCCCACACAGTGGATGAAATGGGAACAGTAAGAATACTTTTTATTTGCTAGTTTTAACCCTTTCCCAGCCAATGCATATATGAAAGAGAGTGCCAGAGAAGTAGAGTCTATATAGGGGCAAATTCACTAAGATGCGAAGTTGCGCCAGGCGCAACTTCGCCGCACTTCGCCAGGCGTAGTTTCGCCAGCGCTCCGCAAATTCACTAAAATCCGAAGTTGCGCTCAGGGGTAGCGTAAGGTTGCGAAGTTGCGATAGCGTTGATTCGCTATGTAAAGGGAAGTTACGCTAGCGAAGGCTAATTTGCATACGGCACGAAATTCAAATTTCAATGGAGGAATACGTATCAACACTACAAATGCCAAGAAAACCTTCAAATCTGCAAATAAAAATTTTATTTTGCCCTACACATGTGCCCACTGTCTAGGTAAATTGCCATGAGTCAGGAAATGTAGGGGGGAAGGAGGGGAGCCCCAAAAAAAATTTCGATCTTTTTCAGCCTATCACCCATCATGTAGAAAACACGCCAGCGTTTTTTGGGACTTAGAAAAATTTTGACTTTTTTGGAAACAATCCCTATCTACTCTATTGCGCTTCGCCAGGTCTGAGGTGGCGAAGGAAGTCTAGCGTAAAAGGTATTGTTCAGTACACTGTGCAAGTTAGTGAGTTTGCGTAGTTTCGTCGCTATCGAAAATTCGCTAGCGAAACTACGCCAGCGTTCGTTAGTGAATTTGCGCAGTAGCGAAAATGCCAAACGCTAGCGAATTAACGCTATCGTTCGGCGCTTCGCGGCTTAGTGAATTTGCGCCCAAGTGTCAAGCATCTGTAAAAGATAAAAACATTAAAAAAAAAAAAAATGAAACCTAAATTACTGGAAGATTTTGTGAAGTTCGTATTCCCGATTCAAACCAAATGGTGTGAGCGTACCTAAAAAAACGTATTCACTTGGCCTCCTTTTTAAGTAATTCTTTTATTCTATCCCTTCAATGATGCAATTCTTTTTTTGCCTTTGCAATTTGCCTTTCTCTTCTAACTCTTTCCAGCTTTCAAATGGGGGTCACTGACTCCATCTAAATACAAATGCTCTGTAACGCTACAAATTTGTTATTGTTACTTTTTATTACTCATCTTTCTATTCAGGACCTTTCCTATTCATAGTCCGTCTCTTATGCAAATCAGTGTGTGGTTGCTAGGATAATTTGAACCCTAGCAACCAGATTGTTGAAATTGCAAACCGGAGAACTGCTGAATAAAAAGCTGAATAACTAAAAAAACACATATAATAAAAAATTAAAACCAATTACAGATTGTCTCAGAATATCACTCTCTACATCCTACTAAAAGTTAATTTAAAGGTGATCAACCCCTTTAATTGCACATGAAAGTGAGATGAACGGGATAAAGCGAGTTTACACTTGCCATGGCTGGAATTCCTGTACATTTCATCTAATCTGATGCATTTCATCTCCGTTCTGTGGCGGCTGTGCTTATTGATATTACTTACAAGATTGAAACAATGTTATTTTTCTGCATATTTGTGTTTGTCTATATCAGTGGGAGAAATCACGACTGATTGATGAAGGAGCGTTATCCAAGCCAAACCACTTTAGCAGGCCAGGACTGGCAAATTATACTGGGCCAGAGAGGGCAGGGGGGCAGCCGAGCAGTTTTTACACTGCTAATATCATAAATGACCAACGGGAGTGGCCTCTGCTTGTTTATCCTGCGAGAGGGTCAGGCAGAATGCAAAAAGCTTAAAATGCTGAAGAAGGAAGCATCTCCTAATACTTCCCTGCTCAGATCTATTGGTCATGTTATTTCTGAATTCTGCTTCAGTCACCAGGGGGCACTCAAGTTCCACATTCATATTAGCAGTGTAAAAATGAACGATTAATTGCAAAAGTACTCAGAATAACAAACTGAGCAGTTTCAAAAGAAGTTATATGGACGTTATATATGTCCTTTTAATAAGGAAAGCCTTTAATCACAGAATATAAGAACCCATTTCCTACTTGAGCTTGACTTTATGTTCTTATTCTGTGGTTTTGGATTATTTCAGTGTTTCTGTTAATTACATTTTGTTATATGTAAATTCCAATGCTGAGATTAAAATTTTCCAAGCAGTAACCTTGTCCAAGTGAATAGCCTTATGGAAGCAATTATAGTCTGGTTTGCCAATTATTCCATATTGGGCTAATTCATTCCATAGCATATTTCCTGATTTTATCTTCTCGGATATGACCTTGACAGGTTTTTAGAAAACTCAACTCGAAAACTTTTTGTGGAAAACACAACTTTAATCTTAATAAATCTGCCCGTTACTGTTGTGCTTTTACAAGTTATAAATAATACAGATTTGGATTAGGGATGCACCTAATCCAGGATTCAGTTCGGGATTCAGACAGGATTCGGCCTTTTTCAGCAGGATTCAGCCAAATCCTTCTGCCGAACCGAATCCAAATCCTAATTTACATATGCAAATTAGAGACGAGGAGGGAAATCTAGTGACTTTTTGTCACAAAACAAGAAAGTAAAAACATTTTCCCCTTCCCACCCCTAATTTGCATATGCAAATTAGGTGTTGGTTCGATATTTGGCAGAATCCAAAATAGTGGATTCTGTGCATCCCTAATTTGGATACACAGATTTCAGAATTATATTGCATTCCAAAAATTCAATTAAATGAATTGCAGTCAAGCATTTATATTTTTGTATTTCAAAATTGATATTTCAAGAGATTTTTTTTAATAAAAATAATATTTTAATAAATTATTTTGCTGGAAAGTGTGTGGGAGTGGCCTGAAGATCAGAGTATGGCTGGTTGAAAGGATAAATGAGTTTGACATGCAGGTTACTATTGAGACAGGGACAGGGACAGCTCAGTTTCAGATTTAATAATATCTAGGGATGCACTGAATCCAGTATTTTGGATTCAACCAAACCCCTGAATCCTTTGAGAAAGATTCGGCTGAATACCGAATCTGAATCCTAATTTGCATATGCAAATTAGGGGCGGTAAGGGAAAAAATGGGGAGGGAAAAAGTCACGAGATTTCCCTCCCCACCCCTAATTTGCATATGCAAATTCGGTTCGGCTAGGCAGAAGGATTCGGCTGAATCCTGCTGAAAAAGGCAGAATCCAGAACCAAATCGTGGATTCGGTGCATCCCTAATAAAATCAGGGACTAAATGTGGCCTTACAATGATGTCCTTGAAATGTTTAAGGGGGCGGTACCAAGCATTTTGTCATTTGCCAGCTGATTTATGAAATTGCTTAGATGGCAAAAAGCCATTGAATCACCCTAAGTGCCATTGCCTAGGATCTAATATCCAGAATGCTTAGCGCCTAGGGGACGTTTTTATTAACAGCTGCTGACTAATACATACCTCCCAACTGTCCCTTTTTCGGAGGGACAGTCCCTCTTTTGACAGCTCAACCCGCAGTCCCTCATTTGTACTGGAAAGTCCCTCTTTTCTCTGCACTGAACAGCCAGAAAAAGAAACAAAGTTTCTCACTTAATTGGCTTTTAGCAGAGAGCCCAGAACAGCCACAGGTGCAGATAAGATACTTTGTAACAATTTTGAGACACAAAAACACAGTTTAGATAAGGAGAAATATTTTCAAACTTTCATAACCTGCCAAATTTTGTAAAACAAACATGTTAATTAGGGGGTGTGGCCACAGAAAGGGGTGTGGTCAAAAAATGCTGCGCTACGTGCGGGAAAAAAATTTTGTCCCTCTTTTTACTTCCAAAATGTTGGGAGGTATGCTAATATAGCAAATTCTTACAGTTTTATGCTGGCAAACTAAGGAGCATCTAACAAATTTAGCTTTAAATCCTAAATTTTAGAAAAACTGTAAATAATAGAAAAATAAAGCACCTTTAATAAATGTATTAATGTTGGTTTCGTAAAGGCAAACTTCTCCATATTATATGCAGTACAACAGGTTTAACAAGGTTCATCCAGTACTATTGAATAAATGCATTTTAAACACTAGAGGGCACCAACAGCACAGTGTTTTTCCCCAGCGTTTTTTTTACATTAGCTATTCTGTTGTAAATTATTAAAAGCTTATTAACCCCTCCTAATATTTAATCCCCAATCAGACCTCTGCAAACTTTAGTCTCCTTCTACTTTTCCTAAGCCTTTATTTAGTCTTTCACTTTCTTCTTTTCTTTTAAGTAAATTACACTTTTCTTCTTTTACTGACTTTAAAACCCAATGACATATATTCTGCTTTTATGTTATGTTACCAGCCTTCCTATTTCTGCGTTTCTTTTTACTTATTAATAACATGTATATGAATATATATATATATATATACACATGTCAGTCTTCTGATTGTCTGTTATCTCTATTCTGTATGTTATTCAGACTCAGAATGGACTCTACTGCAATGCATGGCTGCTCCACTTCTTCAAAGCAGGTTACTTATATCAATAGTATTAGAACTTGATAAACTTTCCTCTAACCGGGTTGCAGGGAAAAAGCCAAAAAAGGGACAATGTCCAACTACAGATACAGTTTATCATTTCTATGTATTCAAAAGCCTTGCGGGGTGTGGGACAATGTAAAATGCAGTCTCCATAAAAATACAATTTTTATTTCTGATGGATCAAGAACATCAAACTTAACTGTGGGACTGGAGTGCCCATTGCAATGATCCGTCTACTGGCTTTCAATTTTTAACGTTTTTTAATTATTTGCCTTCTTCTGACTCTTTTCAGCTTTCAAATGAGGGTTACTGACCCCATCTACATACAAATGTAAGTCTATAACGTTATTGTTATTGCTACTCTTTATTATTGATCTTTCTGTTCAGGCCTCACCTATAAATATTCCAGCCTCTTATTCAATTTAGTGCATGGTTGCTAGGGGAATTTGGACCCAAGCAACCAGATTGGTGAAATTGCAAACTGAAGAGCTGCTGAATAAAAAGTTAAATAATTCAAAAACCACAAATAATAAAAAAAGAAAAACCAATTACAAATTGTTTCAGCATATCACACTCTACATCATACTAAAAGTTTATTTAAAGGTGAACAATTTAAAGGGCACCTGTTGGGTAAAAATGTTATCCCGAACCAAAGGTGCAGGCTAATTGAGCCCGCATTCCGGTTGGGGATAACAGTAGTTTTTGGGTTTTTTTTAAAATGCCCAGCCAGCGCTATGCTACCCACACCGGGAGGGAGCTCTCAGTGCTAGCAGCCATGTCCAGTCACTCTCATGCGCATAACGTGTATGTGACGTCACATGCATGTGCATAATGAGCAATTCGTGGCAGCTTTTCATTATGCGCATGCGAGTGACCGGACATGGCTGCTCGCACCGGGAGCACCGGGTAGCATAGTGCTGGCGGGGCATTTTTTTTTAAGAAAAAAAAAACTACTGTTATCCCCAACCGGAATGCGGGCTCTATTACCCCGCACCTTTGGTTCGGGATACAATTTTTACCCAACAGGTGCCCTTTATAGCTTTAAATATCCTTTAAACTTTGCTGTACTGTATCGTGGTGATATTACAGTCAGCCAAGTGAATGAGCTGTGCTGACAGTTAGTGAGATGTAGGCGACAAAGGAGTGTCAGAGACATGCAGAGAGCTGAAGAATTGATGTCAATATTACTAAAATATATCAATATTTTTTACAATTGTATGCCCAGAATATTCCTGGAACCACATGTTACAGCACATCATTTTGGCAATCAACCTTCCTTCAGAGACAGGCTGCAGAGTCGTTATTTTCCTACTGGAAAACATTACAAAAAAAAATCTACCATTTTCATTGTCGCTCCATAAAGAGAATTCATGCAATCTCATTATAAAACATATTGCCAGGTTTCTATCTATACATGAACTTTAAAATTATATTTAGCTGTTCTCGGTGAAGAAAACGGCAAGAACCATGAACAACGGATGGAAGTGAGAAATGACTAATTCACATTTCCATTTCACTAGCACAAATAGAATTTTAGCAGCTCCAGTTGGGGGCCTGCTGGCTTCCTCAACGTGCGAAATGCGTGAAGTATTTCCAGTCCAGTATAAGATGAGAGGCATTCCCAAGAGCAGGCTGTCACTCTCAAACCATCGCTTCTCCTATTCTCTCAATTGTTCTTTTTTTTTGTTTTAAATCTTTATTTTTGTTTTAGATTTGCCCATGTAACAATAAAAAGCTTCAAATACATTTAATTTTTCAAAAATGTTACATTCGCATAATTTTGACACAGATTTATCCAGTATGTAGCATGAATGCAGGTATAAAGGATCTGTGGCTATGCAATTCACTAAGGGGGTTATTTATCAAAGTCAGAATTTATCTCAATATTTTGTGCTACAAATTCCGATTAAATCCGCTTGGGTTTTTTACGCTAATTTATTATTAAATTTTCCCGAAAATTTGTTTTGCAATAAAAATATCTGGATTTTCTGGATTTTTTCATCTGATTTTCAAAATTTTTCCGGAATTTTCACCCGAAAACTTCAAGGTATTGCACGAAATCCAGCGCTCATCAAAAAATCATTGGGACTTCTGCTATTGACTTATATGCAACCTTGACAGGTCTGAGATGCCGGATTTTATGATTCTGACTTTTCCATCCTCAGGGTTTAATAAATTCCAAAAAATTCGTGATTTTTTTAAAAGTCCAATTTTATAAAAAAAACATGAATTTTTAGTGATTTTTGCATTCGGAGTTTATTAAATAACCCCCTAAATGTTTATTCAGGGCTATGATATTTTACACGTACTTCCATCCTTGATTCTACCTTTTTCCAAACTGGAACATATAACAAATACCTATATATCACTGAAATTCCATCAATGGTTACTTATTTGTCCACTTTTATATATCGGAAGAACCATGTCCATATTTCAGCATATTGCACATATTTATTATTGACTAAGAGTATAAGGGACTTAGCCGCCAGGAACATTCGTAACAAAATATCTTTCTTAGGGGCAGATTTACTAAAGGGCGAATTATCGCCAGCAACTGCTTCACACCCATCGCAACACTTTACCAGGCGCAAATGCGCTCAGGCTACGCCAATTCACAAAAATGCGGAGTTTTGCCTTGGGCGCCGAACGCTGGTGACTTTTCGCTATCGTTACTTCGGCAATGTGAGCATTTGATAGTGAAGATGCGCTAGAGTTCATTTCTGGCTAGAGAAACTTTGCTAGAGATCTTGCTTTCCGGTCAATTTGCATAGGGCGGGAAATTTAAAGTTGTATGGACGTCTTTATGTTAACTACAAATTATACTTTTTATGTACACATGTGCCCACTGTAAAATTAATGTTCCATATGTTTGCAAATGTATGAGGAAAACCGGTTACCCAAAAAAAGTTTAAGTTAGTTATTTTGCAGGCTGAAAAAAGTTAAAGACGCCAGCGTTTTTTGGACTTTCATGCATTTTCGGCTTACAAAACATTATGTAAGTGACAGAAGATTGAGAAATATCTAGCTACTTTAATGCACTTCGCCTGGTCTCAGGTGGCGAAAGCAACTATGGCAAAAGAGGTAACGTTCAGTAAAATCCGCATCTTAGTGAATTTGCGGAGTGACGTCCGTTTGCCAGATCGAAAAGTTGCCTGGCTATAGAGTGTGACTGAGCGCTAGTGTCTATCTCTTTCGCTAGAGAATTGGCGCCTGCGCCCATTAGTAAATCGTTGATGTCCCTGCGGGCGGCAACGCTAGCGAATTGTCGCTAGCATTAGCCACTTTGCCTTTAGTAAACCTGCCCCCAAGTTCCTTCAATTCTTTCTAAACCATGAAACAATAAGATGCATGCTGGATTTAATGGTATAAGTGAAACTCCTATAACTACCTCACAAATAGTTAGAACAGAATTCCAAAAAATTGTTAACACTGAACTTCTCGCACCTCCAGCAACTATCGTTCGTACTTAAACCCATTTGTTTCATTACCAGTGGCGTCCGAAACCACTTAGATATTAACTTATAGGGATACCCCCGATATTTATTACTCACTGTGCAGCTAATACTAATTTTGAATAAACTCCCCCATTCATTATCCAATAAAGAAAAATCAAGATCCTGTTCCCACTTCTTTGTGAAATTAGGGAGCTCAGTATATTTTCCCCTTTGAAGTAATTTATAAAAATTAGATGTAGTGTATAGTTATCTGAACCACATATTTTCTCAAATTCAATAAGGTCTCTCATTACATTGCTTTCTTTTTGTAAAACTTTTAAAAAGTCCTATATCTGAAGGGCCCGCCAGTGGTCTCTCCTTTTCCACAGCTCATTATTTTTAAGGATAGGATCGCTGGCTGTCGGTAAATATGATAAAGCTGTAGATATGACTCGAGTATAAGCCGAGGTAGACTTTTTCAGCACATTTTTGGTGCTGAAAAACTGGACTTATACTGGAGTATATACGGTAAGTGGAAGATTATTCTGTTTAATCCAGACTAATGAATATATCATTCCATTTACCCAATCATTTTCTATAAACCGGCAATGTTCTTCTGACTCTATTAGTATATTCGACAATTCTAGCTAGAACACAGGATTGGCAATATAACTCCAAATTTGGTAAATTCAGGCTAGAGTTCTGCAGCGGGTCGAGTACCCGTGGGTTACCCGCAAAAACCTGTGGTACCCTGCGGGTTGCGGGTAGAAGTTCCGGTTGCCGGTTTTGCGGGCCGTGGGTCTTCTCAATAGCGATTTTTATTCCTTTTTTCTGGTCATGTCTACATCTAATGACATCACTTCCGGTTTACAATGACAGCACTTCCTATTTTACTCCTTTTTTTCTGATCATGTCTACTTCCGATGATGTCACTTCTGTTTGTCTGTTTGCTCTTTTGAAAAATGGATTTCAGTACAGAAGTCTGTTGGAGAAGCTCTATTAACTGATTTGTTTTGAAAAAACATGTTTTTCCATGACAGTATCCCTTTAAGTCTACTAGAAAATGATTTAAACACCAAATAAATCCAAAAGGCCAATTTTGCCTCCAATAGGGATTAATTATATCTTAGTTTGGATCAAGTACAAAGTAATTAAGGAAATCATTTTTAAAAAGTTGGATTACTTGGATAAAAATGGTGTCTATGGGAGATGGCCTTCCTGTAATATGGAGCTTTCTGGACAAAGGGTTTGCAGATAAAGGATCTTATACCTTTACACGGTTGGGTTGGCTGCCATTGCTGCATTAGTTACAATTTTCAAAAAGTAATGTCAGTTTTACTTTAAACTTTAGAAAATGCTCCATCTTCTGAAGCTGTCTGGATAAAAGTTCACGTTTCCAGACAAGCCTTAATACCGGGCAGTATTAGATACGACTGATTACATCAGGTTAATAGGCTTTTTGTTTCAGTTCATAACGAAAGAATTTCTTATCTTGTTACCTGACCAAAAATGATTGGAATTCAATTAACAAAAATGCATTTACCAGTAAGTGAGAATTCTTCCAGATAATTTGAGACTTCAGAGAGAAAATAAACCTTTAATAATAGCAGCCATGTTTCTCTGATATTTGAAAAGATTTGTTTTAGACAAGATGTAAGCAGAGGAAAGCAAAGCAGGTAAGGAATAGCATACACAATCAAGTAACTGTAATTTAACTTTTATTTTAAGGGGTGGTTTAACTTTAAGTCAACTTTTAGGGGGGTTATTTCTAAACTCCGAATGAAAAAATCACGAAAAATGTGTGATTCTGTTTATAAAATCAGACTTTTAAAAAAAATCACGAATTATTCGAATTTTATTAAACCCCGAGGATGGAAAAGTCAGAATCTGAAAATCTGGCATCTCAGACCTGTTGAGGTTGCATATAAGTCAATGATTTTTTGATGTGCGCTGGGTTTTTGGCAATACCTCTGAGTTTTCAGGCAAAATTCTGAAAAATCTGAAAAAAATCGTGAAAATTGGATGAAAAATCCAAAAAAAATGTGAAAATCGTGAAAATCGGATTTAGTTTTTATCGGAATTTTTCCACAAACAAAATTTTCAGGAAAGTGTATTAATAAATATGCCCAAAAAACCCGTGCGGATTTGGTCAGAGTATTTTTCAGAAAATATTGAGATAAATTCGGACTTTTTTTTTTTTTCCCAGCTTTCAAATGGGGGGGGGGTCACTCATCCCATCTGAAAACAAATGCACTATAAGGCTAAAAATGTATTGTTATTGTTACTTTTTATTACTCATCTTTCTATTCAGGCCTCTCCTATTTATATTTAAGTATCTTATTCATATCAATGCATGGTTGCCTGGGTAATTAGGACCCTAGCAAGCAAATTGCTAAAATTGCAAACTGGAGAGCTGAATAAAAAGCTAAGTAACTCAAAAACCACAAATAATAAAAAATGAAAACCTGTTGCAAATTGTCTCAGAATATCACTCTCTAAATCATACTAAAAGTTAACTCAAAGGTGAACAACCCCTTTAATGTGAATTCCAGGGCAATTTGTATTTGCTCCCAAGGCACCCTGCCATCTCTTTCCTCTCCCTGTCTCCTCCCCCACTAGATAGTTGGTTGCATCACTGCCACCCATTGGCAAATGCATAATAATCTGTACCAGCTGTGCCAAACTTTTTTTTTTGTAATTCAGGTAGTTTATTGGGTATAAACAGACACAGTACAATTCATAGTGGGGCTCATTTATAATAATTGAATTATATAATTAAAATTGATTTTATTTTTTCATCCAGCTGCAGGTTGAACAATGAAAGCAATCATCTGATTGGTCGCTGTGGGTTATAGCCCAGGTGGAAATTACATATCAATAGATATTTCCAAAAATTTCGGATAGATGTTGGAGATGCAACCAAGATATAGGCAAACATGCACATATTTGGTACAAATGCGATGTCCTGAAGGAATATTGGGGTAAAATATTTAGAACCATAGCAGAAAGAAATATATTACACAATACTAGTAAATTATATTGGAAATATGGGAACCTTGGCTTTCTTTTCTTAAAAAATAGAACTATATGTCAATACTGTATGACACTGCATTAAGAAAATGACATCCGAGGATTTAGTTTAGAGGGAACAATAAAAGAGAAAGTTGAAAATGGACAGAAAAAGTTTTCTTTATGTATAATGGTAGAATTATATATGAGTAAAAAACTTAAAATATTATAGACTAGGGATGCACCGAAGCCAGGATTCTGCCTTTTTCAGCAGGATTTGTCCGAACCTTCTGCCTGGCCGAACCAAATCCGAATCCTAATTTGCATATGCAAATTAGGGACGGGGAGAGAAATCATATGTGTCAGTCACCCCCATTTAAAAGCTGGAGTCAAAAGAAGAAGGCAAATGATTAAAAAACTATAAACAAATAAATAATGAAGAGCAAATGAAAAGTTGGTTAGACTTGGCCACCCTTTAATGCCCTGCAAGTAAGTGTCTCCTCCTCCTTTCCCAAATTGAAGAAACAATATCACAGTAAAACACACATAATGCTAAAGTTCTAATATTCATTTTAATGTGAGGGAGAACGAAAAAATAGAGAGAGAGAGCAGTAATTCACTTTCAGGCGGTATATTCAGTCATATAATGTAGCTAAAAGTTTCTCTCCCATGTGTCCCAAATATTCGTCCAGTCCAGTTAGAACAATATTGCGCGCTCAGATTACAGACACAAAGCAATCTACCCAGCAAGAAACGCATGACAACCACGCCAACCACAGCATGGCGGCAAATTTAATAAACAGGAACTAGAGCAGCAGGCGCCCGCTGAAGTTAACCGGCCAATCAGAGCGGCTTTTGTGCTGAGTTTCAAAAGGACCCGGCAATGGCCACCTCCAGGTAAACAAGCGCGCGCGGTGAAACGCCAGTCGAAGTGATAGTGACACCAAACTCGATCGACAGCTGCGCTCGAATTATAAGCGATAGTGTCATTGCTACTGGGCTACAGCATAATGGAGACCACAGGAATAGATGCAAAGTTACAGGCTGGGATTACTCTAATAAAAGGCGCAGTATTGCAACAAGTGTACTTACCTATAGCAACCAATCAGCTTTTACCAGTCTTGTTGGTTGCTATGGGTTACTGGACGCTTGTCTTTTGCATCCAGTAAAAGACAAAAAAACGATTTTTGCTGTTTGTAATGAAATGTTTCAAAGATAAGATTCAACAGCGAAGGTCTTATGACCCCCTGTACAAATATCATTTCTTCCTTATTTTTTGTGTAACCACTTGACGTTTCTGTTAATAATAAATCCCAGACCTGTGCTTCACATGGGAGTGCCATTAGCTACAATATGACTCTGTGGTTATGGCTGTACCAATGTGATTTCCTTTGCACTCACTGTCTTCACATGTAGGGGCAGATTTATCAAGGGTCAAAGTGAATTCAAGGGAATTTTCGAAGTTAAAAAATTTAAGATTCAAATAATTTTTTGGATACTTCAACCATTGAATAGGATACTACGACTTCGAATTCAATTTGAAGTAAAATAGTTTGAATATTCGACCATTTTATAATCTAAGTACTGTCTCTTTAAAAAACTTCGACTTCAATACTTCGCCAACTTAAACCTGCCGAAGTTAGCCTATGGGGGCCTTCTACAGCATTTTTCGAAGTTTTTTGCAGTCGAAGTAAAATCGTTCGATCGTATGATAAAATCGTTCGATTCGAAGGATTTAATCGTTCGATCGAACGATTTTACTTCAACCGCAGAATACCCAAATTCGATGAAAAAAGTTCGAATTCGAAGTATTTCAATTCGATGGTCGAGTTTCGACCCTTGATAAATCTGCCCCGTAGCGTAAATATAGAATATTGCAAGGTATGAATATCAGTCTGACGCTTCATATTATAAGAAAAGAAAAGTGCACTGGCAATGTGGTATATTTTACAGGAAGAGTCATTTGGAACAACAGCCTAGGGAAGATACAGAAAGGAAAACGGAGACAGACGCTACATTACAACTACAGGTAAATAATATATGCCCGTGTTTATAAATGTAAAATATTTTATACATATTCGGTGGCTGCAGTTTTACCTATTGAACTTCTTGCCAGAGCTGTGGGAAAGGTCGTTGCTCCAGGCTTGGGCTTATATTGTCCGCCTTTTATCTGTACCTGAAGCTGCGTCTAATAGAACTGCTGTCTGACACCATCTTTGTGCCCTTACATGTAACTGTCGTGCTTAGCACACGTGCTTGTCTGCTGAATACAGAATTTCACCTGTTGCAGCATAAGAACTAATGTACTCCCCTGATATCTACGGGGCATATTTATCAAGGGTCGAATTGAAAAAAACTTCGAAATTCGAATTCAAAAAGACCAACCGAAATTAAGGGGCAGATTTATCAAAGGTCGAGGTGAAATTTCGAATTGAAAAACTTCGAATTTCGAGCTATTTTTTGTGTACTTTAACTAGGGAATAGTCCAACTTCGATTTGAATTTGAAAAAGGTCAAATTTTTTTTGAAGTACTTTCTCGATTGGTCGTTTTGAATTCGAAGTTCGAAGTTTTTTTAACTTTGACCTTTGATAAATATGCCGGGTTTTTTTTTTTTGATCAAATAGGCCCGAATTCAAATCGTATGAATCGAAGAAATATCGAATTCGATTCGAAGTTTTGCCCCAAAAAAAACTTTGATTTTTCAAAGTCCACCAATTGACTCCAAATAAGTTCTAGGAGGTCCCCCATAGGCTAAAACAGCAATTCGGCAGGTTGTTTTTTTTTCAATTCGAATCGAATTTGGACTATTCCCTAGTCGAAGTACACAAAAAATAGCTTGAAATTCTAATTTTTTTGGAAAAATGCTGGAAGCAGCTTCCATCAAAATACATGTAAAAAGCAGTCAGTCTCTAATATAATGGGGTGCGTCCTGAGGATTTTTATGGTCCACAGCATTCCCAAACTCATACGCCTTTATAAGACATGACCGTTTTTATATACAGGTATGGGACTTATTATCCAGAATGCTTGGGACTAGGGGTTTTCCGGATAACAGATCTTTTTGTAATTTGATTCTTCATACCTTAAGTCTACTAGAAAATCATGGAAACATTAAATAAACCCAATAGGCTGGTTTTGCTCCCAATAAGGATTCATTATATCTTAGTTTTAATCAAGTACAAGATACTGTTTTATTATTACAGAGAAAAAGGAAATCACTTATAAAAATTTGGATTATTTGTATAAAATGGAGTCTATGAGAGAAGGTCATTCCGTAATTCAGAGCTTTCTGGATAACTGGTTTCCGAATAACAAATCCAATACCTGTACAGTAATCTGTCTCATGAGCATTGGTAAATTATATTTTACCAAATAGAACCACGTTGTAAACAAAACTGCAAGAAACCGCTTTCATTTTTTTTAGGACAAGTCCTAACCGCAGAATTCAACAAGTTTTTTTTTTTTTCACCATAAACTCCATTCATCATTTTTAGTTGTCCGTTTTAAAATAAACGATTGATTTCTGGCCATATATTTTTGTTTTCACATGAATTCCATATTATCATATAACAGCAGGAGCTGGAGACTCTTCAGCAAGTTCATTCATCTATCAAAGCATTACACCATATGACAGTTACATTACATACGGTAAGTTCAAGTCTAGCAAGCCTGCTAGTATTCAGGCACATATAAGCAGGAGTGTTTTATCACAGTCTGTGCGTATGTGTGGGTGATTAAGTCCATAGAGTACAGCAGGTTTTTTAATAGCTTAATATGGTTTCATATACCTTACTGGAGTGAAGGAACAGACAATAATGACTTTGTTTGTACAGGTATGGGACCTGTTATCCAGAATGCTCAGGGCCTGGGGTTTTCCGGATAATGGATCTTTCAATAATTTGAATCCTTATACCTTAAGTCTACTAGAAAATCATGTAAACATTAAATCAACCCAGTGGGCTGGTTTTGCTTCCAATAAGGATTAATTATATCTTAGTTTGGATCAAGTACAAGGTAGTTTTATTATTAAATGTTTCAAGACAAAGCACACAGAAGCACTTCAGTTATATTGAAAACACGGTTGTTCTTGAATCTGTTCTTTAATAAGCCATAATAATGTTGCAGACCCCCCCCCCCATGTTCTTGCATTTTATTATATAACTTAATATTACTCTTTTTTTTATCTTTGCAGACTCTGCAGTCTGTGGTCAGAAACAGCAATGAGCTTACAGGTTGGTATTCTGGGAAAACAGCCATCCTAAAGGAGAAGAAAAGTCATTTTAACTTGGGGTGCCAAAAGTTCAAATAAACACCATTCATCCCATGAACTGTAGAAGTTTACAAGCAACAGGGAATGTGTTAATGTGTTGTTGCATTTCCTACACTATTAAAGGAGAAGGAAAGTATTTTTTGCTTGAGGGTGCCAAAAGTTAGGCACCCTCAAGTGATTGTTTACTTACTTGACACCCCGGGCCGGTGCTCCTATGAGCAGAAAACTGCCCGGGCCGGGGCTCTGCCAGCAAGCACCACACCACATCGACCGTCTTCACTCCTTTGTTCATCATATTTCCCAGGGCAAACACATGCGCAGTAAAATGAAATTTTCAGCTTTTCACTCAACTGCGTGTGCACAGCCGCAACAAGAAAGAAGAAGCAGGAAGAGGATCACTCCATGGTGCTCGCTGGATTAACCTCGGGTTGATCCAGTTTTCTGCTGATAGGAGCACCGGGCCCAGGGTGTCAGGTAAGTAAATACAATCACTTGGGTGTGCCTAACTTTTGGCACCCACAAGCAAAAACATACGTTCCTTCTCCTTTAATAAAGTGCAGGAAATGCAACAACACATTAATGCATTCCCAGTCCCTGGAGCTTGTAAACTTTTACAGTTTGTTGGAGGAATGGTATAGTTATTGACAGGCATCATTGCTAAGTTCAGCCATTTTTCCACTTTTGGAGAAAGCACCATGAGCTTTACTTTTGGGTTTTACTGCCTGGCTTCCACACAAGAGAGTGTACTTCTGCTGAGCTGTGACTGTCAGAAGTTGTCATCCCCTAAGGGTCAGGGCACATAGGCAGATTCAGGTAGATTAGTCGTTTGGTGACAAATCTCCTCTTCTTTGGGGCGACTAATCTCCCCGAACTGCCTCCCCTGCCTTCCCGCTGGCCAAAATGTAAATCGCCAGTGGGGAGGCAGTTTGGGGAGATTAGTTGCCCCGAAGAAGAGGAGATTTGTCGCTGGCCGACTATTCTCCCTGAATCTGCCTGTGTGCCATGACCCTAAAATTGTCTTGTTGAAACTCTGTTGATCCCCAAAAAGATAAATCAGACTGATGTTTATATGGTACAAGTATTACCCATTCTCCCTACACTGTGAGGTTCCATTATGTGCACGACACAGGGCAGTCACCCCATGCACTGATGCATCAACCCCCAGAATTAAACTGTTCTGACGACCAGATCAAGAACAACAGATGTGACAATCTATGGAAGCCATAGGGTTCAGCTTTTTATTTTTCTGAACTCCTTATTTGCTACTAACGACGACATTTGTATTTCTAGATCTGAATGAAGGATGGAAAATCTTCTTTGGACAAAGTTCAGCCTGAGCCAAAAATATCTTTTCTGAGTTCCCCAAAGTCACCAACATTAGCAGCCATAGTAACAAATAAGTAATGGCATGAAGGTCCATGCTGTGGCAAATAAAATTGGGGCAGCACCCTCCCTTGTTTTTGTGATTAATCCCTGAAGCAGATTTATAGAAAAGAACATTTTGAACATGGCATACTAAGAAAACATAGAATATAAACCCTGCTGCACTTTCTCTCGAGATTTGTATCACATGAAACTTTGTTAGTGCCAATAAAATGTATTGATTGTGTGCGACAGACCAACTTATTTTAATTTGTTCTTACCCTTCATTCTCTCCTGTGTCAGTGTTCGAAGACGTATTGCATGAACTCATTTTCAGTATAACTAAGACAGGGACTGTCGGCTGAGCTATAACATCGCTTGAGTGATTCATGGATGAACAGTGAATAATTGGACATTGCTGATTGCATAACTTCCCTCAGTCTAAGATGAATTCACCTCCTTTAGCAGCTGGCATTAAGCAACAGGTAGGAATATCATACTGAGATCACACAGATGGCAGGAATAGAACCGGCAGTTGGTTGCTCATTGGCCTAGAAAGCTACAGGACACCGGTATGGTGACTGAAGTATATGTACTGTTATCCGTGCAAAGGAAATACAGTTATTTATTTCTCATGATTGCTAAAGGAGGTTGAGATGCTTTTTTGGGATTCAAGGTCAGTGGTACCTGGAGTGGACCTGCAGGGTTTTCATGCATCTTATTATTATTATTATTATTATTATTAACATGTATTTACTGTATATAGTGCCAACATATTTCATAGCACTGTAAAGTAAATGTGTTTATACAACTAAATCACATGAGTTACATAGATCACAATCAATACCGGTACAAAAAGTGAGGAAGGCCCTGTGCAGAAAGAGCTTACAATCTAAAGGGAAGATATGGGAGTGGGCAAGATCAGAATTAAGTGAGTGAGAGATGTGGTACTGTATGTGGTATTGCATTTGGTAGTTAAGAGTGAGGGTAGGCTTCTCTAAAGAATTGAGTTTTAAGAGATTTCTTGAAAGCAGAAAGGTTGGGAGAAAGTCGGACAGACCGTGGGAGAGAATTCCAGAGGAGGGGTGCAGCCCTTGCAAAGTCTTGAATACGAGCATGTGAGGAGGTAATGAGAGATAAGTTGAGTAGCAGGTCAGTAGAGGAGTGTAGTAAGCGGTTTGGTGAGTATATAGAGATGAGTTCAGAGATATAGGGTTGAGCAGAGTTATGAAATGCTTTGAATGTCAGGGTCATTCATTTGAATTTAATTCTGAAGAGTAGTGGAAGCCAGTGCAGGGATTGACAGAATGGCGTGGCAGAGGAGGAGTGGTTGAGGTGTGTAAGCATTGCGGCAGTGATCATTATGAACTGGAGAGGTAACCGTTTCTGGTGGGGAAGGCTAATTAAAAGAGAGTTACAGTAGCAGTAACAGGTTCAGAGATGATAGACAAGTATTGGGATGCAGCTTGGGGTCGGGTCGTATCAGAAGGGCTAGAGCCCGATCCTCACCCTTTGACTATTGGTTCATGCAAAGGGTTGGTCGTTACTTACTCCACGAATAACTCTTTATTTCCCCCACCCATGTTTGATGTCAATAAGTGGTGTCCCTGCAGCCCATTTAGTTTATTAAAAATAAGCTCATGTTTAACCTTGGGCTTGTAAGATTATTCAACTGCATACAATTTTGTTTGTAATAAGCCGCACTAACTGTATACAATAGAACTGTTATTACCTTGACTAGTCATACCTTTCATTGTGGCCAGGTGATTCTCTGAATATAGTGTCAGTGTGTAGGCTTATACTGCCCAGCATGAGGCCCTCCAGATGTGCTTAATCCCATCTGCTTGCTTTATCCATATCCAATATTACTGCATATAATAAGATAATCCCAGAGTATCCCGTGTAGAAAGAGGCGACCCATAACTCAAAATAGTGAAAATAAAGCATTCACCTAAGGCACTGATAGAAGAGTTCTCCGTGTCCCCAGTGACTGCATTTATTTATTATTATCACGTCTGGTACATCACGTTCGGATTTTCTCCTAGAACCGCTGGGAGGGCCCATACTCCTTTAATGCTGCAGAGCAGTTTTCTTTTTAGGGTCACAGACTTCGAGCTGATTAGCTGCACTATTGTTTCTTTTGAAAGGGATCCAAGAATTCAGCTTGATCTTCAGCCAGCTATTCTGAATCAACAGAAGGGCAGTAGAACCTCTAATCATTAAACAGGATGATAACTCAGTCGGCAACATCTTGCAGTCCAGACTTCTTTAATGCGATAATTGTACTGTATTTATCCAATGTCCCTGGAACTCCCAAAGTTACCGGTATTTAAAGATCATGGGTGTTTCTTAACTGAAATATTGCAATTAATGAAAATCAATCTTTATCAAAATGCTCTCCATACCCTTAAGTACTCATGACCCATCCCTTAAAGCAACACTAACCCCTTTTATTATTTCCTTTGTACATACTTTGTGATGAAGTGCCAAAGAGAGGCACGAAACGCGTCGGGTGACTAGACACATCATGGTTTAGTTAAAGAGCTCCAGGAGGATGCCTGTTTGTGTTTTTAAAGATGCGCTTGGAAATAAAGATTTTTTTTATCTTAAAACTACCCGTAGTTATTACGGCTCCTGTCTATCTGCTATTACTTTGGACGTTGTCATTGTGCCTGGAGCGGAGTCCGGCTAACGGAGGGCTACCACGAGGGTAGACGCGGACCGTTTGCATTGTTCTGGATGAGCTGTGGACCAGCCCCCCTACCCTTCCGTCCCCTACTGCCCCTTGTGACACAAACCTGTCTCCCTCATTAGCCTCCGCTGCCCCTTCTCCACCCCCACTACGTTGGCCCCTGCTAGTAGTTGCTCTGTGAGCCTCCTTTCCTCCCCCACATTTGCCACCCCCTTAGTGCTGCAAGTTGCCCCCTTAGAGTCTGCAGCTAGGGTTGCCACCCGACCTAGCCGGTAAAACACCTGCCGGGGCCAGTGTTACAATTTTACCAGCAATGTAGTTGCCGGTAAATTTGTAATACACCTAACAAAAGCCATGGCCTGCCCCCAGTCTGGTCTAAACTCCCCTTTTTGCCGGCTTCTGGCCAATTGCGCACCGTGGCGCCGCCCCTTTGACATCATGAACCGCCCTCTTTGATGTCACGGCCCGCCCTTTTGTTCCCGCCCCGTCCACCGGCCGGTGGAAATTTAATTAAAAGGTGGCAACCCTATCTGCAGTTCAGATTCCAAGATGCCCCTCCTCCACCAAAAAAAAGCACATGATTTTTTTCTAGGCAAAATCTGCTGTATTTTCGTAGTGGCAATCAGATTACAGTTGCTTGTCTCCAGTGGGACAAATGGGTTTGGGCACTTTTCCACCAGCTATGCCTTTAGCCTTAAAGGAGTACATAATCCCCTGTAGTATCGTTTATATAAATAAGCTGCTGTGTAACCATGGGGGCAGCCATTCAAGTTTGAAAAAAAGAAAAGGCACAGGTTAACTACTGGAAAACCTAAAACAACTTATATATTAATAGAAACTGACATATAGTTGTAGATTAGCTGTTAATAGCTGTTAAATGCAATCCAAAATTGTATTCTTAGAAACAGAAGTACTTCTGCCACTTCCTTCTTCATAGAAGCTCTTAAATCTGATTTGATTATTTTCAGTGCTTGTATTTAAATTTATTAGGAGTCAGTCAGTGCATCTTTGTTGATTCCGACTCCAGATACCTAAAATTGCTTCCGACCACAGCTCTGCTTCTCGTGTGTGGGCTCCCTGCATTCACTGATGACCAGTAGCAAGTGCATTGGAAACCAGGACCTGAGGAGCTTCCAGTGTGCATTCTGTCTCTTGGTGAGCAACACTGGGTGGGTCAGTACTTTTACTATATGCAAAGCCCCCCCCCCCTTTGTTTCACTACCCACTTTTGTGTTTTGCACTTTTATTTTCTTTCCCTTTAGTTCTTCCATTCCCAGCAACCTTCTATATTCTGTTAACCAATATTCTTTCGTTCCCTTTAATTTCCACCCTCCCCTCTTCTTTTTTCCATTCCCATCTGTTTTGTTCTGTATTTTTCTTATCCTCTTTTCCCTTTCTCATACTTTTTGTGTTCTCCCTTCTTCTGCTCTTCCATTGACTTTTAGGGGCCGATTCACTAAATTCGAGTGAAGGATTCGAAGTAAAAAAACTTCGAATTTCGAAGTGTTTTTTGGGCTACTTCAACCATAGAATGGGCTACTTCGACCTTCGACTACAACTTCGAATCGAAGGATTCGAACGAAAAATCATTCGACCATTCGATAGTCGAAGTACTGTCTCTTTAAAAAAAACTTCGACCCCCTAGTTCGGCAGCTAAAAGCTACCGAAGTCAATGTTAGCCTATGGGGAAGGTCCCCATAGGCTTGCCTAAGTTTTTTTGATCGAAGGATATTCCTTCGATCGTTGGATTAAAATCCTTCGAATCGTTCGATCGAAGGAATAATCGTTCGATCGAAGGAATAATCCTTCTGCGCTAAATCCTTCAACTTCGATATTCGAAGTCGAAGGATTTCAATTCCTAGTCGAATATCGAGGGTTAATTAACCCTCGATATTCAACCCTTGATACATCTGCCCCTTAATGTGTATACAGAATAATTTAACAGATGTCTCCATAAATCCCTGAAATGCAAAAAAAAGGTCCAGGGGTTTAATTTCAGGCCTAGGAGGATAAATGAATATGATGGTGGATATTTTTTAAAGCCCCTAGAACCGTAGCCAGGATTCAGAACCCTTTTTGTTCTTTGAGCCATAATTCGTAAAAAATTGAATATAACTTTTCTAATATGTGAATTATTATCCAAATCAACCCCAAAATAAAAATGTGCCTGATAAAAGGAAACGTAATTCTAAGCAACTTTCCAATATACATTTATTAAACATTTCAGTGCTTTTAAAGTAATTTGTAAAAACAATTACTATTGAAAGCAGCATTTGCTTAACTCCTGTTGTTATTTTTTAAACAATGTTGCAAAAGTTTTAGTTCCCCAGCAGCAAAGACAGGTCTGTTAATCAGCTGCCTTGTCTTACATTGTATCAACAGTCTGAGTCACGAAGGCAGAGAATAGAAAGGGACAAATACTGCTTTCAATAGCAATATATAAACATAACTTATTAACCATAGAACATTTGTAATGAATGTATATTGCAAAGTTGCTTAGAATTATGTTTTTTATTTATTAAGCAAAAACATTTTTTTGATGTTGACATTCCCTTCAAAACTAATGGGGTGATCTTCTAAATGCATGCTTTATTGTAACTCTACAGTAGCTCAAACATGTCATTCAAATCTTTTCTGAAAATGCTGTAAAGCTTAACACGGGCAAATTATAAATCTGATCGAATGGGTTTTATTTAGAGCTTCATATAAGTGCAGTTCTACTTCTTGGATCGTTTCTCTAAACATAATGTTCCTTGTACTCGAGTCATTTTCTGCAAAACGTGAACTGAGATTTTTATATTCAGAATATTTTATTGCCTTGAAAATCAAATATCTTTGTAATTGTTGAGATGCCGACCCTCAGCCTGCACAATGACACCGTCATTAAGCTCCACACTGGATACTATTGATTCTATTGTTGGAACCCAGTGCCTGGGATTATTCCCTGCCCTCTTGGGAAGACTGTGATTTCTCTTCAAAATTGCTGAGTTATTTCTTCAGTCTGGTGATTTATCTTTTGCAATTAGAGTAAAAAAGTATATTTCCATGAAGTGAAAGCTCAGATAAAAACTGTTGTGTTTCAGTGTACTGAACATGCTTTGCAGGCTTAACACTACATGAGGGGGCACATTTACTATGGGTCGAATATCGAGGGTTAATTAACCCTCGATATTCGACCATCGAAGTTAAATCTTTCGACTTCGAATATCGAAGGATTTACCGCAATTCGTTCGATCGAACGATCGAAGGAATAATTGTTTGACCGAACGATTAAATCCTTCGAAACGAACGATTGAAAAGATTTTAATCCATCGATTGAACGATTTTCCTTCGATCAGAAATTGCTAGGAAAGCCTATGGGGACCTTCCCCATTGGCTAACATTGGTGCTTGGTAGGTTTTAGGTGGCAAAGTAGGTGGTCGAAGTTTTTTTTAAAGAGACAGTACTTCGACTATCGAATAGTCGAACGATATTTAGTTAGAATCGTTCGATTCGTAGTCAAATGTCGAAGTAGCCAATTCGATGGTCGAAGTAGCCAAAAAAATTAAAAGCAATTTTCATTCTAATCCTTCACTCGAGCTAAGTAAATGTTGCCCATAGGTATATTGAAAATGAACACTCTCAAGCTTATATTGTAACTGTAGAATAATTTTGGAATAAATAAAAGGTTTATTTCAAATAATAAAAGGTTTATTTCAGACGTGTAGTCATTATTATACAGGTATAGAACCCATTACCTGTTATCCAGAAAGCTCTGAATTATGGGAAGGCCATTTCCAATAGACTCAATTTTATCTAAATAATTAACAGGGTTATTTATCAAAGGTGGAATTTTAGAGTTACAGTAGAACCCCCATTTTACGTTTTTGAGGGGATCAGAAAAAAATGGTGTAAAATCCAAGAAATGTAAAATCAGGGAAAAGTATTATGCATAATATATAGGTGGGACCACAAAACAACATGTAAAATGAGGGAAAACTTAAAATCAGGGGATGTAAAATTGATGTGTTCATGTTTTTTATACCTCAAATGAACGCACAACTCGAATGGTCTCTAATTTAAGGAAAAACATGAATGAAAAAAACCTTGATTCAGCAAGTTCAGGGTTAATAACTCGAAACTCAAATTGCTCAATTGGTCGAAGTTTCAGGCAGAACCCTCTGAAAAAAACATCATGAAGGCTATAAACATCTTGAAATGGTTCAAGGGATCTCTGCCATTGACTCCTACGTGACCTCGACAGGTTTTAGCTGGACTATTTTTGGATTTGAGCTATTTACAACTTTGGGGTATAATAAATCTCGAAAAATTCAATTTTGTTTTAAATTTGGACCATAGCAACCTGAAATAGGCAAGCAATGTATCAATTTAACTGTGTAGTGTGTATTCCTCCTTAAATTGTGATCTGCCCGAGAGGCGTACAGTTTAATCTCACAGAAAGGTTGCTGAAATTGCAAACCGGAGAGCTGCTGAATAAAAAGCTAAACAATTCAAAAACCACAAATAATAAAAAAAGAAAAACCATTGGAAATTTTCTCACCATACCATTATCTACATCAGGGGTGTCCAACCTTTTGGCTTCCCTGGGCCACATTGGAAAAAGAAAAATTGTCTGGGGCCACACATGAAATACACAAACACTTTTGATTTGTAAAAGTAAAGGAAATACACAGAAAAGAACTAGAATACCAGTTGGCTAACCAGATGGAGCTATACACTGGAATATGGGACACCTGGATATTAGACTTATTATTATATCATTATGACGTTTCCTCAGGTACTGAGCGTTTCAAGCCGCATTCATATCCATCCTGGGTCGCAAGTTGGACACCCCTGATCTACATCATAGGACATGGCTGTTGGACATATAGCCCTGACAGTGTAAAATGTTTTATTAAAATCTCAGTAAGTTACACCCACATATTCTGTAGCGTGAATTTGCATAAAAACATCCCTTTGTGCAGCTTATAGGGCTGGCGTTCTCCTGCTGCTGTAGAGTGTTTGCCAGTGGGGCTGCCTCTTGTTGACGTGACATCCGGAAACCTTTTGTCGACTTTTTAAGGGACCAGTAACATGCATGCGCTAAAGCTTTTATACTCTTTTAGGTATTATATGGCAATGGTCCACAACCAATGGCTCACAAGCAACCCTTTGAATGTTGCTCCCAGTGGCCTCAAAGCAGGTGCCTATTTTTGAATTCCTGGCTTGGAGGTCATTATTTGGTACAGTACCCCCAGAAAATATTTGCATGCTTGTGTTACTCCCCAACTCTTTACATTTGAATGTGGCTCATGGGTAAAAAAAAAGGTTGGGGACCCCCGTTATATGGTTTCATGTTTGGGAGGGATACAAGTGTGAGCTGGCGGAGGACTGTGATTTTATGAAGACCTTGGCAACGGTTTATTATTAGACAGTGTAGCAGGTAGTGATCAATTACTGGCTACAGGTATGGCACAAACTGCTTTAATTCTACATGAAAGTTCTGTAAAAGAGAATAGGCCTCAGTAAAACTCCTTTTTGTTTGCCTGCGTCCTCCTTTATTCCTCTGGCCTGCCATATAATGATCCATGAGAGGCCTATTTTCATACCATTGCACCTGCACAGAATTGGCACACTGCTTGTATAACTTACTGTATGATGTGTTAATATAACTATTACTGTCACCCCAGAGCAAGGTCGTTCTGTATAAATCCAAATGTTGGGTTTTGTACAGCTATGGGATCTGTTATCCGGAAACCCGTTATTCAGAAAACTCCAAATTACGGGAAGGCCGACTCATATTACATTTTATCCAAATTTTTTTAAAAAAAAAAAGGTATTTCCTTTTTCTCTGTAATAATAAAACAGTATCTTGTACTTGATCCAAACTAAGACATAGTTACTCCTTATTGGAAGCAAAACCAGCCTATTGGGTTTACTTAACATTTAAATTTCTAGTAGACTTAAGGTATGAATTACAGAAAAATGACATCCATTATCTGTCAAACCCCAGGTCCCAAGCAGTCTGGATAACAGGTCCTAAATTGTTTATTGATCCATATGTATACCTCCTTTGTCGTGGAAAGGTCACAATCAATACAAGGAGACTGATACTCATGTTGTTATAATGCTGTGTAAGCCTCAGTGTTGTATTGCTGCTAGAATAAACATAACATTATATAACATTGTGTTTCATAACAGCAAAACAACCTTGACTATAGAATGATGTTATTATATACTCCCCAGTTTATTATTTTATATGACTGAATTATTAGAATTATTTTAACAGACAGCAATGACTGCTTTTACTTCCCAACAGGCTTTGTGAATTGATTACGGTGGTTAAGCCCAACAAGGCCGGGTCTTTATTCTACTAATGTTGTACATCATAATTCAATATTTTGGAACTTGCAATGATTAGGGATGTAGCGAACGTCGGAAAAAAAGTTCGCGAACATATTCGCGAACTTGCGCAAAAATGCGAGCGGTTCGCGAACCCCATAGACTTCAATGGGAAGGCGAACTTTAACATCTAAAAAAGACATTTCTGGCCAGAAAAATGATTTTAAAGTTGTTTAAAGGGTGCAACGACCTGGACAGTGGCATGCCAGAGGGGGATCAAGGGCAAAAATGTATCTGAAAAATCTGCCTGTGTGTGCTTGGAAGAGATAGTGTAGGGGGAGAGCTGTTAGTGATTTCAGGGACAGATGATAGTAAGCTTGCTGGCTAGTAATCTGCTTGATACTGCTCTGTATTGGAACAAAAAAATAAATAAAAGCAGTCCTTACAAGGACTACTGTTATTGCAGCAGTCAGCAGATGAGATCAGAAGCAGGACAGCTGCCCACTGCAGCTACATACAGAGCACTGCAGTAGAAGGTAGATTACTAGCCAGCAAAGCTACCTAAGCTTAAATGTCCCTCAAACCCCTGCAGACTTCTGTCCCTCCAATAACAGAGCAGTATCAAAACGATTACTAGCCAGCAAACTTTCAACTGTCCCTGAAATCACTAACAGGCAGCAGCTCTCTCCCTACACTATCTCTTCAGCACACACAGGCAGAGTGAAAAAAACGCTGCAGGGCTTCGGTTTTTATAGGGAAGGGGAGTGGTCCAGGGGAGAGCTTCCTGATTGGCTGCCATGTACCTGCTGGTCTGGGGTGAGAGGGCAAAAAAAAGCGCCAACAATGGCGAACCCAAAATGGCGAACGTCGCGCGACGTTCGTGAACTTCCGGCGAGCGCGAACACCCGATGTTCGCGCGAACAAGTTCGCCGGCGAACAGTTCGCGCCATCTCTAGCAATGATACTAACCAAAAAAGGGACATAAAAATAGGCAAGCTCTGTATCATTTTAACGATGTAGTTTGTTTTCCTCCACGAAATGTGATCTGCGTGAGCAGTTTACAGTCAAATCTAACAGTAGATTCCCAAATCAGCAGGTGACTATCCCTGCATGAATGTACACAATGTTTTTTAACTATGTGACCTCTGTGACAGAATGTGCTGTTATAGAGATAGCTAGACTCTCAGCCATAAAGCATGGCAGAACTGCTGTTTTATGGAAGGAAGGGGACTTGAATAAACTTTGCTGTGCAAGCGCAAACCTTAAACAGTCTGTAGTTTCAAGATGTGGTCTCCTGAACTAAACACCATGCTGTAGCATAGAGTTCTGCTGTCTATCAGGTATTTGTGTTCCCAAGGGTGCAGGTCCTGTCATATTGCATGGACTAGTGTATAATAACTTAAAACTTAATGGCTTAATAAACCTTCATCTTGATTCATCAAATAAGCTTTCTCTCTTTTTGTGCAAATCCTGTGAGTGCCAGTACTCTAAACTCTATATTTATCATTTTTACTTGAGCACCCAGGTCTTTTGGTTAACTTTTGAGGTGTCCAACTTGTACCTATGGCTTTATATATATATATATATATATATATATATATATATATATATATATATACACATACACGTATATAGTAGGGATGCACCGAATCCACTTTTTTGGAATCAGCCAAACCCCCGAATCCTTCACGAAAGATTCGGCCAGATACTGATTCTGAACCTTAATTTGCATATGCAAATTAGGGTTGGGAAGGGGAAAACATTTTTTACTTCCTTGTTTTCTGACAAAAAGTCACGCAATTTCCTGCCCCTAATTTGCATATGCAAATTAGAATTCAGTTCGGACGGGCAGAAGGATTGGGCCGAATCCGAATGAAGCTGAAAAAAGGTGAATCCTGGATTCGGTGCATCCCTAGTATATAGTCCCAATATGTTCAGCACACCGTAACAACATATAAAATGCCCCCGGTGCTACCTACTGTAACTTACAAACATCCAAAAATGAAGGTGCACACGGGAGCCTGTGAAAAATTATTTAAAAATCCATATTTTTATTTAAACATATTAGAAACAGGGGGTCAACTTTTCGGTTTGTTCCTAAGACCTTTCTCAAGACCACAAATCCCAGATAAAATCACCTATGAATAAATAAGTAAAACCCACAAGCATTCACCCAATGATGTGACTAACCATATGACAGGAAACACAACCCTGTAGAGTGGAACAGGTTAAACATAAAAGCTGGTGCCATAGTATTTCATTTTTTGATCCAAAAAACCTCCCTTTGAAGCAGCAATTTTGAACGGTCTCCACCTATCCTGAGTGGGGGGACATGATCTATAGCAATGTAGCGGAAAGTGGGAAGCTTATGTCCAGCCTCAACATAATGTTTCGCTACAGGTTTAGGGTCAGTCCACACAGGGCATTTTGTGGAGCTTTGGTCGTCTGGCGACTAATTGCCTCGTTTTTGCGGTGACCAATCTCCCCAAAGCCTTCCCTGAGTCTACGCCGGCTAAAATGAAAAAACTCCGGCGACTTATCACACGCATCGATTCGTTTTCCGAAGTCGTCCGAAGTTTCCTTGTGAGGCGACTTCAGAAAACGAAACCGCCACATGTGATTAGCGCCGGCGTTTTTTCATTTTAGCCGGCGCAGAGTCAGGGAAGGCTTTGGGGAGATTGGTCCCCAGGCGACCAATTCTCCCCAAAACGCCCCATGTGGCCTGACCCTTATTAATAAGGCCATCATGGAAGGCTGTGCTTATAGCAGAGCAATGCCCATCCATCCGCAAACGTAGAGCTAAATCAGTCTTACCCAATAAAATATGCAAGACCAAATGGACAACTTATTAGGTAAGCTGTGCACCTCTTAAAGGTACAGGCATTGGTGCACGTTTTGGCGGCGAAAATTTTGTGTATTTAAGGCCCATTCTGACCCCCAGCCAGTGCCCGTGATAGAACTTGTTTCTAGTGGTTTCCTGAGCCTTGTGCATCCGATCTGTTCCGTATCTAGTCTGTTTGATTACCCGTGTTTGACCCAGCCTGTTCCTGACTATTCTGCATTCTGTATCCTGACCCTTGCCTGCCTACGACAACTCTTCCTGCTTAACCCCTTGATTGACAACCCGGTTTGACCCTTGCCTGCCTGCCGATTCTTGATATCTGCCTGCCTTGACTCTGCCTGTCTGACGATTCTCTTGCCTGCTCCATTTGTACCGTGACCTTCGGCCCAAAAGACTCTGCTAACAGTCGTGCCCCTTCACCAGCCAGAACATCTCGCCTTGTACCCCTCGTTAAGTACAGGTGGCACCCAAGTAAGCTGAGGGCTCCTCCCGAAGCCCAACGGTGGTCACACTACTGGTGAAGCCGAGCCGAGACCAGGGTGCTTGGCACTTGTTCTGGTATTGAGTGCCGGCCGTGACATTGTGCATGTGAGATGGTGTCTAATCAGAAATCTTTTACCAGTCTGTGGATGCAGAAAGCTATCCCCAGGAGCCATCAATCTGCAAGAAATTTGCAGTCAGGGCAACAGAAACAGCCAGGTTTATCAGGCCATATATATACAGTATATATATATGCTTTCCTCCTCTAAAGCAAAGGAAATGTTAACCAATAATATTTTTTCTAATAATGCCTGTTTCTCTGTTAGATAACCCTCTTCAAATCCCATGAAATCAATTTGTGCTGACTTCTTTTTTTAGAGCTAACAAAGCAACAGATATGCGCACAGACTTGGGGTGGGGGGTATTTCAGGCCATCGAGTTTCAATTTAAAGACCTTTTCAGTCTGGTTCATACTTTCTGGCTGTCTTTTTAACGTGTTTATTTTTCAATAAAAATGAGTCTCCTGAGTTTCCCAGTATATTGTGCATCCAGATGCTGACACATCAATCTGGAAATAATTGAAATGCAAGTTTGCCTTTTCCCCCTCTCGTTAGCCTTTGCCCATGAATAGAATAAGTGATTGTAGAGGGCACGGAGCAGTCGTAAGCAGCATTAAGTGTGAGGGCCTGTTCCTTTGCTGTGCAAGATTATATGGAGCATACTATCTACTGCTAAGCAATTGACTGACGGCTAAGATTTTATTTTTTGTGAGTTGTTTTTAGACCTAAGTTTATGTAGTAAACATTATCCTCAGAGGATAAAATGTCTTATTCCCAGGCTGGATTTACCACGAGAAGGAATGAATCCAGAAATAGATCCTCCTGCAGGGGCTGCAATATCTAACTGGCGGCTACTGCTGGAATAGGGATGGAGGGACCGTTATACTACATATATATATATATATAGCTACACTCTGGTATGCCCTTACTGACCACATTCGCCTAATCCATAATGATTGGTTTTATTTACACTAAGGGGCAGATTTATCAAGGGTCGAATTTCAAAGTAAAAATAACTTTGAAATTCGACCATCGAATTAAAATACTTTGAATATCGAATTCAAACTTTTTTCATAGAATTTGTGTATTCTGCAGTCGAAGTAAAATCATTCCATCGAACGATTAAATACTTCAATTCGAACAATTTTAACGTACGATCGAACGATTTTACTTTGACTTCAAAAAACTTAGAAAAATGCTGTAGAAGGTCCCCATAGGCTAACATAGCACTTTGGCAGGTTTAATTTCATAGTTTAAAGTCGTTTTTTTTTTAAAGAGACAGTACATCGATTATCGAATGGTTGAATATTCGAACTATTTTACTTCAAATCGAATTCGAAGTAAATTCAAAGTCGTAGTATTCTATTCGACGGTCGAAGTATCCAAAAAATTACTTCGAATTTTTTTACTTTGAAAATTCCCTCTAATTCACTTCAACCCTTGATAAATCTGCCCCTAAGGGTACAGGGCTTGGAGTAAATAAGACGTTCTTGCATTACATTTGATAGAAATGGAGAAATATATAATAGAAATCAGATGAAAAAAAGCTAGTAAAGATGGGAACTACAACAAAAAATAACTTGAGTCACATGCAATAAATGGCATCAATGGAATAGAAGTTAGCTATAAAAAGTATAAAAATAATGAATACATAATATATAGATAATGTTAGTTTATTAGTATATTTAGTTTATTACATTACAGGTTTTTAAGACCTTATTGAAGGGGGCATCACTTTTCGTGCAAAATCCACTGTGATTTCAGTAAAATGTTTTACAGGTACAGGACCTGTTATCCGGAATACTTTGCTCCTGGAGTTTTCCAGATAATGGATCTCTCCGTGATTTGGATCTACATACCTTATGTCTACTAGAAAATCCCAATAGGTTTTTTTTGCTTCCAATATGGATTATGTGTTAGTTGGGATCAAGTACAAGGTACTGTTTTATTATTACAGAGAAAATATTTGGATAAAATTGAGTCAGCCTTTCTGGAATTCAGAGCTTTCTGGATAACAGATCCCATACCTTTACCACATAATCTGGTCACTGGTTATTGTTATACTCTATCCCATCCTCGTCACCAATTTGTTATGTTTTGGTAGCCAAGGATGAGTAGAGTATAACAGTGCTTTATTAGCAGTTTCATGCAGCCATTACACATCAACAGTAGCTTACTCTAATGCCTCAAGCTGTATAGAAAGTACTGTGTATTCACAGTATAACTATTGTGTATAGTGACACCTACAGGCCATTTGTATAAACACCACAGTTATGTTGGCAAAAGATATCTTAACTATGCACAACCTAATGGGGTATTTTCTCTAGCAAGTGTACAAATACAACTGAGAGGCCTATTTATTAACTTTCCAGTGGAAGTAAAGTGGGAAATTTTTTTTAGAGGTAAATACGTTTACCTCTAATCTGTTGTTTTCTACTAATGCAAGACGAGACGGTGAAATGGCCACTGTGTGGAAAAACTGACATTGGCAAGCTACAGCAATTACAGAAGTGTTTTTTTTCCTTGAGTTGGTTTTTGATGAGAATAAAAAGCTTTTGCATTGTTGCCATGCAGTAGGGCTGTGAAGCAATCACATCCCCTGGAAACAATAACACATATAAGGTTGCCACCATTTCTAGAAAAACAAATATCGGATTTCCTATATTTTTATATTTCGTCCCCATTGCACCTCAAGCATCATTTTCACTGGTCAGGTGGTAACATTAGTCCCAGGCATTAGAATCAAGTTATAATATACTTACCAGCAAGATGGTGCAGAAGTACAGGAATGGGACCTGTTATACAGCATGCTCGGGACCTTGGGTGTTCCAGATAAGAGATCTTTCCGTAATTTGGATCTCCATACCCAACGTGTTTTGTGTGTTAACACACGTAATCATATGTGTCCTGCTGAGTGTGTGCCAATTTGCCGGTTTCAAGTCTTGTTGTCTGTATGATAAGCTGATGCTACAGGGCTGATTATTAAATTCTGATGCTAATTGCACTGGTTTCTGAGCTGCAATGTAGTAATTATCTGTATTAATTACTAATCAGTCTTATATTGTGACATTTCTATTCTATGTGTACTGTATATTGTGAGTGGGTCCCTAAGCTCAGTAAGTGACAGCAGCACAGAGCATGTGCAGTGAATCAGCAGAAAAGAAGACGGGGAGCTACTGGGGCATCTTTGGAGGCACAGATCTTTACTGCTAAAGGGTTGTGGTTATCTTGGGCTGGTACAGAAGCACAAAACATAATGTACAACATTTCTAGCTACTTCTTTTGTTAAGCATTAGTTTAAGTGTCCAAAAAGGCAGCCCAGTCAGTTACAAGTTTGATAAAAAAACTATCCATATGTAACTATGCAGGCTACAAAGGCCTGGGCCTAGGTCAGCAGAAATTGGGGGGAGCGGGTGAGAAGCTGGTTAGTGTGAGGGGAGGTGCAGCGGGAGGAGGCTCGAGTGGCAGGGGGGAGGTTGGGTAGGGTGCGAAACACAGGGGAGTTGGGTACGAGGGGGATACAAGCCGGGGTGCAGTGCAAGTGGTGGGGGTTTAGGGAGGCATTGTGAAAAACAGACCTGACTCAATGGGTATTTTCTGCAGTCTAAGAGATGCTTCATCTATCTGAACTGTTTCCACAGTCATACGCAGAGCAGAGGTCAGCCCATAAACCATCTTCGTTTTTGGGTCGAACAACACTCCACTGCGTATGGCTGAACTCTAGTGGATCTTATTAAAATCAATCCAGATGGGCCATGGAACTGATCTGCTTCTCTCAGCCTGAAAAAATGACAAAGGCTGAGAGCGGAGGAGCCTACACTACATGTGCCCTTGCCCTTACAAGGGAGAGTACAGTGAAACCTCAATCTTGTATCCCTTGATTTTAAGTTTTCCCTCATTTCACACTGTTTTCTTGTGGTTTCACCAATGTATTATAATGCATTTCCCCCATTTTACACCATTCTTTTTCTGGTCCCCCGACACACATAAAATAGGGGTTCAACTGTATAAATATAAATCAGTTGGTCTCTTTTTGGGGTCGCTAAACCTCCCTAACTTTTCATCATTCTCTTATTATTCGCTTATGCCAGAGGCAGACATCAGTATAGAGGGAACATACTCAGCATGCCATTTCAGGCCACAACAAGACAATTAAATTCTGCTTATTCATAAACTTTAACACATCCAGTATCTGTTCGCACAAGTTCAGGAAGTGCCCAAACCAAAGTCGATGTGTTGTGGGAAGACTTGCTGCTACATTTAGTTCCAGACCCATTAGTATAAAAGCTTTCTGTGAGGCAGTGCTAAAGAAAGAAATTGTTATCTCTCCAGTAAAGGGTTACCTTGTTAGAAAGCTTTTAAGCAACAAATCACCCCGGTATGTTACCGGAACCACATCACTTTGCTTTATCTCGAAACACTTCAACAGCTTGCATCAGTCTGAAAATGTTCATCTTTTATGATTATTTGATGTTAAACTGAAATTGCCATTATCCTATTAGAGAAAAACATAAACTGACAGCTAAAGTAATGAAATATTTGTTTTCTCCATCATTTTTTCTTCTCTTTCTGCCGCAAACAAGGCCAGTATTTTGCTATTGCTAGAGCTTGATAGAATATTCTTCCAGTTTGTATTGTAGATGGGCACAAGTGGAGACTCCAGTTCTTGCTTCTGGTTGCCGTCCTCTTGTACAGAGTGTAGGAGGATGATATCCGCAAACCTGTTATCCAGAAAGCATGGAATTACAGGAAGGCCATCTACCATTGACTCAATTGTATCCAAATAATCCAGATTTTTAAAAATGATTTCATTTTTCTCAGTACCTTGTACTTGATCCAAACTAAGATATAATTAATCCTTATTGGAAGCAAAACCAGCCTATTGGGTTTATTTAATGTTTACATGATTTTCTAGTAGAATTAATGTATGAAGATCCAAATTATTGAAAGATTCGTTATCCAGAAAACCCAAGGTCCCGAGCCTTCTGGATAACAGGTTCCATACCTGCATCACTAGTAAGATGCAGGCCGCTAAAATGTAACATACTGAGATTCTCACACGAAGGAGCAGGTTTATCAAGAAATGTTGGATCAATCCATTACATTCAATCCATAACAATTTGGAGATATGTTAATGAAAATAACAAACAAAATCAATTCAGATCAGTGACAAATGAATTGTTTTGAATTAATCGTTCTAAAATCAATACTCTACAAAGGAAAATCTGTGCATAAATTCCACAGGGAACCTACAAGATTCCCTATTAGATCTTTGTCAAATCTACCTCTTGGTCTGGGTCCCTGCTATAGATATGAGGATGTGTGTATATATATATATATATATATATATATATATATACTATATATATATATATATATATATATATATATATATATATATATATATATATATATATATATATATACACACATATAACAAGGGAAAGTTGTGCTCACCACTAGTTTTTAAAACCATTAGGCGGGGGTGCAATGAGGCTGTGACCACAAAATACATATAAAAAAATACAAGAGTCCTCTGCACACCCATTATCAATATATTTAAGACAGAGACATTTTGTGCATTTTAAAAATTAGTGGTGAGCACAACTTTCCCTTGTTTGTTATAGTTATACAGGAGCAGTGACCAGCTCCATGTTGTAGCTCCCACCCTTCCCAGCTATAGTCAGGTGATCCCACTGGTGTCTAATAAAAGGGCAGCCAAGTTTGGGAGTTTTACTTTGAAAGCAGCAAGTAAGTTGCAGGTAAAACTTAGTCCCTTTGTAAAATGTATAATGAAGCAATAGAATTCTTAATAGAAATCTCAATGTTAAAGGATAAGTAAAGCTTTAAAATAAATAAATGTAAAATTGACGAGGGTGCTATTCTAAGCACTTTTTCAATGTACATTCATTATTTTTTTTTAATTCCTGACATGGTGGTCAGAATGGTCAGAAACTGACCAGCAGGTGGTGATGTTGTTACAAAATTCATTCATGTCAGCATTACAGGTTTCCTTTAAAGTGAACTTGTCACCCAGACACAAAAAAACGGTATTATAAGAGTCCTTTTCAAATTAAACATGAAATCCAATTTCTATTTTTTTTTTTAAATCTCAGCTGTCAATCAAATATTGTCTGCCTCTCCTCTATGCCTTAGGCATAAAGGCGGGGCAGGCAATTACTTTCACTTTCCATTCAGCACTTCCTAGATGTCACTGCTCTACCCACATTCCCCCTCTCTCTTTACCATTTAATTGTGTAGCCAGTGCATGGGGATGGACATCAGGTCCCCCTTTCAGGTGCACAAACAAGACTCAGATGATACAAGGCTTGTCTTAATAACAGTGTCCACAAAATGGCTCCTCCCTGCTTGCTATAATTATGAATTCCCAGACTGAAGGAAATAGATTGAAATCATTTATATAGTGTAATTAAAGTTAATTTTGCTTGACTAATGTGATAAAATAGGATTTTGAATATTTTTTTGGGTGATGGGTCCCCTTTAATATATATACCTTTAATAAAAAAATAAATAAATACATGTACATTGCAAAAGTGCTTAGAATAGCATTCTCATCTAAATTTTAAATTTTAAAGGTTTACTTATCATTTAAATCTTCCAACTCTTTCCTTTAAGATCATACTGTTTGGTGCCGGTGGTCATAAAAGTCAACTTCCAACAGCACTAATAGCATATCCATAAATAGTACGCACAATCCCTTGAGTCTCTAGTTACTCCTGGAACCCCTACTTAATAGTAAGGTCCTGAATCAGGTGGAATCAGGGGCGTAACTACAGAGGAAGCAGACCCAGCAGCTGCAGGGGGGCCCAGGAGGTACAGGGGGCCCCATGAGGCTCTCATTGATGAGCAATTTGAACATATATTGGTAAAACAGGACAAACACTGGATATGTTGGGGGCCCTAAAATTAATTTTAGTAGACTTTAGGTATAGTTATCCAAACTACAGAAAGACCCTTTATCTGGCATACCCCAGGTCCTGAACATTTTGGATAACAGGTCACTTACCTAAAGGCTTTCTATTAAACAATGACTGTAATAGACACTGCTGATTCCCACCTTGAATTGGGCAACTGCCTACAAATAGTTCCAGCCCTGGCTTCTGTAACCCATAAATGTTTTTTCCCCCAAATTTCTTGACATTTAGTTTTTAGTGGGATGGGTTTCCTCCTTCAGATGTGTGTATATTGTCAGTAAATTACACTGTAATGATTATTGTAACCGTGCCGTTACCTTCTTGCTGCGCTTTTTTCAGAACCATCCAATCTCTTTGACAAAAGGCGAACTCCCAATCTATCCTCATGGGGTATCACTAAATAATCATTTTGTATAAAGCTAATACGTATATATTTCTGCTAGATTGCTTCATGTTATACACAAACATGACTACCCCAAGGGGCTAAATTATAATGCACGCAGATATAAATACTTGTCTTAAGATTAATAGTCGACAGGGAAATGAAGCAGAACACCTGCTCTGTAATAAGATGCAAATATGAGACTGCACAAACTAGTTGCAACAATCATATTGCCTTTGGGATAACTGTTTATCCTAAGGGAGTTGTGTGTTAAATAGAATTTATATGACTGGGCAAACTGGAAATTCAGGCACCTAAAACGACCATGTTCCTCAGTGCTGTCAGCTCATAGTACGGTGCCCTCCAATGTCCTTTATATAGAGAATATCAAACTTGTGTTCCCTCAGCCTCGTATGATGTCTCCCAGCATCCTCAGCATACCACTAACCGAATGAGGCTGCAGAGTTGCAAGGATGTGTCCTGCTATAAACATTGGCTAGACAGATGGCTTATCATAATCAGACAAGAAACACAACTGGGGTCCCTTTTTTGCCACTGATAACGTATGAAATTAAGTTGCAAAGCAGTGATCATTAAATGAACACGGGCTACATAAAATCCCGGATTCAGTTAGGGATTCAGCTGAATTCGAGCTTGTTTTATCAGTATTCAGGTTTGGCCAAATCCAAGAGATCCAAAATCAGTACGCATGTCCCTTTAGGCACCTGCTTAATTTGCACATAAGGTATGTCCGCATGGGGGCTGGCATTTCCAGCACAGAAGAAGGGCTCATATTTGTTTTTTTTTATTAGCCAAATCCATATTACTGGATTCAGGGATCCGGCCTATCCCTGAAAAACAGGGTTCAGTGCATTCCTAAAATGAACAGGGCTCATTTACAAAGTGCATGGCTGGGTGAAGAGTGGAAAAAGGGTGCACTATGCACCACAGGTCCAGAAATTTGAATTCCAGAATGGAGTTAGCATCTAAGTGCAATTTCGGACTCGAACACCAGGGGCCCACCCAAAAACCTTAGATCAGGGGCCCACTCTCAGTACTATTATAATTCCTCTCCTCATGCAACCTCTATTCTGCTAGTCTGCTAGTCTCTTTTCTTTACATTTTCTTTACATGATATATTCTATTTTTCAATCTATTTAGTCTCTTTGTTCTCACAGAAATAGGGAATGGCCATGAAATAGGCCAAAAGTTTAGCAGCATGAGGGCCCACTGACACCTGGGCCCACTGACACCTGGGCCCACCGGGAGTTTTCCTGGTATCCCTGTGGGCCAGTCCGACACTGCCTGTACAGCATTTATATAAGCAACTCAGGGAAGCAGAGGCTGCCAAGGAGTCAGTTTTTAATCTGGCATGAGAACGCTGCAAGGCCCAAGTGAATGAGTAATAAGGGGCAAAATTTTGTGTCCAGCGCCTTTGTAATCTACATACAGTAAATTGTAATCTCCAAGCCATTCTTAAATTATCTCAAATATTATTATAGTAGTTAGTATGTAAAACAATCAACAATCTTAAAATAACCTTGATTCTGCTCTTAAATTAGCTGATAATGTCTAATGCTTGATTATGATGGATGCTTTCTTTTTTCTGCTTTCCTGATGACAATTCGATGAGTAAATCAGGAGGTAAAAAGTGGAGATAAAATCTAGAGATAAAAGTGGCAGAACATACAGCTACCCTATTGCCTTGATGTTTCTGATGTAAGTTGTGCTATTCCCCAAGAACTTAAGGTAGCCACACACGCACAGATATTATCGTACAAAACATTATTCAATGCGTGTATGGTTGGAGAAGCGATATTGGCTTTGGATATCTGTCATCTCGTCAATCGGACAGGATGGAGAGTTTTTATTGGGCGCCTTAACATCGGCAGAAGTTTAATGCTGAATCGTCAGAGGTAGGATTCTTTTGTTTTTACCTGCATATCTGACGATTCAGCTCTAACGATTAGAAACCTCCTTCTAGATAGGGGATGCTTACCTATTGCATAATAAGAAAGGCAGGACATTAAGCAGCAATGATCTACAGTTTTACAGCATCTGCAGAACCTTTCCAGTTCCGGTGACAGGCACTATTAAGGGGGTTTTGTCCATTAAAATGTGGGTGTATGCCACTGGTGACCTGTTGGAAGGTTAAAAAAACATAATGAAGTCATTTGCTGTTCAGTCAGTCTTCCTTACTCCAAAGGGCACTACAATGGCTTCATATACAGAATTCCACAACATCACTATAGAAAACCTAAAGATGGAACCTATTTTCTTTTAATCTCATAGGATGCTCTTGTGTCCTTTGGAATGACCTGCTGGCGAATGAAGCATCGGATCAGTTATTGTATATAATAATGTTATTATTATTATTATTAATATTAACATGTATTTATAGAGCACCAACATATTTCACAGGGCTGTAAATTAAATGTGTTTATACAACTAAATCGCTAGCGCAACTCCACAGGTTAGTGAATTTGCCCCATGGAGTTACATACATCACAAATACAGGTACAAAAGGTGATGCCCTGTGCAAAAGAGCTTACAATCTAAAGGGAAGGGAGTAATACACAAGGTATGGAAGTGGGCAAGGACAGAATTAAATGAGTGAGAGATGTGGTACTGTATGGGATATTGCATTTGGTAGTTAGCAGATTGAGGGTAGGCTTCTCTAAATAAGTGCGTTTTAAGAGATTTCTTGAAAGCAGAAAGGTTGGGAGAAAGTCGGACAGACTGTGGGAGAGAGTTTCAGAGGAGGGGTGCAGCCCTTGCAAAGTCTTGAATGCGAGCATGTGAGGAGGTAATAAAAGGAGAGTTGAGTAGCAGGTCAGTAGAGGAGCATAGTAAGCGGTTGGATGAGTATATAGACATGAGTTCAGAGATGTAGGGAGGGGCAGAGTTATGAAGTATATTTATAAATCTTCATCTCATCAAGCCTTGAAAAAGATTTGGTAACTGCTGAGTTATGGATCGAGACAGTTCATGCTCTGGAAAATATATAGACATTGATTGTTTCTGTTTTGTGCTGTTAAGATTTCTACCCAGATGGAACCAATTATGGTTTAAAAAAGTAAGTTCAGAATAAAGGGGGAGGGGAAGGAATGTTAAGTGCTCAACACCTCCAGCTCATGCTTATGTACTTCATCTCATGGGTTATTGCCTCTCTATGAAATCTCTATATGGAATTAAAATCCTGTCCATTAGTAAGCTTTTTCTAATGTTAGTTACCAATTAATTAAGTTAAATTAAGTTTATTAAGTTAAATGTACTGAATGGTGTAGAATACAAGGCCATTTTCTTCATTAAAGCTCATTCTCAAAGTTTAATGTTGGGATCTGTTATCATCTGTTTATTTTGGGTGAAGTGAAATTGCTCCGTAAATATGAATGTGTTGAGTAATACTAATGCTCTGCTCCCAACAGATGGTGTGCATACGTTCCCTTGCATTATCCGCTTAATCCTTCGCATGATGTCACGGAAAGTGGAAAATCAGGAAACATCTGGAAGAAATGAGTATTCATCAAAAATAAACATTAGGGGAAATATACACGGGCATTTTGAGTATTCATCATATACGGTTTGAAGTCATGCTTTTTTGAAAATGCAAGAAGTCTATGCAGAGAAAATATTTAAAACTGCAATAGAATGTTATTATACAAGTAATCGCTACCTTCATATAATGAAAAATGTTGAACTGGCCTTACACTTACATTTATTAATTTGTTTGATTTGGTTATCCATGAGCTGGCTGTGTAAGAGTTAATTCATTTACGAATCATTGCCTAAATAGCCCCTAAATGAGGCGCACAAGAAGCGGTTCCAGCTTCCATCCTAACGGAGGGCTATTTAAAGTCTAGGGTAAGATGCGCCCGGTACTTACGCTCCTGACAAAGCCGTGTTACGGCGAAACGTGTTGGGCAGTGTAGATGGACAGTGGGGGACAGCTCCCAATGTAGCTAGGTAGAATTGGCCTCTTGGGACAAAGGAATTGTGAAGGGTGGTGGGCAGATTACTAGCGCACTTCAGCACAATTTACTTTTTTAAATTTAACCAACAACCAGCGGAAATAGGTCTACCATACCCCAACCTCCACCGACTGCAGTTTTTATTGTATGTTTTTTAAGGCAACAGCCCTGCACCGCATCACTTTTGGTATGCAGTAAGTCTGTTCACACTCGTTTGTTTTATGTGGGCATCACCCAGGCTTTTTTAAAGTATGAATTAAAAGTGAAGTTTTATTGTTAGAATTATCGGATCTGTTATCACCTGTACTGGTTTGCACTGTGGTGTAGGACTGGGCTCTAATTCTACAAGGGTCCCAGCCCTTTACTCTTCAGTCTGCTAAGTTGTATTATATAATTACAAACCTGCGGGTGTAAGCACTGGGTGGGTCTTACAGCTCATTCAAATCATTTGTATTTATCCATGAGCTGGGCCAAACTGGGCTGATCTGAACGTGGCCTTGTCTGAGTGGATTACATACAGCCCTTTGCCAATGGAAAGCTGCACCATATACATATACCTGACCGCTTTCCATCAGATACTGGCCAGGTAGCCTATGGGAAGGCCCCCCTACAGCAACTTGGCCCATGCATGGAACCGTCTAAGGATTTGAAAGTAGTTACACATATTGTCACTGCTTTGGCACAAGTTGAAGATTGTGTTGGCCTACAGGTAAAATCCCCAGAGTAGTGTATGCTTCAAAAGGGGTATAAACAAAAAAGCACTCAAGTCACATGAAACACAAATGCTAACCTAGAATCTAACCAGCTTCTCAAAGATGCCATTTTGGCACCTCTCCCTGGAAGGTTTAATAACACCTCAAAGCTCCAATCTTGCTCATACAATCAGCACCACACTTAATGACATCCTTGCAGATTATGATAAACAGATTATGCTGATTGGAGCAACATTCCAGAGGATCTATTCCGAAGAAAGATCCTATGTACAAGTTATTCTGAATTGAGAAAGCCAGTTGGATGACTGGTGAAACATCTTGTCCAGTTGATTTGACTTATTTCTACAGATATACCATGACCTGGATGAATGAGATTCTTCACCAACATAGTGGTTCACCTTTATTATTCAACTTTTATTATGTTATAGAATGGTCAATTCTAAGCAACTTTTCAACTGGCCTTCATTATTTAATTTTGTCCATCATTTTTGAGTTATTTGCCTTCTTCTTCTGACTCTTTCCAGCTTTCAAATGGGGGAGTCACTGACCCCATGTAAAAACAAATGCTCTGTAAGGCTACAAATGTATTGTATTGTTACTCTTTATTACTCACCTTTCTATTCAGGCCTCTCCTATCCATACTCCAGTCTCTTATTTAAATCAGTGCATGGTTGCTAGGATAGTTTGGACACTAGCAACCAGACTGCTGAAATTGCAAACTGGGGAGCTGTTGACTAAAAAGCTAAATAACCCAAAACCCACAAATAATAAAAAATGAAAACCAATTGCAAATTGTCTCAGATTATCACTTTCTACATCATACTAAACATTCATTTAAAGGTGAACAACCCTTTTAAAATATCAGCTGCAGCAACAGTAGATCAGATTATACAGGGTTATTTTCATTTTGTGGCCACTTTCCACCACACCCTGGATTTAGGGGGTAAACCGTATATTTAGTTATATCAAAGGACTTTTGTGTCACAACCTGTTGAGTTTTCTTTAATACCTATAGGACTTAGAGGTTGCAGAAGAAAATGAACATTCCTCAGTTGGGGTTGTGAATTTGGATTGCAGGTGGTTCTATTATCTTTACCCCGTTTAAGAGGCGACGGTAAGGGTTAATATAAATTAAAGGGGAAGTGCTGTCCCAGATGTTGGTGAAGTTGAAAGTCAAATAGAAAGTTTTATATTATGTACCTGGGGGGACTTAGACAAAGAACGAGAGTCTTCCTTAGATTTTCAGATTGACAATAAAGCTTCTCCTGGATATGTCTTACCAGTGAAAATTCAGTAGGGATGCATTGAATCCTTTGTGAAAGATTCCGGCGAATACTGAACCGAATGCGAACCCTAATTTGCATATGCAAATCAGTGAGGTGGTGCAAAAACATTTTTTACTTCCTTGTTTTGTGATGAAAAGTCACATGATTTTAAGGATTCAGTTCAGCCAGGCACAAGGATTCGGACAAACCAAATCCTGGTGAAAAGGGCCAAATCCTGGCCGAATACCGATTCGAATCCTGGATTTGGTGCATCCCTAAAATGAAGCAAAGCCATTTATGGGTAACATATGGTACATTTCTACCTTGCTGTTCCGCTCCTGTGCCCCTTATCACTGATGGTGCAATGGCACATTCATATCATAGCACAACAATGAACTCATATCCGCCTAGCCAATGCTAACATACTGAATTCATTTGCTGGGAAGATTAGAGGAAACCTTTTCAGTGTGTGCAGCAACAAACAGCGAGTAGAGAGGAAGCTGGGATTTTCTGTTTATCAGATCTTTTGCTGATGATACATATGTGCTAAATATTGAACAAGTGTCACTAATTATGAAATCATGCAAATTAACTGTATGTATTGTGTATGTTCCAATGAGTCCTTGATCCCAACTAAGATCAGAGGCAAAACCAGAATTTCCTTTTTAGATGGGGTCAGCGATGCCCATCTGAAAGCTGGAAAGAGTCAGAAGGAAAAGGCAAATAATATATAACTATAAATAATGAAAACCAATGGAAAAGTTGCTTAGAATTGGCCATTCTATTACATACTAAAAGTTTACTTTAAGGTGAATCACCCCATTAAGGTATGAGGATCCAAATTATGGAAAGATCCATTATCTGGAGAACCCCAGGTCCCAAGCATTCTAGATTACAGGTCCCATACCTGTACTTGATCCTAACTAAGATATAATGGGGCAATTCTACTTATCAAATTGTGAAACTGTTGGCAAATGAACGCTGGTGTAGTTTCGCCAGCAAAAATTTGTCGGGTCAGGTCATATATATAACTTTATTAGTGATGTTGGTGAGATTGCTGGAAGTGACCACTTATTATTAAGAATGTCCAAGGATACAAAATTAAGACAAAAGAGATCCTCTATTGTCCTAGACATGAACCCACACTAAAACAAATGTGGAATGAGCTTCAAATGGTTAAAAAAAGTGTAAACACATTAAAACATGAAGAAACGCCAGCGTTTTGTCTTTTTTTTTAATGAATTTTTTTGGAATACGGGATATGATTTCACTGATATTAGATTGTTGAGGATGTTGCTTCATATTATCAATTCACCAGGCAGAACCTGGCGAAATAGACTTTGTCGATTAACGATTAACGATCGCTCATCTGAACGAAAATTCTCCTGCGAAACGGCGCAACATTTCTATTGTGCTGAACGTTTTCTCTAGCGAATTGTCTTTTTTGCCGTTTAGTAAATTGGAGCTGTCTCTGCCAATTGTCATTTTGGCAAATTTTCGCTTAAAAAAACGTGCTTCGCCCTTTAGTAAGTTTGCCCCAATGTATCCTTAAAGGGATCCTGTCATGGGAAAACATGTTTTTTTCAAAATGCATCAGTTAATAGTGCTACTCCAGCAGAATTCTGCACCGAAATCCATTTCTCAAAAGAGCAAACAGATTTTTTTATATTCAAATTTGAAATCTGACATGGGGCTAGACATTTTGTCAATTTCCCAGCTGCCCCTGGTCATGTGACCTGCACTTTAGGAGAGAAATGCTTTCTGGCAGGCTGCTGTTTTTCCTTCTCAGTGTAACTGGATGTGTCTCAGTGGGACATGGATTTTACTATTGAGTGCTGTTCTTAGATCTACCAGGCAGCTGCTATCTGGTTACCTTCCCATTGTTCTTTTGTTTGGCTGCTGGGAGGCAAAAGGGAGGAGGTGATATCACTCCAACTTGCAGTACAGCAGTAAAGAGTGATTGAAGTTTATCAGAGCACAAGTCACATGACTTGGGGCAGCTGGGAAATTGACAATATGTCCAGCCCTATGTCAGATTTCAAAATTGAATATAAAAAAATCTGTTTGCTCTTTTGAGAAATGAATTTTTTTTCCCATGACAGTATCCCTTTAACAGAGGTAAGATAATCATTTTGGGTTTGGTTAATGTTTAAATTATTTTTTAATAGATTTATAGTATGGCTATCCAAATTACTACTACTGCTGAGCCTCATTGACTGACATTTTTGGCCCAATAAAAGGTGGTCCTTATAACATTAATAATGATGTTCAGCCATTTGCAATTTCAGACCCCCAGGGGCAGATTTATCAAAATATGAGTTTAAAGCTCAATAAACAAAAACTTGTATAATGAAACTGCATTACCCAACACATTTATACATATTTACAAATACAGTATATATACGAGTACGGGAATGACACACTGAAAGTAGAATAACTGCTAATTGCATTTATTTATTATGCGTCCACACGACATGTTTCAGGCAGCAGGAGCCTTTTTCTAGGGTCCTGCTGCTTGAAATGCAATTAGCAGTTATTCTGCTTTCAGTGAGTGATTCCAAAACTCGTATATATACTGTTAATATAAGCAGGAGGCCAGGGACAGATCCTCCAGGGAACCACCACTATCAACTACTAAAGTACGGCTATTGTGTGCAATACTGTTGTTGGGATATTTACAAATAAAGGTATGGGATCTGTTATCAGGAAACCTGGTATACAGAAAGCTCTGAATTATGGGATGGCCATCTCCCATAGACTCCATTTTAATTAAATAATTAAATTTTTTTTTTTAAAAAAAAAAATGTGTTTTTCTCTGTAATAATAAAACAGTACCTGGTACTTGATCCCAACTAAGATATTATTAATCCTTATTGGAAGCAAAACCAGCCTTGTGGGTTTATTTAATGTTTAAATGATTTTCTAGTAGACAATGTATGAACATCCAAATTCCAGAAAAATCCCTTGTCCAGAAAACCCCAGGTCCCATTCCTGTACATGTCTAGCGGAAAGAAATGGAGAAACAGTGGTCTGTATGAAACAGGTTATTGGGGATTTTTTTTCCTCAGAAATTAGATTCAGCCCAGAATCTCTGTGGGTTTCCATGACAAAAAGCGCACAAATCTGATATATATGCAAGAATCTGTCTCTTCTGTTATCCACAGTGTCGTCCACGTTAAGAAATCCCCAGACGGCTTGTATTGTACTTTGTTCTTTCCTTTTGTACAGCCGTCTCTCTGAAGATAACTGATCCACCATGAAGCAAATCTGGCAACTAGTGATGTTGAAGCTGTGGGGCTTAGTTCTGACTTCTAAGCTAAGATCAAATAAAAGGGGAGAATACTTTTGACTTTTTCCATTAGAAACAGACAGCATGACGTTGTGCCCTTGCTGTTCGTCTAATCCAAAGCTTTCTCGTGGAAAAGTAAGGTTTTCCAACTGGAATTCATTTAAGGTTCTTGTTCCTTGAATAGTTCGCAAAGTCTGTGCTTGACGTTGAAGTTTTGTTCTGTGCGGGCAATTAATTGAAATATATGCTATTAATAGAAGTATTATACAGGCTCCACTATATTGTATTTTGTTTGTCAATGCATGCTTTTCTTCTGAATGTTGGGTTTGCTCATTTAAAATCTCAATAACACACATGGGATTTCTCTATACAGGAAAATGTAGCAACATCATGGTCATCATGCTGGTAATTGTCCTATAATTTCTAATGCCAAAGGAGGTTATTGGGTGAATTCTGATGCAGAAACATGTTGCAGGTGTGTTGACACCAGTGAACGGACATATTGATACACAGCAACTGCATCACAATTTATTAGTGCAAAATGAAGCATGTGGATTGCTGTTAAAGGAACTCTAACACCAAAAAAATTAAAGCATTTAAGTAATTAACATATACTATACGGTTGTACTGCACTGGTAAAACTGCTGTGATTGCCTCAGAAACTCTACTATAGTTTATATAAACAAGCTGCTGTGTGAAGCCATGGGGGCAGCCATTCAAGCTGCTGAAAAAAGAAGAAAAAGCACATATTACATAGCACATAACACATGTTTTATCTTTTATGTGCTATGTAAACTGTGCTTCTTCTTTTTTTACAGCTTGAATGGCTGCCCCCATGGCTACACAGCAACTTGTTTATATAAACTATAGTAGAGTTTCTGAGGCAAACACATACATTTTACCAGTGCAGGGCAATGCTACATCATATTTTCATTACTTTGATACAATTTCAGTTTTTGGTGTTACTGTTCCTTTAAATAGACACCAGGGTGTCTCTTTCTCTATCTTTTAATGAAGTGACATCACTACTAGCATGTCACTGAGCACTCTCTTTGGTTTGTCTTTTCCTTTTAGTGAACATTGGTCTTTGGTTTGTGAACTTGTGCCTAAACTGACCTTAATATTCGGCTTCTGACTTGGCTTTGATGTCTGACCCTCCTGTCACTGCTAAACTGGGTAATGCCCTGTTTCCAGCTTCAGGGGCTGCTTCTCCTGTGTGAGGTGTAGAAGAGGCTGAACCTCTGCAGACATTCTTACTATGGTACTGATAGGCATCTTTATTTAGGCATCTTTTAGGCATCCTCCTGTGATCTGACGCGTTTCGTGCCTACACCATTTAGGAAGAGTGTTGATAATGCAATGTGTGTCAATGCTTCATTGATGGGTCCTAAATGCCTCAATTTTGCGTCCCTTAGGCGTCCAGCACTGTGGGGTCTCCATCTCCAATCTGAAGGCCAGTATAGGATGAGATATGAAGTGAACATGGAATAGGCTGGATATCCAAAACATGGTTGGCAGCAGGTAGCACAACATTACCCCATCTGGCGGTATATTCATCTAACTGCCACCAGCACTCCATACATTTGGAATCACCAATAGGATGTTTACCCGCCTGTACCAGCCAGCCATCAGACTGAGAAGCAAGGGTATGGAGGGGATAACCCCTGACTGATGAAATGGGCAGAGACAATAGGGGATAATCTGAGTGAATTGCCTAAGCCATATTTCCTCTTTTATCTTGTTCATCAAAACTGGAATACAATATAATTAAACACCTTATATTCAGGTCTGCAGATGATCCCGTGCCACTGTATGTGATACGTTCTTGCAGTTATTCGGCCGTTTGCCATTGTTATGTATCAAATAATGCAAAAGTGGCAGTTCTGCTATAATTACTAGTTATTTAGTTGTATGCAGGGAGTTGTACAAAATAATTAATGTCTCTTATTTATATTTGAAATGCTTCATCACAGATGCTTAATGGAATGGATTTGTATCGTCTGTAGGAGATCATTACCTTCCCATTATCAGATCCTGATTCATAAATGTAATATAATAGCTGTGGGAAAAAAACAAGTTCCGCACTGAGTTACTTCATAAAACCAGCTTCTGATTGAGGGATGCAGCCTAGATTAGGAGTCATTGTTATACTGACTGCAGAGATAATAATAATAAAGAGCAGGGGTGTCAGAGCTAAGGGAGTAGTTTGTAGTAGGGCTGGGCCCTTTCAGTGGGGCCCGGCTACTATAGTTATTAAAAATCTAAAATGAGGTTTTTTTTGTCACAACTTTCTCAAATTGTGGCAAAAATGATTTTTTTTTAAAAATCTTTTAAAAATGAACCCATTAGTAACGCGTAATTTGGGGTTTAAACAATGGGTTGGATGACTTTGTGGCAAGATGAAACATATACAATTATGATTTCTTAATATTAAGGAAATGTAATAATAAGGAATTAAGGGGGGAATGTAATAAAATTCACAATGTAATATTCTTCGTTAGGCTTTTATTACATTGCTTTAATCTTAATTGTGCATTGAGAACCTTTAACACCTGCTCTGTAGTTTTGTTAAATATGTTGTAAAAAAAAAAAAAAAAAAAAGCATTTTTCGATTGCAACGTTTTATTACATATATTATTATTATTATTATTATTATTATTATTATTAACATGTATTTATATAGCGCCAACATATTGCGCAGCACTGTATATACATATACTGTGAACGTTTGCAAAAGTTTGGTCCCAAACTTTACGAGGAATTCATTGAGGTCTTGATCAATCAAAAATGGTGCAAACATGGTTACCAACTGGTCTTTGTGAACGTGTTTTGCTATAACTAAGCATATTACATTCCCCCTTAAATGTAATAAGGCTGAACTGTGAGTTGGTCTTCATGGAATATTCTCTGCTTTCTTTTGGACCAGTTTATGGGGTGTAAGACATACAAGGGGGGTTGTGGGAGCACTCCAAGGCTAAATATGTGTTTAAATACAATGGAGGTGCTACTGATATGTCCCGTGTTTGACCCAGCCTGTATCATGACTATTCTGAACTCTGTATCCTGACCCTTGCCTGCCTATGACAACTCTTCCTGCTTAACCCCTTGATTGATAACCCGGTTTTGACCCTTGCCTGCCTGACGATTCTTGATATCTGCCTGCCTCGACTCTGCCTGTCTGACGATTCTCTTGCCTGCTCCATTTGTACCGTGACCTTCGGCCCAAAAGACTCTACTAACAGCCGTGCCCCTTCGCCAGCCAGAACATCTCGCCTTGTAACCCTCGTTAAGTCCAGGTGGCAACCAAGTAAGCTGAGGGCTCCTCCCGAAGCCCAACGGTGGTCACACTACTGGTGAAGCCGAGACCAGGGTGCTTGGCATTTGTTCTGGTATCGGGTGCCGGCCGTGACAATGTCAAGGTAAGCTCCATACGGTGCTCCCTTGTACCTCTGGTCATAGTATAAAAGTAGCATTCCTTGGGATCAGTGTCTCCTGACCCTGGCATTGGTTTCAATCAGACGGCTATTTAGGAAGCACTGTGACGTGGTATGGTGGCTTACCAATTTTATGATCATAACTTTGTAACTATGTGTTTTTATAAACACATACACCTGCATTTATACAGAATTACATGTGAGACAGGGGACCAGGGAATGTGCATTGATTAATTGGACATATCAGTAGCACTTCCATTGTATTTAAACACATTTTTACTTATCCTTGGAGTGCTCCCACAACCCCCCTTGCATTTTTTTTATAGGGTGTAAGGTCTGAAACAGATGTGTCTCTTCAAACTATAATATTATGGAAGTAAAAAGCTTGATAGAGATATTCCTCTCTATTCCCCAGTCTGTATTTGCAGATAATGAGCGGAGCCCTCGCAATATCAGTCAGCCTCTCCTGTACATCTCAGTGAGTGCTGTTCCTTTCTCCCAGTGCCTGCCATAGCAAACCCACAATCATAATTAGGGAAGAGCTGACTTCATTTTGCCTTTTCTTTTTTATTTGTGACTAATTTAAAATGTTAGAACATATAATAAATGAAGGTAAAACCTTATGATCCAGTCTCCTGTTCCTGTCACACCAAAGGCACTAGAGCAAGTCACCAGATCTCCCTGAATGCCTTACAGCCAGGCTAAATATGACAGTTGCCGATTCCCAGGACATGTAATTAAGGTTACCTGTAGAACATCATCCGATACAGAAAAACAGAATAATTGCTTTTGTTCCAATTTGAGATTTCAGTGTCAGAAAGACATGTCGAGAGGCTAAAGCTGTTTTACCTGCCGCTGATCGGTTTCAGTTCTATTGGCTTTTTCCAACATGGAAAATGTATTTAGGTGCGGTGATTTCAGGGTGTTATAGCAGATGTGAACTAATATTAGCTATAATCACTATGATCACTAGTATGTGAAAGGCTGACTAGGACCTAGTATTGCCCAATTACACTAGTTAATTCTACTAGAATGAAGTTCTTTATTCTCCTCCTGAGATCTGTCTTCTGGGCATAAGAAAAAATCTTGGTAGCTTGGAAACAATGCACAATAGGACTTGAATTGTTGGTATTCTTTGCAAAGAGGGCCAAAAGTGGAAATTAAAAAGGAAATTAAAATGTGGTGCCAAGTTTTTAGCCACCCCAGAGTGATTTTAGTCACTTGCTTCATACCTTTGGCTGCACTCCTCTTCATTAAAAAATGCACTGGGAGATGGCCTTCATGTAATTCGAGCTTTCTGGATAATGGATCCCATACCTGTGCTGGTGATTTTTTTTTGAAGAAGATGTACACTGGCCCAGGGTAAGAATGAGCAACTAGAATCATGGGGGGTGCCAAACAACTTGTTATCCTCCCCCCCCAACGATTCTATCTTTCATTAATTCTCTTTTAATCTGCCTTTTCTCAGTTTTGTTTATATATAGATAGATAGATAGATAGATAGATAGATAGATAGATAGATAGATAGATCGATAGATAGATCGATAGATAGATAGATAGATATACTCAATACATTGGAAATACCGGACTTAAAAATTATTCTAATTTATTGCACTTTAAAAAAGGCTGTTGTTACAGCCAAAACGTTAGTCTGTTAAGTGCAATAAATTATAATCATTTTTAAGTCCTGTGAGTGTGGTATTTCCAATGTATTGAGTGTTCCATTAAGTTACAATACTTGCATCCAGGCAATCAATCATCTTTTTTTTTTTATATATACATATATAATACACAAAAGCCATGCATCTTGTAAATTATATCCTTATAAACTGTGAGTTCTGATGTCATTTCTGTCACATGACTGAAACTTGTGTATTATAATAAATAAAGTAGCCCCTGTTGCAAAATATGAGGATATTAGAAGTACCTCGGAGTTCCATGACCTGTAAAATGGTCATGAAACTCCTCTGTAACTTATAATATCCTTATATTTTACAAGAGGGGGTACTTTATTCACTATATATATATATATATATATATATATATATATATATATATATATATATATATATATATATAATGCACCAAAATGCCGGCACTCTCGACAAATAAAGTTAGTTTGCCTGGGCGCAGAATCCATAAATCATCCAAAACTTTCACAAAAGGGCTTAAAAGATTATAGATAGCTTTAATGCAGGTTACAGACTAACGTTTCGGCCCAATGAGGCCTTTCTCAAAGTGCTGACATAGTATTAAAACGAGCCTTATATCTATGTACTGGCGGGAAAAACAGCAGTCACAAATATGACGTGAGAACTAAACGACTGCCTATTGAATACATCACATTAAGTACATAAATTTATGTACTTAATCGCTTAGTTCTCACGTCATATTTGTGACTGCTGTTTTTCCCGCCAGTACATAGATATAAGGCTCGTTTTAATACTATGTCAGCACTTTGAGAAAGGCCTCATTGGGCCGAAACGTTAGTCTGTAACCTGCATTAAAGCTATCTATAATATTTTAAGCCCTGAGAGTGCGTCTCTTTTGTGAAAGTTATATATATATATATATATATATATATATATATATATATATATATATATATATATATACACACACACACATATAATTCAGTGAAAAGTATCCATCATTCAAAAAGAAAAAAAAATGATATACACATTTTATTGTTTTAATATACAAACATAGTATAATCCAAGTACAGCTTGTGGTTTACAAAAGTGGTAATAGACATAGTGTAACATAATGACAAAATCTAGTTCCTAGGAGCCTATGCTGAACATAAGCATTTAAAAAAAAGCAAGTACCAGAAATGGTTATATTTAACATAATAATTAAGGTTACTCAGATACAGACTGTAGGGTATTGCATTATAGAAACACAACAATTATTACCTATTATTGTAATAAGTATAAAGGGGTTTGTACCCATGGGGATAATTAGAACACAGATGACTCCCTGGGTGCCAAAATTGTTTGCAATGTATTAAAAAAAAATGAACCCTGTTAGAAGTCAGATATATACCCTATTAATAAGGAGTTATCTTCTATTTAGTTTTCCATACATTTATGGCAATTATGTACTTCTCTCTGACATACGACTCTCTCTCGATATTTTTAGTGCTGTTCGATAGCAAAATTCATTGATTTGCCGCACTGATTTCCTAATGCTCATTATGAGACAATCAAATCCTGTCCCTCTATAACGATCACTGATATTGATTATGGCAATGATCAACCACAAGATTATGTTTTACTGATAACCCTGGAAAACTCTAATCCAAAGTGATCACTGCCAGTACCCTTCTATGGGATTCATTACACCTGACCAGTCGTTCTTTCGGCTGCTCTGGGATAATAATTCCTGAAGGCAATTGGAAAATGCTAAATACCGATTTTTAATTCAATCAGCCAGCTGGGCTGATTTAGATTCACGAGCCATACTGAAAGGCTTTGTTGATATGATTCAGACTCTATGAGGCACTCTAGATTTTTGTGCATGTGTTACTGCCCCTTTAGATATGCCTAGGGTTGCCACATTTCTAGTTTTGTGTGGGCTGTTCAGTTCAAAACTGCTTGCCTGGTTTTCAGACAACTGAAACCAAGACGTTACTGATTGACACTGCAGTAGGACAATCATGGACCATGGCCTGTCCCCTTGAAATTACAATTCCACCCCTAAACACCCTATCCCAGGGTCAGACTGGGGGTGTGCAAGGCCACTCACCTGAAACTTACTTTTGCCCTGATTGGGGGGGGCAACAGTGGAGGGCAAGCGGGGATTGGTCCTGGGTCAGCAGTGCCCACCAGGTTTTTTCCCAGTGTCTCTCTGACCCAGTCTGACTCTCTGCTCCCCTGTCCGGACTTTAAACCCTGGCTGATTCGGAAAGAAGTGAGCAACAGCTGCCTGGGTGCTGGTTAAATATAATATTAATACATTACCAAAAAAAAAAAAAAAAAAAAACACACTCCAAGGACTGTGGTTTATTTCAATGTTTTGGCTCCAACACTCGGGCCGTCTTCCTGAAGGGTGATGGCGAAATGCGTAGATGTAATTATGGACAAATAAAGTTTTTTCTACTACAATGCCCAAATTTGCGGATTTGCTTTGAGTGCTCTCTCTAATGGAACTGTATTAAAATTGGTGAGCAACCGCCCGGTGACAGATGGTGTGGGGAGTGCCGATAAGATGATATATATATATATATATATATATATGATAGATAACAGGAGTTGCTACTATTAGCTAAATCATTCTGTATGGGACAACGGAAACTGAAGCTTCCAGTGCTCATAAATAACTAGCCACTCATGTATACTCTTAATTATATATCAATACAAACTGTTATTATATGTTGTGCACATCGATAAAAGAGATGGACGATAACTCCTCTTAATAAAAGTATATGGTCATATTTCCCCTTTTACACAATACACTGGAGCCCTTTGTGCTCCTGAGGTGTTATATATATTAACCTCAAGATACATATACATGAAATTATGAAAAAAAACTGTGCAGAATGGTCCAAACAATATTTTACAGCAATAGAAAATAGAATAATACTGAAATATACCCTCTCCTACCAAAGGGGCAGTAACATAACTGGGAACATGCACTAATCTCCCTTACTAGGTTTGGCAACCCGACCCCTACATATTTGCCCCTGCAGTGCTGGAGGACTGGTGGCCCCACTAGTGTCAAAGGGACTAAAGCAGAAATGCCCAACCTATGATGCCGTGGCTGCTGTTCGGACGGCTAAAGGTTTCCATGTTGGACATTCCCAGGCTAAAGGAGGCAGCATTAAAAGCCCAGCTTTGTGCTACTTTCTTGCAGTAGGTTTGTGCTTTCACTGAAGTATAAAAAGTGAGATTGTTGTTCCTTCCACCAAGGCTCTATAAATTCTGGCATCTCAACAGCTTGTGAAATCCTCAGGAGGAAACCAACCACAGTCTAGAGAACGTGCCCTCTGAATATGGTGCATGTGAATGAATTGTCCATTGGTGAGGACTGTGCACTGTGAAGATGTGAAAAGCTCACTCCACCATGATGTTAACTGTCCTGCTGGTAAGTGCCAAAGCACCATACAAACTACCCTTCTGATCCTTGCTAGTCTTTCTTTGATAGCACAGCACGCTTATTTTGCCGGTAGATTTTAGTAAGGGTATTGCTTTTGCTTCTTGCCGGAGAAACAAGACAACCAGGTGCAGATCAGCATGACAACCGCGGCTCCACCTCCGGTGCAATAGTATGCCCATCCAAACCTACAGGTGCCTAGAAAGGAACAAGAACAATGGCTTAGTGGGCAATGATTTAAAACCACCTTATAAATATATAATAAATATATAAATATAAAGCACATAAAATATCAATACATTCTATTAAATCACAGGTAACATTTGTTTAAATGTTATTTTATTATTTGAAGCAAAGGAGATTCCAAACCAGCTGGAGTCAATTAGACTAAAGAAAACCATGCACACATGGGAAAGAACATAGAGGGGGTAATTTACTACCTAAAGGTTTTAGAATGCGCTAAAATGGGCACGATCCACCATGTTGTTTGCACTTTGAATTTATGTGTTCATCCCATGAATACAGCAATGCCTACATTTAGCAGCAGTGTATTCTTGAGAAAAGGATGGGGGCTAGCATGTAAGTATGTCCGCTGCTACTCCCTAACTTGTGCATCTCACAAGTAAAGAACAGCTCTGGATTTCCAAATGATGCGCCCCAAGGCCGGCTGCCTCCTGCACCCCCTCCCCAACACATGCAAATTCAGGTTATCTTATCCGTGCTTGTTGGCTCTGCTGCACCCCCTGCATCTCCCCTTCGGGGTGTCCTGTAGGAACCCGGAAATATAGAAGTGGCTGGGCAGCATGCCATCCCTAAAAGGTGATTAATCTTAAAAGGTCACATTCCTGGATATTAACATAGAGAAAGCCTATGAGTATTTTGGCCAGCCATATAGACTGAACTGAAATGGACTTACATTTTGATTACCCACTGTTGTTTCTAAAAAGAAAAATGTGCAGGTTGGGAAAAGCAGGTTACAACCAATCTCCAATCACCTCCTTGAGTCTAATGGTTACCCCAATAGAGACCACCAAAGTATTTCACATATAACAAACTGTGAATACCCCTAGTTAAATATAATCTGGGTCAAGACCCTATTGAGTCTGTTGGGTAGGCTGGTAGGGATATATATCATTTCATATTTCATATATCACACCCTAGGAATGCCCTTGTTGCCTCTAACAGCGATGCATTTGGGGAGAGTGTCAGAGGAAATAATAGGTCACGTGGGCATAGCTCTAGTTATGACAGTGGTTGGTGAGGGCATCATTGAATTAACTTTTTTCCCACCACCTATAGACATGTAACACTCCTTATTTCCCAATCACTCTGTTTACTAACAAAGAGAAAAGATAATAAGGGCAGCAATTTCACAGGCTGTGGGGCAACAAAGCTGTATAATGTTCACATAAATCATTTAGAAAGATTATTAACCAGAAAATTAGCTGAGCCTTTAGCACGTGTTGTAATAAATCCTTCCCTGGCATCTTCTACAGATAAAGGTCACCTGAGATCCCCAACTCCCAGACATAACAACAGACCTCTATGAACAGAGTATTTCCTAGCCAACACTGTAATATATGTGCAGAATGCTAGTGCATAAAAGGAAAACATTGGGTTTAGTAAAGTTTATCCTACAAGAACTCTACTGTATAATAGATTGTGTCCCTTGATTAAAGGAATTGTTCACGTTTGAGTTAACTTTTAGGGGCAGATCTACTCTTGGGTGAAAATTCGCCAGCGACCGCTTCGCACCCATCGCTACACTTTGCCAGGCGAAAATTCACTCAGACTACACTAAATTATTTAAATGCGGAGTTTCGTCGTGGGTGCCGAACGCTGGTGAATTTTCGCTAGCGTTACTTTGGCATTGCGAGCAATTGAAAGCAAAGATGCGCTAGCGTTCATTTCTGCCTAGCGCAAATTAGCTAGAGGTCTTGCGCCCAGGTTAATTTGCATATGGCGGAAAATATAACGTTGAATGGACGTATATGTTGCAGCAAATACATTACATTACACAAGTCCAGGGGACCTTAATAAAGAAAATAGAGTTGTTATAATGCCCTACACATGAGCCCAGTGTATAGTTAATATTCATTTGTTAGAAAATGGAGTGGGGAACCCTGTTACCCAAAAAACATTTTATGGACTTTTGCAGTCTATTACTCTGAAAAAGGAAAAGACGCCAGCGTCAGAGCGAATTGTCGCCTGGCGATAGAGTGCGAATGAGCGCTTGCATTTATCCCTTTCGCTAGTGATTTTTGTTATTTAGCTTTTTATTCAACAGCTCTCCAGTTTTAGCATTCTTTTTGCAAGGATCTAAATTACCCTAACAGCCATGCATTGATTTGAATAAAAGCATGGAACATACTTCCCCTAAATATTTGTCTATATCTTGTGGATTGGGTTGGATTATTGTATTATCTTTTTTCAAATTGTAAAGGTTGTATAAAACCGGGCAAACGTCTCAGCAATATTTAAAGGGCTAGTGATGATCTTACCATTTTCTAATTTGCTATGTTTTATTTTATACTTTGCTTGCATTAACTTTAGATATCTCGCCATGTAGTCTGTTGCTTTGTAATATCGTATGGTCTTTAACTTCCTTAAGGAAGAATCAAAACTGGAAAGTTCCATTTTTTTGTTGTTCTTCTCTTATTGCTTGTATTTCTAGAGTTATAGCCTTGGAAGTATTATTCTTTTTCTGCGTTTCTAGATGAGTGAGAATATTTTCCAGAGTTTCTAATGTATTTTTTCTTTTGTAGTATGCTGCTTTCTGAAGGAAGATCCCTCCTATTGTTGCTTTATGAGGGATTATTTTTGGGATTTAATTGAAGTTTCTGAAGAGGAATTGAACTCAAATTATTCTTATTAGCATTTACTGTAATATTCCCTATCCTTTGTATTATTCAATAAAGATTAATTTAGCGGTCTATTTATTAAAGGTCGAGTTTTGATTTCTCTAAAAATGTGACATTTTTAGAGATTTATTATGCCCCAAAGCAGCAAAAAAACGGAAAATACTCCATCTTAAACCTGTCGAATTGATGTAACAGTTGATGGCAGAGATCCCTTTAACAATATGAAGATGTTTTTTGCCTTCGCAATTTCGTGGATGGGAGTTAGGTCAAGTTTGTTTCTGGTAAAATATGAGAAAAACACAAGTTTTAGTAAATAACCTCCTTAATCTCCATTTATTTGTTAGTATTTTATTTGAGGGTTCATTTATATGAATTGATATTGGGGCATGATCTGACCATGATCTGCTCTCTTTTGACCACAAAAAAGAAGTCTATTCCTGAATTAACTCCATGTGGGTGTGAATAGAAAGTATAATCCCTAGATTTGGGGTTGAGTGTTCTCCAAAAATCAAATAAATGACATTGTTGTTTTAGTTTGGCTAAGGGAGTATACCTATCCTTTTGTTTGCTATTTGCAGCAATAAGTTGATGTACTATTCAATTTTGGATCTAGGATGAGATTGAAATCTCCACCTATTACAGCAAATCCCTGCTTTTGATTAGGGATGCACCGAATCCAGGATTCGGTTCGGGATTCGGCCTTTTTCAGCAGGATTCGGATTCGTCCGAATCCTTGTGCCTGGCCAAACTGAATCAGAATCCTAATTTGCACATGTAAATTAGGGGCGGTAGGGAAATCACATGCCTTTTCATCACTTTTTCCTTTCCTGCCCCTAATTTAAATTAGGATTCGGTTCGGTATTCGGCCGAATCTTTCACCAAGGATTCGGCCAAATCCCAAATAGTGGATTCAGTGCATCCCTACTTTTGATTATGGATCTTGTTCCTCTTCAAGAGTTTTGTTAAAGAGGAATTAAATGCGTGAAGCATATAAGTTACACAGAGTAAACAGTTTATTGTTTAGTTTACAAATATTAAATACCTGCCCTCAGAGTCACACAAAAGATGTATTAACTCAAAAGTAATTTTGAGATTGATCATGATGGTCACTCCTTTTTTTCTTTTCTGGAGCAAATGCATAAAATATAAAATGATCTGTGCCTCTTCAGGTGATTTCAGCACAATGGTAATGCCATTCCCAGCTACAATTAGTTTTGTATGGAAACCCCATTTATGTAGTATGTTATTAGCCCTGAGTAGTGTTGTGGAGTCTGCAAATTCTTTGCTTTGGGCTAAAGTAGCAGCTGATAAATCTGCAAATGTTTGGATCGGGCTGGCATCTCCTCATTTCTAAATTCTCTGAGGAAAGCATCTTTCATATCAAAAAAATGAAATCTTGCTATTACATCTCGTGGTGCCAGATTTGGAGCATTGTGAGGTTTTGGTAACCCATGTGCACGGTAAAAAGTCTTGGCCTTTAATAACCTTAGAAATACCTCTCAAGCATATATTGTTCCTATGGGAAAGGTCTTCTAGATCAATTACTATTTTCTGTCACAAGGACAATTCATCTTCCAAATTGGTGCAGATATCTACTACTTGATTTTGAACTGTTAAGAGTTCCTTCAGCTTTGTTTTCTAAATGGGCAATCCTTTCTCCTAGCCCCTTATTTCTGTCTTTGTTTCTGATATTGTCTGTTTCATTTGCGTTTGTAACGCATTGCACATAATATTAAGCAACTCTTTCAGTTTACCTTCTGTTATTGGTTGTGTGTTTTCTTTGTTTTGTTCAGTCGTTATTGGGAAGACCGCTTCCTGAGCAGTCGCTGTGAGAATTTTGGGGCCATCTTGTGCGCATTCTATGCGCTTCTCTTGTTCTGTGATGTTAAACACGGTTATATTTAGTGGGGAGTGGAGTTTTTTTAGTTTTGCCCATTCCCGATTTGTTAGGTGAGCCCCCTGAGTTATTTTTGTGCATCTCAGCTGTATTTAGTTTAGCTGTATATGGTGACAGCATGAATTTATGTGACCACCCTGCTCGGTATCAAGCCAACTGACCCAATATTTCCCTTTTGAACGGTACACAAGGAAGGACATATTGCTTCTAAAATTCCCACTAAAATAGTAAGCCTAGAGTTGGACTGATTTGGTAGTTGCAGCACACAGTTTGCACCCCATGCATTTTAGTTGGAATAGAACAATATCTGGCACACAGTGTTAATAATGGCATTAGCGCCTGATAAAAAGTCAACTGCAGCTATTGATACAACCTGCTAATGGAACCCTGTATTTACTGCCAGATCCAGGATAATAGTAATTCCACAGTTCCCTTGTGTTCATTTGTGCCCACGCTCAAGGGGCACATTGGTGCAAAGCAGTACGTATGGATGTAAGTACCTTTCTGAATTGCATCAACATGCTCCGTTTTAGAACTTTGCATTTGAATTCATGAATAAGCCTTACTTTATTAAAGGTGCTTGAACCAGTACATTGGAACTAGGCAATATATAGCTGCAAGTACCTTGTGAACAAGCATTTAACAGACAATAGATCTAATAAATGCTAGATCCTATAACTGTATATATCTCCAGGTGAGAATTAAAGTTAAAGAAATCCAAGCTGATTACAGGGTAACCCTCCAACGAATCTGACTTTACAGCTTTGCATCTAAAAGTCACATTGTTAACCTAATTACCCACCAGTCGTGTTGTTAGATCTAAAGATATCAGTTTTTTTTTCAAATCCCTCTTTCTGACAGCAGCTGAGACAAAAGAAGAAAATTCACAGAACTTTGTCATTTAGAGTGACAGGAAGAAAATTATAATGCCATATTACAAGCCTGTCATACTTCATCCATCACTGTTTCCCAGGAGGAAAGGGTTTCCTGCAATGTCTTACAAATTGCCTCTTATGGAGCAGCCCTACTTGCGGAACTTAAAGGTATACTGTCATGGGAAAACATGTTTTCCCAAATGAATCAGTTACTGGTGCTGCTCCAGCAGAATTCTGCACTGAAATACATTTCTCAAAAGAGCAAACAGATTTTTTTATATTCAATTTTGAAATCTGACATGGGGCTAGACATTTTGTCAATTTCCCAGCTGCCCCCGGTCATGTGACTTGTGCCTGCACTTTAGGAGAGAAATGCTTTCTGGCAGGCTGCTGTTTTTCCTTCTCAATGTAACGCAATGTGTCTCAGTGGGACATGGGTTTTTACTATTGAGTGTTGTTCTTAGATCTACCAGGCAGCTGTTATCTTGTGTTAGGGAGCTGTTATCTGGTTACCTTCCCATTGTTCTTTTGTTTGGCTGCTGGGGAGGAAAAAGGGAGGGGGGTGATATCACTCCAACTTGCAGTACAGCAGTAAAGAGTGATAGAAGTTTATCAGAGCACAAGTCACATGACTTGGGGCAGCTGGGAAATTGACAATATGTCTAGCCCCATGTCAGATTTCAAAATTGAATATAAAAAAATCTGTTTGCTCTTTTGAAAAATGGATTTCAGTGCAGAATTCTGGTGGAGCAGCACTATTAACTGATTCATTTTGAATTTTTTTTTTCCCATGACAGTATCCCTTTAAAGCAAAACATATACATCAGAGAGGATTAAGTTTTATTATTACCAAAAAAAATCTATTGAACTGTAACACTTTGTTAGAACAAAAATTTGAGTCAGAATCCCAATCCTGATTTGCATATTCAGATTTGGGAAACAAAAATGCTGAACAAAAACTTGTTGAGTTCAGTTGTTTTTAACTCACAAGAGTTTACACTCAGTTCCGTTGAAAAGCAAGGATTCAGCCCAATCCGAAAATGGCAAAAGCTTCTGACATTAGACTGAATCCTGGATTTAAAAATATTTTTTTTCACAAATCTATAATTCATCACTTGCCTAGAGTTGTGCCACACATAGCTATTATGAGAGAAGTGCCTGTGTGTGGCAAGTACATAGCACAACATTCTACCCCTCATTTTCATATAGGGTGTGAACCATCCCCACTGTTCAGCTCTGCATTGGACTCTCAGGTGCTGGAGAACACGGGGAGTATGGGTGATGTGGTTGGGAAGAGGGGCCCTACTGTATACAGAAGTGTTTACTGCTTCTTCTAAAAACGACATACAAAAGCATTTGTATGCACACAGGCAATAAAAAATTTGGAGGAAGAATGTTGATGGGGATGCTAGGTACTATGAATGACAGTAATGCTGTCCATATACCGTACTGGCAGATCCGGGCTGGTCAACCTTATGTCTACTGATCTCCTGCTTTAAAAACTGTTATAATTCTGAACATCCCAGCTTGCTGTACTGCATCCAGAATGCATGGGCCTGCATGAAAATACATATAATTTGCCAGCTCCTCCCTCAACAAACACTGTCCAGCAAGCAACGGTCTTTCTTTAATTATTTATTATAATAATTATTTATTATCAGGTTTATAGTTTATAGTGCCATTGCATATGAATCTTATCAAATCAGAGTTTAATTTAGGCCGGGTCCAGACGATGTGGCTCTTGGAGGAGCAGGTTCTTGGCCTACGTTTCTCTGCAGACTGGGATCCACATCGTCTGGCCCTAGCCTTACTCAACTCCCTCATTTGAACCCTGTCTCAACTTAAAGGGATACTGTCATGGAAAAAAAAATAATTCCCAAATGAATCAGTTAATAGTGCTGCTCCAGCAGAATTCTGCACTGAAATCCATTTCTCAAAAGAGCAAACAGATTTTTTTATATTCAATTTTGAAATCTGACATGGGGCTAGACATTTTGTCAATTTCCCAGCTGCCCCTGGTCATGTGACTTGTCCTGCACTTTAGGAGAGAAATGCTTTCTGGCAGGCTGCTGTTTTTCCTTCTCAATGTAACTGAATGTGTCTCAGTGAGACATGGGTTTTTACTATTGAGTGCTGCTCTTAGATCTACCAGGCAGCTGTTATCTTGTGTTAGGGAGCTGTTATCTGGTAACCTTCCCATTGTTCTTTTGTTTGGCTGCTGGGGGGGGAAAAGGGAGGGGGTGATATCACTTCAATTTGCAGTACAGCAGTAAAGAGTGATTGAAGTTTATCAGAGCACAAGTCACATGACTTGGGGCAGCTGGGAAATTGACAATATGTCTAGCCCCATGTCAGATTTCAAAATTGAATATAAAAAAATCTGTTTGTTCTTTTGAAAAATGGATTTCAGTGCAGAATTCTGCTGGAGCAGCACTATTAACTGATTCATTTTGGAAAAAACATTTTTTCCCATGACAGTATCCCTTTAAAATCATGTACTCTTCAGCCACAATTCACTTGCCACCTCTACCAGAGACTGAAAGAATGATAAAGACTCATCTCTGTAGATAACAATGTGCATATCCCCTCTATACATGCAGTACTTGCTTACTGTGTTTTTATTAGGGATACCCCGAATCCTTTGCGAAAGATTCGGCCGAATACCAAACCGAATCCGAACCCTAATTTGCATATGCAAATTAGGGTTGGGAAGGGGAAAACATTTTTTACTTCCTTGTTTTCTGACAAAAAGTTATGCAATTTCCCACCTGCCCCTAATTTGCATATGCAAATTAGGATCTGGTTTGGCTGGGCAGAAGGATTTGGCCGAATCCGAATCCTGCTGAAAAAGGCCGAATCCTGGCCGAATCCCGAACCGAATCCTGGATTCGGTGCATCCCTAGTTTTTACACTATCTTCTGGGTTGTTACAAATGCACTCACTCTAGTGGGGATGCAAGTAGTTAACTCTACTATTTACAAGTGTTTGTGTTAAGCTGCCCATACACGCCAACATTAGCTGCCAACCCAGCTACTGCAAAATGAGACTAAAGCCTACTGGACCATACATGGAGCCAAAATCACTACCTGTCTAACCAATTTGTTGCTGGGGATCAGATAGATTTCTAACAGGTAGGTTAGAAATTTTAATTGGTTGAGGAATGCATTGGGCCATTGATAGGTCTGCATAGGCCTCTGTTTTGATGGTGTGGTCATATTAGGGCAAAAATCCACTTATTTGTTGACCTTACCCACCAATCAGATCTTGCAATGTATGCCAAGCTTTACTCTCTTCCAGTTCTATGCCTTTTGTATATAATATATCTATATAGTTAGAAATGGCTCTTGTGGGTTAAAGGTAGAGATGCAACAGATTCAGGTTTCGGTCTTTTTCAGCAAGATTCAGCCTAATCCTTCTGCCCGGCTGAACCGAATCCGAGTCCTAATTTGCATATGCAAATTAGCTGCAGGGAGGGAAATCTCGTGACTTGAAAACAAGGAATGAAAAAATGGTTTCCCCTTCCCACTCCTAATTTGCATATGCAAATTAGGATTCAGTTCGAAATTCGCCCGGATCTTATACGAAAGATTCATGGGTTCAGCCGGGCAGAAGGATTAGGCCGAATCTGAATCTTGCTGAAAAAGACCGAAATCTGAATCTGTTGCATCTCTACCTTTAACCCACAAGAGCCTAGGTAAAGGTCTAGCATGCTTACCTTGGTATATACCTAAATATCACATAAAGCTAAAAATATGATTTATTTGTGTGTGCTGTAGACTTTACACTTTCTCTCCATTATGCCTCTAGTCTCCCTCCAATACTTACTATGTAGTGTTCTAAAGACCAACCTGGTTTTTAATAGAGTTCGTTTTTATATTTAGGCACCTTTAAATACATTGTAAATTATAATGGCATAGTTTTTCTAGTTCATGGAACCATCTCCAACTGAATATTTGTATTTACTGAATAGTAGGTGATGACGCCTTGATCGTATCATCTCCACAGTAGAAAGTGCAGACAATACAGGATAACATGTCAACTCCCATTCATATGTATAAAGGAACAAATAAAAAAATAATCAACACTGACAATGAGATATTTCACAGTGTTGATAAACTATTATCAACAAATAACTGGACAAATAAATCAGTATAAAAATATTTTATAATTTTGCCACAAAACTGTTGTTTCCCTTTAAATGTGCTTGTGCTCCTTTTAATGACTTTATTATTATCGGCATGTTCAGATATTCTAGAGATAAAGCAGCTCTTTGTTAATCCAGTTTATGCATATTTACACTTGTAATGAGTGGCAGGCAAGTGACAGGGATAATTGCTTGGGGATAACACTGTGCCTGTTTCAATAAACTCTTATCTCTCTCCTCTCTTTTATCCAGCCAGCCATTTATCTAGTTTGCACTAATGTTAGCACATCACATTCCCGCTGCTGACATAAAGTGATGGCACAAATGAAACATATCTCCTAAAAAATGTTGCTTTACTAGGGTTTAAGATCCTCACCTGAGTGCAATCAACAAATTAAAATAGAATACATAAAATTGCCTTTTGCATTTCAAAGGATTACCAGGTGTGGGATCTAATATCTGGATAATGTAAATAACATAAGGCACAGTTTGCAATTACATGGAATAAGCGGTGATTGAATCAAAACTCCTTGTATGCCATATACCATCTCATATGCATATTCAATAAAAAGATGACTGCATGATTGATGAATTTGCTATTGATTTATACAGCTGGGACGGCTTGACGGAGCACCAACTCTGTACTGTACACCTATTTTTAATGTCGGCAGTGGTGGGCTGCTATGTACAGAAGACTTCATTACTACTCTGCATCAACCTGTTACGAGGATAGGATTTTAGTGTACTTACCCAATTCAAACTGCTCTGACAGGTTCCCACATGCCTGCCGCACCTCCTCACTGTCCCACCCCAGAGGATACAAGGCACAGCCAGCTCCAATCAGCAACCCTGTAACAAGATACAGTGCTTTAGTGCTAGTGACACATCTACTATTGACAAATTTGACTACTGAAAACAATGTAGATGAGGCCAAAAATAATTATTTCAATTGCAGTTACATTTACATTTTACAATATTAAAACCACTGAAAATCCCACCATAACCACTACCACCTGGTTCAGACTGCTCTTTATCCCAGGCCTGGTGCCCAAAACACCAACTGAGTGGAGGAAGAGTCAGTTTCCCTTTGACCAGGAAATTGACCAACAGATTACTGGCAGACAGGAACCTGGAATCTACATGATTTTCTGCTCTAAAGATAAATATAAATAGTTACATTTAATGTTAGCCACTGACACAGGTCAATATCTGGATCCCAAAATGTCGGGAGAATGCTCCTACCCTATAATCAACGATGAAAACTTTAAAGAACAAAAAAGAGGTTACAAAAGGGCACTTTATACCCTCCTTTGTCCTTTGAAGTTTTCCTGATTTTCTGCTCTCCCTGCATGAAAGCTGGGGGACATTTCTTTAAATTACATGACACTTGACAGATCTGCTGCTGTACCAAAAGCAATTGCAACAGCTCTATTTATTCTTGACTTTCATTACCATTTATAGGTGTCTAGAATGCATCATAAATGTCAAAAATAAGGTATACATGGAGTTACAAAAGAAAAGCAATGGAGAACTTGAGGCTGGGATAATTCCCATTTTGAAAATATGATTGCAGTAAAACATTTTACTTGACCTTTATCAAGATATATATATATATATATATATATATTTATTAAACTGATTTTTTCATATATATATATATATATATATATATATATATATATATATATATATATATATATATATATATATATATATATAGGCATGGGACCGGTTATCCAGAATGCTTGGAACCTGGGTTTTTTTTAGATAAGGGATCTTTCTGTAATTTGGATCTACATACCTCAAGTCTCCTTAAAAATCAAATAAACATTTAATAAGCCCAGCAGGCTTTTCTTTTGCCTCCAATAAGGATTAATTATATCTTAGTTGGGATCAAGTGCAAGGTACTGTTTTATTATTACAGAGACAAAGGAATTAATTTTTTTGATTATTCTTTGATTATAATGGAGTCTATGGCCCAAATTCGCCAGCGTCCACTTTGCCGCACTTCGTCAGGCGTATTTTCGCCAGCGCTACGCAAATTCACTAAAATCCGAAGTTGCGCTCAGGGGAAGCGTAAGGTTGCGAAGTTGCACTATCGTTAATTCGCCAAGCAAAGCGAAGTTACGCTAGCGATGCTTAATTTGCATACGGCACCAAATTGAAGTTGCAATGGAGGTATATGAAGCATCACTACACAAGCCTGGGAAACCTTCAAAACAGCAAATAAAATTTTTATTTTGCCCTACACAAGTGCCCACTGTATAGTTAAGGTGCCATGAGTTAGGAAATGTAGGGGGGAAGGAGGGGAGCCCCAAAATTTTTTTCGATCTTCTTCAGCCTATCACCCATAAAAAAAGAAAAAACGCCAGCGTTAAACTTTTTTTGGAAGCAATCCCTATCTACTCTATTGCACTTTGCCTGGTCTGCGGTGGCGAAGGAAGTCTGGCATAAAAGGTAGCGTTCAGAAAAATGTGCACGTTAGTGAATTTGCGTAGTTAGGTCCGTTGCGCAAATTCACCAGGCGTAAGGGTGCGAAGTAACACTAGCGAATTTACGCCAGCGTAAGTGAATCGGCGAATTAACGAAATTGCGATACGCTGGCGAATTCACGCTAGCGTTAGGCGCTTTGTCTTTAGTGAATTTTGGTCTATGTGAGATGTGAGATAACCTTTCTGTAATTCAGAGCTTCCTGGATAACGGGTTTCTGGATACCATATCTATTTATATATCTCTCAAGGTAAATAAGAGACATTTTTTATATAAGGATATTATATATTTATATAAGGATATTAGAAGTTACCTCGGAGTTCCATGACCTGTATAAAAATACTCGGCCTTCGGCCTCCTACTTTTATTTGGTCATGAAACTCCTCTGTAACTTATAATAGCCTTACCGTTATATTTTACAAGAGGGGGTACTTTATTCACTATATATATATATATATATATATATATATATATATATATATATATATATATATATATATATAGTCTCAAGGTAAATAAGAGACACTAATATGCTAATGATTTGATGATACAGGAAATACTTGCACTACTTAATTATCTATATACAGTAATAGTATTATATATATATATATATATATATATATATATATATATATATATATATCAAGGTAAATAAGAGACATTAATATGCTAATCATTTGATGGTACAGGAAATACTTGCACTACTTAATAATTATACAAGAGGTCAGAGAACAGGAGTAAGGATACAACTGCTTATATTAAAGGGTTGAGAATTTTACACAGTCGGCAGCCTTCCATGGTTAAAGGTTAATTAGGACTTAGCAGAAGATGGCAAAGCCAGCCTAAATACCCTGCACAAATAAAGCCTGGGGCCACAAGAGGGCATTAACTGGAACTTTATGCATCTATCTCTCATTATCAAGCTAAAAATTGGAAAAACGTAATAAATATGATCAGAGTAGTTCATATTTCTGACAGAAGAAATATTACACACTTTGCTGTAGTCAGAGCTGCTTTCTTTAACTTTGATTAATGTTTTCTAATTAGTGCAGGTTTTAGACTTCAATGAAATCTCCATTACAGACTCCATGTTTCAAAATGACTTGGGGATAAAACGTGTTCTTGTATTCATTAGAAGACACAATGTGTGTATGTGTGTCAAGGGAAAGCAGCCATCTTTTTGGGAAGAGATATGTGGTAGGGCAGCAGGGGATAAGTTTATTTGACTTGGTTGAAATCTCAAAACTAGCACCTTAAACAGGGACTGGCTAAGAGAACACTCCAGTAGGACACTGTCCCAGCTACTGTTCCCCTCATCTTTCTACTGACAGAGATATAGATCAATAGCCAATGATAGATCAATAGCCAATCAGCTTCCTCCCTGCTGTCTTACCCCATCTCCTACTTCCTTGTAATACCATTCAGCTGCTGCTGCTACTCTCTCCCTCATGCTTATTTAGGAATATAGAAATGTCGGTCTGGAATTCCAGCTGAGCTTTGTTTTGTCTGGATTCTGACAGACAAAAATCCGATGTCCATCTGTTATTCTTATTCTAAAGCCCATTTGTGGAAGATTCCAGTGCACTTGCTATACCCGTACGATGAGGGGACAGAAATAACTAAAGCAGCACATTTAAGCATTACAATATAGTAATTCCCTGCTGCTGCCATTCCACCTCATCGACCCATTAACTTCACTGCCGCTCTCCCTGTTGTCAGGCCTGGGCCAGCTTGCTAAGAGAATTCTCCAAAAATTGCTCAAGACCATTTTGTCCATTTATGTAAATATTATGTAAGAAGAGACGAATGATGGGGAGCATTTAGTCCTTGTGTAACGTGAGCAACAGCTGCTGGGCAGCAATAAACATGAGGACACGTGAGGAATCCTATGTGGCCTATTCCACTGATTATGAAAGGCCCCAGCGTTATGAAATCCCCACTTTGTTTGCAGATGGAAATATGAATACTGCATGAGAATCTGAGAAGTCCCAGACTAAGCAAGAGAGACAGGCCAAACTCACAGAATAATCCTATAATCATTAATTCAGCAATTCTCAGCTGGAACCCTTGTACACCCAGAGCAGTGAGAGAAAAAGCAGCACCCAAACAACAGCATCTGTTCCATGTCATCCTCGCTGCTCTTCTGTCTGCTCACACTGTCCGAATACTGGCCAGGCCACTAAAGTAAAACATTCGGATCAGCGCACTGTCACTGGCTATAGAGAGGACGACATAACCTAATGAACTGCTTCCTCTGCTCTCGCTGTGTGCGACATCCAGATAATTGCGTAAAATTATGTCACAAACTACAAATCCATGCGGGATATTATTAGAATGAAGGAACCGAGATAAAAGGGCTTTTAGATTAAATCCTAGTAAAGCCACTGCACTTAATATTTGGGTAAATGAGTATATATGAAGAACTGCGGGAGACAGCCTCTAAGGAAAAGTCCGTATAAAAATTAACATGTTCTGAAGTCATTAAAATATAATTTACTGTTGCCCTGCACTGATAAATCTGGCATGCTTGCAACACTATTGTTTTATACAGTAGTAGTATAAAAATAAGCGGCTGTGTAGCAGCTGAGCTCAGTAAAATATAATGATGTTCTACAGAGCTTATCTGCTATTTAACCTGTGCCTTTTAGCCTTATTCCAATTGCCTCCATTCCGACAGACAAGCTTGTTTATATTTGAAAAAAAAAGTAGTGTTTCTGAAGCAAACAGAGCAATTTTACCAGTGCAGAGAAACAGTATATATTTTAATTACATGTTCATTTCTTGGTGTTGCCAACACAGGAGAGATGCCTGCATTGCACTGCCTTGTGCTGATAACCCAATTTTTTAGGACACTCCTGTTTCGTAGACCCAAAAAGAGATTTGTTGGAAAATGGGCAGAACTGGGGAGTATCTAGATGCAACCGGGCATGGATGGCTCAACAGGAACTTCATCTTTAGGCATGCAAATTGTCTTTTAAAGGTAAAATATACATTTTAAACATGATTCCAAAAAATAATGTTTCCCTTGAAAATTCTGACCCCACATCTCACCCACTAGACAATTATGTGGCCTAATTTATGTATTGGCACTGTCCAGGTAACATGGCAAAGAAACTGGTGACAGTTTTGGCATGGAAAGTCGATCATTTTAGCTCTAGTAAAACTTGCAAATTATATTTTTGTAGTGCAGATGCAATATTGGCAATAAATGTATTTGTGCCTTATATCCACAATTAGTAGCTGCAGTTGAGTCAACTGGCTCTGGTGATATTTCTGCTGTTATCTCTGGTCTTTAATGTTCTCTACTGTACTTGAGCAAACAGACACCCAGTAGAGGTACTCATTTATACAGACTAAATTTGCAACAATTGCTTGAGTCTTAGAAAATAATTTGGCAGACTATACACAAATAGAGTCCAACGGCACAAATGTGATATCTTGTTGGAGAGAACACCGAATTCCTTACTAGATTCACGTTTCTGCAGCCCCTTTTCAAGGACAGTGCGAACATTCTAAAGCTTCAACATCAGGGCGCCTAACAGTACAAAAGCTCAGCAGTCAGGGTCACATTTACCCCACACTGTCACTTGCGCTGCTGAGGCTGCTGATTTGAAAAGCCTGTGATTTACACTACTTAGCCCCTCGGCTGTGAGGACTAATGGAGTCACTGAATATATAAACAAAAGGTTAGCCAGCAGCTCTACCAATATACTGGTTTCTTTTTAAAAGGATTGACATTTTTGTACATTGCAGCCAGCTGAGTTAAAGTCAATCGGAACCTAGCGTGAAAGACTCTGCTGCTTTGAAACATCACGTACCACTACACTGTATATATATTATATATATATATATATATATATATATATATATAAATTTAACGCTTTCTTGGGCTATCCTGCCAATGAGGGTTAAAGGTGTCCAGCTAGTGGAGTGAGCATGGGTTACATGTGAATCTACAGCCAGGGCAGAGCCTTCGCCAAATGGAAGCGTCCCCTTTAAGATGTTGTAAAACTACAACCCACAAGCTAATTAGTGCAAAAGTAGATGAATTGGACGCCAAGAGGTTCTTGGATAGTAAAACAGGTGAACAGATTTATTATGCACAAAAGCAAATGACCTCAGGTTTACTCACAAATACTTGTAGGATACAGCAGATGGAATCACTTGGAACAAAGTAAAGATCATAATCAGACATATGTGACTCCTTGAGGTATCAGGAGACAGTTGTACATCAATTCCCAGTTAACCGACGTTGCCAGTGAGGGGATCGGGATCAGGTAGGGTACAGGTAGTCCTTTGCTTACCTAGATGCCTATCAACTGAGTTACCTGCTCTAAAGGCAAACAAGCATTGTGGGAAAGCTACTTTCTTCTACAAATCCTTGTTGGAGCGACAACTGCTCTTTCTGCTACACCTCTCTGTCTCACTCTCCTAAAGAGTCTATTACAGGAGCTTACTATGATAGCTGTTCCTAGTTCACGGGATTGCCTGGTTCCCGACTTAAGCACCAAAGGTGTCAGGTCCCTTTGGGGTAAATGGCTTTACTGGGGCCTATGGTGATCCCAGGCTCAATGGGAAACACCTAGCAGCAGCACCAGGAGCCAAAGAGGAAGAGGCCACTCCCTGCACGACACTATATAGCAGCGTGGCAGGGGAGTGTCATTACACTCTTTGTCCAATAGGTGAGATGGTTACACTTAAACTGTTGCAAGGGCTTATGCCCAATAATAAAGGATAAGAGAACTACATATGAAAGTAGGGGATTAACTCTATAGGGACAGGATATCCTATAGGTCCCTACACATATATATATATATATATATATATATATATATATATATATATATATATATATATACATATATATATAACAAAAAAAACTTCCGCACACATAGGTCTTGATAAGTGAAAAAAGCCCTACCTGATGACGGCTTGAGTTTGTAAGCCGAAACATTGAAATAAATCTACCAGCTTTTTTTCACTTATCAAGACCTATGTGTGCGGAAGTTTGTTTTTTTTTGTTTTATATATATATGAATTTTTGTCCAGCACCTAGGCATGGCTATCTGAGTGCACCTATCTAGTTATATGGCTATATATATATATATATATATATATATATATATATATATATATATATATATATATATATATATATATATATATATACATACATACATACACACATACACACACACACACACATACAGGTACGCCCCTTGATATAAAAGTGTTGTTAATCTAACTAAGGATTTAGAAAACAATGCATGTACAATAAATAAATATACAGGTATGGGACCTGTTATCCAGAAGGCCCGGGACCTGGGGTTTTCCGGATAACGGATCTTTCCGTAATTTGGGTCTTCATGCCTTAAGTGTACTAGAAATTTATTTAAACATTAAATAAACCCAATAGGCTGGCTTTGCTTTCAATAAGGATTAATTATATCTTAGTTGGGATCAAGTACAAGCTACTGTTTTATTATTACACAGAAAAAGGAAATCATTTTTAAAAATTTGGATTATTTGGATAAAATGGAGTCTATGGGAGACAACCATTCCGTAATTCGGAGCTTTCCAGATATCGGGTTTCCGGATAAGGGATCCTATACCTGTACAATAAAAATTTTGCATTTGCCTGGTGCCTTGTGCAGAATAACGTGGAGCATAAAGCAAAGCCATGATTTTAAAGTCCAATCGTGTTCATGTTCTAATGCATTTCAAAATGAGCATTTCCTGGACTTTAAGTAAGTTATTCTGCATTTTACATAGTAATTTTACCCCATTTATGTGAGTTTTCTCGATTTTACATTTTTTTTTGTAGTTTTACACCATTTTACCTTCTGTTTCCACATACCCACATTTATGTTTTCTCCGATGTTATGTTTTTTCCCAATGCCCCAGAAACGATTAAATCAGGCTTTGACCGTATTGGCCCTTGTGTAGCCTTATTTGAATGTGAGCTCATTTGCAGCAACATAAAAAGGTTAATCCCAATGAAAAGAATTCAGGCAACAGCAACAGCATTAACTGCATGCCTCTATAGTTATACTGTGTAATTTAAGGCATCATTAAAAATCACCTTCTAGTATATGAAAATTATACTTTTGTGTATATTAAGGTATGGGACCTGTTATCCAGAATGATTGGGACCGGGGGTCTCCGGATAAGGGAGTTTTCTGTAATTTGGATCTCCATACTTTAAGACTGCTAAGCAATCATTTAATAAACCCAATAGGCTGGTTTTGCTTCCAATAAGGATTAATTATATCTTAGTTTGGAACAAGTACAAGGTACTGTGTTATTACTACACAGAAAAAGGAGATCAAAAAGTGGATTATTGGGATAAAATTGAGTCTATGGGAGATGGGCATTCTGCAATTGGGAGCTTTCTGGATAAAGGATCACATACATATATATATATATATATATATATATATACACTACACAGTGAATTCCTTGTCTAAAAAATGAAAAATAAGAAACCATCCAGCTTTCATCTTTCCAAAAGCATAATTATGTGGAAACTGTGTGCCCTGATCTGATACTAGAAATAAAATCTTATCTTCCTTTCGCCAGGGAGAAACAGTTTCATCTCTTGCTCGCAGACAGTACCAATCTAGTCAATCTCCTGTCTCAAAGGGCTTAAAGCACCTGATCCACAGGCACATCTTATACGTTTGATTGCAACACTTGTACATTGAGACATTCCAACGGGCACTAAATAAGGCCTTTTATTTACCAAGTTTCGGAAGTAAAATAAGACTTTTAAAATTTTTTGTCATTTACTGATGTTTGTTTATTGAGCCTGTATATAGATTTCCAGCCGGTATAATAAATTGTCTCAGGTAAGGATAGCATACACAGAAGCAAAGCAGTTTGTCACTTAGGGGACATTCTTGTGGACAAACTGCAGAAGTAACAACAAATTAGCAAGTAGGATTCAGAGAGAGCAAGACAAACAGTACAACTGTCATTGTAACAGAGAGATTTAGGGCAGAGGCACGCTCAGATCCAGTTGTCTAATTTAGTTTACTTTTATATAGATATATTCAAATAATGGCTATTCATGGACCCAGTGGTGTAATACAGAGGGACTACAAGAGGTCGCATAGGTCACCTGCAATTTTGTTCCGCCGAAAACATTAATTTTGCCCTGCATGGACCAGTTTTGGAAATGTTTCCTTTGCTGGCTTCATGACTATATATTTTACAGTACACTAGGAACTATTTCCTGCATAACAAAGTGTTTAAATTAAAAAAAAAGGACCATAAACATCCATTGCACAGGTACATACTATATACATGAAATTCCATTTTTACAACTTTTAGTGCAATTGGTTCTAAAGAAGCAGATAACACACAGACAGGGAAAATATATGTAGGGTAGGGATGCACAGAATCCAGGATTCTACAGTTCTTCAGTTATTCTACTGGGATTCGGGCATTTTAAGCAGGATTCGGTTTGGGCCAAATCATTGTGCCAGCCCTCACTCATTTGCATATGCAAATTAGGGTTTGGATTCGGCCAAATCTTTCGCAAAGGGTTCGGCCTAATCCAAAATAGTGGATTCGGTGCATCCCTAATGTAGGGTAATCGAGAAGTTAAATTGAGTTTGAGAAGTTAGAGTGAGTTTGTTAGCATCTACTATGCCTTTAGCACCCCCAAGGGCACTTAGTCATGGGCTCTGAGCCCAGGGTATATGGAGGTGCTGATATATTTTTAATTTTTCTACAAATAAAATTATTTTTTAACTGAATTCCTTTGGTCCTGTGGATCTGTTTTGAGTGCCGGTCCGCTCTACTTCCATATTCGTCTCATCTATTCTGTTCTCATCATGTTATGCCTGGGATTTAGGCCTTTACAGCCAAGAAAGGGTTATATATACTCAATTTACAGCTGTTGCTACAGAACTTTTATGAATCATCTTTTTCATTGTTTCATTGTTAAAGGCAATGGGTGATTTTGAGCACTTAGCTGCTCTATGAACAGAGGACAAACCAATCCAAATTCTCCCTATTCACAAACATGGCAATGACCCACAAGAGGGGGTGCACTCACAGCCGATTTTCGCTATGAAGCACTGATTGGCATATTTCTAACCGACAATTTCAATTGTCTAGGCCACTACAAATGCCAAATGTACATAGAGTTTCCGGGCTTTATTTTTACTAATACTAATAACAATAATACATTGTAATATAACCTAACATGTATAGATGTGAATATGCAGAGAAGGAATCTTTTGTGCCTACTATAAGCAATGCCCTATACTCTCTTTCTATGGAAAATTAAAGCAGGATAATCATCACTTGTTTAATTGCTCAGTATTTAAGACTTCTCATTAATTAAAAAGTCCATCACAAAGTAGAGCGTGCTTAGCAAAGAGAAAGAAGCCAGATTCTTGTGGATGGCTTTGCTAGGCACTTGGCAGCCTACTCTCATCAGATACAATTCTTGACCTGTTCCAGCCTGGCTTCTCGCCCAGTGACACAGTAGAAATAGCCATTTTCTGTCTTTTATCTGCCAATGCCTGGATCCCCATTCATTTTATATTCTTTGTTTCTTTTGTTACCAATATGTTCTTAAAGGAGAACTAAGTCTTAACTAAAGAAATAGCTAGAAATTATGCATTGTACATCTATACCAGCCCAAGGCAACCACAGCCCTTTAGCAGGGAAGATCTGTGTCTCCAAAGATGCCCCAGTAGCTCCCCATCTTCTTTTCTGCTGAATCAGCTTTGGGACCCACTCACAATATACAGTACACATAGAATAGAAATGTCACAATATAAGGCTGATTAGCAATTAATACAGATAATTATTACATGGCAGCACAGAAACCAGTGCAACTAGCATCAGCATTTAATAATCAGCCCTGTAGCATCAGCTTATATCACATGCCAACCTCATTTTCTACTTTATAATTAGTGACGACCCCTAAGCTTAGTTTGAAGTCCTGGATCATTGCTGCTATTGAGAAGCTGAAACTTTAGGCTGGTGCAATAAGTAGTGTAGTATATAAAATATGCCATTTTAGCCATATTCAATTATAGGGTTTAGTTCTCCTTTAACCTGCCTCATTATCTGTCACAGCTTTGTCTTTAGAAAGCCTTACCATACCAAGCTGCTAATATTTTCGTATAGATGTCCAGTTTTCTGAAAGATCTAACATGTCAAAGTTTCTAATGCAACTTAAAGGGATACTGTCATGGGGAAAAATTTTTTTTTTTTACAAAAACGCATCAGGTAATAGTGCTGCTCCTGCAGAATTCTGCACTGAAATCCATTTCTAAAAAGAGCAAACTGATTTTTTAATATTTAATTTTGAAATCTGACACGGGGTTAGACATATTGTCAGTTTCCCAGCTGCCTCAAGTCATGTGACGTGTGCTTTGATTAACTTCAGTCAGTCTTTACTGCTGTACTGCAAGTACTGCAAGTTGGAGTGATATCACCCCCTCCCTCACCCCCCCCCCCAGCAGCCTAACAACAGAACAATGGGAAGGTAACCAGATAACAGCTCCCTAACACAAGATAACAGCTGCCTGGTAGATATAAGAACATCACTCAATAGTAAAATCCAGGTCCCACTGCGTCACATTCAGTTATATTGAGAAACAACAGCCTGCCAGAAAGCAGTTCCATCCTTAAAGGAACAGTAACGTAAAAAAATAAGTGTTTTAAAGTAATTAAAATATAAAGCAGCGTTGCCCTTCACTGGTAAACACTACTATTGTTTATATAAATAAGCTGCTGTGTAGCCATGGGGGCAGCCATTCAAAGGGGAAAAGGATCAGGTTACACAGCAGATAGCAAATAAACTCTGTCTGTCTAATGGTGTTATCTGTTATCCATTAGTTAACCATATAGCCGTTTTTCAATTTCCACCATTGCTCCACAGCAGCTTGTTTATATGAACCATAGTAGTGTTTCTGAAGCAAACAGATCAGTTTTACCAGTGCAGGGCAACAGTACATGATATTTTCATTACTTTAAAACACTTACATTTTTTGGTGTTACTGTTCCTGCTGGCTCTTTCTGAAAGCACAAGACCAGGCAAAATGATCTGAGATGGTGCCTACACACCAATATTATACATATATATATATATATATACAACTAAAAAAATACATTTGCTGGTTCAGGAATTTAATTTTATAGAGTGAAATTTTGTAGAGTGAATTATTTGCAGTTTAAACAGTGTAATTTATAAATAAACGATACATCATGAAAGTCAAGAAGAATTGCTTTAAAGGGCAAGAGTGCACAAACACAAAGGAATAGATATGGTGGCTCAAGGTTGTTCCAGCTGTAGTCATGCCTATTTCTGGCCATTTTTACTGCCAATACAATGAGACCACAAATCCCTGGACCCCAAAACCTTTATCACGCCAGCTATAACTCACATGGAGTTTCTCTATGACTGTGGATTTAGCCATGGATTGTAGCTCATGTAATGGAATTTCCATCCCAGCTTTGCACTGGATTAGATTATATTTATACAGCCAAATGATTTTTGGTCTTGGCAGCAAGATTCACTTAATTCTGTTGGCTTGGATCCCTTCCACTATTGTACTGCAGCATAAAGAGATGTTTCATATGGTTCCTATTGTTAATATAATGAGCCTATTTGTTATCATCGGTACAATGAATCTATCTGAGCATGTTAAGCTGGCCATAGATGTTGAGATTTTTAAAAGATCAGATCCTGATCGTGAGACCACGATCTTCTCAGAACGATCGTACGAATTTACCATCAACTAAAAAGACCAATTTGCCAGGAAAACAAAGGGGAGCTGCCTGCTTGGCCCTGCAAACATAGATACATTGCACTGGGACCGACAAAGATTTTTTGACCTGGCCGATCAATTTCCCGACAGATGTCGGACGAAAAATCGTAAGATGTGCGATCGTTCGAATACCACTAACCGCACGATAATTTCGAAGGATTGGTCGGGCTTCCCTAAAATCGGTCGTTCGGCAAGAAGAATCGTCGCGTCTATGGGGAGCTTTACCTCTGCAATGAATCTATCAGATCACGTTGCATATTTTGATAAGGTGCTCTCTGGCTGCTACTTATTCAGGAATCTGGCGAGGTCTCATATATCTACAAATGCCCGTTTAGGCAGAACAGTCCAACTAGAAGGGGTGAGGAATACAGGTAAGTGGGCTTGATTGGGTGTAGATTGGGATGTGTGGCTGGATATGATTAGGGCAGACAGGAGACATGCATTTAATTTTTATTATTATGTATTTTCATAGCGGCAACATATTGCGCAGCACTGTGACGTGACAGTTGGGAGTTGTCTGTAAATAAATAAACAACATGGCTCCCATTACTTCAACATAATGTGAGTCTTGCACAGTTCCCATCAGTTTCCATTCTAGGGTACAGACACAGCTTCAGGTCCTTGGCCCCTGGGAAAAACATTTTTAAAAATCTAAATTATTTGATTAATGTGGAGTCTATGGGAAATGACCTTCCCATAATTTGCAGCTTTCTGAACAACGTGTTTCCAGATAACAACTCCCATACCTGTACATGGATATTCAGGATTTACTGGTGAGAAGCCATTACATACGTTTTTACACTTGGGGATAGAAGGCCTATGCACTGCTAAACAACACAAGCGAGAGATTTTTGCTCCAAGGTTAACAATGGATAAAGCCAACTGATCACTGTAATATTATCTAAATAATCTGGATCTTTTCATTACAGTCTGCAGCTGAGGTTACACTCAGAGCTATCAAGTCTGGCCCTATAACATGAATTGGTTTCAAGGCGGTAGAATTAAGAGATTTCGGATAGTACAGGGATCCCTCCCATCACACCTAGTTCTCGCTCTGAAGATTCTGAAGAGGTGGGATGTCAGGGTGGGTGAGCTGGCCACATCTTCCCGAAGGCAGTTGTACCACAGGGTGATCAGGGACTATTTTGCTGTTCCTCTCGCTCTTAGAGACTGTGTGGGTGACATCCTTCAGGAAAGCCTTCGCTATCTTAATGGCAAGAGACTCCCCCCTAAGTTCTTTGACAACTGTTGGCTTTCACTCCAAGGGAAACTTTATGTCCGGGGCAACTTAAATTATCTTAGTATTGGCAGCAAAAATTGCCCCTGGGAATGTGAAGAGGAAGAGACCCAGGATCACTTTCTGGTCAGTTGCCCTGTGACTAGAGACGTGTATGGTCAGTTAGCCACAGCTCTTAAAGTTCCCGCCCTGAAAAACTTGACCTATACAGAGTCAGCCTATGGGGTTTCTGTCAGGCAACATCTACTGGACCGTGAGACCCTCTACATTATCATTGCCTGCACACGATACCAGATCTGGCAGCATAGGTGCAGGAGATCCTTTGGCTTTGCTGGTGCTACTCCTGGTAACATTGTTATGGCAACTCTGGCTCAGTTGAGTTTCCTGAAGGAAAATGATATAAGAAGGTCTGTGGCTAATGAAAAGCGATGGCAATGGGTGCACCTTCCTCCGTAAACTTGCATCTTGTTATACGCTGTATGGAAACTGTTATATTGGTATTGTCTCCCACACTCTGATACTGCTCTCCTGTTATCCTCAGGGTGATGGCAGAGATATTGCACAGCACACGAGTACGAGCAGAGAAATGTCCTGAGATTGTTTCTTCATGCATTTCTGGAAGGGTGGGGGAGTTTAGTTATTGTTTTTGTGTTGGGGTGGTACAAAGGCCATATGGACAAAAACAAGACTTTGCAAGTTTGGCCTTGTAAATTGGTGATTTGGACTATTGCCTATGGACAGAGGGATGGACTCTGCGGGCAGGAGGGTGTATGGGTGGGCTTGTTCCTTTTTTTGATTTTCTGATATGTTAATGTTTTGAATTAATGTAAGTGTATTTTTATAATAAAAATCCTATAACATGAATAAACAACAGCAGAATAGATAAATACGGCAAACTGTTCAGAATAAACTATGCCAATATTTATTTATAATTGTACATTTACCATTATATTATATATTCAATAAAAAAACAAATTCTAGTTAAATTGGCTAAACTAGGAAAGAACTGATACAGGGAGTATTGTGCGTTTATGGAGAGTAATTGCTATAAAACCCAAATCACATCCCTGGTTCCTTCTATAGAATGCTAGTGTTCCAATACACAGGGCACGCTAATTAGAACAAATGTGTTCATTTTCACACCGTCTCCTTTAGTTTTGACAGTAAATTTCATGCTCCAAAAAGCTTTATAGCTGATGTCCTCTTCACTGTAACAGGGGAAGCAAACCTCTGAATTTATCGTTTGGTATTTAAAGAAATTATTAGAGGAGAACTATGAGATCCATTTGTTACTGTCTCATGGGAGGAATAAAAGGGCCTAAGTCAACTTCACAAAAAATTTTATGCCCTCACAAACAACATATAAATATAAAATACACAAACATATTCAAATATAATATATATATATATATATATATATATATATATATATATATATATATATATATATATATATATATATAGAATAAAGTACCCCCTATTGTAAAATATAAGAATATTGTAAGTCATCAAGGAGTTCTATGACCATATAAAAGTACGAGGCTGAAACGTGTGTATTATAATAAATAAAGTACCCCCAGTTGCAAAATATGAGGATATTATAAGTTACCTCGAAGTTCCATGACCTGTATAAAAACACTCTGCCTTCGGCTTCGTACTTTTATATGGTCATAGAACTCCTCGGTAACTTATAATATCCTTATAATTTATAAGAGGGGGTACTTTATTCACTATATAAACTATATCACTTAGTGATGTCACAAATCAAAAGACCGAAACTTGTATATTATAAAAATTATGTACCGGTACCCCCCATGGTGATATATGACAATATTAAAAGTCACCTTGTAAAAGCACTCTATTCATGTCATAGACAGACGTGTATTGAGAGCATGCTGAAGTTAATGCCCTGGTCGGCCAACACAGCATCTTAAAGGGATTGTGCACCTTTCAGTTTCACTTTTAGTATGATGTATAGAGTGATATTCTGAAATAATTTGTGGTTTTTGAGTTATTTAGCTTTTTATTCAACTGCTCTCCAGTTTGTAATTTCAGCAATCTGGTTGGTAGGGTGCAAATCACCCTATTACCATGCACCAATTTAAAGAGACTGGCACATGAATGGGAGAGAGCTTGAACAGAAAGATGAGTGATAAAAAGTAGCCTTACAGAGCATTTGGTTTTTAGATGGTGTCCGTGAACCCCATTTGAAAGCTGTCAGAATAAAAAGGCAAATAATTAAAAAATAAATGATGAAGACCAACTGAGAAGTAGCTCAGAATTTCTATAATATACTTAAAGTTAACTTAAAGCTGAACCACCCCTTTAAAATAAAATCCTGGGATGGTTTAGGTCAGGTCTATGATCCACCATGACAATTCTCCCGTTGCATACAGCTATGCCCCAAACTACACCATTTAGTGGCCTGTTTCTCCAGTCAATAATTCTCCATGAAGTACATGCCACTACCAACCGAATGGTCAAACGTTATCCATCTGGCTTACACACGTGTTTCACCAGGGTGTAAAGGTGGTACAACACTCATACAAAGGCATTTGCAATACAAATACAATACAAACATGAGAGCACTGCTAAAAACAAAATAACAAGGGGGTGTAAAGCTGGCTATTTCTGCCAGATGCGTTCCAAATTTGGGCACCCAAGTTGTGAGCTTAAACAGGCTAGTCAAATTGGATCAAAGATGCAGACCCATTGGTTGCTGACAGCATCTACACATTCTTATGAAATATTCTGTCAAAGTCATGTATTTAATTGAGCTCAATTAGTACATGACCAATAGTGATGTGTTCCTTGACCCACAGCCGAACCCTCACAAACCTTGCCGGCCTGCTCCGTCCCCTTTATTTATAGACCCGCCCTGTCATGATGCCATGAAAGAAGCAGGTCGGGCAGGCGCGAGTCTATTAATTGAAGGGCTGGAAGCTGGGAGTGTGAGGTCGCAGGCAGGGAAAGCAGAAGACAATGCTCAACCAAAATCCGAAGATTTTTTGAGGCAGCCAGCTCTGACCCGTGGGTTTAGGCAGGTTTTGGGCCTGCCCGCACATCACTACTGACCAAGCCCTGATCAGATATTTATGATGAGTAAATACATGTTTGGGGGTTCATATATTTGTCAAGGGTGGTCAAGGTCTCATCCAGTGTCTGCCCAGGTACATAAACCGTTAATTCACTTTTGTGAAAAAAAAGTACAATTTATATTTTAGGTATCTAATAGTTTGGGTACAGGCTAACTGGATGTACTAACTACTGCATATCAGGAACTACGAAGTGTTCCTTGTCAGGCAATGCTAGCTCTTGCAGGCCACCGTATTTCCCATTAATATGTAGGGAGTCTTGACAGCACTGATTTTCCATGAAAGAAACAGAATAAATATGTTCCATTAGCCAAAAACTCCCAGTAACTCATGACACAGGCCCGATAAACCGAGTCTCTAACTCTGTGCAAATCCTACGCCTTTTTATGCAGCTCAAAATATTTCCAGATTCCTATTTGCAACTTTGTCTCTGAGGCAAATTGCATCAATATTTCATTGCAGTCACTTGAGAGGCCTGGTTCTCTTTTTAAAGTCTGACATCCCCACAATTTTGCTCTTATCAAAGTAGAATCAAAAACGCCTGAAAGCAGTGGAATGGCAGAAAATTATGAGTCAAATTCCCTGTGAGGAACCATGAAGAGATGTTGTTAAATGATAAGCGTGGGCTTTCTAGATACGGTCTGTGTATGGAATGGATCAAGATCTTTGTCTTAATTGCCTGTTGCATGTCAGTAGCCAGGGATTAAGGCCTTAATGAAAAACATGAAAATCAGTGTACTACATAAATCTCCAGTTAGGGGGGGGTTTCAGGGAGTTGCAGGTCAGCTGAAGGGATTCCAGTTGGATGTCCTTGACGTATATACTTAAGGGTATAATATGCCCCCCACCCCTTACATACATACATCTGAGGTGGAAGTGTGGGCCTAGGAATGGATTAGGACCCATACAGGACTTCATTAACTTTGTGTCTGTGTGGTTTCCTCAGAGTTCTCTAGTTTCCTCCCTCACTCTAAAAAAACATACAAGTAGGATAACTGGTTCCTGATATAATTGACCCTAGTGTTGGTGTTGTCACCTTTTTAAAATTGTGATATAAAGGGGCAGAGCTCTCAACTCCCCCCCCTATTTTTTTGGGTTTTTCCATGATTTTGGACAATTTGTGGCACAAAATCCAATGTGAATGTGAGCAGAACATTTCAACTACGTCAGCTGGAGAGACATCATGGAATTGTTGGCTTCAGGAAAAGTCTGTGCATTCGCCTGACGTCAATTCTGCCAATGCCACTTCCAGGTAGCAAAACATTTTCGGCAGTGCATGCATATCCCCATAGAAAGAAACTGCCAAGGTTGACAGCTCTGAAGGGGTGGAGTAGTAACACAAAAGGGCAGGGTGATGATCAATGGCCAGACTGTGGAGCATTTGGGGAAGAAAAATTGTAAGATTAGGGTGGATTGGGGGTAAATTTGTAATACTGGCTGGCCTTGGCAGGTGTTTCACATTTATAATATTGTCTGTGGGGCAACCCTTCCTACAGTGCTACGCAATATGTTGGCGCTATATAAATACATGTTAATAATAATAGGGGCAGATTCACTGACCAGCAAAAAGTCGCCAGCGACCACTTTGCACTCATCGCTACACTTCACTCATTGGCTCAGACCACATTAATTCACTAAAATGCAGAGTTTCGTTGTGGGTTCCATATGTTAGGAAATGTATGGGGGAAACCGATTACCAAAAAAATTTATTAGGACTTTAGCAGGCTAACACTCTGAAAAAAGAAAAAGACGCCTGAGTTTTTTGAACTTCGATGCTTTTTCCACTCACAGAATATGAAGTAAGTGACAGAAGATTGAGGAAGATCTATGCACTCCAATGCACTTCGCCTGGTCTGAGCTGGTGAGGCAAGTCTGGCAAAAAAGGTAACGTTCAGTAAAATCCGCATGTTAGTGAATTTGCGGAGTAATGTCCATTCGCCAAAGAGAATAGTCGCCTGGCCATAGAGTGTGAATGAGCGCTAGCGCCTGTCTCTTTCGCTAGCGAATTGGCACCTGCGCCCGTTAGTAAATTGGTGACCCCTGCAGGTGGTAATGCTGGCAAATTGTCTATAGCGTTAGCCACTGCGCCCTTTAGTAAATTTGCCCCCTAGTGTCGGTGAATGTGATGAGAACTTAAGCCTGTAAGCTCCACTGGGACAGGGACTGATGAACAACTTCAGGGAGTGTCCAACATGTAACATAACATATAGGTTATGTATACGTAAAGGATAACAGTAAAAATGATAGGGGAGAAAGGCAGCAGGTCTTAACAGAATAAATTGCCAATCAATACTATTACATACAGGAAAAAGTTCATTCTTTTATCTTAATCTGTAAAAAAAAAAACTAAAAGAAAAAAACCCTCCAATTTAAAATGTGTGTTCAGACTCCATATTACCTCTGGGCATGTTTGTACTTTTTCAAATTGCCTGTATAAATGCTTTGAGCAGAATGTAGCCATGAGACCACCCTGCCCTAAATAGTCAAGGCCATACTTAAGTAAGCACAGTGCTTTTTTTCAGGCTGTGTAGGATTAAACAAGGCTTTAGGATGAAGTAAATCAGTGCTTAAGTAAATACCCCAGATTGCAGGGAGTTGTTGCTCAGACACAGCTGGAGGGCTGCAGGGTACATACATAACGTCCTTTTTCTAGGAGTAGCTACATCATATCCAGCAAGGTGTATGTGTTGTCATAATTAGTGATGGGCAAATTTATTCGCCAGGGCCAATTTGTGTCGAATTAGCGCGATTCTCAGCCAGCGAATAGATTCGCAAAACGGCCGCGAAAATTCGCCTGCGTATAAAAAATGGACGCCGGCGTACGTTTTTTGGACTCCTGCACATTTTCGCCCAAAAAAAGAATGCTGGCGTCAAAAAAAATGGGCGCTGGCATCAAAAAACGGATGCCAGCGTAAAAAACGAGACGCCGGCGTCGTTTCGCGAATTTTGCGCAAAATTCTCATAATCTTCTGCTCACAATACAAGACCCAATGGCTGGGAGCTGGGGAGTGTCTGGAGAGGTAAAATACTTTTCCCAATTTCTTTGAAATATTAAGAAGCCCAAATCTAATCCATGAAAATTGATGCCCAAAAGAAAAAAGCAAGTAGTAAATTCAAAAGATATCTATTTATTAAAAGGCTAAGAGCATTTCAATATATAAAGGAAACTTAGAATAATGATCCTATTTAAAGCGCACCAGAGGGAGGAGACATTGTTGAGATAGCAATGGAAATACTGGCAAAAGTGTACAATTTAACACAATTATTTCTATTCCAATTCAGAGATACTGTGGAACGATTGAAGCACATTGGCTTTTCTCCACCAGCAGAGAAAACCAGGGTCGGACTGGGCCGCAGGGACACCGGGAAAAGAAAAAACTGCCTCTGCTGCTCTCAGGCTGCGTATTTATTTCGGCCTGAGAGAAGCAGATCTGCTTCATGCTGCATCTCCACTGATTTAAATTAGATCTACTTGCATGCAGTTATACTCAGCGGAGGTCGGCCAAAATATGTGAAAGCAGGCATTTTCAGGCCGATGTCTGCATGCAAACGAAAGTGGTTCAAATGAATGTAACTGGGGCATGAAGAGGATCCTCTTCTCTCAACCTGAAAAAACACGCAGACTGAGAGCAGTGGAGCCAACGCTCCATCTGGCCATGCCCTTAGAGTGTACTCACAACCCCCTTTTTGTGTATTTCTGTAATTTAGCAGAGCTTCTGTAGGAAAAATTGCCATGATTTAGTGTGATTGTAGCACCACTATCCAACTCTGGTCTTATTTAAAAATGGGTGTTACATACCTCCCAACATTTGCAATAAAGAAAGAGGGACAAAAAGATTTGATTGCGCAGCAAAAATGTTTGGCCACACCCATTTTATGGCCACACCCCCTAAATACCACATCCATGTTACAAAATTTGGCAGGCTATGGAAAGTTTGAACACATTTCTAGGGATTTTAGGGTCAATTTTTATGTGTTAAACTTATTAAAGTTTTGCTAATTAAAATGAATTGCCCTTTAATAAGCTGCAAGTCACAGTTTCCCAAAGAGACCTGCTTATCTTAAATAGTTACAAATGTTTCTAAGTGCAGCTGCCACATATTCTGGGCTCTCTGCCAAAAGCCTCTTATTTGATTAAGTTTTAGAAACGTTGTATCTTTTTCTGGCATCAGTGCAGGAGATCAAACAGAAAACCGGAACATTTCAGTTACAATCCGGGACTGCTGTCAAAATCATACTATCAGTGGCAGGCGGCATTAGGCCAAGGTTAGGCAGATGTCAGTAGCAGTTGCAAGGAGTGTACATTACTTTAGAAAACAAATCTAAATGTGTCTATTTGCTCCTGTTTGTGAATAGTTTTTAGCAATATTTTTCTGCCAGTGTACTTCTTGATGAGGGCTTTTATTTTGGTTCTCTTGGCAGCCAGCCCTGACAATCACAGCTTTTCTAATTTGGCACAAGCAAGCTCCTAATTAGTATGAGTTATCACAAAGACTCACATGCCAGAGCCAAACATTTGTAACAACATCCCAGGTCATTATGGGTAGACGTACTGAGAAGGTTACTTTGCATTCCTCGATATCACTTCTAAAGCTGCGTGTCAATAGATTGGGAAGGTACATATATTCACCCAAACAACTTCATTTAAAATCTTTCACAGTGCTCTTCTTCCACCTTTGCAGCTTAGATTTTTCTAGTTACTAATGCATGACATTAGCAGTATAAAACAGTTAGTATTATGAACACTAAAAGAAAATATATTAATGTACGTCACAAAAATCACTCACCACAGGGTGGGTTTATGTCTCCTGTAACAGACAGCAAAAAGTTTGTTCTTTGACAGCTTAGCTCATATATATATATATATATATATATATATATATATATATATATATATATATACAGTATATATATATATAGGGATATTAGGGATACAGGATTCGGTTCGGGATTCGGCCTTTTTCAGCAGGATTCGGATTCGGCTGAATCCTTCTGCCTGGCCAAACCGAATCTTAATTTGCATATGCAAATTAGGGGCTGGGAGGGAAATTGCATGACTTTTTTGTCACAAAACAATGAAGTAAAAAAGTTTTCCCCTTCCCACCCTACGATTCGGATTCGGTTCGGTATTCGGCCGAATCTTTCGCAAAGGATTCGGGGGTTCGGTGCATCCCTAATATTTATTTAAAGCTCCAGATTACGGAAAGGTTATTTCCTATAGGGGGAAATTTTACAAAAGAACAAATTTCCGCCTTGGAAGGCTCAGCCACACATTGCGCAACTTCATCAAACCTTAATTTGCAGAGCATACGCTTACTCATCAAAATGTGAAGTTACGTCTCGGCAGACGAACGCTGGCGAAGTTTTGTCACCGAAAATTCATCAGTGCGAGCAACACTTTCACTAGAGTTACTTTATTCCTAGCGAAACTTTAACACACTTACACTTTTAATAGGGTGGGTACAAATAGGTCATATAGACGTCTTTATTAGAGATGTTGGGGAAATTGCTTGAAGTGGCCACTTATTATTAAAAATGTCCAAGGAAGCAAAATTAAAACAAAAGTGATCCTCTAATATCCTAGACATGAGCCCACCCTAAAATAAATGTAGCATGACCATCAAAGGGTTAAAAATACATTTTTAAACAAAATATATTTGACAATTACAATTTAAACATAATCCCACTTTAAAATATGAAAGAACGCCAGCATTTTGACTTTTTGGCAATATTGTTGAGGATGTAGCTTCATCCGATCATTTCGCCAAGTAAAACCTGGCAAAGTAGACTCTGGCGAATAGGTTAACGTATTGTAAAATTCACACTTTAGTGAATTTGTGGAGTAACAGTCGTTTGCCAGAGCAAAAAAAAAAAAACGCCTGGCGAAAGGGCCCGAAACTTTTTTTTAGCAATGAACTCTTTCACTAGTAATTTATCCCCTATGCCTGTTAGTGAATTAGCGATCTTCCTGCGGATTGTATTTCTGGCAAATTTTCGCTAGCGACATCCACTTCACCCTTTAGTACATTTTCTCCATAGACTCCATTTTATCCAAATAATCCAAATTTTTAAAACTGATTTCCTTTTTCTCCGTAATAATAAAACAGTAACTTGTACTTGATCCCAACCACAATATAATTAATACTTATTGGAAGAAAAAAACAGCTTATTGGGTCTATTTCATATTTACATAATTTTCTAGTAGACTTAAGGTAATTATGGAAAGATCCATTATCCGGAAAATCCCAGGTCCTGAGTATTCTGAATAACAGGTCCCATACTTATATAAACCAAGGACCAACCAACTGATTGTAAGCTTTTAACAAGGGATGTCAAGAGTATATTTATAATTATAACACAAAGATAAGGCTCTCCCCTAAGCCACTACACCATAATGTACCTAACCATGTGTGACCCATCAGGACTGCCTACTTAGTAGCTTTATAATGGCCGAGATGTGACTTTGAAAGCTTTAGGAATGTGCAGAATTTCTTCTCCTGCATGGACATGCATTTATATGTTATGCCTATATAATTCATCAGTGCAAAGTCACGTCAGGCTGCCCCTGAAGCGCTGCACAATACGGCACAATACTATTCTATAACTACGGTACAACCAGAGAATGAGTTTAAAATGAAACAGGAATGTTTTCCTTGTCCTAGGGAACTAAAGCCTCATTTGGCATTAAAAGAAAACCAGTGAGCCCAGCAAACACAATAGTTATGTTGCTAAGCACCAACATGTCTTCTCAGAACACTTCTAGATACATCATGGGGTGAAAAGGCATCCATGCTCTTTGAAGAGTGCCAGCCACCGCTCCAAGATCATCCATCAGGAAGAGAAAAACAACCCTGACTCATGAGCAATAAGTTACTTTCCTCCATACACTGTGGGAAACGAGTCTGTAAGAAATAGGGTTCCCTGTCTCATAACCCACAGCAACCTATCAGCATGTATTACTTAAAAGTAAGATGTGTGATTGGTTGCTATGGGTTGATAGGCTCAGATAAGCACCTTTAAACATTGATTACCTTAGTCCCATTTTGTATTAAATGGCAAATTCGTATACAGGTATGGGATCTGTTATCTGGAAACCATTAAAGGGATCCGGTCATCAGAAAACATGTTTTTTTCAAAACGCATCAGTTAATATTGCTACTCCAGCAGAATTCTGTACTGTAATCCATTTCTCAAAAGAGTATGCATGATGTTGCTGTCCAAATAAGAATAAAGACGGTTTTATTGAAAAGGGAGTGCTGTCTACTGGATGGAATTTGTATACCCTGGAGCAGCCAGTGTGAATAGGCTACTAGATGTGCACCCAATATCAAATTTTGGCAGAAAAGTGAGTGCGGTCTGTTTTTCTTTTTTATCTGAAATCCATTTCTCAAAAGAGTAAACAGATTTTTTTATATTCAATTTTGAAATCTGACATGGGGCTAGACATTTTGTCAATTTCCCAGCTGCCCCTGGTCATGTGACTTGTGCCTGCACTTTAGGAGAGAAATGCTTTCTGGCAGGCTGGTGTTTTTCCTTCTCAATATAACTGAATGTGTCTCAGTGGGACATGGGTTTTTACTATTGAGTACTGTTCTTAGATCTACCAGGCAGCTGTTATCTTGTGTTAGGGAGCTGCTATCTGGTTACCTTCCCATTGTTCTGTTGTTAGGCTGCTGGGGGGAAAGGGAGGGGGTGATATCACTCCAACTTGCAGTACAGCAGTAAAGAGTCATTGAAGTTTATCAGAGCACAAGTCACATGACTTGGGGCAGCTGGGAAATTGACAATATGTCAAGCCCCATGTCAGATTTCAAAATTGAATATAAAAAAATCTGTTTGCTCTTTTGAGAAATGGATTTTAGTGCAGAATTCTGCTGGAGCAGCACTATTAACTGATTCATTCTGAAATTTTTTTTTCCCTTTTTCTCTTTAATAATAAAACAGTAACTTGTACGTGTTGCCAACTAACGTATAATTAATACTTATTGGAGGCAAAACAATCCTATTGGGTTTAATTAATGTTTACTTTTTTAGTAGACAACATATGGAGATCCAAAATGATGGAAAGGTCCCTTTATATATAGCCTTATTCCCATTCTGCTTTGTTTGTTTAACACTTGTTCACATTTACTTTATACCTGAAAACACTGCAAATTCAGAAATAGGGGGACTAATCTAATCTCTTGATTGTGCTGGTATTACATTAGACCAGTCAAGAGACCCCCCAAATCCCACTGCCAATCCAGTGTACCCCCATAAATTCCAACTAGAGCTTTGAATCTAGCAACCCGGTTTTTAAAGTTTAAAAAAAACAAGCAAAATCTCACATGGGCATGAAATCATGGTCAGACCCCTAGCATCACTAGGCATGCGCCTAATAGCCCTCTGACATCACTGGGCCGCCCCTCTGATGTCACTAAACAGTCCCTTTCTCCGCATTCTATACCGGGAAAAGTGGCAACCCTAATTCCAACTGACCCTATTTAGGTCTCATACACAGATATATAGATGATGATAAACAGAAGGTTAATTCCTACCTACCTATTTAAGAAACAAAATAATTGGTGGTGGAACATGCTGTTCCTCTATGTGGATACTGATAAAATCCAGTGTTTCTATTGTGAGTGATAGACAGTGAAAGGAGAAGGAAATTTGGGGCTATGGCCCCTGGGGAACTATACAGTCAAATTAAAATCCTATTTTTTTAATAAGAGAAAAAAAAATCTGGATCCGGAAGCAGATAAATGTACTAGGAATTCATATAAATATGCTGACAGGTGAATATACTTCCAAGATGAATCCCCAGAACTGTTAAGGCTAGGAGAAAATTTGGCAGTTTCCTTTGATTTATATCACGCTTTGGTGTCTTAAGAGGAATCCGATATAATTTCCTTTTTGCGGATATATTTATGCTACACCCAGCAAATTCCTCTTGCTTTCCAAAGCTGCAGTCTCCCTGTAAGAATAGATCAGCATTTTACATCAAGAGAAAAATGAAATCAAAAGGAGCCGTAGAGCGTATGATCAGAGAAGGCTGTGTGATGCTTTGTGCTGCTGTCCTGCTGCAGGGCAACTCTGGCTGTCCCATAATGAAAGAGTGCACGGAAAGCAAGGCCGTTTAAAGTGATAATGACACATTGCTATAATTGGCAGGAACCTATCACTACTACTACTAATCAAGAGCTGCAATATTCTTTCTTTACAGGCTTGCCCTGAGCCACCCCCAGCCCAGTGGTAATTAGTTTTCCCGACACTTCGACCAGGCTTAACCTACCGGAGATTTACCCGTCACTCAATCTGGGCTGGTGGAGGTGCAGTCCTACAGAATGGTCACCCCCAGCTCAGAAAGACAAAGGTGGTGGGTACAGGTATGTGTCAATATTGCTTTCATTCTGTACTAGCCTCAGTTTACTTCCCCTTTTATTTGATGAAATACTATATTTCAGAGAAATGTTCAGTTGCATCCATCCCTGTTTTAAGCTGGCCATAGAGGCAAAGTTAAAGTCATACAAATCTTTGTTTTGTACGATTTTCAGGCCGTGTGTGGATCGTTCCAACATGTAATAATAAAACAGTACCTTGTACTTGATCCAAAGTAAAATATAATTAATCCTTATTGGAAGCAAAACCAGACTATTGGGTTTATTTAATGTTTAGATATGAAGATCCAAATGACTGCATTCTATTTGTTGTCATATTGTCTTTATGGTTTATGGTGAAAATCAAATAAAATATTTTAAACATAAAAGATCCAAATGATGGAAAACCCCAGGTCCTGAGCATTCTGGATAACAGGTACTATACATGTTCTAAGCACTGTACCACCATGTTGCCCTATATCACTCCTTCCTACTCTAGACCTCTCTCCACTACACTTTTTGGTGCATTTAATCAGCCATTTTTGCACTTGCCAAACACACTAACTAATGCCACAAACACACCAACATGGCAGAGACTTCGCTGTAGCTAATTAAGTTATTATAGATGAAACCCAGTCCTTTCTAGCATTCAGCCATGCAGAATTCTGATTCATCTTAGAAAGCTGTGTACATACAGAAAGAACATTTACATATTTACATGAAAAGGACTAATATGTTGGTTAACGTGCTGACCACTGAATACATTTTGCATTCCACTGCGGCAAAAGGAAATAAAATTAGCAGCCTAAATGTATTTGATGTTTTCAATTTCCCTGAAACTGCTGTGTAGGAAAGCCATATTTTAACACACACTCACACAATCCATAAGTAGGGATGCACTTCATCCACTCTGGCGGTGGTGGGTGGAATCCAGCAGACCCTGCGGTCCACTGTATGAAATTTTCTTCTCCTGGACCCTTCTAATTCTCTCCTCCCGTCACCACAAACAAACAAGCGACAGTTGTGCAGGCAGCCGGCAATGAGGTGGGAGGAAGGTGCTGAAGTAGAGTGCCAGGCCCATGCCTTTGTTTCTTCTCACGTAGGGCCCGGACCATGTTGGTTACACCACTGCCACCCACAACCAAATCCTCTGTGTCATTAGTCTATTTGGTTCTGAACCACATGTGTATGTTTCAGAATGCAAAATACTCAAATCATCACTAGATACATCATAGTCACTGCCTGGTTCCACTTTAAAGGAGAATTCAACCGTTTTCCAAAAAAACCCTTATCCCCTGTAGACCCTCTTCCAGCATAGCTGCCCCCCGGGGAAATACCCCATACTTTATAATTACCCCTTGGCGCAGAGTCAGCCATCGGAGTTCCACAAAGCCATCTGCCGGATCTTCTTCCAGCGCTTCGGCAATTTTCGGGAGTTTCGGCGCATGCGCAGTTGTCGCAAACCGCGCATGTGCCGATTCGCTGGTCTCCCACTTAGCTAACCGAAAAACCCAGAAGATGGCTGCATGGAACTCTGATGCCTGCCTCTGCGCCGAGGGGTGTAAAGTTAGGGGCACTTCCCCCAGGGGCAGCTATGCTGGGGGAGGAAGGCGGGGAGTCTACGTGGGGTGGGGGGTAGGGATTTTCTTTTGAAAATGGTTGAATTCTCCTTTAATGTTTACATGATTTTCTGGTAGACTCTAGGTATGAAGATCAAAATTATGGACAGATACGTTATCTGGAAAACCCCAGGTCCCGAGTATTCTGGATAACCCATACCTGTATACACATCATATGGTGAGAAAGTACGTACAAGATCACTGATATTTGACCACTTCTGGAGGAGGGGGAAGTTCTCCAATGAATAAAAACCTCTGCTTTACAAAAACAAAGTTTTGTAGATACATCATGCTGAAATTTTTATTACCGTGTCCTGTCTCTGGTCTGGGGGATAACACAGCAGGGTGACAGGTGGGTCTCATTTTACAGACGGCTGCATGAATGGGGTTATCCAGTTTCTTCATGGTTTATGAAATTACATTATTTATACAAATGTAATGTATGTAGAGAGATACTTAATGACAACATATAAGGAGTCCTAGAAACCAAGCCTGCACTAGAACAGCTTTCCTGAGCCCCTTGGTTAATGCTCCATTGACTTGACACGGGTATGGAACCAGTTATCCAGAATGCTTGGGACCTGGGGTTTTCCGGAAAAGGGATCTTTCCGTAATTTGGATCTCGATAACTTACGTCTACTTAACAATCATTTAATTAAACCCTATAAGATTGTTTTGCCTCCAATAAGGATTAATTATATCTTAGTTGGGGTCAAGTACAAGGTACTCTTATTATTACAGAGAAAAAAGGAAATACAGTACTTTTTAAAAATTTTAATTAGTTGATTAAAACTAAAGTCTATGGAGAGACTTGTACTCTGAATTTCTCAAAGGGATTGCAATGATAAACTCTTATTAACACATCTAAAAATAATAATCAGACCAATGTGCATTCTGATGCGGTTACAAGGTTTTCCCCTATCTGAGAGTGCCGAACTGTTCGTTATTTCATTAAACCCTACCATTATTCATTTCCAGTACAGAGTGGGAAAATCCTCATAAATAAATATATATTCCTCCTGTTATGTGGAAAGGGAAGGCACAAGCACAGCAAAGCATAATTATCGTCTGCTCTCCCTTTCAGGCGAACAAAGTATTTGACCAACAAGATCATTTTTCTAGAGCGTTCTGATTTGACACAAATAGCACAGAACAGTCAATAGTGTATTGCAATTCATTTACAAAGAGGGATATCAAGTCACACTGCTTAACAAGTGACACTAAGTGACAGTGACAGAATCCACCAACTGGAAATCCCCAGAGACTTCTTAGAAAGCAAATCATGAGACTTCAAAGCGCTGTGCAGACATGCATTCCCTGCGCACGGGATAGAGGGGGAATATACCGTGAGAATGCGATTAAATGCGACCAGTTCTGAGTGTGTGCGGTTTGGAGGGGGGGGGTGCTAACTAGGTTATGGAACAGCAAATAAATGTCAGAAAAAAATAACTGTAAACCTATTTTTTTTCAGGAAGTGATCATTTGGATTTATTTGCTGCCTATTATCAAGGGTATATATTCTAAGCCATGGTTGTAAGCTCTACTTAATAGGACCTTTTTTGCACAGCTGTGAAATCTGCTGCCATTTTATAAATACTTGTTCATAATAATCTTTTATGTTTTTTCTCAGGCTGATGGCTGATTGACACACTTTTGCTTGCTCCTGACTCTAATTAAACCAACCCAAACGCCACCACTTCCAATGAGATGAGCACATGCCCCAGGCTAGAGTCCTGCAGCGAGTCGCGTACCCAGGGGCGACTCTAGCCATTATGCCACCTGAGGCGGCCTTCTTTTGCCGCCCCTCCCCACGGCACTCATCTTTAGAGCGCCGGAGAGGGCAGGGGCGGTCCATGTCGCTTAGTGCAGAGAGCGCAATTGCGCTCTTTGCACTAGAATAGCCGAATTTCCAGGTTGAAAACCACCACCTGAGGCGAGTAGCTCAACTCGCCTCATTGTTCGAGCGCCCCTGCGGGTACCCGAGGGTTACCCTGCAGGTAGAAGTTTCTGGAGCGGGTATAGACGCGGGTCGGCGGTTCTCAGTGTTTGCTGGATGTGGGTCGGGTTGCGTGTCTTCTCAATAGCGAGTTTTACTCCTTTTTTTCTGATCACGCCTACTTCTAATGATGTCACTTCCGGTTTACAATGACAGCACTTTCTGTTTCTTAATGGTCAGCGGGTCGCGGATCGGGTTGTGGATAAGATACTTGCAGGTCGGGTAGCGGGTCCAAGCGAGAAAGTATGCAGGTTGTGGGTCAGGTTTAACAAATTGGTTCCGTGCAGATCTCTACCCCAGGCCTCTAGGCATGTCCCCAAGTCTTTTATATGGAGGCAGATTAATCAATTTTCAAGTTTTTTTTCTAAACACAAGTGAGAACTACTGAAGATCCCCCATTTTATATTTTTCAGGGGACCAGAAAAAAAATGGTGTAAAATTTGGGAAAATGTAAAATCAAGAAAATGCGTTTTATATTGGCACGACTACAAAAAAAACCAAAACACTGCAAAATTACGTTAAACTTAAAATCAGGGTATGTAAAATTGAGGTTTCACACAAAATAAACATCCCATTAACTCCTCTGTAAAAGCTCAATGGGGGGAATAAAAATAACAAAGAGAATACAAATTCACAAAATGAAGATAAAAAAAATCGCATTTTGCGATGCAATATTCTTCATTAGTCTGTTATTGAATTGAAAATGTTAATTGTGCACTTTTAAAACATGCTCGATGGTGGCATAGTCTTTTGGAGCAAACAACTTTTTTAGTAAGAGGTTTACACAATCTTTGTGGAAGTGGTCACTAAACAGTTTCAGGGTTCGCAAAAGCTATAATAAATTCGTACACAGGAAAATTTGTACGCATGCATTTTTGCTTTGCAACTATTATTACTGTTACTGACTTTTATGACATTCCCCACAGAATGGGTTTTATCTCTCTGAGTTTTTCATTCAAATTTTCAAGATTTATTTTTGATTGGGAAAACACTGTTATGGAAAAATGTAAGTATTTATGGGGCTTCTGCCAAGAGTCACTTGCACTTTGACTTATATTTAGATAATGTGTCACTGCAGAACGTAATGGAAATTTGAGTTTAAAAGTGCACAGTCTTTCTCACAATGTGCTCAATCTGTCAAAACTGTATGAATTCATAAAGACCTTGACAGGGGCAGCGTCAATCTGAATGGCCCCTCCCAACTATGCCAAGTATGGCCCCCCCCCCGCGCTTTCCATAAATAACAAACCAACCAGACCTTATATCTTGGGTGAAAAAGGCCACATGTTCTTTATTAAAAGACATAAATAACGGCCAACATAAACCAAAAGCATTGAGTGTAGGGCAATACACCATCACCTTAACTGCTGAAGGCTGCAAACAAATGTTCCCAATAGCGAGGGGCCGTCTGCTGCCTTCCTAGGCACGGCTTTCCTCCATAACTCGTGCCCCTTCCACCGGCCCTTCCATCACTTTGGCACAAGGCCTAACCCCTGATAAGCCCTACATTTACTACTCTCACCAGCTGCCCCTTAGGGGAGTCCCTTCCACTGCGATATTATGCTAACACTCCCACTCCCCCTTACCAAACCACCCCTTTATTCTGGGGAGAGTGGGAGGGAGCTGTTCAAGGTAAAAGAGCATGCTCCCTTCATTTCCTTCCTCCTTTAACCCCTCATGTCTCCACCCACCCCAATAGTAACCCAGGAACTATAACCCCCATAATCCTTAATCTCCTCTTCCGGTTCCCTCATTCCTAGACCTGTCATGGCCCTGTCGTTACCAGTTCCTGGCTCACTCCCCCGGGCATTCTGTCTTGAGTTGTTTCCATTTAATAAAAATATCTATTACTGCATTTGAGGGGAAAATATGCTTATGCAGGAAAGAATGCCAGTAATGTGATACTGTCACTAAACTATTCAGTTTGCTAAAGGCCTGAAGTCCTTGTGATGGCACTCTCTTTCTGCAAAGTTGCTGAATGTTTCCAGCTACAGCTGCCTAAAACCGCAGCCCTGACATTTCATGGAGCACTGAAGTCATGTTCCTGCTTATTATTCCCTATGGAACACCCTCGACTTCTGATGCTTCATAAAGAAATAACAGAACAGCCCAAAATGCACTTTTAAGGTCTAAAATCCACCTGTACTAGCTGAGCCCCATGTATTGCAGCCCTAAAGGTGGCCATACACGGGTAGATTATAGCTGTCGATATGGGTCCTTTAGAGTTCTTCTCTGCCCGTGTATGGGGGCTTCCGACGGGTCTTCCCGATCGATATCTGGCCACAATATCGATAGGAAAGGTTTCATTTTTCAGGTGATCAACCTGTCGGAGCCTATTGCTCCTCATTGTAATCCGATCCCTTAGGGCCGAACATTCGGAATATAGCCCTGCCGTTGGTGGGCATATCGGGGAAAGATCCACTCGGTTGGCTTTGTCGCCAAACGAGCGGATCTTATAGTGTATGGCCAGTTTAAGCCATACAAATGATTGTCTTTCTTCTGCTACTGCTCACTCTGGTTTTGTCGGCTCCCCTCTCTCTGGTTCTCAGTTGAAAAAATCTGCAACAAGTTTAACTATTGCACACAGGGCTGCAGAAACAAATAGGAATATATATGGAAAGGTCAGAAAACATGACAGTGCAAAGGGAAAAAACTCAATTTATGTTGTCTATAACTGCTAAAAACTGAAACTCATACAGCAGTCCTATGCAGAGTGGGAGTCAGACAGAAAGGCAAACACTTTTTTTTGATATCTTTAAAAAAAACCATTAAAAACAGTAAACAGTAGTTAATACTGAAGTCTGAAAATAGCAATAAACCAAATCATGTGTTAATTTTCACGAAGAACACAAGGGTTGTATTAAGAAACAACCTTCCAGTAAATTGCTTACATTAGCCCCAAAAAATGTGATGTGTCATTGATCATTGGCAGTGGAAACAGGGGTTTTCCATTGCATGCCTGTATTATTTATCTGGAATCTGGAGTTTCATGAACAAGATGGAAACACGTCTGCAGTATATATATATATATATATATATATAATTTGAAGTTTGATCTGACAGATTTTCGCAGACAACAGACGTCGCTCGACTCATGAGTTGGAATGTTCCTTTGAGCACATACGTTGCTCCCTCTTCTCTCCCTTCTCACCATATGTTTACCTTTGGCAGAGATCACTGCTACTAGTCAGCTCATACCATTGATGGCAATGCTTACCGTGCAGGCAGTGTGTGTTGTAACCATGAGCCAGGATAGAAAATAATACAAAAAGGCACACTATATGCACCATAAAGACACAGAAGACAATCCATGTTGAAGCATCTCCATGGAGTAACCAACTTGATTAAAGCCCTATAGTGCAATGGGAATCCCTACAGTTTTGACACGAGGCGTTGAAAGGTTATTCTACTGCTGCAAAAAGATCCATCAGAAACACAGGTGCTTCTGACACAATCGATATTTCCTGAGCTCTATAGAGGAGCAATGGGCAAATACAAATTTTTGTATAAGAAAAACAGAGTTTTTCCCCATTAGAATATTTGGATGGCTGTTGGCTACCTGGCTGGGACACCAAACCAATGCACTTATCTTATAGTGTAATAGCTATTTACATAGGCCTAACCTTCTGAGTGTTGTAATATTCTGCAGTGGCCTGTGACACCAGCTTACCAAACCTTTCCCTGGTTACTGCCTTAAGCAAGCTATATTTTTTTTACCCGTGAGCCACATTCAAATGTAAAAAGAGTTGGGGAGCAACACAAGAATGAATAAAGCCCCCTGGGATGCCAAATAAGGGCTGGGCTTAGCTATTTGCTCTCACATTCAGACCTGTTTCCAAAAACATTACAGCAGATGCACTCTTTAGGAGATTTAGAGAACCTAGTGAGTGTATTTCCATCATACCAGGTGAGTTAATCGTGGCAGCTCTGGGATCAGAACTTGCCACACTATTGTCTTCAGTTCAATCTTCTGCCCCTGTAGAAACTCCCTCCGGGAGGTTATTTGTACCTGAGGATTTAAGGGAACAGGTTCTGGGTGAGGCTCATAATTTAAAATAGGTGGGACATCCTGGTATTTCTAAGACAGTGTGTTTATTGTCTCGCCATGTGCGGTGGCCTTCTTTAAAACAAGATATAAAAAATTTTGTTAATTCTTGTCCTGTCTGTCAGAGGTCAAAGTCTTCTAGGAACCTGTCACAGGGATTGATAAGGCTGTTACCTATTCCTGACAAACCCTGGTCCCATCTGTCTAAGGATTTTATTGTTGACCTCCCTTCATCTCAAGGGAAAACAGTGATTTGGGTGGTAGTAGGTTCAGAAAAATGACTCATTTTATTTCCCTCCCACACCTCCCATCTGTTAAAACTTTGTCTGAGTTATTTATTTCTAATATTTTCAAGTTACATGGTTTTCTGGTCAATATTGTTTCTGATAGAGGGGTACAGTTTGTTTCTAAATTTTGGCGAGCATCCTGCTCTTTGGTTGGGATTGATTTGTCTTTCTCTACTGCATATCACCCTCAAACCAATGAACAAACTGAAAGGGTTAATCAGTCCCTTGAACAATTCTTAAGGTGTTATGTGTCTGATTACCAATCCTAATGGGCTGAATTATTACCCTGGGTACAATTTGCTTATAATAATGCTACTCATGCTTCTACGGGTCAATCTCCGTTTTTTATTGTTAATGCTTTACATCCCAAAGCATTATCCTCTGTATCCTGTGTCAATTCCTCTGTTAAACAATTTGCCAAGATCTGGTCGGGGGTTCACGACTCTCTTTCTGCAGCTAAGGCCGCTCAAAAGAGGGCAGCTGATAGGTCTCGTAGAGAGGCACCCAGATATCAGTTAGGAGACTCAGTATGGTTAGGTGGACCATGTGGGGTCAAGTATGTATCGCTTTTTTAATGTAACTTAAATAAATATTTTTGTTTTAACTACTGAAAAGCCTTGGGACATATATCTTTGATATAAACTCTTTTGTACGTTGATTGCCTATGGAACTGGGGCGAGTCCCTTTGGCTTAATGCACATAGAGATTAATTGTGGACTCCCACTCAAAGATTGACAGGAGACTCAGTATGGTTATCCACAAGAAACATCAAACTTAAGGTTCCCTTTACTCAAGTTGGGACCCAGGTTTATTGGTCCATATCCTGTTACTGAAATAACCAATCCTTCTTCTGTTTGTCTCAAACTACCTGATAATTTTAAGATCTCTAATTCTTTTCATGTCCCTCTTTTAAAACCAGCCTCACAGGTCCGGCCACAATCCTTTCCTCACCCAGTGTTGGTAGAGGGTCAGCCTGAATTTGTAGTACAGGAACTCCTCGACTCTCGCCTTGTGCGGGGTAAGTTACAATATCTTGTACAATGGAAGGGTTACGGCCCTGAGGAAAATTCTTGGGTTCCTGTTTGTGATGTAAGGGCTGATCGTCTCAGGAAACAGTCCCACCTTAAAATTCCTGAGAAACCTGGGGGTCCGGTGGCCCCTCCTCAAGGGGGGGTGATGTGACAATGTACCGCGGTGGTCTAGCGGGAAGGGGTCGAAAGGGACACCTGCCACCCCCTCCGCGGGGATGGGTGCCGCATCCTCTTCTTCTGCGCGGTGAATGTAAGGGCGCGCGCGGCGAGCCTCTGCCTTCTTTGTAGGCACATTCGCACTGACGTGCTTACGTCAGTGCACAATGGCGGGAAATTTGAAAAGTTAAAAGTCGCACTTGGGCTGTAGTTCATTGCCTGTTATAGGATCTTGCTCCGGAGTTTCCTGGTGCTTCTGTGCTGTTAAGCTTTTTGTAATCTGATTCTCTGTTGTGACCCCTGCTTGCTACTGACGATCCTGACTTCTGAATCCTGACCCTTGCCTAATTACCGACTCCACTGTTTCTGTACCCCTTTCTGATTGATCTTCCAGTTTGACCCTTGCCTGCCTGACTCCGTTTGTACTCTGCCTTCCCCGACCCGATCTGACTACACTTCCTGTCTATGCCTTGTACCGTGACAGTCGTGCCCCCTTTGCTCGCTCAGAACCCCTCCTTGGCACCTCTCTTATTAAGACCTGCGGCATCCAATTAGCTGAGGGCTCCTCCCGAGATGAAAGGCGGCTCTTAAAGGTGGAAGCAAGAGCCAAGAACAGGGTGCTTAGCATTGGTTCTGAATTTAGGGTGCCGACCGTGACAACTATTTTATTATTATAGAAAAAATCACTTCTAAAAATCTGGATTATTTGAATAAAATGGAGTTGATGGAAGACTACCTTTCCATAATTCTGAGCTTTCTGGATAGCGGGTTTCCGGATAACGGAACACAGGCAAGAGGTCCTGTGATCCTACCAGAGCAGAGTCAGTGTGTCCAACATAAATCTGCTTGTGCCCTTTCTTAGTTTATAGATAGGGCCCACACAGACGTGGAACTCAGAGAGGCCACAGGTTCTCCTCACTTGTTTCAGTCATTGGTCCAAATGAACAGAACATTTGGCAAACAATATCCATCTGGACAGCTCATAGGCAATTCATTCAGTTAACCATAAAACTGCCCCATGTATGGCCTTAGGCTTCAAGTCAGAAGAATTGTCCCTGTTATCAGTCTGACATATTTTTTGATGAATGCTGCAACTAGCTGCGGCTTGTGCCTTCCTACAGAAGTGTGCTGATTTAATATGTTCAGTCTGTCAAAATAATAATTTGTTAATGATTATAATTGCTGATGCTTATCAAAAAAGGCTTGGAAACAATTGTAAAATCACAGACCAGCTGTAGGCAAGGGAGACAAAACAAATTGGCTCTCAAAAGCATTAACCGATATCCATCGTTGTTCTCTAAGGGTAATGGCACATGGAGCAGTTTCGGGAGTTTTATTCACAATTAGCTCAAAAATATGTGCAAATACTAGTGTTCATCAGGTGACTGCAATGAAAGTCTATCCGTGGAGGTTTGGGTGCCTTTAAGGCCTCATCTTTGTGCCACTTAAAACAGCCCCTCGTTACCCTTAGATGCACCTCGCAATCTTTTTTGAATTCAGCTGGTTTTCTTTAAATAAATCCACTTTACTGAAATGTATTGGCTAGAACATTTTGTACAAACGAACCAGCACTGGTACGACCCCAACCTGAATGAAGCTAGTTGCCAAAACAAGGTGACTCATATGGCACGGGTCCATTTGTTTCATCAGAGAAATCACTGACTAAAGCTGGTCATACACGGGCCATTAAAAGCTGTCGACAGACCAAGTCGGCAGCTGATCGGCCTGTGAATGAGGCCCTCTGACGGGCTTCCCCGATAGATATCTGGCTTAAAGTCGGCGCAAAGATATAGTCGTACAAATCAAAGTTTTGTACGATTTTCAGACCTTGTGTGCATCGTCCTGACATTTTGTACCATGGTGATTATTTAGTAGGACAGGTTAAAAGATTTCTGCCAGCTAATGATAATATCTCTGCATGTATCTGACGATATGAATGGGTGACTGTCACTAGTATTTGTCAGGCATAAATTTCATACGATTGCTGTCATGGCCAGAACATCGTCTGATTTGTTCATTTACTACTGTAATTAATCTGAATGATTAGTGGTAGGTCAGAAGATTGGGACGTGCGATCGTTCATCATTACGAAGGTAAAATCTGCACGTCTATGGATACTCAAATCTGTCCTGAAATAAGCCATGGCTAAAATAATGATCCAGTAATGGATGTGAGAGGAATGAGGAGGAAAAAAAAGGAAGCTCTATAGATAATGGCAAGTTAAAATAGAAGCAAGACTTGAGAAAAGCTATTGGCAGATTCTTTGCTAAGCCCTGAGGGCCTAACTCACTGCCGTCTTTCCTTTCGTCAAAGACTAACTGCCAGGTTTAGACCTTTTAAAGAAAGCACTTCATGCAGCACCCTCCTAGCCAGGTGACGGGCTTAGATCTACTGACGACAGCAAGACCACACAGATTCCTTCCTGGGGCAATACATTAACACATATCCACTGTCAGAAGCCTTGCTGCACATCCTTCTACACTCATTACACCCTGACGCAACATTCCTCCTAGCTAAGAGTTTCTAAAAAACATAGTAAATTACTACACTCTCTGGTACTGTTGTATCTCTTAAAATATGGTTTATGGCCTTAACCCCAGTGATATAATTATCACTGTTGGACTTTTTTTTGTTTTGTTCTGTCATTGATGTTTATTCCTAAGGCTGCAGGCTGGAAACATGTCCAGAGTAATTCAGGCCACGGTAATTACTCTGCTTTCAGAGCTGAGCTTCCTGAATCCCTTCATGCAAAATTACAGGCAATTTTAGTGGCACAAAAGAAAGACTGTTGTGTAGGTTGTAATGTAAACAGTGGCCAAAATTCTGTTTTTTTTCCTATCTGACTTCAATTAAGTTGCCAGCAAGTCTTCTAGAGCAAGTTTAATTCTAGGCAGCTTTCAAATATACCAAAGGACCAGTGGTGTAACTTTAGTGTTAGCAGACCCTGTGGTCGCAGGGAGGCCTTACAACTGGGTCTGCTTCCTCCATGGTACAAAGAATCTCCTCTCCCCAGTACTGCTCTTACCTAATCTAATGCAAGGGGCCGGGAAGCAGCATTCACAAGAGGGTGGTCGAGCGGCTGAAGGGACACATAGGGGCTACTGGGCCCCTCCAATGATTTTTTTTTGTGGGGGTACCTGGTGTGCTTTTGTTACTGCAAAGGACAAGTAAAGCTAATAATATACAAAGCTGTTTCTCTGGCTGTGATGGGGGTAGCTGGTGGTGTGTAGTAACAGGGGGTGGATGTGCTTTGCAGTGGTTGGCTGAATGGCAATGGCCAGGGGTGTTTGGCCTTTGGGATTAGGTTCTCTGGTGGGCCTCAAGTACCCCAGTTTAACATTAATTATCTGCCATTTTCTATTACATTGCTGGCTCTTGTAATATATACCATGAAACAACAGTAGTCCCTTCTCCTCTAGACTCCAGTCCCCCCAATGCATAACAAACTTCTCTGATTCGCCTTCACAGTTCTGTTAATGACAGTGCATACAGCATTGTGGGAATTGAAGTCTTGATTGGAGGGAAGCTGGTTACTGCTTCAATCTCAGGCTGGCATGGAAATTGCATGGGACAGACATATTGTGCTTTCAATAGAAATTACATTCAAAATCATTAGCAACTGCAATACATTTATATTGTAAAGTTACTTAGAATCACACAGTCTTTCTTCCATTAGGCAAAATGTTATGTCATTGAAAATATTCAACATAAAGTGAAGCATCATCTGGTTTTTAGGTAGTAAATGAACACCCCTTATAGAAGGAAAGAATGTCTGATTTAGTATTTATTTCTAGATGTCCTGAAGAATCCTATAACAGAATAAAGTTAAATAAATTGTGTGTGTGTGAATGCACTAGAATAATATCACACTCCAAATTCCCTGCAAACAAAGGGATATATGCATTTTTCATGCAGTGGTTTATCCAGGAGGCATGTTCTGTCGTGACTCTTGTTAATATGGAGCTTGCGCCTCATCTCATGAGCACACAACTATTTGTTTTTCACACAAGAATAGGGTTGCCACCTTGCCGATGTTTTACTGGCCTAGCCACTAGAATAACAGTCAAGGCTAGGGGAGGTATTAAAAATTTACCGGCACTTTAGATACTGCTACATTGGTTCCACCAATAGGCAGATTACTGGTCACCTGTTTACAGGAAAACGTGTAACTGGTTGCTATGGGTCACAAGACATGATGCAAGCTGCAACCTTTATTACATATCCCTTCCATGAGAGATGTTCTCTGCCCACTTGGCCTTTATATACAAGTAGATGGAACATTCTTGTCCTCCCCATCATTGTTATGATACCGCCTAATGAGCCGGCAGAGACACGCGCTCAGATTCGGGGAAATTAGTCGCTCGAAGTTGCCTCACGAGGAAACTTCTGCAGACTATGGAAAAAAAAGTGCTCTGAGTGCCATCCCGTCTGCAATTTACATCTAGCCAGTGGGAAGGCAGTTACATAGTTACATAGTTAAATTGGGTTGAAAAAAGACAAAGTCCATCAAGTTCAACCCCTCCAAATGAAAACCCATCATCCATACACACACCCCTCCCTACTTTTAATTAAAATTCTTTATACCCATACCTATACTAACTATAGAGCTTAGTATCACAATAGCCTTTGATATTATGTCTGTCCAAAAAATCATCCAAGCCATTCTTAAAGGCATTAACTGAATCAGCCATCACAACATCACCCGGCAGTGCATTCCACAACCTCACTGTCCTGACTGTGAAGAACCCCCTACGTTGCTTCAAATGAAAGTTCTTTTCTTCTAGTCTAAAGGGGTGGCCTCTGGTACGGTGATCCACTTTATGGGTAAAAAGGTTCCCTGCCATTTGTCTATAATGTCCTCTAATGTACTTGTAAAGTGTAATCATGTCCCCTCGCAAGCGCCTTTTTTCCAGAGAAAACAACCCCAACCTTGACAGTCTCCCCTCATAATTTAAGACTTCCGTCCCTCTAACCAATTTAGTTGCACTTAGTCTCTGCACTCTCTCCAGCTCATTTATATCCCTCTTAAGGACTGGAGTCCAAAACTGAACTGCATACTCCAGATGAGGCCTCACCAAGGACCTATAAAGAGGCATAATTATGTTTTCATCCCTTGAGTTAATGCCCTTTTTTATGCAAGACAGAACTTTATTTGCTTTAGTAGCCACAGAATGACACTGCCCAGAATTAGACAACGTGTTATCTACAAAGACCCCTAGATCCTTTTCATTTAAGGAAACTCCCAACACACTGCCATTTAGTGTATAACTTGCATTTATATTATTTTTGCCAAAGTGCATAACCTTGCATTTATCAACGTTGAACCTCATTTTCCAGTTTGCTGCCCAGTTTTCCAGTTTAGACAGATCACTTTGCAAAGTGGCAGCATCCTGCATGGAACCTATAGTTCTGCACAATTTAGTATCATCTGCAAAAATAGAAACAGTACTTTCAATGCCCACCTCCAGGTCATTAATAAACAAGTTGAAGTTTGGGGAGATTAGTAACCCAAAGAAGAGGTGATTAATCAACGGGCGACTAAATCTTCCCAAATCTGAGCAATCTGCCCTTAGAGGTTGTCAGCAAAAATATAGGGAGAATACACCAAGAAAATTAACCTAGGCTAAGGGACAGTGCCCAAACTCAAGACCGTAGGCATATATTAAGATGATGCAAGAATTAAATTTTAGGACCCTGGCACAGGCAGCCATTTGGAGTATTTCCTCACCCAAGTGACGCTAATCTTATATGTTATGATATGATAAGTGGCAGAGATTCCTGTATAGATTTACAGAAAATTGCAACTTATGGTGCAAAGTGCTATAATGGGTCAAAACAAAACTTTCAGTATTGAGCAAACAATTGTCCATTACTTAGTGCCGAACAAAAACATCTAGAATTGATGTTGTTCTTGAAAGGGTCACGTCATACTGTATGTAGTGTATATTTGAACAGCTATACACTATTGAAAAATGTAAGTATGTCAGCAGGTTAATTACCCGCATGACTAAAATACAATGGCAGATGTATTCGATGATAAAAAGATAAAGAATCTATAGGAGTTTTATCAAAGGCATGATTTAGCTCCTGAAATATTCCAATAATCTGCTTTCCTCTAGTCAATTATTAACAGAGGCTATTATAAGTTAACATTTAGAGAACACAGAAATACCCCATGCCACTTCATCTTTATCTGGGCACCAAAATATTTGTACAGTGGAGTTTTATCTAACGAAGAGGGAAAATAAATTCTTTCTTTTCAAATCAGCCTTCTTGAAGCGAGTAAACTATAATAGGGACTCGCATGATTGCGCTTTCAAGAATGAAATCAAAGACATATCTATACGTGTACATACAAAGCAAATATTGAATACGACAGATATTGTTGTTAATAAAAAAAGATAAAAGCCAGACTTCTCCCGCTTCCCCTGTAATTAGCACATCAAAGAGGTCTGTTTTGGGACCAAGTACGCGTATTGCGATTATCAATTATAGAGCAGCTAATTAAGGTCCAAGAATTTTGCATTGCTCTAATTGAAAATCACTGAAGTCTTATATCTCAAGGTAATTAATATTTATGTGGATTCAGATATTGATTTGATGTAGTATAATATTTTTCAGAGTCAGAAGAAGGGGGAAAATAATCAAAAAACCTATACAAAATAAAGAATAAAGATCAATTAAAAAGTTGTTTAGAATCGGCCATTCTAAAATATACTAAGAGTTAATATAAAGGTGAACCACCCCATTTGAGCAGCCATACACAGGTTGGCCTTGAGGTGGCCATACATACAGAGATCAGCTAGTTTGGCAGTTTTGCCATACAATCAGATCTCTCCCCGATATGCCCACCTTGAGGTGTGTGATATCGGGCTGATCCGGTCATGGGCCCTAGGGCCCAACAATGGGATCATAATGTAAGGAATAAAGGGCGGTGGGATTGCGGGACCGCATCAAAGAAAGATGCGGTCTGACAGGATTTTTACACCTGCCCTATCGACATCTGGCCATCGGAAGGCCCCACATACAGGCCAAAAAGCTGCAAACTCGTCTGTCGGCAGTTTTTATTGGCCCGTGTATGGCCACCTTTAGGGTTAGCCAGCCAATCAGTCCACAAGCCACAAATTCAGATCCTGTATGACTTATTGATTAGGGTTGTCATCTTTCCCCCAAAGGGAACTCTGGACGGGAGCAGTCCAACATCGTCAAGGAGAGCGGTGACATAGCGCGGGTGGGACGGTTGTCTGGAGCTATGACATGGCTATCGGCACTTGTCAATATCAGGAAATCTAGCCAGGCAGTTTTGACCCGGACCACCCTCCCGAAATTGGGCTGTCCTTGTCAAAACTAGAAAGGTGGCAACCCTATTATTGATCATTATATTTATATATCCCAATGGTTGGGAATTATGGTTGAAATTTGCCAAAGTGCTCAAGCAAAACCAGCAATTTATGACCATCTCTACATATAGGGATACACTATGTCCAGAATTTGGATATAGACGACTCCCAGCCGTTACTAAAGACCTGCACTTGACTTATAGTGATACTAACACTAAAAAATGAATTTTAGCATATGAATGTACATTAAATGTTACCTATAGGTCATGTTGATCATTTTTTGCTGAGAGGTTTGTTTTTGTATATAATTGTTAGTTGAAGTTCCTAAGCCTGACTCTCTTTCACTTTGACTTTGCCAACCTGACTGTCCCATCTCAGCCTGTTAGTTACAGTTTCTAATGCTAACGGACTCCTGCTCCACAAATATGGCAGCCCCCTCATACAGGAACATGGGGGATGAGACAGGTAATGTAAAAGCATCATGCAAATACTTTATGGCAAAGTTAGAAGTAGCTTGCAAAGCCAATATTATAATAGATGTAAAAAAAAAAAGTTTAATTTCAGGTGTCAGTATCTCTTTAAACTCATTAAAGGGATACTGTCATGGGAAAAAAAAAAATTCAAAATGAATCAGTGAATAGTGCTGGTCCAGCAGTATTATGCACTGAAATCCATTTCTCAAAAGCGTAAACAGATTTTTTTATATTCAATTTTGAAATCTGACATGGGGCTAGACATTTTGTCAATTTCTCAGCTGCCCCTGGTCATGTGACTTGTGCCTGCACTTCAGGAGAGAAATGCTTTCTGGCAGGCTGCTGTTTTTCCTTCTCAATGTAACTGAATGTGTCTCAGTGGGACATGGGTTTTTACTATTGAGTGTTGTTCTTAGATCTACCAGGCAGCTGTTATCTTGTGTTAGGGAGCTGCTATCTGGTTACCTTCCCGTTGTTCTTTTGTTTGGCTGCTGGGGGGAAAAAGGGAGGGGGTGATATCACTAACTTGCAGTACAGCAGTAAAGAGTGATTGAAGTTTATCAGAGCACAAGTCACATGACTTGGGGCAGCTGGGAAATTGACAATATGTCTAGCCCCATGTCAGATTTCAAAATTGAATATAAAAAAATCTGTTTGCTCTTTTGAGAAATGGATTTCAGTGCAGAATTCTGCTGGACCAGCACTATTAACTGATTAATTTTGAAAAAAATTTTTTTCCCATGACAGTATCCCTTTATGAAACTATAAGCTGGGCATAAGCAAAAAGAACTACTTAGCTCACCACAAAAAGCTCACCACATAAACTCAGTCTTGCCAGATTTGGTAACTAGATTTGATAAGCCTAATTTCTTTTGGCCCTTAGATCAATGGCTGGATCATGATAGGGTCCTATGCAGACCTGTTATAAATGGCCAATCACCTGACAGATATCTATCAGACAGGACACTGTTTTGGCTCAGTACAAGAGCCAATAAACCGCAGACCATTTGACAGCTAAGGTAGGTCCGATTATAGCCAGCTTTACTTGTCCATCAATAAATATAAATCAAATAATAGAAAGAAAATGCAAAGTCTTCTGGAAAATAAAATAACTGATTCCTCTTCATGGTAAGATTGGGCAAATATTAGTATTGGTATTTTATTTAATTGGAATGTGGGGCTTAAGCAAAGATTCCAAGCTCGATATTATCCAGGTTTGAAGAATCACTCTCAGATCATATGTTTCAGAAACATATCATTAGCAAAGTTGTACTTACTTCCAGCAGCTTCACATTTAGCAAGAAAATAGTGACAAATGCCGAGTTATGGGAGTAAAAGGTGTCGAGAATATGTGAGAGATGTGAGAAGTGAAGGGGAAGCTGTGCCAGGCTTCTAATTAGAAGTTAAATGTTCCTCCAACTTGCGATGTGGCAGAAAGGGAGGGAGAACTAAAATAAAAGATTCCTTTAATAATTCATGATAAGAGGAGTTTGCTCATGTACCTTACAATTGGAAAAGGAAAATGAACATGTTTAAAGCAACAATCATGCTGATAAATCTTTTGTATGGCACTTGAGAAGCTCCAGTCTGCATAGATTTCCTTTGACGGGTGTGGGTCATGAGCCAAAATATTCAACCGAGCCATAGATAAAAAGCTGCAATTACTTGAATAGAAAGTGATTTACCTACTAAGGGTAAGGCACCTTGAAGTCCCATTTTCTAATGTAGAGGCCTTTGTCCTGGGGCTTTTCAATAGCTAGCAAACCCACTAAGGAGAGGTATCCAGTTATGTCAGAAATATAGGAAAGTGAGCTATCCCATTACCCTTGTGTTGGCTAATGCCAATGGAAGACATGGAAAATTCTCTGTTACAATATATCGAGATCCAATAGTCAAAATGTCCCAATAGCATGGCCAGTTGGGATTTTTCTAATAATTAGTAAAGATGTCCTAGGAATGATTGAGACCAGACAATGCAATGTCAAATCAGTCCCCTCAGACTGAGCTTCCTTCAAGGCCCTGTCTTGTCTTCAGTGCAAATTGTTTATTCAAAGTTATGATGGATTAGTGAAGAGAATTTGACATTCTATGTCATTCTATGGCATTAAACAAAACACCCAAATCACAGGACGTTATATCACTATAACCCAGCATCCATGCTCAAATATAAACTGTAGTTTTCATTAAAAGGATTCTGTCATGATTTTTATGGTGTAGTTTTTATTTCTAAATTACACTGTTTACATTAAAAATAATTGTATGCCTGAACTAACAAATAAATTTTATAGCTGTAATATTGGTGTATAGCCCGTCATCTTAGGTCATTGTTCCTGTGCTTTCAGAAAGAACCAGTGCTGCACAATGGAACTCCTTTCAGGTAGGCTGTTGTTTCTCTTACTTAATGTAACTGAATGAGTAGTGACTTGAGCTAGCCAGACTTGAGTTTTTTCCCCCTATGAGAGATGTCCTTTCTGTAATTCTGAGCTTTCTGGATAATGAGCTTCAGGATAACGGATCCCCTACCTATATAATAAATCTATATAAATCTGGCCATAGACGTGCAGATTTACCTTCATATCGGACGAACGATCGTTCTGTGCCATCTCCCGACCTGCCACTAACCATTCAGATCAAATAAAGTAGTAAAAGAACAGATCAGACGATGTTCTGCCCCTGACAGCAATGGTACCAAAGTTATGTCCGACAAAAGCTGGTGACAGTCTCCCTCTGATCGGCAATACATGCAGAGATATTATCGGTAGCTGACAGAAATTTTCTAACCTGTCCGATCATCTGAACGACCGATCAACATGCCACGAAAAATTTCGGGACACTCCACACACGGCCCGAAAATCGTACGAAACTGAGATTCGTACAATCAAATCTTCAAATCAAAAATTGCATGTATGGCCAGCTTTAGTAACTAAATTATATTGACAGTGCTGCGTACATAAGTAGTGCAATATAAATAAAAATATACATTCATTGGTTTTATACAGTAAAAAGAATAACGATAGACTAATTCCCCAGATGACTGATGATCTTTAATTCAGCTCTGTTATACAAAGAGACTCACAACAGGTCAGAGCAAAGCACAGTGATATTCCAGTAGAGATATACAAATGTACAGGCAGCAGTTAATATGGGGCATATTATGTTTCTGAAGACATTTTTGCTGCCTGGAGTCTTCTCTACGTGTTGACCCACTTTCCATGCATATTATGAATCCCTCTGATCTCCTGGCCTGCAGACATTGCTCCTGCCAACTGAATGAGTAAATCATGCAATGACCTAGGTTAGACATTTACAAGATGTTTTAATGCCGTCTCCCCAAACCAGTATTTCCACTCTTTGTTATATTCCTATTGGCTATTTAAACAATCAGACTGTGCACCTGAAAGATAAGAGAAAAGCTCACCATGACTTTACACAGTACGGTTCATTTGCTCCAATCCGTGTCTCAATGCCAGCGTACAATTTATCTTGCGGCTTCCTCTGAATTTTTTTTCCCTCTCAGTGTTTTCATTGTGTGTTTTCATCCTGTTCATTTAAACTGAAACTTCTTTTTAATCATCGTAATAAATATTGGCGCTTGTTCTTGGATCTTAGCTGTAGCCTTTATTTTTAAGATCATGGATTTGGTTGAAGTCTAAAATACCCTTTAAGATGACAATTAACATATAGAGAAAACATTCTCAGACTACATGGTACACCTTGTAACATTCTCAGACTACATGGTACACCTTGTATCCAGGTACGCTGAATCTGACCCCAAAGTTAAAAATGCAAATTTTTGAGATTATTTTAGTGTAATTCGACTAGGGAATAGTCCAAATTCGAGTTTTTAAAAAAAAATTGAATTTCGAAATTTATCATGTACCGTCCCTTTAAGAATTCGAATTTGACTATTCGCCATCTAAAACCTGCCAAATTGGTGTTTGTAACTTAAGTTTTTATTATGATTTTCTTATTTTTTTTTACAGAAAAAGAAAAGAGAAACAGAGCAACTTTGGATACACAAGTCATTACCAGACATATACCAATAATAAAACCTCAATCTAGTGTTGACAGAATGCGTATAGAAAAAAAAAGGAGATCAATAAAAAATACAACTGTATGTCTTTAGTCGTCTTCGTTATTACTTCTCCATCGTCTGTTCCATAGTTCTCTGTCTTTCCATATCATTAGGTGATTAATAATATTTAATAAGCATTTTTCGAAAAGTCCCATATTTAAGCAGGAGGGGTCAATATGGTACCCACAATAAATCAACATCAGAATTAAGTTTAAAGGCAGACAGTTTTATATAATAAGAAGAGAAGAAAAAAAAAAAAAAAAAAAAAAAGGAGATAAAGGAAAGAAACTAAAATGTGATCTTTTCATTCTGTTCCAGCATCGTTTAATTATACAATCTTAAGTAGATGAGAATAGTTCCCAAGCAGACCAGATTTTCAGGTGTTTAGGGATCGTGTTGTGAAGAAGAGCTATTCTATGTTCAAAATACTTATTACAATTAAGTTTTGACTTAATCTCCTCTAGCGTAGGGAGGGTTGAAGTTTTCCACTTTGCTGCTATTGATATCCGTGTTATAGTTAATATATGGTTAACTAGCTTTTGCTGTGTTGAAGAAAGCCCATCTATAGGTTTGCCAAGTAAAAAGGTAATAATATCTTTCGGTATGTCTTGTCGCATTATTTGTGAAATTAAATTTTGTATATTCACCCATAGTGGATGAATTAGAGGGCAATACCAGAAGATATGAGGTAAGTCTCCTGGTGCTGTTTTACACCTCCAGCAAGTTTGTGGGATCTCTGGAAATGATTTATGCAGTCGCAGTGGAGTGAGATACCAATACATCAACACTTTATAAATACTTTCTTTCTGTTTAATGCACGTAACACAAGATTTGGCATTCATCCAGATTGATTCCCAATCTTCTGTTGATAGCTCAGTTCCCAACACAGTTTCCCATTTAGTCATATAGGAATGTTTGTATGTGCTAACAGCAAAAGGATCATTAATCATTTTATATATTGCAGATATGAGCTTCTTTTGAGGAAGGCCCTTAGAAGCTAATCGCTCAAAAGGAGTGGGAGGCGTATCTTTAAAGTATTTAGCAAATGGCATCGCAAAGTGTCTAATTTGGAAATACCTGTACCATCGTAAATGAGAAGTGGGAGTCTTTAATTTAAGTACATCATATGTTAAGACATTAGTCATTGTTGTATCTAACACGTCTCGAATAGTAAACAATGCTGTAGAGTCCCCTGGGGCATTAAGTGCATTGGCAGAAGCTGGCTAAAATAATGGGTTTCCTAATATAGCTGTCAGCGGGGAGTAAGGTGAGCTCAGTTTAAACTTTAAATTTGCTCTTTTCCAAATCGTTAAGGTGAGTAAAGTAGATTGTAACATAGGTATCGTAAACTTGGGAAGGTTTTTGGAAGCCCAGATCCAAGCATTAGGGTGGTATGGCAAAAATTGCACATTTTCCAAATAGGCCCATACTTGGTTAGGGGACCAGTTTGACCATGCTAAGACCTGACGAAGTTGCGCTGCTTCGTAATATTTCTGTAGTATCGGCAGTCCGAGTCCTCCCTGGGCCACCGATGTTCCAAGGATTGCTTTATTAATCCTATGTAGTTTGCTACCCCAAACAAACGCATGAAAAGCTGCTTGTAGATCCTTAAAAAATGATAAAGGTATTGCGATTGGGAGTGCTTCAAAAAGATAAAGGAATTTAGGAAGAACATTCATTTTAATAGAGGCAATTTTCCCAAACCAAGATATAGCCATTGTTGTCCATTTACGGAAATTACTCTTTACCATTTGAGAGAGTGTAGTAAAATTCTGCTTAAAAAGATCTTCATATTTGGGGGTAATTTTCGTGCCCAAATAAGTTATGCAATCTTTTTTCCACTTGTAACGGTAGGTGTTTTGTAAATCGGTAAGCATAGAATCCGTCATACACAGAGGGAGTGCTTCTGTCTTTGCCACATTAATTTTGTAACCAGAAATTTCACTGTATTGTTGTAAAAGCTTTTGTAGGGTGGGAAGGGATTCATCCAGGGAGGTCAAGGTCAGAATTACATCATCAGCATAAAGCGCTATTTTCAAATGTTTATCTCCTATGAAAAGACCTTTTATATTAGGGTGATTTCTAATATGCGCAGCCAGTGGTTCAATACTTAAAGCGTAGAGTAAGGGAGATAGCGGGCAACCTTGCCTCGTTCCATTGGAGATTGCTATAGGCGAAGTGGCTTTACCAGGTAGTTTTAAATAAGTGCTAGGATTAGAGTAAAGTGCCCTTAAAGCTGTGAGATATGGGCCCTGTAGTTTTAGATGTTGCAGCAATGTAAACATATATGTCCAATCTAAGCGATCAAAGGCCTTTTCCGCATCCAAACTAAGGATTAGTGCTGGATGACCTTGACGTTGTAAAAGTTCAATAGTGTTTATGATGCGTCTAGTGTTATCTCCTGCCTGGCGTCCCTGGATGAAGCCCACCTGATCTGCATTAATAAGTTTAGGGAGAAGCGGAGCTAATCTGTTGGCCAATATTTTAGTGAATATTTTTAGATCTGAATTTAAGAGGGCAATAGGTCGGTAACTTGAACAATTCGATGGATCTTTATCTTCTTTTGGGATTAGGGTCAAGTATGACTGAAGCTCTGATGAGGGAATAGGTGTCCCTTGCAAATATTCATTATATAGGGTAACCAGATATGGGACCAAAATATGTTGGTATAGTTTGTAATATTGATAAGGGTACCCATCTGGTCCTGGTGTCTTACCATTAGGGAGGCTTTTTAAAGTGGCTCTAATCTCTTCCGCTGTAATCTCGCAATTTAGAAGTTTACAGTCGTTCTCTTGGAATACAGGTAAATTAGCCTGTTCAAAAAAAGCTTCCAATTGAGGAGCAGATTCTGAATTTCCCGTTGGTAGGTTATATAGAGACGTATAATATTTATGAAATTGTTCAGCAATTAGGTCAGGATTATAGACCAGATGTCCTGAGGGTGTTTTGACGGCTCGAATAGCAGATTGCATTTTCTGATCTCTCAATTTTCGTGCCAAAAGGGTCAAATTGGTGTTTTAGCCTATGGGGGACGTCCTACAATCGTTTCTTTTCCCAAATTTCGAGTTTATGGGAGATTTTACAAAAAAAACCTGCCCCTTAGTCTACTTAAAATTAATTTGAAAATGAATTAAACCCAATAGGATTGTTTTGCCTCTAATAAGGATTAATTATATCTTGGTTGGGATGAAGTACAAGCTACTGTTTTATTATTACAGAGAAAAAGGAAATCATGTAAAAAATCTGAATTAAATGATTAAAATAGAGTCTATGGGAGATGGCCTTTCCCTAATTCAGACCTTTACAGATAACAAGATTATGGCTAAGGGATCCCATACCTGTATTTACAAAGCTGTGTTTAGATTTTAGGCTTATGTTGAAAGGGGTTATTCACCTTTAAATTAACTTTTAGTGTGACGTAGTCTGACATTTTGCAATTGGTTTTTATTTTTCATTATTCATGGTTTTTGAGTGATTTAGCTATTTATTCATTGGCTATCCAGTTTGCAATTTCAGCAATCTGGTTGCTAGGTTCCAAATCACCCTAGTAACCATGCATTGAGATGAAAGGGCCTGAACAGAAAGATGAGTAATAAAAAGAAGCAGCAACTACACATTTGTAGCCTTACAGAGCATTTGTTTTTAGATGGGGGGTCAGTGACCCCCTTTTAAAAGCAGGAAAGCGAAGGCAAATATAAAAATGACGGCCAATTGAAAAATATATATATATTATACTGTGTATATATTATTATTATTATTATTATTATTATTAACATTTATTTATATAGTGCCAACATAGTTTGCATTGCTGTATATATTTATGACTTTAATAGGTTATGCCAAGTCTGTTGTGCGGTAAAGCAATGGTTTTTGGTGGAGTAACAGAAAATACATAACATCGGGACTATTCCTTTAAATGGATCATTTACAGGGATCAAGATGCATGAGGTAAAACCAACATATCCAATATATTTTTAACCACATTTGATGGAGTAAAATCGTATCACACACCCTTATAAATAGATCCTATTGACAAACCAGAAGAAAGGGGTAATAAGGATTGTGCCCTACAATCTAAAATATATATAAATCTTGTAAACATCTCCCCTTTATCTAATCATTATTAGTGCTACTAAGAGAATGTGGGTCACTAGACTTACTTGTTATAGTCATGATAGCATGACAAGGCAGGGAACACCCTGGCAGGCAATAAAGCACTAATCTATTGCATGTTCATCACATAATAGCCAGCGTAATCGGAAATTCTAACGAAAGGCTTGAGTTCAATCCGGAGAGTGCGACAAAGAATTTTATTGTTGTCTTTCCCTTTCCCAATAAAGAGAAGATGCCTCTCGCTGTGTTATTTGATGGAGGCGACCTGCTGGGAAGGGTGGAAAAATGGATAGCATCCAGAAATAAGCCAGAGACCCACTGCGGTGCTCCGTTATTGCAGGAAGCGGCTGAGCCATAAATGGGGGTCCGTGGGGACAAACTAGCACAGTCTACTAGACAAGGAGGCAACATAAACACGTTGTAAAGAGAGGGAACGCTCAGTGGTGCATAACTAACTAATGTGCCAATTCTCTGCTACTGTATAAGATCACTTTTATAACATTTCTAATTGATGGCAGGATTATTTGCAGGCATTTATTTTATTCATTTTAATAATGGGTCCCTCCCTCCACATTTCATTTAGTGTATGTGTGCCTGGCTAGACCCCAACATCAGCCAACAGGAAGCCTATTACTCTGCCAACGTGGGATACTGAAGTCTGCAAAGTCTTTAAACTAACAGTGGGCTGTCTGGGCATCTGACTCACAATGGGAAAATCTCCCTTAGCTTCACCCAGATGTAAAAATAGTCTAGGTCTCTGGCTTATGCCACCCTTGTCATTATAATGCCCCATCCCTGAAGCACATTGTTTTTGTTATTTAAAGGGGTGGTTCACCTTTATGTTAATTTTTAGTATGTTATAGAATGACCAATTCTAAGCAACTTTTTCATTTGTCTTTATTTATTTTTTTTTATAGTTTTTTTCCAATCATTTGCCTTCTTCTTCTGACTTTTTCCAGCTTTCAAATAGGGCCCCATCTAAAAAAACTAATTCTTTGTAAGGTTACAAATGTATTGTTATTGCTACTTTTTATTACTCCTCTTTCTATTCAGGCCTCTCCTCATATTCCAGTCTATTATTCAAATCAGTGCATAGTTGCTATAGTAATTTGGACCCTAGCAACAAGACTGCTAAAATGGCAAACTGGAGAGCTGCTGAATAAAATGCTAAATAACTCAAAAACCCACAAATAATGAAAAATTAAACCCAATGGCAAATTGTCTCAGAATATCACTCTACGTCATATTTAAAGTTAATTTAAAGGTGAACAGCCCCTTAAAAGCTTGATCAGAGGCATAGAGAGATTGGCCACCCTCCTGGTTGAATCATATCCAGGATGGACTGCTCTCTCTGTTCTAATACAAGGGCTTAATGAAAATTATGGGGTTAGGTGTGCCACTTTTTTTTGTTGAATAGTAAAATCCTTTTGTCAGTGGGTGGTGATGTCACACTGGGCATGATGATGTCACTGGGTGTCAACTGAGCCAGAAAATGGGCAGACTGGGCATGGAAATGGGCATGTAAATGGGCAGACTGGGCATGTAAATGGGCAGAATGGGCATAGAAATGGGCAGACTGGGCATGGAAATGGGCAGGGCATAGGCAGACCTGTCTCTATAAGGGTTATCTTTCAGCAGAAAGGGTCAGGGAAGAGAGGCATATATAGGATATTAAAAATGAACAGGTAATTATATTGCCAGTTAATGTGTAATTCTAGTCCTGGCCCTAGCTGCTGATTTACCAGCTGGGTCATTCAAATACCAGCCAGCTGGAAAACACAGATGGTGTTTGGTGGGAGGCACTGGGCAAATTTGCACTTGGGCAGTAACCCATAGCATCCAATCAGGGATTAGCTTTTTTCAGTCAGCTACAGGTTTAGCACTGAAAGCAATCCTCTGATTGGTTGCGATGGGTTACAGGCAGCCCAGGAGCAAATTTGCCCACTGTTTATAAATGACCCCCTTGAGGGGCTTGGGGCAATGGTGCATACTGTATACCCATGCACAGGGTGAGCGGGTTCAGTTGGTACTGATGCAGCCATGCCAGAAGCCCATGTCTGTTTGCAAGCAGCATTAACAGAGACAAACACTGAAGTGTAGGCACAGGGTTATGGTGACCATAGCTGACGGATATCTAAGTCTTCTGTCAATATCGATTGGTTTGTTTCCCACCATACACGCACCGAATATTGTTGAATATTTCATACAATATGCAGCGCCGGATTTCGATGACGGGCGCCCCTAGGCCGCACGGTCCGACCAGGCGGCCACGCGGTCCTAGCGCCCACCTCACCTCCCCTTCCCAGCACGCCGGCGAAAAAACGCCAGCGCAGCTGCTGTAATTGAATGGGGACGCACACATCCCCATAATGCGGCTGGGCGGCATGCCGCCCCTATTTTTTTGCCGCCCTAGGCCCGGGCCTATGCGGCCTTGCCGCAAATCCGGGCCTGACAATATGATCGGTGTGTCAATGGCCTCCTTAATTCCTAGTGCTACCATCAGAATAACTGCTAGGAGCAAAGCCTCCAGGCAATGCAAAATCAGCACCATAATGTATTTCATTGCTTTGCACATTATTACTGGAGCTCAAATATAATACTCAGTACTTTAAACAGACTGCTTTGAACATTCACATCACTCCCTAGTCCAGTAGAATTTCCAGTTAAACTGGGCCAATGTCCAAACAAGAAAAGTAATGTATTTTGGACAAGTGGAGGAAGCAAGAAGAACAAACTTCTAATCACTGGGCCTTACAATTCTCTATTGTTGAATAGAAAACTCTGCTAGCGGGAGCTTCTATGCAGAGTTAGTTGAAGAGGACACACAGGACGCATTTGAGGTCTGGCCTCCATCCTTTACTAATATTATTTGCTGATGTGGAAATTAGGACAGGGAAGATGCTTTCCATGTTTCTCAGACTGACATCTAGTCTAATAAGACTGAAAGCCACAACCATTGTACAAATACACTGTCACTCTTCATTATTCCCTCATCGCTGTATGAACAGTGACAGTTAAGGAAGGCACTTACCTTCCATTGTATAGCTGGCAGGAGATGAATACAGTATCATTAAACAGTTAATTCAACATCTAGCCTAAAAATATCTGATAGCTTTGTGTTGCAGTGTGACAATTTGCAGTCCCCTTGGGCATTTTCTTCCTTACTGAACATTACCGGCAGTCATAGGGCCAGTCACAAGCGACAGTGCTCTTGCCATGCTGCTGAGATTCCCAGGCACTTCAGCAAATTCACATGGCTCTAATTAGGCTGTGTGAAGGGTAACGGATTCACATTTTCTTGTTTTTTTATCATCAAACTAAACTTTGTTTTCACAGGAACTTCAGACATGCCAAGTCTCAAATCTTAGATTGGAAAGGTTTAAATATATATGGAGAGAGAGAAAGAAATACAAGAGTCCTCTGTACTCAACCCATTATCAATATATTTAAGACAGAGACATTTGTGCATACTACTACTGAAAAAATGCCTTACCCTTTAAACAAAACAGGGATTGTTTGTCCATATATTGCAATATATTTAAGCTGGCCAACTACGTCAAAGTCATCCCATATCTGGCCAGTCCTATGCTCAATTTTTCATCTGATTCATTTGATCATAGGACTGGCCAGACATGGGATGACTTTGACGTAGTTGGCCAGCTTAAATATATTGCAATATATGGACAAACAATCCCTGTTTTGTTTAAAGGGTAAGGCATTTTTCAGTAGCAGTATGCACAAAATTTCTCTGTCGTAAATATATTGATAATGGGTTGAGTGCAGATGAATCTTGTATTTGTCTATATGTATTTTGTGTATTTTGTGATCACAGCCTCATTGCACCCCTGCCTAATGGTTTTAAACATTAGCGGTGAGCACAACTTTTCCTTGTTATATATATATATATATATATATATATATATATATATATATATATATATATATATATATATATATATATATTTTATATATATATACTGTATATATATATATATATATATATATATATATATATATATATATACACACATACCTCCCAACTGTCCCTTTTTCGGAGGGACAGTCCCTCTTTTGACAGATCAACCCGCAGTCCTCATTTGTACTGGAAAGTCCCTCTTTTCTCTGCACTGAACAGCCAGAAAAAGAAACAAGGTTTCTCACATGATTGGCTTTTAGCAGAGAGCCCAGAACAGGTAACAGGTGCAAATAAGATACTTTGTAACAATTTTGAGACACAAAAACACAGTTTAGATAAGGAGAAATATTTTCAAACTTTCATAACCTGCCAAATTTTGTAAAACAAACATGGTAATTAGGTGATGTGGCTACAGAAAGGGGTGTGGTCAAAAAATTGCTGCACTACGTCCGGGAAAAAAAAATTTGTCCCTCTTTTTACTTCCAAAATGTTGTGAGGTATGTACAGTATATATATATATATATATATATATATATATATATATATATATATATATATATATATATATATATATATATATATATATATACACATATACATACACACACACACACACACACACATATATATATATATATATATATATATATATATATATATATATATATATATATATATATATATATATATATATATATATACACACATATATATATATATACACACATAAGTACATACATATACAGCCAGTCTACACAGTTCCTCCAGCTATTGTTCACCTACAACTCCAAACATCCCACTAAGAGTCAAATGGGGATGGAGATGACTAATCCACTGATTCCCAACCAGTGGCTCGGGTGCATCATGTTGCTCCCCAACTCCTTGAATGTTGCTCCGAGTGGCCTCAAAGCAGGTGCATATTTTTTTGAATTCCTGGCTTGAAAGCAAGTTTTGGTTGAGTAAAAACAAGGTGTACTGCCAAATAGAGCCTCCTGAAGGCTGCCAGTTCACATAGAGGCTGCCAAATAGCCGTTGACAGGATTATTTGGTATCCCCAGGGACTTTTTCCATGCTTGTTTTTACATTTGAATGTGGCTCATAGGTAAAAAAAATGGTTGGTGACCCCTGGACTAACCGAATTGAGAAGAAGATGTCCTGTTTCTATGTCCTCCTTTGAGCCTTCTGGTATCTGAGGGTATCAGTCTGTGATCCCCCTGCCATTCTGTACTGAGTAAACAATTTACATATAGGATGTGGGAGAATGAGGGTTTAACAGGCTGGAGATTAACTTTGGGTCCTCATTTTGCTCTTAAAGGAGAAATAAACCCTTTACCAAAAAAACCTCTACCCCCACCCATGGAGACCCCCCCTCCCTCCTCCCCCCAGCCTAACTGTCCCCCGGGGAAATGCCCCTAACTTTTTACTCACCCCTCGGTGCAGAGTTACAGCATCGGAGTTCACCGAAGCCATCTTCCAGGTCTTCGGTAAGAAGAGACGGAGAACGGTGAAACGGCGCATGCGCAGTTGGAGTAATTTACTGGTTTTTCAACAACCGCGCATGCACTGAAAAGGACGGAAATCGCAGAAGCAATTCCGGAGACCCAGAAGATGACTGCGGTGAACTCCGATGCCTGAATCTGCGCAGAGGGGAAAGTAAAAAGTTAGGGGCATTTCCCTGGGGGGGCAGCTAGGCTTTGGTAAAGGGTTTGTTTCTCCTTTAAGGGTCTGGCATCTGCAGGTACTTAAGGACTTTATTAGAGTAAGGAGTCATATTTAATTAAAAACAAAACAGGATAGGCTTTTCAAGCGATATTAACACTTTTTTCCGAGGAAACCAGTCAAGTGACACCTTAACTTTAAAATACTGAAGAGGCTAACTCACTGGACTCTTCTTTCCCCTTTAACAGCCATTTTAATCCTTTGTTAAAGTGGCTCTTCACCTTTAAATTAACTTTTAGTATGTTATAGAATGGCTAATTCTAAGCAACTTTTCAATTGTCCTTTTTCTATAGTTTTTGAATTATTTGCCTTTTTTTTTCTCTCTTCCCAGCTTTCCAGTGGGGGTCAATGACCCCATTTAGGGTAAGGCCACACGAGGAGATTCGGGGAGATTAGTCGCCTGGCGACTAATCGCCTCGTCTTTTGCGCGACTATCTCCCCAAACGAGATAGCGCGCAAAAGACGAGGCAATTAATCGCCAGGCGACAAAATCTCCCTGAATCTCCCCGTGTGGACTAGCCCTTAAAAAAAAACAAATGCTTTGTAGGGTTACAAATTTAATGTTATTGCTACTTTTGATTATTTTTTGTATTCCAGTCTTGATTCAAATCAATGATGCATGGTTGCTACAGTAATTTTCACCCAAAATGACAAACTGGAGAGCTGCTGAATAAAAAAAGCTAAATAAAACCACAAATAAAAAATGAAAAACAATTGGTCTCAGAATATGAAATACCCTTTTAAGATGAGAAGCCCAATAGCAAAGGGGCTAAATGGTTATTTTTATCATGTATTTTACATTTCCCTGTGGCAATGTATCTTCATACAGTACATTTCCAATAAAAGCTTATAATATGCAAATCTTTTTTTATAATTTTGTGACAAATTGTCTTTATTGCACTTAACACATACCACCTAGTAAGAAAATTTGATAAGATTTGGTTGGCCAATTTATTTGTCTTCAGGTCATCTTTCAAAACACTCTGTTACCCTATGTGTTATTACTCTAAAGGATAAATATTTTAAAATAACATTTTATGTATTTGGTAAGTTATTGCTTTAATGCTTTGTAGCTTTGTTCTGCATCGCTTGGAGCAGCGGGGTCCCGAGGAAGGCAAAAAAGCCAAGGACCTGAAAAATAAATCATTTTCAAGTGCCATGTATTTAATGGCATCTTGCTAGAAAGCAAATCACAATAGATGAAATGTTACCTAACTCCAGGCCTAATGAAAAGCGAGCAGCTGATGTGCCATCAGGAAGCTGCCATACAAACAAAGCCAATAGTGGAAGACCCTTTATAAGTGAAATGTTGCTGCTGTTTTACTGGAGACAGGACAAAAGACATAACTCCTTGTGAAACAGATGCATGCTGCTCGATTCCAGATAGGAAACATTAAGTTAATTAAAACCTGTTAGAAGAATGCATTTATAAAGCTGCTTTTATTGGAAGAGATTTTATACCTGGCTGGTTCTCTTGTCAGCATTTCTGCAAAGTGATGTTTGCAGTTTCCTTTACACAAAGGAGTCAGGGATGCGGCACAGTGAGTGGTGGAGTTTCCCAGTGTGAGCAATATGTAACAGGGAGTGGGGTCCCCCATTATAATTGGACACAAACCAACAGGCTGAGCTCAGGCACAGACACATGTCATTTATGGAACATCAGTGGGGTTCTAGTTGTGCCTAACGCTATGCCATCTGTAGCACCACAGCCTTCTCTACCCTGATCTAATGCATTATGGAAATAACTGAGATGGTGAAACCTTTAGCAAGTTGTCTAGGGTTGGGCTGGGCTGTGTGAGGCCCACTGTGGCCCCCACACCTGCTCTGGGGGCCCCCACCACCTGCCTGTTCACTCACTGCACCACAAGCCCCTTCCCCTCCTACTTTTGGTATGATTGGGGAAGAGAGGGCAGTTGTGGAGCAACATTGGAGATCAAGCAGGGATTGGGTTTGGGTTAGCGGGGCCAACGAGGGCTGTGTCCGAACAGTCCAGTCTGACTGTGCACAAGTCCATGTCTTTTCAAAGGAACGGTGACACTTAGGGGCAGATTTATTAATGTTCGAGTTGTGTTTTCCACAAACTTTCGAGTTTTCAAATTAACTTTTTTTTTGGGTTAAAAAAAATACATTTTATTTAAAAAACACAATTTTTTCGAGCTTCGTAATACCCCCAACCCTGGAAATAGCTTGAATCTGAAAATACACCATCTAAAACCTGTCCAGTTCATGTAGGAGTCAATGGCAGAGGTCCCTTGAACCATTTGAAGATGTTAATAGCCTTCCTGACAATCGAGTTTTTTTCGGAGAAAAAAATCATGTTTTATTTCAGAGGGTTTTGCCCGAAAACGTTTTCAGGTGGATAAAGGGGTGTTTCACCTTCACAATAAAGTTTGTCAATTAATTAATTCATGGACACATATTAGTCATTTTTCTAATATTCATTCATCAGCAAAAACAAACGGTTACAGCGTTAACTAACCTGAAATACCTGAAACCACAGTAAAATCTGCTCAGGCTGTCTCTGTCATAAGGGGTCCGCGACACGACTCCTCAGTCCTCCTCCCTCCCTTCAGTGCTCATTGCGTCATTGATACTGTACCAGTCCAACCGATCTTAGTGCGCACAAACCTGCTACACTAACTACTCTTGGCTGGATTGGCTGGTTAGCAAAGCCAATGAAGGGCTGCATATTAAATTTGTTTAGGAGGCACAGGAGTGTGTGCACAAAGCCGTAGTCCATAGTACCGATGACGCAATATAATGAATTAATTGACAAACTTTTTTGTGAAGGTGAACCACCCCTTTAACTTCGAACGCGCTGATTCGAGTTTTTCCCATTCGAGTTAGAAACCATTTCAGTTGTGAGTTCAATTGAGGTATATAAAAAAATTTTTTTGACCTTTGATAAATAACCCCCTTAAGGTGCATACAGATAGAGCGGGACAACTTCAAACTTGGCCCCTTCAGACCAAGTTGAGTATGAAGACTAGTTTTCTATTTGGCAGACTAGAAAATCCTGTTGGACAAGGACTGTATTGTTGATGTGGTCTTCTGCTGAAAGGGCTCTATAATGATCCTTCTTTGGCTCAGGAGCCAAATAATCCAATCAACCTGCAACTGTACACAAAATATTCATAGTACACAATTAAAAAGTTGAAAAGAAGACGTCAATGTACTTATATTTCATTCAAGGAGAATTTGGGGTCTGACAGGATCAGACTTTGAAACCTTCCATCTGCTTTTGATTGCCAGATCAGTGTTTATGCCAGGAAGCTTTCAGCTGCTGCCTGAGCTTTGGAGAACAATACACACTATTAGCCATGTTTAAACAGCACTGCCATTTGTGTTTGTCAAGTAAACAGCTTGCTAATTAAAATCAGTTCAATGCAAAACGAAACACGTTTGGAAAATGGATAGTAAAACCCTGTTTGGACCAGATAAGTACAGCTTATAGCTTGGTGATGCAAGAGATGCTGCAACGAGAGGACAATCACTATCTGGTCACATTCCTACAAAGTCAAAGCAGTGCATACAGTAAAGGTGTGGGATCTATTAACTGGAAAGACATTACTAGAAACCTCCAAAATACGATAATATTATATCCAATCCAAAAAATGTCTTCATTTTTATTGAGTTTCATATTCTCTGTACCGGTATAGGGCCTGTTATGAAGAATGCTCGGGACCTGGAGTTTTAGGAATATGGGGTGTTTTCATTATTTAGATCTCCATATCCAAGTCTCATAAAATTTCATCAAAACATTAAAAGAAACAACAACATTGTTTTGTCACCAATTAGGCTTAATTATATCTAAATTTGATAAAGTAAAAGCTACTGTTTTGTTATTGCAGAGAAAAGGGAAATCATTTTTAAAACTTTGAATTATTAGATTAAAATGGATGTCCTTCCCACAATTCACAGCTTTCTGGATAACTGGTTTCCAGATAATGGATTCCATACCTGTAATAATAAGCACGTAATAAAATTGTATAATATTCTACTGGATAATCGTTAAAATCCAGGTTGCAGTCCAGGTGAAATGTAATAATGTACAAAGGTAGCTTCGGGGCCAAAAGAGCCAATCAGCAGGGAGCAATTACTGGTCTGCTCTTTGAAAACATTTGTGATTGGTAACTATGGTTTATTAGACCTGGAGCAAAGTGGTTTGATGATATTACCCATTACAGGCTTTTTTTTTTTTGTGTTATGTTTTACAGCAATATCCTCTCAGGTAACCTTGCAACATTTTGTGAGAATAAGCTTCTTAGAGCAACGGCACAGGGGAGATTTTGGGCTAATTGACTAACATGTTTCCAGACAACTAGCACAAGAACCTGCACTACAGTGTCGTTTAAATTTAAGTCAAGGTGTTCTTCTCTGATATTGCAGACAAGACACAAGGTTGAAGGGAGGTCTAAATAGGTTTCAACTGTGCAAGGTCTGGTGGTGAGATTGAAGAAGAGAATTTAGTGCAGAGCAAGATGCGGCTGCAACTTTTTAACCAGGTTTAAAGGGATACTGTCATGGGAAAAATTTTTTTTTTCAAAATTAATCAGTTAATAGTGCTGCTCCAGCAGAATTCTGCACTGAAATCCATTTCTCAAAAGAGCAAACAGATTTTTTTTATATTCAGTTTTGAAATCTGACATGGGGCTAGCTATATTGTCAATTTACCAGCTGCCCCAAGTCATGTGACTTGTGCTCTGATAAACTTCAATGACTCTTTACTGCTGTACTGCTGTACTCCCTTTTCCCCCCCAGCAGCCAAACAAAAAATGGGAAGGTAACCAGATAACAGCTCCCTAACACAAGATAACAGCTGTCTGGTAGATCTAAGAACAACACTCAATACTAAAAAAAACTCTTTTGAGAAGTAGATTTCAGTGCAGAATTCTGCTAGAGTAGCACTATTAACGGATACGTTTTGAAAAAAAAACATGTTTTCCGATGACAGGATCCCTTTAACAATAGCAGTGTTTGAGTCCTCTGTGGTGTGCAGGGTCTAATTGTGCCAGTGGAACATCAGGAAAAAACCCAGTGAGCCCTGCCAACCCAGACCAGCCTGAAACATCTGTGCTCTCCTCTGACCACCCCTCCTGAACATGGTTGGCATGAGTGTACAAGCTACACGTGGGGGATCGCAGGGTTGTCGAGTCCATAAAGGAATTCGCGATTGTGGCGAGAGGGCCCCAGGTAGAGATCTGCACGGATTGGTTTTTTTAAGACCCATGCCCAACCTGTACCTACTGTACCTAAGCCTGACCTGGACCCACTTATCTGCCTTCTCAACCCCATGGATTTCCACCCGACCCACTCCCCGCAGTGATCGCCACATTGACACATTTAATCGATTAACCAAACAAATTTTACATTAGGAAGCTTTCATTTTCTTCCATTACCCCTGGATTGGAAGCCTGCCAACCCCCACACACACACACACACACTGCAGCGGATTAGGTACCCACGGGCCACCTGTCCAATGGGCAAATGAAGGCCAAGTCCCGATCACCTTGTGGGTATTCCACACGGGAACCCAACCCAATGCAGGACTCTAGCCCTGGAGATGGGTATGGGGACCCCTGAGTTGGCAGCCCCAGTGGGCCCAGTCCCCCAGACTGATACTGGTGATGCTCTTCAGGAGAAGGAAGGAGAGCCTTTGGAGGGGGTGTGGGTCACATGTAAAGTTTTGTTCTCAGTGACTTGAATGTAAATCTGCACTTGAGCCAGTTCTTGTTCTGGAGATAGTTGCCTGGACAAGCGAACTGGCAAAACTAGTGGTTTAGGGTGCTCCAGTGTTGCATTTTTGGGAAACATAAAAACATGGCACCCAGACCCAATGCCTCCTAAATAGCCAGGTGCACCATTGCCCTGATTCTGCAAAACAGGAAGTAGAAAGAATGTGTAAAAGAAGTACAGTAGGCTTCCCTAATATCATAGCTTTCTCTTAAATATAACAAAGACAAATAAAAAAATGTAACTGAAAAAAAAAAAAAAAGGATCACTAGGAAGTATTATTGCTGATAACACTATAGCACTCCTATATGGATATACCTTCCAACTGTCCTGCCCCAGGATGTAGTCATTTGTCAAAGGAAACTATGAGGGAGAAGTATTGCCTTGTCTATGTATAACACTGGTATGAGCAGTATGAGTGGTATGTCTCCAGCTAGCAGAGAATGCTAATGAGTCAGTATTCACAATTCAGCTCCTACTGTCACCATTCCCTTGCCCTTGAGATATTCCCAGCCATGACCTCTGAGGAGTATGGGTCAGAAATAAGTCCCAACAGAATGCCGTAATTGAAGGCCCATTAACGTCTAGCTCAGGGGGCTGTAACCTTCCTTGTCAGGAATATTTGAGGGACACAAAGTGCTAATGTAATGCAAGGGGAACATAACAATGTAGTGAAATATAATCAAAATTTCTTGCTATAAAATGATGCTGCGCGGTCCCTTATTATGTGTGTGCCGCTACTATTAATTAAGGGAAGGTGCAAGCAGGGGCACACTCACTCATACAATGTATTACAATATTTTTGTGGTTGTCAGCTCGCAGCCAAATACTGATGTGATTGTGTTGCCTTGAGATAGAAAATAACTCAAATTGAATAAATAGTTTACATTTTAGATGCCAAAGTGTTACATTAGGATTTTTTGCTTTTTTTGCTTAATAAATATCATTCATGTGTTTTAAAACATTATTCAGAATCATAATATTTAGCACAAAAAAAAAATTTGAATTGTGGGGAAAAAAACTAAGTCTCGTTGCTTTCTAGAGAATCTGTGCACCTCTAAGGAAAACAGAGAGACTAAGAAGAGAGACAGGGGTTGAATTACACTGTCAGTTTCAAACAAATTCAGGTAGCACACACCTTGCTCTATACTGCCCCAGTGTCCTTCCACACTTGGAATTACTTGTAGAAGTCCACAATTTCATTAAAAAGCCTTTTTTTTCATTAGCAGTGCAACATTTACAGCAACGTTTCAAGCCTGTCAGCTCAAGGAATGTTGGGAAATGGTTCCGCAGAGTAAAATGGTTTCCACTATGTCTGTGTAAAAAATGCATTTATTTTTAATTTTTGAAGTTCAGATAGTGTTTATGCATCTTTTCTACATTTGCCCAACTGAATAAGCTCATGCAGGGTCAGACCGATCGCACCAAAAAGTAAGTTAGCAAGGTGTTGGGGAGTGGAGGAAGGCAGTGGGTGAGCGGGCAGCAGAGGCCCCAGAGGGGGTATGGGGACCCCTGAATTAGGAACCCAGGTGGGTCTCGCACACACCCCAGTCTGACACTGAGCTCATGTCAAAAATGGGGTATATTTTCCCTTTAATGGCATCCGGATACCCAGCATTTGACTAACAAAAATATTTGCAGAAGAGGGAGTTATTGCTGGATGGCAGATGACAGTTTTATGTTCTATGGAAGGACAGAGAGAGGAGAAGCGGCATATAAAAAAGCAAGTTGATGTAAGTTCTTGAATAGAGAGACCTTCCCTAATGCTTATCAGACTCCATCTACACAAAGTCATCATAACAAGAAGAACAGCAGCCACGCTGCAGGGAAACCACGCAGGACATATTTAGCATTCCATCTGGCGGCAGTCAGTGGGCACGAGAGACCTTCAGATATGAGCAAAATGAGATTATTTTAAAAGCTAAGATTGATTTGTGAAATCTTACATTTCTCTGTTGCTCAACTCTTCCAAAGGCTATATGCTAAAATTATATAATGCTAACTATATACACACACACACAACCTCAACAGGTAACTGACTTTCTTCTGATATTTAAAGCAATTCTGCTGCTGTATTAGGCACCGAGTCCCACAAGGTGCAGGTCTGTTGACATGTTCCTCCACACAACACTTTAAGAGCATGTAAAGTCTAAAGTAGAATAAGGCTAGAAATGCTGTATTTTGTATACTAAATATAAACATGAACTTACTGCACCACAAGCCTAATCAAACAAATGATTTATGCTTTCAAAGTTGGCCACAGGGGGTCACCATATTGTAACTTTGTTAAACATCTTTGCAAGACTAAGGCTGTGCACATGCTCAGTGTGGTCTGGGCTGCTTAGGGATCATCATAAACAAAGCTGCTTGAGTTCTGCATGGCTGGGATGTAAGGCGGGGCTCCCCCTGCTGTTCATAAGTCTGATTGTTTCCCTGCTCAGCAGTTAGGGACCGTCTGACAATTCCTATCCACAGCAGTAAACAAAGGGAGAATTTCACTGCATACAGTCAGGTTTCTTATAAAAACGGTACACATTTTTTAATTAAAGTATATTGGAGATAGGTTTCTTTTTCATTAAAGAAAGTAAAAATGGAATTGAATTTTTTTGCCTTTACAAGCCCTTTAAACACCCAAGAGATCTTGTTTGATCTTATTTCTGAGTGGCTCAATCAGCCGTTAATTGCAAAGGAAGCGTTTCCCCTGCAGTCGGATTAGCATGATTACTATTCTGGACATGATGAATGCATTTTTAATGAAGAGGAGAAGTGTAGTATATTTTGGCTGTTTGCAGGGGTTTAGGGGTGTCACTTGTGTCCTCTGATGGACATTTAATGCTAGTGAGGGTACAACACAAGGAATTCCCTTAGGCTAGTGCTACACATGGGCTGAAATACGCAGGCCGTCTATCAGCCCCTATTCATTAGCCTTCTCTCCTGCCTGCTACCAGAACTTCAGCTTGTGGTTTATTTTGGCATTAGATTACAAAGTCATGCATTTCTTTGCTGAAATCAGACATGTGCTGGCACTAGGGTTGCCACCTGTTCTGTTTTCACCCGGACAGCCTGGTTTTTGGGAGGGCAGTCTGGGTTTCCAAATTAGGAAATCTAGACAGGACATTGAAGTTCATGGAATGGCAATCAGCCAATCGCTGATCACCACTTAATAACTCTGCCCCCTGATGCAACAGACCCGCCTGAATCGTCACCCCCCGCGCCTGATGTCACAACGCCGCACCGCACTGGAACAATGGTTCTAGGTGAAGAGACAAGAGAGGAGACTAATGCCTGCGTAGGGGACCATATATCAGTAGGCCAATTTCAGACTCCATGAGGCACTCTATGGCACACACAGCAGATTTTAGACGTTTTCCCCACTAATTAGAGTCCCCTATAACAACATTATCCCTCTTCCACCTCCCATTTTCATCAACATCATTTATTAACACCAGCAATAAACAGTTACACAGTGTTTTCATTGATTTATAACCAACTGGGTCTACAGTAGGGTTGCCACCTTTCTGCTCTGGTAAGTCTGGGCAGGGGGTGGGTGATTTCGGGTGGCAGGCAGGATGGTGATGTTTAGCATGTGGGGTCATGATGTCATGTGTCTGGGCCATGCCATGGTGATCAGTGATTGGCTGATCATTCAAGGAAAGTTCTATTTGGAAAACCAGCCGGGCAGTTTTGACCCGGAGTGCCCTTACAAAAACCAGGCTATCGGGGTCAAAATCCGGATAAGTGGCAACCCTAGTCTACAATCCTTTAACAAACAAGGGTTTCAGAATAAATATGGATCAGAGGAAGTAGACACCACTACCCTAAACTGCTACTAGAATTTATAAATGACCAGCATATATGAGAAAGATTGGAGTAGATAAATTCCATGTGTGCTAAAATACATTATATTATAAATATATTTATGAATTCCCTCTCCCCTGCGGCAAGTACATTTTCCAAGGACTTTGTCCAGGTTACCATTATTACCAAGTATCCAATAGGAGCTGCAGCCATTTCATGCCTGTTATTAGTTTCTTGCAAAGCGAATCGCACTGCTGATCTATAGGTGGCCAAGACAAATGACATATATTAGAATGGAGAACACCCGTGTCAATGAAATGACTTAATCTGAATGCTAAGGGACGTTCTATCCCAGAGATTACAGGCTAAAGACTCATTCTATGGCCAAAGCTTTCTGTCAGGGAAGACCAGCTCCGCGGTACAGTAGGCAGCACAGATAAGAAGGTTGCTGGCACCACTGAGAAATATAATTTGATCCTTATAATCCACAAGCTCCTGCCAAACTGCCTCCATTGCAAGGAACAAGGCAGGATTTTGTAGAGACGCTGCTATAAATCAAATATTCATTTGACAGTGATGCTTATCGTTGGGCTTAGCAGTGGTTGCGGAGAGTAGACATTTCCATGGAGAGAGCAATTTTACTTTTGCAGATGGCCTAGACTTATGGATAAAAGCAGAAATTAATAATTAATGTCTAAACTAAGCCTTCTGTGTTATTTCTTGCACACACCGGCCTTATTGATATAAAGGAGAAGTAAAGCTTAAATGCACGCACTGCATTACATCTATCCATATTAGTTTGCTTGCTTCCAAAATATGCCGGCTCTTTTTCCAGCAATGTTTTGCTTCTGCAGTAGTGGGCGCCATGTTGTTTGCAGTGTCGTAGTAGTTATGTTATACATCCACCAGCCCCCGAAGGCCTTTTAGCCTGGAAATGTCTAGTAGTCTCCTAGAAAAATGTATGATCTCACCTTTATGTGCTTATATGATTTTATTAAATTAATTATTTACATAATAACTGTCGCAAAAACCTATACAGGTATGGAATCCGTTATCAGGAGACCCACTATCCAGAAAGTTCCAAATTAGGCAAAGACCATCTCCCACAGACTGCATCTTAATCAAATAATTCACATTTTCATCAATGATTTCCTTTTTCTCTGTAGTAATAAAACAGTACCTTGAACGAAGATATAATTCATCTTTACTGGATGCAAAACAATCCTATTGGGTTTATCAAATATTTATATTAATTTTTGTAGACTTAAAGGATGGTGATCCAAATTACAGAAAGACTCCTAATTTTGGAAACCCAAGGTCCAGAACATTTTGGATTACAGGTCCCATACCGCTATGCGTCAATGTTGTTGCCTGGACTTTAACTGGTCATTCAACTTTTAATCGCCTTTTATTTGTTAAATTGAGAATAATCTTTTTTTTTTTTTTTTCAGTTTTGCGATTTTTGACATTTTCTGCTTAAAACGGATTGAACCATATCGCCAAGCAACCTCAGGAGATGAATGGGTCCTGCATATGCAAAGGAGAAAATGAATGTATAATGAAACTGTACACGAATTCCATTTCAAGCACCTTACAATCGTCATGAATAAAAAGCAGTGAGATTTCATGCCTAGCTCACCCTGATTTTAATGTCATGAATACTGAAGTGTAAAACGCCCAAAAGGAATGTTTCCAATAAGTGAAACAACCTAAGCAAAAAGCAACCGCAACAAAAATAATTTTGGTTACAGTAGTGAAACATCCAGATGATAAACTCGCTCACTCGGCTGGAGGAAAAGAGGCAGAGACTGTGTTAGAACACTCAATAATATTATCTTGGCCACCCAACATATGAAATCTTTACATAAATAGAGAACATTCAAGTCTTCCATTCAAGGGGCATATCATCTGAGGTCTATGCTAATCGGCTTATATATATATATATAATTAATACAAAAAAGCCGCACTCCAAGGTCTTCTTTAAATAAAAAATGAAAAAACTTTTATTAATTCTTTTTTCATTTTTTATTTAAAGAAGACCTTGGAGTGCGGCTTTTTTGTATTAATAATAATTTTCTTTTTGTCCTGCACCCAGGCGGTTGGCCTTTGGGTTAAGAGTGCACTGGCTTTGGGGATACTTATATATATATATATATATATATATATATATATATATATATATATATATATATATATATATATATATATATATAAAATTCTGCAGCATGTTACTTTAGTTCCTGTCCTGTGCACTGCCGCATGTATCCATGCAGTTTAATTTAAAGCACTTATATGGGTGAAACCATGTACTAAGGATACACTACCCTAACCCTGCATTATAAAAGGAATGCGCTAAAAGGGGAATCAGTGCCTAACTACTACAGGTATGGGATCCGTTATCTGGAAACCCATTATCCAGTGGCTGCCATATTGATGATATTGTCGATGTTTCAATACACATGGGTTTGGCTATGCACAATTAAAATTTGCAGTATGACCAATAAATTATATGGTTACACTTTTAAACCTACTTTTTTAGTTTTTAATTCCATAAATTTTTACCCTATTAATGACTTTTTTACACCCTTTTCTCATCAATTCCAAAAATCCTACTTAGACATATTTCTCCAGGAAGCAGAAAACCAGGTGCATGTGTAGGTTTGGTGCAACACGGAGGTGTTTATCGATTCAATCACTGACATATTTGTCTGAGACTGACAGCGTCGCAGGCTGCTCTAAGTGGACAACACAATTATTGTTGCATAATGATTCCTCACCAAGCAAAATGGTCTGGAATTATGCTGGAGTTAAATGTAGATAAAAAAAGGTACCCGCACAGGCAATTAAAACTAACTACTGTGAAATTTAATGAAACCTGCTGAGTGCCAAGGGCACAGAAAAGCCAAATTGAATTTAAAAATGTGTCTTGCAGAGGAGCGAGCATTCAGGGTAGTCACTGATGTGGATGAACCTAACACGAAAACCTTCTTTAATCCACGGCAAAGTTGAAGCTCAGTGCATGAAAGGAGAAAATATTTATCCTGCGTTTGCAGTTAAATCCCCATCGCCAATTTGAATTCCATTCAAATAATCCTAAAGCTACCTGTGTTTACACAGTAAATGGTACATACTAAAGGTGACCATAAAGGGTAAGACATATTGGGTCGGCCTTCCTTATTATTTGAATGTGGTTTGTTCAAACAGATATAAAATATAAACTGCTTTGGGCTACATCCACCCGTGAATGTGATTCACAGCCAATGGCTATGATTGGGCTGTCCTTGTGATGCCGTTGTTGGCCCAAAATCCACATATTCTAAGTTTCAGCCTGTAGGCCAACCACTGACTGAAAGGTCAATCAGTGTATGAGCAACTTTAGCGAATGCTGAATATTAGCTTCTAAGAAAGTCGTTGATGGATGAACAACACCCTGAGGCACCATTACTACATGCTACTGGATTCATTTTGGATGGAGATGTTGTGTTGCGGTGCTTAATTATTACCTAATAAACAAACATGCTATTCTAGAGATAACTAATTAATTTGCCTCAGTGAAGCTCAGCTTTTACCTGTAAGTGATCCTATATCTATTAAGGAACCACAGGCATCCCGCAATGTTAATAAGTATGAACAATGCCTTCCTTTTTATGGAAATGAATGCCACAAAGATGGGTATCACTGCTTTGTTATGAAAAATGGCATCATGGTGCTCTCCAGCCAAGTATTTCAAGCTGGTGTTTCTTTTAATAGAAGAAAACACTGGGCTTGAATATAAGCATTAGGGGCATCACTATAGAGGAAGCAGACCCTGCAGCTGCGGGGGGGCCATAGAGGTATAGGGGCCCTATGAGGCCCCAATTCATGTACAGTTTCAATAAATACTGGTAAAACAGCCAATATCTAAACATTTGTTGTGGGGCCCAGTAATATCTAGTAATGCCACTGCCAATTTTGAACAGAAGTTGGTACCAAACAAACTCGAACCTCAAGAGTGATTTAAGGTTTTACTCATTTAATAAAAATATCAGAATTGCAAGATCTAGCGTCCCCCCGCCTACACATACCTATGTGGCCACTACCCTGGAGGCCCCCCTTATACCCCAGCCATGATCCCCCCCCCTCCCGCCTACCTCCGGGCCCTCATGCGTATTTGTGCTATCGTTGCATCAGTGATCAGGGTCAGGGGAGGACACAATCAGCAAGCAGTGCAGGCTGTAGGCAGGTGCGGCTCTGGGTTAGCTGGCCCCACTAGGGCCAGGGCCCCTGGGTTTTTAACCAGTGTCCCGTTGGCCCAGTCTGAGCCTGGCAAGATCTCATTGTTGCAAGTGGAAAAGCCATTGCTTTAGGCGCACAGGTGCAATTTGCTTGGAAAAATACTCTGACATAATAATTGCATTGCTTACTTTTAAGCGTACTACCATTTTTTCCATGACAAAGTTTAAAAAGTAGAATTTAGAAAGGATATATATACGAAGAGAAGGAACAGGAAAAAAATAAATAACTCAGTTCTAGAGGAATTTTCTGGCACATATGGAACAACTGTGCTCATTTCTACAGAAAAGCATAATCCACAGTTTTTCTTAACAGAACCTCAAGCAAAGCGAGCGATCTTCTACACAACTGCACTCTTGGCACAATTGGTGTGATGTGTATGTAAATGTGGAACAGCATTAGATCTGAAGCGCTTATAACAGATTACACGCATTTACTAATAGCAAGCATGGTTATTTTCTTTGTGCTGCAGTTAAATCATTAACATGCTTTCCCAGTGAGCGCATTGTTCTGCACAACAGTCAGGGCACATGGAACAAAAAAGGTACTGTCCTACTGAAAGGGTAAAACCATCATGGAGCTCCAGTGTGTCCCCAGGCTGCCTGCATCTTCTTCATAGCAAATAAATAATTGGACAAAGTTTCTCCTGGCTCCAGATTTATAAGCAACTGTCTCCACTGCCACGTAATAGCATGACAAACACCAATAGGCCAATGACTTTAGGAGAAGTGATTTTTAAGCTTTAGCCTTGGACACGTACACAAGGAAAGCCTAAATTAAGACTCCTTCTTTTTTCTCACAAAGCAATCGTTTTGTCAGGATTTATGGTTGAGATCCTAGCTTAAAGCATAGAGAAAACAATGTGTCCAGAGAACTGACCAGTGGCATAACTAGATATAACTTGGCCCCACAGCAAATTATTTTTCAGCCCCCCCCCCAAAAAAAGCCTAGATGTTTTACCAGTATTTATTGAAATTAAATATGAAGTAGGGCCCCTTATACTTCTCCCCCCCCCCAGCTGCAGGGTCTGCTTTCTCTGTAGTTACACCACTGGAACTGATAGAAATCCACTGACACATCACTGCTGGATTTTGACTGATGCAAGATCTACAGAACGGAATTTAGGCCACAAACCGTACCAGCACCGAAAATCAATGGTATTCAGACATGTAGCTGCTCTCCTCTACTGAACAGTGGCATAACTATAGAGGAAACAGACCCCGCTGTCCCGGGGAACAGGGGGACCAGGCTGCGGGGTCCGCTTCCTCCATAGCAGATTTTTCATTCTAAACAATTTTCATGGCTGCTGTAAACGGGGTGTGCGGGCGAGTGAGAGGGTGGGTCGAGAAAATCTGCACATCACTGGGGCGGTGAGTAGGCAGCAGCATGTGCCAGTTCTTGTTCCTCCACGGTACTGAATATTACACAAAATTTTCAAAATCTATATTACAACAATATCCTTTATATGAGAAAACAAAGAGGATGAGGTTTGGATCATTGTCACAGGCTGTGCCACTGGGTATCCCGCTGCAAAATGTTTGACCACGCTCCTTTTCTGTGGCCACACCCCCTAATTACCATGTTCATTTTACAAAATTTGGCAGGTTATGAAAGTTTGAAAATATTTCTCCTTATCTAAACAGTTTTTTTTTTTTGTCTCAAAATTGTTACAAAGTATCTTATTTGCACCTGTTAGCTGTTCTGGGCTCTCTGCTAAAAGCCAATTAAGTGAGAAACTTTGTTTCTTTTTCTGGCTGTTCAGTGCAGAGAAAAGAGGGACTTTCCAGTACAAATGAGGAACTGCGGGTTAAGCTGTCAAAAGAGGGACTGTCCCACCGAAAAAGGGACAGTTGGGAGGTATGTTGAAAGTTGTATATATAGATATATATATATATATATATATATATATATATATATATATATATATATATATATATATATCTGACCCTTTCTATTCTCTGATCATCTTCTCGTCAGAGGTCAGCTGTCCTACAGTTAATACTCATGTTCCCGTAACACCATGCATGTTATGTAAAGAAGCATATAAGGCATTCTGGGAATTGAAGTCTTGATTAGAGAAGAGTGGAGCGTTAGGACAAGCCGTGTAGAGGGCAGAAACAGCCAGACAGATACTGTTTCCAACAGCAATAAGGGCTAGTCCACACGGGGAGATAGCCACGCGTTTGCGGTCGCGGCGTCAAAGCGCCGCGACAGTCGCCGCGACCGGCGCAGGCGACAGTTTTGTATGGGCGCCTATGTAAAAACGCCTGTGCTAACCACACGAGGCGATGCGCTTTTCAAAAGTCGCCTGAAAATGCCTCGCCAGGCTTTTTCAGGCGACTGTTGAAAAGCGCATCGCCTCGTGTGGTTAGCACAGGCGTTTTTACATAGGCTGTCGCCTGCGCCGGTCGCGGCGACTGTCGCGGCGCTTTGACGCCGCGACCGCAAACGCGTGGCTATCTCTCCGTGTGGAATAGCCCTTACATTGCTTAAAATGCCATGTTCTTTCCCCTTTCAGTTCTGAGATGTGTTTTCATGTTACCGCTATGTTTAACCAAAGCTTTTAGCTGTGAAATGTTCTAACTGCAATGTGTGACAACAAAAAAAAAGTCAAATCACTGTGATTTATTACCACTTTACAAATTCTTCAGAAATGAAGTATTTTATTGCCACTAAAGCCCCGCTGCCACATACGCTTAGATAATTACATTTACAGACGGGCAATTTACCCCTAAGCTTTGGTAAGCCCTGCTTTCATTTGTGTGTACAATGCAGAAAGGTGCTAAAACCACATGAAACGGCTCTCGCTCCCAATCCAAGCAAAGGCTGAATGTACAAAGCAAACGACTGCTGCTTTCTCTAGCCGGCAGCTCAGGAAGGCAAATATTAGAGAGCCAAATGAAAGGCAAGTGCTGTGTTTACTTTGCATTTGTAAAAGGCAATCGTGACCTGTTTAAAAGCTGAATTTAGACAGTTAAAGGGGACATACCATACTTTGTGCGCAGGACATTCCTTCTCTGCATATTTCTGATATACACATAGATAGAAGACACATAGACACTGTTTATTTTAGAGGTGTTCTCTAAACAAGGTAAAGTTAATACACTAAGGGGTGCCAATTTGTTACCACCCCCAAGTGAATTAAATCTCTTACTTTCTTCTCCCAACTGTAACAAAATTGCTCCGGGCCTTGGATCTTTCTTACCAAATGTCACACCAACATTTCTTTATAATCACAGTTGCATACCTCCCAACTTTCCCATTTTTCGCTCGACAGTCCCGATTTTGACAGCTCAACCCGTAGACCTAGATTGTTACTGAAATGTCCCGACGTTCTCTTTGATCTCCTGCACTGAACAGCCAGAAAAGATACAAAGTTTCTGAAACGTAATTGGCTTTTGGCAGAGAGTATTGACGTGCAGACCGGGCCGATACCCGAGGGTTGGTGGGTCCGGGCCGACCTTGCACGCTCCTTTCCGGGTCGCAACCTTCCAAATGCGATTTCCGGGTTGAGTTTTTATAGCCCAACCCGCATATCACTAGCAGAGAGCACACCTGTGGCAGGTGAACTTGTTGTTGATACATTTGTAACAATATAAGATAAACAGTGAAGCAATTGCAATAATTTAAGATCAGCAAGTTTCTTGGGCAAACTGACTTGCAGCTTAAAGATCAATTCACCTTCATTAGCAAAACTGTAATAACACATACCAACTGCAGAAATGTGTTAAAACTTTCATAACCTGACAATTTTTTTAAATGAACATGGTAATTAGGGGGTGTGGCCACAAAAATGGGCATGGTCAAAATTTTCACTGTGCTCCACGCAGCAAATCTTTTGTCCCTCTTTCTTTTTCCAAAAGTTGGGAGGTATGCAGTAGGGTTGTTACCTTTCCTTCTTTGGTGTACTGGCAAATGATATAAGGAGCTCAGACAGGCCCCAGAGGAGTTAAGACATTATAGGGGCAAAGTTGTGACATTGTGGTGGGGCTGATTCATGGAGTTGTGGGGCTAAATCATGGAGTTGTGGGGCTGGGATGGCCCATAAGTGGATAGAGAGGGTTATATTTAGTGATTGGGTAGTGATTGGGTAGGGTTTGGGAGCAAATAGAGGGGGTAGGGGTAGAACAACGAAGGATTACCAACAGGGCCGGATTTACATAGCAGGCGCCCCTAGGCCCGCTGTCGTTTGTTGCCCCTGTTCTCCCCCTTATATTCACTTGAATTTTCATCATCAGGACCAGAGCAATGGAGATTGGCACACAGGAAATTTAAAAACGATCATATCTCCTGCGAATTCCATGTGTTTCTGAACCAATGTGGGTGTGGTTGGGCAGCATGCCACCCCATAAAATCATGCCGCCCTAGGTCCGGGCCTTGGTGGCCTTTCCACAAATCCAGGCCTGATAATACCAGCCCTAACATTTGCTGGTATTTTACAAGTAAAATACCAGCCAGGTATCACAATGAGCCATAATAACAGTATAGGGACCCATTTTTGGATCCCATTGATAGGTCAAGAATCACTGGAATATCTAATATGATGCACAGGCTTATACTACTTATTGAGAGCTAGGTGATAAACTCTTTTGTATTTAATCTGGATATTCACTGCATAACCCGTTTATTGTACAGCACTTTGGAATGTGTTGGCGATTTATTAATATTTCTTAATAATAAACATCAGATCATCTTTATTTGGCCTGTCACTAAAGCAGATAAAGATCTGCTCGTTTGCTGACCTTGATTAAAGAGTGGATGTTAACACTTATGACCAACAATCTTTACTTTTTTTAAAATGAAAACACTGGGCAGATTAGTAAGACTTCTCTGCCTTTAAACGTCCAAATAACATTCAATGGCACAAGATTAAAAGCAGAGTGATACTAATGACAGATCAAATGTGCAGCTCCTGAACAGCCTGAGAAAATCAATATAATGTGATGTTAACTGTCCCTGCTGTGCCTTGTCAGAACCCAAAGAATTAGGGAGTGACAAGTGAGAAACCAAAGACATTCGTTTGCTGGAAATTAGCATTTATCAAAATGTGAGATTAGAGTTCACCACAGAAAACTCCACCCACTTTCTATTCATTTCTATTGCATTTATAGAAGCATATTTATCTTTCACCCATCAAATAGTACACTTCTAAAAGTCCCATAGATAATTAATAGAAAGTCTCACAGCATCAGTATTTCTCTCTACAGATCTGCTAAAAAGTCTGAGGATATAATGATGCTTTAAACTAAATGGCTCCCCCACCATCCACCACTTTCAGAAGCAATTACAGCTATGACTGTTCAGTTCTGGGTCTTAGTTAGCTTTCCACACCTAAATTTGTCAATATTTAACCATTCTTCTAGAAAATCAGTCATGCTCTGTCATGTTCCATGGGAAGAGTTGATGGAGAGTTGTCTTGCAATCCATTGCTTCAAGCTGTTAATTCGATTTAGTTCAGGGCTAAACAAGAGAGTTTTTATGTTCCCCTAAGGCTTGCATAATAGAAATATGAAAAGTTAAATATATGAAGGTAAAGGATTCGTTATCTGGAAACTCGTTATCCACAAAGCTCTGAATTATGGGAAGGCCATCTCCCATAGACTCCTTTTTAATCAAATAATTAAAATTTTGAAAAATGATTTCCTTTTTCTCTGTAATAAAGAACTTGATCCTAATTAAGAGATAATTAATCCTTATTGGAGGTAGAAATGCCTATTGGGTTTATTTAATGTTTAAATTAATCATAGTTAGGGATGCGCAAAGATTTGGCCGAATACCGAACCAAATCCAAATTTGCATATGCAAATTAGGGGGTGGGAAGGGGAAAACATTTTTTACTTCCTTGTTTTGTGACAAAAAGTCACACGATTTCCCTCCCCACCCCTAATTTGCATATGCAAAATAGGATTCGGTTTGCCCGGGCAGAAGGATTCGGCCGAATCCGAATCCTGCTGAAAAAGGTCAAATCCTGGCCGAATCCCAAAATGAATCCTGGATTCATTGCATCCATAATTTTAGTAGACAAAGTATTGTGATCCAAATTATGGAAAGACCAATTATCGGGAAAACCCCAGACCACAAGCATTCTGGAACACTGGGCCCATACCTGTATGTCTTTTTGTATTAGCTTTATTTATCCAGAGATACAGTGAAGGTGTTGCTAGGTTAACCTGGAGTTATAGCTGTGCCCAGGTGCCACTGTCTCATTGAATGTTGGCCATCTTTATAGTGGCTCCAGAAATCAACCAATAAGGAACATTTATTATCCTGTCTCTATAGCCTATGATTAAGAGTTGTGAGAACACGAAACACGTAAGGCTGTAATTCACACTTGTACTTCAATACAACTACAACTGCCTGGAGGATTGCTCCTTGAGTGCCTACCCTACAAACAATATGGTAGGGAACATTTATTATTGTCTTGCTCATTGGGCCTATCACTGTAGCTCCGACTCTGCTTCTAGTCTAGATCATATTGGAGAGAACTTGTACCCCAGTTTCAGATTTTACGAAATGGCAGCAGAGACCTATTCTATATGTTTCTTCAGAGATGGGTTATGGGTAGGGAAAGAGAATATTAGCCCTAGACTTCACAACAGAAGTGTCCTTAGGAAGAAACAAATAAAGATAAACAAAAAAATTACAATCGTTATACTTTTCACATACACCACCATTCTAAGAGCAAGGGCATACAGGGCACTCTGTTGGTCTAAATTAGACAGAGAACTGCCTAGACAATGGCACAGCAAAACTAGAATCCCTGCCACAAAGCAAGACACTAGTGCAGTTTTTGCCAGAAAGGAAGTAGAGACCCAGTCTCTGTAAAGATGACTATGGCCAGACTGACCATTGAGGCATTCGTTGGATCTCATTGACTCTGGGTGCTTTGAATTCCTATACTTCTGTGGGACTATTGAACAGAGCAACTTACAGCTAACATACCATAGTCATAATTACCCCATCCACATTATTTTTTGGAATCTTCATGATAACATGTGTAGGAGGAAATTAATTCTGCTGCTTTTAAATGAATTCAGGAGAAATTGCGTGTGATGTCATACAGACAAAGCAATCAGCTCATGAGAGATAATGTCAAACTGTACTGAGTGGGAGAAATTCTCCAGTTATCTAAGAAAAATATATTAAAAACATGAAGTGGGTGAGCAAAGAACCTTTGTTTCAAGCAAAATTATTCAAATAGAAACTTTATACAGGTATGGAAACTATTATCCAGAATGCTCGGGACCTGGGGCTTTCCGGATAACGGGTCTTTCCATAATTTAGAACTTCATACCTTAAAGGAGAAGGAAAGGTTAAAACTAAGTAAGCCTTATCAGAAAGGTCCATCTATATATATCAGTAAACCCCCAAAGTAATGTTGCTCTGAGTCCCCTGTCAAAAGAAATACTGAATTTCTTTCCTTCTATTGTGTACTCATGGGCTTCTGTATCAGACTTCCTGCCTTCAGCTTAAACCTCATTGCCCTGGGCAAGAGCATGCTCAGTTTGCTCCTCTTCCCCCACCCCTCCCTTCTCTACTGTAATCTGAGCCCAGAGCAGGGAGAGACTCAGGCAGGAAGTGATGTCACACCACATTAATACTGCAGCTCCTATTCTAAACAAACAGAGAGTTTCTAGAGCTTTTTACTGAGGTATGGTAAAACATTCTACAGAATTAATATAGCATTCTAGCTTGCACTATTGCAGCTAATCTATTGGCAATAAAATGCCTCCGTAGCTTTCCTTCTCCTTTAAGTCTACTAGAAAATCATGTAAACATTAAATAAACCCAATAGGCTGGTTTTGCTTCTACTAAGGATTAATTATATCTTAGTTGGGATCAAGTACAAAGTACTGTTTTATTATTACAGAAAAAAAGTAAATCGTTTTTAAAAATTTGTATTATTTGATCATAATGGAGTCTATGGGAGACGGCCTTTCCGTAATTTGGAACTTTCTGGATAACGGGTTTCCGGATAACGGATCCTATACCTGTACCTTGTATATGTAGCAAGGATTTCAGAGATGGAAATTACTTGGGCAATTGCCTGGAATAGCCCCCCCCAAAAAAATAAAGAAAACCGAAAAATAAAAACTTAAATTCACAAATATTATAAAAGGCAAATATACCACCCTTTTGGCATGAGCTTATTTAATAATAATAATAAAAAAAAAAATACCCAATTTCACAGATAATTTTACTTGTAAGAACCTTTCCCAAACCACCTTAGGCTTTCAGTGTAATGAATCCCCTCCATAATCTTGTTTCTGGGACTTCAAGTCTCTCTGCTTTCCATAGTGGGTGGTGCACTGAATCTCTGGAAAGCAGAGGGTCTTCAAGTCCCAGAATCCATCACTTCACAATGAAACATGGTATGGGAGGAGTTAGTTCACTCTGTGGGGCAAATTTACTAAAGGGCGGCGTGACGTAATTTTGCCACTTCGCCGATTTACTAACGGGTGCTGGCGTAAATTCGCAAGCGAAGTAGACAGACTCTAGCGCTACTACACAACCTAACACCAGTTGAAGTTAAGCTCTGGAGAAGGGATGTTACTACGCTAATTTACTAAGTTGCGGATTTTCGTGAATGTTACCTCTATTGCCAGACTTTACTTCGCCACCTCAGACCAGGTGAAGTGCAATAGATTAGATAGGGATTGGTAAAGAAAAAAAAAAAAAACCGCTGGCGTATTTTACTTTTTATAGGCTGAAAAAGATCAAATTTTTTTTTAGGGTACCCTCCTTCCCTCCTACATTTGATAACATATGGTACCTAAACTATACTGTGGGCACATGTATAGGGCATTAGAATACATTTATTAAGGTTCCCTGGTCTTGTGTAGTATAATATGTTTTCTACTGCATATACGGCCACTGTACTTTAACTGCACGCCGTATGCTAATTTGCCATCGCTAGCTTAACTTCGAACCGCTGATCATAATCAGTGGCGGAACTAGCGGGCCGCAATGGCCAATTTCGTGTAAAATAATCAGATACGGAGGGGGGCAGGGGCCCGCCCCCCTCCAGTTACGTTACTGATCATAATATCACTAGCACAACTTCGCAAATGATCGGTAACTTGTGAGCAACTTTGGATCTTTGTGAATTTGCGCAGCCCTGACGAATCTATGCCTGGCGTAGTGCGGCGAACCCAACGCTGGCACAACTTCGGAGGTGAGTAAATTTGCCCCTGTGAGTCTAATGGGAGTGGGGGGGGGGGTTCCTGCAGCTCATACGGACTATTATGGCTTATTTAAGTCTATGGAATCAGGTATGTCAGTGTAAAAAATAAATTACATTTATATTTGGAGGTTCAGATAGTGTTTGTGGACATTTTCTAAATAAACCCAACTGATCAAGTTCATGTCAAACAAGTGGGTATGTGTTGCTTTTAATGGCACTGTAAATTTAACATCAGCAGTCAGATTCCCAGCCAGAGCTTCTGTTCTCAGGAGAGAAACTGCTTTCAATAATCAGCTCGAAAAGAGAACTAAAATGTTCTGAAAGCTTGCTATGATTATATTAGTTAGCCAATAAAGGTATCACCTTTATACCACTTTTGTTATTTTTTTATTTCAAAAGGGTTGCCCTGTAATATCAATTTACAACTAGTTTTACATTTGCTGAACTCAAGTTGTAAATAATTTATAGTGAAAAGCTGCTTAACATTAGATTTGCTTTTATTATGCAAAATGTAATAATTTAGTTTACAACCACTTTAATCGTAGTTTATATAGGAAGAATAGGTCAGAGTAATATCGTTTCAGCCAATCACCATGTTTCTGAACTTGACGTTATAAACTCTTGCAATAATAAAGCCACAAAAACGTAATCCATGGACAATTGACCGCCAAAGCAAACAATTTCCCGTTCACAAAACTAGTATGAAGGTTACAGCAATGTAATACCATTAATGCTATTTACTCCAAGTTTAGTTTACTCTACACCTTTGGGAATGTCCACCATTGAGATGGAATAAGTAGAACAAATTTCTAAATCCACACATGAATGTGAAAGAAAATGAATTAATTTCATTAAAAGGACAAAGAAGGATTAGAACAAAACAAGCCGTTTAAATGACTTGAAGTTAAGTTGACACACAAATATATTGTACTTCTGAGAAGTGTGGCATGACAATCTTTTAATCTTATGAGTGTGTATCTCCATTGGAATCCCTTTTCCTCATCCCTCTGCAGAATTACATCGATTATATCTTCAGCGCAAATAAAAGCACCGTACCCAGCTGAACTGGTGAAATAACTCCTCATCCCTCGTGAAATAATTAAATGAACTGCCATCGGAGAAACCCCTCTTTAGATGAAAGCACTTTGCTGTGATTACTTTGCCTTAGTTAGTCCATGGGGGATTCATAAAGGAAATTGACTTCATCAGCGAGAGACAGTGGAAGCAGCTGAGCTTAAATGTCCTCCATGAAATGTGTTAAGATGCTCTCACCCCCAGTGAAGGCTGGAAGGAGAATTTCACAGACAGTAAATAATGTTCCCCCTACTGAAATATGGAAGGATGTCTGAAGTCACCCAAGAGTTCTCTAACGAAACTGCAGAGCTGGGCCTCCAAAGGGAGCTAAAGGTAGACAAGTCTGAAGGATGGTGAGATATACCATGAACACCGGCAAATCTGAAGGTGACATTAGAGAAAGACCTGGCATAGATACTTTTGAAAAATGTATCACATAGACACCCCTTCAAACTACTGAAATCTCATCATTGCCTCCACAATGACAATCTTGATAAATCTTTTCTTCTTATTTTTGGCAACAGTTTATCACTGGCAAATGTCAAAAATATAAACTATATCCTTTGTTGATTCGAAACCAACTAAATAAACCAAAAACAATTGGAAAACTTATTGGAATTATGTATGGACTGAACCTGGCCGATAGCTGTAGAATACAATACAAAATTACCTAAAGTATTGTTCTTAGAAACAGAATCGCTTCTGCCGTACCCTCCTTCACAGAAGCTCTTAAAGCAACAGTAACATCACAAAAATGAAAGTGTTTTAAAGTAATACAAATATAATGCAGTGTTGCTCTGCACTTGTAAAACCTCTGTGTTTGCTTCATTGTTTATATAAATAAGATGCTGTGTAGCAATGGGGGCAGCCATTCAAAGGAGAAAGGGCTCAGGTTAACATCAGATAAGCTCTGTAGAATATAATGGTGTTATCTGTTATCCACTAATTAACCTGTTCCATATAGTCTTTTTTCAATTTCCGCCATTGCTACACAGCAGCTTGTTTATATGAGCTATAGTAGTGTTTCTGAAACAAACACATCAGCTTTACCAGTGCAGGGCAACACTACATGATATTTTCATTACTCTAGATGCTTGACAAAGGGGTTACGCCCCGAAACGTTGCATCCGCAAAATAAACAAGCAAGGGTTTCCCTGCTGGAAATAACCTGTTGTGCCGGTGATTCCTTCGTTCTGAAACAAACACATCAGCTTTACCAGTGCAGGGCAACACTACATGATATTTTCATTACTCTAAAACACATAAAAAAAATGTTGGCGTTGCTGTTACTTTAAATACAAGAACTGAAAATAATCAACTCTGATTTAAAGTTATTAGGATTTATTTTTGGTCACTCCAACGCTGACCAAAACTGCTCCTGACTCAGACTCCTTTTCAGCCCCATAATCCCCAAAACGAGCAGGGTTAGACTGGCATGCAGTACGGGTACTATTTTATTTTTTTTATTTTATTTTATTTAATGGTGCACAGATGAAAAATTAATGGGATCTAGGAGGCCTGGCTGAAAGTGAGATCCATATAGAATTTGCTTGCTGAGATAAGAGTGTTAAGCTCCCCATAGACGCGACGATTCTTCTTGCGGAACGACCGATTTTAGGGAAGTCCGACCAATCCTTTGACATTATCGTGCGGTTAGTGGGATTCGAACGATCGAACATCTTACGATTTTCGGGCCGACATCTGTCAGGAAATTGATCGGCCAGGTCAAAAAATCTTTGTCGGTCCTAGTGCAATCTATCTATGTAAGCTATCAGGGCCAAGCAGGCAGCTCCCCTTTGTTTTCCTGCCAAATTGGTCTTTTTAGTTGATGGTCTATTCGTACAATTGTTCTGAGAAAATTGTGGTCTCACGATGACGATCGGATCTTTTAAAAATCTTTACATCTATGGCCAGCTTAAGAACTTGACTGGATTGGACAGATCCATGACTCAACAACAGTGGAATGAACTGGAACCCCATTGCAAGCCAGGCCCGGTCCCCCACATCAGTGTCCATCTTATTTTCTATGAATGGAAGCAGATAACAGAATTATTAAAACATCTAGTTGAAAGCCGTCTCAGAAGGGTAGATGGTAAAGGCTTTTTTAGCAGCAAAGAGAGGAACAACTTAATGTTTATCCCTTTGGTTTTGGAATCAGATGTTGGACAGGTATCAACACAGAAAGTCTGAACAGGGGTCACAGGGCAAGTGACATCACTAACCTCTAATAATATGTGATGACATCATTAAGCACATCAATACAAAAAAAATTATATCTGCAATACTAGAACCATCTAAATGGCTAATGATCATCAACACACCCAGCATAACTGAGTTCAAACAAAGTGAGTATTCATTCTATATTATATTCACATGATTGCTATCCGCCATGCATACTCCAACTGTCATTGAACTATAACCTCCATGCATATTTGGCATAAGGAATTTGCCTTGTTTCCCAACACCACCCAAGACAGCTGTGGCAAGATGTAAAAGCAATAAGATAGATGGAACCCTACCCACAAGCTTACACTTAAATAACAGGAGGGGGGGGTAAACATGGGATAAAGAAAACTACCGTATATTAAATCAATTCTGCTTCTTCTGTGTTTACAGACACACACCGTGAGTCACCATGGGGGAGGCTCGTGTGTACACAGTCATAGTGGGAGAATGGGATTAAGGTAGGGAGTGGGAGAATCTTATAAAAGATCAGCTAAGGTCACACACAGATGTCACATTTGTGGATACTCTTTTCAGTTAAAAAGCAAATCATAAAAAGGAACGTAGAAGCGAAGTCCGATTTTAAAAAGTATTGTGAAGGATTTTTGGGCCCCAGCTACTCGTTTAAGAATTCTAGAATGTGCTTTTAGTACAGCTCACATATACTGCTCCATCCTTCAGCCAGGACCCTTAGTTGTGAATTAAAGGTGATTAATCTTAAAAGGTCACATTCCTGGATATTAACATAGAGAAATCCTATGAGTATTTTGGCCAGTCATATAGACTGAACTGAAATGGACTTACATTTTGATTACCCACTGTTGTTTCTAAAAAGAAAAATGTGCAGGTTGGGAAAAGCAGATTACAACCAATCTCCAATCACCTCCTTGAGTCTAATGGTTACCCCAATAGAGACCACCAAAGTATTTCACATATAACAAACTGAGAATATCCCTAGTTAAATATAATCTAGCTGTTCAAGGGCAGGCAAAAAAACCTCATCAGAACTTGTCTCCAATTGCCTCAGAGGCAAAATATACTGCACCTGCCAAGAGGCCAATGAGAAAAACTATATCCTTAAAGGGATACTGTCATAGGAAAACATAATAGTGCTGCTCCAGCAGAATTCTGCACTGAAATGCATTTCTCAAAAGCGCAAACAGATTTGAAATCTGACATGGGGCTAGAAATATTGTCCGTTTCCCAGCTGCCCCAGTCATATGACTTGTGCTCTGATAAACTTCAGTCACTCTTTACTGCTGTAATGCAAGTTGGAGTGATATCGCCCCCCCCCTCAGCAGCCTAACAACAGAACAATGGGAAGGTAACCAGATAACAGCTCCCTAATACAAGATAACAGATGCCTGGTAGATAAAAGAACAGCACTCAGTAGTAAAATCCAGGTCCCACTGCCACACATTCAGTTACATTGAGTAGGAGAAACAACAGCCTGCCAGAAAGCAGTTCCATACTAAAGTGCTGGCTCTTTCTGAAAACACATGACTGGGCACATGACCTGAGATGCACCTGCACACCAATATTACAACTAAAAAAAATACACTTGATGGTTCAGGAATGACATTTTTTATTGTAGAGTGAATTATTTGCAGCGTAAACAGTGTGATTTAAAGGAAAACTATACCCCCCAAACAATGTAGGTCTCTATTAAAAGATACTGAGAAAAACAGCTCATGTGTAAAACCCTGCTTCATGTAAATGAACCATTATCATTATAATATACTTTTTTAGTAGTATGTGCCATTGGGTAATCATAAATAGAAAATTGCCATTTTAAAAAATAAGGGCCGCCCCCTGAGATCGTACGATTCACTGTGCACACATACAAACCACATGTAAGGTCACATGAGCCAATTAACAGACAGAGTTCTGCCTTTTGCTTCCTCACTTCTTCCTGTTACAGTTAGTGTTGTAGTATTTCTGGTCAGGTGATCTCTGAGGCAGCACAGATAGAGTCACAAAATGGTGGTTCAAGGCAAGAGATGCAAAAGGGCAATATTTATGTAAATATATATTCCAGTTTGGTAAGATTCTTTAATATGTCTTTCAATTTGATATAAACTATCTGTTGCTTAAGTATTCATTCTGGGGGTATAGTTTTCCTTTAAAAATAAAAACGACACCAAAAAATCAGACAGAATCCCTTTAATATCAATATCAGAAACATTTGATTTTTTTCATCCAACTGTTTCATGAAAATTTCTACTTTATATACAATCACATCTCAATTATAATTATAGTGACCAGAGACAGCGACAATATATTGCTCAGCTTGCTCATTCCAAATACATGATCCTGATCAAACGGCCCACCCTGAGTGGTATTTGTACTGCACAGTGTGGCAGCCCCAGCTAAACGGGGACTTCTAAAGCCAGAATATTCATAAATTAGCTCTCACAGTCGTTTTTTGTCTCACAGGAAGAACATTGCCAAATTGCTTGGAATAAAACCTACTCAGCCGGAAGAGTATATTTAAGGAACACCGGGAACTCATGAATTTACTTGCACTGAGAGACGGCTCACGGTGCCCTAGTAGGATTTCCTTGTTGAAAATTAAATGAATAACATAATTGTGTATGAGTACACGCATCATTTTTTTTACTGTGTTCAGTCTTCAGGTGTTTCCAAACTGAAAAACGGTCTGTAAAGGGAAGTTTGTGAATGTTACAAATGTTCTATGCAGGGGGATATTTTCCATTCAGCACAATGGAATTTACCTTTAGATACCATGCAGCCAATATTTACCTGGAACATGAAATTATTAAAGGGTATATATATATTTTTATTTGAGGTCTGTATATATATATATATATATATATATATATATATATATATATATATATATATATATATATATATATATATAATACAGACCTCAAATAAAAATGGCTACTGTGATACACTTTTACCACTTAACATGAGTAAAGGAGTCATTTATGTGCAAGTACAGCGGGCAAAGTGCAATTTTAGACATAATTCACCATTTTAGAATTCAATGTTTTTTTCCCCCATGATTCCAGTCACATTAAAGCAATGGAGGAGTGTGATGTAGCCAGTTATGCATGATTCATCTAAACCAGGGGTCCCCAACCCTTTTTTTACCCGTAAGCCACATGTAATCAAATGTAAAAAGAGTAGAAGAGCAAAACAAGCATGAAAAAAAGTCCTAGGGTGTCAAATAAGGGTTCTGATTGGCTATTTGGACTATGTGAACTGGCAGCCTATAGGAGACTCTGTTTGCCAGTAAACATGGGTTTTATGCAACCAAAACTCACCCCGAACCAGGAATTTAAAAAAAGCAGCTGCTTTGAGGCCACTGGGTGCAACTTTCAAGGGGTTTGTGAGCAACATGTTACTCATGAGCTACCGGTTGGGGATCACTGATCGAAACAGACTAGACAGGCACAATAGTAAAAATAGACACGTGCAGGGAAAGTGGTTTGGTGTCAATATGCATAATGACTACATCCATTTTGGTAAATGAGCCCTGAAGTCTTTGACTTTAAAGTAGGGATGCACAGAATCCAACATTTTGGATTTGGCTGAATACCAAATCCTCTACAAAAGATTTGTCCAAATACAGTATGCAACCAAATCCAAACACTAATTTACACATTTATTTGAGAAAAATCCAAAAACTGCATCAACAAAAAATTGTTGCATTCAGTCATCCAGAGCTTTAACGTCACATGACTTAAGGTAATTCACATAATAAAGCTGCCGATATCGGTCGTTTGGACCAATTTGACAGTTTATCTGCCCGTGTATGGGGGCTTCCGACGGGTCTTCCCGATCGCTATCTGGTCACGATATCGATCGGGAAGGTTTGATTTTTAACCGACCGACCCGTCTGAGCCCCTTGGAGTATCGTAATTCGATCGTACGGCCATTCGGCCGAACGTTCGAATTACCCCCGATATAGCCATGCCGTTAGTGGCATATTGGGGAAAGATCCGCTCGTTTGGCAATGTCGCCAAACGAGCGGATCTTTGAGTCTATGGCCAGCTCAAGAGGGTTCAGTTTCGGCTCAATGCTTAGCATTCAACCGGAACAAGGATTCTCACAGGTCCCATTACTAAAGCTACTTAAAATCGGAAAGGATCACTGACTCTAAAGCTGATAATAGATAGCCAAATTTGGTCAGGCAGTTTGATACATGTGGATTTTAGGCAATGACGGCATGGCCAGGTTTGGGCTTTATTTAACCGATGGAGAAGCTGACACATGTACTATGAGCCTAAGGCTGAAGGCACTGGAAGGACACTTTCACATGATAAAGTGCACAAAATCACCTCTCCCATTACACTGAACAGAGTACTGCCTCTCTTAAAGTGCAAGGCAACCCCAAAATAAAAATTTGCCTAATAAAAGTAAACATCATTCTAAGCATTCTCAGCCAGATATCGTTCGGGGAAGCCCATCGGGGGCCTCCATACACATGGCCACCTTTAGGCATATGGCATACCCAGTCCAATATGGCCCCACTAAATTATCAGGTCTCCACGTGTATGATCATCTTTAGCTAGAATCCTGGTAACTGGCAATCATCAGATTTGCCCATGTAAATAAGAAGTAAAGATATATTTGCCCATGTAAATAAGAAATCAAGATATACCTTCTCAAAAGAAAATCATTTTTTTCCTCAACTCTTCTGTCTTTATTTAACCATGTACTTTGCTTTTTGGGCACAAAAACAACATGTTTATTGGAATAATCAGGCTCCTTTAAGAATCACTGGCCCGCCAAACCATAAACAAATTTCCTAGCCAATCGATCTCCCTTTAATTAGAGTGATTAGCAATATGCAATGCAGTTATGAGAGCCAAAAGGGTAGAACTAGAACATCATCATGGGATATTGATATAAATGATCTCAGAGAATGATATTCACTTGTCGGAACATAATTGTCCAATTGCTTGGAAAGTTTACTGTGCCAGAAATTCTTCGGGGAATGTGCAAATACTGGGAGAACCATGGCCTGATTTATACACAGTAACTGAGGAGTAATCTTAATCAATCACTTTTTGCTGAAGAGCTTGTTCTTACAATGATGAAGGCAGTGTGCAAAAAATGGCTTTGCACCCTACATACATGGTACCGATTTTTAAAATTCAATAATGTTGATCAAAGCATTTCCTAGGAGTTATAAACACATTTTTTAAAGAATTTTAGTACTGTACTTTTAGTCCAGGCAAATTGAATGAAACATTTCTAAAAAAAGAACCATTTTTTGCCACTTAACTACACACTCTGCCAACAGCTTGTATAATGTTAGAAAACGAGGAATAAAAATAACTCTGACCACATCCCCAAAATTACAGGTTATTTCTCTGAAGAACAGCTTAAGAAAATATATGTAGTTATTTTATTGTGAAGCCACTAAATCATTTCTTTTAAAGGTGACAATACACGGAGAGATCCGCTCGTTTGGCGACATCGGGGGGGGTTGACTTAAAGGTGGCAATACACGGAGAGATCCGCTCGTTTGGCGAGGTCGCCAAACGAGCGGATCTCTTTCTCGATATGCCCACCTTGAGGTGGGCAATATCGGTCTGATCCGATCGTGGGCCCTAGGGCCCAACGATCGGATCCTAACAAATGGCAACAGGCAGTCGGATCCCGGGAACAGATGCGGGCGCGATCAAACGGGATTTGTTGTCCCATCCGATCGAGATCTGGCTGACTTTCGGCCAGATCTCAATCGGGGAAGCGGTCGGGGGGCCCCATTCATGGGCCAATAAGCTGCAGAATCGGTCTGTCGGAAGCTTTTAACGGCCCGTGTATGGCCACCTTAACTTTCTGGAAAGCAACTAAACATCCTCCATATTTAATGCAAGGTGGCACCTAGCATAACAATGGTCTTTTTTTTTTTTGGAGGGAGTAGTAAAAATATTTTATGTTGTTAAAGGGCAAGTCGACCCCAAAATAAAACTTTGCCTACTAAAAGAAAACATTTTAATCAACTATCCAATATACATTTATTAAAATTATAAGTGCTTTTAAAGTTATTTATAAAACCAGTTGCATTTGCTAAGTCCTGGTTGTTACTTTTTAAACAATGTTGCCAAAGTCTTAGCTCTCCAGTAAAGACAGGTCTGTTAATCGACTGCCTTGTCTTACATTGTATCAACAGTCTGAGCCGCCAGTGCAGAGAATGGAAAAGGACAAACACTGCTTTCAATAGCAATATATATGCTAATAACTTAAAAACCATAGAAAAATGGTAATAAACGTATATTGCAAAGTTGCTTTGAATTATGTTTTCTTTTATTAAGCAAAACATTATTTTTGGGTTGACATTCCCTTTAAACATTATGGGGGTAAATCTCCTAAGTGGCGAAAATTCGCCAGCGACGGCTTCGCAGTCATCGCAACACTTCGCCAGGCAAAATTTGCTCAGACAATGCTAATTTACTAAAATGAGAAGTTGCATCCAGGGTGCCAAATGCATTACTTTGGCAATCAAAGAGGATATGCGCTAGTGTTCAATTATGCTTAGCGCAACTTCGTTAGAGGTCTTTGCTCAGGCTAATTTGCATATGGCGGGAAATTATAAAGTTGAATGGACATATATGTTGCAGCGAATACATTACACAAGTCCAGGGAAGCTTAATAAAGAAAAAAAAAGAGTTGTTATAATGCCCTACACATGAGCCCACTGTATAGTTAATATTCCATACGTTACCCAAACAAATTTTTAAGTACTTTTGCAGGCTATTACTCTGAAAAAAGGAAAAGAAGTCAGCATTTTTTGGGACTTAGAAACATTTTGCACTAAAAATATGATGTAAGTAACAGTAGATTGAGGAAGATCTATGCACTTCAAAACACTTCGACTGGTCTGAGCTGGCGAAGGCAAGTCTGGCGAAAGAGGTAACGCTCAGTAAAATCTGCATCTTAGTGAATTTGCGGAGTAACGTCCATTCGCCTGAGCAAAAAAAAAATTTGCCTGGCGATAGGGTGCGAATGACCGCTAGCGTCTGTCTCTTTCGCTAGCGAAGTTACGCCTGCACCCGTTAGTAAATCGGCGAAGTGCCTGAAAGCAGTAACGCTGGCAAATCATCACCAGCGTAAGTCACTTCGCCCTTTAGTAAACCTACCCCTGTAGGTTACTCAACCAGGGTCCTTAGCCCACTCTATGAAAGACATCCCCATATCATTATATATAGACTTCAGTGCAGCCCACTACCAACAGGGATACAGTTACCCAAAAATAATAAGGAATATATAGAAATCCTAATAAACTAAACAGCATTTACATTATTCGGATGAAAGAAGTGAGGATCCCTATGTTCCTTAATGGCTATGAATAAGTAGCACTACCAGAAACAGCAAGGAACAACATTTCCATGGTTTAGGTTACACACAGTGTGACAGCCCTGCTCAAAATAGCAGACGTGTATGATCCATTGGGGGCAACTGGCACTTAAGTGACACAAACACACATATGGAGGAATGGCAAACACAGATGGCCCCGATGTGACATTCTTTTACTGAGCTTAAAAACCATAGATTTATATATGATTTTTAAATGAATGTATATTGGAAAGTTGTCTAGAATTACCGTTTCATTATACAAAAACAGTTGTTGGGTGGAGTTCCCCTTAAAGGAGTAGAAAAGTCTATTAAAGGGATGGTTCGCCTTTATGTTATAGAATGGCCAATGCTAAGCAACTTCTCAATTGGACTTAATTATTTATTTTTTATCGTTTTTGAATTATTTTTCTTCTTCTGACTCTTTCCAGTTTTCAAATGGGGGTCAATGACCATATCGGAAAAAATAATGCTCTGTAAGACTACAAATTCTGCATATTGTTATTGCTATTTTTAATTACTCATCTTTCTATTCAGAACCTCTTCTATTCATGTTCCAGTCTCTTAATCATATCAATGCATGGTTACTATGGCAATTTGGATACTAGCAACCATTTTGCATAAAGTACAAACTGGAGAGCAGCTGAATAAACTAAATAACACAAAATCCACAAATAATAAAAATTAAAACCAATTGCAAATTTTCTCAGAATATCACTCTCTACATCAGTGCTCCCCAACCAGTAGCTCTCGAGCAACATGTTGCTCACCAACCCCTTGGATGTTGTGGCCCAGTGGCCTCAAAGCAGGAGCTTATTTTTGAATTCCTGGCTTGGAGGCAATGTTAGTTGCAAAAAATAACAGGTGTACTGCCAAACAGAGCCTCCTGTTGGCTGCCAGTGCATATATAGGCTACCAAACAGCTAATCACAGTCCTTATTTGGCATCCCCATGGACTTTTTCATGCTTGTGTTGCTCCCCAACTCTTTTTACATTTAAATGTGGCTCACGAGTAAAAATGGTCGGGGACCCCTGCTCTACATCATACTAAAAGTTAGTTTAACGGTAATAACAACAGTATTTATATCAATTAGCCTCAATATAATGAGTAACATATTCCCACAGTGCTGCTAGGAATTCAATCGTTTAGGGCAAACTAGTATTAGTGATGTTCCTTTCCTTCTCCTTTAAATCCACAAGGCTTGAAGATGAGCAGCTTCCTGGTTTACGTTGCGTTGTTGAGGCAGGGCAGTGTTGGGGAACAGTTTACGTTTGCCCTGCCCCCAAGTGCGCTGTCACTCATGATGAATCAGATTAGTAAATCGATAAACTGGGGGAGACAGGGGGCATTTACAGTAGAAAAGAATAGCGGCACTAGGGTTTATAATAGCATAGTGACATGTTCCCGTTAAAATGTGGAATGTGTCACTATCACTTTAAGAAGAGGAATAAGTGAAGAAAAGCCACTAGAGTGCGGTAGGAAGATGTGGACAAATGTGCCGTCTGTAGGTGATGATGTTACAAGAAGGTATTGCCCAGGCACATGCTGGGCACAAGCAAGTAGCAAATGGATGACAATATTTCTTATAAAGGACTTTTTATGGTTGGTCTGCCCATACTGCACTTATTCAACCCGCATAACACAAATACCATTAGGAGCAAACTGAACACTTGCCAGTGACATTTATTACTGTAGAAGGAAATTCTTGAGTTTCACAGGACTTCCCAAGTGGAATTCATAGCCTGGCTGTTCCTGGATGAATGGGAGTTGAATGGGATCTGTGTGTTCTGCTGATGGGAGTCTTACTCAGCTCTGATCACAAATACAAAGCTACAATAAAGGTATAATTGCTGTTTGACAATATTTTTAGATTGCAAGCTTTTCTGGGCAGGGTCCTTCTTTAGCTTGTATACTGTTTGTTGTACTTAATCTCTATGTTCAATGTATACACCCATTTATTGTACATTGCTGCAGAATATGTTGGTATGTCTTATAATTATAATAATAATAATAATACAGAACGTTGCATGATGGATATCACTGAAAAGAGAGAATGCATCAGGTTTGGGGAGTGTATTCCACCACGGCAGGAAGTTCATATATATATATATATATATATATATATATATATATATATATATATATATATATATATATATATATAAGTACATTTACGGTATAATGACTGGAATGTTCTTCCCTTAAATGCCAATGGGATCTCCAGGCACCTTTAGCACAGAGGAAGGGAGGGGGATTAAACCAGATGTTTGACATAAGAAAGCCATCTTTGTTTCAGCAATAGCCTTAGGTAGGATTATTTTGGAAATGTGGCCAAGCTAGAGCACTGCCTACTCAAAACAGATGGCATAATATATTAGTTATGATATCCTGTGACTGTTGCATGATTAGTGTGTCTGGTCTGTCACTCTGTGTAGGCTCATCTATTATTAATTATATTCTTAGACAAGCACTTTCCATATCTTTTGTCTCACGCAGTTTATTCATCATCCAACGTGCTCTGGTTGGTTTTGCTAATTAAACAAATGTAGCCCCCCCCCCCCCATCAGGCTGCTTGATTTATATAACGCCCCACCTGCTTAAATTACCCCTCTGTCTTACTCAGGAATCAATTGTTCTTGGAGGCTAGTCCTATAAGCATTTTATGTCCTCCTCATAGTCAGTATGTTGTCAAGTCAACAAACCTCCTATTTTGCCAGAAAAGACCATACTCGCAGACTCAAATTGAAAAGGGGCAGGGAGCATGGTCTGAGTAGACTGGAAGCCTGCCCTGAAATGACCCCAGTACAGATATTGGACCTGTTATCCAGAATGCTCGGGCCCTGAGGTTTTCCGGTAAAAGAATCTTTCCATAATTTAGATCTCCATAGCATTTAAACATTAAATAAACCCAATAGGCTGGTTTTGCTTCCAATAAGGATTAATTATATCTTAGTTTGCATCAAGTACAAGGTACTGTTTTACTATTACAGAGTAAAAGGATTTTTTTTAAAAAAAAAATTGGATCATTTGGATAAAACAGAATCTATGGGAAATGGCCTTCCTGTCATTTGGAGCTTTCTGGATAATGGGTTTTTGGAGAACGGGTCCCATACCTGTGTATAGTAGTACAGTATCACAATGCATCCCAAAACATGGGAACTGCAGGGGGTTGAGGAAAATTGTGCAAGTAGGAAACTGCTGGAGGATGAAGGTGTAATTAGAAGTGGTAGATACTAATGAGGTGTTATGGCAAATTGGTTAATGGTTTTGCAAGGTTGGGACCCAAACGCCTTCCCTCACTCTGCGCCAGCTAAAATGAAAAACGCCGGCACTAACCACACGTGGCAATCCGTTTTCCGAAGTCCCCCGAAATTTCATGAGGCATCTTCGGGCGACTTTGGAAAACGAATCGCCGCGTGTGATTAGCGCCTGCATTTTTTCATTTTAGCTGGTGCCGAGTGAGGGAAGGCGTTTGGGGAGATTGGTCGCCGCAAAAACGAGGCGATTAGTCGCCAGGCAACCAAATCTGTGCACAGACTTTCTATGGTAGCCTGTGACCTTGATCTTTAATTCTATCTTGATTTAATGATCCAGGGGAAAAAACGGTGAAAAAGATCGGCAAAAAAAAAAAATTCTGAGGGTTTACTTTTCCTTTAAATCTTGCAAATATTTGTTGTTTTTTGCAATATTAACTCTGCGTTACATTTCAAATCCATTCATAGTTGCTATGGTAATTTGGACCCTAGCAACCACATTGCTAAAATTAGAAACTGGAGAGCTGCTGAATAACTCAAAAACCACAAATAATAAAGAATTAAAACCAGCTGCAAATTGTCTTAGAATATCACTCTCTACATCATACTAAAAGTTAATTTAAAGGTGAACAACCCCTTTAATAAACACTTTAACCAATAGAAAATACAACTGGGTTCATCATCCACCTAAAAAATGAAGACACGACATATTAATTTGATCATCCCTGGATATGAAGCATTTAAAGGAACTCTAAACCCAAAAATGAATTGATACAAACTTATTCAGTAATTAGTAATAGTCCTCTGAGCTCTTTCGCTATTTACATTTATTTTCTGTTTAGTTGTGAGATATTAGCAGTTTAAAACTGCTAATAAGAGGCTTTTGGCTCAACAGCTCTTTCTGAAAGTCAGCAACCCTACAGTGAACGGACCATACAAGAAGTGAGCAGAAAGAGTATAGACAGAAACGCTGACACTTTAACCCTTGGATGATAGATGTTGACCCAAAATCTATTAGTGTCTAAAACTGCTAGTAGTTCAGAAACTAATAACTAGAAAATAAACATAAACATATTAAAGGGCTGTGGTGGTTGGGCCAAAACATATGAAAACAGAATACTTATTTGTCAATATTAAGTTCTCTATACATTTATTGCCTTAGCTATAATGTTTTAAAATTTTCCCCACTGTCATTCACTCTTAGATTAGCATCAAACCAGGCTGAGTTAAGTATTTAGTGTCAAGTACGTGTTGGGTCATGAACATTTACTCTTAATTAACAGAGCAGTAACACAATACCGGCATCAATTAACTAGAGTTCAAGGTGACTTGTGGTTTGTGGAGCATTATGTTTGGATTTGTGTGTTCCTTGCGTTATATCTCAATACAATGCACTTGTGACTGACTTTCATTAGCTATAAGGATGTATGTAGTAACACAGGAATAAAGTTTCCCATAGACGCGACGATTCTTCTTGCCGAACGACCGATTTTAGGGAAGTCCGACCAATTCATTCGAAATTATCGTGCGGTTAGTGGGATTCAAACGATCGTACATCTTAAAATTTTTCGGCCGACATCTGTCGGGAAATTGATCGACCAGGTTAAAAAATCTTTGTCGGTCCCAGTGCAATCTATCTATGTTTGCAGGGCCAAGCAGGCAGCTCCCCTTTGTTTTTCTGGCAAATTGGTCTTTTTAGTTGATGGTAAATTTGTACAATCGTTCCGAGAAAATCGTGGTCTCACGATGAGGATCGGATCTTTTAAAAATCTCAACATCTATGGCCAGCTTAAGTTGGTCTCAGTTCAGTAACCCACTGGCCAATCAGCTAGCTTTTACTGGCTTAGTGAATCTAACAATTATTTGGTCACTATGGAGCCCATTTTTTAAACCTTGGATTTTTATGGCTGGTTTTTAAAGGGGAAAACTCAATTTTCTAGGGATTTATTATACCCTAAAGCTACAAAAAATCTGTTTTTGGTCCAATTATCTAGTTTTCATGGTGATAATTCGATAAAGTCAGTTTTTCGGAGCGTCAATTGTATGATTCGAAATGACACAGACTTTTTCAAGAAGAATTATTACAGGTCTGGGACCTGTTATCCAGAATGCTCGAAACCTGGGGTTTTCCGGATAATGGATCTTTCCCTAATTTGAATCTTCATACCTTAAGTCTACTAGAAAATCATGTAAACCCAATAGGCTGGTTTTGCTTCCATAATTATATCTTAGTTGGGATCAAGTACAAGCTACTGTTTTATTATTACAGAGAAAAGGGGAATCATTTTTAAAGATTTGGAATATTGATTATAATGGAGTCTATGGGAGACAGCCTTTCTGTAATTCAGAACTTACTGGATAACGGGTTTCTGGATAACGGATCCCATACCTGTAATAAATTTGTGGATGGAAGTTAGGTTGACTTTGATTAAATAAAAACAGAGATAAACTTGAGTTTTAGTAAATACCCCCCCATTATTGTACAATATATATATATATATTAGTATTTACTTGTATCCTACAGTAATACATTTTTACATAAGAGTGTAAGCTCTTTGGCATTCCGACTGTACTAAAACTCCTAGCACTCGTGTATTTTTTCTTACTTTAACCCACATTTCTCTATTTTATTAGATCAATTACACTTTCCCACATTATTATATTGTGTGTTGTCTTTTTCCCAAGGCATTTGTCCTTACCAACATAAAGCACAAACAAATATTTCCCCCACCAGAAATGTATGGTATTAGAATCAATAGTATTAATTAATAATTAATTATTAATAATTGTATTAGATGACCATTTATAAAAAATATACATACATACATAAGTATTTCTACACAAACACTTTAAAATTTGACGTTGTCCCTGTTTTTTACAGACAATGCTCTTGAATAATTCATGTTTTCCAGGCAATTTTGGGCCATTCACTATAAACTAGGCTCATTCATCATTGTCTTGTTAAGAATCTGTGGTGTCAGTGGGTTTTCTGCCATTTTCAGATCATCCATTATTATGATCTGCCATTTATAAAGTCTAAACTGCTGTGAACATCCTGCCCATTTGTTCTCTGTCACAGTGTGTGCTTCTGTATGATCAGGAATCTGTGTGTTTCTGGGGGTGCATACCATTCTCTGCTCCAGTTTCACAGGGGCTCATTTTTTAACACAAGTGCAGTAGCTATAGCCACAAAACAGTTGTTAAAGGGGAAGCGCAGTTAGAATAATAAAAGCAAACGTAATTGGTTGCTATGAGTTTCTGTCCCTTTGAGAGTAATTAAGAGAGACTGGTTTTTCAAAATTTGAGCTAAAAAAAAAAAAAAGATAAAAATGAAGATAAGTCATGGCCCAGTATGTATATAACCTTTTAGGGTTAAATGTTGCCAACTATTGTGCTTGTAGAAAGACAGATTCAAAATACAAGTAACCTGGAATCATATGTTGAATATGCTATAATTTTGCTCACTGGGGTGGTTTGGACAGGTATGGAGATCTATTATCTAAAATGCTTGAGACCAGGGGGTATATTTATCAAAGAGTGAAGTTAATAGTGAAGTTCCGCCACTAGAGTGAAATTCCGCCACTCTCCATTCATTTCTGTGTGATTTTTATAGGCGTATTTATCAAAGGGTGAACTTTCACTTTCACCCATTGATAAATACGCCTTTCAAAATCCCATAGAAATGAATTGAGAGCTGCGGAATTTCACTCTAGTGGCGGAACTTCTCTCTTTGATAAATTTACCCCCAGGGGTTTCTGATGGACTGAGAGACAGTGACATATAGGGGGTTATTTACTAAGATCCGAATACCCGAAATTCCCTAAAATTCGAACAAATTTTTTTGATTTTGATCTGAGTTTTAAAAAAAAAAAAAAATCACGAATTTTTCGGAATTTATTAAACCCCGAGGGCTAAAAAGCCCGAATATAAAAACACGGCATCTCAAACCTGTGGAGGTTGCATAAAAGTCAATGGGAACAGTCCCATTGATTTTAGGTTGTGTCGGGGGTTTCGGGCAATTTCACAATGTTTTCGGAGATTTCGGAGAAAATTCAAGAAAAAATCTTGCAAATATGAGCTTTTCCCGCAAAGCAAATGTTCGCCAAAATGTAATAATAAATAAGCATTAAAAACCCGAGCGGGTTAGATTGGAGTTTGTAGCAGCCGATATTGAGATAAATTCGGACCTTGATAAATAATCCCCTAAGTGTTTATTGACTCGCATTTATTTTAATTAATAGGAAAATTCTAAATATATCCATCCCTGTGTCATTTACAGAAAAACAATACTTTCTCACAAAAAATCAACCATGGGATAATTTATAACCTAATAAGTGACCTATTAAGGAATCTTAGAAAACCGGCATAAGTGAAGGTTCTAACTGTAAAAAGAATGAGTGTGAGAATAAAAGACAGGCCTCTGTCCCACGATTGGACTATTTAAAGGGCACATGTTCCCAAAAAATATATACCCCAACCAAAGGTGTGAGCTAATACAACCCGTACTTCGGTTGGGGTAACAGTAGTTTTTTTCTTTAAAAATTGCCCCCCCCCCCCGCCAGTGCAAATCCACCTGTACAGGAAGGGAGCTCCCGGTGTGAGCGGCCATGTTGTGGCACACGCATGCGCATAATGAGAGAATGCCGCAACAAGTTTTAGACCACGCCTGTTTCTGTGGCCACAACCCCAAATTACCATGTTCATTTAACAAAATTTGACAGGTTATGAAATTTTGAATACATTTCTGCAGTTTTTATGTGTTATTACAGTTTTGGTAATGTGAATTGCCCTTTAAGCTGTTAGTCTAAGTTCTCCCAAGAGACCTGCTTATCTTAAATTGTTACAATTTTTTTTTTGCTTATCTTAAAATTTTACAAAAGTATCTAAGTGCACCTGCCACCTATTCTGGGTTCTCTGCAAAAAGCCAATTAAGTTAGAAACTGTATATTTTTCTGGATGTTCAGTGCAGGAGATCAAACAGAAAGTCGGGACATTTCAGTAACAATCCGGGACTGTGGGCTGAGCTGTCAAAATTAGGATGTATTCAATCAGTGAGAGACGACTCTGTTTATTGAATAGCTGAAGAACTATCCAATATACACCTCCAGGAATCATGAAGGCATATACATGTAATAAACATGCACTAATAAATACACACAAGTGGCACATTAAGAATTGATTTATTTATTCAGGTGGTAAAAAAGACATCTGAAATATCTCAGTAGGATCATATGTAGAAAAGCAAGTGTGATATGTGTAAAGCCTTTCAAAATCGAATGCAGTTGCTGCGTGTTGACCTGAATATGGTATTAGGTATTTACATGATGTAATAGTAAATATATTTCATAATAGTATTAATGAATATAATAACAATACATTTATAATAATACGCTTATAATAAAATTCATACAACAATAACATAGGTATGGGACCCGTTATCCCGAACGTTCGAGACTTAGGGTTTTCCGGATAACGAACCTTTCCGTAATTTGGATCTTTATTTATTTATATATGTATATCTATATATATATATATATATATATATATAGATAGATATATATATAGATATATATATATAGATATATATATATATATATATATATATATATATATATATATATATATATATATATATATATATATATATATATATATATATATATATATTAAAAAAGTAGTATACTTTTGGCTTCACAAAGGGCACGTTGTATGCCCGAAACGTCGCCTGTTTTTAATGTAAAATTGTTTCACTTAAAAAATTTTTTGCATAACGCGAGTGCTGCCTTATTTGTGCTTTTTTATATATGATGAGGAGGAGAGTTTCGGCAATTCCCCTACAAGGCTGTGCATCACAATGCTCATACTAACTAAAGGAGAGTGCTATTATTCTCTGTTGTTTATATATCTATATCTATATATATATATATATATATATAGCTTCCAGGATCCTTATAGCACCTAACCCCTAGATAACTGGGGGCTCCCTCTTTGTGCTTTATACTCTCGGCTTTATTATCTGTTAATAATTCAGTGGTGACTATTTCTGACTAGACTGCCTGGAAGCACTGCTTTCTCCAAAGAACCATTAAAAAAAAAGTTACATCTCTCGAGTATTTTATGTACTGAATGTATACATATATGCTCTCATAGATACCCACACATCGTAACCAAATAAATAACACTGAATAAATAAAAAAGCAACACATGCACACATAGTCCATCCAGTCCGATCTTCTCCAGAGAGACCACAAATGTTATCACCAGCAGTGTGCTTATTTTCCAAGCATCCTTTTAAGATCAAGGACACTGAACTGTTGATATTACACCGTGGCCTTAGCTCGCTTAGCAACGTGCTTCTTATAACGATAATCGCTAAGACGGAAAAGGGAAAAAATATCCTCGACTTTTAATTTGCAAAGAAAATAATAGTTCTGGGTCATCCAAGAAGTAAAATATCAGTTCAAGATTGAAAAAGAGGAAAAAGTTCATGATTACATATCAGGACACAAAGCAAAACATTCATTCAAATGCTGTTGTCTCATAGGAAAGTCTGGGGGGGGGGGCTCTGAGAAAGAACAGAATGCCTGGGCAATGTTTAGTAAAACTCCTAGAGGAGCACTGAATTATTAAAGAGCCAATGGCACAAGCAGTGGGTCTACACAGGATTCTCTCTAAAAAGCTTTCTGTCCTACTTATACTGTGGTCAGAATTGACCAATATAGGGATTATTCCCCCTGTATCTGGAAGGCTCATTGGGGTAGTTTTGACTTTTATATCTTAGTCAGGATCAAGTACAAGGTATTTTATTATTATTAATTCAGATTGTGTAAATCTGAATTATTTGATTAAAATCGAGTCTATGGAAGATGGCCTTCCTGTAATTCGGAGCTTTCTGGATAATGAGTTTCCGCATAACAGATCCCATACCTGTATATCCACACCAAACATGTACCCAACATCACATACATACAAAACGCATGCGCTAGCTTTTTACTACTTACACACAACAGCTTTAAATTAGTAACAAATCAAGAAACTTTTTCTTCTTCTTCCTGTCCAGATTCAAATAGCTGCCCGTTCCTCCATCTACTAATGATATGTAGGCCGCAAGACCCACGGGTCGGGCGTATTTGGGCCGACCTCTTACCCCCCTTTGCGGGTTGAGCTCTTCTGCCTACTCTCCCTGCCTGCGACCTTACAATTGCGGCTTCTGGGTTTTTATAGACGAGCGCCTGCTTGCCCCTTTTGTGATGTCATCAGCGGGAAGGTCGTGCGGGTCTATAAAAGAAATCCGGAAGTCGGCTTTGGGCGGACGCGGGTGGAGGGAGGGGCAGATATTGGCTGGGTGCGGGTAATCACTACCATCTACATCAAAGCTGACAGCTTATGTTACATTAAGCTGCATATTTGTGAAATTTGGCACTAGTTCCCGATACACCGTTCCTAAGCTGGCAGCTCCATGGACCGGACAGGGAAATGCATTACAGCTTTCCCTGAGGGACAGAGAAACTCTGGCCGGCTAAAGGTCAAAATGCCAACATTTAAATGGGTAGTTCCCGTTTAAGTTAACTTTTAGTATGTTATAGAATGGCTAGTTCTAAGCAACTTTTCAATTGGTCTTCATTTTTTTAAATAATTTTTCAATTACTTGCTGTACAAGATTTCAAATGAGGGTCACTGACACCATCTAATAACAAAGGCTTTGTAAGGCTATATACATTTATAGCTATAGTTACTAATACTTTGTAGTACTCGTCTTTCTATTCAGGGTCTCTCCTATTCATATTCCAGTCTTCAATCATTGCTAGGGTAATTTGGACCATAGCAACCAAATTGCTGAAATTGCAGACTGAATAAAAAGCATAACTCAGAAACCACATATAATAAAAAACGTAAACCAATTGCAAATTATCTCAGAATATCACTCTCTACATCATACTAACACTTAATTGAACAACCCCTTTCATCATGCTTCTGGGAAATAAGCATTAGGACCCAGTTACCACGCACTTGCAACACAGATGAGCTCTATTGGGGGCTCTTCTAAAGTTGTAATTGGTCAAGTTTAGCACAAAGGCGCATTATATTATTTGCAAGGGTAAGGCAATTAGGGTAATTTTAAGACACCCCCTATTGCAGCTGATCTCAGAGGGCCTGTTCATGGAAACCAAGAGAAACAAGATTGAAGGTTGACTTTCATGAGCTAAAGAAGAGGCACTTCATAGAAATAGATTGTTTTCAGATACTTGTCCTTCAATGTGCCCAGTCTTCTATTTCTATGAAGTAGGCGCCTGCAGTGAATCTGGAATACCCTACTTGCTTTACAACACAAATAAAGGGCAAATAAACAGTATATATATATATATAATAATCTTATATGTAGCTTTATATCTTATATTGGTTTAATACATTCAATAATTTTATGCACTTTTTTGAGGTATTAATATTGCACTGTGTCACTTTAAATTTTGAAGGGGTGTACCAAAATGGCGACACATTATTCAGAGTGGGAGGTGTACCAATATGGCACCTAAAAGAAACAATGTTGTTACCTTTATCCACACCCACTGAATAATGATTGGTGCACACCCCCCCCCCCCAAAAAAAAGATTTTGGATTGGTTGATTTGTTAATTGATGTATTGTTTTGATTGGTGCACTTTAGTTTAAATATTGGAGGCTTGGCTTTGTTATGATAGCCTATGATTAAGTGTTTGTTAACACGAAACGCTTAAGGCTGTTTACACAATAAACTCCTTTTACCTTCATCTGACTGCCTGGTGGACGTTTGACTTCATTGTTTGTCCGCTCCCCGTGCTGAGGGCTCAGGGCGGTGCACCTGGGTCACTTCTCCTACGTGGTGAGTTATCACTTTCAATTTGAAACCCCCCACCTACAGATTTATTCATAATAATGTTAAGCAACTTACCTCCCAGGAACTGTATCCCACCGGCCACTCTTCCCACAGTCCTAGAGATGAGCTCAGACACACAACATCCCATCATTGCTGTCAGGGCAACCAACAGGAGAAGGCCACAACCAAGGCCTGTAACAATCGTACAGATCCTCCACTCAGGACTTGGGATTGCCTGGAAAGACGCATATCGGCCACACTGTTCCACCATAAAAGTGGTCTGGCGGGATTCATCCCTTACGGGGTATGAGCACCGTCGGAAGGTTCCAAACGACACCGGCTTATCCAGTTGGCTACCCAGCAGCCAATACGGCATGAAGAATCCAACACAAGAGGCCGCAGCACACAGGAACGAGAGTATTGCCCATATTACTCCGGCGCAGGTCAGACTGGAGGCCATGATGCTACTCTCACAAGGCAAACGTCATTAAAGGTCAAGGAAAGTTAAAAAAAATATAGAAATCCAAAAGAATGAAATATGTAGAACTATTCCAATGTAATCCTTGGAAAGCCTCAGTGTTTGGGAATCCCTGCCGCAATCACTTGTCCATTTTACTCAACAAGCTCCTTGTGAAGGAAAAATAAGAGAAAGAGCAGTTACAACCTGAATGGGAATAAAATTGCCCAGAAGATGAAGTCGGCAGCTTTGCTTTGTGTAACCCTTTGTATTTGAAAAACTGTTAGGAATGTCAAGCTTTCTACCTTCAGTTGGTGTTGCAATAAAATTCTCATACTATTATAAATGATTCACCCCATATCTGAACAATGCACAACCCTACCAAAGCCCATTGCACCCCAAACATTGGCTGATGTGTCCTGCTACAAACCCCTACAATAAAAGATGTTGAAGGGGAATAACAGAGATTTTCTCCGTTATTACATGATTATTACATGATTATTACATGATTATTAGTAATTCAAAGACTAGAGGTGGCCATACACGGGCCGATAAAAGCTGCCGACAGACCGTGTCGGCAGCTTATTGGCCCGTGTATGGGGGCCCCCGACCGCTTCCCCGATCGAGATCTGGCTGAAAGTCGGCCAGATCTCGATCGGATGGGTTTAAAACCCCGTCGGATCGCGGCCGCATCTGTTCGTTGATGCGGTCCCGCGATCCGACCGCCCGTTTGTGAATGCTAGGATCCCATCGTTGGGCCCTAGAGCCCACGATCGGATCTGCCCTATATTGCCCACCTCAAGGTGGGCATATCGGAGGGAGATCCGATCGTTTGGCGCCATCGCCAAACGAGCGGATCTATCCGTGTATGGCCACCTTAGGTTGCATAATAGGCAGGTTGGTCTGCCAGGATTGCAAGGAATCACCCAATGGGCCCTACTGAATGAGAAATCCAATCAGCTAATTATACATAAGTGATCATTTACTAACCCCAGGGGCACAAGTGCAAGAGTGTTAAATGGATCCCTTAGTGCTCACTTACAGAGCACTTGCACCCCCAAGGTTGCTGGTCTCTGCACCAAGTGCCAAATCAAAAGGCTTGCATTTCATGCAGAGAGCAAAAGAAGGACAGGGCCTTGATGCATGTTGGGGCTCCTGATGCTCACTAACTTGTGCATGTAAATGATGTGTGAGTTAAGGGTGTATTGGGGCGATGCCTAAATGCCCCTGCCAAACCCTCTTAAGGTGGCCATACACGGGCCGATAAAAGCTGCCGACAGACTGCGCGATCTGACCGCCCATTTGCGAATGCTAGGATCCGATCGTTGGGCCCTAGGGCCCACGATCGGATCTGCCCGATATTGCCCACCTCAAGGTGGGCATATCGGAGGGAGATCCGCTCGTTCGGCGACAACGCCAAACGAGCGGATCTATCAATGTATGGCCACCTTTAGCTGTACGCTCACTAATTCAGTTGTAACTTGATCCACCTGGCATGCTCCAAAAAGGAGCAAAAAGACATGTGGAAACTCACACAATGCAAAGTGCAGCCTGTCCAATTGCAGTCTCTTTTTGTCTTTGCATACTGTGGGTCCTAGATGTCAGGTTCTCTAGTGGGCTCTAGTAGGCACAGTCGGACACTGATGATAGATTAGTATAAAAAGATTTTACAGTCACAAAATGTAGTCTCCTGACATTAAAAAATACCAGTCCCTTGCTCTTGTAATTTGGCTCATCAGGACTGAATCTGATCAAACACAGAATTGTAGTTAATCTCTCCTAGGGCCACTTACAGTGGGTACTGTTAACCTGACATGGCACATCCATTTATCTTTATTTGCCATCATATGATGTTTCTTGGGCCCTGGTTTTTAAGGGCAGAGACATATGGTCAGATTCGGGGAGGTTAGTTGCCCGGCGACAAATCTTGTCTTCATTCGGGCGACTAATCTCCCCGAACTGCCTTCCCCTGCTTTCCCACCGGCTAGAATGTAAAAACAAAGTGCTCCGAGTGCCATCCCACCAGCGATTTACATTCTAGCCGGCGGGAAGACAGGGGAAGGCAGTTCTAGGAGATTAGTCGCCCCGAAGAAGAGGAGATCTGTCGCCGGGCGACTAATCTCTCCGTATCTGACCGTGTGTCTTTGCCCTAACAGTCCGTCTACTATGCAAGAAAATGCACTGGTGTTGTGTAAAATGTTTCAGTGACTGCATAGCGAACCCAAGAAACTGGAGAGATCAGTCTCTTTATGCTCAACAAGGTCTGCTAATTTAATATTTTCAGAGAAAGGAAGGAGAAATCAGTGCAAGTTGAATTGATTAGGCACAGGCCTTAGGCCACAGCCATTAAATACTGCCCTTAGGCCATGGCCACATTGGGCTGATTCTCAACCTGCAAATAAACACATGCTGAGAATCATCTACACTCGAATAAACTCTCCCTGTGCCTGCAACCAGGCCGACTCCGTGGTTTACGGATGTTGACACAGAAGAGCGCTGATGGATCAGCCCAGTGTGCGCTTGGCTTTAGGCTGAAGACCAGATCATATATGGCTATGGTCATGTGGTCAGGCAATATACTGAATATTAGAACTGCTGCCTTGTAGCACTGGGGTCTCGGTTTTGATTCCTACTTGGGCACTATCTGCAAGGCGTTTGTATGTTCTCCAGGTACCCTGTCTGTCCCTTTCTGCACAGCTGCTTCTGACTTTTGAAACAAAAGTCTGTTAGGTCAGAGCTGCCTTCTGCTACATTGTTTCAAAAGTGAGAGCCAGCAGTGCAGAGAATAGCAAAGAACAAACAGATGCTTTTGGTAGCAATTGCATTTACAAGTAATCACTATTTTTAAAGACTATTTATTGGAAAGTTGCAAAGAATTACATTTTATTTTTGGGTCATCCCTTCTGACTCTGTACGGCAAGCTTTACGCAACGGTTAATGCAACTCCAAACAATTCGGGGTGTTCTCTCTTAATCCCTCACAACGCTGGCTCCTGCCTGTCCGAGTCAGCAGAACTGCAATGAAAGCAGGCGGCTGTGCATCTGAGAAGGCTTTTTGGTCTTGCCCGTTCAATCAGCAAATGTAATTTAGTGACACAAATGAATAGTGATCTTGGGATATTCAGCTCTGATACAATAGCTGAACAACCAGCCCTTAAAGAATTCTCCAGAAATCGCCCGCCTGAAAGGGCTGTTTTGTTAGCGAAGCTTTATCTGCCTGCCAAATAACCCACGGCAAAAATTTGTGTAAAGGAGAAAGCTGGAAAGAGAAAGGGAGAAAGTTATTTACACTTTCGCTCTAACTACAAGAAGGAAATAGCAATTTCCCCAAGTTTCCTTGCATCAGTAATTGGGTACACTTGCTAACGAGCAATCTATCTATCCTTTATAAATCAATGTTATCTTAAGAGAACACCGTTTTCCCAGCAATCATTAAAGAAGTAGAAGTCAGCTTTGTTACCATGCACTTAACACACCCTGTGCTTTATTCTGTAAGATAAGGTACAGTAATTTGGCAGCAGTTCCTGGTGCCCTGTTGCACTCCTACAGCTTTAAAGGAGTTGATCACCCTTGAGTTAACTTATAGTAGGATGTAGAGATTGATATTCTCAAACAGTTTTCAATTGGTTTTCATTTTTTATTATTTGTGTTTTTTTTAGTTATTTAGCTTTTTATTCAGCAGCTCTCCAGTTTGCAGTTTCAACAATCCAGTTGCTAGGGTCCACATTGCCCTAGCAACCATGCATTGATTTGAATAAGAGACTGGAATATGAATAGGAGAGGCCTGAATAGAAAGAGGAGTAAACAAAAAGTAGCAATAACAATTAGGGATTCATTTTGGAGTCCACTATTTTGGATTCGACCGAACCCCCGAATCTTTCGCGAAAGAGTCATACGATTTCCCTCCCTGCCCCTAATTAGGATGCAAATTAGGATTTGGATTCAGTTCGGCTGGGCAGAAGGATTAGGCCGAAACCTGCTGAAAAATGCAGAATCGTGGCCGAATCCCGAACCCAATCCTGGATTCAGTATCCCTAATAACAATACCTTTGTAGCCTTACAGAGCATTTGTTTTTTAGCTGGTTTAAAAGCTGGAAAGAGGCAAAAATAAATAAAGAAGACCAATTGAAAAGTTTCTAAGAATGGGCAACTCTATAACATAGTAATAGTTAACTTAAAGGTGAACCACCCCTTTAATGTAGTCCTAAGAACATTCGATTTTGAGGTGTACCGTGTGAGCTCACAATCTAATTAACCTATCACAGTCACACAAGCCCACATTAGAGTCAGGAATTCCACCAATGGGTTTTGGGCTTTAGGCGGAAACCCAGGCGCGTAACTATAGAGGAAGCAGACCCTGCGGACGACCTCTGGATTTCTTGGGGGCCCTAAAATTGATTTGCTGCGGGGCCCAGTAACATCTAGTTACACCACTATGGAAACCCACATACAAAATGCCTCCTCAAAAGAAAGTATCCTAATGGCAATAAAAACCAAAGTCTACCCTTGGTGTCACTGTGCAATCCACTCAGCAATGCTACGGGGACAACCTGCTGTGAGGGGTCACTTTAAATGGAACTCTTCAAATATTACACAGCATTGAGTTCACAAGATGCCGAACTATTATGTGTCTGTAAAAGGATCATACGATACTGAAAAGAGTAAGGTCAGTGTGTTGCCCGGAGTATTCTGTGTGCACTGATGGAGACAGCTTACTGTCAGGGGCCACTTTACTCACTATACAAAATATATTGGGTATATTCTCACCGCAATTATGTCTCATTATGACCAATTATAGGGGCATCATAGTGTCCATACTGATCTCCTGCTACTAATTCTTAGGGGTCACTTTATATTGAACCTTATAGATATCCAATAACAATACCGCTGAGCTCACCTAGTGCAGAACTCATGAGACCCCTTACCTGGAGCTGTCACCTTATAAACAAAATCCTTACTCCCGTGGGAGGTGAAATGTAGGGATACCCTCCTGTGACGGAAGTGCAAGGGCTTGTGAACAGCCTACAGCAGGGACGGGAAATCTGTAGCCTAGTATATAATACGGGATTACAGTATCTTGCCTCTTTATTACAGCATCAGACAACTAACAGAGGAGAGTTGTAATTCAGCAATATTTGGAAGGCTACAGGCTGTTCATTCCTATTCTATTGCATTGGGAACATGTAGGCTCTCTATGGATGTCGAAGAAAAGAGAACAACTGTTACTGTTTTGTTACTGAGTCAGTCGCTGGGGACACGTAACATTCCCCTGACTTTACAACACAAGCTCCCCTTCTGCCTGTTTCCCCAATGCATTAACCCTTCGCTCGACTGACTGCTCAGGAACCTTCTACTTATCCCAAATATTGTACCTAAAGAACAACGATATAAATCACACAGGTACCATCTCTGCTCTGAGTTGCACCCCGTGCAGTGGAATTAGAGGGATACACTTTTCACATAAATAAATGAATCTATGAAAAAGGAGAATTCCTCTAATTCCGCTGCCTTGGATGAGAACTTCTGACATGTGATTCATTTTTATTATCCTTATGCTTTGGCTAGTGCAACTTCAACCTAAGCTACCTCTTGTGCCTCTTAAATCTATTAACTGCCTGAACCCCAGCCTTTAGATGTCAGGGGAATGCTAGAGGTTGTAGTGCAACAAAGGGAATGCTAGAGGTTGTAGTTTAACAAGGGGAATGCTAGAGGTTGTAGTTTAACAAGGGGAATGCTAGAGGTTGTAGTGCAACAAGGGGAATGCTAGAGGTTGTAGTACAACAAGGGGAATGCTAGAGGTTGTAGTGCAACAAACGGAATGCTAGAGGTTGTAGTTTAACATGGGAAATGATAGAGGTTGTAGTTTAACAAGGGGAATGCTAGAAGTTTCTAGTACAAGGGGAATGCTAGAGGTTGTAGTTTAACAAGGGGAATGCTAGAGGTTGTAGTTTAACAAGGGGAATGCTAGAGGTTGTAGTGCAACAAGGGGAATGCTAGAGGTTGTAGTACAACAAGGGGAATGCTAGAGGTTGTAGTTTAACAAGGGGAATGCTAGAGGTTGTAGTGCAACAAGGGGAATGCTAGAGGTTGTAGTACAACAAGGGGAATGCTAGAGGTTGTAGTGCAACAAACGGAATGCTAGAGGTTGTAGTTTAACATGGGAAATGATAGAGGTTGTAGTTTAACAAGGGGAATGCTAGAAGTTTCTAGTACAACAAGGGGAATGCTAGAGGTTGTAGTTTAACATGGGAAATGCTAGAGGTTGTAGTACATGAAGGAGAAAGCTAGAGGTTGTAGTACAAGAAGAAGAAAGCTAGAGGTTGTAGTTTAACAACATCTGAAGGACCAGACATAAGTACAAGTAGACTGTCGTTGTCAGAATACACTATGCAAACAATCAGAAGAAATACAGTAGTGAGATCTGCTCTACTTTGTGCAGCTTTCCCTTTCCTTTTGGTTTTGGTGAGAGCAAATCCATAACAAAAGTGCTGCCTCAGCAAAGTGACTGCACCCATACTAATGAGCCAGAGCCTCATCCGGGCACCTAGTGTGGAGATGCTGAGAGTTGCAGTTCAGGCGCAGCTGGACAGCAACAGCATCAGATCGGAGCAGATCAGAGTGGGAGGAATCGCTCAGAACCACTTACATTCTACTCAGCGACTCCGCTCTGATCTCCGTCTCCTTTAAGTGCACGTGCAACTCGCTCCAGCAGCTCGAGATCCTGCCCGACCCCGTCCCTTCTCTTCCAGCTCCAAAAAGAGCAGCGCTTCCAAAAGCAGATCCTTCCCGTGTGAGTGCGGCGTTATACAGAGAATCCCTTCCCCAAAGCTCGGGATGATCAGCAGCAGCAGCAGCGGCGCACACAGCCCTCCCCTCACTCAGGAGCCTCCAGTGGAAATAGTACATTCCTAAACATTCCCACTGACACAGGCTAATGGGAGGGGCGAGGTACAGTCAAACTCACTGGGGAACCAGCAATTCAGGCGAGACTCCGCCCTCGTCCACGCCCACAAGCCTTTAAAAGCAGAGGCTATTGAGAAAGTGGGGATAGTAGAGCTCCAGCTCTGAGCTCATTGTATTGTATCATCATGTACTGCAGTGGGACAGGGCTCATTTAACCACAGTAGGTTTGATGTTATTCCTGTTAATGGGCTAATCATGATGTTTACACAGGCCATGGGGTACTGTTGTACTGGGCCTAAAGGGGGGGCCAGCAGTGCTCCACTTCTCAAAATAGCCAGGTCTTCCCTTGTAGTGAAGTTGTGCCAAACTGCTGAAGTCCCAAAGCTGAAAATGTAGCAGAAGCCACTTAAAGACCTAAAGTTGAAGTCATGAAGCCTCGAAAAGACCAGAAACCACAAAAGGAGTCAAAGTTGAAGCCGCAAAAAGAGTCGAAGCCACGAAAGGAGCCGTAGTTGAAGTTCTGAAGCTGTGAAAAGACCAGAAGCCACAAAAGGAGTCGAAGTTGAAGTCCTGAAGCCGCAAAAAGAACCAATGCCACGAAAGTCGAAGTCCTGAAGCCGTGAAAAGACTTGAAGCCATGAAAGGAGTGAAAATTTAAGTCCTGAAGCTGCAAAAAGACCCAAAGCCATGAAAGGAGTCGAAGTTGAAGTCTTGAAGCCGTGAAAAGACCGGAAGCCACGAAACGAGTTGAAGTCCTGATGCTGCGAAAAGACCTGAACAGGCCCGAATTTATAGCGAGGCCACAAAGGCCCTGACCTAGGGCGGCAAGACGGTAGGGGAGGCATGCTGCCCAGCCGTATTCCTAAGAGGCGCTAATCGCCAGCGTTTCAGCGCATGGGGTTGTGCGTGAAGTTGATGGGCACTAGGACCCTGCAGCGTGATGTTGCCAGGCACTAGGACTCAGCGATGTGAAACATCCTTGAGGCGGCAAACACTGGAATCCGTGCCTGGACCCGAAGCCACAAAAGGAGCCGAAGTTGAAGTCCTGAAACCATGAAAGGAGCTAAAGCGAAAGACCCGAAGCCACAAGTTTCTTTTTAACTTGTAAGGGGGGGGGGGCCATGGCCACCAATGTTTTTTTTATTTAAAAAAGCTTTTATGGAGGGCCAGGTGCCAATTTTTTTTTAACTTATAGGGGTGCCCTGATCACCAATGGATTTTTATATCCAGTGTGTGGGGGGGGGGTTTACCATTTTTAGCGCTGTCTGTGTGGCCTTTTTACTGTGGGGTGGGTGGGACTAGGGGTGGGCGGGTCCCAGAAAATGTTATTGTACGGGGCCCCGTGATTTATAATGGTGGCCCTGGGTTTAGGTTATGGCAAAGAAGACATTTGCCTTGGATTCATCGTTACAAGGGTAGTTTTGGGGGTTGAATATTGAAGGGGTGGTTCACCTTTAAATGAACTTTTAGTATGATATAGAGACAGAGAGTGATATTCTCAGAAAATTTTCAAATTGGTTTCCATTTTTTATTTGTGTATTTTGAGTTATTTAGCTTTTTATTCAACAACTCTCCAGTTTGCAATTTCACCAATCTGGTTGTTAGGGTCCAAATTAACCATGCATTGATTTGAATAAGAGACTAGAATATGAATAGGAGAGAGCCTATATAGAAGTATGAAACAAGCAACATTTGTTCAGCACAACACCATGCACACTTTCACTATTCAGGGCACCCCAAAGATTTATCCAACTAACCTTCAGGCATCCCTATAGTTTGGAAACCTCACACAGAGACATATATTTAATCCATATTCTGTAAAGTGAACAAGAATTTATTCAAATGAATGCTGCTCGGCAGGCCAGAACCAGTGCACTAAGCAGCATACGTCTACATTCATTGCTAATTAACTATGTGCAGGACCTGGGGTGAGCTTCATTACAAAAGAGGGACCAATAAATAGTTTAACTATAAATGGAATAATGCTATAAGATGCACTGATTGCATGCTTGGCAGATCATGTTGGACCATTCAGCCTCCTGTAGGCATGCACAGGCCCATTCTAAAGTTGGCCATAGACGTAACAATTATGATCTTTCCTGGAAAAGATATTTCCAAGAAATGTTTTTGTTTCAATACACACGTGTAGAGCTGAATCGTCAGATATACAGGTAAAAACAATAGAATTCTATCTGTATCTGACGATTCAGCACTAACAATGACCAATGTTCGGCTGGCTTCAAAGGCACCTAATTAAAAATTTCCAGCCAGCCCAATCGACGAGCTGACCGATATCCAAGTCTTCTACCAATATCAGTCAGCTCGTCTCCCACCATTCACGCACCGAATATCGTACGAAAATTTGTTTTGTACGATATTATCAGTGCATCTATGGTCACTATTAGAGATGGGGGGGCAGGCTATTTAAGAAGTCTGGGACCTCTGCTGGGGGCCGAAATTATTGCTAATGTTTAAGAGCAACCCTTTAAAATATAACATTTTAAGGCCATTTATTTTAATTATTTTGTTTTTATTTTGTTTCATAGGCTGGCTTACAATTGCTTCATTTGTTTCTCACTGGTATCCTAGATAATAGATCCAATACCTGGACTTAAAGGGACAGTATACAACTAAGAACACCTTAGCTAAAAAATCAACACAATAAAATGGTTTGTGTTCCAAATACATTCTGTTATTTTATACATTTTCCCAGTTTGCATTCTTTTCTGAACTAAAACTGGCCATACATAGGGAGATCCGCTCGTTTGGCGATGTTGGCAAACAAGCTGATCTCTCCCCGATATGCCCACCTTGAGGTGTGTCATAGGCTGATCCAATGATGGGCCCTAGGACCATGAACCAATGCGGTCGTTGATCTGATGGGATTTTTAAACCCGCCGAATGAACATCTTTCGGCCAGATATGAACTAGGGAGGGCCCCATAAACTGCCCAATAAATTTCCGACTTAATCTGTGGGCAGTTTATATTTGTATATGTGTATGGGGGCCTTTAATCCCCTTCTCCTTAAGGCAGGGGCACAAGGGCAGATTCGGGGAGATTTAGTCGCTGAATCGCCTGGCAACTAATAGCCTCATCTTCAGGGCAACAATCTCCCCGAATTGCCTTCTCCCTGCTTTTAGCTTGCTAAAATTAAAAAATCGCCTGCAGCAATGCACTCGCGGTGCTTTGATTTCTGAAGTTGTCCGAAGTTTCCTCGTGAGGGAACTTTGGGCCACTTCGGAAATCGAAGCTCCGCGAGTGCCATTGCTCTGATGTTTTCTCATTATAGTAGGGGTAGGGCAGTTCGGGGAGATTGTCGCCCCGAAGAAGAGCCGATTAGTCGCCAGGTGACTAAATCTCCCCAAATCTGCCCATGTGCCCTTATAAACAGAGTAATTTGTTCATTGTTCCTTATCCGAACAAACACCTCCCTTCCCTAAGCTGAAGCATTTGAGTAACTCATTATCGGACTTCTGGTTATCGTAATGGATAGCTTCTCCTCTGATGAACAGAATCAGGAAGTTCTATAATGAATATTATTATAATAGATATTTCTTAATTAAAACTATAGGCAAAAAGTATCATCATTCCAAGTCCTGTTAATTGAGCTCATGTTGAAAAGAGTTAAATATTGTCACTTTAACTGCTAGGTGTTGGCTGTCTATAGGAGCCTTTTGGGGCCACCCCTCCCCGGATTCCTAGTTGTTGGTATACAAGAAGAAGCATATCGAGAATCAAATTGTCGCTGAATCAATAATGCTAACACTGCCTAGTGCAGAGCTGCTAATTTTCTGGCTGGGTGAAAAACAGAGGTGAGAGCCTCATAAACAGCTCCTAGAAATTATTCTTATTTCACACCATCTGCTTTTTCTTAAAATAGCAAAATGCCGCATTCAAATTAATTCCTTCAAAAAACCCTCTGGTTCTCTATAGTTTGAGCGAGCTTGTGAAAAATGCCATTTGCACGTCCCATCACATTCGCATGGCTTGTACAGAGGCTTTCTCTAATGCTATTGCTCTTGTGATGTAATGCAGTTGGGCAGTGTTGCATTAACTTATACATAAATGATGATAATGATAAAATATGTAGTGTCTATGAAGTAAACCAGTGAATATAACATAGAAATTGCCTTTTAAATTAACTTAGCAATGCATTATGTATATTGTAGTGAAACAGTGTCTGACATCTTTTGTCTTGAAAATATACAGTACATAGGGTAAAAGCATATTCTAAACCACCCATACTGTATGTTATAAATATAGACGGACCATATAACATTTACTCCAAATATTTTTGTCAATGTTTGAAAGAGGGTGCTTTATCCCACAGAAAATGTGATTGCTTTTGACAATGCAAATCATTTATTTATTGTTAAATGCCTTTGTTTGGTGCTCTGTGATTCTCTATAAAAGCCCATAGCTTCATACAAACATTATGCTGAATTTATATATATATATATATATATATATATATATATATATATATATATACGGTATATATTTACATACATTTTATCCGAGGCAAGCTTATTATTTGTCGTATTAGTGAAGTCATAAATAAATATTGCTTTTGTCTTAAAATTGGCAATGCAACTGTAGAGTATAACAATTTTATTTAGGGATGCACCGAATCCTGAATCCTGCATGGAAGATTAAGCCAGATATCGAACCGAATCCTAACTTGCGTATGCAAATTAGTACAAGGAAGGGTTAAAGAGAACTGTGCAAACAGCGTGAGGTTAAAAAATGTTTTCTTCCTTGTCCTGTTTAATGAATAGTCAAACGATTTTTAGGATTTAGATTCAGTTTTGCCAGGCTGAATCCCAAACCAAATCCTGGATTCTGCACATCCCTAATTTTATTAAAGACAGACATGGGTAAGAATTCCACTTAATCCCCCAAAGGGTACTGCCATTCACTGGAATCCCAAACCAAAACCTGGATCCAGTTCATCCCTAATTGATACATATTTCTCTTAAAGGAATTGTTCAGTGTGAAAATAAAAACTGGGTAAATGGACAGGCTGTGCAAAATAAAAAATGTTTCTAATATAGTTAGTTAGCCAAAAATGTAATGTATAAAGGCTGGAGTGATTTCATGTATAACAAGTCAGTCAGAGCACTACTTCCTGCTTTTCAGCTCTCTTGGTTTACACTGACTGGTTACCATGGCTACCAGACAGTAACCAATCAGAGACTTGAGGGGGGGCCACATGGGTCATTTCTGTTGCTTTTGAATTTGAGCTGAATGCTGAGTATCAATTACAAACTCACTGAACAGAAATGTACCATGTGGCCCCCCTTCAAGTCGCTGACTAACTCAGAGTTATAGAGCTGAAAAGCAGGAAGTGGATTCTGGCTGTTTTATTAGACATCTGTTCATTCCAGCCTTTATACATTACATTTTTGGCTAACTAACTATATTAGAAACATTTTTTAATTTGCACAGTCTATCTATTTACACCGTTTTTATTTTCACACTGAACTATTCCTTTAAATCACAAGTCAAAGTAAAATCATATTATTAGCTAGGCAAAAACATTCTTCCCCCTTATTTCCTAGTTTGATGTAGGGCACATGGAGATCACAACACCCAAATTCTCCCTGTGCACCATTGCCCTTACTGAGGCACATCTATCCTCATATGGATTTCTCTGCTTGCCTCAAGACGGGAGCAGACCTGTCAATCATTGGATAGACAGGTCTGATCCTTTAAAGGAGAAGGAAAGCTCCAAGACAGTTTATTGCCAATAGAATAGCCACAATAGTGCAAGTTAGAACGCTATATTTATTCTGCAGAATGCTTTACCATACCTGAGTAAACAGCTCTAGACACTGTCTCTGTTTGTTTAGGATAGAAGCTGCCATATATGCTTGGTGTGACATCACTTCCTGCCTGAGTCTCTCCCTGCTTACTAACAGCTCTGAGCTCAGATTACAGTAGGGATGGGAGGAGGGAGGGGGAGAGGAGCAAACTGAGCATGCTCAAGGCCGTGCCCTGGAGGTTTAAGCTGAAAACAGGAAGTCTGATACAGAAGCCCATGAGTACACAATAAAAGCAAAGAAATGTGGTGTTTCTTTTGACAGAGGACTCAGAGCAGCATTACTTTGAGGGTTTACTGGTGTATTTATATAGACCTTTCTGATAAAGCTTACTTAATTTTAGCCTTTCCTTCTCCTTTAAGATGCTAGGGGAAAACTGGGAACAGCCCCTGAGGATAGCTGTGCTTCAGTTAAGGCTATGGCACACAAGGAGAAGTTGGGTATTATGCCCAAAAGGATTAGGCCCACAAATGTCCTCCATTGTCCCCTATGAGACTTCCCTGAAAGTGTAAGTATTGATCCTTGTAGGCGATTTAATATACATTGCTGCATTTTTAAGTGACAATTGGCAAACAAGACATTTTGGTCTAGTGTGTTTAGGCTGTAAAAATGTGGTGGTTTTTGTGTACCTGGCTGGCTGTACAGATATAACCTTTGTCATCACTGTCTCCATGTACACAGTAAGATATGCCTGTGCATTGCTGCTTTTGAGACCTCCTGCTCCTTTTTTCTTTCTCAACTTTTTCCTTTCTACTTTGTTATTTTGTGTTTACTGAAAAATACCAAATAAAATTTAAAAAAAAAAGAAAACTTGACTTCTAGGACTTGTGAAGTGAGGTGTGAACATTTATTTTTTTAACTGTACTAAAATCTAACTGCTTTTTTTATGTTGTGGTGGGTTACTGGACTAGGAAAAACGTTGTCCAAGTTGCAGTTATTACTTATATAGGGCCAACAGGTTATACAGCCCCTGCCATATTTATTGGGTGCTCCAAATACCAGATGTTTGACGATGCAGACAAACCAAAAAATTAGGCAGGGCCGGTGGTGTCTTTATGGTTGTTTGGTACTTGATGTATTTTGGTGACTTCAGAGCCTATGGTTGACGGGAGGAATATGCAATTAATAGATATTACTGTAGAGTAACAAGTTCACTGGCTTTGGTGGTGGTGGGATATAGGAGAAGGAGAGGTTAAAATAAAGTAAGCTTTATATAACACCAGTAAACCCTCAAAACTGGTCTGAGTCCTCTGACAACACACAACATTTCTTTACTTTTATTGTGTACACATGGGCTTCTGTATCAGACTTCCTGCTTTCAGTTTAAACCTCCAGGGCTCGGCTTAAGCATGCTCAGTTTGCTCCTCTCCACCTCCCTTCTCCTTCCTCCCTCCTTCCCTCTCAGAGCTATTAGTGAGCAGGGAAAGACTCAGGCAGGAAGTGATGTCACACAAATATGGCAGCTGCTATCCTAAACAAACAGAGAAAGTGCTGTTTACACAGGTATGGTAAAGCATTCTACAGAATAAATATAGCTTTCTAGCTTGCACTATTTTGGCTAATCTATTGGCAATAGATTAGCCACTATCGATATCTTTCCTTCTACATTGGTATCTTTGGGCTCATTTGAGCTGTTTCATAGAAAGAGTTCTACATAAACATTTGCCCCACATGTATGTCTTTGTGACTACAACTCAAGGACAACACAAGGATATTGAAAGGCAAAAGGATACTGTGTCCAGATAAGAATACATGACACTGAAAGACACAAGCACAGCCAGTGGAAATGCTGAAAATAGGCATATAGGGCACCTCTTATCTTGAGAAGTCTTGTAACCAACAACATTTTCAAGTGCAGACCAATTCTAAAATTCTTGAATTTACTGGAAACATGACTCTACACTGCAATCAATAGAGGCCATCTTCTTAATGAAATCACTCCTCCCGGTCAGCCTGCACAATGCATATTCAAGTAAATTGCTTGCCTGCTCCCCTAGGAACAAAACACTCCAAATTTCAATATGAGAATGATAAATAGCCATTAAGAACTACTTAAGTCGACAGAAATAATTTCCCTTTTGTAGGAAAAAAAGCTTTTGATAGATGCCCTGTTCCATTCATCTTTTCTTCATTTCAATGAGATATGATACAATAATAACATTTCTTAAATTATACCTTGCACTAGTGATGTGTGGGCTGGTCCGAAGGCCCGGGTTTGGGCCAACTTCCACACAACGTTTTCCGGCTGTGGGCAGGTTCGGGCTGAAATTTAGCCTCCGTTCGTCCTGCCCAAGGCCTTCTTCTGCCCCACTTCTGCCCTCTGTGTGCAACTTTTTATATAGTCACCCGTCCCCTTTCGTGATATCACAGAGGGGCAGCAGATCTGGCGCAGGTATATAATGAGGGGAGCACGCCAGATTAGGTTAGGGTGCCCTTAAAAGTTACAGATCAAGAGTTTGGAATCAATACTAACATAACACTATTTATCTCATAATCAAACTAATTTATTCCTTTTATAAATCATACTCGGCTAAAGTTATAAAGTAAAACTTTTTATATGAAGCATAACAAATGTGACTAACTAAAATGATGATCACGGCAAGCTTTCAGAACATTTCAGTTCCTTTTTCAAAGCTTAGGAACTGAAGTTAAGTTTGCCCTATAACTTTTTCAACTGGCTAATATGATACAAAAGACCTCTTGCTAGAATCCTATCCGGGTGAAATAATCTTTAAAGGAATTCTGTCATGATTTTTATGGTATAGTTTTGATTAGTAAGTTACACTGTGTACATTGCAAGCAGTGACGGAACTAGGTGGGGGCGGGCCCTGGTGAGGGCCTTGCAGCCAGGCCCCTCCCCCCACCCTCGTCCATGCGGCACTGCAGCCGACTCCAGCCAGCGTGACTGCCAGAGGGCCCTGCGGGGGTGCGGGCCCTGGCCCAATTGCACCCCCTGCTCCCCCTGTAGTTACACCACTGATTGCAAGTAATTCATTCTGCCATTAAAAATGTTATTATCAGCGCCGGATTTCGATGACGGGCGCCCCTAGGCCCCGCGGTCTGACCAGGCAGCCACGCGGTCCTAGCGCCCACCTCACCTCCCCTTCCCAGCGCGCCGGCGTTTTTTCAGCTGCTGTAATTGAATGGGGACGCACACGTCCCCATAATGCGGCTGGGCGGCATGCCACCCCTATTTTTTTGCCACCCTAGGCCTGGGCCTATGCGGCCTTGCCGCAAATCCGGGCCTGGTTATTATTGAACCAATAAATGTATTTCTTTTTTTAGTTGTAATATTGGTGTGCAGGCAGCCATCTCAGATCTGATCCTGTTCTTTCAGAAAGAGCCAGCGCTTCACAATGTAACTGCTTTCAGTCCGGCTACTGTATCTCCTACTCAATAAAACTGAAGGAATCGCAACTTTGGTTAGCTGGACCTGGAGTGCTGTTCTCATACATACCACTAGGTTGGGGCATTTTTAGCGATGCAGGTGTCAGGGAGTTGATATCTGGATACCTTTCCATTGCTCTATTGATGAGCTGCTGGGGGGGGAGGGGTTGATAGTCCAACTTGCAGTGCAGCAGTAAAGAGGATGTTTATCAGAAGCGCATGACTTAGGGCACATGGGAAACTAACAACATATCTAGCCCCTTGTCAGATTTCAGAATTCTAAATCTAAAAAAATCTGTTTGCTCTTTTAAAAAATGGATTTCAATGCTGGTGTAATAACTTACCCTAGTGGTCTAGTGGGAGGGGGTCTGCAGGGAAGCATGCAGCCTCCTCAGCGGGAACGCCCCCAAAGCGGCTGCTACTCTAAAGGTTCTGTTTCTTAAGGTGTGTGCGGCGCGCAACTTCCCTATTTGTTGGCGCATGCCATTACGCCAGTGCGCAGTGGTGCGAAGTATTTAAAGCCACAGAATGTATTTTTTCTTGCCTGTTATAGGTTCAAACTTTGTGAGTTCCTGGTGCTTCTGTGCTGTTATCCTGTCTGATATCTGATTCCTGTTGTGACCCCTGCCTGTTTATTGACGATTCTGACTTCTGTATCCTGACTCCTGCCTGGTAACCGACTGTATCCGTATCTGACTGTACCCATATCCCTTCTGATTTATCTCCTGGTTTGACCCTTGCCTGCCTGACTATGCTTGTACTCTGCCTGCCCCGACCCGGCCTGATTTGACTACGCTTTCTGTCTAAGCCTTGTACTGTGACCTTCTGCCCAAAAGAATTTGCCTTACCGTTGTGCCCCTTTGCTTGTTCAGAACCCTTCTCTTGGCACCTCTCTTGATAAGACTTGGCGGCATCCGATTAGCCGAGGGCTCCTCCTGAGGTGAAAGGCGGAAGCAAGAGCCGAGAACAGGGTGCTTAGCATTGGTTCAGAATTTAGGATGCTGACTGTGACAGCTGGATTCTGTCATGTTTTCCCATGAGAGAATCCCTTTAACTGTGGAGATGATTGGGTAACCTGAACTGCATTAAACGGAAGACATTAGAAGTATTAAAGGTCCTCCTAGGCTTGTATAATACAAAAGAAAATAAATCACTCTGGTAATTCACAGGTTATATTAAGCAGCACACTACATTTAGCTGCTGGTATAAGGGTTAGAGGTGCAAAACTTCATACTCCAATTAACATAGCTAAACTGGAAAGTCTTATCATCTACGTACAAGCTTAGCTGAAATCTGCTTTCTGAAAATATGCTGCTTCATCCTATTCACTGCCTGATTCATTGTAAAATGTTTTGCCAGGTACTTTCATTTAATAAGTAAAACCTATCATGCAAACATTAACAACTACCCACATATCCAACTTTAAACTCTAAGGGATTGCACATTAGTCTTCTCCATCCTGTAGGCAAGCACATCAAATCAAAACAGCATTAGTGTCAAGAACATATTTTAGCCATTAGTCCAAAAGGCTCACAGTACCCTCTCCTTGTCTGGGTGAAGAATAATGAGCACAAGGGAGACGTTATGGCAGGTTAATTGGCTTCTGATGAAACTGACCCTATTGTGTGTGAATGTGATATTGTTCTTAGATTGTAAGCTTTGCTGGGACAAGAACTGTTGTGAATAATGTCTAATCTCTGTATAATATGTTGGCACTATATAGATAACAGATGAAAACATAATAATAATATCCAAAGTTTATTAATTGACAAGGTCCCATCAGTGCTGAAACCAGTGACAAGTAAAAGGACAGTTACTGTACATCTTTATATAATGGTATACATAGGACAAACCTCACAGAAGGTTTTTGAAGAGAATTTTCATAGTTGTGACTTTTTTTTTACCTATGCAAGAGTCCTTACTATTGATATAGCATCTCTCTATTTCAGTTTATTATCCTTTATATTCCCCATCTCCACTTTCTTACTCTCCTGACTTTCACATTTCCTAAATTGTCTCTGACCCCAATGTCACAGTCTGCTACACACTCCTGGCTAAATTAGCAACTGTGAGTGCTGCACTGAATATGAGATCCAAGCATGACGTGACCCAACATCTGCTACCCCTGTGTTCACCCTTTTCACCTCCCAAGCCATCAAAAATTCCATCTTGTGCAATGCTGATGTTGTTCCAGACGCCTTTGCTGACAGTTGCTTTGTCTACCTTGTCCCTCTCCTTGAGCTTGGATTCCCTTACTAACAATGTGTCTTAATCCTCTTTCCTGCTCTCAACCACTCCAGTGGGACTTCTCATATCTACCAGGGAGCTGTTATCTTGTTACCTTCCCACTTTTCTGCTGATAGGCTGCTGGGGGACAGGGAGGGGGGTGATATCACTCCAACTTGCAGTGCAGCAGTAAAGAGTGACTGAAGTTTATCAGAGCACAAGCCACATGACTGACGGCACATGGGAAACTAACAGCATGTCTAGCCCCATGTCAGATTTCAAAATCAAATATAAAAAAATCTGTTTGCTCTTTTGGAAAATGGATTACAGTGCACAATTCTGCTGGAGCAGCACTATTAACTGATGCATTTTCAAAAAACAATATGTTTTCCGGTGACAGAATCCCTTTAAAGGAAGTTGGCAAATCTGAGTATCTACAAAGAGTTGCTGAATTATTGAGATTCATCACGAGTCACATGAGTCTGTAAAATATAATCCTGATTTGCTATCCCAGGTCTCCCTTGTATAGATTTTGTCTTTCTATAAATTCAGAGACATAGAATGATGGGACAAGTCCCTAGGGTTTTTAACTGCTTGAGAAAGCCCTAGTGTGGCGAAACGCGCTGCAATGACCAGGTGGGATCACTCCTTAGGCTAGAATTTTATTCCTGTATGCTTTTAATTCAAACAATGAAAAAATCGTGAAAATTTGTAACCTGCCGGCACTTCGTGATCCGGTAGTTTGTGAAGATCGTGATAAGGATTTGGAGGCTGTGTTCCGCTGTTAAGCGCACGCACTATAACAGGCGGTGCGACATCTTTGATCTTCGTGAAAAGGACATCTTCAGAGAAGCGAATTCGTGAAACAAGTTTGAGGCTGCTGAGAGTTCAAACATGGCTGTGCCCTTGAGAAGTTCCGGAACGTTGAATCTGGTGAGACCATTCTTCTTTTTTTGGGGGGTTTCTACAGCTGGCAAGGAGGGGAGTGGGGGATTCCCTATCACATCTCCTAGAAAATCTGTCTCTATATTTAGCCATTTATCGATCTGCCTGTTAATTTACTCAGTAAAGCACTCTTCATACTTCACCATATTGGGAAAATCTTGGTTATAACCCCAAATGAAATAAGTTTTCCATCTTGCTGAACTGCAACTCACAACCTTTTTCTTGTTCTTTAAATTACAAGCATGCACTACAACCAAGGAAGAGTTACTAGAACTTTCTTTACAGGAAAAGTGATCACCCACCTGTATTTATAATTGGTTTTATGTAGTATATTTATTCTTAAATGATTCATTTAATAATTTTTAGAGATTAGATAAGTAATAAATTGTATGCTTTTAATATACTGGTTTCGCACCTTCTATCTGTTTTTTGTATATTGAAATTTATCCCCAATAGGACCTTGGGGATCGAAGGTGTGCAGTCTCGACACGTTTAATAACCTTCCCCTCTTTGTCACAAGACAATTTAAAATCCCTAGGGTTGGTAACAAAACTGACCTAGAGTTTAAGGGGTATATTTATCAAAGAGTGAAGTTAATAGTGAAGTTCCGCCACTAGAGTGAAATTCCGCCACTCTCCATTCATTTCTATGGGATTTTTATAGGCGTATTTATCAAAGGGTGAACTTTCACTTTCACCCATTGATAAATACGCCGTTCAAAAGCCCATAGAAATTAATTGAGAGCCGCGGAATTTCACTCTAGTGGCGGAACTTCACTCTTTGATAAATTTACCCCTAAATGATCTTCCTTTGACCCTGACTAGGGACCAATGTTAAGATCCTACAGTCAGCTGCTTAAGTTAAGTTATTAAACCTTTTGGTGCCCCAGCATTCTTACTGTGGTCAAAAATGGCTATCTTGAATTAAGCTGGCCATAGATGCAAAGATCCGATCGTACGAATCATCGTACGATCGGACTTTCCCATCTCCCGACCCGCCACTAACCATTCAGATCAAAGTCTTAACAGTCAGATTAGTTAAAGAACAGATCAGCAATGTTCTGCCCCTGACAGCAATCGTACGATATCTATGTCCAACCAAAGCTAGTGACAGTCTCCCACTGAAAATCGTACGATCGGCAATACACGCAGAGATATTATCTGCAGCCGACAGAAATTTTCTAACCTGTCCGATCGACCAAACGACCGATCTCCGCCGGACGAAAAATGTCGGGACTCTCCACACACGGTCCGAAAATCGTACGAATCCTAGATTCGTACGATCAGGTCTTTGCGTCTATGGCCAGCTTAAGGGAAAGGGCTGTGAGACTCAGTTTTCCACAACACTATGATATCTGCTGTTTCACTGGATTTATGCTTTTTCAAAGCAAAACCATTGCGATAAAAGTCCCTGTGTATGTAAAACACTTATTCAATTTTAAAATCCTAAAGGTTGTTAGCCCTTTCCTTGCTGGTTCTGTAGCATTGTGGGATCAGTTACAGTTTGAAGTTAATATTCAAGTACAGCGCTGCGCAATGAGATGGCGCTCTATAAATACATGTTAATAACAGGGATGCACCGAATCCAGGATTCGGTTCGGGATTCGGCCAGGATTCGGCCTTTTTCAGCAGGATTCGGATTCGGCCGAATCCTTCTGCCTGGCTGAACCGAATCCGAATCCTAATTTGCATATGCAAATTAGGGGCGGGAAGGAAATTGTGTGACTTTTTGTCAGAAAACAAGTAAGTAGAAAATGTGTTTCCCTTCCTACCCCTAATTTGCATATGCAAATTAGGGTTCGGATTCGGTTCAGTATTCGGCCGAATCTTTCGCAAGGGATTCAGGGGTTCGGCTGAATCCAAAAAAGTGGATTCGGTGCATACCTAGTTAATAATAACGTAACCTAATAGTGTGTCATTATATATATACTTACTCTTTACAAAAGAGATCATTGCTTTTCAGCCCATGTGACCCACAATTGATGTGCTGCCAATGATGTTAGATTTTTTGGATCACAACAGCTTGCCAAGTAAATAAAAAGGGCTGCAGGCCTTGGTCGTCCATCATGGGCTCCCTTGACAATGTCTGTTGGTGCTGACAGCTGCAAGGGTCAGTTTCTAACCCCATACAACAGCTGTTTTAGGGCACCAAGGAGCCAGACCATACAGTTACTGGCAAATCATAGAAACATGCCTACAGTTTTTCATACTAAGCAAGGTCATTTTATCCCTTCCAGGGACCCTGTTTTACTCTCATTCCTCACTTATTTTCTACTTATTCATTATGGGGTAGATTTATCAAATTTAAAAATCTAATTTTTAAGTTCGAATTTCAAGGTTATTTTAGTGTACTTCGACTAGGGAATAGTTCAAATTCGAAATTTGATAGCAAAATGTATCATGTACTATCTCTTTAAAAATTCTACTTTAACTATTCGCCATCTAAAACCTGCTGAATTACTGTTTTAGCCTATGGGAGACCTCCTAGAACCAATTTGGAGTCATTTGGTGAATTTCGAAAAATACAATTCGAATTTGATTTCAATTATTGAATACAGCCTATTCACCCGAAGTTAAAAAAATAGATTTTTTTCTTTTTTAATAAATTTCGGTAGTTCTTTTTTTATTCGTATTTCGAGTTGATGGGAGATTAAAATCACTCCCATCAACTCGAAATTCGACCCTTGATAAATCTGCCCCTATGTGTTTAAGGAATGTCAATATGGATTTAAAATAACGCTACAATCCTATCTAAAAGTCTGCTATAATTTCTTGGTTTTAGCTTTAAGTTAACTTTTAGTATGCTATAGAATTTCCTATTCCTAGTAACCTTGCAATTGGTCTTCATTATATTTTTTTTTCAAATGGGGGTCACAGACCCTGACTGTCAAAAACGATTGCTCTGTGAGCTTACAGTTTTATTATAATCAGGTTTATTCCTTCACTTTTCTATTCAGTCCTTGTCATATTTATATTCCAGTCTCTCACTCATACCACAACCTTGTCACTAAGTAAACAAGAATCCAAATGGAGTGAGGTCCATTTCCAAGTAAAGCAGTAGCTCAAGTCTTGATAACTTAAAAAGGCTTTATTATTTATGAATACCCTCACATCATAAATGAGCATAACAGAAAAATTAATGTGGAACAAAATATTGAATTACAGGTATGGGACCTGTTATCCAGAATGCTCGGGACCTGGGGTTTTCCGGGTAACGGATCTTTCCGTAATTTCGGTCTTCATGCCTTAAGTCTACTAGAAATTCATTTAAACATGAAATAAACCCAAAAGGCTGGTTTTGCTTCCAATAAGGATTAATTATATCTTAGTTGGGATCAAGTACAAGCTACTGTTTTATTATTATACAGAAAAAATAAATTATTTTTAAAAATTTGGATTATTTGGATAAAATGTAGTCTATGGGAGACAGCCATTCCATAATTCGGAGCTTTCTGGATATCGGGTTTCCGGATAAGGGATCCTATATCTGTATATGAAAAAAAGTGTAATAAAAATGAAAAATAATAGGCCCAATAGGTTGGATTCTTGTCAAACAGCATTATGGGTACCACATGCACTCTAGGTGGATTGATTGAATCTTAGTTATCAATCATTAATGATGGTATAATTACTTGGGGAACTATTTAAACTTAGAAAAGAAAGAAGAAGATTATAACAATAATCGTAAAATTAGAAAATAGAAATAAAAATACATGAACGATAAGAAAATAGTAATACTAAGTAAACAAGACCCTAGCAACCAGATAGCTGCTGAAATTCCAACAACAAACCACTAAATACCTGAAAAACCACAAAAAGAAAACCATTTGCAAATTGTCTCAGAATATCAATGCCTATGTTATACTATGGGGCAGATGCATCAAGGGTCGAATATCGAGGGTTAATTAACCCTCGATATTCGACTGGGAATGAAAATCCTTCGAATATCGAAGTCGAAGGATTTTGCGCAAAAACTGCGATCGAACGATCAAAGGAATAATCCTTCGATCGAACGATAAAATCCTTCGAATAGTTCCATTCGAAGGATTTTAATCCAACGATCGAAGGATTATCCTTCGACCAAAAAAATTTAGCCAAGCCTATGGGGACCTTCCCCATGGGCTAACATTGGGTTCAGTAGCTTTTAGGTGGCGAACTAGGGGGTCGAAGTTTTTTCTTAAAGAGACAGTACTTCAACTATCGAATGGTTGAATAGTCGAACGATTTTTAGTCCGAATCCTTCGATTCGAAGTCAAAGTCGTAGTCGAAGGTCGAAGTAGCCCATTGATGGTCGAAGTAGCCCAAAAAACACTTAGAAATTAGAAGTTTTTTTACTTCAAACGCTTCACTCGAAGTTAATGAATTGGCCCCTAAAAGTTCATTTAAAGGTGAACAACAAATTTTTATCACCAGAATTCATTTAAAAAACTCTGAAATAGTGATGGGTGAATTTATTTGCCAGGCGGGAATTTGCAGCGAATTCCCACGATTTGCCGCCGGCAAATAAATTCTGCAAAACCGCCGTGAAAATTCGCCGGCGTCAAAAACGGCCGCCGGCGTCAAAAAACAAGAAGCTGTTTTGCGAATTTTTCACCGTTTCGCGAATTTCGCAGGAAATTCGCCCATCACTAGTCTGAAACTTTAGATGCACCGTTGGAAAAATATGACATAAACACAAATGAATAGAAAAAAGCGATTGCATGTTCTTGTCAAATGGTTCTTTATGAGTAGTGATGGGCAAATACTGTAACTTTGTCAGGTGCAAATTTCCGCCGAATTTCCGCATTTCGCCACCGGTGAATAAATTCGCAAAAATTCACCGGCGTCAAAAAAATGTGGACGCGCGTCGGAAAAGTCACTTGTGTCAAAATTGTTGCACGTCAACACTATTCGGATGCCCATTGACTTTAATGCGGGCGTCAAAATTGACGCGGGTGTCAAAATTAGAGTTTCGCTAATTTTCCGCCATTTTTTTGGCGAACCAAGACGGGAGAAATTTGCCCATCACTACTAATGAGAGCAAGCTAGGCCAATGGTAAATGTGCCTCTTATTCTGTAGCATAACCACAACAGGAATCGATATGGCAGCAATGCACGTTTTCATATTATGTGCAGCTCTACTGCTGTAACAGCTACTGAACAAATGATGCATTTGTGCTTTTTCTGAAAATAGAATTGTCCTGGAGGTAAATGGTAAAGGCTCTTTACATCAGAATGAATTTTATTTACCAATCCTGAACAATTGTAAATCTAACTACTGTAGACACACAAAACAAATCAAATAAATAATGGATGTTTTATATGAAGATTCCTAGAATGTGTATTTAAATAGCAAGTTATAAATTATTTAAAAGCTCTCAAGCCTATCCCTTTTCAGTGTAGTATATATACGTACATCCTGACAACGGTTCAAGGAGAACTGAAACGCATAGATGTGGTGGATTTTGTGTAAGTGCTTCTGAATATCTTCTACAACATGTTTTAATGAGGAGCACCTAGAAGTTGTCTGGTGAGTGCCGCTGCATACATTGACTATATATATATATATATATATATATTTACTATTTACACATATGTGTGTGAGCGCGTGCACGAAGGCCATTATTTATGGGCTTCCTGTTTCAGTCAATTCCTCACAAACAGCAGCAGGAGCAGATTAGGGAGCAAGAGAGAGACGCCTTTTCCAAGGTCACATTTTGCTGACCCCATTCAGTTCAGCCCTAAGGCAGCGACAGAGTTAATGGGATCAAACAGACAAAATGCGACTCAGGAGAAAGACTGCAAAATAGGCAGTTTCCATATCAGCCATTAGAAATCCCCTGTTTGATGAGGCATTGCAAAAATGATTGTTCTGTTTGAAACCCTCAACAACATAATATAATAATTATAATATATAATATTATAATATATATATATATATATATATATATATATATATATATATAATTGTTATACAACCTAATAAAATGTATATAATAATAAATAATAAAAGAACATTCCTCTGATGGCCTTGTCATTTTCTTACTCAGACTCATATCTATATATGAAGACCAGGGTCGGGCCGGCAGGACAACGGGAAAAAAAACCCAGTGGGCCCCGGCTTTTGTGGGCCCCACCGGCCCTGCACCAATCATCCTGCCGCAACCTTCATTCTTTGGGTTGGTTGCGGCAAAAACACGCCGCGCACGTGTGTCGCATCACGGTGGGGAGACCCGGCGGAGAAACTAGACCTTTCCGACCCTGATGATGCCCGGTGTTGTAACCTACAGAAACCTGTCAGGTGATTGCCTCCAAACAAGTGACCAGAAAATGGTTACTAGCGGGTTACTAGACTTGGTGAAAACTTTACATTACCCTATAAAGTCAACAATAACTGTATATATTGTCATTAGATACAGGTATGGGACCTGTTAGCCAAAATGCTCAGGACATGGGGTTTTCCAGATAAGGGATCTCCCATAATTTGGATCTCCATACCTTAAGTCTACAAAAAAAAAAATCATCTAAACTTTAAATAAATCCAATAATATGGTTTTGCCTCCAATAGGGATTCAAGAACAAGGTACTGATCTTTTAATATTTCATTTTAAAACCTGATATGGGGCTAGACATATTGTCAATTTCCCAGGTTCCCCCAGTTATGGGACTTGTTGGTTGAGGTCAACCAATCAGACTGCCTTGTCCTGCCTTTACCTTGAACCTCACCTTGTTTGCCTTGCCTGCTCCTACTCCTGTTCGTCCTTCTTGATCTTGCCTTGCTTTAACCTTGCCTTGACCTTTTCCTGCCTTGTCTTTCTTGCAATTCTGAACCTTGCTCTGTTCCTCGCTCCAATCCTGACCTTGCCTTTTCCTGCCTTGACCTAACCTTGCACCTTGCCCTATCTTTTCTTGTCCTGCCTGAATCTGATCTGCCTAGCCTGATCCTGCCCCTGCCCAGACTGCCCTTGTACAGTCTGATCCTGCCTTGACTCATCAAACCCTCTTCTTCCAGTCCAGTTCTGACCCTACACCCTTGTCATCCTGTTCCTGCCTTTTCCCTGTCGTGTCCAGCACCGGATTTGCTGGACGGGCGCCCCTAGGATGTGCGGTCCTAGCGCCCGCTCCCACTACCTCACGCAGGCACAAGAACGCTGGCGTGCAAGCGCTGGGGCACTGGGGAGTAGCGCGTCCCCAGTGCTCCCCATAGAGGGGCTGGGCGGCATGCCGCCCTGAAAAATGTGCCGCCCTAGGTCCGGGCCTATGTGGCCTTGCCACAAATCCGGGCCTGGACATGTCCCTTAGGCACATACAGCTCCTACCTCAAGGACTCAACCTTCCCTCATCTGCCTCCATAGCGCCCCCTACATTACCCCTTACAGACACCTTCTGTTACATTGAGTAGGAGATAAAATACAATAGGAGATACAATATAATAGCCATCAGAAAGCAGTTCCATAGTGCAGCACTGGCTCTTTCTGAAAGCAGATGACCAGGCAAAATGACATGAGAAGGCTGCCTACACACCAATATAACTAAACAAAATACACATGCTGGGTTATAAATGGAATTTAACATGATACAGTTAATTATTTGCAGTGTAAACAGTGTCATTTAGAAATAAAAAATACACCATAAAAATCACAGAAAACCATTAAAAAAACTCAATTGGAATCTGCGTTGAGCAGACATACTGTACCCCTACATATATAACTGATCTCTGCCCAATACTTCCCCTTCATTTTACTCCCCCAGTAGACTATAAAGATATCCAGGCAGGGATGTAAATAGGCCTCATCTTTATTAACAAACATGTAATAGATAAATATAACATAAATAGAGCAACATTAAACAACAGCTGAATTCAATGTATCCAACCCACACCAGGAATTCTTGGCAACACCAAAGGCTGCCATGCTGTCCACCTTCTGCCAAAGTGATAGATGGGCAAGTGAGAGTGGGTAATCATAATATAATGATAATAATTTTCCTCACCATTAGTAAACCTTGTGCATGAAACTGGGTCATAGGCCCCCATCCATGGCAATTATTCCTATGCAAGCTGTTATAATAATGGCCAGAACATAACCAGTCCTCCACTATGTTAAACCCCCCCGACCCCATCCTTAAGAAAAAGTACAAGGGTTTGTGGTATTCTACTCACAGTACCACCGAAACAGGAAGAGACCCCCTTCTGCTGAACCCTTTTTATTTCTCTGCATATATGGCTGCATGAAATCTCTAAGGGCAATGGCACATGCAGATATTTTAGACATTTCATTGGCAGCCAAGATACTAAAAGGTTTGGAATTGCTGCTTGAAATTGACTGTCCTTGAAAAGCAATAACAATGATAGCGTATTTACTATAGATAAGTAGTTCCTGCTCTCCTCGTGGTATTAACTTCTATACACACAGGTACCTGCACGTTTGTCTTTTTTTACAGTTCAATGAACAAGTCCACCTTTTGACAAAAATGTAGGTTTTTTATTCCAGATATTAGTAAGTGAAACTCATTTGAAATGGTCTCATAATTGGTCATTAGATTGTTAGCTGAGACTGTAAGTTTAGGAAGTCATTACATTTTATTCTTTGTGCGACGAACGTTAGTTAATTAATTTCGCCAAGGAGATAGACTGGTGCAACTTCGCACTCTAACGCCAGGCAAATTTACGGTCTGGCGAAAGAGAGTTACTACGCAAATTCACTACGTTTTTTTTGGGTATCCTCCTTCCCCCCTACATTTGCTAACATATGGCACCTAAACTATACTGTGGGCACATGTGTAGGGCATTATAACAACTTTATATAATTTTATTAAGGTTCCCTGGCCTTGTGTAGTGTAATGTATTTTCTGCAGCATATACGTCCATTGTACTTTAACTGCACGCCGTATGCTAATTAGCCAACGCTAGCATAACTTCGAACTGCTGGGCGGGGCGTAATTTCGCTGGCGTTCAGTACCCTGTGTGTTGTGAATTAACGTTGTCCAGGCGAATTTACGCCTGGCGAACTGTTGCGATGTGCGCAAAGCCATCACTGTCGAATTTTTGCCTGTTAGTGAATTTGCCCCATAGAATGGCCAATTCTAAGTAAATTTTCAATTGGTCGTTTTTATACTTTTTAAATTATTTACCTTCTTCTTCTCTGTCCAGCTTTCAACTGGGGGTAACTGACCCCATCTAAAAAAAACAAATGCTCTGAAAGGCTACAAATGTATTGTTATTGCTACTTTTTATTACTCATCTTTCATACAGGCCCTCTCTTATTCATATTCCAATCTCTTATTCAAATCAATGCATGGTTGCTTGGACAAATTGGACCCCAGCAACCAGTTTGCTGAAATTGCAAACTGGGGAGCTGTTAAATAAAAAGCTAAAAACCACATCAATTGCAAATTGTCTCAGAATATCACTCTCTACATTATACTAAAAGTTAACTCAAAGGTGAACAACTCCTTTAAAGAAAAGATAGATGGATGGATGATGTAATAGCCCCCAAAAGCAAACAGCATTACAAATAAAGGTATCTTATGAATTTGGCTACAGATGGAGTGTATGAACTACAGTATGTATGAACTACAGTACAGAGGTGCATCTGTAAGGCCCCCGTAACTGGCAGCTGTGCTAGACGTTATAACACTTGGAATCAGTGACAGCTTTTCATGAGTTCATAAGGACATCTTTGGCTGCAAATCATATCACCATAGGCCAGTGCTTCCCTAAATGTGCCCCCCCCATAGGGCCCTGAGCAGTGGCTGTAGAATTCAGCCTGAGGGCTGGTTAGGGCAAAATTTGTAGCAAATGCCTATTTATACTCTTAGGGCAGAGACACACGGTCAGATTCAGGGAGACAAATCTCCTTTTCTTCGGGGTGACTAATCTCCCCGAGTTGCCTTCCCGCTGGCTACAATGTATATTACCGACGGGATGGCACGCGGAGAGCTTCGTTTTCTGAAGTAGCCCGAAGTTTCCTTGCGAGGCAACTTCGGAAAACGAAGCAATCCGAGTGCCATCCTGCTGGTGATTTACATTCTAGCCGGCGGGAAGGCAGGGGAAGGCAGTTCGGGGACATTAGTCGCCCCGAAGAAAAGGAGATTTGTTGCTGGGTGACTTTTTACCTCTTGTATTGGCTATTGGGTTTTTTTTGTGTGTTTTTCTGTATGCTTAATGTATCTACCCATTATTATTAGTATTATTAATACTATTATTAATGATAATATTGATATAATAATAATATTTTATTATTGACAGAATTTGACACAAAGTAGCCTATACCATTTCCTTTCAGGCTTCCAATCTGATGAAACAGGAATTTAGCATGTTCCAATTACGAATAGGCACAAATTCTTTGCTTTTGCTTTTGGTATTATAAATACAGAAAACTCTACTTTCTACTTGTACTTCATATTTCTACCTCCCTTTATTACATGTAACTGACTATGACAAAAGAAGTTGTACATCCAATACAAAAGCCAAAGGGAAAGTAACCAAGAGAGCCCTTGGGACTGGATGCACAGAACCAGTCATCTCATTAGAGGTACCACAATTTATGATTGCATCAAATTAATTAATTTTATTGCTGATTGTTATCCACTCATGCTAATTTTACAGCTGCTGATTTATTATATTCTGTATTCCATATCAGAGTCAACTTGCCTAATGATTACTTGAATCAAACACCATGACAGCATAGCCAATTTAATAACTTGCAAATTCAGTCACTGGCTTCTCATGCCGTTTCATTATCTGGATCTAATGCTACCTTTACAGGAACTTTTCCTAAGATTGTGAATACAATATTAAACTAGCAAGTTTTACATGTCTGTGTACTTTTTTGTATAAATAAGAAAGGTTGACAAGAATTGTCTGGGGCTGGGGCCCAAGGTACTGAGCCAACTGTGAGATCCTCTAGTACTATGGCACGCTAGTCCAACCCTGCTGCAATTGTAGGGTTTCATTTCAATCTTGTTGTAAGAGGTATCTGTGGGACTGTAAGTGGGAACTGTGTGCTGACTTGAAGAACAGTAACACCAAAAATGTATATAATGTACTGTTGCCCTGCACTGGTAGAGTAGGTGTGTTTGCTTCAGCTACTCTACTATAGTTTTTATAAACAAGCTGCTGTGTGGCCATGGGGGCAGCCATTCAAAGTTGAAAAAGAAGAAAAGGCATAAGATACACAGCAGGTAGCAGATACACTCTGTAGTATACAATGGGATTCTACAGAGCATATCTGTTTTCTACTCTGTATCATGTGCTTGAATAACTGCCCCCATGGCTACACAGCAGCTTGTTTATATAAACTATAGTAGTGTTTCTGAAGCAAACACACCGGTTTGACCAGTGTGGGGCAACAGTACATTATATTGCCATTCCTTTAAATCACTTTCCTTTTTAGATGTTATTATTCAATTAAAACACTGGTGGGCGGAGCTTGTATGAAGTTTTGCACCTTCCCAGTCACAAAGGCCCCCCAGTAATGGAGGCCCCCCACTGCACACCCCTACCCACTGTGTACCACCTCTTCCTTGCCACTGAACACCTATGGTTTATACCATGTGGCCCACCACATTTTGTGATGCTGCCTGTATAGTGCCTAATTACCATTAATTATAATATAACATTTGATAATATATAATATAACAAGACAATGGTGCAGACACATATACATGCAGATTTATTTGCAGTGCTAAAAATGTGAAACTATAATATAAATACAGAATATTATTTTCATTGCTGCATAAATGCAGTTTTTTACATTTGTATGCAAGTATATTTGTGTATGTTACACACAAAACTGTGAGTATCCGTCTCTGTGACCTTGTATGTTAACCTTGGGTCCACAGATATTGGTGGACTACAACTCCCAGTATTCTCTACCTCTAATATGTAGAAATACTTTGACTCGTGGTCCCAAAGTTAATATACAGGGCCAAGCCTTGTGCTCAGGTTGCAAGATAGCTAAATCCATCTTGGATAGGCATATTAAGTATGGCAAAGATATTTCTCTAGATCTTATAATCCATAGGTAACAGACACATTATCGGTTTTCCACATGCATGCTATCCAGAAGAAGTATGCAGTAGGTCAGTATTGCTCATGGTGATAGAACACTTAGCATTCTTATGATTCTGACTCACCTGTAATTGGTGCCTGACTTGACCTTTACTTGGACGTTGCTGTCTGGCCAGCGCTCATTTATCACTCTTTGCTGACAGCATTGCCTAACCTCTGCCCAGATATTCTCTTGAATTTTCTTTTAAAAGCCAGAAATGTATGTTTGATCACCCCCAAAAGCATCCAACTGGACTGTCCATAACTGCAGCACATTAACTTCTTAGCTGTGGATTTAGTTGCGTTCTCTAAAAAAAAAAACCTTTGCACAATCAAACACAGCTAAAATGTATAGCATTAGAAGTTATTGACCCCTTTACAAAGAGGCTGTAACATTAGACAACGCCTGCTGCAAAGAAAGACATTCTGGATAATGAGACTGGACACACTGTATCCTCTAGGTATGAACAATAACTGGAGCATAAAAAGTTTTTTGTACAATAATGTGTACTGGAACATAAAAGCAGAAATATGTTCTGAATAATAACAATTGTAACAACAATGTCTATTGTAATATAAATGCCAGCACTATGCTCTGATTATTAACAATTGTCTATTTCCCAGATTGCAGATAATTAGTTGCCCTTTTAAGAATAAAGAAAAGGAAAACACATTTAGAATATAAGAAAAAGATAATGGTAAGACAGGCAACTTTTCTTATTTTCTTTAATTTGTTAGGTGGAAACCTGTTTGGTGCTTATGTTATGTCATTTGTTGGGTTCCTTTGGGTCGGCAAGTCGATGGAAATACCATTGTTTATTATTATTTTTATTCTAAATAGACTCAAGCACAGAGCTGCAAAAATAAGCACACTGGGCTATCACTGGAACTTTACTGGACTATTCTTGGAATTAAGAGTTTAAAAACACCCTCCACCAGAGGGTCATTATATATTTAACTTTCTGTATTTTGGTACAAAGATAATTGTTCACTGTGAATTACACTTGATAAAGGGCCCAGAGCCTGAAACATGTCGTATTAATAAAGCACTTTTGTATCAGCAAGTACTGCTTTCTCTCAGTACAAAATAAAAGGAGAAGGCGCACACCCTTTAAATCGAATTACAGGGTGCTAATCCATAGGTGACTCCCCATATGAGTCTCCATAACGAAATACAACTACTGCAGATAATGGATAGCACACCCGATTTGAAAAGCAAAATTAATTTATTACAAAAAAGAAGAAAAAATAAGCAACGAAAATACACAAAACATAATCAAAATCAAAAATGAGCCCAACGCGTTTCGACCTTAAGGGTCTTCATCAGGGGCACAATATAAACGAAAAATCAAAAAGGCAAAATGTATTTTCTTTGCTTTCTCTCAGTAATCAGGGATGACGTAACACAGGTATATGGGGCTTGTTGACCAGAATGCTCTCTGTCTACACAATGGGATGGCAGGAAAAAAAAGAGAACAGTGAGAAATGAGTCAAAGTAAATTCAATTTGAAGTCAGAACACACTGAATATGGTCGCTCAACAAGGTTAATGCAGTGAAACAGCTGCAGATAATGGATATCTGCCCTAATGTTATAGCAACCGGAGAGCCACAGTTAGTGCTTTGCTTGTGGAAGGGCACATTGTGAATTGACGGCAAAATTAAATATGTGGAAAAGCCCAAAAAGTTATAAATACATTAGGGGTCATCTATAATGACTTTGGAGGCAAGTGCCAGTGCACTAAGAGGTGTAAAGCTCCTCCCCCACCTGTCTTTATGAAGTCAATGCAAGTAATCCACAAATAGCTGTATCCATGGGACACACACATCTGTTTTTTGCACTTTGCATCCAGCCCTGCACTTAACAAATTATTTCTATTTTGTCACTGATGTTATTGTTATGTTGTTTCAGTATATACAACTGGGATGTCCATGATATACACAATTATTTCCCAACAGTATTATTGGGGCCCCTATCATACTGCACTACTAGGGACCAATTGTTGTCTCACTCCAGCCCTATCTGTGTTTTTAAGCATGAACAATTGCTACAAACAAAATACAAGGATGGGATCTGTTATGCAGAATGCATGGGACCTAGGGTTTTCCAGAGAACAGATATTTCTGTAATTTGGCTCTTCATACATGAAGTCTACTAGAAAATTATGTAAACATTGAATAAACCCAATAGGCTGGTTTTGCTTCCATTAAGGATTAGTGGTATCTTAGTTTGGATCAAGTATAAGGTAAAAGGAAATAATTTAAAAAAAATTGGATTATTTGGATAATCTGGAGTCTATGGGACATAGCCTTTCCATAATTCAGAGCTTTCTGCATAACGGGTTCCCAGATAACGGATTCCAGACCTGTAATAGTAAATATCTAAAAACAACAAACTATAAGAAAGATGACGACCGTTGCTCTGTTCTTGAACATTCCCCTTAAAAACAGCTCTGGGCACATGTATCCTAATCTATCGTGGTTTTATCCCCTGCACCGGTGCAAGTTTTCATTAAATTGAACCTTTGTATAAAACTATTCAATATTTCCTGGTTATTACAGAAGCGGTTATGTCCAATGAAGAGGAACATTCCCTGTGTCAAGCGAAGAAGAATGACACTGTACAAAGTGCTGCGGCGGCATTGTGCCACTGAGAAATCCAATGACATAACAATGACTGCGTTGCTTGAGCAAGTATCAGCCGGCAAGTATTTCAGCCGGACATTGTAAGATGATAAGCGTGCTTATTAGAAAGAAAGACTCTTTTATAGACTGCAAAGCTTTATTCGGTTCAAATTGATACTATATTTACATTTTTATTGATTCAAAGGAAGGAACACGGAACCAAAATGTAATTATATTTCAGCAAGAAAAAAATATATAATTCTCTGGCTCCATTATTTGGTAAATTGCTTTATGGATCAATATTCCAAGCACGATTTTTATTCTTCCAGCATGTCCCGGCAAATCAACCGTCAGGGGAAATATACCCTGTTTAGAACCTGGATTAATTCTCTGTTTGTTTTAACTTAACCTAGCCAGTAAAGCTTCTGTTGGTGCCTGAATTGTTTGTCTGTGTATTAGCGTTTATGGATATGATAGTGGCTATTTTGGCTCCCCCAGCAAAAGCAACTCCCTTTGATTTCAACTACATTTTAATTTATTTCCACCACAAGGGGTTGTCTAGGCATGGTAAACCAGAGCTTACTGTGGCTCTGGGAGAAAAGTTACTCCACAGTCCCTAAAGGTGGCCATACACAGGGAGATCCGCTCGTTTTGTCGCCTGATACGCCCACATTGAGATGGGCGATATTGGACTGATCTGATCATGGGCCCTAGGGCCCAACGATCTGATCAGAATGGAGGTGATACAGGTGGTCGGATCGCGGGACCACATAAACGAACAGATGCGGCCACGATTCAACAGGATTTTTCACTCTGCCCATTAGGCATCTGCCCGACTTTCGGTCAGATATCGATCTGGGACACCCGTCGGATGGCCCCGCACACAGGTCAATAAGCTGCTGACTCGGTCTGTCAGCAGCTTTTATCGGCCTGTGTATGGGGCCTTAACACTCATTCTCTCACCCCTCTGTACTGAACCGTGTGCTTGTGACACCTTCACAGTGAAAGGAAAAGTAAAACCACTGGGGATGCCAACTTGCCACATTTCCTGTTGGCAATTTGGGATAGCGTCTCATGGCAGGGGTCCCCAACCACCAGGCCACAGACCAGTGCCGAGCTGCAGGCTGTGCCAAACAGGGGCCTATGACTAAGCGCCGGAGGGTGCGAAACGAGTGGGGTGGCATATGTGGGGTTAGTATGTACTGAATACTTTTTTAAATGTGATTACTAATAAATTATTTGTTTTTACTCTAAGAGGCCTTGGGACATATATCTTTTTTGATATAAACATTTTTGCAGAGTTAAAAGCCAGACTTTATCAAAAAAGTGACTCTTCTGCACATGTGTTGGCTGCTGGATTCTCTAGAAAGAAGAAGGGAGGAGGAGGATCACTCACTCACTAGTGCCCCAGGCTAATAGGAGCACGGGCCTGGGGTAACAGGTAATTTATTACAATCCTTCAGTGGGGGCCCTAACATTTGGCACCCCCCCTCGATGGGAGGTTTCCTTCTATTTTAAGGGTTTGTATTCCCACTGAAACCAATTTTCCTAGCCTAACCTATTAAAAAAAAAGCCCCAGCTCATTGGCATAATCATCTCAGCCACCAAACATATCTACAATGTTCCAGATCCCAATGGCGGTGAATTGAAACCGGTCCAGCAAGCACTTTCACTAAAGTGCAAATCTTACAGAATGTTTTATAGAACGTTACCTCTTTCGCCAGCTTAGACCAGGCAAACTGATAAAATGAAGCTAAATTCTCCTCAATCTTGTCAGTGACATCATATCCTATATGCTGGAAAGTTATTAAAATGATTAAAAAAAGCTTTTTTTAATATTTTAAAGTGGGATTGTCTTTAAAAGTTGTAACTATGACAAATGTTTTAACCTTTTTTTTAATCATTTGAGGGGCATACAACATTTATATTAGGGTGGGCTCATGTCTAGGACAATAGAGGATCTCTTTTGACTTTATTTTGCTTCCTTGGACATTTTTAATAATAAGTGGTCACCTCAAGCATTTGCACCAACATCTCTAATAAAGACATATTTATGACCTGTATGTACCCACCCTTTTCAAATTGACCTAAGCGTAAGTGTATTAACGAAGTTTCGCTATGAAATGCTCTCGCTGACAAATTAATACTAGTGAAATTTTGCTGCTGAGACGCAATTTCGCATTTTGGTGAATTAGAGTAGTGGTAGTGAATTTGTGCCTGGCAAAGTGGCACGAAGTGTGGCGAAGCCTTTGCAGGTGAAAATTCGCCCTTTAGTGAATATGTGCGGTGTCATTCAGGCTGTAGTCAGACATACGTCATGGGCACAATTACTATACTTTTGTAGGAAAATCTCAATATATATGGTAGAGGTTCTTAGACTTGGATTTGACTCCCTTTGTGGGGTCAACATCTTTCAAGTCCTATCGTAGCTTATGTAAGGTTATATATGAAAAGATATGTATAACAGTGACCCTGCTATAGTTCTCTGAATCTTATCCTAACTTCCCTTCAGGGTGTTGCTCAATCATGATTTTAGGGCTCTGTGAGGACCCAAGCCCAAAGTTGCAGCGTGACATGTGCAAATAACCTTTGCCTAAACCTTGTTAATTATCTATATGTGCATCATTCTTGAAATGTTGTATTGATGTGGGTACATCAATGTAGGGATGCACCAAATCTACTATTTTGGGATTTGTTGAAATCCCACGTCATTTCATCAAGGATTCGTCTGAATTATGAACTAAATCCACGGCACACAAAAAATATCACAATTTCCCTGTACGCGTGAAAAGTCACATTTGGCCAAATTATGATGAAAAACTCTGGACTCGATACAGTTTGCTGATTGCAGTCAGTGCAGTACTGAGTCCTGGGCAGCTTAATGTGATTAATTTAGAGCAGGGATCCCCAACCTTTTTTACTCGTGAGCCACATTTAAAGTGGACCCATCACCCAGACATAAAAATCAGTATAATAAAAGTCCTTCTTAAATTAAATATGACATCCAATTTCTTTTTTTTATTAAAGCATTCATAGTTGTTGTAAAGTCATTTAAAAATATCAGCTGTCAATCAAGTATTGCCTACCCCGCCTCTATGCCTAGGCATAGAGGCGGGGCAAGCAATTACTTTCACTTTCCATTCAGCACTTCCTAGATGTCACCGCTCTCCCTACATTCCCCCAGCTCTCTTAACGATTTAATTGTGTAACCAGTGCATGGGGATGGGCATTGGGTCCCTGTCCCCTGGTGCACAAACAAGATTCTGAGATTATACAAGGCTTGCCTTAATAACAGTGTCCACAAAATGGTTGCTATAATTATGAATTCCCAGACTGATGGAAACAATATTCAAATAATTTATACAGTGTTATTAAAGTTCATTTTGCTTGACTAACATGATAAAATAGGATTTGGATCATTTTGTTTGGGTGATGGGTCCCCTTTAAATGTAAAAAAGAGTTGGGGAGCAACACAAGCATGAAAAAGTCCATGGGGATGTCAAATAAGGAACAGATACTCCAATGCAGAAACTGTGCTGCAGCTTTTTATTCAACACGACATGTTTCGAGCTGTGGGCTCTTTCTCAAGTGTTGAGAAAGAGCCCACAGCTCGAAACATGTCGTGTTGAATAAAAAGCTGCAGCACAGTTTCTGCATTGGAGTATCTGTTCCTATACCAAGAAATTTGAGACTATACACTTTAAGAAGGACATAAAGTTGAGGACAAGATACTAAAAATTTCTCTGGCGCAAGCTGAGCCCTCATACTAAGAAAACATTGATGTCAAATAAGGGCTAATAATGGCTGTTTGGTAGCCCCTATCTGGACTGGTAGCCCTCAGGAGTCTCTGTTTGGCAGTACACCTGGTTTTTATGCAACCAAAACTTGGCTCCAAGCCAGTAATTTAAAAATAAGCACCTGCTTTGAGGCCACTGAGAGCAACAGCCAAAGGGTTGGAGAGTAACATGTTGCTCGCGAGCTACTGGTTGGGGACCACTGATTTAGAGGATATTCCCTCACAACGTTCACACACAGTAAAGAAATCTGTCAAACGTAGGTGGCAAATCGCTACTACAAGTGATGTATGTATAAGTATATAAGTATAAGATAATATATAATATAGTATGTATAAGTAAAGTATAAGTGATGATGATAAATAGAAATTTTATTTAGATTTCACATTTTAGGGGTTATTTATTAAATATCGAGTTTGTGAGGTTTTTTATAACTCTAATAAACTCACAAGTCAAATTTTTTTTCTATATTTATGAAAAAACTTGAGTGTAAAAAACTGGAATCAGTTTAATCGGGGTGAAAAACTTGAATACTCGGATTGATCACGGTTTCTGTGAGAAAAAAAAACCTTGATTTGCTCCATTTATCAAGTTTTCGAGGGAGAACCTTTGAAAAAAACCCGAACATCATGAAGGCTATAAACATCTTCAAATGGTTCAAGGGACCTCTACTATTGACTTCTACAGGTTTACCTGGAGTATTTTATTTTTGGATTATTTTCGAATTCCAGCTATTCTGGCTTCAGAGCATAATACATCTCAAGTTTTTAGTTTAAAACCCGAAAATATTACTTTTTTGGGAAAAAACATAACTTGGCCTTTAATAAATAATACTCTAAATGTTGTTCTGGGCATTATTCACAAATGAATAACTACCTAACAGCAAAGGGATCGCTGACTCTTGGGGCAAAGTGTCATTCACCACATTCTGTGAATATGAAACATCACACTTTGAGGCAGATTTACTAACATTTGTATTTTGTTCTTTCCCCAAATAATATTTTTTAGCACTAAAAATTGTGGAAGATACTAATTACAATAAGCCACAAAAAATGTGTGATTTGAAAAAAAACACAAACTGTTGCCAGCTGAAAGCTGTCAAGGTCATATAGATGCCATTGGGATTTGTCCTTTTCCAGTCTTTTGTCATTTCAAGCTTTTAGAGGATTTTGTTTTTTTTCCTTTGTATTTGCCTAAAAAGTTAAATTATTTTCCACATTCCGCTCATGATTTTTTTATTAGGCGGTTTTAATAAATGACTTGGCAATTGTGGTTTTAGAGAAAATTTGTGGCTTATAAAACCTTTAAAAACCGCTAAAATCAAAATGTTCATGAATGGGCCTCTTTGTATTGTTTCTGCCAACCAACACCAAAATATAAGTTGTGCTTGCATGAGATTTTGTTTTTGTTGCCTTTAAGTGAATGTTTTAGTTTCAAATCTGGTTGTGGACTGGAATATGAATAGGAGAGGCCTGAATAGAAAGATGAGTAATAAAAAGTACCAACAACAATACATTTGTAGCCTTACAGAGCATTTGTTTTTTTAGATGGGGTCAGCGACCCCCATTTTAAAGCTGTAAAGAGTGAGAAGAAGAAGGCAAAATATATAAAACTATAAAAAAAAGAATAAATGAAGGTTAATTTAAAAGTTGGTTAGAATTAGTAATTCTATAACATAATAACAGTTTAAATAAAGGTGAACCATCCCTTCAATAATGATTTATACTGTATTAATGAGAATACTGTAGTGCATGGATAGAGGCAAAACATCGTTCATGGCTGTTTCCATAACTTATAGTAAGAGAGGAAGGAACATAAAAAATAAGGGTTTGTTAATTAATTAAAGAACTTGAAATTTCTTTCTTCGGGCACTTTGAGTATTTCCACTGAAGCAGGACCAAGCCTTTATTCAAGAGTGAAGCTGAAGGTTGTATTTTATATAACAAAGTACAAAGCCCCAGGACAAATCATGTTTTCTTTTTTCCTATGCCAGCATCTGAATGTTTTCTCTGTAAGACGCAGACATGTAACTGTAGGGAGCTATTCCCTTTGCCCGCAGCAAATGCTTGGCTGTGCTTCTCTAGTTGATATATCACATGCAAAGTCCTGACATCAGCATCAGTTAAATGATGCAGTAAAACCCGGGCCTTTCCCATATGCTAACATGTTTTTTGTGCTTGCGTGTTTCTGTTCTTTTGTGGCTTCAGAGCAAAAGATCAAAGTTTAATATCCAAAACTAAAAGCCGTCACTTTAAAGGGAACATTTCTAGAAGTGAAAAGTCGTATTTTTGGCATTTGTTGATTACAGCTGTATTTGTATATGATACGTAAGGACACAAACAACAGTCAGTGCTCATTCCTTCCATTCCTTAGATATTTTTTTAGGCTAGAGTTTTTAGGGTCATAAAATGGGAACATTAGTCCTTTGTTTGAATATATGGATATATATATATATATATATATATATATATATATATATATATCCTGGAAAAAGCCGAGCACTCTCAGGACTTAAGATGCAAAAAGCTGTGAAATTTATTGAAAATAAATAACTGACGTTTCAGCTAATCCTATAGCCTTTCTCAAAGATTTTTTGCATCCTAAGACCTGTGAGTGCTCGCCTTTTTCCAGGATATCTTACTCACTTTGCATTATTAGTTAATAATGTTCCTCTAGCAGACTCCTGCATTGAAATACATTTTGCAAAAGAGCAAAGCAATTTTTTGATATTTCATTTTGAAATCTGACATGGGGCTAGTTTCCCAGGTGCCCACAGGCATGTGCTCTGATAAACTTCAGTCACACTTTACTGCTGCACCGCAAGTTGGAGGGATATCACCCCATCCCATTCCCCCTCTTATCAGCAGAACAATGGGAAGGTAACAGCACTCAATAGTAAAAATCTAAGTCTCACTGCAACTCCTTCAGTTACATTGAGTAGAAGAAACAATAGCCTGTCAGAAAGCTGTTCCATTGTGAAACGCTGGCTCTTTCTGAAAGCACATGACCAGCACAATGACCTGAGATGGCACCTACACACCAATATTACAACTAAAACAATACAATTATTGGTTCAGGAATAGAATTTTAGATAGAGTGAATTGCTTGCAATGTACACAGTGTAATGTAGTAATAAAATCTAGCAAAAAGCTAGCAACTATTTTCCTGTTCCCATTAATATTTTTTGTAAAGGTTTCAATAACAGAAAAAAACTTTATTGTAAGAACATATCTAATGGCATTGCAAGATTCCTTTGAGTAAAAATAGAAACTGATGCTGAAAAGTCAAATTAGGGTATCCTCACCCGCTTTTACGAAGTGGGATTCAGGCTGGAGCCAAACATATATTCAGTAATGGATTCATCTATAATTCAGAAAGGAGAAATAAACAGGGGAGATATTTTCAGTGAAAGAACATTTTACATCTCAGGCACTACCAGTTTTTGATATTCATTATGCAAAAGACGCATTAGTCTTAAAAACAAGCCTTATGAATATTACGATCTTCTTAAGTCATCATAAATATAGAATTTGTCATCGATTTTTTTTAATGCTTTGTTCTTTTACATATTCCTAAAAAATGCGTCCTGGGCAGTATATAAACCAGTGAATCAGAATTAAAGGGGTAGTTAGCTTTTGATATCGTAGAATATAAACCCTCTCCTTTTTATCATCCTCTCTCTCGTTCATGGCAATGGCAAATTTGACCCTAGCAATCAGCTGCTGAAAAAAACAAACTACATTAAAAAAAATTAGAAATGAAAATCACGTTGTCTCAGAATATCAGTGTCTGAATCATAGTGAACCTTCAAAATTTAAAGATAAACTATCCCTTTAATCAATATTCAACCCTGTGACATCAGCATAGAGATAAGTAAATGACCTCGTATGTTTCAACTGTTGTCCTTGGTGGAAGATAGCCTTCATTCCCTGTTTGGCACAAAAGCCTTGCAGAATGCTGGTGCATTGATCTGGGGTTATGCCCTTTACACTGAACTTTGGTGAAGCAGATCTATGGATTATTCACCAGCATATGCAAAAGCCAACCCACCACCACCTGATAAAGGACCCACAGCCATCATGCTCCATCTGAAGACAGGTGAGGATATGTGATACCTACTGAGCCAGCAGCCATTAAACTGGGGTATAACTTTATTATTATTTTAGAACTTGAGCAAAAATTGTGTTATTATCATTACTTCATTTTGCATAGTCCTGCTTTCTGAATCTTGTTAGGGATGAAATCTCTTGATATAAGATTTTACTGCAGGTTCTCATCTGCTAATGAGTTGTAACTGAAGATACACTTTGTCCTAACTGAACTTCCCCCCTAACATTATTTCAGTAGATCTTACTAGAATATACCATTTTAGAAATGTATGGAGGGCATCCGACTGATTTAGAAATCAACTTGCCCGGGGTTAGAGAATTCATACCCATAGTTAAATGGATCTAGCAGTTGGTTATTTCTCCCTATGGTATTCTTTCTTTAGTAGTAATCTCACATTTCTAGCCCCTCCTCATGAGTTCTCATTGTATTACTTTCAATGCCTCTTCTTAATGATCTGCGTGCCTCAGGACCAAGACATGGAATCTTCAGTAGTGAAGAAGGGCACTTCCCCTGTCTAACCCACACCCAACCCTCACCTGCAATGGTTGACCAAATTTCATCCCGGACCCGATCAACCGCACATCACCACTTCCCATGCAAAATCCCTGCTATCTACTGCTTCTCCAGTTATTGATACAAAAAATTAAGAGATGCCAGGGTGTCTGCTGTTTCTTCTTTTACCATTAAAAGGCATCAGTAGGTTCTATAGTCTACCAAGTTTGGTCAATTTTTTTCTCCCAGTACAAACTTAACCTTGGTTAAGTCTAGCTTTCAAACATGGAGCTTCTGTTCAATCAATTGAAGGTGTATTTCAGAGCATGCCTTACTACAGGAAGGAGCTAATAGAATGGATATGAGGAGTGTCATTACAAACTCTTTTCTTAGGCTAGGGTCAGACGATGTCAGATCTCGGCCTGCATTTCTCAGCAGGCCGAGAATCCATTGCCCCAGGAAGCATTGTCTACACTCAGGTGCAGGCAGATGCGGCAAATTTCACACCAAAATCCACCAGCAGTTAGACAAGGGGAGCAGCAGGACAGTGGATTCTCCGCTTTAGTAAGGATCGTATGCTGTAGCCTTAAGGTTTTCTGGTGGTTGATCTCTCACACAAATATTATTATTAACATGTATTTATATAGCGCCAACATATTGCGTAGCACTGTAAAGTAAATGTGATTATACAACTACATCACATGAATTACATACATAGAACAAATGGAGTAACAAACATCACAATCAATACAGGTACAAAAAGGTGAGGAAGGCCCTATGCATAGGCATACAGTCTAAAGGGAAGGGAGTAATACACAAGGTGTGTGAGTGGGCAAGATCGAATTAAGTGGGTGAGAAATGTGGTATTGTATGTGGTGTTGCGTTTGGTAGTTAAGCAGAGTGAGGGTAGGTTTCTCGAAAGAAGTGCGTTTTCAGAGATTTCTTGAAAGCAGAAAGGTTGGGAGAAAGTTGGACAGACCGTGGGAGAGCGTTCCAGAGGAGGGGTGCAGCCCTTGCAAAGTCTTGAATGCGAGCATGTGAGGAGGTAATGAGAGAAGAGTTGAGTAGCAGGTCAGTAGAGGAGCATAGTAAGCGATTGGGTGAGTATAAAGAGATGAGTTCAGAGATGTAGGGTGGGGCAGAGTTATGAAGTGCTTTGAAAGTCAGTGTCATTAATTTGAATTTGATTCTGAAAGGTAGCGGAAGCCAGTGCAGGGATTGACAGAATGGCGTGGCAGAGCAGGAGCGGTTGCTGAGGTGTATGAGCTTTGCAGCAGTGTTCATTATGGACTGGAGAGGTGACAGTCTCTGGAGGGGAAGGCCAATTAAAGGAGAGTTACAGTAGTCTAGACGCGATATGATGAGAGAGTGAATAAGAAATATGCACACAAACTGATTCAAAATGCAGCACTGGAAAAATATAATTTTATTTAACTAGATAGCATTGCCCTTGACCCTCTTCTTCTATCCAACCCATGAACAATTAAATGATCACTACATCTTTCTTTTTATATTCTCTATTTGTATCTATTTTTTTTCAGCAAAAATTTCAAGAGATGAATGCAAAATAGTTTTTTTGCTGAGGCCTTACTGGGACCTTCTTCCTCCAGACCCAACTACAGCGATAGGGTCTGCTTCCTGTATAGTATCAAGCTATCGGCCCCTAGAAACCTTGTCCCTGTGGCACTCAACCAGCTCAACTAACACGCAGAGACATAACTAACAGGGACTGATTTACATAGTGGGCACCCCTAGGCTCGCTGTTGTTTGTCATCCCAGTCCCCTCTCTTTTATTCGCTCAAATTTGCATCATCGGGACTGGAGCAATGGGGATTGGTGCATGGGAGATTTAAAAAACTATCTTATCTCCTGCACTTCCCCAGTGTTTCCGAACCAATGTGGATGTGGTTGGGCTGCATGCCGCCCCCTATAATCCACCCGCCCTAGGCCTGGGCCTTGGTGGCCTCTCCACAAATCCGGGCCTGATAACTAAGGACCTATATGCCCCATAACCAATTTAACATATTAAACTGTGAACCCCCAGTCTTGTGCATATTGCACTACGACCCCTGTTGTCCTGTGTAGTGCTGAGAATATTACACTGCAAACCCTGCAGTCCTGTGCATATTAACAATGTTGCACTTTGGAAACTTGTTATCCAGATCCGGGGGCAACGGATTCTCGGCCTGTAATCCAGAAAGCTGTAAATTACGGGAAGGCAATCTCCCATAGACTTTTTTTATTTAAATGTCCTTTTTCTCTGTAATACTAAAACAGTAGCTTGTGCTTGATCCCAACTAAGATATAATTAATCCTTATTAGCAGCAAAACCAGCTTATCGGGTTTATTTAATGTTTAAATGATTTGCTAGTAGACTTAGGGTATGAAGAGCCAAATTATGGAGAGATTCGTTATCTGGAAAACCCCAAGCATTCTGGATAACAGGTCCCATACCTGTAATAACAGGGCAGCATCCAGGCCCGGATTTGTGGCGAGGCCACATAGGCCCGGGCCTAGGGCGGCACATTTTTGGGGGCGGCATGCCGCCCAGCCGCTCTGTGGGGAGCCTGTGCTCCCCAGTGCTCCGGCGCTCGCATGCTTTTGCGTCAGCGTGTGGTGGTGCGGGCGGGCGGGCGCTAGGAACGCGCGGAGCGCACGGCCTAGGGGCGCCCGCCCAGCGAATCCGGCGCTGGCAGCATCCCACTGAAGATGGACCTATTTGTGACAATGCAAAAATAACCTAATTAAGGCTTGCCTAGCGGTGGTTTTAAAAAACATTTTGTTTTGTTGGGAATTAAATTTACAACATTTCTTGGAACTAGCTGTAGAAGTCAGGGTGGGGCAACTGCCCCCTTCTACGAACACACATGCTATGAGTTATCTTCCATAACCCTGTATTCCATCACTTGCCCAGGCCCTGCCCCCAAACTCACCTTTTTTGCCGACTTCTTGTCATTCGCTCCGCCCCCTTTGATGTCACAATCCGTCGCAGCCAATCACGTGCCGTGGCTCATCCCTTTGCCGTCACGCCCCTCCCTTTTGTTCCCGCCCCCTCCACCAGCTGGTGGAACTTTTATTAAAAGGTGGCAACCCTAATCGGAATGGATGACCTCGTGTCAGCTGGAAAGACCTACTGGTAAATAAAATTCTGAACATTTTTTAATTGTTGTATTTTTCAAAGTTGCTTGAAATTATGTTAAAGGGATACTGTCATGGGAAAAATTTTTTTTCAAAATGAATCAGTTAATAGTGCTGCTCCAGCAGAATTCTGCACTGAAATCCATTTCTCAAAAGAGCAAACAGATGTTTTTATATTCAGTTTTGAAATCTGACATGGGGCTAGACATATTGTCAATTTCCCAGCTGCATCACAGAGATGTCAGGGTTTCCAAAAAGTGAAGAGTCAGATGTAAAAAGTAAAAAATTTTTATTAGGACATGGAGACCTAACGCGTTTCGTGCCTGTGTGGGCACTTACTCATAGCGTTAGGTCTCCATGTCCTAATAAATTTTTTTTACTTTTTACATCTGACTCTTCACTTTTTGGAAACCCTCACATCTCTGTGATGCAGTGTTCTTGGTTTCTTGCACCTTGGGACTGAGGTGAACTGTGAGTGTTTTCACATTTATTTATATTTTTTCATTATCTTTTGAATTTAATAATTATTTTTGTGAGGTGGCATTATAGACTTTTCTACTGTGGCAGCAGCACAAACTAAAGTATTTGCAATTTCCCAGCTGCCCCAAGTCATGTGACTTGTGCTCTGATAAACTTCAATCACTCTTTACTGCTGTACTGCAAGTTGGAGTGATATCACCCCCCTCCCCCCCCAGCAACCAAACAAAAGAACTATGGGAAGGTAACCAGATAGCAGCTCCCTAACACAAGATAACAGCTGCCAGGTAGATCTAAGAACAACACTCAATAGTAAAAGCCCATGTCTCACTGAGACACATTCAGTTACATTGAGAAGGAAAAACAGCAGCCTGCCAGAAAGCATTTCTCTCCTGAAGTGCAGGCACAAGTCACATGACCAGGGGCAGCTGGGAAATTGACAAAATGTCTAGCCCCATGTCAGATTTCAAAATTGAATATAAAAAAATCTGTTTGCTCTTTAGAGAAATAGATTTCAGTGCTGCTTTGGTAGCACTAGTAACTGATGTGTTTTGAAAAAAACATGTTTTCTGATGACAGGATCCCTTTAACTTTTCAAAAAGCTGGTTATGTTTTTGTGGAGTTCCCCTTTAATATTGCCACTCCTAGAGACACACCCACCACACAACTCCCCTTGCAGGAATAAGAGAGGCCCCTATATGACATCACGGTTCACGCCCTCCCGCCCATACGTTGGTCACATGGTTATGGCCACCCACTCTCCTCGAAGCTTCATCAGCTATAGCGAGCTAAATTCAGACACTTCACTGCTGGTGACGTGTCCTGGCAGCTCATTGGCTGTTTACCCGGAAGCACAAGTTGGACGTTCCCTCTGCGTGTCACTGAAGGCTTAGCCTGCGTTTCACAGGAATAGAAACATTAGAAAGAAAGTAGCTGGTTTGTGCCGTATACCGGAGCCATGGCAGATGTAGAGCTGAACGGAGGTGGGACTGCAATTTCCTCTACACCAGCCACTGCTCAGAGTACCAACCCTCTCTCCAGGAAGCTCAACAAGATATTGGAAACCCGCCTGGATAATGACAAGGTGAACGAGTAGGGCTCAGTGAGTGCCTCTGTTATGATGTGTCTTTCTGCAATGCCCATTTATCTGTACTGGAAGGAATGACTGTCAGTAATACCTGGGTACCTGACAGCAAGGGAAGTGAATCAGTAATGCCCAGGTGCCTGTACTTGCCAAAAGGGATGTGACTCTCAGTAATGGACAGGTACCTGTACTCAGTGGTGGATTTATGGCATGTGAGGCCCCTAGGTTACATCCACACAGGTCTAGCCTTCTAGGCTACTGCTGGGTCAGAAGCGAGCAGATCTAGGCATACGTGGCCCAATATCTCTATGTTGGACTGAGTGCATGCATGCGCCTTGCCTGCCTTCTCTTCTCAGGAGGTGGCCCGGACAGGACCCAGCAGTGCAAATAAAAATATGATGGGGAAAAAAAGCTAGACAGGCCCCTGATCACACTGGGCCCCTGATCACATTGGGCCCCTAGGCTATAGTCTAAGGTAACCTGTGAATGAATACACCCCTGCCTGTACTGGTAGGCAAGACTATGACTCCCTGTAATGCCTATGTACCTGCACTGGGATCAATGGGTATGACTCCCAGTAATGTACATTTACCTGTACAGACAGTAAGGGATATGAGTCTCCATAATGCACAGGTGCCTGTACCTACAGAAAGGATGTGGCTTTCAGTTATACTTAGGCTATCTGTACTCATAGGATTGGATGTGACTCTTTATAATGCCTAGATATCTGTACTGGTAGAAAAGGATGTGACTTTCATTAATGCTCAGGTGTTTGTATTGGTAGGAATGGATTTGCTTCTCCGTAATGCCCATGTACCTGTACTGGTAATATATGGTGTGACTCTCAGCCACTCTCGGTACTGTCCAGATGCCTGTACTGGTAGAAGAGAATGTGCCTGTCTGTGGCCATGTACCTGTACTGGTAGGAAAGGATGTTACTCTCAGTAATGCCCAGGTACCTGTTTTGGTATGAAAATGTATGACTTCTAATAATGCCCAGTTGCCTGTAATGAAAGAAAGTGAGGGAACTCTCGGTAATGGCCAGGTACCTGTTCAGACAGAAAGTGATGTGACCTTTGGGTATCCTCAAAACTAGCTGTAGTCCTAGGGTGGGACGCAACTCTCTGTAATGCCCAGGTATCTGTACGGATATATATAGATGTGACTTTCAATAATGTCCAGGTACATGTACTAACAGGAAGAAAAGTGCTTCTCAGTAATGCCCAGGTACCTGTACTGAAAGAAAGGGAGGGGCCCTCAGTAATGTCCAGGTACCTGTACTTATGAGAAAGGATGTGACTCTTTTTAATTTTCAGTATTTTAAAGAAAATATTCATTGCCGAAATAACCAAATCTTATTCATGTATTAGAGCTATCCTTTACTGTGATAGAAAACATTTTACTGAGAATGACATAAGCCAAAATTCTTTTTTTTTTTTTTTTTTTGCCTTTTCACGTGCAGGACATGCTGGAAGCTCTTAGAGCACTTTCTGCTTTTTTTACCGAAAACAGTCTGCGAAGCCGAAGGAACTTACGGGGCGACATAGAACGGCGCAGTTTGTCTATTAATGAAGAATTTGTGGGAATATTTAAAAAAGTTCGGGAGGTAATCTTTGATTTTCTTATGAAACTTTTTAAAACATATCTTAATCCATTACCTATTCATCCCTATTGTTTCCAAACTGACACCTTGCTGTTTATTAAATGAATTCAGCATGCAGCAGTGTTCAATGTTTGAAGCCTTCTGTGCTATCCTATTGGCAAAAAATGCAAGAGTTTTTATCTCATTTGTTTGTGTTATTTTAAAATAAAGAATGATAGCCTTATTTATTTCAGGTGTACTGTGACCTCAACAACCTGTGTGAATGTTTTTTAATAGGGTAGTATTATGGCCAGTACCAATAGCTTTGCAGTTTACTGCAGTGCAACAGATGTTAGCACTGCATATTATTTGAACAGATATTAGGTTGCCTACACATTTACCAAGCAAAGACACCACATTCTCTTCCTCTTTAAACCAACTACAAACTGGAAGTGCTATCCAGCTACCATGTAATAATACCTAAACAGTGTTCCAAAAACAGGCTACAAAGTGCAATATATGCATAATGAAATAACTAAATCAGTGTCCAGTTGTACTTTTGACGTAAACAAGATATGTTTTTATCTGAGGCACGTTGAAGACCACTTCAGAGGCTTTTAAAGTAGCTTGTTAATGCTAGTTTCATAGCCTCTCTCTCTCTCTCTCTCTCTCTCTCTCTCTCTCTCTCTCTCTCGTCTGCTTTTGCAAGCCATTTCTTTAAGGGTCAAGGCACACAAAACTACTAGTAGCAGCTACTCACAGCTACAAAATAGACAACAGTGATAATTGGTTTTGCTAAGATACTTAATCCATCGATCAAACGATTATCCTTCAATCAGAAAAACCTTGGAAAGTCTATGGGGACCTTCCCCATAGGCTAACATTGGCCTCGGTAGGTTTTAGGTGGCGAACTAGGGGGTCGAAGTTTTTTTTAAAGAGACAGTACGATTATCGAATGGTCGAATATTCTAACGGTTTTCAGTTCGAATCGTTCGTTTCCAAGGTCGAAGTAGCCAATTCGATGGTCGAAGTAGCCAAAAAAAACATTCGAAAATCAAAGTTTTTTTTCCTCTATTTTCCTCTGTTCCTTCACTCGAGCTTAGTGAATGGGCCCCATAGTGTCTTAGCAAAGCTAGTTCTAACTGTTGTCTATTTGCAGCCATGAGAAGTAGCTGCTACTGGCATCTCTGTGTGTCTTCACCCTTAACGTTTCTGTCAATATAGGGGAACCTATATTAAACAGCAGTAGCCAATAGTGATGTGCGGGCAGGCATGGGACCCATGGGTCGGGGAGGGTTTGTGCTGACTGCCACACACATTCTGTGAGTTGCGGGTGGGTACGGGTTGTACCAGCAGTCTCCATTTATAGGTGCACATCTGCCCAGTCTGTCCCCTATCGTGACAGGTTGGCCACGGGCAGGCCCGGACTGGCAATCTGTGGGTTCTGGCAAATGCCAGAGGGGCTGCTGTATAGCTCCATAGAAAGTTACCATATAGTGGGCTGGTAGGGGTCTGTTTGGGCCTCTGTCTACTGAATGACAGGGCCTATTTTGACTCCCAGTCCAGGCCTGGCCACGGGTCTATAAATGGACTTTTTGTCGGCACGCACATCACTAGTGGCCAATATAAGTTACAATGATGTTTTTGTAAAGTGCCTTCAAAATGCAGAGAAATCCATTTATCTAAATCAGAAATGCTATCATTAATTTATTTCATGTACTTAATAAGAAAGAAAGGAGGTTTAAAAAAATAGGTTTATATTAGCTCAATTTCTTCACCAAAGGCTTTTTAAAAATAATTCCAAGCAGTAAATACTACAATTTGTTAGTCATTTGCTGTGCTCAATTATTAATTCACTATAAAGAAGTTTTGTTGCCTTACTGCAGGCTCTTGCGGCCCTGTAATTAGATAGTACTAACATCACTGGTACATAGGCTTCTAACTTACTAGCGCTGGGCAAATCTGTACTAGCACAGCGTCCCATAGCTACCGATTAGATATGTATTCTTTTGTTTTTTCTGCCTGTCAAAAACTAATCAAGTGTAAATACTAGAGCTATTTATTTTTGCTTGGAATGAACACAGCAAGGTTAAAAAACAAAACAAAAAAAAAGAGCTGTACAATCTAATTAAATGAACTGTATTCTTGTTACAGGAACTTGAAAGCATAAATGAAGATGTTCAAGCAATGAGCTGCTGCTGTCAGGACATGACTAGCCGTTTGAAGGTATTCGAAAATTACTTAATCAAATTGTTGAATATGTTGCTATAAATCCAATATTTAGAATGAGATCAAATACATTTATTTGTGGATTAGCAAGCCTGTTTAATATCTTAAATAGGGTGAACAAGTTGTTTTGATGCCTTATATTTATTTTTTGAGCGATTGCCTGACATTTTGTAGCAGTAATCAAAACACTTGAAGGGTCATTTATCAAGTACAGCAAAGGGTGCAAAATGCAGTAAACCATACACAAAAGATCACTAGCTACCCCGGTACTTTTTTCAACCATACAGTAACAGAGTGATGGCATGAGAGCTGTGCAATGCAAACATAATTCTATATTCATCATACAATTTCCATTACAAATCTACAATAGAGAACATTAGCATGCTTTCTGTGACCAAGCAATCACTATGATAGCTCTCGCTTATATTTATAAATTAAAGTTTCCACCAGGCCAATATATTACTTTATATTTTTAGTAAAAATAATACTTGATGTTAAAGTTATTAATTGAACACGTTTGTTTAAGAAAATGTGACAGGCATAAATGCAAACCATGAAAGTTCTTGTTTATAAAATGCTACTCTCTGGCCCCTTTATTCAAAGGGGAAAAACTGCACATTTTCTCTTTAAGAAGTTATGAAAGAACTGCTATTTGACACATTGCTTGTTCATTCAAATTTGCCCAAATGGGCTTCAGCACGTTCTATCAGCGAATGAGCAGAAACACAATAGTTTGTTATTCAGTAGTTTTTGCCATTTTGTATTGAGATACCATTTTGCACGGTTTCATTTTTTAAAAGTACTCCAAAGGATTGCAATTTAAACATAGCACCTTACACAACTTCAATAGAAACAGAAGGTACCAGCCTGGAGCTTTTCATTTTGACAAGTCATGAAAGTCCTCTTAATTTCACAGGCAATTACTTCATAATTCTCTGGTACCTCATTACTACAGAGTTCTCCCTAGCCTTATTACATACACATACATGCTGCTTAGCTTGGCTAAAATTGCCTTTATTAAGGCTAAAGTAATAAACAGTATTCCCTTTTTAATCACTTTTAGATGTGCAATAAATAATTTAAAAGGGTTTTTTTTTCTGTAAATCAGACATATAATTATAAAAGCCCAATAAACAAAAAAAAATACTTGTAAAGTTTCTCAATCTGAATTTCTTGAATTATGAATTATTATTACAAGGTAAGATAATGTTTTCAACAGTGATAAATAGATATATAGATCATTTGTAAAATATAGCCAGCATGACACTTTGGACAATAGATACCTACGTTTACCAAGTGCTTGGGTCAGATATTGGAGTGATGTGTCACCCTTTCCGATAAAAAAAAAAAAATCAGATAAACCAGTACAGGTACGGAATCTGTTATCTGGAAACCTATTATCCAGAAAGCTCCAAATTACGGAAAGTCAGTCTCCCATAAACTCCATTATAATCAAATAATCCAGATTTTTAAAATTGATAACCTTTTTTTCTGTAGTAATAAAACAGTACCCTATACTTGATCCTAGTTAAGATATAATTCATCCTCATTGGAGACAAAACCAGCCTATTGGGTTTATTTAATATTTACATGAGTTTTTAGCAGACTTAAGGTGGCCATACACATAGAGATCTGCTCGTTTGGCGATTTTGCCAAAGGAGCGGATCTCTCCCCGATATGCCCACCTTCAAGGTGGGCGATATCAGGCTGATCCGATTGTGGGCCCTAGGGCCCAACGATCGGATCATAATGAAACCAATAATGGTGGTCGGATCATGGGGCCGCATCAATGAACAGCTGTGGTCTGCAATTCAACAAGATTTTTTACCCCTGCCCGATCGACATCTGTGTGACTCTCGGGCAGATATTGATCGCGTAAGCCTGTCAGAGGGCCCCACACACCCAGGCCAATAAGCTGCAGACTCGGTCAGCAGCTTTTATCGGCCCATGTATAGCCACCTTTAAGGTAGCAAGATCCAAATTAGGGAAAGATCTGTTATCCTGACAACCCTAAGTCCAGAGCGTTCTGGATAACAGGTCCCATACCCGTACCTCTCTTACTAAACAGGCTTGTGTTTACAAGAGATTGGAGAACAGCACATAGGGAAATTGGCATCCATAATTTTTAGCAGTTCGGGAATCCCCCCCCCCCCCATTTAAAAGCATGCTAGGTTATTCAAGTGACATTTAGTACATTTCAAGTGACATTTACCCAAAAACTTCTGCATAAAGGCATAATAAACATACTTTAGCTTGCAAAGCAAAAAAAGCCCCTATCAGTAGGTTTATGCCAGAAAACCATGTTTTTGAAAAGTACATGACTGCTACAGCCAGCGCAGAGGGCTTACGTTATAAAGTGTCCCCATTCTCTGTTAAAGGAAAACTATACCCCCCAAACAATGTAGGTCTCTATTAAAACAGCTCATATGTAAAACCCTGCTTCATGTAATTGAACCATTATCATAATAATATACTTTTCTAGTAGTATGTGCCATTGGGTAATCATAAATAGAAAATTGCCATTTTAAAAAATAAGGGCCGCCCCCTGAGATCGTACGATTCACTGTGCACACATACAAACCACATGTAAGGTCACATGAGCCAATTAACAGACAGAGTTCTGCCTTTTGCTTCCTCACTTCTTCCTGTTACAGTTAGTGTTGTAGTATTTCTGGTCAGGTGATCTCTGAGGCAGCACAGATAGAGTCACGAAATGGTGGCTCAAGGCAAGAGATGTAAAAGGGCAATATTTATGTAAATATATATTCCAGTTTGGTAAGATTCTTTAATATGTCATTCAATTTGATATAAACTATCTGTTGCTTAAGTATTCATTTTGGGGGTATAGTTTTCCTTTAAAACAGTAACATCCAGAAATGGGATACTGTCTGGTTGTGTCTTCATTTCAGTATTCCACAATGATCTCCACCATCCCAGATGCCAATACTGTACAATTGTTGCTCCCACCAACCCACAAGTGAGGGCAACAATTTCCCAGCTCGGCTGCATGCCCCTGTTTATAAAACTTTGCCACTGGTGATAGAACTTTCCATCAAAGAGATACTAGTTAGAATGTGAAAGAACAAATTTTAAGGACAGCTAAAAAATTTTTTTGAAAGTACCATTCAAACAATAATTATGATTTATTGATTTTGATAGGATCTATTATCAAGACTGCTTAGGATCTGTTGTTTTACTGATAATGGATCTCTTCTTAATTCAGATCTCCTAAGAATAATGTAAAAACAAAATAAACACAATAGGGTTGTTTTGCCACCAAAGGAAATCATTTTAGAAAATTAGAATTATTTACTTAAAGGGGTGGTTATAGAATGGCCAATTCTAAGTAACTTTTCAATTGGCCTTCATTTTTTCTTTTTTTATAGTTTTTGAATTATTTGCCTTCTTCTTCTGACACTTTCCAGCTTTCAAATGGGGGTTACTGACCCCATCTAAAAAAAAACAAATGCCCTGTACAGCTAAAAATGTATTGTTTTATTACTCATCTTTCTATTCAGGCCCTCTTCTATTCATATTCCAGTCTCTATATTCAAACTGATGCATTGTTGCTAGGGTAATTTGCACCTTAGCAACTGGATTAAAGTTAATTTAAAGGTAAACAACCTATTTAACATGGACTCTATGGGAGATGGCCTTCCTGTAATGACTTTCTGGGAAAAGGGACCCAATACCTGTATTAATCATTAAAAAATAAAGAGCTGTCAGCCGTGGGGAAAGCTATTTTAGACACTCGTTTAGTTATTTGGGGCTCATGGCAGCCTCCGACATAATAATAGATCTGTTTTCATTCACTGCATGAAGGAGAGGATTATGGATGCCATTAGTAAGTAAGTTTGATCAAAAGCTGAATACCTATTGTATCTCTTCTGTTGTACGTGTACTTATCCTGCCAGAAACATATCGTATGAATAATTCATTGTACTCTCATTAGAAGGAAGCAAATAATATAATCCCTTATTAACGTGGCAGGTGGCTTCAATATTTCCTGCTTGTCGTAAACCGTCACTAATTGTCTAATGCTTTATATCTATTGGCAAATGTTCGTGTTTTAAAAGTCCAGTCCCCTCAGGCACAGGTTTTAATTTGGGTAACATTTAAAGTTTTACATTTACCATCATTTTTTTTTTCTCTTTTAAAAGCAGTCATCTATGATAAATTGTAACAGATATTTCCTTTTTATTCAAGGCAGCAAAGGAGCAGACTCATGATCTGATTGTGAAAACAACAAAGCTTCAGTCAGAAAAGTGAGTGAACGTCAACCCACAATGGATAATTGTTTTATTGCATAGTCAAAAGCAGTTTCAAAGTTATTCCGTGCTAAATGACCACAGTTCTGTCGGGGAGAACAATGGTGGTCATAATTATCTGCTGACTGCCATATACCCCAAAATCGCAATGGGTAATACTGTTGTGGTCTTTTATGATGTGCAAAAAACAGGTACAGTTCACCATGTTATTGAACTTTATACCTTCTCTGCTTTCTAAATGAAATGCTGTAGGTCTCTGTGCTCTGTTTCAGATTACCTGCAGCCATCCCGATTAAAGGAGAATTATCGTGAAAAATGAAAATTTAATATGAGCTTCAGCATACAGAAATATGATCATTTATAAATACAATCAATTAAAATTTCTGCATTGTTTCTGAAATAATCAATTTTATATTCACGATCCCTCCCTCGGCATCTGTTTCTCCTCATTCTGTCTTTATTGGTGAGTTGGGTGTCAGATGAATGACCTAATATATTTTATAGAGGACTCATTGTGCCTAGAAGATGTATTAGAGTTCACTCTATTAAAATCACCAGAAATCCTGTCTCTCTACATGCAGAATTTGTGCAAAAGGCAGTTATTTAGTTCGATTTTGTTTGTCTTGGAATCAGTTATTTGAGTGAGCTCTAATTCATCTGCTAGGAAAGGGAGCCCCCTATAAGATATATTAGTTCTTACATCTGACACCCAGCTGCTGCATGAAGACAGAATGAAGAGAAACAGATGCTGAGAGAGGGATGGTGAAGATAAACTTGCAGAAACAATGCCGAATTTTTAATTGATTGTATTTAGAAAGTTTCTTACTTCAGTATGAGGAAGCTTATGTTAATTTTTCCATTTTGGCGATAGTTCGCCTTTATTAAAGAAATGCGTCTTTGGCAGTGTTTGTAATCACAAGAGGAGGGTGGCTGTAGACACATAGGCTTTGTTTAAACACACAAGTTAGGAAGTGGCAGCAGACGTGGGTGTGAGTTGCAATGTGCTTCCAGACCATGGACAGAAGTGCTGTTGCTTCCATGAGTGCTCTTGAACTTCAGTCCGGGGTCTTTAAATGACCCCTTCTGTCTATAAAAGATGCTCATCAAGTAGTTAGAAGTTGCATGGGAATGTGAAAGTCAACATGTTGCTTATTCTCATGACTAGGAATGCTGATCTGTTTATACAGACTTTTTTTTTTTTTTTTTTTTTATCCCTGTGCTTTCCGTACTTCATACTGCGGATCCCTGCAAGTCATTTATACAGCCCATTTGACACAAAAAATACTCTTTTTGGTTTTCTGGTCATAGGCGTGCTCCTTTGTCTGTAAGTTCTGCATTTGTGTTGGCAGCTCTGTGGCTTGCTTCTTGGATGATTTAGATCTCAAATTTAATTTATGATGATGTTGAGCTGTCATTCACAGTTCTTTTAGTTTTTACTGCAAATGTCAACAATTACAGGGGAACTAACGAAGAATAACAAAACAACAAAGCCCAATAGTAGAATGCATACAGGATCAGAAGATGCACAAAATGGGGGTGGATATCTGGAAGATGCATTACTACAACATACCTCCCAACTGTCCCTTTTTCGGAGGGACAGTCCCTCTTTTGACACTTCAACCCGCAGTCCCTCATTTGTACTGGAAAGTCCCTCTTTTCTATGCACTGAACAGCCAGAAAAAGAAACAAAGTTTCTCACTTAATTGGCTTTTAGCAGAGAGCTCAGAACAGCTAACAGGTGCAAATAAGATACTTTGTAACAATTTTGAGACACAAAAACACAGTTTAGATGAGGAGAAATATTTTCAAACTTTCATAACCTGCCAAATTCTGTAAAACAAACATGGTAATAAGGGGGTGTGGCCACAGAAAGGGTTGTGGTCAAAAAATTGCTGTGCTAAAAAAATTTGTCCCTTTTTTTACTTCCAAAATGTTGGGAGGTATGCTACAATTCATTCCTTTGTACTTCTTTGCCACTCTCTGGATATTGGAGAGAAACCACAGTCTGAGAGAAGCCGATACACATTGCGCAGTGTGTCTGTTGGCTTGTATGCAGACACACTGAGACGGGGAGGCACATTAATCAAGATTCAAATTTCGAATTCATGTGAGTTTTTTTTTTTTTTTTTTTTTTTTTTTTTTTTTTTTTTTTTAACTTGCATGAATTCGATACAACTGGAAATTCTATTTGGGGAAATGTATTGAAAAAATAGATTATGTCAAACTCTGTCGAATTATACTGACCCGAAAACTCAAATCTAATTAGATTAGAATTTGACCAAACTCGATTCGAGTTAAGTATTAGGAATACTACAAACATCTCCAAATTGGTCACTGGACCACTCCCATTGACTTATACAGGAATTTGGCAGGTTTCAGTGGCGAATAGTCGAATTTGAATTCTCAAAGGGCCCGAGTATCATAAATCTCGAAAATCTAATCTGCAAGAAACCTGAATCGATTTTGGCTAATTCCCTAGTCTTGGTTTTGACCATTAAAAAAAAATGTAATTTTCAATTCGACCCTTGATAAATCTGCCCCTGAGTGTTAAAACATCTTCATGTTTATCTAATGAGCTGCACAAGTCCTGTCCTTTCCCTCGGTTGAATTTCTAGTGTCTTCCTTATTTCATTGATTGAATACTAGTATGTGTGATGCTTCGTTCATCAGTTACGAGGCAGATTATCATCCACCAGCTGTGTTTGCAGACTTAAGGGCAACAAATTCTGGGCAAATGAGACCATAGCCGTTGAGATTTAACGGTGTGTGTTATTCAACGAGTGGAAACTTTGACAATCTCAAAGCTTATGCTAAGCCCTACTTACTGCTTTATAATAGAACCTACAGAACTTGTTTACAGTCAAATACCTGTCTTCTGTTCTATGTATTTAAAACTCTGTCACTTTGGCAGTGGAATAATTGACCAAAATGACTGGTAAAATGGGATTCATATTCAATCTTCACTTACAGTGAAGGTTTATCACTCAGTTGCTATATAGTTTCTGTTGGCTTTCAGTGTTTTAGGTCATCTGCCAGATGACAATTAAAGGGAAAGGCATAAATATTAGGGGTCATTTATAGCTGCACTCTGCTCCTTAATCCCCTGGGGTGTCCCTTAGTGTTCACCTAGCAAGTACTTGCACTCTACTCGTTGTGCTGGATTTAAAATCTGTCTCGAAGCAAGGTGCACTGAATGATGTGCAAGTTTGGAGTCGGACTTCTACCTCTCATCATGGATAGAGTGCTGTCTAACTTACAATCCGAATCAGAGCATCAAGGCCTGCAGCCATTCTGCAACATCACAGTGCAATGTGCTGGGCCAATGATCAGATCCCATGCAGATTTGTCAGGAGAGGAATGTATCCACACAATGGTGCAGTCCTTGTCTAACATTATTTTCCATCTCCCTAGTCAATATCAAAATAAACTTCTATGAAATATTGCTTGAGGTGGTCATAATTTTGGCTCGATACTGGGACAATATGCAGCAGACTTGACCAAGAGTGGCCAAATGGCAACCATTATCTTTCTTTGTTTTGCCAGCTTAAGACTGGGGGCAAATTCACCAAGATCCGAAGTTGCGACAGCTTCGCCGCACTTCGCCAGGCGTAGTTTCGCCAGTGCTACGCAAATTCACTAAAATGCGAAGTTGGGCTCAGGCAAAGCAAAGTTACGCTAGCGATGCCTAATTTGCATACGCCGCAAAGTTAAAATATAATGTTGCAGCAAATACATTACACTACACAAGCCCAGGAACAGGGCCGGCCTTAGGTCAATTGGACCAATTGGGCCCAATTGGGCCCTGCACCTCTGGGGGCCCCACACTGCCCCTTTCCTTTCTATTGTCAGTAGCCAGGAACACTGTATGCCCTTATTTTCCTAAATACTTGCTGTGTCAGTAGCCAGGAACACTTTGTCTAGGGGCCCCGCCAACATGGTCCCAATTGGGCCCCACATTTGATAGGATCGGCCCTGCCCAGGAAACCTTTAAAAAATAAAATAAAGGTGTTCTATTGCCCTACACATGTGCCCACTGTATCATTGAGTTGCCATATTTTAGGAAATGTAGGGGGGAGGGAGAGCACCCCCACCTGTAGGGGTGCCCTTCCCTCCCCCTCCTATTTTTCGATCTTTTTCGACCTTCAGTTGCAGTTCATGGACATACGTCTGGCAAATACAATTTATTTCTTTGATATAAGTAAAATCCCAGTTGCAGAGACCTGGGCAATGATGATGTTGTTCTGCAAATGATTAATGTGTAGTTGCAGTGCTTATTTTTTATGTATGCTATAAAAGGGGTGGTTCACTTTTAAATTAACTTTTAGTATGTTATAGAATGGCTAATTCAGTTGGACTTCATGCTTTCTTTTATATAGTTTTGCTTTTTCTTCTGACTCTTTCCAGCTTTCAAATGGGGGTGACTGACTCCATCTAAAAAAAAAACCAAATGCTCTATAAGTCTACAAATGTATTGTTATTGCCCTACTTTTTATTAATAAAGGATTAAAGCCGCTCCAGTCCCACCCCTCATATGTTCACCACAATACAACTCCATTATCAATTCCGGGTGCTCTGCCAGCAGCATTCCCACTTTAATAAGTCATTCTAGAGCAAAGGAAAGGCGGCACTCAGGATAAAAATTAGGGTTTATTGCAATAGGTCACAGACTAACATCGCCTGACGTGTTGTGGGGGCACCTTCCTTAATCATAGCGATGACCAACATCATGTGACCTATTGCAATAAACCATCATTACTTTTACTCTAGAATGACTACTTTTTATTACTCATCTTTCTATTCAGACCCTTTCCTATTCATATTTCAGTCTCTTATTCCAATCAATGCATGGTTGCTAGTTTAATATGGACCCTAGCAACCAAATAGCTGAAATTGCTAACTGGAGAGATGCTGAATAAACCAAAAATCATAAATAATAAAAATGAAAACCAATTGCAAATATCCTCAGAATATCACTCTCTACATCATGCAAAAAGTTAACTCAAGGGTGAACAACCCCTTTAAAGCCACTGCTGCTTTTACAACTTAAAAATAAAAATTCAAAGCAACTGTCTTGCTAATTAGGTAACTAATTCTAAACATGTGGACTAATTTTAATTTTGCTCCTTTCAGGAATTATTTACAAGTTGAGATCCCAGATTCTCCGGGAGCAATTTTTTTCTGCATAATAAGTCTGAGAGCTGCAGTTGAAGATATAGAGTCTTCAGGTTAAAATTTAAAGGAAAACTATACCCCTCAAACAATGTAGGTCTCTAAAATTATATTGCAAAAAAAACAGCTCATATGTAAAACCCTGCTTCATGTGAATAAACCATTATCTTAATAATATACTTTTTAGCAGTATGTGACATTGGGTAATCAAAATAAAATTGCCATTTTAAAAAATAAGGGCCGCCCCCCGGGGATCCTACGATTCACTGTGCACACAAACAAACCATACATGTTAGGTCACATGGGCCAATTAACAGACAGAGTTGTGTATTTTGCTTCTACACTTCTTCCTGTTACAGTTAGAGTTGAAGTATTTCTGGACAGGTGATCTCCGAGGCAGCACACAGAAGAACACAAAATGGTGTTTTAAGGCAAGAGATGGAAAAGGGCAATATTGACTAAAATATATATTCCAGTTTAATAAGATTCTTTAATATGCCACTTAAAGGAAAACTATACCCCCAAAATGTATACTAGCAACAGATAGTTTATATTATATTAAGTGTCATATTAAAGAATCTTATCAAACTAGAATATATATTTAAGTAAATATTGCCCTTTTACATCTCTTGCCTTCAACCACCATTTTGTGATGGTCTGTGTGCTGCCTCAGAGATCACCTGACCAGAAATACTGCAGCTTAACTGTAACAGGAAGAAGTGTTGAAGCAAAAGACAGAACTCTTGTCTGTTAATTGGCATGTATGGTTTGTTCGGTATGTTTGTGTGCAGTGTGAATCATGCGATCCCAGGAGGCGGCCCTTATTTTTTAAAATTGAAGTTTTCTATTTATGATTACCCAATGGCACATACTACTAAAAAGATATATTATTATGAAAATGGTTTATTTACGTGAAGCAGGGTTTTGCTTATGAGCTGTTTTATGCAATATTTTTTTATAGAGACCTACATTGTTTGAGAGGTATAGCTTTCCTTTAATTTGATATAAACTATCTGTTGCTCAAGTATTCATTTTGGGGGTATAGTTTTCCTTTAAAGGCAAGGGTCAAAATGGGGGGGGTGGAATTATATAAATCAGGGAATGCCCTACGTGCAGCCCTCCAGTGGTTGAACTTGCAGGTGGGCTGGAGGATGGACACGCCTGGGAGGAAACTGAATTCAGTATTGAAGAAAAAATAGTTGTCCAGTGCCCATCATGTCATAAATAATGTTGGCTTCTGTGAGTCTCTTGCTATTACTATTCATTGATCAGCTCCCTTATTGTGCTCACAGTAAACATGTCAGCAGGCAATTGTGTGCGGTGCCAAATGACAAAAGATTTTTATCCTGCTCTGTAACTCTCAGTGGTCTGTCTCGAACTTTCTTCTAAAGCCATTTCATGTGCTGGTGGTCTCCTTCCAACTTTCTAACTTCTTTTTACAGCTATTACAAATGTGTGTGTGGTCTGCCCCCAACGTCTCATTACAGCTATGTCAGTTTATTAGTGCGCCCTATTGTTTGTTATGTAGGTAAATACTGGGCTTGTGGCGGAACAAAAGTCTTTTATTATCCCCAGTAAAAATAAATAAATAGGTTATTGATTTTCTTCTATTTTCTTCTATTTAAAACTTAATTACAATGCTGCCCTCTAATTAAGGCACGGTACAACCTCGTAAGGCATAACAATAAAGACGTTTAAATAGCCTGAAAAGCTATGAAACTGCATTAAAGCAATAAAGGGCACCCCTGTTATTTTCCATAATGTATAAATACATGTGATTGATGAATACTCCTAGAAAGTTGCATTAAGCTGCGGCAGTCACAATTCAGTACCATTATTGTGGAATAGTAAAACTGTTTTGCTTTCATCGCTCATCATACAAAGAGCTAAACAATGTGAAGTACAAGGGCAACTTAGCAGTGGCTCTTTTGTTTTGGTGTTTTTTACTTAGAACCCCCTCTTTTCCTTGGGTTAAGCCCTGTGGGGCTCTACAGTAACCAGGACTTAAAGGAGAAGTAAATCCTAAAAATGAATGGCTAAAAATGGCATATTTTATATACTGCACTTATTGCACCAGCCTAAAGTTTCAGCTTGTCAATAGCAGCAATGATCCAGGACTTCAAACTTGTCACAGGGGGTCACCATCTTGGAAAGTGTCTGCGACACTCACATGCTCAGTGGGCTCTGAGCAGCTGTTGAGAAGCTAAGCTTAGGGGTCGTCAAATATAATCACACAGAAAATGAAGTTGGCCTGTAAAATAAGATGATGCTAAAAGGCTGATTATTAGATGAATTATTTTAATACACTTATATTCTATGTGTATTGTATATTTTAAGTCAGTCCCTAAGCTCAGTACGTGACAGCAGCACACAGCATGTGCATTGAATCAGCAGAAAAGAAGATGGGGAGCTACTGGGGCATCTTTTGAGACACAGATCTTTTCTGCTAAAGGGCTGTTGTTGCCTTGGGCTGGTACAGAAGCCCAAAATACCACATTTCTAGCCTATTTTTTTAGGCTTTAGTTAAATTTCAGGTGGCAAGGAAATATAAGTCAACACAACTAGACCACACAAGGGGTCCAAGGAGAAAGGCAGGGCACAGGTTCCTAATATGTAAAGCTAATGCCTGTAGGGGCACAAATAAGGTAATGGAACTTAACATGAAGACTATGTAAAGGAGAACTAAACCCCCCATTCTGATAAGTCGACATTGGCCCCCCTCCTCTGGCCCCCCTTTCTGCCTCCACCCTGCATGGTCTTACCCCTGAATTCTTTCCCCTCTAGAGATAGTGACCGCAAATGCAGAGTGAGTGCAGCTCACAGGCGCCATCTTCTTCTCTTCTGTAATCTTCATGAAGTGGGCTGTGTGTTGGCTCATGCATAGTTGGAGCTATCTTCCGGTTCGTGACAACTACGCATGTGTCAAAAGTGATGGAAATTCCAGAAGGGGAGAAAGAAGACGCAAAGATTACAGAAGAGAGGAATATGGCCCCCATGCGCATTGACGCTATTTCTAGAAGGGAAAGAATTCAGTTGTAAAACTGTGCAGGGGGGGAGGCAGGGAGAGTGGCCACTGTGGACTTATCACAATGGGGGGTTTTAAGGTTCCTTTAAGGTGATATTTAGAGGTAATTTGTTTGCACCTCTAGAGCAGAACTGTCCAGCTGGAGACCCATACGTCTGATGGAACACTCCCAAGTACAAAGTTACACAGCACTGTTCTATATAGTTGCTGCTATAATAGCTTCTACTCTTCTGGGAAGGCTTTCTTCTAGATAAAACTTGGTGTTGGTATTTGCTTTCATACAACCACAAGAGCAGGGGTCCCCAACCTTTTTTTTAGGCTAAGGCCACACTAGGCGATAGCGCCGCGATTTGACTTTTCGCCGCGACTTTTAATCCGCAATCGCTGGGGAAACTTTTGCGCTGGCGTCTATGGGGAATCGCGGCGTAAAAACACACGCGGCGATCTTTTTTCTATTGTCGCTCGAAATCGCCTAGCGAGGCAATTTCGAGCGACAGTAGAAAAAAGATCGCCGCGTGTGTTTTTACGCTGGCGATTTTTCGCGATTCCCCATAGACGCCAGCGCAAAAGTTTCCCCAGCGATTGCGGATTAAAAGTCGCAGCGAAAAGTTGCCGCGAGTCAAATCGCGGCGCTATCGCCTAGTGTGGCCCTAGCCTTACCCGTGAGCCACATTCAAATGTAGAAAGTGTTGGGGAGCAACACAAGCATGAAAAAAAGTCCCTTGGGGTGCCAAATAAGGGCTTTAATTGGCTATTTGGTAGCCTCTATGTGGACTGGCAGCCTAGAGGACTCTCTACTTGGCACTATACTTAGTTTTTATGCAATTAAAACGTGCTTCCAAGCCTGGAATTCAAAAATAAACACTTGCTTTGAGGACACTGAGAGCAACATCCAAAGGATGTTGGAGAGCAACATGTTGCTCAGGAGCTACTGGTTGGGGATCACTGCGAAAGAGCATTAGGCTGGGCACTGTTTTTGGGCATCACACCTGGCTAGCGGTCTGTTTTTGTATTCATCCGGCAGGTGTTCCGTACGGTAGAGGTCAAGTTGCAGCTCGGTCAAGTATTTAGCAAGCCCATTCTGTACAGATCTCCCTTTGTGCATGAGGGCATTACTGTGCTAAAACAGCCTTTCCCAAACTGTAGGAATCAGAAAATGGTCAAGAATGTAATTGTTCACTGTAGCCCTAAGGTATGCTTTCAATAGAACCAGGTGCTCTAGCCTATTTAGACCATTTACCGATGCTATGCATCTGTCATGTATTACAGAGAACACATTCGGAGGAATGTAATACAAGTCGGTAACGGAAAAACTAATCGCAATGCGAAAAGTTATGCCTTTGCGCGAACAAATTTTGCTTTGCCCAAATTTAATATAGCTTTTGCGAACCCGGAAACTGTTTTGCGACCACTTCTGACAGTGGAATACTGTGCAGTAAGAAACGATTACAGCACCTTCAAGCACTTCTTAAGAGTGCACAATTAAAATTCACAATGCAATAATAGTTCAAGGAACAATATTACATTGTGAGATGTGGATTTTTATTCTTATTGGTGCGAATTGTTTTGCTCTTTGTGAAATTTTATTACATTCCCCCAGTTACCTCTATTTCCACTTGATGCCACTCCAGCGACTCTTGGCATTGCACATGGTGATAACGGGATTGGGTTACATCATAGCATAGGTTTAAAAAATCACTTGTCCATCAAGATTATTCTGATTAACTACTTTTTGATCCAGAGGAAGGAATAAAATCCCATCTGAAGCCTTTCCAATTTTCCTCAGAGGCGGAAACAATTCCTTCCTGAATCCATTATGGCAATCAGACCTGTCCATGGGTCAGCTTAGTACTTAGAGCTGTACTCAGTAGTCCTGTAGCAAAGCACAAAATCCACACACACCTCTACAAAACATGTTGGTGTGAAAGGGTGTCACCATCTAAATATATTTACATTTTTTTTTAGTGTTTAGAGGTAGGAAGGTACTAGGAGCTTTTCCATCTTGATCCTAGTTACCTTCTATGTGTAGTCTCGATCATGTAGAACAAAGGCTGGCACAAACTGGACCTCAGTCGAAAAAATGTTGCTTAAAACTGTTTTATTAACAAAAAAATTACATCTTATTGTGTTGCAAGAAAAGCCTCCAGGTCACTTAATCGATGTCAACATGGCCATGTTCTCAAACAACTGGTTTTAGCTTTTTTATTGTTTTGAGTTATTTTTTAATTCCGCGGCTCTTCAGCTTGCAATTTCAGCAATTTGGTTGCTAAGTTCCAAATTACTCTAGCAACTATACATTGAATTGAATAAGAGACTGGAATGTAAATAGGAGAGCACCTGAATAGATAGATGAGTAGCAATAACAACAATATATTTGTAGCCTTACAGAGCATTTGTTTTTAGATGGGGGTCAGTGAACCCCATTTGAAAGCTGAGGCCGAAGAAGAAGACCATTCAAAAAAATATAAAAAAAGGAAAAATGAAGGCCAATTTTAAAAGTTGATTATAATTGGCCATTTTATAACATATTAAAAAGTAGCTTAAAGGTGAACAACCCTTTTAAATGACAATAAAAGAGTAAATCACTGGGTTGGTGAGGGTGCCATATGTTAAACACTGCGCAGTTTATTAAATCAATACCTTTTGCCCCTGCACCAGGTTTCCCGTTCAGAAAAAAAATTATAACCTAGCACTGTAGCTCCATCTTTTCAGTATTTTCCAAGGCTCCCTTGTGGCTTTTTTAGGCTTGTACACTATAGTACAGGTATGGTACCAGTTATTCAGAATGTTTGGGACCTGGCATTTTTCAGATAACGGATCATTCCCAGATTTGAATCTTCATACCTTAAGTCTACTAGTAAATCATGTAAATTTTAAATAAAACCAATAGGCTGATTTTGCTTCCAATAAGGATTAATTATATCTTAGTTTGGATCAAGTACAAGTTACTGTTTTATTATTACAGAGAAAAAGGAAGTATTTTTTAATCTTTTGGATTATTCTGATAAAATGAAGTCTATGGGAGACCGCTTTTCCATAATTTGAAGCGTTCTGGATTATGGGTTTCCAGATAACTGATCCCATACCGGTATTATTTCCCTTTTCTCTTTAATAGTAAAACAGTATTTAGTATTGAATCCCCAATAAGATATAATTATTCCTTACTAGAGGCAAAGAATAATATTGGGTTTAATAATATTTAAATGATTTTTAGTGAATTTAAGGTATGGAGATCCAAATTACAGAAAGATCCCTTATCCGGAAAACCTCCGGGTCATATTACCATAAAAGCATATATCCGTTTACACAAACTGCTCATTTGAATTATTTTAACGTGTGAAAATGCAAATCAGTTGAGGAGTGATTATGATAATTTTTCTGTAAATTAGGGTCGGACAAATCCTGACCTTTTAAAGAGCACAATTTTCTGAATTGTATAACAAATTCTTTGCTTCAGTTTTCTTTTCAGCTCTGGCTCTCACTGTTTGTAGAGGGAACTCAGAGGAATAAAAGTGCTCTGTATTTAGTCAGCATTAAGTAAAATTAAAGCCGTTCTGTATTGTAGTCCCAGGAAACTGAGCACTGGAAAAAATGCAGCATCATTTTCCTAGCAGCGTGAGCGCACTTCTAGAGGAGTCCGGTTGCCATAGGAACGGGTAGAATTTGGGAATAAGCCTTGATTAGGCTCTCCTGAGATCAGAAAGCGAGCCTGGCCGGGAGAAACATTCCCATGATCTGCCGCCTTTGTCTTTCCCTGGCATCTCAAGTTCTGAATGGAACTTTTGTCTCCCCTTTTATACACAGTCATGGTAGTAGGTTTAAATGGGCTTCTCATCAACGGCAGTGCAGTGCTCCTAATAGGAATATGCAAGGGGAATATATGCCCAGCTAACTAGCCAATACATTATTTGCTTTACTTGTTATTATTAACATGTATTTATAGAGCGCCAACATATTGAGTAGCGCTGTGGGATCTGCAAATTTCCTGAGGAAATTCGTCTATTTCCCAACAAAACCATATCAAATTGCATGTATTATAATTAGAACATGTGTAAGAGATTCTGGTTAATTAGCTTCTTTTTCAGACACCGTAAGGGCAGGACTCCACCAGCGTTTTTGGTCAGATCGAGGTCTGCAGACAAAACGCATGCAACAAGTCGGATGGAGTCACATGCGTGAAGATATAATTGGACTGAATGTAAAGTCATAAAGTCTTAAGGTGGCCATACACAGACAGATAAAGTGGCTGATATTGGTCCTTTATCTGCCCGTCTATAGGGGCTTCTGACGGGTCTTCCCGATCGATATCTGGCCACGATATTGATTGGGAAGTTTTCATTTTTACGCAGACCGACCCGTTGGAGCCCTCCTCGATATAGCCCTGCCATTAGTGGGAATATCGGTGAAAGATCCACTTGTTTGGCAAAGTCACCAGACGAGCGGATCTCTTCATGTATGGCCAGCTTTAACAACTACACGGTCCGACTGCTTTCTGTGTCCACATCTTACAGTTGTGTCGCGTCGGATGAAATGTAGTTGTTATCTCTGACTTTTCATTCAGTCCAGTTATATCTTCATGCGTGCGACTCCAAAAACGCTCCTGGAGTCCCTAAGGCTCTTTTGCTCCCTCTTGGACGTGTGATTTCACCTTCTTTTTTTACGCTGAACATAAATAAAGATGTATAGGATCTGTTATCCAGAAACCCATTATCCAGAAAGCTCAGAATTAGGGGAAAGTCACCTCCCATAGACTGCATTTTATCTAAATAATCCAAATTTTTAAAAATGAATTTACCTTTTCTCTGTAATAATAAAACAGTACCTTGTACTTGATCCCAACTAAGATATAATTAATCTTTATTGGAAGCAAAACCAGCCTATTGGGTTTATCACTTGTTTACATGATTTTCTAGTAGACATAATGTATGAAGATCCAAATTACAGAAAGATCCATTATCCGGAACACCCCAGGTCCCAAGCATTCTGGATAATGGGTCCCATACCTGTATACCAGATTTGTAGTCTTGCTAAAATACTCTCTACTGCTCATGAAAGAAATTAGATTCACTAAGTGGGCAGTTTTAATAAGTATCTAATAAAATCATGCTTATGTGGCAAAATAACTTAGTGAGAAGTGCTCAGCTGAGGATTGATTAAACAGGTGATGTTTTACTGCCATCTACTGGATGCTCTACAGTTTCCCACCAAGTGAATTAAAGGGGGATTTCAACCCAAAACTCAATCTGAGTGCATTTTTACAGCGACTTTGCAATTTACATTGATTTTCTACTTTTACTGGTTTCTGATATTTTAGAAGTTTTAGACTGCTAATACCAGGGAGTCCACAATCCTAGGGTTAAAGGGACTGTTCACATTTGAGTTTAGTATGATTTGGTTTATGATGGTTTAGTAGGTTTTCATTTGTTATTATTTGTGGTTTTTTAGTTATTTAGCTTTTTATTCAGCAGTTCTCCAGTTTGAAATTTCAGCAATCTGGTTGCTAGGGTCCAAATTACCCTAGCAACCATGCATTGATTTGAACAGGAGAGGTGCTGGATAAAAAGATAAGTAATAAAAAGTAGCAATCACATTATATTTGTAGCCTTATAGAACTTTTGTTTTTTTAGGTGTGGTCAGTGACCCTAATTTGAAAGCTGAAAAGAACCAGAAGAAGGCAAATAATTAAAAAACTATAATACATAGCAATATGTATTGCTATTGAAAGCAGTGTCTGTCCCTCTGCACTGGTGGCTCAGACTGTTGATACAATGTAAGACCCCGTCTATGCACATACGGTGCATAGACAGGGTCACAAATTGCTAATATCTCAGAAACTACTAAAAATAGAAAGATATCAACTGCAAAATTTTCAGAGGAACATTCTGAGGAAATTTACATCAATTTACTTAACGGGTTTAGATCCCCCTTTATTGATATCAAGTTGTCCAGGAGATATGGGGAATATAGTGTATATGTACATTTTTATTTATTTAGCACTACTTGTGCACTCAGCAGCAGAACGATGCATTAATAGAACAAACTGGGGTCAATAGAATACTAAAATAAAAACAAAATATAGTTATATCCCAGATTAAATGCTACGAGGCAGATTTATTAAGGGTCAAATTTGACTAGGGAATTACCGAGTTTTTTAAAATAATTCTAATTAGATTTTCAAGATTTATCATACTCTGGTCCTTTAAGAATTCGAATTCGACTATTCCCACCTAAAACTTGCCAAATTCATGTTTCAGTCAATGGGAGAGGCCCAATGACTAATTTGGAGGTGTTTGTTGCCTTCCTGACATTCAAGTTTTTTTCTGCTAATGTAAAAATTTGCCCAGTGTTTATAAATGAGCATCTAATATTTGTGTTTCCACCTGCCACTGACAGTTCAGTATCTGTAATAGCAACTTGGTTATGCCTATGCCATGTGCCCAGTGTCTAAGGAATATATACAGTGGTGTGCAAAACTATTTGCCCCCTTCCTGATTTCTTATTCTTTTGCATGTTTGTCACACTTAAATGTTTCTGCTCATCAAAAACCGTTAACTATTAGTCAAAAATAACATAATTGAACACAAAATGCAGTTTTTAAATGAAGGTTTACGTTAAGGGAGAAAAAAACTCCAAATCTACATGGGCCTGTGTGAAAAAGTGATTGCCCCCCTTGTTAAAAAATAACTTAACTGTGGTTTATCACACCTGAGTTCAATTTCAAAGGTTATAAAGCCATTTCTAAAGCTTTGGGACTCCAGCGAACCACAGTGAGAGCCATTATCCACAAATGGCAAAAACATGGAACAGTGGTGAACCTTCCCAGGAGTGGCCGGCCGACCAAAATTACCCCAAGAGCGCAGAGACTCATCCGAGAGGCCACAAAAGACCCCAGGACAACATCTAAAGAACTGCAGGCCTCACTTGCCTCAATTAAGGTCAGTGTTCACGACTCCACCATAAGAAAGAGACTGGGCAAAAACGGCCTGCATGGCAGATTTCCAAGGCGCAAACCACTTTTAACCAAAAAGAACATTAAGGCTCGTCTCAATTTTGCTAAAAAACATCTCAATGATTGCCAAGACTTTTGGGAAAATACCTTGTGGATCGACGAGACAAAAGTTGAACTTTTTGGAAGGTGCGCGTCCCGTTAAATCTGGCGTAAAAGTAACACAGCATTTCAGAAAAAGAACATCATACCAACAGTAAAATATGGTGGTGGTAGTGTGATGGTCTGGGGTTGTTTTGCTGTTTCAGGACCTGGAAGACTTGCTGTGATAGATGGAACCATGAATTCTACTGTCTACCAAAAAATCCTGAAGGAGAATGTCTGGCCATCTGTTCGTCAACTCAAGCTGAAGCGATCTTGGGTGCTGCAGCAGGACAATGACCCAAAACACACCAGCAAATCCACCTCTGAATGGCTGAAGAAAAACAAAATGAAGACTTTGGAGTGGCCTAGTCAGAGTCCTGACCTGAATCCTATTGAGATGTTGTGGCATGACCTTAAAAAAGGCGGTTCATGCTAGAAAACCCTCAAATAAAGCTGAATTACAACAATTCTGCAAAGATGAGTGGGCCAAAATTCCTCCAGAGCGCTGTAAAAGACTCGTTGCAAGTTATCGCAAACGCTTGATTGCAGTTATTGCTGCTAAGGGTGGCCCAACCAGTTATTAGGTTCAGGGGGCAATTACTTTTTCACACATGAAAATGTAGATTTGGATTTCTTTTCTCCCTAAATAATAAAAACCCTCATTTAAAAACTGCATTTTGTGTTTACTTGTGTTATCTTTGACTAATAGTTAAATGTGTTTGATGATCAGAAACATTTTGTGAGACAAACATGCAAAAGAATAAGAAATCGGGAAGGGGGCAAATAGTTTTGCACACCACTGTAATGTTTCATTCTGTCCTTTGCTCTGTGCAAAAAAAACCTTGCAAAATAATTTTGTTTGCCTCTGGGCATCAATAGTAAAATATTATTTAATGCAGTGATCCTTTCCCATCTCCGTTATTGTAATCCTATTCAAAGTAGCTAAACTGGCACCGCTTAATACCAGTGTGACCCTGCCAGTCTCTGCCTTGGTTTAGTTTTTTTTAATACAAATGAAAGTACAGGTATGGGACTTGTTATCCAGATCTTTATACCTAAGTTTTCTAGAAAATTTATGTAAATATTAAATAAACCCAATAGGCTGGTTTTGCTTCCAATAAGGATTAATTATATCTTAGTTGGGATCAAGTACAAGCTACTGTTTTATTATTACAGAGAAAAAGGAAATTAATTTTTAAAAATTTGGATTATTTGGATAAAATGCAGTCTATGGGAGATGACCTTCCCCCAATTGGGAACTGTTATTCAGAATGCTCGGGACCTGGCATTTTCCAGATAACGGATCATTCGTAATTTGAATCTTCATACCTTAAGTGTACTAGAAAACATTGTAAACATTAAATAAACCTAATAGTCTGGTTTTGCTTCCAATAAGGATTAATTATATCTTAGTTGGGATCAAGTATACCATACTGTTTTATTATTACAGAGAAAAAGGAAGTATTTCTTAAAAATTTGGATTATTTTTGGATGTATTTCTTCTGACATGCATTGTCCTCCATTAGTCCCCCTAATTTAGCTGGCAAGCCTCTGTAAACCATGCCCCCTATCTACGTATCCGTGAATGCTCCTAAATATCCTTTTATTATTGTTCCTATGCAGAAGCTACCTGGGCAGCTGCTCATTAAAACATTTATAGATTCATTGCAGTATATTCGCTCTAAACAATCATTATATTCTATATACACTGTACAGCAATTGAGAATAAAAGGGTACTTTTCCTGCTCACTGCTCCACAGCATAATTAGTCATCAGGGATCCCACATTCTGTGGTTGAACCTTTAGACATACCCAGTGGGCAACTGCCACTGAGCTGAAGTTGCCCCACAAAAATAACAAAAATTCATCATGGTAAAAAAATCCATATTTAGCAGATATTAAATTAAAAAACGAGTCTCTATCATCATTGTTGCAGTAATTATCTGTATAAATGTGAATTGAATTTATTTCTTTGTGTTGCCATGCAGTCAGAGACTGGAGATCCGAGCCCAGGTTGCAGATGCCTTCCTAGAAAAATTCCAGTTGACATCCGATGAAATGAACATTCTTAGAGGCACCAGGGAAGGACCTTTAACCGAGGTAATGCATATAAATATACTTTTTTATTATTAGGGATGCACCGAATCCAGGATTCAGTTTGGGATTCGGCCTTTTTCAGCAGGTTTCGGATTTGGCCGAATTGCATATGCAAATTAGGACGGGGAAGGAAATCGCGTGACTTTTTGTCACAAAACAAGGAATTAAAAAAAAATGTTTTCGGCCGAATCTTTCGCAAAGGATTCTGTGTTTTGGGCAAATCCAAAATAGTGGATTTGATGCATCCCTAATTATTATTATTAATATTATTACCGTAATGAAAATAAATTATGTCATCGGTAAGGCATTTCTGTTCAGTTTTGCCCATATTATTTTTTGGATGACTCGGTTTAAGACGCATACAGGATCTGCCAAACCATTTCAGCTGCCTGTTTTCAATTCCTCTGTGATGCTTTGGGGGCAATTTCCTGTCGCTGCAGGCAGAATCATGGCTTACGCTGTGGTAGTTAACTAAATTTCAAATTTTTAGTATTAATAGATTTTTATTTATGTAGTAAACATACCCTTTATGGAGTATTTTATATTTCTGATTGGAACTAGCAGCCAATTGGGATGCAAAATACTGCTGCTAATTGCACAGACAGAAAGTAGGAGGCAGCTGTATGGAGAAGAGCGTAACAGGGAGCTGTAATATCCACCATCCGGTTTCCTACTACTTTGATGATGACATACAGTAAATCAGCTTCAGGTGACTTTACCCACTAGGACACCTTTGATCCTGGCTTATGTTGCAATGTAGTTGGATCTAATATCATGTATAAATCAGACACTAAGATATTACTTGTTAGTAGGGTGTACAATATACAGTATAGTGAATAAAGTAACCCCTATTGTAAAATATAAGGATATTATAAGTTACCGAGGAGTTCCATGACCATATAAAAGTTTATACAGGTCATGGAGCTCCGAGGTAACTTCTAATATGCTCGTATTTTCCAACAAGGGGTACTTTATTTATTATAATACACAAGTTTTAGAGAGTGATGTGACAAAAATTACATCACTACCATTTAAAACTGATGACATCACTAGTCACCGTTTATAAGGATATAATTTACAGGATATTCATGATAATAATTATAAATTATTTGTGTTTGTATTTTCTCTGATAAATAACTGTGTTTACCGTCATTAATAATGGCCTGCACCGGGTTATGCAATTGCACCACTTGGTACCCCACCTGCCCTCTCTCAATATAATGCTACCTAAATAAAGCTATGTTGTTTTAGAACAAGACTCAGGTCTTTGCTCACTATTCAGGGTGCAACTCATGGCACCCAAGCTTTGTAAAAACGCAAAATTAGACTTTGGTCTGAAACACTTTCTTTGTATTAGACATCCCTTCTAATCACAGTGTATTTTTAGTTTTTCTTCTCTTGTTAGGCAGCAGTGGTTTGCCAATATTGCAAAGCTAGAGCCCCAACTTACATCTCTAGTATCTGCCATTAACATCTTTTTGCCATTATAGTATATAATGGCAAAAAGATGTTAATGGCAGATACTAGAGATGTGTGTGTATGTATATATATATATAACATAGTAGATGATGTTGAAAAAATGATACATACTCTTATCTACCTTCTGTTTGATCCAGAGAAAAGCTAAAAATCCCCATTTGAAGCCATATCCAAGTTACTATAGATCAGTGTTATAGTGCTTGTTACCAATCTGTGCCTGACCTTTAAATTGTATTTTCTAGGACTTCTTCAAGGTTTTGGGAAGAGTCAAACAAATCCACAATGATGTCAAGTTACTCTTGCGTACCAACCAACAAACTGCAGGGTAAGTAGAATATGTTGCTGGTACTTTCCTTTATTGGAGCTATGTATCAGCACCAGGGCCCAAGGCAACCACAATCTTTTAGAATGGAAGTTCTGTGCCTCAAAGATGCCGCCAGTAGCTTCCCACCATTTTTTCTGCTGATTCACAGCACATACTCTAGGCTGCTGTCATTTACCCGGTGGTAAGGGCTGGGCCTCAATGCAGGTTGCATCTCCTCTCATTCCCCACCTTGCACCTGTGAATGCGGGAAGCCTACATGACTCTCTTTGCCACTCACCAATACAGCACTGACTAACGCAGTCAGTGCAATATTTGTGAGGGGAGCCACAGGTTTTTGAGTGCAAAGGCTGGTGGCAAGCTACACAATGCATGACACGGTCTACAAAGTGCAGCCTTTTTTGCATTGCAAATAAGCCCAGGTGTTTCTTATATTGTTAATACAATGTTATTGTATCAGGTGTTGGAGAAGCATCTAATGTTTTATTTTTACAATGTTGTACCAGGCTGGAAATTATGGAGCAAATGGCTTTGCTTCAAGAAACCTCTTATGAGCAACTTTACCGCTGGGCACAAAGTAAGTGATTGTCCCCCTCCCTTATTCCTTTTTCCAAAAATGGTGACAGTTATTCTCAAAACAGTTTATGTCCACTGTTTCTGAGAATTTTGATGGTTTTAGATGGTTGTTTGTACACAATGGGGTATATTTATCAAAGAGTGAAGTTAGGGATCACCACAGTCCGCTAGAGTGAAATACCGCCTCTCTCCATTCTTTTTTTATGGGATTTTTAAAGGCGTATTTGTCAAATGGTTCACCCTTTGATAAATACACTTTTAAAAATAAAATAGTAATGAATGGAGAGAGGCGGTATTTCACTGTGGTGATCTCTAACTTCACTCTTTGATAAATATACCCCTATGAGGCATCTTGATTAAGGTCTGAATATGTAACCAAAACATTAATTTTGCACAGTAAAAAGGATTTTTTAATTTTTTAAGCAAGCGCTCGGAGTGCTGTGTATATATGTATGTGTGTGTGTGTGTGTGTGTGTTTGTATATATTATGTTAGAGGAAAAGGAAAGCCCTAATCACCTGGGGATGCAATTAATGTTAGCAAATATATAGACATATATATAGACTTATGGGATGATGCCTCAACCACTATAAGGCATCACTTATTATTGTATTATTTGTGTCTGTTAATACCCCCCCCACTTAGATTGTAAACCCTGTGTTGCAGGGCCTCCCTTCTCTTGCCACTTAAAACCTAGCACTTAATCTTGAATGCCATTGTATTTTTGTGTTTATTTATATTTTATTATTGCATTTGTTCCCAGTTTTTTGTACAATGTAAAGTGCTGTGTATACGAATCATGATTTATAAATAGACATTATATTGTTCAATATATATAATATATATATATATATATATATATATATATATATATATATATATATATATATATATATATATATATATATATATATATATATATATATATATATATATATATATATATATATATATATATATATATATCTATATCTATTTGGTATATTGGCCTGCACCACTAATAAAAAAAACAACCTTTATTTTCTGACAGATGAATGCAGAACGTTGACGCAAGAGTCATGTGATATATCTCCTATTCTGGCTCAGGCTATGGATGCTCTGCAGGACAGACCTGTACTCTACAAGTTAGTTCTTGTTTGTGTATCAATGTGCAAATGTAGATTTTTTTTTTTTTCATAGCAAATGTTGGATGACATTCTTGTCTTAGGGCCTCCCAGTCAAAATCAGAGTTAATGGAACAAGGTGAGAGAAGGGTTGCATAACATTGTGAGCCTAAAACTGTCCAAACACTATAAGAGCCATTCGTTTTCACAAGCAGATCCCCTATATGCCCACAAAAAGGTGGGCGATATAGAGCTAATCTGTTCATTTGGCCCTACAATGACTGGCCTACCAGCTGATGACCGCATAAACTAGCCAATGCTGTCCTTAATCAAACAGATTGAGATCTGGCCAATTTCTGCCCAGATATTGGTATGGAGGCCCGTCCGAGGGACCCATACATTGGCAGATAGGATGCTGAATCAATCTAAAGGACCCAAATCAGACAGTAAATCTGCCTGTGTATGGCCACTTTAAGGGAGTGGGGAAATGAACACAGTGAGCACACATACTGCTCTCATGATGAGAGTGAAGGGTTGATGATGTAGAGACTACTACTGAGGAATATTTGTGTGTATATATGGCTTTACATACTTACATCAATACACTTCTGTATGTATACACTACATAATATATATATTTAGGAAATAAAGTAGCACACACACAATATGGGCCAAAAAAGTCACATACAAAAAAAAGTTTGGTTCTTTAATTAGTTCATAAGAGCCAATGTTATGGCCCTACTTGTAATACTTTTTAATTTAGCATTAACAGAGAATAGGATTTGCACCAATGGAGAGGAGACTTGTCGAGGTGGATATGGCTTAATATTGTCATCAATTTTGGTGTTTGTTTTTGTGGTTCAAATGGCTGTGGGCTTTGGGGTCTAAACCACTGTAACCCTAATGAAGGCTCGCAAATGGGGCTCCAGGGCTGATTTACAAACATAGGTGCTAAACATTTACTACTCCCTTGTTCAATGCTGCAACTTTTTTTGGTAAAAGAGCCCTCCCATTTTTATTTGAGGAGAACACCATGCAACTCTATAACATGTTTTATTTGCAAAATCTGATAATCTTCTGATTAAATATAGATACCTCATTTTATATATTTCCAGCTTGCTGTATATATACTAAAATTGTCACCCTTATAGGATTTAAAATCACATTGTGGCTTTTAGACAATAATCTAATTTCCCACAAGGTGGCAGTAAGAGAACAGCAGAATGGCATCATGATGTAAGGGCTTTTTTTTTTTTTTTACTCTGGCCTAGTAACACATTGCACCAATTATGTTTTAAAGTCAATTATTCAGACATATTTGTTTTACAATTAAAAAGTCTAAACAAAGCGGGCAAGAATGTGGAAAGTTCCAAATACCTTGCAATTTTATAAGTGGACGATTTCCCTTCCCGTAACGCTTCTCTTTCCAGCTCAATCTGCTTGTGTTATTTAATTAGTGTAAAAGTAGCCAATGACGTACAGTCTTCATTCAACTTGCAAAATATTTCCTGGAAACTAATTTGCTGTCACTGAGTTTGGCTCAGAAGAGCCAATTTTATCAACAACAGTGAGTGTACTGACAGTTTGTATAGAGCGCGAGTCTCCATAAGTTACTTTGCTTTATCACTATTTGGTAAAAAAAAAAAAAAAAACAATTACGTGACATCCTTTGCCGTCATTTGGTTTAATGTGAGAATGAAACCCTATATAGGTCATTCACTTTTTAAAGTATACTATACCTGTGAATACAGTTAAATCTTATTGACATTGTGCCTACCCTTTTGTTGATGCATCGGCATACCTCCCAATTGTCTTTTTTTGTGGGACAGTCCCAATTTTGACAGCTCAAACCGCAGCCCCCGATTGTTAATGAAATGTCCCAATTTTCTCTTTGATCCCCTGCTCTGAACAGCTAGAAAAATATACAAAGTTTCTTTTGGCAGAGAGCCCAGATCATTCAGCTGGTGCACTTTGATACTTTTGTAACCATTTAAGATAAGCAAAAAAGCAATTGCAACAATTTAATATGAGCAGGTCTCTTTTGAAAACTGACTTGCAGCTTAAAGGAGACATATAGGATAAATGAAAAAACCCTAATTTTGTAGGCAATTCTAAGTTATTTATGGTGTTGCTTTTACATTGTTCTAAAATGAATATTAATTTAATAAATTAATAATAACCCCTTTATTGGCGCTCACTATAGATGTTCTCTGTCCCTTTCCCTGTTTCAAATGAGGGGTGGGCATGGTCCCTGCCAGAAGCACAGTAGGAGGGGGACAGCCAATCACAGCCCTGCAGTCACACAAGCCAAGACAGGCGTCGGTTCCCTAGCAGGTCCTGATAACTACCGATTGGTTCCTGTCCTACAGTGCAGGAACGCTGGCTCCACTGGCGCTGGCTCCACTGCACAGCCTGGGAATTCAGGGAGCAGGAAGTGGAAGGGAAGGGATGGATTATTAGGGTTTTTGCAGAAATATTATATTTCTAGCTACTTCTTTAGTTAAGCTTTAGTTCTCCTTTAAAGGGCAATTCATCTTCATTAGCAAAACCTTAATAACACATAAAAACCAGAGAAATGTTTTCAAACTTTCATAACCTGCTAAATTTTGTAAAATTAACATGCTAATTAGGGGGTGTGGCCACAAAACGGGCATGGTCAAAATGTTGGGAGGTATGTATTGGTGGCTTAAGAGTATAGTCAGGCCAAATGTCATTGGGTTGTCAGCATGCACATGGGTCAGATTTTAATATGAAAATGCTGAACTATGCATTTTTGCACTGAAATACACGTTATATGTGCATTGAAGGGGCGATGTATATGTCTTTCATTGTGTTAATGGTGTTTACGTGCAACACGGCGCACTGCATTGAGCCAAAAATGTCTGCTCCATTTGTAGAGCTGCAGGGCTACTCTTTTTGAAGGCATAATCACAATCAAAGTACAATATATCAATACACCTGTTGTGCAACATTTTGCTGCAAAACTGAGGGTATTATATAAACGTAGTCGTCACTTTGCTGCTGTAACAGCTTCTACTCTTCAGGGAAGGCTTTCCATTAGATGTTGGAGCATTGTTGATGAGATTTGCTTCCATTCAGCCACAAGAGCAATACTAAGACTGGGAACTTGTATAAAGCGTTCAGGCTTGGCTTTACAGAGAGGGGCCTATTTATCAAGCTGTATAAAACATATGAGAAAACATGACTGGTAATGTTGCCCATAGCAACCAATCATCAATTATATTTCAACAGTCACCTCCAAGTTACAAAACAAAAGCAAAGATGTGATGGGTATGGGCAACATCACCGGTGATGTTTAACACAGCATGATAAATAGGCCCTTAGTGTTTCACTTCATGCCATAGGTGCTGAGTTGGTTGAGGTCAATGCTGTCAGCAGGCCAATCAGGGTCCACTCCTATCTTGGAATGCCAGTACAGAAGTCACTTTATGAACAGGGGCATTAACATGCGATAGAGCCCTACGCGGAACCAATTTCTAAGACCCAAACCCGCGACCCGAACCTCTACCCGCATATTTACCCACTTTCATATGCTACCCGACCCGGGCCTGCAACTGCCTTATCCGCAACCCGACCCGCCGACCACCATCAAACAGGAAGTGATGGTGCTGCGAACCGGAAGTGACGTCATCAAAAGTGGGCTGGCAGAAACAAGTTTTGTAAAACTTTAAAATGAGTAAAATATAGACAATATTACATAAGATAAGAAATTAAGATGAGACCCACAACCTGTAGACCTGCATCTATACCCGCACCTGAAAATCCTCCCCTCGTTCTGCAAGGTGCTCGCTTATTTTGCAGGTAACCCGTGGGTACCCGACCCGCTGCAGGACTCTAGCATGCGGAAACAGGAAAGGGCCTTCTTCAAACTGTACAAAATGAATTTTCAGCATTGTGTTAACCCCAGATATGCCACGAAGGTCACTGCAAAAAATGGATAATTAACCCCAGTCATGAAAGTAAGGTCATTACAAAGAAGTCCTGAAAATTTTGTTCCAAGTTGGTAAAAATTAATTCAGAATTGCTGCAGAGTGACTGGAGGCTGACACATTTCATGGGGTCTGGGAAGAACAGATGCCTTTCATAAACTACAGCTCAGTCTTTTCTTCCTCCCTACATTGGCCTTGTATTCCTGCCAGCCCACCCCTGCTCTAATCTTTGTGATCTGCTGGATTGGTACATTTCCCTGCTTGCAACAGAGTGTTGTAATTTGACTGCGCTGGCTGCTGATACAAGGATCTATTTGAGAACAACGCTGTATTACATGTTTTAACCCATTGTTTCACCTAGGTTAGGAAATGGTCCAGCCGAGAGAGCTGGTGTGGAGCAAAAACTAACATTGAGGAGAAAGGGGTAAGTTTAACAAGCTCCAGGCCTGCCACATCAGCATAGCCAATTCTGAAGAATAAATTATTCAGGAGGGGGATCACAGGGAAAGAGCAGGAAACCACTGCAAGCCCAGCGAGGGCTTTTTGGCACAGGCAGGTGGTGCAGGACCTTGCCAGACCATCAGACTTCCAGTTAGTTATGTGCTGATGCTGCTTCCAAAGACACTTTGGAAGTTGGCTGTGAACATTCCAACCAAGGACATGGGATTTTTTTAAGGGTGTCCAGATTTGTTTTTCCATATAAAGTGCCCAGATACTTTATGCTATTTAGTGTAGTTCAGAAATTATTTAAAAAATAAATCTTTTATGCATTTTACTTAAAGTAACACAAATACCCCACCATATCTGATAAACTGAAGCCACCATCATGACGTTTCATCTATCAAGCCACTAGGTTGAAGCTGCTACTCTGTTTTTTTGTTCCTGTGTGATATGTATGTATAATTTTATTTACAAAGTGCTGTAAGGACATGCAGTGCTGTACAATATATATAAAATACACATAGGACAAGTAACATAATAAATATAAGTACACAGAGCTAAAGTGCCATGTGGTAAGAGAGACAGTAGGAAGTAGGTTCTTGTTATGTAGAGCTTACAATCTAAGTGGGTGGATAACATAAAGGTACAAATTGGAGAGGAAAGGGCATTGTTCCTTAAGTACTAGGACTAAACTAATGTTTTAGTGCTCCAGAAGAGTTTTTTTCATAAAGAGATTTTCAGATCACTCTGTACTGAGGAATTCAGGGATGGAATTCCAGAGATAAGATGCAGCAAGAAAGGTTTAAGACAAGAGGTGGCAATGGATGTGGATGGTGTGAAAAGATGGTGGCTCTGAGAGGAGCAGAGAAGTTGTCCAGGAATGTACAGTGAGACGTGAAGAAACGAAGTGAGGACCTGAGGAGTGAAGGTATTTGAATGTTACAAGAAGGATTGTATGTGCCATATGCTAAAGATTTACCTGGGGTTGAAATGGTTCCCTCTTCGGGGAAAGACACACGTTTCGGGGAGATTTGGTCACCCGGCGAAAACTCGGCTCTTCTTCGGAACGGCTAATCTCCCCAAACTGCCTCCCGCCGACTAGAATTGAAATCGCCGGTGGGATGGCACTCGGAGCACTTTGTTTTCTAAAGTCGTCCAAAGTTGGCTGGTATTTGTGAATGAAAGGGGAGGAGGAAGAAGCAACAGGCTTGGCAGTAGTATTAATATGCTTATTATATGATTATATGTGGGGGGTTATTATAAGTTGGGGTCATTAATGACCACAACTGAAGTAAGCAAAGTGCTATTTCGAACATAAGTGCCATGTTTTTTTCCCACGATGCAGCTTTTTTCCCCCCAGAGTCTTTGCTTTCAACTGGCAAAATTGCCCCTGATAGAATTGCACTTCTATGTAAATTGGACATAATTGTACTAAAAGTTTCCCAAGGCTGGTTGGCGTCATTTCACCCGATACTTTAGAACCAAGTGTGCGGCACCTGTTGACACAAGATGTGGATGGAAACCTGGAGTTGGTGGTCATTCCAGCGGTAGTGGTAGCCAATAGGCTGTTTCAAAAGGCAGGATTCAGGTCGGAACAGGAGGAAGGCAGCAGCTGCAAGTAGAAATAAAGAGCTCATTTGGATGCATGTTTTATGCACAACTGACTGCTTGTCTTATACAATGACCCCTGCTATAAAGGTGGGCTATCATTGCTCTCTGTGGTGTTGTTATGAACCACTGCAAAGCCTGGAGGCAGCAGACATCAATCATAGTGGATTGCCATGAGCAAGCTTAGATTGTTCAATAGAATATACGGTAAGAAGGAAAAAATACTTCAGCAGCCTGTAGGTGGGACCCTGTAAATGGGGAAAATGCCACTTTTATGTTAAAATATAATCACACCTTTCTGCATCATCATTGTCAAGAGAGGCTTCGTGTTTATTTTTTTTTAATTGCTGCAATTTCTGAACACGAGAAAACTACACCAAAGTCTAATTGACTGGAACTGTGCGGATAAAAGTGTAGATGACGAGATTTCTTTACAATCCTGCACGTATGGGTCATATGTGTGTTCATAAAGTGCAGAGCAAATTGCACTCATTTCTTGGAAGAATCGTCAGGTTAACAGTAAAGCTGCGCTCAATCCACCGGAGTGAGCGTGCGCCAGATGACTCTTGTTTGGTTTGCTTCCCCGCTGATTGCTATACAGCTGGCCTGTGTTTGGATACCAGAGAGCATAATACTGTTAAATGAGCTAACAACACTCTCTGTACCTCATGTTTTTATGGTGACTTTTTTAAGCTCAGCATGGGCTAGAAAAACCAAGAATAGAAATCCAAATAAGTAAATTTTCCCCCTCATATGCTAAATGAAGCGGGTAAGAACAAAGACTTTTTTTGTAGTAACATACTGTACAAAATAGCATTCTTTTGGTTGAAGGGGCACACCACAAATAAAAAAAAGTTGCTGATGCTTTAAAAACGTATGTATGTTTTGTGTTTGTTAGGGAGGTAAGTGAAAGTAGCGTTAAAAGAAAAATAACACCAAAAAATGAAAATGTCCTAAAGTAATGAAAATATAATGTACTGTTGTCCTGCACTGGTAAAACTGGTGTGTTTGCTTCAAAAACACAACTATAGTTTATATACACAAGCTGCTGTGTAGTCCTGGGGGCAGCCATTCAAAGCTGAAAAAGTAGAAAAGGCACAGGTAGATAAAAGATAAGCTCTTTACCATACAAAGGGATTCTTCAGAACTTATCTGTAAAGCAATAAATCCAGCAGCACTCGATAAGTGAATCAATTATTTATTCATGCCATTAGCAGAGCGACGTTTCGGGCTATTCCAGCCCTTTATCAAGCTAAATGCACTGTGTAACAACACACTTAAGTAAGTGATTTAAGGGGAGGGGTTACAACTTTGTTCCCACCTCCCAGTGTGGGACTCAATTCCCAGCATTCCCAGTGAAACGATCCAAAAATTAGTGAATCATATACAATAATAGTGAATAATATAAAAGCAGTAACTGTTAAAACATTTATATTATAACAAATGTTAAAACATTTATATTGTCGCAAATGTTAAAATGTAAAGTGTTAAGTATTAAAATTCCAAAAAAGTCCAAAAGAATCATTTCATTCCAACATAATCCACCAATAGTTTCTAGATTCTGTTTCCATTGACATTGATATTTAAACACTTACATATTTGTGCTCAACATCTGGAGTGCTGAGTACCTACAGTTGTCAAGACACCAGCAAATCCCAGGATAAGAGCAGTAAAATTCTATAAGACAAAAATATAACGTATTTTACATTAAATCAGTATCACTGTGTATACTACATTGTATTACGTTGAAACAACAATTTGTTACACTTAAAGCATGATTTATAGGAATTACCATTCTAGATAAACAATTCAGGGGTATTTTCTCGGTTTAGTCCCCCAGGACTCAACATACCTAATCTCAATATCCATTGCATCTCCAATTTCTTTAATAAATACGTTCTATCACCACCACGTCTAAGAGGGCCTACATCATCTATTACTTGATATCTCAATTGACTCACTGTATGTCTTGCTTCTCTAAAATGTGATGGAATGGGTAAATGATTATAATTACACCTTATGTTGGTTTGACTTCAGAACTTATCTGTTATCTACTATGTGTGCTGTGCTTAAATGGCTGCCCGCATGGCTACAGAGTCGCTTGTTTATATAAACTATAGTTGTTTTTGTGAAGCAAATGCACCAGTTTTAACCAGTGCAAGGCAACACTATATTATATTCTTTCTTTTAAAACACTTTATTTTTTGGTGTTACTGTTCCTTTAAACAGTGACCTAGTTTTATCTGTAATGTACGGTAGATAATAGTGGTCAGTGTGATGCACCACGCATTGTGAAAAAAATGGCTGCAATAAGCACATTTTCCCCCCACTTTTAACAGTGCATGGTTGCCTGCATTGCTGCAAGTCTCTGCACTCCATTCTGGAGCAAAACGACCTGCAGCATGTCCCATGGTCATAGACGCAAAGATAAAGTCGTACGAATCTTCAGACCATGTGGATGGTCCTGACATTTTTCGTGCCATGGGGATTGGTTGTTTAGTTGATCGACAGGTTCAAAGATTTCTCTCAGATAACGATAACATGTCTGCATGTGTTCCGATATCAATGGGTGACTGGCTTAAGGCAGTGCTTGATCCCAGTGGGACAAGCAGGCGGAGGCATATAGGAGTCCCCACCATCGCCAGCCACTTTTTCAATTGCCCAACCTGGAAATTATGATCTGTGGCAGTTTAAACTGGTCATGAACTGGCCATGCATTTAACTGTGTAACCAGTGCATCGGGATGGACATCAGGTCCCCCATTCTGGTGCACAAACAAGATTTTGAGATTATGCAAGGCTTGCCTTAATAGCCAAAAAATGGCTCCTGCCTCCTCAATAAGTATTAGTTCCTAGACAGAATGAAACAAAATTCAAATAACTTATATAGTGTAATTAAAGTATAATTTGAGCGCTTGAACAACGTGATAAAAATAGGATTTGGAATATTTTTTTTGGGTGACGGTCCCTTTTTAAATTTGTCCATATCTTGGAAGACTAACTTTATTTCCTCAGGCCTCAAGGGTCCATATTTAGGCTATGGGACCTATTATCCAGAATGCTTGGGACTTGGGGCTTTCCGGATAATGAATCTTTTCGTAATTTGAATCTTTATATCTTAAATCTACTAGAAAATCATGTAAACGTGAAATAAACCCAAAAGGCTGGTTTTGCTTCCAATAAGGATTAATTATCTTAGTTTGGATCTAGTACAAGGTACTGTTTTATTATTATTATAGAGAAAAAGGAAATCATTTTTAAAAATTTGGATTATTTGATTATAATGGAGTCTATGGGAGACGGGCCTTTCTGTAATTCGTAACTTTCTGTATAATGGGTTTCCGGATAATGGATCCTATACCTATATATATATATATATATATATATATAAATATATATATATATATATATATATATATATATATATATATATATATATATATATACCAAATGCATTCCTCTTGGCGACCTGCACTCTTGACAAAGTCATTAAATGTGCCTTGTTGCAGAAACATCAAAAATTCTCCATACATGCCCATAAGGATCCGCACTCACAGGGGTGGGGGGTGTGTGTGTGACATATAGGATTTTCCAGATAAGGGATATTTCTTTAATTTGGATCTTCATATCTTAAGTCTACTTAAAAATCATTTAATAAACCCAATAGGGTTGTTTTGCTTCCAAAATATATATATATATCTTGGTTTCGATCAAGTACAAGCTACTGTTTTATTATTACAGAAAAAAAGGAAACATTTTTTAAAACTCAAATTATTTGACTAAAATGGAGCTTATGGGTGATGGCTTCGGAGCCTTCTGTATAACGGGTTTCCGGATAACTGAATCCAGAATGCTTGGGACCTGGTGCTTTTCTGGATAACTGAGCTTTCCATAATTTGGATCTTCATACCTAAAGTCTCCTAGAAATCATTTAAATATTAAATAAACCCAATAGACTTTTTTTGCTTGCAATAAGGATTAATTATATCTTGGTTTGGATCAAGTACATCGTACTGTTTTATTACTACAGAGAAAAAGGAAATCATTTTTAAAAATGTGGATTATTTGCATAAAATGGGGTCTATGGGAGACGCCCTTCTATAATTCGGAACTTTCAGAATAACGGATCCCATACCTGTAGTAGCGAAAGGCAAAAGGTACAACAGACTGTGGGAATGTATCAGTTTGCACAGAGTGTTCTATGTACGGCTGGGAAGATAGATTGGATTTTCTTTCTCTCTGTCTCCTGGCAGTGCAAGTATAATACTTCTCCAGTTGCAGTCTGTAAATTGTGGTTAATCATTGGTAATTTACTTAATAACCACTGCAGCATTCATATTTTCCAAACAAATAGTGCTTGCCATGTGAAATTGTAAGGTTTTTCTTTTCCTCTGAAGCTCAAATTTGCCTTTGACAGGTATTTTCAGTGTAATCTCTTGTTCTAGCACTCAGGAGGTTTTATATTGAGCCATAACTTCTAATATTGTTTTGGTTCAACCCAGAAAGTGTACATGGATTATACATCCTTTATTCCAGTATGCTAATGGTGCTGGCCAGATATCCATGTTGCATTGTTCTCCTTAATATCTTTCACTCTAGTCCCTTAAAAGGTATTGCTGTCGGCAAACAGAAGCAGAAGTGACAGGTATAAATTGCAGGGGGAAGTCTGACAAATTCTGTCCTCTGAAAGAGCATAGCACAATGGACGCCATATTGTAGGTGACATGTCAGTAATTTAGCTTGTCCTTGTTATATGCTAAATGCTCGGAATGGATTTGCTGTCATGCTTTTTGATATTTTCCAGCTCTTACCACCCCAAAACATAGCACTTGTAAAACTATTGGTATTTATTGTCATTTTTACAAGGTCTCAGAGTGGTGAAACTACGATACCACATACTGCTTCGACCTCACTATTGAGAAAGAACTTCACAGGTTTTTGTAAAAAGCTTTCCAAGGCCATTTGTTAATGTACATTGATTCAAAAGGTTGGGGTTAAGCATACAGTAATGCAGTAATACTTTGGAAAAAGGAACATTACTATCTAGAACAGGGCTGTCCAACTGGCGGCCTGTGACTTCCCTCGTGTGCCCCCCCCCCCCACATGAAAGTCTGCCACAGGGATAACTTCAATGTATTAAATTGGTAAATCAAGAAGCAGCATAGAGCAGAGTACCTGCTATTCAGTATTAATTGTGCATCCACACGACATGTTTCGGGCAACAAGGGCCCTTTTAAATACTGAGTAGCAGGTACTCTGATCTTTGCTGCTTCTTGATTTACCAATTTAATACATTGAAGTTATTCCTGTGGTTGCCGGTAACGGAGAACCAGTGTTGAATCAAGAATATCCAACTAATGCTGGGTGAATGTGTGTTATTTCTAAATGTGATGAAAGTCTGGCTGCTGTGTCTACTTATGTAAAATTTAAAAGGTATCGCTACAGAAATTAACTGGCCCCTGCATTGTTTAAACCTCAAATTCAGACTGTAATCCCCTGCATCCCCCTCTATTGTTCACATCCCAAAAAGCCCTGTACTGTTCACTCCTGAAACCCAGACTGAAACTACACACATTGTTCACCTGTTCACACTTTATACAAGCTGCTGAAGGGGTGCCAGTACTGTGTCACTGTATGTAGTACATTTTAGAGTGGTCCTGATAGGTTTCCCCGTCTCCTGCTTTGTTCTGCCTTCCCGATGCTCCCTGTGTGTGCCATACTCTGCCTGCCCTATAGTCCCTGTGTGTGCGCGCCATATTCTGCCTGCCCTATGCTCCCTGTGTGTGCCCCTTGCAACCAGAAATTGCAAACTGGAGAGCTGCTGAATAAAAAGCGATATAACTCAAAACCACAAATAAAACAAAATGAAAACCAATTGCAGATTATCTCAGAATATCACTCTCTACATCATACTAAAAATTAATTTAAAGGTGAACCGTCATGGATCTATGGTATAGTTTGGATTGTTAAATTACACTGTGTACATTGCAAGTAATTCATCCTATCATTTAAAATTGTATTATTGAATCAATAAATGTATTTTGTAAGCGCTCTCAGCCATCTCAGGTCATTTTGCCTGATCCTGTTATTTCAGAAAGAGCCAGCACTTCACAATAGAACTGCTTTCAGATTAGTTATGGTTTCTCCTACTCAATGTAACAGTTGCAGCCTGGCTTGGGTGTTTTACTGTGAAATGCTATTCTCACAGTGCAGCAGTAAAGAGTGACTTATCTTTATCATAGCACAAGGCTAAGGGCACCTGGGAAGCTAAGAACTTGTCAAGCCCCATGATAAATTAAAAAAAAACAAAAAACTTTTCATGTGACAAAAGATACTGGTTCACATTCTGTGTAATGATGAAATAAAACATGATCCAGTCTTTTCCAGGCTAATCACTATAGCTCTATAATTTTCAGATTCTTTACAAATGATTCAGCCAGATTCTGAATCGGATCCAAACCCAAGTTTGCAGATTCAAATTTAAGAGCAATAAAATATTGCCATTCTTGCTACCAGTTGTCGCTACTATTGTTCTACTGTCCAGGTTTTTAGCCTACCCCAAAAAAAACTCCATTTTATTTTTATCTGTCTGTATTTCAGTTACACCTTGGATGAATTCGGAACTGCCAGAAGGAGTGCAGTGGTCCGAGGATTTATTGACGCCCTAACAAGGGGAGGAGCTGGGGGCACACCACGACCCATTGAAATGCATTCCCATGATCCTCTGAGGTAGGCAGTCAGATTTTTCACCATTTCTGTTTTCTTATATACTGTATACCATTGATTTTTAATTCTGATACAAAAATACAAAAAAAATTATTTTTAACCTTCATTAGATTTGTTTTTTTTGTTAGGAAATTATTTAGGAGAGTGGATTTTGACACAGGGACTGTGTGAAAATAATTTGTCCCCATTAATTACATTTAAAGTGAACAAGTATTTTGTCTGTTTGGGTTTTCTATTGATCCTGAAATGTGTTATATAAAATATATTGTTTTTTTCTTTGCAAGGTATGTTGGAGACATGCTGGCCTGGCTGCATCAAGCTACTGCATCAGAAAAAGAGCACCTGGAATCTCTGCTGAAGCTTGTAAATATTCAAGGTACAGTCATGTATAACTGTGTCTGTGACAGGAATTTCAACCTGCCACTCTCTGAACAATAATACCTATTATGGGTTGTAAACTAATATCTGGAGTTGTTGTTTGACAAAGCCAGAGGGCCACAGGTTTTTAAGGTCATGTGAGAAAAGAAAGGTCTCACTTTTTAAAGTTGAAAATTGACAGCAAATTCTGAATACTCCTAGTACATAAATGCAGTTTTTATTGCAGCTCTCAAATTTGGATTGGTGTTAATAAATCACAGTGATGCAACAGCTAGCCCTTCTACTGCGTAATCTACTACTCCTTGCTGGGTTTTGGCTGTGCTCAGAGTTAACTGTAGCTGTAGCAAGACCTATCCACCTCACATCTAAAGACGTGTTCATTTATGATATACTGTACAGTATATGGCTAATTTAGAAGCATAAAATAAAATTGGGCAACTGGTGAGCTTTGGGATATGATTGAATCACACATGCCAAAATCCCACTGAAAGTCAGAATCTGTTGAGGTGTAGTTAGATTTAAAAACCTTTTGGAGGGCCTGAAATCGGCCATCCCTGGCGTATATGTGTTACTGTGCCTTTTAAACAAATTGCTGCTTGGCTAATATAAACATTATCTAAACACAAGGGTTTGTCCTTTTCGTTTAATCCATAGCAACCAATCAAATGCATACTTTCAGTATTCTCCATGAACTGCACTAGTAAAAGCTTGGTTCTGATTGGTTTATAAAGGTTACTTGTGCATAAACTTACTTAAAGAGGAAGTTCACCTTTATGTTAACTTTTACTATGCTAAAGATATACCTATCCTAAGCAGCTTTCCTTTGTCCGTTATTTATTTTTAGGGATGCACCGAATCCGGGATTCGGTTCTGGATTCGGCCAGGATTCGGTCTTTATCAGCAGGATTCCTTGTGCCTGGCCGAACCGAATCTGAATCCTAATTTGCATATGTAAATTAGGACCAGGTAGGGAAATCACGTGAATTTTCATCACAAAAGAAGATTTTTTTTCCACTTTTTTCCATCCCTACCCCTAATTTGCATATGCAAATTTGGATTGGGTTCGGTATTCGGCCGAATCTTTCACCAAGGATTTGGGGATTCAACCAAATCCCTAATAGTGGATTCGGTGCATCCCTATTTATTTTGTGTGTTTTTTTTTTATTAACCTTCTTATTTTGCCATTCTGAAGACTGAAAATGATGATACTGACCCTGGAAACCAACAAATAGCCTATGTGGTTTCACTTTTATTGTTATTCTTATTTTATCAACTGATTTTTTTTTCTGCCCCTCAACTTCATCCTGTATTTTGATTTCAGAACACTTCCTGGTTGCTAGGGTTGATTTTCCCGATTTAAATTCTATACCAATTGCCATGAAATCCTGCTCTCTACACCATACTAAACATTTGTTGTAAGGTGAACAACTCCTTTAAAGGGGTTTTTTCACCTTTGAGATAACTTTTAGTATGGTGTAGAGAGTGAGACAATTTGCAATTGGTTTTCATTTTTTATTATTGAAGGTTTTTGAGTTATTTAGCTTTTTATTCAGCGACTCTTCAGTTTTCATTTTAAGCAATCTGGTAGCTTGGGTCCAAATAGCTCTAGCAGCTTTGCATTGATTATTTAAATAAGAGACTGGAATATGAATAGGAGAGGGCCCGAATAGAAAGAGTAGTAATAAAAAGTAACAAAAACAATACATTTGTAGCCTTACAGAGCATTTGTTTTTTAGAAGGGGTCAGCGACGCCCAGTTGAAAGCTACAAAAAGTCGAAAGGATAAGGCAAATAACTAAAAAAAATAAAAAAAATAAATAATGAAAAACAATTGAAAAGTTGCTTAGAACGGGCCATTTTATAACATACTAAAAGTTACCTAGTTCAGATTGTATGTATATTACCTCCGGAAAGCATGTCAGTATAATTATAGTGGCAATGGGATAAAATAGGATCTCATTATCCAGAAATATACAAATTACAGAAAGGCTCTCCTATAAAGTCTGTTTTATGTAAGTAATTCAGTTTTTTTATGATTTCCTTTTTTCTGTAATAAAACAGTACTTGATGGTAACTAAGCTGCAAGAATCCATTTTGGGTTCATTTAATATTATGGGGCACATTTACTTAGCTCGAGTGAAGGAATAGAAGAAAAAATACTTCGAATTTCGAATGGTTTTTCCGCTACTTCGACCATCGAATTGGCTCCTTCGACTACGACTTCGAATCGAACGATTCGAACTAAAAATTGTTCGACTATTCGACATTCGATAGTCGAAGTACTGTCTTCGCCAAATAAAACCTACCGAACATCAATGTTAGCCTATGGGGAAGGTCCCCATAGGCTTCCTAACAAATTTCTGATCGAAGGAAAATCGTTCGATTGATGGATTAAAATCCTTCGATCGAACGATTTTTGCTTCGATCGTTGAATCAAAGTATTTGAGGTAAATCCTTCGACTTCGATATTCGAAGTCGAAGGATTTTACTTCGATGTTCCAATATCGAAGGTTAATTAACCCGTGATATTCGACCATTAGTAAATGTGCCCCTTAAAGTATTTTTAGCAGGTATAGAGATGCAAAATGTGGCAAGATGCCTTATCTAGAAAGCTCCAGTTTTCAAGCATTCCAGATAATAAATCTATACCTGTACCTCTATCTCTTTATTGTAGGAATTTAATTTGTGGTGGTTGAACTCCACCAAGATTTCATTAAAATCTGCCTGTGGGTATCCTGCCGATTTAATTCATAACCTTCATGAAATATATTTAGAATACAAAAGATGGAACATTTTATTCTTTCTCAGAAGTGCTTTATAGCAGAAAATACAAAAGATCTAGTGGTGTGCCCTGCATTTTAGGAATGGCATAACAAAATTGGGCATAATAGAATATTTGTTGGTGTTAAATGTGACCTTGATAGAATTTTTTTGCTTATGTAATTACCCAGATTTATCAGTGAGTTACCACAGTTGATAGATGAGTAATTAACACTTGCAGGCACAAAGTATTTCACTGAAGGCCAATGCAAACCATCACAGGATAGTATTTCAAGGACCAGCAACATCAGGAAATGAATGTTCCCTGAATGCTTTTATACATATTATTTACTTAGTGTGTGTTTTTAGAAGTGTGCCACCATATCTCTAAAGCCTGATATATGTGCTGCAAATAATTTCATTTTACAGACAGCGTTTTGAGGAGTTCATAAATATTTATTTCTAGGTTTTTTTGCACCACCACAGAGAGTGTAGGTATTGTTTCGACAACAAGTAATAGCTGGACACAGAGGTATGATCTCCTGCAGGTGACAAACTGTTACATATGTCATTGCCAACAGAGCTTAGTATGCTTAGTCAAGTTCATTTTTGATGTTAGCAGGCCTTTCAAAGAGCTTATTTTATTTTTTGAATTAATTAGGCTTTTTGCTCAACAGCACTGCAGTATTGAATATCAGTAGCTGCCTGGTTGCTAGGGGCTATAATTGCTAAGTTACCAGAACACCCAGGTAGAGGTTTGAATGACTGATTGGAGGATGAATAGTAGAGGGCCTGAATAGAAAGATAAAAGTAATAAAAAGTAACAATAACAAAAAAAATCATCGCAGAGAAATACCCTATTGGCTTCCAGGTTCAGTGACCCCTAATAACCAGATAGTGTTTTAAAGGAGAAGGAAAAGCTAAAATTAAATAAGCTTTATCAGAAAGGTCTATATAAATACACCAGTAAACCCTTAGGTAATGTTGCTCCTCTGTCAAAAGAAACACTGCATTTCTATACATGGACTTCTATATCATACTTCCTGCCTTCAGCTTAAACCACCCAGGGCTCGAGCATGCTCAGTTTGCTCCACTCTCTTCCTCTCCCCTGCCTTTTCCCCCCTCCCTCCTCCTCCTCTCCTCCCCTCCCTTAGCCCAGAGCTATGAGAGAGCAGGGAGAGTGATGTCACTCCAAGCTAATTTGGCAGCTGCTATCCTAAACAAACAGAGAGAGTTTCTAGAGATGTTTACTGTAAAAGCATTCTGCAGAATAAATAAATAGGCAAATGTAATTATTTAGAAAAAGAAAAAATAAGACCAAATGAAAAGTTGCAGAGAATAGAAAATAACTTACTAGATTGAAACATAAAATGGACTACCCCTGACATATAGTAAATACACTGCTGTTATGAAAACAAATTCCTGAAAGTTTCATGCTTTTACTTAAAGGGGTTGTTCACCATTTGAGATAACTGTTAGTATGATGTAGAAAGTGATATTCTGAGACAATTTGCAATTAGTTTTCATTTTTTATTATTGAAGGTTTTTCAGTTATTTAGCTTTTTATTCAGCAGATCTTCAGTTTGCAATTTCAGCAATCTGGTAACTAGAGTCCAAATTACCCTAGCAACCATGCATTGATTTGAATAAGAGGCAGCAATATGAATAGCAGAGGGCCCGAATAGAAGGATCAGTAATAAAAAATAACAATACATTTGTAGCTTTACAGAGCATTTGTTTTTTAGAAGGAGTCAGCGACGCCCATGAGAGAGCTGCAAAGAGTCAGAAGAAAAAGGCAAACAATTAGAAAACTATAAAAAATAAATACTGAAGACCACGTTGCTTAGAATTGACCATTCTATAACATAATAAAAGTTACCGTAAAGGTGAACCACCCCTTTAAGAGTTCTAAATAAGGGGAAAAAAAGAAAATCTTATTCTCAATACCAATACAGATATTCTAGTCCTTTATAGAGAGTCTGGTCATACCTGTCAATTTGTTCTCTAAAAAATCCTTTTTTATAAATCACTGAACAATGTAGCAGATCACATGGCAAAATTAGCAATGGAATTGTCTGTGATTATCACTGTACATGTCATTATCATTCATGTTTGTAGATGGTTATTGTTTTGTTGAGCCATTCACTGAATTCCTTTAAATGGTTTGATGTCTACCCTACAAATGGTACTGTATTTTGACAGTCATGGTTTTGTCTTTCATTCTTTTTTTGTTTAAATAGGAGTTGAAGATAATATCCAGGAGGTGGTTGGTCACATCACAGAGGGTGTTTGCAGACCATTGAAGGTGTTGTGCATTTCCATTTACTTTATTTCTCTTTTTTTTTTTTTCTACGGATTGTGCTTATACAGAGTTTACATCATGTGCACAGAAACATTTAATATCCCTAGGAAAGTAGCTAGTTTGGTTTAGAGTGTAAATGAGACACCGACACCTTTTTATGCAGCAAACAGGGGTGATGCCAAATTTATTCCATGGTGCTATCAGACACTTTAACCACAATCAAACGTTTCGAGACCATATGTCCCTTCCTCAGTGATAGTCGAGCATTTTTAAGGGAAAAAAAATTGTGCAACAATTAACCCAACAATTAACCCAATAAGATACTGAAACATACTTGTAGCCAAATATATACAATCCAGAGTTGTGTTAAGTAAAGTCCCAACGTTTCCAGTCCATATATATAAAATCAAATCAAGCTGGTTTGGTTTAAGCAGATTAGATATTTAGCAAAGAGGATGATTTTTATGTTTGAGGAGGCTAACTAAAGGTGGCCATACATGAAAAGACCCGCCAGTTTGGAAAGGTCTCCAAACTAGCGGATCTTAACCCTATATGCCCACCAAAGACAGGGCGATATCAGGTTAATCCAATCTTAGGCCCTAGGGATTACAACGAAGCAAATGGGCATAGACTGGACGAGGACCACATCAACTAGTGATGCGGTCCTCGATCGCCAAGGAAAATCTAACATGCCAGAACAACATCTACCCAATTTTTGGCCTGATATCGATCGAGGAGACCCGCCATACATGGACAGATAAGCTACCAAATTGGTCTAAAGGACCTATATCGGTAGTTTTAATCTGCCCGTGTATGGTCACCTTTAGACATGCTCTACATGGATTCCTTCATGGTATGGTATGCCAAGCCCAATAGCAGGTATAATAACCCATGGGAGGATAAATGCAGTTGCAATTTCATGTAAAATATCTTCCAGAACACGTGGCAGGATAAATACAGTGCCAGTGCCCTATATAACACATGGTACTATAAATACAGTGTGATTTCATGTATAATAATTCCACAACACGTGACAAGTTAAGAGTAGTTCCAGTTCAATGTATAATACTTTCTGAACGCATGGCAGGATAAAGTGGCAATTTCTAGTATAAAACCCCTACACCACATGGCAGGATAAATGCAGTACCAAATGTAAAATACTTCCATCCTGTTATAGGAAATTTATTGGTGTTGATTTGGGTAGGCTCAGGATGAATAACTGTTTACCACAGGCTCGATCAGGTGTAGGTCACCACTCCCAGCCGCGGTACATCTAACTCTTTATTTGGGCACGCAATTGCCCACCCCTCCCTCTAACACAGAGGTCCCCAACCTTTTTTACCAGAGAGCCACATAAAACTATAAAAAGAGTTTGGGAGCAACCAAGCATGAAATAAGTCCCTCGTGGGTGACAAATAAGGGCTGTGGTTGGCCATTTTGTAGCCCCTATGTGGATAGGCAGTCTACAAGAGGCTCTTTTTGGCAGTACATCTGGTTTTTATGCAACCAAAACTCTCCTCCAAGCCAGGAATTCAAAAATAAGCACCTGTTTTGAGGCCACTGGGGAGCAGCAGCCAAGAATTTACTGAGCAATGTGTTGATCACGAGCCACTTGTTGGGGATCACTGGGCTAACATAATCTCTGACGTCAGCTAAGGGATGGGTCAATCTTGGGTCCCTTCTAAAACTAGGGCTGGGCCTGCTTGGGTTGAGAAAGGACACGCAGCACTGCTTGGCACCAAAAGTGCTGCTGCAGCTGACGTGACCTGCTGTGAATCTTTAAAGATCACTATCCACGTCTAAGGTGGTGCTTTTCCTGACAGAGGGGGTTATGTATAATACAGCTGCAGCTGTAAGTTTCCCTATGACTTTTCCCAGCAAGTGATCTAGTGGTTCCTTGAAGATTTGAGAAGGGCACATTCTAATGTTATCATCATTATTTTTCATTAGAATTTGTGTTTATGTCAACCCAGAAAAACCCAGACCAAACTCAGCATTTCAAGGCTGGCATTTTGCGTAGCCTCTGTACACACTGATATGATCCAAAATGGTTATGTAACTGAAATTAGAACCCACGCAACTTATCAGAATCCTAAATAAATATTGTAGATAGCTTTGCTTTTCCTCGAAACTTATCAACACACAGTTCATTTTTATCCTTTCCCATAGCCCCATTGCATTATGGTAAAAACCCAAATTTCAGCTAAATCAAACTCGTGAGTTAAGTTTTAACAACTAAATATAAGACTGTGGGTACATGGGTAAACCAGGGCTTAACCAGAATTAACTACATTTCTGGAGTCTCCACTGCTTGATTTGTGTAAGGAGGGTCAGTTATTAGTAAAACTTTCTAATATGCTTTCAAAAGTTATTTGAAGCAGTATCTGTCTGCTGGTTACATAGTTAGTTACATAGTTAAATTGGGTTGAAAAAAGACAAAGTCCATCAAGTTCAAACTCTCCAAATGAAAACCCAGCATCCATACACACCCCTCTCTACTTTTAATTAAATTCTTTATACCCATACCTATACTAACTAGAGAGCTTAGTATCACAATAGCCTTTGATATTATGTCTGTCCAAAAAATCATCCAAGCCATTCTTAAAGTCATTAACTGAATCAGCCATCACAACATCACCCGGCAGTGCATTCCACAACCTCACTGTCCTGACTGTGAAGAACCCACTACGTTGCTTCAAATAAAAGTTCTTTTCTTCTAGTCTAAAGGGGTGGCCTCTGGTACGGTGATCCACTTTATGGGTAAAAAGGTCCCCTGCTATTTGTCTATAATGTCCTCTAATGTACTTGTAAAGTGTAATCATGTCCCCTCACAAGCACCTTTTTTCCAGAGAAAACAACCCAAACCTTGACAGTCTACCCTCATAATTTAAGTCTTCCATCCCTCTAACCAATTTAGTTGCTCTGATGTTGCTTCACTGGTTTTTATCTAACTGACCTTTTATCGACTGCTCTCTGCATTAGCGATATCTCATTTGCTGCCCCCAACTACTAAAATGCCAGGACACCCCAAGAATATACAAGGTTTTACTCAGTGGTTATGGGCAGTTGCACATGGAGCAACTAATGGCACCCATGATTTTTGAAAGGTCAGGGTTGGAGCCAAGCTTGCCTGTTCAGTCTGTTCCCAAGTTCTGAATGTGGTGTCTCTCTCTTGGAAGCCTATGAAAGCACATTGTAACTGTTTGAAGTTCTCAATGAATGCCATTTTGTGTTTTTGTTGCCCAATTTTGCACATATTAATTTGTTTGTTCATTTGTAGCCCCTGATAATAATTTAGGCCACATGACATAATTATTTATATAAATATCTGTTTCTGTAAAGTATGTTCACTTTCAATTTAATAATGTAATATTCAAGAATTGCTCTGAACTTTCCTTCTCACAGGTTCGTATTGAGCAAGTCATCATTGCTGAGCCCGGGGCTGTTTTATTGTTCAAGATTTCCAATCTCCTAAAGTTCTACCATCATACCATAAGGTACTAATCTCTTCTGTTAACACAGCATAGCAGCACTATCTCAGTCTCTTGCTGCTTTCTAAATACAAACACAAAATGCCTGAAATACCAAGCCTGACACCCTGATCTTTGCACCATTCCCAAGCTTGATATCACAGCCGTATGCTCAGAGTAGCCATGGGAGAAAAGCAGAGCCCAGCATGTGTAAGAAGCTGGAAGGATGGGCGGGAGCCAGAAGATTACATTTAAACAGTACTAGGCATGGTTTTAATGCATTTCAGTATTATTTTAGAGGCACAGTATACCCCTTGTTGCATTTGAGTGCAATGAATGCAGCTTGTGCCGAACATTGTTTTGCCTATTATTTTAATCACAAAAAATCTGTTATTTTGTTTTATTTTGAGTTAAACAGTACAAATCAGTGCACAGATAATCGCCCTACGTAAACGATTCATGCTAACTAAATAGTCACGACAGAGGGGGAAATGAGGAGGTTGTATACTGGGAATCGATTTATCTACCTTGCAAAGACCAAACATGGAGCAGCTTCAATTTTCCTGTTGCCCTGTTTAGCTCAAGGAATACAAGACCTATAAGTACGAGTACAAGTGCAGTGAGCAAAGTGCAATTTCAAGTGCAATCACCATGGTGTATGGTGTTTTTCCCCCAGAATTCCAGCAGCATTGCAGCCACGAGGGCACTGCACCTGACGCAGTTGTGGCCAATGCATAAAAATAAGTGATTCATGACGGAGCTCTGCGGACTTTGGAGCTACTGCCTGGTCTAGCTCCAGGGTTCCTTTGTGTCTCAATAGGAGCGCATCTATACAGAAGTGTAAAAAGCACACTTTGACACAAGTACCTTCTAATAAATGTAGTTTTACCGCAGCATTGTAAATGACCCTTATAGAGTTTTGGTGCCAAAACTATCCGTATGCCGTGTGCTGTCATCTTTAGTTTGGTTTGTATATGATGTTTTTTTATGTTATGTTATTTGTGTATATTTTAATGGCGTCTTTGTCATGGGTTACATATCTCTATAGCACTCCTCTTGATGATTCTAAAATCTATATTCCATTTGCACTGAGAAACGGCCGTTGCCATAACCATTAACATCTAATCTACTGTGTGATGGCTCTTTATTTCAGTGCAATTGTTGGCACGAGCGCCTCTTCGTTGCTCACTACAATTGAAGAAATGCACATGTTAAGCAAAAAAATATTCTTCAACAGTCTAAGCCTGCATGCAAGTAAACTGCTGGATAAAGTAAGTACAACTGAAAAGAAAACATGCCCGTCAGACATTTCTATATATGAAAGTTATTTTATTGCCATGAAATAGTATGTTCATAAGATTTTACCACTGTGGGGAAAAATGTTCAACCCCTGTATGGGATTTGATTGATTGATTGATTGATTGATTGAAGAACAATATAAAAATGTTCCTAGCAGATGATTGAAGTGGGGCAGACTTTTCTTTCATAACTGAACCCTATGCCTAATCACAATATTGTTTTCATTGCTGAATCCTTAGTGCAGAAAAGCTATTTGCAAAAGTAGCCTACAAAGAAGTATATCTATGTTATGGCTATAGTGAGACAATAGAATATCACATGTATTTTCTGGGCCCAAAACTAAAGAGAAATCAGAAAGACATAGAGGTGGCAGGTCATCTCACCGAGAAGCACGAACATGGTTTAAGTAATAACCATTTAGGGAAAATTGTAATAAAACCCTTTAGTCATCAAAAAGTCAAGCATTGCACTAAAACTAGACCTTCTGAGAATGCAGAGCCTGGAAGAGTAGTTTATAGGGGTTGTCTTCATGAATGAAGGTGGTTTATCTTTAAGAGGAAGCAGACCCTGCGGCTGCAGGGGGCCCCAGGAGGTATAGGGGGCCCCATGATGCCCTAATTAATGAGCAATTTCAACATATATTGGTAAAACAGGACAACTTCTGGATATGTTGGGGACTTTAAAATGAATTTGCTGTGGGGCTATGCCATAGTCATTATGACATAATTGTGTCTACAACATGGATATTGGCATAACTACTAGTGATGTGCGGGCCAGTCTGAAAACCGCAGGTCAGGTGGATTCGTGCTGACGCCTGCACCAAATCTTCGGGTCGTGGGCAGGTCCGGGTCGAGCTCTTCTCCTGCTCTCCCCATCCGCGACCTTTCACTGCTGGCTTTTGATGCCTAAATTTATACACTAGAGCCCTCCCCTTTTGTGACATTACTGTGGGGCGGGCGCAGGTCTATAAATAGAGGGGCAACAGCGGGACCGGCCAGGTGCGGATTGGGAGGGGCAGGGTTAGGGTCAGGTGCAGGTCGACCCGCCCATCACTAATAACTATCTGGTCCATATCTCATAGACCCTGGCCTACTGGTGTTACAGCCACACAAAATGTGATACATTAAAAATGCAGTGGAGCGAGAGATTTTTTATTTCTTTAAAAACTTGAAGCAGTGGAAAAAGATCAAAAGAAAATCTCATACACATCATGTTCGAGTCTGTAGTGTGAAAGAGTGCTTAATGAGAAGTGGACATTCTCAAGGAGATGCAAGCAAGGAACAATCCTGGGCTGCTTTTCAAAACACTTCAGTTAGTAGTGCTGCTCCAGCACAATTCTGCACTGAAATCCGTTTCTCAAAAGAACAAACCGATTTTTTATAATTAATTTTGAAATCTGACATGGGGCTAGACATATTATCAGTTTCCCAGCTGCCCCCAGTCATGTGACTTGTCACTCTTTACTGCTGTACTGCAAGTTGGAGTGATATCACCCCCTCCTTCCCCCCCAGCAGCCTAACAACAGAGCAATGGGAAGGTAACCAGATAACAGCTCCCTAACACAAGATAACAGCTGCCTGGTAGATATAAGAACAGCACTCAATAGTAAAAATCCAGATCCCACTGCGCCATATTCATTTACATTGAGTAGGAGAAACAACAACCTGCCAGAAAGCAGTTGCATCCTAAAGTGCTGGCTCTTTCTGAAAGCACATGGCCAGTAAAATGACCTGAGATGGCTGCCTGCATACCAATATTATAAAAAATAAAAAAATTCACTTATTTGTTCAGGAATTACATTTTATATTGTAGAGTGAATTATTTGCAGTGTAAAAAGTGTAATTTAGAAATAAAAACGATACCATAAAAATCATGACAGAATCCCTTTAACTAAAGAAGTAGGTAGAAATGTTGTTCATTTATGTTTTGTGCTTCTGTACCAGCCCAAGGCAACCGCAGCCCTTTAGCAGTAAAGATCTGTGTCTCCAAAGATGCCCCAGTAGCTCCCCATCTTCTTTCTTGCTGATTCACTGCACATGCTCTGTGCTGCTGTCACTTACTGATGTTAGGGACGACTCACAATATACAGTACACATAGAATATCAATGTCACAACATAAGGCTGATTAGTAATTGATATAATTAATACAGATAATTACTACATGGCAGCACTGAAACTAGGGCAACTATCTTCAGAATTTAATAGTCTGCCCTGTAGCATCAGATTATATTACAGACAAACCTAATTTTCTGCTTGATAATTTGTGACGACCCCTAAGCTTAGCTTCTCAACAGCTGCTCAGAGTGTCACAGACACTTTCCAAGATGGTGACCCCCCTGTGACAGGTTTGAAGTCCTGGATCATTGCTGCTATTAAAGGGGACCCGTCACCCAAAAAAATTATTCAAAAACCTATTTTATCAGATTAGTCAAGGGAAACTAATTTTAACTACACTATATAAATTATTTGAATCTTGTTTCCTTCAGTCTGGGATTTCAAAATTATAGCAAGCAGGCAGCAGCCATTTTGTGGACACTGTTATCAAGAAAAGCCTTGCATCATCTCAAAATCTTGTTTGTGCACCAGAATGGGGGACCGGATGTCCATCCCCATGCCCTGACCACACAGTTAAATGGTAAAGAGAACTGGGGGAATGTGGGGAGAGCAGTGACATCTAAGAAGTGCTGAATTGAAAGTGAAAGTAATTGTCTGCCCCGCCTCTATGCCACGGGCATAGAGGAGGGGCAGACAATATTTGATTGACAGCTGAGATTTTTAAATGAGCTTACAACAGCTATCCATGCTTAAATAAAAAATAGAAATTGGATTTCATGTTTAATTTGAAAATGACTTTTATTATACAGATTTTTGTGTCTGGGTGACAGGTCCACTTTAAGAAGCAAAAACTTTAGGTCATTATATAAAATATTACATTTTTAGCCATATTCATTTTTAGGGTTCAGTTCTCCTTTAACGTTACAGTACTGGTAACTGGCCAATCGCCTCATCCTCAGACAAGTTTCTCATCTTGCCGCATGGCAGGAGCAACCCTGATCAAAGCATTTCCATATGTATTGCACAGAACCCATCCATTGGGGTTCAACGCATGGCCAGGGTAGCCGTTTGCCTAATTCAGACCCTTTTCGCCTTTGTTGGGGCTCATCAGTGTATGAGGCAGGCTTTTCCGATGAGTCTATGCAAAGCAAAAGAAATGGTTTTAAACAAAGATCCCATTTGTAACGAGGACCCTTCCTCGTTTATTGGCAATTTAGATTTAGAGTCATGGGAAGAAAGCCAAATTTCCCTTGAGAATTTTCGTGGAACAGCCTTGTGGTGGGCCAGTGTTTCTCATATCACATTAGAATAACAGATTATCTTAAAATGATCACGTCATACAAGGGACTGTCCACACATGATTGAGCTTTTTCACACAATGTAAAGGATGATTGCTGCTGCACGACCCCTGTTTATACCCAAACCCCATGTATAGCCCTGAGTACAGACAGTATACCCTTATATACAAACCCCAGAGACAGCCCTGATTATAAATGGTAGCCCCTACTTATATGTGCAACCCGTGGCTGATCCGCTTGACTGATTATACACAAACCCCACGTGCCGCCCTGATTACAAATGACAGCCAATTATGTAAAATCGCTTATGTACAGAACCACAATAAACTTTCACTTCAGTCTCGCTTGTATCGTTCAGCAGTTTAATGGCTGGAGATACAAACAGTAAAATCTAAATTGGATGTAGTTTATCCATGACGTGGAAAATTCATGTCTATAGCTGTGTAATTGTCTCAGGGATGTTTTGTAAAGCCCACTGGTTATTCGCTCCACACTCCAGGGAGTATGATTCAGGTTATAAAATTGTCACAGTGTGGTATATTTTGTTAGTGTTTGTTCTGCTTCATATTTTACCACAAATTGCTCTATAAGTGCTTGAGATGTTTACTAGAAGCTTTGGGGGTGATGATTTCATGTTTTAGAGCACAATTCTAATAAGCACAATTCTAATAAGGTTTAGCAAATGTTGCTACTTGTAGATTGTTTATGTCTTTATTTCCATAAGTGTTTGGGTGACAAGAATGATGGTAGCAAATATATAAACTATCTGCACAAAATGCTGTAAGATATAAAGGGCTGCTCTGATACTTGCTGGAAGAGGGATAAGGGGAAAAGTTAAGTGGGTGTGTGTATATATATATATATATATATATATATATATATATATATATATATATATATATATATATATATATATATATATATATATAAATAAACTTTTATTGAGTTTTTTTTATTTTTGTATAAGGACCTGTTGGTGCGGTTTTTCTTTATGTTCATTACTATTGATATTTATAACCAGCACACAGGCATTGTTTTTTGGTTATCCGTGTGCACTATGCCTAAATATATATATATATATATATATATATATATATATATATATATATATATATATATATATATATATATATGTGTATGTGTGTATATATAATTATATATATATATAGTCCCGCAGTACCAGCACTCCGATCATTAAAATGGTTCGTGGTGCACGATCAAATTCAGGATACATAGAAAAAGAAGGATCAGCACTCACTGTCTTGATGTGAAGAAAAATTTGCTGTTTATTGTTTTACATCATAATCCGACGTTTCGGTCCCACCTGGGGACCTTTTTCAAGGATGAAAAAGGTCCCCAGGTGGGACCGAAACGTTGGATTATGATGTAAAACAATAAACAGCAAATTTTTCTTCACATCAAGACAGTGAGTGCTGATCCTTCTTTTTCTAATTATATATATATATATATATATATATATATATATATATATATATATATATATATATATATATATATATATATATATATATATATATATATATATATATATATATATATATATAGGCCCCTTCCCACAGTTTATTACTGCTAGTAGTTGTTTGCATGGTATGTAGCACAAAATGATCTTCTTGTTGGTCTGTTATTAGTATTGATTGCTCTCTGGACAAGCTGTTCCTAGTCTTAATCTGTTCCATGTTCAGAGATATATTGGGTTTAATTTGAACGGGATGCATTAAAGTGTTGTTCATGTCTTAATTCGGACAGAGCTCATCGTGTCAGGGAAGGTTTACCATTTTACTTTCCATTTCTGCTTCATTTTACTTTGCTTGCTTTGTGGATGTTTATCCGTAGGAACATATTTGGGAAAGTATGAAAAACTGGCAGATAAAAAAATATTATGTATGCTGCACCCAAGGATCTATCAATTTAACATCTATCATATAACAAAAGGGCCCATTACAGGTTTTTAACGCCCTCGCTGAACTCAATAAAAACTGTAAAAATGGCCATACACAGGCTGATTTAAATTACTGATTTGGCCCCTTCATATTTGCTCCCTTCAGATTCAGCCCCTCCAGTGTTGGCAGCTTATCTACTCATGTAAATTCGCCAGATATCAGTCAGGTGGTGTGAAAAATCCTGTTAAACGATGGGTCTCTGTAGGCCCCAGTGGGTGATCCAATTGTAGGCTTTAGGGCCAGTGATCAGATCACTATGTGAGTGCAACTCCACCAACTATCTATTTTCAATTTTCCTTGTCCTTAATCAAGGAGTAAAGGTGGCCATACACGGGCCGATAAAAGCTGCCGACAGAGCGAGATCTGACTTCGGATGGGACGAAAAATCACGTCGGATCGCGGCCGCATCTATTCATTGATGCGGTCCCGCGATCCGACCGCCCGTTACTATTCATTAGGATCCGATCATTGGTCCCTAGGGCCTACGATCGGATCAGCCCGATATTGCCCACCTCAAGAGAAATTCATCCAAGTTTTTGTTGAAATCCTGTTTCTAAATGGGTATAGGTAACAAAGAGAATTTACACAGTCATAAACAAGGTTTCTTTGTTTATCTTTTCTAATTAAAAACAATATGTGGGTGGCCACATCGGGACCAAATCCACTCTTTTGGCAGCCTTGCCAAAAGAGAGGATTTAATGTGTATGGCACAACCAGTGTCCAAATGCTGCGCTGCACTCTACTTTGTATTGATGCCAAACTATAGAGGCCATTATATATCAGGGATGCTTATTGCTAAACCAATTATAACACTGTACAGGTATGGGATCAGGTTTCCAGAAAGTTTATCTCCCATAGACTCCATTAAAAAAATGCTTCCTTTTTTTCTCTGTAATAATAAAACTACTGGATCCAAACTAAGATATAAATAATCCTTATTGGAGGCAAACAATCCTATTAGCCTTATTTAAATATTGTTCTAGTAGACAAAGTATGGAGATCCAAATTACGAAAAGATCCCTTAACCAGAATACCCCAGGTCCCGATCATTCTGGATAACAGGCCATGTTTTTTCTTTTTTTCCTTTCCTTACTAACAGAGGTAATATGGTGCACAAAGAACTTAATCAAGAACTGATTCTCCTGTGAAATTAAAGGCATTGTTCAGTATAACAATGGAATCTACCTAAATAGATAGTCTGTGCAAAATAAAATAATGTTTCAAATATATACAAAAATGCAATGTATAAAGGCTGCAGCGACTGGATGTGTAACATAATAGCCAGAACACTACTTCTTTCTTTTCAGCTCTCTTAGTTTCCACTGATTGGTTACCAGGCAGTAACCAATCAGTGACTTGAGGGGGGCATATGGGCCATAACCGTTGCTATTAAATCTGAGCTGCATACTAAAGATCAATTGCAAACTCACGGAACAATTATGTCCCATGTGGCCCCCCTTATAGTCGCTGACTAACTCAGAGTTAGAGAGCTGAATAGCAGGAAGTAGTGGCACACTGAAAAAGAAATTCAAACAAATAAATACAGTAAAGACACATACAGGCAGTCCCCGGGTTACTTACAAGATAGGGTCTGTAGGTTTGTTCTTAAGTTGAATTGGTATGAAAGTTGAAACATATACATTTACTTATTAAATGCAACAAGACAGACGTTTGTCTTTTCATAGTATTTATTTTTACCTTTCAGTGCTCTGCAGTAGACAACACATGCCAGAGGGGACTGGGGCAGGTGGTTTATTAAAGCTAAATGCTAATAAAGGCCAAGCAAACCATAGTATGTAACTGTAATAGCCTCTGTAAGTGTGAGTTGGTGTATGTAACTCGAGGACTCCCTGTACTAAATACATAAGTGCTTCTCAGTGTCCATTTGGTTCTTTTTCATAAACCAGAATCTCTATATAGTTGATATTGATGTGTGGGTCAGGAAAAACGAAACCCGTAAAACCTTAACCTGCACCCAACCCTAACCAGCTAGATGTTGCCATTGTAGGACTCACACACTACTCATACCTGTGTCATTGCACCCTATACTCTACCTCTGTGTTCACCTCTGGTTCTAAGACATGGAATGTTGGGGAGCAGAGGAGGGAATGTACTTCCTGCAATGGCCACCCAAATTTCAACCCGAACCTGCCCAACTGGCAGAAAACCCTGTTGGTTTCAGGTTAACCAGCACAGCACTAGTAGCCTGTCTTCTTTTTGATTATGGTGGTGTCATAGATTTATTTTTGTATCTAAGTACTTTCACCTTGTTGTCCAGTTGCTTACTTTTTCTATTCCTCTGTGTTTTGTTGTAATCTGTTGTGATAGACTAGTAAGTAACATGGGGAATTCTCATTAGGTGGAGCTGCCTCCTGCCGATCTGGGGCCAAGTTCTGCTTTAAACCAGACACTTACATTATTGCGGGAGGTCCTTGTGTCGCATGACTCTTCTGTTGTTCCACTCGACGCACGGCAGGCTGATTTTGTACAGGTAACAATCATTCTTTAAATATTTGTGTGTGTTTTAACCAGGCAAAGTAGAGAAAGAATTGGTAACGTAATTCGCTTACAGGAAGCATTCAACAAAACTACCCATTTAGAAAACGTTTGTTTTTTTAATTGAGTTTGTAAATCTTCACAATATGAATACAAAAAGCTGTGTGTCTCCCCCTTTCCTGGACATATCCTTTCTCTATACTAATCGCTTACTGACAGTTTCATTATGGCCCACCTTTATTTGTGGGTTAATTCATTAACGGGGTGGTTCACCTTTAAGTTAACTTTTAGTATGTTAAAGAATAACTTTTCAATTGGTCTTTTATATTTTCTTATTTTTTTCATAGTTTTTAAATTATTTGCCTTCTTCTTCTGGCTCTTTCCAGGCTTTCAAATGGGGTTCACTGACCCAGTCTAAAAAAACAAATGGTCTGTAAGACTGCAAATGTGTTGTTATTTCTACTTTTTATTACTCCTCTTTCTGTTCAGGCCCCTCTCCTTTTCATCTTCTCTTATTCAAATCAATGCATGGTTGCTAGGGTAATTTGGACTCCAGCAACTGGATTACTGCAATTGCCAATGAGATCAAGTTAAGTTATCACAATCACAGTAGGCTAATATGGAATATACGCAGCCTTACATGTAACCCCTGTTGCATCTATGTAAAAAAAGCCATTAATACGATGTAAAATATATCATTATGAACAGTGATGTCATCGTTTATGAACAGTGCCTAGTGATGTCACTGGATACATGATTTTATTTGAAAATATAAGGATGTCAGAAGTAATTTCATGACCTGTATAAAAGCATTAGGCCTATATATTTACATTTATTTGGTCCTGGACATCCTTGGTAATATTTTCACAGTGCATAGGTAAATGTAAAACCCAGCACCTTGCAAGCATCCAGACCAATTTTATAAAGTACAAAGAGAAGTAAATAAGCGTGACCACTCTGACTCACCGCATGTGCCGGTAAAGAAAGTCTGGCAGCTTGCAAATGCTGAGGGTGCTGGAATCTTTCGGCGTCCCACGCCGCACAACATAGAAAGCAAGAAGAAGAAGATGGTTTCTGTACTCCCGTATATATTTAAAATTTCAAAATTGTATTCGTCCATAGATAAAAAAAAGACATGTTACAGAACACTGCTTGACGCGTTTCGGGCTCAGCCGCCCTTAATCATATGCTTCAAGCAGCGTTCTGTAACGTGTCTTTTTATGAATAACGTTTTGGAATTTTAAATATACCGAAGTGCGGAACCATCTTCTTCTTGCTTTTTATATAGTACCAAGACCTGCATAGCAAAGCAATATAGTAAGCCAAAGCCAAGCAGGAATAAATCAATAGAATAGATCAAACAAAGCCTCTAAAACATCCCTTTTATAGTTCAAAATCATTTCCATTTGTAGCCTGTGACTAAACAACACCCACCCGGAAGGGGGTACAAAGGGCAGCTCCATGTTCTTTGCTTTGACGTTGTCTTTTTAGGTCCTGTCCTGTGTGCTGGATCCATTATTACAGATGTGCACAGTGTCTGCCAGTAATTTAGGCACAGCTGACATGGCCACGTACATGGTCAATTGCCTCTACATGATGAAGACAACTCTTGCTCTATTTGAGTTTACAGACAAGCGCTTGGAAATGCTGCAGTTCCAAGTAAGTCTTTCTCTTGTGTTAAATTGCCTTTACTGCACATAATAAGATGATAGTATCTGGAGTCAGCCAAGTGTTCCTCTTAATACTGATGTGTTTTTTTTCGTGATTCATGTTCTGCTCGTGCTTGGGATGGTGTTTACCTAGATATGAACTATTAAAATGAATGGAGAGGATGCTAAAAAGCTATATGTACTGCCTGGATTAACTTTTTTTGCACGTTAAATAATTCTATTATATATACGTAATTATATGGGTTGCATGACTCTTCAACTCCTGAGCTAATAACAGCCGGTGTAATTTGCATTCTGGTATTTAATATACAGGTAAGGGATCTTTTATCTAGAATGCTGGGGTTTCCATCATTTGGATCTCCCTACGTCTAATTCTACTAAACAAGTCATTTAAACATGAAATAAACCAAATAGGATTGTTTTTACTCCAATAAGGATTCATTATATCTTAGTTGGAATCAAATTCAAGGTACTGTTTTATTAATTTTTATATCCCCTGATTTAAAGTTTTCCGTCAATTTACATTGTTGTTTTGTGGTTCCACCTATTTATTGTGCATGATACATTTCCCTGATTTTACATTTTCCTGGATTTTACACCATTTCTGGTCCCCTGAAAAACATAAATTGGGGTTCTACTGTACAGAGAGAAAGGAAATCTTTTTTTAAAAAATTGGAATTATTTGCTTAATATTGAGTCTATGGGAGATGGCCTTCCCATAATTCAGAGCTTTTTGGATAATGGGTTTCCAAATAACATTTGCTCTATATGCATAGCAACACAGCTGATTTTGAGGGTGGAATTTGTTTGCCAGCTTAGATATAAGAGGCATATGTGTATGGAAACCAATAGCTTAAGAGAAGATCAGGGCTTACACACAGAGATTAGTGATGGGTCTTTTAAAATATCATAAGAAGGGAAGTTGTCTTACATAGCTATAAAGGCAGAGACCAAACCTTCAGTAAGTGGCCATAGAATGATCGTTTCATTGGAATGACTCTAGTACAGGTTTTTAAAAGGGACACTCTATATAGTGGCACTTTCTCTAAAGGCTGCAGCCAATGGGAGTTAATGGTGCTGTTCACCAGAATCCAGGAAATTCGCTGCCTTCTCACTGTCCCTACTCAATCTCAATTATGCATTTTGTCTTTTATCTGCAGATTGAAGCACATTTGGACACTCTTGTAAATGAACAGGCTTCATATGTCTTAACAAAAGCTGGACTAAGTCAGATATATAGCTGTGTACAACAACACAAGCCTGAGCAGGTAAGTCCATGTACATTATTATGACATTACCATACAAAAATCCCCTGAGCTAAAGTAAATGTTTAATACTTTTAAAGGTGAAGGAAAAGCACATTTACTCGGGGGGGGGGCAAAAGTTAGGGACCCCAAGTGATTGTATATACTTACCTGTAGGGATGCACCAAATCCAGGATTAGGTTCGGGATTCGGCCATGATTCTGCCTTTTTCAGCAGGATTCGGATTCGGACAAATCCTTCTGCCCTGCTGAACTGAATCCTAATTTGCATATGCAAATGAGGGAGGGAAGGGAAATCCTGTGACACAAGGAAGTAAAAATATTTTCCCATTCCCATCCCTAATTTGCAAATGCAAATTAGGATTTGTTTCGGTATTTGGCCAAATCTTTTGCGAAGGTTTCAGGGGTTCGGCCAAATCCAAAATAGTGGATTCGATTCATCTGTATTTACCTGACACCCCGGGCCGGTGCTCCTTTCAGCACCGGTCCAGGGTTTACTGCACGTGCACCCGCACAAAGAAAGAAGAAGGAAGCGGATCACTCCATGGTGCTCACTAGAAGAACCCCGGGCCAGTGAAGTTTTCTGGCCAGGGGTTAAGTTTTTCTACTGCATTAGGACACAATCTTGGGTTTGGGGGGGGCATTAAGCAAAGGCCCCAGATGCAAGCTCATTGTGAGCTTGTTTACCCAATACTTGCTGCACTCTGCACCTTGTAAAATAAATCTTATAAATCTGGGAAAAGGTGCAGTGCTCAACACAATTGGTAAGGACAGGGCTCCTTGGCATTCTTCACCCTCTGGTGTTCTGCACCCTCTATTTTGTGTGTCTGAATTACACAGATAGGGGGTGGATAGAATGGTCAATGCCTACATGGGAATGTGTGCTGCATTACTGGTGGTTACTGTAGGATAATTTCAAAGGTTTTGATATATAGATTATAGCCATTAGTTTGAATTTAAATGGTAAATAGTAATGGTAAATTATAAATTGCGAATTTCTTTGTTAATGAAATATTTCCACTTACCTTTGGGGTAATGGCACAATGGCAAATTTGGGTGCTTTGGCAGCTATGAGTTTTAGTAGCTAGGGAGACATTGCCAATTCCTGCATTTACCCCATCACCAAACTGTTGTGTCTTATTTTGTATGGAAATATGGGCCACTGCGCTCCCAAATGAGCATCTCCTGTCAAGTGCTTGCTTCAACATTATAAGTCAATTTACATAGTGGGCAATGGAGTGCACTTCATCTGACATTAGTTTCAAAGCCCCCATAATTGTCCTGAGTGCCTTTCCCCTTTGCTTTGTAAAGCTGTATAAATAGAAAATTAGGTGTTAAAGTGAACACAACCCCCCCGCAAATATATAAATAAAACCCCCTACCCAGTAGCCCCTTCCCCGCTCTCCCCCCGCATATATGAAAACATCTTTAAGTGCCCCTAATCCTATACTCACCTATAGGTGCAGAGTAAGCACAGCGGAGCGCATGGGCGCCATCTTCCAGCTCTTCTGTATTCTTCGGGTTCTCTTCCTTCCCTTCAGCAATTCTGTCACTTTTGGCGCATGCCCAGTTGCCACGAACCGGAAGACTGCTTCAACTGTGCATGCGCCAATACAGCACTCACTTCCCGGAGACATCCGAAGAGGCGGAAGATGGCGCCCTCTTATAGGCGAGCATAGGATTAGGGGCACTTGGGGGGTTTTCATTAGTGGGGGGGGTTGAGTTCTCCTTTAAAGACCAACAATTCAAATGTTTTTTTTTTTTTTTTTTTGTAAATGTGCACTGTAGGTTTTTATTTAGATGTGCTTTACAGGTCTGAAGGCAAACCTGTGTGCAATATGTTTGCAATTACATCTAGTTAACTGATTTTTCTTATTTTCCTTTGCAGGGGGCACTTTCAAACCTGCCCAGTATGGATTCCGTATCCCTCAAGGCTGCAATGGTATATTCTATATATAATCTACTGATCATGCTCACAGCTTCTTCCATTTTTAAAGTTTTACACCCGAAAAGCATATTATATTATATTATAAATTTAAATAACTATGTTTGAAATAGCAACAAAGCTTAATTATATGAGGGGATTACAAAGAGCTATGTTTGGCTATACTGAGGCTGTCATTTTTACTGCCCTCATTACAAGCTTTAATTCAGACCTAAAGCTGTCTGTGTATATACCCATCACTCAACACTTTCTGAGCAAGGTACAGTATCTCTGAGCACCCTCATCATATTTGGGTTTCTATATTAAATGCATGATCACTGCCAAACATGGGCAACCAACACAATGCCATCATTTAAAGGGTGGTTCACCTTTCAGTTAACTTTAAATTTGCTATAATTTAAGCAACTTTTAAATTGGTCTTCATTATTTATTTTTTATAGTTTTTGTATGTGCCTTCTTCTTCCAGCTTTCAAATGGGGGAAGTTTCTGTGGTCTGTGCTGGAACTAGATGAAAAGCTGAACTTTTCCGGCAAAAATACGAAAAAGTTGGGCTTTTTTTTTTGGAAAAAGCCAGAAAAAAATGGAGCAGTTTCTGGAAAAAACTGGAAAAAAACATACAATTCAGGGTTTTGCTTGATTTTATTAAGTTTTTACCCAAACTGATTAAATTGAGCCTAATTTGGTATTAGAGTTTGGTTGTGATTTTTTTTTTTTTTTTTTTTTTAAATGAGATGCATTTGGATTTTAGTAAATAACCCTCTAAAAGTTAACTCAAAGGTGAACAACCCCTTTAACTGTTCTGCAAAGTAACGGTTATATTAAGGCTGTCCAAATATCGAAGCACACTCACTGGGAGTTACTACCTCTCTGCTGCGATACAGTAGGGCCTTATATCAGAAATACTGTATATCATATTTGGCACTATATGAGTTTCAGAAGTAGCTTCCCATCTCCAAAGTTCATCTACATCTAGTCATTTTATATTTATTTAAACTTTCAGCCCACATAGAAATCAATGTCATATTGCCTGAATGTTGTCATAATATGCTTGTTTGCCTTTGAATATTATAATGTGTTATGTATTGATTAGAAAGTTTTGAAATCCCGTGTGCAAAACTATAAGCATAAAGACATTTGCATTTTGATAACAAATAACAACCAAAGAAACCTGAGGTCTCCAGGCAGTATAATGTGCCGCCATATTTTGTCATGTTCTTTTCACAGACAAATCAGAGACTGATTCACTAACATACGTTTGAAACTAAAATTAGTGCTCTGAAATGTGATGCTTCTTAGGATGTGTAACTTACTTAATACAGTAAGTTATGGCTGCTGTTGTTAATATATGGCACTTGTGATTTGTATTTTCTAGGTGCAATTTGACCGCTACCTGTCTGCTCCTGACAACCTGCAAATGCCACAATTGAACTACTTCTTAAGTGCCACCGTAAAGTAAGTGAATGCTTGATATTACTGTATAGCTAGTTTTAAATATAAAAGAACGGTGTATTTTTCAGCAACCCCTTCCTTTGTGCTTCTTAATTTTCCTAACAGAAACTTGTCTTTTTGTGTCCGTCCCGTTTCTTACATTTAACATTTGAATAAATAATTGCCATTGGATTGCTGGTTGTCAGTTAGAATTCAGGACTGACGCTTAAGGCCCCCCATACACGGGCCGATAAAAGCTCTCGACAAACCGAGTCGGCAGCTTATTGGCCCGTGTGTGGGCCCATCCGATGGGCGTCCCCGATCGATATCTGGCCAAAAGTCGGCCAGATGGCGATTAGGTAGAGTAAAAAAATCCTGTAGAATCGCGGCTGCATCTTTTCGTTGATGCAGTCCCCGTATGGCCTCCATTTCAATGTGAGTATATCGGGGAGAGATACGCTCAGGGGCGATCCTGGCCCCCTCCCCCATGTGCTCACCTTTTTGCACCTCAGGGGGTCCACAAGGGTGGCAGAGAGGGCCAGTACGCTACGCAGAGAGCCTAACTGCTCTCTCTGCGCTAGAAGAGCCAGATTTCTGGTTTGAAAATCAGAAATTCGGCTCATAAAATACCAGGAGCAACATTTTTGCCGCCCCTTGTACCTAGTGGGGCCCTGCTGCCTAAGGCGTCAGCCTGTAGGCTGTAGGCGTCAGTCTCTAGGTAGTGATGAATATTTTTTGATTATTTTTCAAAACAAATAGGTTACTATGTGATTGAGGAGGAATGCATTTAGTAGGTAATTGTGCACAATTTAGTGTGTACTTAATTTCTAAACCCAGTAATTCACTTTCCCCAGGTTAAAATGGTTTTATATGTAACAATTCACACAATCATGGATTAAAGGCTTGCATATTTATTAAACTGTAGTGGGACTGGCTGCTAAAGGAATCACATACATTATTAAAGGCATGTGGTCTCAATAAGACCAGTTTTTTTAATCTTTTATAGCCTTCCAGCCCACCCTCTAGGGTTGCCACCTGTCCTGTTTTCACCGGCACATCACGTTTTTTGGAAGGGTTGTTTGGTTGAAAACTCCCTGTCCGGATTTCCAAATTCGTTAATGTGGACAGGACAATGAAGTAAATGGTATGGTAATCAGCCAATCACTGATCTCCACATCACAAGTCCCACCCCCATACCTCATCAGCCCCGCCCCTACCTTGCCTCCTATGTCACCTGCCCCTTGACATGACCTGTCCCGCCCCCTGCCCGGACTACCTTTCATATTCACTTTGTAATCTTTGTTCATTCAGTTACTCAGCCTTCTGTCCTCTTGTTCACCCTCCTTTTTCACCTTGTCTCCTCATACTTCTCCTGTTTACCTTATCTTTTCATATTATTCTCATACGCTTCACCCTCACCTGCTCACCCTCATGTTCTTATATATGTATTGTTTCTGTATGTTTCTTTAGTGCCTGATCCCTGCATTATTTCCCTTTTTATAGTTTTTTTTTTTTTTTTTTTTTAAACTTCTCAAATTCTTCTTTCCAGCTTTCAAATGGGGGTCACTGACCCCATCTAAAAAACGCTCTGTAAGGCTACAAATGTATTGTTATTTTATCACTCATCTTTCTATTCAGACCCTCTTCTATTTATAGTCCAGTCTCTTATTCATATCAGTGCATGGTTGCTAGGGTAATTTGGATCTTAGCAACCAGATTACTGAAATTGCAAACTGAAGAGCTGCTGAATAAAAAGCTAAATAACTCAAAAACCACAAATAATATAAAATGAAAACAGAATATCATTCTTTACATCATACTAAAAGTTAACTTAAAGTTGAACAACCCCTTTAATGTACATATGCTTAAAGGAGAAGGAAAGCCCCAGGGCGCAAAACCACTCCCCCCCTCCCCTCCGTTGCCCCCCCTCCCTCCTCCCCCCTGGCCTACCTGTCCCCCTGGGCAAATGCCCCTAACTTGTTACTCACCCCTCTGCGCAGGTCCTGTCCACGGAGTTCACAGTCGCCATCTTCTCCCACGCGCGTCTTCTTCCTGCTCTGACCGGCGTTTTCTGGCGCATGCGCAGTAGGAACAGTTACCGGTACGGCTCTACTGCTCATGCGCCGAATGTCACTGAAATCGGAAAACTTCGTGACATTCGGCGCATGCGCAGTAGAGCCGTACCGGTAACTGTTCCTACTGCGCATGCGCCAGAAAACACCGGTCAGAGCAGGAAGAAGACGCGCGTGGGAGAAGATGGCGACTGTGAACTCCGTGGACAGGACCTGCGCAGAGGGGTGAGTAACAAGTTAGGGGCATTTGCCCAGGGGGAAAGGTAGGCCAGGGGGGAGGAGGGAGGGGGGGCAACGGAGGGGAGGGGGGAGGGGTTTTGCGCCCTGCGGCTTTCCTTCTCCTTTAATTCATCTACTTTTGTCACAGTATTTTTAAAGGATCTGTTTATTATTAAGAGGCACCTGTAAAAATAAGCACTCACTATCCATACCCTATCCTTCCAATCCTTTTCCATGATAGGATATTTTGCACTGATTTTGTTTTATTTACTTACAATCTGATGATATTTGGTGGGAGCATTACAACCCCCTTACTACTTCTCTTGCGACATTGACCTTTGGAACAAATATCATACTTTTTCTTTTGGCTTAATGGATTGAGTGCTTGAGCATGACTTTATCTGCATTGCCAGTAATTGCTGTGCCACATAAAGACATGGATGGCTAAAAGCATTATTGAGAAAATGAGCTTATATTTTAAATCATTGTTGCCGTTAGGAATGAATAGGATCACGATGGAGTAATTCGGTGCCTGTTAATTTTAACAGCAGAAGTTTCCCTATTTATATAACTAAGATAGCAAAGGTTTTCTTGACATTTTAAGTAGAACCTGTTATCAAACTATACTATGTATTATCCACTCCATCAATGCAGAACATATAAAGTCTTGTATTTACTAAGAGACCCTAGCTTTAGCTTTTGGGAGTGTATTACTCACAATGACTTATTCTGCTCCCGCATCTCTAACATTTTTTTTTGTCTGCTGACTACATTAAAGGGTCTAGTACTGGCATGGGACCTGTCATCCACAATCCTGGGATCTGGATAAGGCGTTTTTACGTCATTTGGATCTCTATACTTCCAATATCCAAAATGTAACTGACATTTTATTTAGATAAATAGAATCCACGATTTGAACTTATTTATTATTAAAAAAGCACAATCAGATCGGCATAAAACTCGATAAAATGGAGCAAAATCAGAATCGTACGTTTTTTTTTGTTTTTTTCCCCCCGAATTCCTCGATTTTTCCCCCATAAAGTCTGAATTTTTTCAGATTTTTGCTGGAAAAGCCCAAAATAGTTGGTTTTTGGTCTAATTCCAGCGCAGACCACAGAAACTTCCCAATAGGATAGGGACGTCTCCCATTGACTTATATACAACATGGGCAGGTCTGAAATGGCAGATTTTTGGATTCAGACTTTTTCCATCCTCTGGGTATAATAAATCTCGATAAAATTGAGTTTTTTTTCCCACTAAAAAAATTGGATTTCACAGAAAAAAAGCATTTGGACTTTAATAAATAACCCCCTAAGTTTACTGAAAATTATTTAAACATTAATTCACAATAGTATTGTTTTCCCTCCAGTAAGGATTAATTATATTTTAGTTTGGATCAAGTACAGCAGGGGTGCCCAAAAGGTAGATGGGGGATCTACAAGTAGACCAGCTTGTCTATATAATCCTCCTGTTTCTTGCTTTTCTTTCAGATATTTATGTTAAGGTTACATAAGAAATAGTTGTTTTTAAATATAGTAACATGAACTCTCTTATAAATAAAGGCGTAAAATAGAGACAATATAACATAAGATAAGAAATTTAGATGAGACTCGAAATCCGCACAGGAAAACTCGATCCAAAATCAATTCGAGTTTTGGGGTCAGGACTATTCAATCGAATTTTAGAAGTTCTAATTTTTTCATAAATAATATATCATTCGAATAACCCCCAAAAGTAGACCCCACGTTAGTAAATTATCGGTACCCCTGAAGTACAGGCTACTGTTTTATTATTACAGAGAAAATATGTGAATGCTGCCTGTCTCTCTGCAGTTTTTTGTTCCGTGTAACTGTTCTTTTCAGGCTCGTGCAGACGCTCAAGGCAGTCCAAGTAAATCACCACTTGCACAACCTTTGCCCCATTAAAGTGTATTGATTCTTAGAACTCTACTTCACATCTGTTTCATTTCACAAGACTGACGACAGCATTTTATATTTATTAAGCACATATACCGTGTATGTAAGATATACAAACTGTTACCTATTTAAACAATTTCACGTGGCTCTTTCTAACCAACACTATTTCAATCCGTTCAACAATGAGTTCGGGCCCCATTGATCATTGAAAGGTTACAGACATGAAGAACAATGATGTACAGGTATGGGACCTGTTATCCAAAATGCTCTGGACCTGGGGTTTTCTGGATAATTGATCTTTCTGTAATTTCTGTAAGTCTCCTAAAAATCATGTAAACATTAATTAAACCCAATAGGCTGGTGTTGCCTCCAATAAGGATTAATTATATCTTAGTTGGGATTAAGTACTGTTTTATTATTACAGAGAAATCATTTATGAAAATCTGAATTATTTGATTAAAATGGCATCTATAGGTGATGGCCTTCTTGTAATTCAGAGTGTTATGGATAATGGGTTTCCAGATAACAGATCCCATACCTGTATTAGTTATTTGTTCCAAAAATATGTATAGCATGAAATAATTGTCCACCCCAAGGCTCACATTAACCGATTGTTATTTTGGGATCCTGGATGTATTTGCAGAATATATAGGCATTCTCCCCGAAGCTCACTTGAACTACACATTGGCATTTATCCCAAAGCTCCCTTCTTCTGCTCTGCCCCCCCCCCAGCTCCCTCAGTTAGGGACTGTAATAAAGCGTAACATTTCTTGCTCTCCATCAGCATTACTAGGTGGGTATAATTTTACTGCATTTCATGTGGGTAATGTACACTGGGATCAAACAGCAGAAAAATACCAACAATGTGTATTTATATTGCTGAAAAAATGCAAATAGTGTATAATGTATGGCATTTATCCTGCATTAGAAAAATACTTGCTCATAATGTTTTCATATAAATAGAATCAATTATTCTTATTAATCAATCATAAATCTCTCTTTTATTTAACATTCTTAAAGCAAAATGTGTTGGCTTTCGATATATATATATATATATATATATATATATATATATATATATATATATATATATATATATATATATATATATATATATATATATATATATATTGTGGTATTCATGTACCACGTAGGGGGAAAAGGGAGCAGGTTAATTGCTTTATTAAATCTTACAACTAATTCAATGCAAGTCTAACTGGACAGTACTCGGGCAAGAACCTGATCTTTCCCATTTTGTTCATTTAAAACAGAAATGATAAAAGTCAATAGTTGTTTTAAGGTCATAGATTAGTTTTTATGGTTTTTGGGGTCCAGGGCCCACTGGGTGCCACCTCAGGGGCTCCCATACCCCTTTAGTAGCCCATGCCCCAATCTTGACTTTGTCCAGAAGCCGCAACCTCCCCCGCTGCCATGCGTAGCTTTTGTTTCCTGTCCTTTGCGACTGCAATTTGTTGGAAATCAAGTGGAAATTCAGCTGAAAACTATATTAAAGAAGAAGGAATAGAATTTTACACTTGAGGGTGCCAAAAGTTAGGCAACCCCAAGTGACTACTTTTAGTTACCTGACACCCCGGGCCGGCGCTCCTATCAGCAGAAAACCGCACCAGCCTGGGGCTCTTCTAGCGACCACCATGAAGAGATGATCTTCCTGCTTCTTCAGGTCTTCTTGCAGTTGCGCATGCCCAGTAGAGCGGAAAGCCAGACTTTAACGAGCGCCTACCCCGGGAAATTTGAAAACCGGTGAAGCCCGGGGTGTCTCTTGGGGGTGCCTAACTTTTGGCACCCCAATTGTAAAATTCTATTCCTTCTCCTTTAATATAATTTAAGGAGACATTTTTTTCTGCAATTTTTGCCCAATGGACCACACCTATCCCAGAAGACAGCCATTGCATACACAGGAATGGAAGAATGGGTGCCTTCAGTAGTTTTATTTATTATATATATTATTTGCTATGGGATTCCCCTACCATAACCGGTCATGCTTACATGGGCCATTTAAATATGGTAGTGCTTCATTTCTGATATCTTATAAGGCACAACATTGATGGTAACCTGCTCGATGGTTGGCAGTTAATAGGCTTTATGACTCTTCAGATTCAAAGGAAATGGGTGTGGAGGATGTATAGCCCATAAACATGGAATTAACGTTCCCTCCATGCTGTGTAACTGATAGTCTTGCTTCAGGCAATGCCTAACTCAAAGCAATGATAATTAGATGCATTTAGCAACAGAAAATGTATAAATGAATGGGTTGCTTGAAAACTTCCTGTCACCAGACTTAAATTCTAAAGCATTAACCCACTGTGCATTCATCTGTTTCCTTTTTGCAGAGAACAGATCATTAAGCAATCTACAGAATTAGTTTGCAAAGCCTACAGTGAACTGTATGAAGCAGTTATGAAGCCAGTGAATGGATACAAGGAGCCAACAAGCATTCTCCATAGATCTCCGCAACAAGTCCAGACTCTGCTCTCGTAAAGGTTACTTGTTACAGCATTTTCTTTCCGGGAAGTATTTATGTAATAGCATGAATACGCTGACTGTGAAGGTTGATTGTAAATAAAGGATCGTACATGATGACACCCATATTTGCACAACAAGTGGACTTTTTCCCATTATTTATACTCCTTTATGCGTACTACTCATTATAATGCATCAAAATATGTGTATTTATGAGGAAGAACGTTTACCTAAGGAGATGACTGGGTTAGAATGGAGAAACCTCACAGAGGTGACATTTAGAATACGCACCCCATTCCTCGTGGCTTCCATTAACCAGGTGCCTAGGAGTCTTTACAATATTAAATCAGCCCTTTGAGTGATAGAAAATTGATACACAATTGATGTGCTTGCATGGAATACATTACTTCAGGCCTCAAGTATCTGGGTGCAGGTACATCAAGCTTTTTCTCCACAGGACTAGGTCTGCTGCTTCTGGACATAAAGGAACAGTAACATCAAAAAATTAAAGTAATAAAAATATAATGCAGTCTTGCCCTGCACTGGTAAAACTGCTGCGTTTGCTTCAGAAACACTACTATAGCTTATATAAACAAGCTACTGTGTAGCCATTTGGGCAGCCATTCAAAGGCTCAGGTTACTTACTCTCCTAGAGAGTACTATTTAAAGAGGAACTAAAGTCTAAAATAGAATAATGGTAGAATTGCTGTATTTTCTATACTAAACATAAACATGAACTTACTGCACCACAAGCCTAATCAAACAAATGAATTATGTTTTCAAAGTTGGCCACAGGGGGTCACCATCTTGTAACTGTTAAACATCTTTGCAAGACCAAGATCATGCACATGCTCAGTGTGGTCTGGGCTTCAGTTGGAAGGCTAAGCTTAGGGCTCATCATAAATGATCAAAACGTCACAAGTCAAATAATGTTTGCTGATACAGCAAGACTGATTAATAATCAGAATATACAGACTGCACTGGGTCCTGTGTTGTCATGTAATCTAATGTGGATTTTATAGTTTTTGTATTGTGTAATACAAACTTTCTCCAACTCTGTTTAGATCTGGCTCCATGATCTTTGTCCCTGCAGCTGGAGTTGAAAACAGTAAAGGGGATGTAAAGGCAAAAATAAAATCCAATACGAATCTCTACACAGTCGCCAACTGCTCTACAGGGAAACAAACAAAGCTGCTTGAGTTCTGGGAAGTAAGGTGGGGGCGCCCCGCTGCTTTTTGAAAGTATGAACGTTTCCCTGCAGAGCAATTAGGGACCGTCCAAAGTTTCCTATCCGCAGCAGTCAGAGCAAGTCAAACAAAGGGAGAATTTTACTGCATACAGTCAGGTTTCTTTTAAAAAAAAAAAAAAAATGGTACACATTTTTTAATTAAAGTATATTGGATATCGGTTTCTTTTTCATTAAAGAAAGTAAAAATGCGATTTTATTTTTTTGCCTTTAGATTCCCTTTAAGGATCTGACCTGTCACTGGCTGGCCTAATTTACGGGGTTCCTGCTCCCCGACTTATCAATGGAGGTACAGATCACTCTACAGCAGAATGCTTTGCTGGGCCTTGGTGTACCCAGGCTCCCTGAACACATCCAGCTGGATCAGCAACTAAAAGTCAAATTGAAAGATCCACTCCAGGCACTATGTTAAAGTGTGGCAGGAAGTGGTCATAGGCCACTTCCTGCCACACAGGGGAGGGGGGGCGGAAACTGCTGCTGCCTCAGGCGGCGGAGGGGCCAGGATCGCCCCTGGTCCATATATATATATATATTATATAAATATATATTTATATATATATATATATATATATATATATATATATATATATATATATATATATATATATATATATATATAATTTTCTCGTATAAGATTGATTACCCTGTATAATGGCAAGGATAACAATGGCAGTATATTTGGTGATATCCATCTCATAAGAATAGCATGGATAGAAGCATTCTTTGGTTAGAAATTATGATACCTAAGTTAAATACTGAAGTTTTTTTGGCAAGACGAAGGGAAAATACAGACCAACAAGTAAAGAAATGTACAGTTGACTATTGAATTAGGAATCACTTCTCCTGCGAGCTCCTTGTGTTGACAACAATGATGCTTTTCAGCTCAACTCACAGACGTGGTGATGTGTAATTTTCAGGAATGATTTCTAGTCAGAGAGAGAGATTATTTTTAGCACATGGGTTTAAATATCTAATTATAGACGCCTCATAAATAGGCTTTGAGGTTTTATCCTTAAAATATAGATTTGTTTGTGACTTATCACAATGGCTTCTGTTATACTTCTCCGCTAAACAGTCATATCTGAGTTTCATGATTAAAATGACTTGTTTGCAGAGGCTGCTCATAAGTGTTGCCTGCATTGATGTAACCTTTCTGCACACAGTTATTTTCAGTGCTTGGAGCTTGAATTTAAAGGGATACTGTCATGATTTTTATGATGTCGTTTTAATTTCTAAATTACACTGTTTACACTGCAAATATAGAATATCTACATATAATCTACAGTCTGGTCATTTCCCTATGGGACCAGACTGTAAATTATATCCTTATAAACGGCGCGTTCTTCCGTCAGAACGCGCCGATTATAAGCTTAAAGACACAGCACTCGCAGCTGCTGCCTTGCTTCCCACCGCTATCGGGCTCCACATTTCCTCACTTCCCACAACGGATTTACCCGTTTTATGCGATGAAGGGCTTCCCTTTCCTTCATCGCATCTCTCACTCCTGTCACAAGTCTCCTGTAGCTGCCTCCCTGGTGTTGCTTTCCTCACAGGATTCGGCTCCATTTTCACTCCCCCTCCCGTCCAGTGTCTGAAGTCTCGCTCCGCCTCCCTTACACTGCCTAAATCTCGCTCTGCCTCCCTTACACTACCAAAGTCTCGCTCTGCCTCCCGTCCACTCGCTCCCCCTCCTTCCCTGCATGACCGGTAAAAGAAAATGATGTGACACAGAGGGGGAGCGATTCTTTAGATAGTGGACGGGAGGGGGAGTGAAAATGTAGAGGAATCCTGTGAGGAAAAGAGCGAGACCAGAGAGGCAGCTGCAGGAGACGTGTGCCATTTAGAAAGCAAGAATGAAATACAGGTAAATACAGCTAAAAGAGCTGCAGTTAAAGATAAAAATCAACTTGTAGAGACACTTCAAAAAAAGTAAAACTGAACCCAGAAACTGTAGATTATAATAGATAATGTACCCCCCACTTAAAATTTATAAAGATATTAATAGTCACCTCGGAGTTATGTGACCTGTATAAAAGCACTCGGCCTGCGGCCTCGTGCTTTTATATGGTCACATAACTCCTCGGTAACATAATATCTTTATAAATTACAGTAGGGGGTACATTATCCACTATATAAAATGTAATTTAGCCTGGTCATGTGATTTCAAAAAGAGCCAGCACTTTAGGATAGAACTGCTTTCTGGCAGGCTGTTGTTTCTCCTACTCAATGTAACTGAATGTGTTGCAGTGGGACCTGGATTTTACTATTGAGCGTTCTTATATCTACCAGGGAGCTGTTATCTTGTGTTAGGGAACTGCTATCTGGTTACCTTCCCATTGTTCTTTTGTTTGGTTGCTGGGGGGGGGGGGGGGGAGGGAGGGGGTGATATCACTCCAACTTGCATTACAGCAGTAAAGAGTGACTGAAGTTTATCCGAGCACAAGTCACATGACTAGGGGCAGCTGGGAAATTGACAATATGTCTAGCCCCATGACAGATTTCAAAATTGAATATAAAAAAAACTGTTTGCTCTTTTGAGAAATTGATTTCAGTGCAGAATTCTGCTGGAACAGCACTATTAACTGAATCATTTTGAAAAAAATGTCAGAATGCAACAGAATCGGTTGACTAGGGTTGCCACCTCAGCAGTCCCGGATTTCCAATTTGTGCTCCCGTAACACGAGATTTTGAATTTCTTGCCGAAATCCACTGGATCTGCCCACAGGCACATTGAGCAGAAGAGCAGCAGCAGCAGAGGCGCAGAATCTTGGACTGGTTTCTCCGCAGTCTGAGATCTGCATCGTCTCTCACTAGCCATTAGCTTGTTCATGTGACTGTCAGGGACCTGCCCTCCCATAATGTAACATTAATTCAGCTGTAGGAGGTATTGGAAACCTCTGTCCAAGATGTGAACATTGCTATGTTCAAAGGAGTGTCCCTTGTCTTTTAGATGTAGCATGTTTAGGGTTTAGTTCATCTTTAAGGAACGCCTGTATAATCCCAAATCCTTTACTGCTTAGCAGGCAGAAGTCATCAGTAGGCTTTTCTAGCTGAGCCTGGTTAAGGGATAAAAAGTGGTGTTAGAATAGAATACAATAGAATTAAAGGCCTATCATCCAAGGCAAGTTGCCCCTATAAGTCAGTGTATGTATTAGTTTAGGAAAAAGTACTTTATGAGAACATAAACAGGGACGCATAGGTTTAGCTGTATAATAATAATAGCCTTATACTTGCTCGTATAAATGAAGCATGTGATGGGTAAGAGGTAGGGGGGACACATACATGCCAATACAATAAAGAATAAAAACAACAAAGACAGCTTTGTATTCAGGGGGACTTGGTTTTGGAGAGAAGTGCCCTGCAAAGATGTACAATGCAAAAACTTTGGTTTGTACCTGTTTTTGGACGCTGGCTTCCACATAATAAATGACCCCTATTGTATTCTATACAACTGTTTTCTTCTATGTAGAACTGTGCCCTCTTGCCCGATTCAAATTGAACGCCGCCCCATGGCTTTTTGGCAGTTTATTTATATCCGCTTAATTAGTGGTTCTGATGCCGTTTGTACCAGGGCAGGTAACACTACATTTATATTTAAATGAAAAAAACTTTAAGGAGGTTATTTATTAAAGGTTGAGTGTTAGTTTTTTTATACCTCGAATGAACTCTAATGGTTTCTTATTTAAGAAAAAACTTAAATGTGAAAAACCTGATTCTGCAAGATCCAAAACCTAAAAACTTTCTGCGCGTAAAAACTCCAATTACTTGAATTATTAGAGTTTTCCGCAAAACTCCCAGAAAAAACTTGAACATCATGCAGGCTGTTACCATATTAAAATGGTTCAAGGGACCTCTGCCATTGACTTCTACATGTCCTTGACAGGTTTTAGATGGAGTATTTTTGGATTTGAGCTATTTCCACGGGCGGGGTATAATAAATCTTGAATAATTCTAGTTTTTTTAACCTGAAAATGGGAGTTTTGATCAAAAAGTACAACTCGAAAACTCAAATTTTCATGGGACTCACAACTCGAACCTTGAAGAAGAAGGAAAGTTACCGAAGCAGTTTATCGCCAATAGATTAGCCACAATAGTGCAAGCTATGACACTGTATTTATTCTGTAGAATGCTTTACAATACCTGAGTAAACGGCTCTGGAAACTCTCTCTGTTTGTTTAGGATAGCAGCTGCCATATTAGCTTGTTGTGATATCACTTCCTGCCTGAGTCTGTCCCTGCTCACTCTTAGCTCTGGGCTCAGATTACAGCAGGGAGGGGAGGAAGGAGGGAGAGCGGAGCAAACTGAGCATGCTCAAGTCTGTGCCCTGGAGGTTTAAGCTGAAAACAGGAAGTCTGATACAGAAGCCCATGTGTACACAATAGATGAAAGGAAATGCTGTGTTTCTTTTGACAGAGGACTCACAGCAGCATTACTTTGAGGGTTTATTGGTGTATTTATATCGACCTTTCTGATAAAGCTTACTTGGTTTTAGCCTTTCCTTCTCCTTTAATAAATCTGCCCCTAAATGTTGACATAACTGGTCCTTTAACTGCAGTGTAAAGGCTTCTGAAATAGAAAGTACAGTCAGGGCCGGTTTTGAAGAGACGGCGCACCAAGGCTGCAGGTCCCAGCGCCGGAGCTTCGCACGTGCGTGCACCCCCTCCCTTGTGCCCACATAGTCCTAGCACCGGCACCTAGGCTGCGAAACCTAAGCAGGTTTCTTGGCCTTCTTTGGGCTCTTGGCGGCTGCCGACACCTTCTTGGGCTTCTTCGGGGACTTGCCTGCTGGTTTCCTGGCTTTGGTTGCTGCTGCTGCTACTGCTGGCACCTTCTTTTTGGCAGCGGCCTTCTCCTTGCTCTGCAGCTACTTCTTGTTGAGCTTGAATGAACTGAAGGCTCTGCTCCCTTTTACCTGGACCCTGGTCTCCTTAGTGACCAGAGTCTTGAGAGCCAGCTTGAGGTGCCTGTTGCGCGGGAGCTTTCTGCTTGCACCCCTACGCCCGCATGGTCCTAGTGCCGGAACCTAGGGTGAAAAATGTTGCTATGCGAGTGTGAGTGCACTATTGAGCAGCGGAGCACTGGGGAGCTTTGAGTCGCCAGTGTTACTTAGGATGTAGCTGGGTGACATGCCGCCCTTAAAATTTTGCCGCCCTAGGCTTGGTCCTTTATGGCCTCGCCACAAATACGAGGCTGGGTGCAGTATATACATGTTTTATGTCCCACACACACATCACCACCCTAAAATCAAAAATTTAAGTTTTCATATTTCACATAAGGAATTATGGGCAGAAACATGCAAATGACTCCTATAACTGACGCAGCTTGCAGAGCTATACATCATCAATTGCTTAGTGGGACCATCAGTTAATGTTCACTGCCCCTTTAAGTCGATTTGTTTCCGATATTTATATATTAACATTTTCTGTCTTCGCATTTCTAATATTTACATAGCCGTAATTTCGGTTTCCATGACATCCACTCTACCCTTGTGCACGCAACCCAAGCTAACATTATTTTGCTGTTTTCATCAACAATTACACGTATATATCTCTATTATGCAAGGGTTGTTGGAGTTCTTCGAATTCAGCCTGGGTTTTTCTCCGGCCAGTCCGACCCTGTAGGTAGCAGGCCAGAATTTTTCATCCTACAAGAGGTACGGTAAAGTATGCTGTACCGTGTTAGCCAGTAAAAATGTTGGTGATTCCTTTCATCTGTGTCCAAACATATACGATTGTACGGTAAAGCTCGGCTGTAGATTATTGAGTGTTTAGTGGGGTCAGGGTGAGAGCTGTCATACATTAGATATGATGGTTTGTCTGTTGGCTTTCCATATATGGATAGTATTTTCCCTGATGTGAATGGTTGTGTCCAGAAAGTGGATGTGAGTTCCTTATCTGCTTGTCTCTTTAAGATCCCCTCGTAAATGACTGACACCTCACACATAGATTGATATTCCCTTTTGTTGGTCATTTGACCTATGAGCTGAATGTTGTATATATACCAGAGAACACCACAGCTTCAGTGCAATCAGCTTGAAAAAGGAACTAAAATGTTCTGAAAGCTTGCTATGATTATATTAGTTAGCCAATAAATTTATGCCCTGAAACAAGAGGTCCAGTCTAACAGAGTTCCTAGGCAGCTCCTGGTATGCGTTGTCATGTTAAGGCACATGCATGCTCATAATGCTCGAGTGTCGCAGAGCTAACCCTCTAACACAAAAAAAAGTTCAGGGTGACTTGTGTCTTTAAAGGGGTTGTTCACCTTGGAGTTAACATTAAGTATGATGTAGAGAGTGATAGTCTGAGACCATTTGCAATTGGATTTCATTTTTTATTATTTGCGTTTTTTTAGTTATTTAGCTTTTTATTCAGAAGCTTTCCATTTCAGTAATCTGGTAACTAGGGTCCAAATTACCATAGCAATCATGCATTAATTTGAATAAGAGACTACAATATGAATAGGAGAGGTCTGAATAGAAAGATGAGTCACAAAAAGTAGCAATAACTATAAATGTGTAGCCTCCAGTCCTTGAGAGGGATATAAATGAGCTGGAGAGAGTGCAGAGACTAAGTGCAACTAAATTGGTTAGAGGGACGGAAGACTTAAATTATGAGGGGAGACTGTCAAGGTTGGGGTTGTTTTCTCTGGAAAAAAGGCGCTTGCGAGGGGACATGATTACACTTTACAAGTACATTAGAGGACATTATAGACAAATGGCAGGGGACCTTTTTACCCATAAAGTGGATCACCGTACCAGAGGCCTCCCCTTTAGACTAGAAGAAAAGAACTTTCATTTGAAGCAACGTAGGGCGTTCTTCACAGTCAGGACAGTGATGGCTGATTTTATTAATGATTATAACTTTTAGTATGTTATAGTATGGTTAGTTCAAAGCAAAGTTTCCTTTGATCTTCATTATTTTTTATTTTTTTTTTATAGTTTTTGAATTATTTGTTTTTTTCCTTCTGACTCTTTCCAGCTTTCAAATGAGGGTCACTGACCCCATCATCTTTTTACTCCGGCCCTCTCCTATTCATATTCCAGTCACTTATTTAAATCAATGCATGGTTGCTAGGGTCATTTGGACCCAAGCAACCAGATTGGTGAAAATGCAAACCAGAGAGCTTCTGAATAAAAAGCTAAATAAATAAAAAAAATGAAAACCAAATTGTCTCAGAATATCACTCTATACTAAAAGTTAGCTCAACGGTGAATAACCCCTTTATGAGCGGCTTGGATGATTTCTTGGACAAACATTATATCCAAGGCTATTGCAATAGTAAAATCTATTGGTTCATGTAGTTTGTGTGAGTGCATGGAGGGGGTCAGTGAGTGTGTATGTCTGGACACTGAGTTTTATTTGGAGGGGTTGAAGTTGATGGCCTTTGGTCTTTTTTCAACCCAACTTAACTATGTAACTCCATCACAACATCAATATGCACAAGAAAATGAGTGGCCATTATTTGCATTGCACTAATGAGAATCAGTGGATTGAAAGGCAATGTATAGGTCTGTTCCTCTTACTAAGGACTCCTTCATCAGGCTTCCAACACCATATACTTTCATCCAGCAAGTGGAGTCCAAACCAACTCTACAGTCCAGGACCCCCTCCGACCCCCTGCCCCCTTACTGTGAAGCGTCGAGTGCGCACACATGAAGGCGCCTACGTGAAGTCGCCTGGGTGTTTGGTGCCTAGCACTGCGCTAATGGTGCTGCAGGAAAATAACTTTTTCCGGAGATCTGGTGAGGGGTCTGGCCGGCGGGGGCCCATTAAGGGTCGGGGCCCACCGGGTATTTTCCCTGTGTCCCACCGGGCTAGTCTGACACTGCTCTGGAGTTTACTTTCCTTTATTTCTATGGACTAGGTACCCCACTTTACTTTATTACTAGTAGGACGTTCTCAGCCCCTTCAACAGTTAATCTTCTGTTTGTCAAAACCCCACTGCAACTTATGTAAAACTCTGAATATGGGGTGCTTGAATGCTTTAATACTATTGATACTTTCACAATGGCTCAGGAAAACCACAGAAGTCCTTGGAAAACCACTCTAAGCTCATTTACTTATTTTTGTCTGAACTATTAACCCCATTAAATTGTTACTATACCATTAAATAACCTGTTCTGAGCACAGAGGAGTACTGCTGGTCTTTTGTGTAAAACCCAGCTAGGGCTCCTTATTAAGGAGAGTTCCAATTACTGCTTTGTCTGTCTGTCAGCGGCCACATTGGTGCCAAGTAGTGAAGTGCAGGTCAAAAACAACCATCACCCAATCCTAACCCCAACTTGAATCCAACCCGGAGCAGCAGCTCTATTTATAGCACCCTGCCCATCTCTAGAAATAGAGGCTACCGCTGTCAGAAGCGTTAGGAAGGAAGAGCTCAACCCGAACCCATCTATGACCTGCCAATCATCTTCATAAGTTAGCCCCAAACCTGCCCAATCCTCGTGTTTCGAGCCGGCCCACACATCACTAGTACTAAGCTCTTACCCGGCTTCCTTTTCGGGAATCATATCACAATAGGAGGCCTGTACCCTGCCTCTGTGGGAATGGGTTAAAATGCTAGTCTATCATTAAACCTTCACAGACACTAGAGCAGTGATCCCCAACCTGTAGCTCATGAGTAACATGTTGCTCTTCAACCCTTGGATGTTGCTCCCAGTGGCCTCAAAACAGGAGCTTATTTTTGAATTCCAGGCAAGTTTTAGTTGCATAAAAAAACAGATGTACTGCCAAACAGAGACTCATGTAGACTGGCAATTCACATAGGGGCTACCAAATGGCCAATCACAGCCCTTATTTGACACCCCAGGAACATTTTCATGCTTGTGTTGCTCCCCAACTTTTTATACATCTGAATGTTGCTTACGGGTTAAAAAGATTGGGGACCCCTGCACTAAAGGAATAATAATCCCATTATATATATAGTAATACATGTTTATTTAAAAAAAAATTAAAATCCCCATAGCAGAAGGTATAATGACCCATTAGGGTGGTGGCACATGTGAAGATTCCGGGGAGATTAGTCTTCTTCGGGCGACTAATCTCCCTGAATTGCCTTACCACCAACAAGAATACAAATTGCCAGCGGGGTGGCATGTGAATCGCTTTGGATTTCTTAAGTCGCCCAAAGTTTTCTCGTGAGGCAACTTCGGGCGACTTCGGAAATGTATGCCATCCCGCTGGCGATTCGTATTATTGACGGCAGGAAGACATTTGGGGAGATTAGTCTACCAAAAAAGGGGAGATCTGTCGCTGGGTGACTAATCTCCTCCGAATCTTCACGTGTGCCACCTCCCTAACATAAGGGTTCTAGTGTGTTATGATTATTTTCAATTTTGTCACATTAAAAGGGGTCATGGGTGCCCATAATTTAAGGCCAACAAAAAATGCCCTATTCCATGAATTCTAAATGCAATAACAAGGAGTTAATATTGGGAACCCCCCCACCCTCCCCATACACACACACTTTATTGGAACTGCTTCTTCCTCCATTCTAATTAAATGTATTTGAAAAGCGATTTCTGAAAAGGCTAAAGGGGAGTTTAAACCTACTGTCGATACAATCTGTGCCTTTCTGTTCTATTCATTCACAGGAATACTCTCCCCCGACGTTGGCAAATCTTTCTTAATAAGGAAATCAAAACACTACTCACGTACATAACCCACACTATTATGTTATTATTCTCCTTTAGCGCTGGGCTTCAAGTATTTTCCTGTTTACATTTTCGAAACTGTCATACAGTCGTCTTTCACTTTTCCATTCATTACCATCAATGATGAACATTATATACCGCTTTCCTAATCCTGTACTAAAGTGGTCCCTTGCTTAATGAAAGCAGAAAGAAACTGAATGACTAAATGATTTAAAAAGGACCCGGAAGTATGCGCTCTTCCTGCGTATTTTTATTTTTTTCTGATGAAAACACGATTGAATGGATAGAAACGCCACTATAACACATTAGGAAGCTTCATTCAAAGCCTTTTAGCAAATATTTGCCGGACCTGGAAAAAAAAAGAAGAGATGTTTACAAACAGACAATGACGTTTATTATGACATATAAGGCTCAGATAACAGAGGCTTATCAGGTTCCCTGGACTAACTGAAGGTGGTATTTGTAATGGCTAATGTGTGCATTACAGAGCAATTTCCTGTAAATCACTGTGCCGTGGTGCTGGTTTAATGTTCAAAACAAACCTGTCCTGTAAAAAATCGAGCAGGATCAACAGAACATATTATGATGCTTGGATTAAAGGGCAACTTTCCCAGTTATGTATATGGTTATGTACAATGATAAAATATTTACACAAACAGATCACTGGATGTACTAGGAGTATGCTTGAGATAGAATCCCTTCCACCCATAGTCCTACAAAAATGTATTATTAAATATGTGGACTAGTGATTGGAATTGGCAATCTGATGTTCACCCATCATGTTTCAGAAGGATAATAATCCCATGCACAAAGTAAGCTCCAATCAGAATTGGTTTGCAGAGATGGAAGAACTTGATTGGCTTGACCTCGACCCAACCGAACACCCGTGGGATGTATGTCCACCCTTATACATATGAATATGAGCAAAGCTCCAACATCTAGTGCAAAGCATTCCCAGAAACGTATAGGGTAAAGGCTGTTTTAACAGCAAAGAAAAGACTAACTTTATATGGATAACTTTGGTTTTGGTTTTGGTATTCACATTCTTTGGTCCATATATAATGCCAAGTTAGCATGCATAAGGGACCCAGGGAAAAGTCATTGCTTAATGTAATAATGATTGGCCAGTATTATTGTATAAGGACAATTGAGAAATAATGAGTACCATGGATTCTGTCCCCGACTGTATCAACTAGAAAATTACGTTGAAACTGTACATATGCCAATATCCAGTTTTTTTTTCCAGAGAAATAGTAACATAGTAAGTAAGGTTGAAAAAAGACACATGTCCATCGAGTTCAACCTTTTTCTTTTTTTTTTTTTTTTTTTTTTTTTATTAACTACCTATCTGCCAGTTGATCCAGAGGAAGGCAAAAAAACCCATCTGAAGCCTCTCCAATTTGCCTTAGAGGGGGAAAAATTCCTTCCTGACTCCCAAATGGCAATTGGACTAGTCCCTGGATCAACTTGTACTATGAGTTATCTCCCATAACCCTGTATTCCCTCACTTGCTAAAAAGCCATCCAACCCTTTCTTAAAGCTATCTAATGTATCAGCCTGTACCACTGATTCAGGGAGAGAATTCCACATCTTCACAGCTCTCACTGTAAAAAACCCCTTCCGAATATTTAGGCGGAACCTCTTTTCTTCTAATCGGAATGGGTGACCTCGTGTCAGCTGGAAAGACCTACTGGTAAATAAAGCATTAGAGAGATTATTATATGATCCCCTTATATATTTATACATAGTCCTCATATAACCCCTTAAGCGCCTCTTCTCCAGCGTGAACATCCCCAATTTGGCCAGTCTTTCCTCATAGCTAAGATTTTCAATACCTTTTATAACACTAGAATAAAGGCAGATGAGATAGAATGCAATGTGCCCTATTATAATGCAACATAATCATGCAGCACAATAAATAATACACAGTAATAATAACCAACTTCTGTACCAGGTGGAATGGGACATTGAGGCTATGGGGCAGATTTACTAAAGGTCAAAGTAAGTAATGCTGGAGAGGATTCGCCAGCGTTACCACTTTCAGGCACTTCGCTGATTTACTAACGGGCGCAAAAGAGACAGACACTAAGGGGCCGATTCACCAAGGGTCGAATATCGAGGGTTAATTAACCCTCGATATTCGACTGGGAATTAAAATCCTTCAACTTCGAATATCGAAGTCGAAGGATTTAGCGCAGATAGTACGATCAAACGATCAAAGGATTATTCCTTCGATCGAACGATTAAATCCTTCGAATCGTTCGATTCGAAGGATTTTAATCCACCGATCGAAGGAATATCCTTCGATCAAAAAAACTTAGGAAAGCCTATGGGGACCTTCCCCATAGGCTAACATTGAGTTCGGTAGGTTTTAGATGGCGAACTAGGGGGTCAAAGTTTTTTTTAAAGAGACAGTACTTCGATTATCGAATAGTCGAATGATTTTTAGTTCGAATCCTTCGATCCGAAGTCGTAGTCGAAGGTCGAAGTAGCCCATTTCGATGGTCGAAGTAGCCCAAAAAACACTTCGAAATTCAAAGTTTTTTTACTTCGAAGCCTTCACTCGAAGTCAGTGAATCGGCCCCTAAGGGTCATTCACACTCTATCACCAGGCGAATGTTCGCTCTGGCAAATGGACGTTACTCCACAAATTCACTAAGATGCAGATTTCACTGAACGTTACCTCTTTCACCAGACTTGCCTTCGCCAGCTCAGACAGGTGAACAGGAGCGCATAGATCTTCCTCAATCTTCTGTCACTTACATCATATTTCTAGTGGAAAAAGTCCCAAAAACCGCTGGCATCTTTTCCTTTTTTCAGAGTGATAGCCTGCAGAAGTCCTTACATTTTTTTGGGGTAACCGAGTTCCCCCATACATTTTCTAACATATGGAACATAAACTTTACAGTGGGCTCATGTGTAGGGCATTATACCAATTCTATTGTCTTTATTAAGGTTCCCTGGACTTGTGTAATGTAATGTATTTGCTGCAACATATACTTCCATTCCATTTTATAATTTCCCACCATATGCAAATTAGCCTGAGCGAAGACCTCTAACAAAGTTGCGCTAGGCAGAATTGAACACAAGCGCATCTTAGATTTGTTGCAAACAATAGCGATAATTCACCAGCGCTCGGCGCCCTGGACGCAACTTTGCATTTTAGTAAATTAGCATTGTCTGAGCGAATTTTCAGCTGGCAAAGTTATACGATGGCTGTGAAGCCATCGCTGTTGAATTTTTGCTTCTTAGTAAATTTACTCCTATGGGTTGTTCCCTTGTGCATTCAGTATGTCTTTATACAGTAGCCCCTCACTGAGCCTGCGAATGCACTGTCCCAGTGTAACTTCTCTACAGTATCAGCATTGGGAGTCTGAGGTCCACCAAAACTGCAAACTCAAGGGCCCCCCTTAAAACCTCAAGGGCCCCTTTCACATAGGGTTACAAACTTTTCCCCCCAAAACATACCAGCCAGCAATTAAGGGAAGGTGGCGGAGACATGATTGGGCAAGAAATTGGGTTTTGCGTGATTGGAAAGTAGGCGTTTCAGGGGCGGGGAATGGGCTGGGAATGGGTGTATCATGTGCAGGAAAAGTGCCTCCCTCAACTGGGAGGTCATGGAGAGCGGGTCGAAGCAGTAACAGTAAGTGACGCAAAAAATTGAAGGAACAGAGGCAACTAGTAGATCAAGATGTTGGCTTTTTCAAAGCCAACATAATGAGTGATTTACATGCTATTACATTACATATGTAACTCTATATACATTTGTAACACCAGCAGGTGATTTACTGGCTAGGTGATTTACCTACCGTCCAGGTGGTAACACTACCTTCACAGTCTAAAATGGAGCCTATGGGAGATGACCATCCCATAATTCTGAGCATTCTGGATTTCGGGTTTCCGGAGAATGGGTTAGATACCTGATATTTAAGAAGAAACCTTGTCTGGAGTTTACAATACGTTGTTTCCTTTCCAGTTTACATATTCTCAACATTAGTAATCTGCACATATCTGAATATGCTTTGGCTTATCATTTCTGTTTTTGTTTTTACCAATCAGGGTTATTATCGCCCTTGGAGAAGTGCAATGAACCTGAAATGAGACTTTTACTGGAGTGGAAAATGAAAGCACGGTTTCCATTTCTAATGCAGGAGGAACAGATGGGCTACTCAATAGACAGACTTTAAACAATTACAGGCCAAATTTGGAGAAAACTGATAACACGGGTAGCCTGTGCTTTACAGGTTCTTTCTTTGTTCTGTAAATTGTGCAATTCATTTCTTTCTGAGCGGACAAACTCAGAGATATTGATTCATCAATGTTGCACAAGACCGGAAAATATAAACAAGACAAATATGTCAATCATAGCTATGGAAATCCAGCATCACACTGCATTGTTATCTAAGATATTTGATTGTGAATTGGCATCTAATGAGATACATAAAGCTTTTTGTAATGCAGTGATCCACAACCAATGGCTTGTGAGCTCTCCAACCGCTTGGATGTTGCTCTCAGTGGCCTCAAAGAAGTGCTTATTTGTGAATTCCTGGCTTGGAGGCAAGTTTTGGTTGTATAAAAACCTGATGTATTGCCAAACAGAGTCTCATTGAGACTGGCAATCCACATAGGGGTACCAAATAGTCAAAAACAGCCCTTATTTGTCCCCCCAGGAACAGTTTTCATGTCTGCGTTGCTCACCAACTCTTTTTACAAATGAATGTGGTTCACAGTTAAAAAAGATTGGTGTCCCCTGTTGTAACAGGTCCACCATAACCTGCAAACAATTCCCTGGCACACCTGATTCTGAACTATGGTTAGCTTTACATGGCTACAAGCGGTAACAAGCAGCCATGAAAAGTGACACATAGACATTTGAGGCCTCACTCGATGTATTTTTATATAATATACGGCGCCAAAACTGGTTTTACCCTTGCTCCACTACTGTAAGCTGCGTGGTGTGACTGGTTGGTCCAGCAGGATTTCCAGGGTTTACCTATGAAGTTCTAATGCTAATGTACCTACTGCCACCTACTCCCAGTGACCCCCAAAGCCGGTGCTTATTTTTGAATTCCTGGCTTGGAGGCAAGTTTTGTTTGCATATAAAACAGATGTACTGACAAACAGAGTCTCCCAAAGGCTACCACTTCACAAAGGGGCTACCAAATAGCCAATCACAGCCCATATTTGGCACCCCATGAACTTTTTTCATGCTTGTGTTGCTCCCCAAACATTTGGATGCGGCTCACAGGTAAAAAAAAGTTTGGGGATCCCTGCCATAGGAAATGTTTAGATGCAGTTTGTTTGGACCAAGTGAGTGGTCTTTGGTCTATCCTAGTTTATAATGGCTTAATGGCCACCCTCCTGCGATAATCAGTCCCAGTGTTGGCAGTGCATGAATTAACCATCAGCACAGGGGGAGGCCCATTTATCAACATTCTCATTTTAGTGGTTTTAGAAACCAGAAATAAACAAATTTTCTCTGAAACCACAAATACCATTTCATTTATTAAAAGATCCGAATATAAAAGGCATGAACGAAAAAAATTGCAATCCAAATAAAAATACGAAAACCTTTAATTAGCTGAGTTTTTTTTACATTTTTTGAGATTTTAGAGAAGTAAAAAGACACACATTTTAGAGAAAAAATAGAAATTTGAATGTTAGTAAATAGGCCCCAAGAAATGCATGGGTCTGTTATAAGAAACTATTAGGGGTTTTAAAAATTTGCAAAAAAATTACAACAAATATAATAGAGATGCACTGAATCCATTATTTTGGATTTGGCCGAACCCCCGAATCCTTCTCAAAAGATTCAGCCGAATACCGAACTGAAGCCAAATCCTAATTTGTATATGCAAATTAGGGGTGGGAAGGGGAAAACATTTTTACTTCCTTGTTTTGTGACAAAAAGTGACACAATTTCCATCCCCACCCCTAATTTACATATGCAAACTAGGATTTGGATTCGTTCGGCCGGGCAGAAGGATTCAGCCGAATCCGAATCCTGCTGAAAAAGGCAGAATCCTGAACCCAATCCTGGCATTTCGTAGAAATGTTTTTTTTCCAAATGATAAAGCTAAAGCTGCTGGATAATGTTCAGCTGAAAATGACACCATCATTTCCTCTGTGACTCAATCCTATAAAATGTAATTTATGCCTGAAATAGTATCACACCCTTGTCATGTAAGTGTTGTCGGCAGAGATGGGGACCCAGATATCATAAATATTTTCTATTTGCCCAAAGGCATGGTGCTGCTTGTTATGGTGATTCTTCGGAAGAATCCAAAAAGTTAATAGATCTCATACCTGTACAATAAATGCGACGCAAAAATGTATAAAGTGGACAGGAAAGTATCTCTCTTATGCACTTCATGTAATGTAAATACATATGAATATTTTTTAGCACAGAGGCTGTTGTGGACATGCAGTTTCTCATATGCCTCATAAAATGATTGTTGGGGCTACTCTTCTGCCCATTGTGGTATCAATCAGTTGGAAATATTGTAGTGAAGAATAAAAATGTTTGTTTAGTTACTCACACTCAAAGGATTCCTTAACAGGCTATTTCTGTGTTATACTTTTAGAGCAGAGACACACATTCAGATTCGAGAAGATTAGTCGCCCGGCAACCCCATCCTCCCACTGTGACGTGCCGAGCTCGGTGTGCATGCATGAAGGCGGCGATTGGCGCGCATGCGTGAATGGCGCAGCTCACCGTGCATGTGCAGATTGCGCCGCATGGCGACCAATATGGGGGAGGGGGTTTGGGTTTTTTACCACGTCCCGCCGGGCCAGTCCGACCCTGTCCATAGAGCTCTTTGCATGACAACATTATTTTATAATAATCCAGCCCCAAAATCAATACAAAGTATGCAAAAGAGGCCCATGAGCTGGGCAACCACTGAATTTTCCTATTTACAAGCTTTGTAAATGGCTTTTTCATGCTGAAAAACACGGATCATATTTGTTAGACATTCGGAGAGAATTTTTTTTTTTTTTTGCAACAGATTAATCTAATGATTCCTCATATAACCCTGAAAAACAGCAAATCAAGACTACTCAGCAGCACTGGGCATTGTGATGATACAATGACATACAATTAGTGTATAATGTCAGCTAATGAGATTTTGTCTAGACTATTGCCCAGGCTTACATTGGGAAGGTAAAAAAACAGTCACGTGGATCTGATGATAAATATCAAAGACATGCACAGTTTCTCGCTTAAAAACATTTATTGGTGCATATAAACCACAAAGAATAACATATCAATATTCAATTCACACACACCACAAAGCAGTGTCTCCCCCCCAGTCTGCCTACCTGTTGTTAGCCACACCCTCCTGACGCGTTTCGCGCTATTGGGCGCTTCATCAGAGGAGGTGTGGCTAGTGCTGGTCATGTCCCTTAAATACCTGCTAGATTGCTTAATGCAGGTTCTAGGGTTAGATACTTGCACATTTGTATATTCATTGCCTGCAGAATTAATTTGCTACAAGTTCAGGGGTGGCATATGTGTTACATACAAATCAAAAAGATCTATTCAACTTCCACTGTGTACCCAATTAACCCCAATTTTCTACTAATATTATATTTCATTACAATCCGCATTATAACATTATTTCAATCCAAATCACCTAAAAGTTCACTAATACTAGAGACATGACCATGTGATTGTAGTGACTAAGTGAATAAAGTGCAATTGTGCAAAAAAAAAATTCATAATAAATTAATAAAGTATAAGCAAAACGATATATTGTCAGATTCCAATAAAACTTTTTTGTATAAAAATTCATTCAATTTAATCCCATACTGATGTAAGAAACGGTTTTAATTCAAAATGACTATTCATTCCCTCAGGTATAATTGTCCCTAACTTAAAAATCCAGTTAGATTCTAATCTTAGTAATTTGGTAGTTAAATTGCCCCCACTATTTTCGTTTATTTTATCTATACCGAACATCCTTACTTTCTGGGGTATACCATCATGGGCCATTATAAAATGTTTCAGAATGGGATTATCAACATCTCTATTGTCAATACCTCTTAGATGTTCCCCCAGTCTGACCCGTAGCTGTCTAATTGTGCGGCCAATGTATAAAGCACCACATTCACACTGCACTGCATATACTACATATCTTGTACCACAAGTAATCATTTTTCCTATTTTTATCTCCTGGCTTTTATTTTTATCATTAAATTCTATTACTTTTTTACTTTTATTGTTTTTACAGACCACACATTTTTTACAAGGAAAAAAACCTTTCAAATCAAGCCACGTTTTTTTCTCTGCTTTTTTATTTAAACGGTTAGGAGCTACTTGATTTGCTATGGACTTGGCTTTCCTACTGATTACCATTGGGGTTAAATTTAATGCTTTTATTGTAGGATCAGTATTCAAAATATTCCAATTCTTGACTATACTTTTTTTAACCGCTTTATATTGTAGTCCGTACTCTAAAATGCATCTTACTCCTTTTTCCTGCTTATTGGCTATTTTCATTTTGCCCTTAGTCTTTTTTAAAATTTTCGATTTCTCTAATTTTTCCATTGCTTCTGATATGTCTCTTTTGCTGTATCCTCTGCTTCTTAACCTATTGCATTCTTCCTTAGCCTGTTGAGCAAAGACTCCCTTGTCTGTGCAGTTCCGATAAATTCTCACCAATTGAGCATAGGGAATAGATTTGACTGTATGTAGAGGATGATAAGAGTCTTTTCTCAAAATAGTATTTCCCGCTATCTTTTTTCTATATAATTTAGACATTATTGTATTATCTTCTACATAGAAAGTCAAGTCTAGGAAATCAATCTGATTAGCATGACATTGCATAGTAAATTTAATATCATACGGATTGTCATTTACATAATTTAGGAAGCCCTTTAAGTCATCTTCCGGGCCACTCCATACCATGATGACATCATCTATATAGCGATACCACCCTACTATGTCATCATCGTATGGATTGTCAGCCCCAAAGATGTACTCATCCTCCCACATTGCCATAAACAGGCCGGCGTATGAGGGCGCAAATTTCGTTCCCATCGCCGTGCCTGTTATTTGGCGAAAAAGCTGACCATTAAAGGACTATCGGTCTCCCGGGTGGTTTGAGTGCATCTTTTCAAACCACCCGGGAGACCGATAGTCTCCGGAATTGGAAGTTTGAGCGAATGTCTGAGCGAATATGTTGACTATTTCCTGAAGGAAATAGTGGTTAAAATGCCAGCATATCTAAGAGATAGCCAAGATGCCATGCATAAAATACGTACTATTGTATGGAGAAAACAATATGTTTGGGTAACTCTTGACGTTCAATCTTTGTATTCCAGGATACATCATGTAGATGGATTAAGAGCTATTAACAAATTTTTAAAACAATATTTACAATCAGATGTCCAAATTAATTTTTTGTTGGAAGCCATTGAATTTATTCTGTCTCACAATACCATGTCCTTTAATGGTCAGCTTTTTCGCCAAATAACAGGCACGGCGATGGGAACGAAATTTGCGCCCTCATACGCCGGCCTGTTTATGGCAATGTGGGAGGATGAGTACATCTTTGGGGCTGACAATCCATATGATGATGACATAGTAGGGTGGTATCGCTATATAGATGATGTCATCATGGTATGGAGTGGCCCGGAAGATGACTTAAAGGGCTTCCTAAATTATGTAAATGACAATCCGTATGATATTAAATTTACTATGCAATGTCATGCTAATCAGATTGATTTCCTAGACTTGACTTTCTATGTAGAAGATAATACAATAATGTCTAAATTATATAGAAAAAAGATAGCGGGAAATACTATTTTGAGAAAAGACTCTTATCATCCTCTACATACAGTCAAATCTATTCCCTATGCTCAATTGGTGAGAATTTATCGGAACTGCACAGACAAGGGAGTCTTTGCTCAACAGGCTAAGGAAGAATGCAATAGGTTAAGAAGCAGAGGATACAGCAAAAGAGACATATCAGAAGCAATGGAAAAATTAGAGAAATCGAAAATTTTAAAAAAGACTAAGGGCAAAATGAAAATAGCCAATAAGCAGGAAAAAGGAGTAAGATGCATTTTAGAGTACGGACTACAATATAAAGCGGTTAAAAAAAGTATAGTCAAGAATTGGAATATTTTGAATACTGATCCTACAATAAAAGCATTAAATTTAACCCCAATGGTAATCAGTAGGAAAGCCAAGTCCATAGCAAATCAAGTAGCTCCTAACCGTTTAAATAAAAAAGCAGAGAAAAAAACGTGGCTTGATTTGAAAGGTTTTTTTCCTTGTAAAAAATGTGTGTTCTGTAAAAACAATAAAAGTAAAAAAGTAATAGAATTTAATGATAAAAATAAAAGCCAGGAGATAAAAATAGGAAAAATGATTACTTGTGGTACAAGATATGTAGTATATGCAGTGCAGTGTGAATGTGGTGCTTTATACATTGGCCGCACAATTAGACAGCTACGGGTCAGACTGGGGGAACATCTAAGAGGTATTGACAATAGAGATGTTGATAATCCCATTCTGAAACATTTTATAATGGCCCATGATGGTATACCCCAGAAAGTAAGGATGTTCGGTATAGATAAAATAAACAAAAATAGTGGGGGCAATTTAACTACCAAATTACTAAGATTAGAATCTAACTGGATTTTTAAGTTAGGGACAATTATACCTGAGGGAATGAATAGTCATTTTGAATTAAAACCGTTTCTTACATCAGTATGGGATTAAAGTGAATGAATTTTTATACAAAAAAGTTTTATTGGAATCTGACAATATATCGTTTTGCTTATACTTTATTAATTTATTATGAATTATTTTTTGCACAATTGCACTTTATTCACTTAGTCACTACAATCACATGGTCATGTCTCTAGTATTAGTGAACTTTTAGGTGATTTGGATTGAAATAATGTTATAATGCGGATTGTAATGAAATATAATATTAGTAGAAAATTGGGGTTAATTGGGTACACAGTGGAAGTTGAATAGATCTTTTTGATTTGTATGTAACACATATGCCACCCCTGAACTTGTAGCAAATTAATTCTGCAGGCAATGAATATACAAATGTGCAAGTATCTAACCCTAGAACCTGCATTAAGCAATCTAGCAGGTATTTAAGGGACATGACCAGCACTAGCCACACCTCCTCTGATGAAGCGCCCAATAGCGCGAAACGCGTCAGGAGGGTGTGGCTAACAACAGGTAGGCAGACTGGGGGGGAGACACTGCTTTGTGGTGTGTGTGAATTGAATATTGATATGTTATTCTTTGTGGTTTATATGCACCAATAAATGTTTTTAAGCGAGAAACTGTGCATGTCTTTGATATTTACCTTGGTTTAATTGGACCTGTGCACAGTACTCGCCGTATAGACAGCGGCTACCCCATTATTGATTTTTGTTTTCCTACACGTGGATCTGATGAACCCAAATCTGTAGAGTGTAAATAAATAAAGGTGCATCATTTAGTAGAGATACAGCAGGAAAGGATAACATGACTTATGAGAATGTTAAAGAGACACCCTGATATAAAGATTGTAAGTAAAAAAGAGGACCTGCTTGGAGCACTAAGCACTATGTTTACCTCCTGTTTTGATTTTGCCACTTACTAGGCTTCATTTACCTACCCAAGCACAGTTTCTTGTGTAAGTAAATGGGGACTTTCCTCCTCCATTTTTATCCTAGATTCTAAAAGGACCATATGAAAGCTTAAAGTAACATTGCTAATTGATATTTAGATTCAGTGACATGTTCCCTTCTGTCTCTCACCATGCAACATCTAATCTTTGTCTATGTTTTTTTTTTGTTACTAGATACTTAGGGGTTTTTTTATCAAAGGTCAAGTGTTAAGCTGGCCATAGAAGCAAAGATACGATCGTTCGAATCCTGGAACGATCCGACTTCCGAATCTCACGACCTGCCACTAACTATTCCGATCAAATAAAGTAGTAAAAGAACAGATCAGCAATGTTCTGCCCCTGACAGCAATCGTACGAAAGTGATGTCCGACCAAAACTAGTGACAGTCTCCCACTGAAAATCGTACGATCGGCAATAAACGCAGAGATATTATCGGCAGCCGACAGAAATCTTTTAACCTGTCCGATCTACCAAACGACCGATCTCCGTGGGCATGAAAAATGTCGAGACTCTCCACACATGGTCCGAATATTGTACGAATCCTCGATCGGATCTTTGCGTCTACGGCCAGCTTCAGAGTTTTTTATACCTTGAATGGACTTGCAACTTGAATGGTTTATTATTTAAGAAAAAACTCGAATGGAAAAAAACTCAAATCAGCCAGTTATAGTTGTGAAACGCGAAAACTCGTTTTTAGAGAGAAAAACTTTGAATCTCTCGAATTGATCAAGTTTTCGGGCAAAACCCTCCGGAAGAAAAGGCGAAGATCATGAAGGCAATTAGCATCTTCAAATGGTTTCAGGGACCTGACTCCTACCACTGACGTGTTTTAGATGGAGTATTTTCACATTTGAGCTATTTCCAGGGTCGGGGTATAATAAATCCAAAAGAATTAGAGTTTTTTTTAACCAGTAAATTGGATTTTTGACCAAAAAATAACCTCAAAAACTCGAATTTTAATGGTAAACACAACTCAATAATAAATAATCCCGTTAATATGGGAAGGAGCTTGCAGTTTGCTGAGCAGATAAATGATGGGAGCAGAACTCAAGGAAGGAGATGGGATAGAGGAGGAATTGAATTCATGCAGTTGAATAACAGAAGGTGAAGTGGCGAGTCTACTGGCTCTTATAAATTTGCTATTTTTAGGGAACATGTATAAATGGAGCTTCCCCTTGCAACTACAGAGGCCTCTTGTGTTGGTGATTAGTGTATCAGAAAAGTAGAGGATAATCTAGAGAAATCAGTGAAGTAATTGGAAAGCTAATTGGGAAATCTATTTAGAGCTCTTTGTGCTTGCAGAGGACATTTAGGCACAAGTGATTATAATTGTGAATAGGGTTTTTAAGAAATAGGCTCTAACATTAGCACAGAGACCTTTATAGATATGGGATTCTTTCTTTGTGCAGTTACGTGAAATATAAACAGTCTTATTAAATAATGATGTTATGGCAGTCCTAGGAATTAGCATTTAAAGGACCCCATGGTTAACCAATTGGAGCTCCACCCCAAGGGTAGATTGTCTTACATCAAATAAGGAGCAAGGAATCATATAATAGGATGAGGAGATGTTCATTCTTTGGTTTCTGCAGATCCTCAATAGTGATGGCCGAATAAATATGCCAGGCATGGATCTGTGTCAAAAAATCTGCAGCGAAATTGACGCACGCATAAAATTGTTGAGCGTCAAAATGATTCAGACCCCAATGACTTTAATGCAGGTGGAAAAAATAGTCGCGGGTATTAAAATTGTCGCTTGCGTTTGACGCGTGTCAAAATTATTTTGACACCATATGACTTCAATGCGTTTCGCGAATTTTTCAGCGAAAAATGGGAAAGATTTGATCATCACTAGTCCTCAACCAACTTACTGTATGTTACTGTAGGATTAATTAAATCTAAAGGTGGCCATACATTGATAGATCCGCTCGTTTGGCGATGTCGCCAAACGAGCGGATCTCCCTCCTATATGCCCACCTTGAGGGCAGATCCGATCGTGGGCCCTAGGGCCCAACGATCGGATCCTAGCATTCGCAAATGGGCGGTCGGATCGCGGGACCGCATCAATGAACAGATGCGGCCGTGATCCGACGGGGTTTTTAAACCCATCCGATCGAGATCTGGCCGACTTTTGGCCAGATCTCGATCGGGGAAGCCCGTCGGGGGCCCCCATACACGGGCCAATAAGCTGCCGACACAGTCTGTTGGCAGCTTTTATCGGCCCGTGTATGGCCACCTTTAGTCGGGATCAAGTACGAGATACTGTTTTATTGTAATAGAGAAAAATGAAATCATAAATTTGGATTACTTGGAAAAATGGTGTCTATTGGAGTAGGTCTTTCCGTAATTCAGAACTTTCTGAATAACAGGTTTCTGGATAACGGATCCCATACCAATACAAAATATCAAAATGATAATGGTAAGGTAAAGGTAGGAATTGATGGTATTTTTAGTAGTACCATTTTGACCTCGTGTAAGACAAAACTCAGTAAAGGAAAACCTTTAGTAATAATCAGGCAATTTATTCTTACATAATACAACATAACAGTTTTGTCTGGGTAAGCTGTTGGAGTAACACACAGCATGTCAGCCAAGGACTTACCAAAGACCCACCTCTTGGTCCAGGCATTATATAGCTTTCAGAAGGCTTTTACAGTAATTCTGACAAGGGGTTCACGGAAATACCATACATGGTCTGGCGAGGAGACTTACTGGCATATATTTGTACATTCCTGGAAGATGTGCAGTTTTGCAACATAAGAGATTTCTGGTTCCAACTGTCCACAGCCTCATAGACATCTGTTGGCTAAACATAGCCATTGTGGGACAGACAGCTATTGAGCAACACTTCTGCAAAAGGGCAAACTAGACATGCTGACACTCTTCTAAGTAACAGAGTGGAGATCATTTATTTGTATATTTGTATTTGCCTAGTATAAGTTATATGAGTGACCATTGTCCACAGTTGACCATTAGCCCTTATAGTCCATCCTGCCTTGGGCCCTATAGCGTTATGGCGTCATAGAGGGCGGGGGTGACAACTATCAACCCTCTGACACTAGCCATTCGTCCGTCTTAGGAATTAGACCGTTCCAGATATAAATTTCACTGACATAATATGTGGACAATTAAGCCAGAATAGCAAATAGAGCAATCGATGGGTTCATGTTGCACTCTGCCAACCAACACAATCAATCCATAATGGCACATCTTTGCAGAGTATTCTGGGGATAAAATCCCAATTTCATTATTGCAACTTACAGTAGAACAATGTATCAGGGCTGACTTGTTTTTTCTATCAGGAGTTCCCATTACCTCTTTTCACACTCCAGATTGAATAAAAGATCAGAACGCCCCACTGTATTTTGATTATAAATATACTACAGTATGAGCACCTTCTCTCTTCTACATGAATATTTCTTTATATTCTGTTGTTAGTGTTTCTATTACTTCGTTCTCCCAGTGTTTTCCAAAGCTGAAGGCACAAGGACATCGGTATTGTTAGAAGCTGCATAAATTAGATTTCTGTTTTCTGCCTTATCCTCTTAATTGGGATCCTTTTCAAAAACAATCCATCTGTCATATATACTTGTGGGTGTTATTATTATTTACCTAGAAATGATGCTGTCTTGTTTATCTGACTTCTGGGGAATTCTGTGTAGTATTTGACACAATGCAGATTCGCCATATACTCTCTGTTATAGTTGTGCTACTATTGGGAGCTTTGTGTGACAGTTGTGCTGATATTTTTTGAGGTTGTGTGACAGTTGCGCACCTATTGTGGTAAAGGGTGACTATGACAACCAAAGAACAGACATGCAACAACTAGCAACATACCGTCCCGTTTTTAGAGGGACAGTCCCTCTTTTGACAGCTCAACCCGCAGTCCCTCATTTGTGCTGGAAAGTCCAATTTTGAACAGCCAAAAAAGAAACAAAGTTTCTAACTTAATTGGCTTTTGGCAGAGAGCCCAGAACAGCCACAGCTGCACATATTTCCTAGTGAGGCAACTTCGGGCGACTTCAGAAAACGAACCGCCGTGTGTGACCTAATCTCCCCAAAACGCCCAGTGTGGCCTTACCCTAAGATACTTTTGTAACAAATAAGATAATTGTAATTGTAAGATAAGCAAATAAGTAATTGTAACAATTTTGAGATAAGCAAATAAGTAATTGTAACAATATAAGATAACAGGTCCATTGCGAAAAGTTAGACTCAGCTTAATGTTAATGTTATGGATTTGCTAATTCTAAACAACTTTTCATTTGCTCTTCATTATTTATTCTTTATAGTTCTTTCATTATTCGATTTCTTCTTCTGACTCTTTCCAGCTTTCAAATGGGGGTCGCTGACCCTAATCAAACAAATGCTCTGTAAGGCTACAAATGTATTGTTATTGATACTTTTTATTACTCATCTTACGACCTCTCCTATTCATATTCCATTCTGTTATTCAAATAAATGCATGGTTACTAGGGTAATTTGAACCCTAGCAACCACATTGCTAAAATTGCAAACTGGAGAGCTGCTGAGTAAATAGTTAAATAACTCAAAAACCACCCACAAATAAAAAATGAAAACCAATTGCAAATGGTCTCCGAACATCTCTCTACATCATACTAAAAGTTAACTCAAATGTGTACTAATAAAGCATCTTAAATTAAAAAAAACAATAATCCAAGGGGAACAGTTTAACACGTTCCCTGCCTTATGGAGCACTTACATCGTATGACTGCGGTTCTCTGCAATCAAACCATCCATTATATTTATTTATAGTTTTACTGACTATTTTTGAACTGTTTTTCATTATTGGAAGCAGAGCCTACACACTGTTCATTTAAATGTGAACCACCCCTTCAAGGCATTATTATCTATGCTAAAATTTGGACAGTGCCAATATTTAGTAAACTCAAAGCACTAATCCTAAACTTTTTTCATGGAAACCATAATGAGTTACTCTATGGTCCTTCAAGTAACCCACTGGACACTGACCATAAAACCCTTCTAAAAACCGTTACTCTACAAATGCTGTGCTCCTCCTGTAGCGACCAAACACAGGTGCCATTGGTAAATGTACCAATCAGATAGCATATTTGGACACATGAGATTTGGGGGGTTATTTACTAAAATCGAATATATCTCATTTTTTGATTAAACAAAGCTCGACCAAACACCTTTCCACAATTTTACCTTATGTCAGGGGTGCCCAGGACGTCGATCTCGGTCTACCAGTAGATTGCGTTAATGTTCCTGGTAGACTGCGATCTGGGGCCCGGCGTCTCTGACTTGAAGGAAAGAGGGACAAAGGAGATGAGCAGCACAGCACAGAGGGCGGGGCACGAGCAGCAATAAGGGAAGAGAGGGGAGAAGAGCGGCACAAAGAGAAGGAAAGGGAGAAGAGCTGCATAAAAGGAAGAGAAGGGAGACGAGCGGCACAAAGGGAAGAGAAAGGAGATGAGTGGCATAAAGGGAAGAGAGGGGAGGGGAGACGAGCGACTCGAAGGGAAGGGAGACGAGTGGCACAAAGGGAAGAGAGGGGGAGATGAGCGGCACAAAGGGAAGGGAGAAAAGCATCACAAAGGGAAGAGAGGGGAGATTAGCGGCACAAAGGGAAGAGAGGGGAGATTAGCGGCACAAAGGGAAGGGAGAAGAGCAGCACAAAGAGAAGGGAAGGGTGAAGAGCGGCACGAAGGAAAGAGAGGGGAGGTGAGCAGCACAAAGCGAAGGGAGAAGAGTGTCACAAAGGAAAGAGAGGGGAGATGAGCGGCACAAAGGGAAGGGAGAAGAGCAGCACAAAGTGAAGGGTGAAGAGCGGCACTAAGGGAAGAGAGGGGAGACAAGCGGCACAAAGGGAAGAGAGGGGAGACGAGCAGCACAAAGAGAAGGGAGAAGAGTGGCACAAAGGGAAGAGAGGGGGAGATGAGCGGCACAAAGGGAAGGGAAAGTAGAAGAGCATCACAAAGGGAAGAGAGGGGAGATGGCCGGCACAAAGGGAAGGGAGAAGAGCAGCACAAAGAGAAGGGAAGGGTGAAGAGCGGCATGAAGGGAAGAGGGGGAGATGAGCAGCACAAAGGGAGGAGAGGGGAGACGAGTGGCACAAAGAGAAGGGAGGGGAGAAGAACGGCACAAAGAGAAAGGAAGGGCGAAGAGCAGCATGGAGGGAATAGATGGGAAATGAGCGGCACAAAGGGAAGAGAGGGGAGACAAGCGGCACAAGGAGAAGGGAAGGGAGAAGAGTGGCACGAAGGGAAGAGAGGGGAGAAGAGTGGCACAAAGGGAAGGGAGAAGAGCGGCACAAAGGAAAGAGAGGGGAAACGAGTGGCACAAAGAGAAGGGAGAAGAGCAGCACAAAGGGAAGGGAAGGGAGAAGAGCAGCACAAAGAGAAGGGAAGGGAGTAGAGCGGCACAAAGGAAAGAGAGGGGAGACGAGCTGCACAAAGGGAAGGGAGAAGAGCAGCACAAAGGGGAGATAGGCGGCACAAAGTGAAGGGAGAAGAGCAGCACAGAGAGAAGAAAAGGGTGAAGAGCGGCACAAAGGGAAGAGAGGGGAGACGAGCTGCACAAAGAAGGGAAGGGAGAAGATCGGCACAAAGTGAAGGCAGGGAGACGAACAGCACAGCAGGGTGGGGAGACAAGAACAGCATATATAGACCTTTCTGATAAAGCTCACTTAGTTTTAACCTTTTCTTTCCCCTTTAAGACACTTTAAACAATGTTTGCAACTAATCAGTTGTTCAGAAGTACATTTTTTGGGGTGCAAATATAGGTATAACATCACTTTAGAAATGCAAAGATCTGTCCCATCCGTTGTGATATAAGGAAAGTGTATATTTGCCCTGCGTACTGTTCATAGATACATTTTGCCTTTACATTTTCAAGTAAGGACAATGCATAATATAGTAAATAGTGTGCCCATTTGTTGTGCATTAGGCTTCTGCATGTTGTTGGTATAATTCAAGCCTGTGACAAGTTCTGTACACCCTTCGAGGCTCTCTATAAATGTGAATAACATTAATCACAAATAATGTGTGAATGCTAGAGGCACCAAGTATCCACGAAACACTTTTTATACATCATTAGCCTAATGTTCTGTTTACAATTGGCAGCAATCATTTCTGGATTGGAGCCTTTTGTGCCTAGTGACAAATCCATGTAAAACATCAGGAAACCATTTCATACTTTTACCTGGATATAAATATTTCAATGTAGGGCTGTGCAGGGTCAGAACATTCACTGCTGTGATTTCTATGTCATTTAAGAACTCCACTTACTGTGGCTTTTCCTCATTGTTGTAAGAACCTGTGCCGTTTCAATTGCTTGTAATTACGTACTCACCATTCTGAGGGACATTCTGGCTGACAGTTTGCCTCACATTATATTACACGTGTTCCTATTGTTTATCCTGCTGTGCAGTGTCTGCCTCAGTTTCTGTTCCTTATATATAGCAGCTTTGGTGTCGGGGAATATTGTTGTCACTAGAAAGAAATGCACAGAATCATTTGAATCATTCTGACAAATACCGAATCCTCCACAAAAGATTTGTCTTAATTCCTGAACCAAATTCAGGTCCTAACGACATTTTAAAAAAGCATAGATTTTGAACAAAAAATGTTGCATTTGGTCATCCAGAGCTTTAACGTATTTCGATTCGCTGAACCTATTTAAAGGGGGACTATCGCAAAAATAAAAATTTCATAAAAGCCTCATCATATTGAAATAAGACATTTTCAATCATAAACAATTAAAAATTCTGACTCAGTTCTAAAATAATCAAGTTTATCTTCACTACTCCCGTCCCAGCATCTGTCTCTTTTCATTCTGTCTCCATTCAGGAGTCGGGAGTCTGGTTTTGAATGACAGTTAGGTCAGCCTTTGTGGGGGTCATTTTGTCTAGATGATGTCTTAGCGCTCACTCTTTAAAAACCTCCAGAAAACCTTGTCTACCTATATGCAGGATTTGTGCCAAAGTCAGTTAGTTCTTACATTTCGTTTGTGCTGGAGTCGGTTATTTGCTAATACATCTGCTAGGAAGTGAGCCCCCCCTATAAGATATAGTGGGGATCAAACTGTCAATGAATATCTGACACCCAACTCCTGTATAAGGACATAATGAAGAGAAACTGATGCTGAGAGAGGAATAGTAAAGATGAACTTGATTACTTCAGAAACAGTACAGAATTTTTAATTGATTATATTTAGAAGTTTTTTTTTAAATTTCAGTATGATGAAGCTTATATTAAATTTTAATTTTTGAGATAGTTTTCCTTTAAGATTGCTCATGTTGAAAATACATCTTTAAGGAAACTGTACATGGGTTTCTCATGCTGGGCCGAAAAAACCTTAGCAAATTCAGTAATTTTACTTGCTGCTTAAAGGGCAATTCACCTTCATTAGCAAAACTATAATAACACATAAAACCTGACCCTAAAACCCCCAGAAATGTTCAAACTTTCTATAACTTGCCAAATTTTGTAAAATGGATGTGGTACTTAGGGGGTGTGGCCATAACACAGGTGTAAATTCCGTGACACTGTGCAAGGCAGAATTTTTTGTCTCTCATTCTTTTTTTTTCAAACAAAAGTCCCTCAGCACTTTAATAAAATATTTTTTTTGTTTTTTCACAAAACCTGTGAGTGCTGGTTTTCCCGGTATAAAATAATAAATAATAAACAAAAACGCACCCACATTCTATTAATTCCTATGGGATTTTTAGAACCGTATTTATCGATGGGTGAAAGTAAGAACCCCTTAATTCCTACACCTATGAGCCATTAATGGTTGATTTCAGAATTTTCTTTTCTAACAGAGAAAATATCATAGTAGGGATGGGTGAAATTGACCTGTTTCGCCAAAAATTTGCTGTCGACGACGCCCATTAAAGCCTATAAATTTTTTTTTTGACACACAACGCAATAGAAGTCTATGGGTGTCATTTCCGTGGCGAAACAAGGCAAAAAAGTTTGCCCATCCCTTTTGTGTGTGTCGTTAGCCTAGGGGTGGGAAACTTCGTTTGAGGTTAAGAACATACTCACTAATGTATATGTGTCACTAATGTAGATGTGTCACTAATGTAGATGTGTCACTAATGTAGATGTGCACAAAAGAAATGTTCTGAAGCCACACAAATCTGAACCTACATATACACTGTAGTGCATAGCAGACCTTGCTCCATATAGAGGAGAAACTATGATGTAAGTTTACGAAAAGCAAATTTTTCGAATTCGGATTGGGTACGGCCAGGCATTTGAATTTGGCCAAATACGAATCCTGTTGAAAAAGGCTGAATCTTCACAGAACCCCCAACTAAATCCTGAATTCGGTGCATCCCTAAAAATTATATATTATATAGAAAAATCCTTTGTGATCCGCACTCCACCGGAATCAAAAAACCACCCAGGTGCTACTCATATAAACATGTATAGATATAAGTCCAAAAGGCATGAGTGCACACTGGGATTTACTTAAAAATATAATTTTATTTCATTACATTAAAACAGGCCAAAGTTTCGGTCCAAGTCTAGGACCTTTATTAAGATCCTGATTGTTTTAAAATTTACCCTTAAATAAGCAAAGGGAAAACACTCACCCAATCCCGTGCAACATAGAAAACCATGTGATCAGAGAAAGAAGGACCAATCACCGACGAGTAACATATTAACCATTTGGTGTAGATAAAACACTGTTGTAGAAAGATAAAAGATATTTAAATCATTGTAAAGAAAAAATCACATTACAACATATGTAATAAGTTCAATCGGCTAAGAAACCTATGGCACATGGCAAAGCAGGAATTCATTGTAACAATACAGCAACATTAATGAAACAACAAACATAGATTACATGTTGCAAAGAATGTTTCAAAGAAGTATCGGTAATTAGAAACTAAATGACAAACAAGGGGGGATCACCCAAAAGCTCAAATAAACTCATCTTTGTTTTAAAAAGCAAGTGAGTGGGCAATTCTCATTAAGGCCCAATGGACTGAGGGTATTTAAGGTTTTAATTCAAAATACCTCCTTTTGTAGGAGGATATTGGAGCGATCCCCTCCCCTTCTCAGGGGTGGCATGTCTGTGGCCCTGTTCAAGATAATGTTTTGCTACCGGCTTTACAGTTTTACCATCACGAAAAGCTGTACTTATTGCGGATTGATGTGCATCCATCCTCAGCCTTAATGTCAAATCAGTTTTCCCAACATAGGACAAACCACAGGGACACGTGATCAAATAAATAACATGTGTGGTGTTACAAGTGATATGATGTCTAATCTTTTGCCTGTATGAGGATTGTCCAGGGGACATATAACGGCATGAGGTACAGATAGGGCATCTGTAGCAACCCGACTTGTCATTAGTTAACCACGTGCGCATAGGATTATTATAACAAAGCACTGGGTCATTTTTAACCAATATATCTTGCAAATTGGTGCCCCTCTTGTAGCAAACTTTTGGGGGATTTGGAAGAATTCTAGCTAAATCACTGTGAGATTGAATAATATTCCATTGCTTTCTAATAAATGTACTCATGTTTTTTGTGTGTTGATTGTATTTAGTACTAAATACACTAGGTTGTGTAACCCTGGATGTAGCGGGCTCCTGGCAGCATTTGCTGGCTATCGCTAAGGCATCAGGGAGCACCTTGGACCGAAACGTTGGCCTGTTTTAATGTAACAAAATAAAATTATATTTTTAGTAAATCCCAGTGTGCACTCATTCCTTTTGGACTTATATATATACTTATTTTTTTAAATTACAGATATGGGATCCATTATCCGGACAGAGGAGAAAGCAACAGAGGGGGTAGGCGAAACCTGCAGAGGGGAGCGAATCTGGACTAGGGGTAGACAGGAAAATATTGAACAGTCACCCCCACAACGTTGTGCCCTAGGCAGGTGCCTCTACTGCCTACCCCTAGTTCCGGCCCTGGATAAGACTGAGTCAGGACAAGCATATCAGAAAACAAAAATATAGAAATACCTACAATGAAATTATCTAATGTGGCTGAAATAAGCTTGTGCATTGTGTAAATAAAATTGTAATTACTGTATGTGACACCAATAGCCCTTTTAATGAATGCAAAAAAGACTTGTGCTTAAAAAAAGAAACGCTGCAAGGAAATTATTTTCATTTTATAAATGTATATTATAATTGTAGCGTATGATCCAATGTGCTTATTTCCTCATTAACATTATTAGCAGCAACGAGTTCCAACTGATAACATGGGCTCATAGTTCATAGCTCATAGTTCCCTTCCCGTGGGACAGATGGAGCCAAAGGTTTCCACCCATATTGTTATGTCATTATTTAATGACCGGGAACCACAGGCACGGATTTCCTCTGAATCAAAACACCTGATTTGTTGTTATGAGTCTCTAGACCTGATGCTAAAATCAACACACACCTACATCTGTGAATTGTTCCTCTTTAAAGGGATGATTCACTTTGATAACTTTAAGTATGATGTAGAGAGTGATATTCTGAGACAATTTGCATTTGGTTAAATTTTTTGGGATGGGGTCAGTGACCCCCATTTGAAAGCTGGAAAAAGCCAGAAGAAGCAAATAATTCAAAAACTATAAGGGTAGGACTCCACGAATGATTTTGGCGTGATCTGACGCACTGCGACAAAACGCATGCAACAAAATAAGGTAAGAGATAGAATTGTCGCATGTTGTCGCACGTTGATCCAACGCGACTGTCAGATGTAGACGCTGCGCCGAAATCGTTCTTTTAGTCCTACCCTAAGGAAGAAAAAATGAAAGCCAATTGAGAAGTTTTTTAACGTACTAAAAGTTAATTTGAAGGTAAAACACCCAATTAGAAGAAGAAGGCAAATAATTCAGTCTAACTATAAAAAAAGAAAAAATTAAGGCCAATTTGACGGTTGCCTAGAATTAGCCATTCTATGACATACTAAAAGTTAACATAAAGGTGAACCACCCCTTTAGTCTTCATCATTATGAATATGAAGTGCCCAACATACAATCTGCATAATCTCATTTGCGTCATAATCGTTTATAACACAAGCACGTGACATATTACCGCTCCTAATGATTAGTGGCTTATATAACTGATCAATAAGTACACATATAGGCTGGTTGCTAGCCACTTATACTGCCCATGCTTAATCCTCTGAAAGTGCTCAAATGCGATAAACACTTGACAATATGTCACATTTATCACTGGCCATGTGTTTATCCCAGGTGTTCTTACAGTGAAATTGACCATATTATACAGTATGAGCAGTGGTTTTTTACCCTTCATTAAGGGTAAAAGAGGGGGTTATTTACTAATTTCCGAATACCCGAAATTCCCCAAAACCCGAAAAATGTGTGATTTTTTTTGTTATAATAGGCTTTTTAAAAAAATCACAAATTTTTCAGAATTTATTAAACCCTGAGGGCTAAAAAGCACGAATTTAAAACCTGTCGAGGTTGCATAAAAGTCAATGGGAACAGTCCCATTGATTTTTGGTTGTGTCGGGGGTTTCAGCAATTTCAGGATGTTTTCGGAGCCTTCGGGTGAAAATTCACAAAAAAATCGTGAAAATCTGAGCTTTTCCCAGAAATGTTATTTTCGGTAAAATGTAAAAATAAATAAGTGTTTAAAACCTGAGCGGGTTAGATCGTAGCAGCCGATATTGAGATAAATTCAGACCTTGAGAAATAACCCCTCGGGTTTTTAATGCTTTGCCCGAAACCCCAGACACAACCAAACATCAATGGGACTGTTTATGCAACCTCGACAGGTTTGAGATGCCGTGTTTTTTTAATATTCTGACTTTTTAGCCCTCGGCGTTTAATAAATTCCGAAAAATTCGTGATTTTTTTAAGCCTATTATAACACAAACAAATATAAATCTATAGCAAAATATAAATATATAGATCAGTGCTGTGCGCATGCAGACCACGACCCCCACTTATGTGGCCCCCACATGAAAATCTGCCGGATGTAACTGTGCAAACTTTAAAAGGTATCACTACAGAGATTAACTGTCCCCTGCATTGTTTACACCTCAAATTCAGGCTATACATTCCTACACTGTTCACACATGTTATCCGCCTGCATTGTTCACACTAGTAACTCCTCTATTGTTTACACCTTAAAGCCCTTTACTGTTCACACTTGAGGCCCAGACTGAAACTGCCCACATTGTTCACCTGTTCACACCTCATACAAACTGCTGGAGAGGCACCAACACTGTGTCACTGTATGTGGTACATCTTAGAGTGGTCCTGATAGGTTTCCCTGTCTCCTGCTCCTGTGTGTGCCATACTCTGCCTGCCCTATGCTCACCGTGTGTTCCATACTCTGCCTGTCCTATTCTCACTGTGTGTGCCATACTCTGCCTGCCCTATGCTCCCTGTGTGTGCCATACTCTGCCTGCCCTATTCTCACTGTGTGTACCATACTCTGCCTGTCCTATGCTCACTGTGTTTGCCATACTCTGCCTGCCCTATGCTCCCTGTGTGTACCATACTCTGCCTGCCCTATGCTCCCTGTGTGTACCATACTCTGCCTGTCCTATGCTGCCTGTGTGTACCATACTCTGCCTTCCCTATGCTTTATGTGTTCCATACTCTGCCTGCCCTATGCTCCCTGTGCGTGTCATACTCTGCCTGTGTGTGCTCTGCTTTGCCTGTGGATCATAAGACTGGTAGGGTTGGTTCTGGGGGATTGTTAGCATTTGAAAATTGTTGTTAGGGGCCCCTAAGGTATTTAACCATTTGCTGGGTTTGGCGCTGTGTTATCAACAGGGGAGGAGGCATATGGATTTAAGGGAATGTCTTAATATGAATAATTTTTCACATATGAGCAGAGCCGGGCCAACCCGGCCAGGCGCCCTAGGCAACCTGGCCGAGCACGGCGCCGCCTTAGTGTGCGCCGGCGCTCATGCGCGAAACTTTGCGCCGGAGCACAAGTGCATTTAATACAGAGATTACCGACGACAGTCAGGGAGACACAGGACCGGACACAGGGTAGGCGACAGAGCAGGTACGTACCTGGCGCCCCCTGAGCTTTGCGCCCTAGGCACGTGCCTACTCTGCCTACCCCTAGTTCCGGCCCTGCATATGAGTGATAACTGATATCCCTGCAGTAAGCATCAACCATTTGGTTTTTTTTGGTGTGTTACCACCATTAATGTGGACATGCTCTTGTGATAAAATGGGTTCATGGGTAACACTGGCTTCCATTATCGGCCCTCTAACATGTTGGCCAGAAAATTTCCGTCCCTCGGTACCACAGAAGTTGGACAACACTGAGCTAGATAATCAGGTGATCTGTACCAATGATGTGAGTTGATTAACGCGCCCCAGGTGGCAGTGCCAAACAAGTTACCAGGGGTGGAAAAATGTTGCTCCTTTAAGAGCCGAATGTCTGTTTTTGAAGTAATAGCGCTCTATGTTATAGCAATGTGGCCCCCGGACCCCCTCTAGCTAGGAAAGTTAGCGAGGGGAAGCAAGGAGGGACGGAATATCTGCAGCCACCTCAAGGCAACACGATCTTCAGAATCACCCCTGTAGATAATATATGGTCAGAAACTGAGTGCCCTTTGTAAGACTTAATCCAAGGCGTGTAAAAAAGTACAATGCAGTGCACTGGACCCTAGGTCACTCACGGCAAGAGAGGTCACTCACGGCAAAGATGGATACAATGTAACTCATAGTAACAACACTCATTGTTATGATGGGGCAGGGCCGGGCCAAGGTAGTCTGGCACCCTAGGCAAGAGCTTCAATCAGCGCCCCCCCCATCCTGCATTACCCACTTTACCATGTCATTTTTTTTAAATAAAGAAAGCGAGAAAGTGTACAACACATTAACAAATTAAACTTTTAATTTATATAAATATAAATGTGTAATGTTGAAATGAAAAATGTCAAAAAAACAAAACAGTATGATAATTTGATCCATTATACAGCCCTCCATACCTGTGCCAGCATGCCCAGCAGCCACCCATCACCCACCCTCCTGCACCTGGCACACAACCCCAACAGCCAGCATATTGTCCTCAATCTTTACCTGTGCCAGCAGCAGCCAAAAATAAATCAGAATTATTGCCCAATTATTGCCCAATTTGCCCCAAACTTATGTGCCTGTGCCAGCAGCAATCTGAACCAAACATAAATCAGATCACTGTCTGTGATCACATCACATTGTCCCCCTAGTATTTATAACCTGTGCCAGCGCCCAGACCAGCAGCAATAGAAAAATATGGCCCACAAATCTGGAAGCGTCACAGACTAGCGTCTTGATAGAAGAATATCAATCTACCTTCAACTGTCTGTAAATGCTGAGCCTGAGACAGAGCAGTGAGGCTCTGCCTCTCTCCATCGGCGGACTGTGTCAGTGACGTCATTGACGCACGTATGCACGTCACGCAGCCGCACCGCAACAGCAGAAGCTATTACTTGCCGGCAAGAAGAGGGAGAAGGTGAGGGAGAAGGTGCGGGAGGTGACAAGTGAGGGAGGTGATGGATTCCACCCACGCTGGGCCAGGATTACTACTTAAATAAATTATTAAATAAGCAAAATGGAAAAAAATAAAAATCCCCTTAAAAGTGCGCCCCTCAATGATGGCGCCCTAGGCAGCCGCCTGCTCTGCCTACCCCTCGTTCTGGCCCTGTGATGGGGAGGTAGACTAAGCAGTAATGTTCCAACATATTACATGCAAAATTTAGATACAGGTATGGGAGCTGTTATCCAGAATATTCAGGACCTGGAGCTCTCCAATGGATCTTTCTGTAATTTGGATCTCCATACCTTCTCTACTAGAAAATCATTTTAACATTAAATAAACCCAATAGGCTGGTTTTGCTGATCTATGACGCCTAGATCACGTCAAAACGGGGTAATGGATGTCAAAATGTACAGCATTTAATGGGGTGGTTCACCTTTAAGTTAACTTTTAGAATGGCCAACTAAGCAACTTTTCAGTTGGTCTACATTATTTCTTTTTTATGGTTTTTGAATTATTTGCCTTCTTCTTCTGACTCTTTCCAGCTTTCAAATGGGGGGGTCACTGACCCCATCTAAAACAAATTCTCTGTAAGGCTACAAATGTATTGTTATTGCTACTTTTTATTACTCATCTTTCTATTCAGTCCTCTCCTATTCATATTCCAGTCTCTTAGGGGGAATATGAACAGGAGAGGACTAACCCTACCTCCACCCTCACCCACCTGTGCCCATCCGAGCTCTACTTCAGGCTTCCATTTACAGACCCGCACAGTCCCACCAATGATGTCACATAAGGGGTGGGGCTAGGGTTGCCACCTTTGCTCCCGGTGGAGACCGGACAGGGGGCAGGGCCGTAACATTGATGGGGTGAGGCAGTGAAATCAAGGGGTAGTGCCGTGACATCAAGGGGTCTGCAATTGCCCGATCAACGTGTCAATCATGGGGAAGTTTTGACCCGGACAGCCCTTCAAAATACCGGGCTCTCCGTGTCAAAACCAGACCGGTGGCAACCCTAGTTGGTGCAGTCAGGCACGTGTCTATAAAAAAGGAAGCGTGGCTGGAAAGCAGGCCCCGGAGAGCTCCACTTAATTAGATCCTGAGGGAGGGAGTGATTGGGAGGCTTATTGACTGGTTCGGAACTCAATAATTATGAGCACGGGTTACTTGGGAAGGTTGTTTTTTATTAACAGAAGGCTTGGTTAACTCGATAGGTCATTGCTAGGAGCTAATGGAGCTCCTCCTCGTAGGGAAAATTGCTTTTTGTGTTATGGGTTTAGGTCCACCCAGGGGTTGGGGATGGGCAGGGTGGGTAAGGGGTATATGTGGTATATGTGGGAGGGAAGCTCGTATGTATTTGTCATGCTGTGCCTCACATATGCTTATCTCAATTAAGGTACTTTTTAACAATTTATACCCTGATAATACAGTCCAACTTTTACTAGTATGCAGTCCCCCTTGAGTATTGTCTCCTGGAACGTCAGGGGACTTAACTGTAAATACAAACGAGCTCGACTCTTTGATTACATCAAAAGGCATAAACCGGTGGTTCTTTTTTTACAAGAGACACATTTGGTGGGGCAGAAACTTCTTTCGCTTAGGAAGCAGTGGGTGGCTTATGCCTACCATGCTCCCTTTTCTACCCACGCTAGAGGAGTTTCTATACTCATTAAGAAAGGTGTTGCTTTTGAATGTATGGGGGTCAGAGTTGATTTTTATGGTAGATATATAGTACTACATTGTAAGCTGGCTAATCAACTCTTCACGCTGGCTAATATTTATTGCCCGCCACCATTTTCCTTACCTCTACTAGAACGGGTGTATTCAGTAATTGCCTCCTTTCCGAATGCTCCAACTTGTCTGTTGGGAGACTTCAACGCTACACTTGATCCCCAGCTGGATAGGTTGGGCCAAACTAGCAGTTATAGCCGGGGGTTGAAGCAATGGATAGATAACATTGGTTTTATGGAACTTTGGCGTTGGAAGCACCCGAGTGAGAGGCAGTATTCTTGTCATTCTACTAGTTACACTTCTTTATCCCGTATAGACTTAGCCCTGGCCTCTGCTGATTTTGCACAACAAGTTATTTCGGCTGAATACCTTCATAGAACATTTTCGGATCACTCACCTCTCGTTATTTTGCTTTGTGGGGGGGTCCGGGCCCCAGAGCCAACTGAAGACTGTGTCCAGTATGGCTCTCAAATACCCAGATTAGGGATCGTTCCCAAAAGGAATATATATCTTATTGGGAAATTAATCAGGGCACGGCGTCCCCAGATATCCTTTGGGAAGCATCCAAGGTGGTGGCACGGGGGTATTGGTTAGTGGTATAGCGAATGCCAAGAAAAGGGTTAAAGCAGAGGTTGTTGAGGCGGAAATGGCCTTCACAGAGGCAGATGTGCTTCATAGTCAGTCCCCTACAGAAATTACTCAACAGGTGTTGGTTCAGACACAAAGAGATTTAGAGTTGGCACAAACTAATTTGACTAGTAAACGTCTATTATATGCTAATCAAGGAATATTTGAACAAGGTGATAAAGCGGGTAAACTACTGGCAAGGCTGGCTTCAGTCAGAGATTCACAAACTTTAATAGCACAAATACAGGATCCTGGAGGGAGTATGGTTAGTGCCCCAGAGGATATACTTAATGTCTTTACTAATTTTTATGAGATCTTATATCGGACAAAAGCTGATTACTCACAAGACCAACTAACCTGCTATTTGGATTCAATTACCCTCCCTAGTCTGACACAGGTAGACAGGGAGTACTTGGATGCTCCTATTTCGGAAAATGAGGTGGCGGAAGCTATATCGGCTCTTCCTTCTAATAAGACTTCGGGCCCGGATGGTTTCCCGGCTGCTTGGTACACATTACAGGGGAAACCCTTGGTTAGACATCTCCATGAAACCTTTATATATGCCTTTGAAAGAGGGATTCTCCCGCCTTCATTCTATGAGGCAGTTATTGTGTTGATAGTAAAGGAGGGTAAAGACCCTGGGTTGTGTGATTCATACAGGCCAATATCACTTATAAATATGGATGCTAAGGTGCTTGCTAAAATTTTGGCCACCAGACTAGCTAAAATAGTCCCCTCTATTATTGTAATGGAGTCTACTGACCTGCTCCAAGATGGCGTCCAAAATGGCGATTCCTCTTCCCTGCACATGGCTCCGGGTGGTCGCAATCATTCCGCATCATCTCCTTCTTGCCCTGTGATTGGTCGCCGGCGACGGAACGGACGCCGGCGTCAGAATCGGGCGCCGGCGTCAAGGCGTCAGCGTGGGGACGCTGGCGTCTGCGTCTGACGCAAGCGCGTCAAATTTGGCGCCAATAGACTGGACTATAAAGACCCTCATTTCCATCCTGTCCTTGCCCAATTATAGGTCTATTTCATATAGTTCCTGGGTGCGATATATTCTGTCTTGCTTATCCGTGTTTGAACCTTGCCTGTTATCGACTTTGAATCTGTACTGCCTGTCTTGACCATTCTGCCTGTTTTACGACCATTCTTTGATAAACCCTTTTCTGTACCGCGAACTTGGATTGTTGCCTCCTCTTTGGTCCTTACTTCAACTGCGCCTTCGGGCCTTACAGTATAATTGGGCCATGGACCCCTCGGAGGAGGCCCAAGTACCCCTCGATGTCGGAGGGGCCATTCGGGGATTGGCTTCTCGTATGAAATCCTATGAAGCCCAGCAGTCTCAAATTGGCCAGGCAATTGATGTTATCCTGGAGAAATTGACTGCCATGTCTCCAGCGGCTCCTGCGGCTGTGCCTGTTCCTGCCATTCCTGCTCCTCTCCAGGTGTCTGAACCTCGTGTTCCCGCTCCACCTCCTTTCAGCGGAGACCCAAAAGCTTGTCGTGGTTTTATTAACCAATGTGAAATTCAATTCACTCTACAGCCAGGCCAGTTCGTCTCCGAGCAAGCCAAGGTTGGTTTTGTCATCTCCCGTCTGCAGGGGAAGGCTCTGGAATGGGCGTCACCCCTTTGGGAGAAGAGAGACCCGCTGATCGACAACGCCGGGGCCTTTCTCCAAGAACTCCGGACGGTGTTTGACGCTCCTGGTCGTACTATTGCAGCCTCGGCTCGACTGTTCCAGCTTCAACAAGGCACTCGCTCAGTCTCCGAGTATGCCATTGAATTTCGTACCCTGGTGGCAGAGACCTCCTGGAATAACGATGGTTACCACGCGGCCTTTTACAACGGCTTGGCTATACGCATTAAGAATGACCTCGTTTCCCGGGAAATTCCTTCTCGGTGGGAGGATCTGGTGGCCTTGGCGGTGAAGGTGGATACCCGGCAGAGGGAGTTCCAGCTTGAACTCGACCGAGAGCGTACAAAGAGGTACCCCCGGTTCCAACCTTCTTTGGCCCCCCGCTTCCAGAGACCCCTGCTTTTCAATCCTGTTCCCCCTGTGCTTCCTCCTGCTCCTATGGATTCTGCTTCTTCCTCCTTGCCGGCTGAAGAACCCATGCAGATAGGGCGGGCTCGCCTGTCCGAACAGGAGAAACTCCGGAGAAGGGCTGCCGGTCTGTGCCTTTACTGTGGGGGTAAAGCCCACTTTGCCCAGGAGTGTCCAGTGAAGCCGGGAAACGCCAAAGCCTAGGTAAGCTCGGGGAGACTTACCTGGGTGGGATTTGTCATTCTCCCCATTCCTCTGCTCTACGTTTCCTTCTTCCGGTGCAGATCCAGTTTGGCTCTCTAAAGTTTTCCTCACAAGCCTTCCTAGATTCCGGTGCCGCAGGAAACTTCATGGATCGATCCTTTGCAAGACGTCATTCCATCCCTCTCCAACCATTGGCAGTTCCTCTTCGTGTCCTGGCGATTGATGATCGTCCTCTGTCGTCTGCCTTCGTCTCGCATTCTACTCAGGAACTTTCTTTTAAGGTGGGCACCATGCATTTGGAGAGACTATCCTTCCTCCTCATTGATTGCCCTTCCACTCCGGTTGTCCTGGGACTGCCATGGTTATGTGTACATAATCCAGTCATTGACTGGTCCACATTACAAGTTTCCAGATGGAGTCCTTTTTGTTTACAGAACTGCCTACCCACTGTTCCGGTTGTCAAAATTTCCTCTGTGTCCTCTAATTCTTCTCTTCCCTCTGTATACCAAGCATTTGCCGATGTGTTTAACAAGTCTTCTGCTGAGATTCTTCCTCCCCATCGGCCTTACGATTGCCCGGTGGAACTTCTATCCGGCTCTATGCCCCCCAGGGGCCGCACCTACCCACTCTCTCCTTCGGAAACTTCTGCTATGAAGTTATACATCCAGGAGAATCTTCAGAGAGGATTCATCCGTCCTTCCACCTCCCCTGCCGGAGCAGGTTTCTTCTTTGTTGAGAAAAAGGATGGTAGTTTGCGGCCCTGCATCGACTACAGAGGACTCAACAAGATCACAGTTAAAAACAGGTACCCTCTTCCTCTTATTTCTGAACTGTTTGATCAGCTTAGGGGTGCCAATATCTTTACAAAGCTGGATCTTCGGGGGGCATACAATCTTATCCGGATCCGTGAAGGGGACGAGTGGAAGACCGCCTTTAATACCCGTGATGGACATTATGAGTACTTGGTCATGCCCTTTGGTCTCTGTAATGCTCCTGCGGTCTTCCAGGAGTTTGTGAATGATATTTTTCGGGATCTGTTGGGTCTATGTGTGGTCGTTTATCTGGATGACATTCTTGTTTTTTTCTAAAGATCTTTTGGAACATCGTGCCCAAGTACGTGAAGTCCTTTCCAGACTAAGGAAGAACAATCTCTTTGCTAAATTGGAGAAATGCACTTTTGAAGTCTCGTCTATTCCTTTCCTTGGCTATATCATTTCTCCTCTAGGTTTCAAGATGGATCCTGCCAAGGTGTCTGCAATCCTGGACTGGCCTCTTCCTACCAGTGTCAAAGCCATTCAGAGGTTTGTTGGCTTTGCCAATTATTACAGACAGTTTATAAAAAATTTTTCTTCCAGACTTTCTCCAATTCTGGCCCTGATTCGTAAGGGGGGCAAACCTCAACACTGGTCTCCTCAAGCCCTGGAATCCTTCAAGTCCCTCAAAGAGGCCTTTTCTTCCGCTCCAATTCTTCGGCACCCAGAACCTCTACATCCCTTCTTCATGGAAGTTGACGCCTCTGATGTCGGAGCTGGAGCAGTTTTATCACAGAGATCCATTTCTGACGGTAAACTCCACCCTTGTGCGTTCTTTTCTAAAAAATTTTCTGCCCCAGAACAGAACTATGATGTGGGGAATCGTGAACTGCTTGCCATCAAATTAGCCTTGGAGGAATGGAGACACCTACTGGAGGGTTCTTCGGTTCCTGTGACGATTTTTACCGACCATAAGAATCTTGAGTTCATCCAAACCCTCAAACGCCTGAATCCCCGGCAAGCCAGGTGGGCACTTTTCTTTTCCCGTTTTAATTTTGTCATTACTTTTCGTCCTGGCTCCAGAAACAGGAAGGCCGATGCCTTATCCAGAAGCTTTATTCCCGAAGATTCTGTGTCCGAGGAACCTGAACCTGTGGTACCCTCCATCAAGATTATCGCTGCCTTGTTCCCTTCCTGTGCCTCCCAATTGTTGTCCGCTCAAGATTCTGCTCCTGCGGAAACTCCTCTTGGTGTTGCTTTTGTCCCTCCAGAATTTCGTCTTGCTATTTTGTCTCAGTCTCATAGTTCCAAACAGGCCGGACATCCTGGAATTCAGAAGACGACCGAGCTCTTGTCTCGTCTAGTATGGTGGCCAACCTTAAGAAAGGACGTTAAAGATTTTGTCTCCTCATGTTCCACGTGTGCTGTGTCTAAATCCGGACATTCTCCTCCCAAGGGTTTTCTTCTTCCTCTGCCCATCCCATCTCGACCCTGGACTCACCTCGCCATGGACTTTATTGTAGATTTGCCCATTTCCTCTGGCCACACTGTCATTTGGGTTGTTATCGACAGATTCAGTAAGATGGCTCATTTCACTCCTCTCCGCAAACTGCCTTCTGCTCCTGAACTTTCAGAACTGTTTATTAAACATATTTTTCGCCTCCATGGCTTTCCAGCAGAAATTGTGTCCGATCGTGGTCCCCAATTTGTGTCTAAATTTTGGAGGTCACTGTGTAATGCTTTAAATATCTCTCTTCAATTTTCTTCTTCTTATCATCCTCAGTCCAATGGTGCCGCTGAACGTGTTAACCAGGCCTTGGAGCAATTTCTTCGTTGCCATGTGTCTTTGTGTCAAGACGACTGGTCGGACCTTCTTCCCTGGGCGGAGTTTGCCCATAACAATTCTTTACATTCTTCTTCCCAGAAATCTCCTTTCTTCTGTGTGTATGGCCGGAACCCATTGGCATTCCCTCAGGATCTCTTACTAACAAATGTTCCTGCTGCTAATGATCAAGCCGCGCATATGCTGGCCATCTGGCAGGCCACCACTGCTAATCTGGAAAAGAGTTCATCCTCTCAAAAGAAGTTTGCCGACAGGAAAAGAATTGCCGCCCCACCCTATGCTCCTGGTGACAAGGTCTGGTTGTCTACACGGAATATTCGCCTCAAGATTCCCACTCCTAAGCTTGGCCCCAAATTCATCGGTCCCTTTCCCATCATCGAGGTCATCAACCCTGTGGCAGTTCGTCTTCTTCTTCCTCCCGAGATGCGGATCCCTAATGCCTTTCATGTGTCTCTCCTTAAACCTGCAGTGTCTTCCCCCTCTTCTTCTTCCACAGCTCCTGTTGTTATCGATGACCATCTAGAATTTGAAGTCAGCAGGATTCTGGACTCTCGTTTTTCCAGGGGCGCTCTCCAGTACCTTGTCGAATGGAAGGGTTTCGGTCCCGAGGAATGTTCTTGGGTGAAAAAGTCTGATGTCCATGCCCCCATCCTTGTTCGCAGGTTTCATAGGCAGTTTCCTTCCCGTCCTGGTCCCGGTGGTCCTGAGGCCCCCCCTAAGGAAGGGGGTACTGTAATGGAGTCTACTGACCTGCTCCAAGATGGCGTCCAAAATGGCGATTCCTCTTCCCTGCACATGGCTCCGGGTGGTCGCAATCATTCCGCATCATCTCCTTCTTGCCCTGTGATTGGTCGCCGGCGACGGAACGGACGCCGGCATCAGAATCGGGCGCCGGCGTCAAGGCGTCAGCGTGGGGACGCTGGCGTCTGCGTCTGACGCAAGCGCGTCAAATTTGGCGCCAATAGACTGGACTATAAAGACCCTCATTTCCATCCTGTCCTTGCCCAATTATAGGTCTATTTCATATAGTTCCTGGGTGCGATATATTCTGTCTTGCTTATCCGTGTTTGAACCTTGCCTGTTATCGACTTTGAATCTGTACTGCCTGTCTTGACCATTCTGCCTGTTTTACGACCATTCTTTGATAAACCCTTTTCTGTACCGCGAACTTGGATTGTTGCCTCCTCTTTGGTCCTTACTTCAACTGCGCCTTCGGGCCTTACAATTATACATAGGGATCAATCTGGCTTTATGCCTACAAAATCTACTGCTATTAACTTGAGGAGGGTGTTTACACATCTTCAGACTAAACCTACAAATGCTGGGTCTAGGATTATTGTGTCTTTAGATGCTAACAAGGCATTTGATTCAGTGGAATGGCAGTACTTGTGGGCAGTTATGAAGAAATTTGGTTTCGGCCCGGGCTATTTAAGATGGGTTCAAATGCTGTATTGTAAGCCTACAGCATGTATTAAAATCAATGGCATGGTGTCCTCCTTTTTTCCCCTGGCCAGGGGAACTAGGCAAGGATGCCCACTGTCCCCACTCTTATTTGCAATAGCAATTGAACCTTTGGCTACCTGTCTTCACCAGGCTCCAAAGGTTGTGGGATTTAAATATGGTCCATTAGAGGATAAAGTTGCCCTATATGCAGACGACTTGCTTCTATTCTTGGGAGACTCGGGACCCTCCTTGCAAGAGGCCATTAGTATTATTGAGAGGTTCGGCATTTATTTGGGGCTAACTATAAATAAATCCAAGTCTGTTATTTTTCCTATGGATCAGATATCTACTCAATCTATTGATCCCCAGGGCCTTAGATGGGTTAATAGCTTTAAATATTTGGGCATTACCATTTCTGTTGACCCAAGTTTGTATATTTTAAACAACATTAATCCAATCATAGAGCAATTTAGGAATGCAGTTAGAGTCTGGTCTCGCTTACCTATTTCTCTTTGGGGTAGAATCAACTTGTATAAAATGATTTACTTGCCTAAGTTACTATATAAATTGCATAACTCCCCTATATGGATCCCTGAGCGGTACTTTCATAAAATCAATTCTATCTTACTCCCTTTTATATGGGCTAATAAGTCTCCACGTATTGCGTGGACCTCATTAACAGCTACGCTTGAAAACGGAGGTTTGGCTTTACCGCATTTACGCTTTTACTTTTTGGCCAGTCAACTCTACCATATTCATAGTTGGTTCCATAGTGATGAGGAGGACCCTGGTTTGCTGTTGCTGGCCTCCACAGTTGGATCTTTGGAGGCACTTAAAAATATACCATATCGACGGTTAAGTGATTATGATAATTATCCTTCCACAATATCTGTTCCATTTAAAGCATGGCGGACTGTTTGCTTATATACGGGCCATAAGCCTCCTTTGATTTCTCCTTTTTTGCCAATATGGACGAATTCCAATCTGCCTCATTTTGGGACCCTTCAGGATGTCGTTTATTGGCATTCATAGGGTCTCAAATGCTTGGGAGATATTTTGACAAATCAAATATTCCCTAATTTTCAACAATTGCAGATACAACTTAAAGAACCAAAACTACAGTTGTTTAGATATTTCCAACTACGTCATGCCTTTAAAGCTCAGTTTGATACTCTGGGGGTGAAGTTCAATATTCCTCCAGTAGAGGCAATACTTCGAGATCCAAAGAGGGATAAATTGATTTCTAGGCTTTATCAGATACTCATAGGTACTATTCCTCCACCATTTAGTAGGGCCTAGAGGCGTTGGGAAAAGGTATTTCCGGCTCTTAGTGGAGAACAGTGGGAGGAGGCTATTGACTCACTTTATTGTGATTTAATCTCTTTGCGTGATAGGCTGGTCCAATATAAATGTATCCATCAATTATATATAACCCCTAAAAAGCTTCATTTAATGGGTAGAGAATTGGAAGCCAGATGCCCAAGGTGCCAGGAGTTGGATGCATCTTTTCTGCACCTGGTGTGGAATTGTCCTCCAGTGCAGCAGTTTTGGAAGGATGTGTCACAGTATTTGGTTGATAATTTAGCGTTTCCCCAGGTGCACTCCCCGGAAATTTGTTTATTGGGACTGGTGGATGATCTTGTACCCTTAAGTAAAACTAGAACACTTATGAGGGTTATACTGTTCTATGCTAAAAAGTTGGTGATAATGAACTGGATGGGCAAAAATAGTCCCACTGTCATTCAATGGGTTAATTTGATTAAGAAAATACTTCTGTCCATTAAACTTACTTACTTGGCTAGAGGGTGTATGGGGAAATTTGAGAGACTATGGGAACCGTGGCTGGATATTAATCCGATAGGGAATCTTTAGGAAGTGGAAACAATATGTCAGTTTGAGGAGGCACCTATATAAGAGATAGCATATAATATTGGCAGAAGGTAGGGGGTGGCATAATATAGTGTATTTATGGTGGCAACAGTTGCTTTTTATGTGAGGGTGAAAGAAGGTACTATTGTTCTATTTTTGTTCTACCACTAATAATATGTGGATTGGGCCTGTATTGGTGGGAGAATCTTATTTGTTTATAATTGCGACAAGAAGACATGCGATAGAATACTAAACATGAAAGTGAGATAATTAAATTCCCTCCCTCCCCTTTTTTTTTTTCGTTTTTTTTTTGTTTTGTAAATGTCTTGCGTTGTCGCTGGGTTTGTCTCTTTATGGTTGTATGTAGGGTGGGTGAGTATTAACTGGGTACAGCTGAGCTCTGGAAGGAACAAATAGGGTTGGGGGGGTTTCTTCCCCCTTTTTTTTTTTTTTTTTTTTTGTAGGGAATCAATATTTAAAGAACACTTGCACTTGTTAATTATGAGTAAACTCACGAGCACTAAATAATAAGGCGCTAATATGGGATAAGTAACAGGGGTAAGGCGCCGTAGTATTACAAGCAATTGATGGGTAATTTAGCACTGGCACTATTGTTCACTGGCATTAACAGATTATTTCTCCTTCTTATTTAGTACTATTAATATTGCCACTGGGTTTTAAAGGGGAAGAAGAACAATAAATGGAAGGATATAAGTTTATTAATAATATATGCTAATTCACACAGTAAATTAAAGCAACACTGGTATTTTAAATTGATAATCCACAGGTATTTCGTATAGGTATGGTGAATTGTAACAATACTGGTTGTATACAGAGACACTTATTAATAATATCACTTTAAGGGAATTTTTTGATTGGGGTTCAATTGTATGATGGGATGCTCCTTTTTAGATTCTATTTTTCATGCTGCTGTACTGGAATGTATGTAATTAACTGTTGAAAAATAAAAATGTTAAAAAAAAAAAAACATAAAAAAAAAATAAAAAAGGAAACTGGCAGTGCATGGTGGCAGGCAGGAAGAGCAGGAAGTAGAGCTGAACCCTGACCCGCCCACCACCTGCAAAAGGGGATGCGAGGCTGGCCTGCACATCACTTATTTGGACCCTAGCAACCAGATTGCTGACATTGCAAACTGGAGAGCTGCCATATAAAAAGCTAAATAACTCCAAAACCACAAATAATAAAAAATCAAATGAAAATTATCTCAGAATATCACTCTCTACATCACACTAAACGTTAATTTAAACATTAACATTTCTTCTTATTTTTCCCATTTATGTTGTTTATAGGACCGGCTTGTATCCAACATAACTATAATGGGGGTTAATTTATCAACATTGGGCAAATTTGCCCATGGGCAGTTACCCATAGCAACCAATCAGTGATTAGCTTTTTAAGCCAGCTGCAAGTAGAACAATGAATGCAACAATCTGATTGGTTGCCATGGGTTATTGCCCATGGGCAAATTTGCCCAGTGTTGATAAATGACCCCCTGTGTTTCATAAAAGCTGAAGACTAATATTGTATTTGTAAGTGTCAGTTCAAGAGGAGGGAGCTGCCCAGACACATTGCATGGTGTACATTTCAGACACCTAAATCTTATAAATGAGCTCTAATCCTCAAATTATAACGTGGGATAATGACTCGCTAAAGTACCTGAATCATTGTATTTAGATTGCCACTTCTTAATTCTTTAATCTCTCCCCTGCAGCAAACCCACAAGCATTCGTCTGAACTCACCAGAACTTTGTATGAACTCAGTTCATTCTTTTCTATTTTCTGCAAGAGATATTGGCAATTGTCTACTCACAGTCCCATCACTGTCAAGGATACAGTATACAGGTGTATATATATATATATATATATATCTATATTAGATTCTTTACATCGCATTGAAGGGGTAAGTATTATTAGGGGGACAATTCAATAAAAAATATTGTACTTTTAAGTGATTTATAGTGCTTTGGAAATGATAAATGATGAGTTAATACATCATTTGTTTTTATAGAAGGAAATGTGCAGCTACAAGTTATTGCCTGTCGCCAATATAAAGCTATTGTGACTGATATAGGAATGTAGCACAGGCATGGGATCCATTATCTGGAAACGTATTATCTAGGAAGCTCTGACTTACAGGACGGCTGTCTCCCATAGAATCCATTTTAATCAAATAGTTCATATTTTCATAAATGATTTCCTTTTTCTCTGCAATAATAAAACAGTAGCTTGTACTTGATACAAACTAAGATATAATTAATCCTTATTGGAGGCAAAACAATCCCACTGGGTTTCATTAGGGAGTTATTTAAAACTCTGAATGCAAAAATCATGAAAAATTTGTGATTTTTTTAATAAAATCAGACTTTAAAAAAAAATCACGAATTTTTCGGAATTTATTAAACCCCGAGGATAGAAAAGTCTGAATCTGAAAATCCGGCATCTCAGACTTGTTGAGGTTGCATATAAGTCAATGGGAAAAATCCCAATGATTTTTTGATGTCTCTTGGTTTCATGCAATACCCCAAAGTTTTCTGGGTTTTCGGGTGAAAATTTGGAAAAAATTGCGAAAATCAGATGAAAATCCAAAAAAATCGTGACAATCGGATGAGAAGTCCAGAAAAAACTTGAAAATTAGATTTTTTTCCTGCAAAGCAAAAATTCAGGAAAATGTAATAATAAATAAGCTTAAAAACCCCCGAGCCGATTTGATTGGAGTTTGTAGCAGAAAATAATGAGATAAATTTGGTCTTTGATAAATAACCCCCATTAATGTTTAAATAATTTTTATGGTTTGGAGATCTAAATTACAGAAAGATCCCTTATCCGGAAAACCTCAGTTCCTGAGCATTCTGGATAACAGGTCACATACCTGTATTTCTTTACACAAGAACAGCTGAGAAAAAAAATGAAACCTTCTTGTCATATTAACCCTCTGTGGGAATGCAGCTGATAATACTTTTCATAGCTCCTGTATCTTACTGTACCTGCAGCCATACTAACCTGTGTCTCCAGATAAAAATAATACTAAAACACTAATATACACATTTTTAAAAAGTTACAGTTTTGTTACAACAAATACTGTATATTTCAAGTATCAGAAATCTGCACAATATATATTAGTGTGTTTTAAAATAAGATGTTATCAGATGTAAGTGTCCCTTTAAAGATGATTGAAACCCATTTAATGATTTGATGTAGACATAGTCAGTAATTTTCATGTTTTAGTTGTTCTTGTGAATAATTAGAAAAATAAAGTGGATTGAGCCCATGGGCTGAACTATATAGTTGGAATTTATTAATTGTGCACTACACTCCCATGTTTCAGGCTCGCATTCCCTTTAATTACTTAAAAAAGGACATGTCAGTCTGAAACATGTAGTGTAGCGCACAATTAATACAGGTACGAGATCCATTACCTGAAAACCCCTTATCCAGAAAGCTCCAGATTACAGAAAGGCTGTCTCTCATAGACTCCATTTTACGAAATAATCCAAATTTTTAAGGGAGACATTTTGTGTAAAAAATAATAATGTACCAGTGTGTTATATTCATTTAGATATAGAAGAATTGTGCTTAAAAAAAGTTTCAGTCTGATTTGTTGAATATTTCTGCAAAAACCCTAATAATCCCTCCCTTCTCTTTCACTTCCTGTTCTCTGAATTCCCAGGCTGTGCAGTGGAGCCGGTGGCACTCAGCTCACTGTACTGTAGGACAGGAACCAATCAGCAGCTAGCAGGACCTGATAGGGAACTGAAACCTGTCTGTGCTTGTGTGACTGCAGGGCTGTGATTGGCTGTCCCCCTCCTACTGTGCTTCTGGCAGGGACCGTTAGGACACGCCCACCCCTCATTTGAAACACAGACAGGGACCAGAGAACATATATAGGGAGCTCCAATAAAGGGGCTATATTTAAAGATAATATTAATTTTTAGCATCATGTAACAGCGACACCATATATTACTTATAATTGCCTACAAAATTAGGGTTTTTTCATTTGTCCTACATGTCTCCTTTAAAAATGATTTCCTTTTTCTCTTTAATAATAAATCAGTGTCTTGTACATGATCCAAACTAAGATACATTATAATTAATCCCTATTGGAGGCAAAACCAGTCTATTGGGTTTATTTAATGTTTACATAATTTTCTAGAAGACTTAAGGTATAAAGATCTAAATTACAGAAAAAAACCCTTATCCAGAAAGCCCCAGGTCCCGAGCATTCTGGATAACAGGTCCCATACCTGTATTAGACTGCTGCAAGGTAGCTGTTGAGCCTAACAGCTGATATTAGTAGCCTAAAATTGTCTAGATCTGTTAATATTGGATAAAAACAAAAAATTACTGTCAATTGGGAAAGTGCTCAGAGGACTACTGAGTAGGTTTGCTTCTTTTTAGCAGGTGGAGACTGGGCAGGGGGTGGGGCTGTGATGTGGAGGGGGTGGGGTTATGGGCTATGACACAATGATTGGCCGATCGCCATGTCAATCTTAGAGAATCCTGCCTGGTTTTCCTAATTTGGAAAACTGGGGCAGCCCTTCAAATTACCGGGCTGTCCGGGTCAAAACTGGACAGGTGGCACTGGCAACCCTACCTACCACCTTCCTTATAGAGGTTCACTGTCTCCTTCCCATGTACATTTTGTGATAACAGGATCCCTTCCCCAACATTTGTAGCTGAAGATGCCTAGATACTGAGTGATTGTGATTTCTATAGAGCTATTTCCCTCTCCCTAATAGCCCAAGCAAAGCCGTTATTTTCCCATGTAACTACTTGAAAGGGGTTGTTCACCTTCAAATCAACTTTTATTATGATGTTTTATGAGGTTTTTATTTTTTATTATTTATAATTTTTGAGTTATTTAGCTTTTTATTCAGCAGCTCTCCAGTTTGCCATTTCAGCAATCCGGTTGCTGGGATACAAGTTCCCCTAGCAACCATGCACTGATTTGAATAAGAGACTGGAATATGAATAGGAGAGGCCTGAATAGAAAGATGAGTAAACACTAGCAATAACAATACTTACAGAGCATTTGTTTTTTAGATGGGGTCGGTGACCCCCATTTGAAAGCTGGAAAGAGAAGGAGGCAAATTATTGAAAAAGTATAAAAAAAAGGAAAAACGAAGGGCAATTGAAAAGTTGCTAAGAATTAGCAATCTTATAACCTACTGAAAGTTAACTTAAAGGTGAACCCTTTAATACAAGGAAGAATCACAGGATATCTGACCGAAATTCCGCTGCTTTACACAGAGATACAGTGGACTGCAGACTGTGTGTGACTTTATAAAATGTTGGTTTAATAAGATATAATTTCCACATTTCTCTTAAATACCAAGTTTAAGTTTGAACAAGGAAGGTGGTTTGCCTTAGTATTGTGTTGTACTGTATGATTCACAGATCTCATCTGCTAATCCTGGATAAACTGACAAGTGCAGGGTTTACCCATAATTCAAAGTATCTGCTCATATGAAGGTGTTTTTTTATAATTCTAGAAATGTTCCTGCACAGGCTGTTGAAGTGAAACATTTTTGGCAGGCCTTGTTGATGATGATTTCCCACGCTCAGCTGTATACATCTGTGATGGTACCCGTGTCACTGTCGTGAGTCAGACTGATAATCCCTGTTACCTTCTAGATGCCCACGCTCAGCTGGATGTATCAGTCAGACAGATCATCTCTATTACCACTGTATAGAAATGTCTTTCCTCTATTTCACTCACCCACTTTCCCCCAGGTTTAAGGGGGGGGGACAATTTAAATGCACTACATACTTGGGGGCAGATTCACTAAGCGCCGAATTTGCGCAGTGTCTGCTAGATTCATCAGGACAAAGCTAATTCACTAAAATCCGAAGTCGCGTCCAGGGCACCGAACGCTGGCGAAATTGTGCTAGCGTTGGCTAATTTGCATATGGCGGGAAGTTACAATTGACGTATATGTTGCGGCCAATACATTACACTACACAAGCCCAGGGAACCTTAATAAAAGAAAATAAAGTTGTTATAATGCCCTACACATGAGCCCAGTGTATAGTTTATGTGCCATATGTTAGGAAATGTAGAGGGGGAAGCCGGGAACCCCTGAAAAAATTTACGATCTTTTCCAGCCTATCACCCTGAAAAATGAAAAGTTGCCAGTGTTTTTTGGGACTTAGAAAAATTTTCAACTTTTTTTTGAGGAACTCCTATCTACTCTATTGCACTTCGTCTGGTCTGAGGTGGCAAAGGCAAGTCTGGCGCAATAGGTAACATCCAGTAAAATCCGCATCTTAGTGAATTAGTGTAGTTACGTATCTTTCGCCAGAGCGAAACTTCGCCAGTCGTAAGGGAGTGAATTACCGCTAGAGTCTATCTCCTTCGCTAGCGAAATTACACCCTGCGAAATAACGAAATTATGTCACGTTGGCGAATTTTCACTAACATTAATCACTTTGCCCTTTAGTAAATCTGCCCCTTGGAATGCTAATGGATAGTGTAGGACTCATGTGCAATGAAGAGCCTTGACGTGGCACGTGAGCTTACATATTTTCAGGGCCGGAACTAAGGGTAGGTAGAGTAGGCGCCCGCCTAGGTCGCAGTCATGGGGGGGCACTTTTTTAAACCCTGGATTGCTTGGACTTTAATAGTTTTTCAATTGTATAAAATGCCTGTTCCAACCCCCTCTTGCCTGTGATTCGTACTGGGGGCAGCAGCACTTCCCACCTCCCTCTTGGCAGCTGCTGGCACAGGTACAGATTTGTGGGCAATATCTTGGCTGCTGCTGGCACAGGCAAACAGATGATTAGGGGCAATATGATGGATGTTTGGCTGCTGGCACAAGTACATATTTGGGGCAATATTAAAGATTGGGTGTTGCTGGCTCAGGTATATGGAGCAATATGGTGGCTGCTCACACAGGTACACAGATGTTTGGGGCAATAAGATGGATTTTTGGCTCCTGCTGGCACAGGTACAATTTAGGGGCAATATGATGGATTTCTTTGGCTGCTGCTGGCATTGGTAGAGATTGGGAGTAACAATATGATGGATGTTATGGCTTATGCTGGCACAGGTACAGGTACAGATTGGGGGCTTGAGGGTAGAGATGGGGGTGAATTTGTCCCATTTTGCTTCGCCGTGGAATTCATAAATTTCACGAAACGGGCAAAAAATTAGCAAAGTGGGAATTTTGATGCCGTCATCAATTCACAGGCGTAAAAATTGATGCCGGTGACGCAGTGACAAAACTAATTGACATGCATTACAATCAATGGTCATCGGAATTGTCACCAGCATCAAGAAAACTTTTACGCTGGCAAATTTTCGTATCTATTTCACTAATTTACTCGCCGGCAGCGAAATACGGAAATTCTCAGTGAATTTTCGCCTGCCAAATAAATTTGCCCTTCACTACTTGGGGGCAATCTAAGGGATTGACTGCTGTTGGCACAGCTACAAATGGGGCAATATGATAGGTGCTGGCAGAGGTACAGGAGGCAACATTATGGCTGCTGGCACAGGGGGCAATATGAATGGTAAGGACCAGGTGGGGGCACTGATTGAAGCCCATGCCTAGGGTGCCAAGATATTGGCCTGGCCCTGCATATTGTGGCCAAAGTGTGGTACTAACATCTAATTTTAAAGGCAAACCATGCGTTGGCAATGTTTCTCTTTCTCTTTGTGAACAAATATTGAAAGTGTTACATTTTCATAATGTCGATTGCCATTTTTCCAAGCGAGCTGTCTCTGTTTTGTAGTTACTGATGGGAATGTTTCCCTCCAATCATTTAGCAGTTAATGAGCATATTAAATGAAACAAGCCATAAAAAAGTGTTGTCTAATGTTGACGAGAAGAAAGCAGAGGTTCATACTGAAAATGAGACATCCTGTAGAATGGGAATGAATTCAGTTTTAAAGGGGTTTGTACACATTTGAATTAACTTTTAGTGGTATTCTGAGACAATCTGCAATTGGTTTTCATTTTTTATCATTTGTGGTTTTTGAGTTATTTATCTTTTTCTTCAGCAGCTCTTCTGTTTGCAGTTTCAACAATCTGGTTGCTAGGGCTCAAATTAACTAACTAAGCCAAATAACTTAAACAAGGTTTATGCAAAGGTAAACAAACTTGTAACTTGTACCAAAATGCACTCCTTAGGCTAGGTGCTGCTTAGTCATTCCTGCACTCAGTTTCAATTTGATCACTGCTGTGCCTATCAACGCAGGGAACCCTGAAACTACTGCCACCTCCAGACCAGGCAGTAACTATAGGGTTCCCTCAGCACCCTGTGTCATTCAGTGCAGTTCAATTGCCCTAAAAAAATAGTCACTCACATGGCAAACACTGGAAATGAAGCCAGTCAGATTTCAAAAATATTCACTGCAGCTGTGCCCAATTAGCAATGAAGTGCACAAGCAGCTGTGTTCATTTTGGTGAATAAGACTTGATTGTGATCAGGGGAGAAAGCTGCATTGCAGGAAAATACTTGGCAACTGCACTCAAAATTTAACTCACATGAAGCATTTCTAGCCCACTGTCTTAAAAGGTAGTCTTCCTTTCATGTGCAAAGTACGGATAAATTAAGAATATATAATAATTTATCATAGTAATAATCACTATCACCGTGGGCACAAGTGCTAGAGCATCATGGGGCACAAAATTGAAACCCTTGTGGTCCATGAATAAAGCACCTGCACCGGCTGATGCAAAGCAGCTGACAATAGACAGGTGGTAAGTATAGGGCTCCGCCGCACCCCATGCCCATAGTTCCTATATTATACATGTGAGTGATGCAAAAGTGAGGACCATTCCAGTGGATCCCTTTAGTGCCATCCATCTACCGCTAGGGTTGCCACTTTTTCTGGAAAAAAATACCAGCCTTCCTATATGTTCATCTTTTTCCCTATTGATCAACCATCATTTTTACCAGCCAGGCCGGTAAAATACTGGCCAGGTGGCAACCCTATCTACCACCAGCTCACTGGCAGCGCTGCATAAGGTAAATCTCAACCCTTTGTGCTCTTTTCTACAAACAGATGAGCCTCTGGCCTACAGATCAGATGCACCTTGACCAACATTCATAATCGTGACCACCATATCCTTTTCTATACATTAGCATTCTATTAAAAGCATTTCTTTCTTTTAAACAAAGGGGCCAGCACACGGTAACTGTAAATAACATTCTCCTTGAACATTTCATACAAACGCTCTCCTAGACAATGAGTTGACCTTCGTATCTTCAGCATAACATATACAATTACTCATTACTGTCAAGCTGCTCGCTGTAATTTCTAAAGTACACACCAAATGAGAGAAATTGCTTCTCATAAGGCCGATTGTCAGTGCCTTTATTTGCTTAATGGAAGAACAGTTTCAGGCATACATTTTTCTAATTTCCATACCCCGGCATTAATTCCAGTAAAATATTTAGAGGAGCTATTATTCTACTCCTTAATATTCAGGATTAATGTGAGCAGATTTGCTTTTGTCAAGTGGAAGCAATTACCAGCTGGATAACACGTATTCCTTTATTTCCCTGCATCTAACCTTTATGCTGAAATATATGTTCTGGGAACGTTTTCTCGGTTGATTGTTTCTAAAATTGATTGGAAGGTATCTTCCAGAAGTTTGGGTACTAAATTAGCCATAGAGTCATTTATTAACTGCACCGCAGCTGCGCTTGCATGTAGCCAGTTGTACGAAAAATCATTCATTAAAGGTGTCACCATGTGCTCCTTGCACCTCTATATAGTTGCACTGTATGTTGCTGCCTTCCTCCTCTTCCAAATTGAGTGCAGTTGCACCTATTGACACAAGCCTTTGTAAGAACCCACCACTTCCAAACCAGGCAGTAGCTCCTGGGTTCTCACAGCGGCCTGTGTCAATCACTGCATCACAGTTGTGCCGAAAAAAATGGACGAAACCATCACTATCATGCCAAACATCATAAATGACACAATGCAGAGAGTTGTATCCAAAGTGTAAACATCAATTGGGATGTATTGGCAGTAATTTCAGCAAACACAACTCCCCCTGGTGATGTTAATGACCTTTTTTATCCGAAACTGTGATTTGGTAAGTAAATGACCCCTAATATTTTATTCCAGACATTGCATTTAATTAATTAATTAATTAATTAATTAATTAATTAGTTGATTATGTTATGTTTGTGAGCTAAATATAGAAAACTCTGTCTCTATTAGATTTTTGTTTTCTACATCTTCCCTGAGCTGCTGTTTAACTTCTTTACTTTCTATTACCCTTTCTGTATCAACGGCACCACCCGCTGGTCATTTCCTCAGAGAGGCTTAAAGGGATACTGTCATGGGAAAAATTTTTTTTTTCAAAATGAATCAGTTAATAGTGCTGCTCCAGCAGAATTCTGTACTGAAATCCATTTCTCAAAATAGCAAACAGATTTTTTTATATTCAATTTTGAAATCTGACATAGGGCTAGACATATTGTCAATTTCCCAGCTGCCCCAAGTCATGTAACTTGTGCACAGATAAACTTCAATCACTCTTTACTGCTGTACTGCAAGTTGGAGTGATATCACCCCCTCCCTTTTCCCCCCCAGCAGCCAAACAAAAGAACAATGGGAAGGTAACCAGATAACAGCTCCCTAACACAAGATAACAGCTGCCTGGTAGATCTAAGAACAACACTCAACAGTAAAAACCCATGTCCCACTGAGACACATTCAGTTACATTGAGAAGGAAAAACAGCAGCCTGCCAGAAAGCATTTCTCTCCTAAAGTGCAGGCACAAGTCACATGACCAGGGGCAGCTGGGAATTTGACAAAATGTCTAGCCCCGTGTCAGATTTTAAAATTGAATATAAAAAAAATCTGTTTGCTCTTTTGAGAAATGGATTTCAGTACAGAATTCTGCTGGAGTAGCACTATTAAAGGGCACCAATCATGACCAAAATCATTTACTAAGTAAAAACACTATGTGAAAGTTCAAGAAATCCGATTTTTAAAACAGTTAGAATTGTTTGTATAATGTAAATGATCAGCTCACTATTCCTTCTGCAAGATCTCCCCTATCTCCACTGCAGTTCTAGCTGAGGCAGCCATCTTGGATTTCACTGGCTCCTCCTACCTATATCTTCCCAGCCAACTGTAGCTCTGAAATCTCGCACATGCTCAGTTGAAATTACTTGTTTGCTTATCAACCCTTCTAAGCTATTTTCAAATCAGCCAAACCTGTGTGTTAGCTGCTGTACAGTAGTGCTGCCACCTGCTGGAAGTTAGCAGGTGGCAGCACTTCTAGTGGATACTTCTAGTGGAGGAGTTTACTAAAACAAGGCATTCTGGGTAGAATACTCAAAGCAGTGTTACAATCTGAGCATGCTCCTGAAATTTGCATATTAGAGTCTCTGTTAGAGTCTCAATATGGCTTCCTTCAGTGAAAGAACCCATTTGACAAAGTAAGGGATTTTTTTAAAATCTGCAGTTTTTTCAAAAAACTATATATGTAGTTTGATTAAACGTGTTTAGCTTGTACTGGTCAGATTGTTAATATGTGTTTGATTTTGGCTGTGACAGGTGCCCTTTAACTGATGCGTTTTGAAAAAAACATGTTTTCCGATGACAGGATCCCTTTAAGTTCCCATTGTTGCCAAGTTGCCATTTTTCAATCTCTGAGCAAAGCAACATCAGAAGAGTTCTCTGTTGTCCTCCTGTATTTATATCACTTTGACCCTAAAATTAGAGGAATGGACAAGCAGGTGGCACTGTTGTTACAAAATTCATTATATTAATAGACAAAAAGAATTATTAATACAAATTGCAATGTGTTAAAAGCTATTTTTATATTTTTTAAGCTTTACATAGCTTTTAACCAACAAAATAAAGTAGAATTTACCAAAACTACAAATGTTGGATTTGGCCAAATACAGAATCAGCTACCAGATAATCAACTGACTACTGAACTGTATTGGAACCCTAATTTGCAGATTTGAATTTTAGGAAAATCTCACCAAAACTGTAACATCTAAAAAATTGTCACCTTCAGTTGTCTAGTGCTGTACCACCATGTGACTTTTAGGGTTTGAAAACCGTTCAGTGTAAGACTTCACTGCTTAAAGAAGTAGGAAAGTAATTTTATACTAAGTTAGGCAGAAATCTTCAGGATTACATAAATGCTATATTATGGAAAATCACAGTTATTAGAAACACTTCAGGATTACATTAATGCAATAATTTGGTAAATTACAATTATTAGTAGGGATGCTTCGAATCGAGGATTCAATTCGGAATTTGGCCAGGATTTGACCTTTCAGCAGGATTCAGATTCGGCTGAGCCCTTGTGCCTGGCTGAAACAAATCCTAATTTGCATATGCAAATTAAGGGCAGGAAGGGAAATCACTTAACTTTTTAAAACATAACATATTAGCTATTAGAATAATAATTCTTATTAGTTCAGTGCACTCTCATTGGAACATCAGGATATTCTCAGAGGAGAGCAGTGATCTGACAGTCTCTTATACTATTGCTTAACCAGGAACTTGACTTTTTCTCTCTTAACCAGGAACCAACTGTGGACAAGTAAGTAGTCAAGAAACACGTAACATAGATGAAATATAAATTGCTTTAATTCCTGAAGTTTTGTTCGTTTACTTTGTACTGAACAAGGCAAAAACAACTGCCAGGTAAGTATAAGTGAGAGAATGGCAGCAAATTAAAAACACCCTATATTTTACTGAATTTTTGGTGCTTTGTATCAGAAAAAATACATTGTTTATTTCCCTTCCTTAATCAGGAGTCTATAGAAAATCTTGAATCTCAGATCTTCCAGGTAAGAAGAAAAGGTTTGGTCAGAATAGCAAAAAAAACTTGAAATCCAGATTTGGGTGACAATTTGTTAGGCACCTCCACTGACTAATCAAGAGTTATATTCTGCAGAATTCATAGCCACCATTTTGTTTTTTAAATGTCTTTGGCAAAATGTCTCCCTAAAATGCAAACACTTTCATTCAGTGCAGAAGATCCCTTGTAACAAGAAATAAAATCGCAACTGCAGAACATAAGACATTAGTGTCACGGTTAGCACCCTAAATTCAGAACCGATGCTAAGCACCCTGTTCTCGGCTCTTACTTCCGCCTTTAACAGCCGCCTTTCACCTCGGGAGGAGCCCTCGGCTACTTGGATGCCGCCAGGTCTTGTAAAGAGAGGTGCCAAGCGAGGGGTTCTTAACAAGCTATGGGGCACAACTGTAAAGCAGAGTGTTTTGGGCAGAGGGTCACGGTACACGGTACAAGGCATGGGCAGAATCTAAGTCAGATCAGGCCGGGTCGGGGCAGGCAGAATACAAAACGAAGTCAGGCAGGAAAGGGTCAAACCAGGAGATCAATCAGTATGGATATAGAATAAGCGAAGTCGGATATCAGGCAGGGGTCAGGATACATATGTCAGAATTGTCAAAAGCCAGGCAGGGGTTACAACAGGAATCAGATAAACAGAATAGCACTAAGCTCAGAAGCACCAGGAAACAAGATCCTACAACGGGCAAAATCCCGTAGCCCAAATGAGCCTTTTAAACATTTCAAATTTCGCGAAGAGCCACGTGCGCCCTAAGGAACCTGCACCTGCGGCAGAGAAGATTGGCACGGCAGGCGTCCCCGCCGAGGGGTGGCATGCATCCCTGCTGTCCCCCCACAAGACCACCATAGTGAGTTGTTACAATTAGCAACACACAGTGGAGACTAACAAAATACCATCCCCTATTGAATTTGGTTCCATTGTTTTTCAAGTTTTATTCCAGTCACTGTATCATCTCCAAGGAGTTTTCTATATCCTGTCATACTTCTGCACCCCATAGTGGTAGTGGGACAGTGGGGCAATGCACACAGTAATCCGTTTGGCAATTCTCTGTCACCATCAACTTTGCAAAGAAGTCCGGTTGATCGCTGGGGGGGTCGCTTTGGCGGAATGTGCGCTGCTGAAAGACAGGGCTGTAGTTGTGTCTAGGCTTATACTCGAGTCAATACGTTTCCCAGTTTTTGTAGGTAAAATTAGGTACCTCGGCTTATACTCAGTTCGGCTTATACTCGAGTATATACGGTAAGCGGAAATGGACAAAATTGAATGCAAACATACAGTACTCTATTTTATGCCTGTGTTATATTCAATATGCACTCAATATTTCTGATATATTTATATTTTTACTGTTTAAGCCAGGAATTCCAACAACAAAGTAAGCAAAAAGAAAACATTAGCCAAACTTTGTTACTTTGCATTACTTTGATCTGTGATAAATGTATTCTTCATCTTTTTTCTGTATTAACCAGGAAGAACATCACAGTGAGCAAGATAGATCTGAAACCCTCCGCTGCCCGTGTCAGGTAATTAAAAAGATGTACAGGTATTTTATCATATTTAGTGATGGGCGAATTTATTCGCCAGGCGCAAATTCGCTGCGAATTCCCGCGATTATATACGCCAGCGCTGTTTTGTGAATTTTTTGCCTTTTCACGAATTTCGCGGGAAATACGCATTTTTGCGAATTTTCCGGCAAAGCGAAACCCCCCAAATTCGCCTATCACTAATCATATTCTCTACTGAACTGAATTAATCTTATAAAACAATGTTTTCTCTATTAACCCGAACACCTTGGAAGGAGGTGAAGACCCTCGCTATGACACCTATGAGGTAACCAGCAAAGGATTTTATTATATAAAATTACATGTTTATGATAACATTTCCATAAATAAATTTCCATGGATTTCCTAAATTCCAAATGCACAGGTGCTCAAAATAACAGCACAATTGTATCCATATTTACAATCCTGTCCAACTGCAGCAAATGCAACTTAGAGTACAGCCATAACTATGCTGGAATTAGGAGGAAAATGCTGCATTTAAAAACGTGGCAAATATTTGTTTCTGAACATTTTTTTCTGTCTAAAAAAGGAAGAACTGAGTGAGCAGGAGGAGAGTCCCACCAACTCCTGCTACCACCAGGTAAGCAGAAAATAATCAGAGTGAAAAACTATAATGAAATAAACTAAAAAGAGGTATTTCATCATATTATATACTTAACTGAGTCAATCTTATAAACCAATGTTTTCTCTTTTAACCCGCACAACTGGTATTTAATCTAGGCAAGGAGGAAAACATGAGTTGGGGATATTATGGAGAAGCTAGTGTAGACTGGGCTGTGGTATAATGGGGTTATGGGGGGAGTGATGGGGTGCATAGTTTACCTGTTACTAGGGATGCACCGAATCCACTATTTGGGGTTCGGCCGAATCCCCGAATCCTTCATGAAAGATTCGGCTGAATACCGAACCGAATCCAACCCCTAATTTGCACATGTAAATTAGGGGTAGGAAAGGAAAAAGTGGAAAAAAATCTTCTTTTGTGAGGAAAAGTCATGTGATTTCTCTACCCACCCCTAATTTACATATGCAAACTAGGATTCGGGTTCGGTTCGGCCAGGCACAAGGATTCGGCCAAATCCAAATCCTGCTGAAAATGGCCGAATCCTGGCCGAATCCCGAAACGAATCCTGGATTTCTGTTGCAAAGAAAAATATCTGACAGTAACTATAGATAGTGATGAGCAAATTTTGTTCACCAGCCATGGATTCGTGGAGGAAATTCCATATTTCACGATCTGCATTTATTTTGCGCAACTGCGACAAAAATTTGCAGTGGAAAAATTTGGCAAGTCAAAAAAGTCGCCATAAGAAAAATGCCCATTGACTTTAATGTATTTGGACAAAAAAGTCCCTATAAGAAAAATACCCATTGATTTTAATGCATTTGGACAAAAAAGTCATCATAAGAAAAATGCCTATTGACTTTAATGCATTTGGACAAAAAAGTCGCCATAAAAACAACACCCGTTGACTTTTATGAGAAAAGAAAAAACTCAAGAAAAATGCATTTGGAGTGAAAAATTGTTGAAAAAAAATTTGATGCCTATTGACTTCAATAGGTTTTGGGAAAAATGCCCATTGACTTTAATGTATTTGGACAAAAAAGTCCCTATAAGAAAAATACCCATTGACTTTAATGCATTTGGACAAAAAAGTCATCATAAGAAAAATGCCTATTGACTTTAATGCATTTTTGATAAAAAAGTCACCATAAGAAAAATGCCTATTGACTTTAACGCATTTGGACAAAAAAGTCATCATAAAAAAAATGCCTATTAACTTTAATGCATTTGGACAAAAAAAGTCCCTATAAGAAAAATACCCATTGACTTTAATGCATTTAGACAAAAAAGTCATCATAAGAAAAATGCCTATTGACTTTAACGCATTTGGACAAAAAAGTCATCATAAAAAAAATGCCTATTGACTTTAATGCATTTGGACAAAAAAAGTCCCTATAAGAAAAATACCCATTGACTTTAATGCATTTAGACAAAAAAGTCATCATAAGAAAAATGCCTATTGACTTTAATGCATTTGGACAAAAAAGTCACCATAAGAAAAATACCCATTGACAAAAAAGTCGCCATAAAAACAACACACGCTGACTTTCATGAGAAAAGAAAAAACTCAAGAAAAATGCATTTGGAGCGAAAAATTGTTGAAAAAAAATTTGATGCCTATTGACTTCAATAGGTTTTGGGAAAAATGCCCATTGACTTTAATGCATTTGGACAAAAAAGTCATCATAAGAAAAATGCCTATTGACTTTAATGCATTTGGACAAAAAAGTCGCCATAAAAACAACACCCGTTGACTTTTATGAGAAAAGAAAAAACTCAAGAAAAATGCATTTGGAGCGAAAAATTGTTGAAAAAAAATTTGATGCCTATTGACTTCAATGGGTTTTGGGATTTTTTCACAGTTTTGTGAAAATTTCACTCATCACTAAATATAGATCTAACTCTCCAATTAAAAATGTAGTAGTAGTAACCTCCGCTGCCTGCAAATGCGCACAGCATTGCTTTAACTTTAATTTACATGACCAAAGAGGTTAAATGGTTGTTAAATGGTTGTTACTATTGTTAATACAGTTGCTATAAATGAGCTAATAAATGCATTGAGCCCCGTTTCCCTATAGGTCAGCTAAAAATAGACACAAGGAATTCTATTTTTAAAAATAATTTCCTTTTTTTCTGTAATAATAAAACAGTACCTTGTACTTGATCCAAACTAAGATATAATTAAACGACAACAAGGAATGGTGCGCAAAGGCCATGAAAGCACTACTAAAGTAAAAACACTATAAGTGTTTCAATAAGTGAAAAAAGGAGTAAGGTAGGCAGGAGTGTATACTCACAGTTCACCCCAGTCCGAGGGCGCATATGCATAAGAATAAAACCATAGATGTAACTCGAAAAAGTTAACCAGTGGGTAAAAAAATACAAAATATTTATTTAGGACATATTAGAAAATGGTCTAATGCGTTTCGTGCCTGTTGCGGCACTTAATCATAGGCCTATGAATAAGTGACCTAAAAGGCACAAAACACGTTAACTTTTTGGAGTTACTCACATCTATGATCTTGTTCTTAAAATGTAATTAATCCTGATTGGAAGCAAAGTCAGCCTATTTGGTTTATTTAATATTTACATGATTTTCTAGTAGATCCAAATTACTGAAAGATCTATTATAGGGAAAACCCCAGGTCCCAAGTATTCTGGATAACAGGTCCCATACCTTTATCTGATGTCTCCAGCAGGGGTGTAACTACAGAGGAAGCAGGCCCAGGAGGTATAGGGGCCTCATGAGGCCCTAATTCATATACAATTTCAATAAATATTTGTAAAACATGTAAACCTCTTGACATTTTGGAAGTCTGAAAAATAATTTGCTATGGGGCTCAGTAATATCTAGTTATGCCACTCTCCATTCCCTATTTCTTGACATGTTATTATTCTCTACATTTAGTTGCTGTGTAAGTTCATTATCTGTCTCATGTTAAAGTTGTGTTCTGAATCCACATAGAAAGCCAGAGATATCACATGACAGTGCTGTATTCCCACTTGCGAGATACTTCTAGATAGTGGTTTGTGTATTTAGACTTTCGCTTCATTACATATTAACCAAAGGCTAATTATAGTTCTGATTATATATTAGCTCAACCTACTTATTGGGTCTGTTTTGTCTAGAATCACAGGTGGCCGTATATAAACAGCAGGCACTTTAACACAATCTGATTATTTCACTTTTGATAATAAGGCTGTGGTTAAACTTTTTTCTGTTTCAGCGGTTCCTGAAATAACCTGTTGATCAGCAAATCGGCAAAGCCGGAGCCATTTATAAAGCAAACACTACCTAGCCTTGTAATGTGCTTAGCTGGGGAATCTTATCATTTAATTCCAATTGTTTTTGCATTGTTTTTTTTTCTCTCTCTTCGGCTGAAGCTTTCTGAAATGTCACAGCCGATTAATACATTTCCCATTCTCACATGAAAAGGCAATATATTGCATTAGGAGATTATTAAGAGTTGAGGTACACTGATGGACAGAATCTGCAGAGGGGAGAAACACCAATAATTGAAGACAGTGACGCAAGGGAGTGACGTTCATTGTGTCTGGGATATAGATTTTTTGTTAAACTGCCTAAGGTTGCTGAGTTGAAAATGTGCAACTGGTTTTCTAGTATATTTTCGAAAACCTTTATTATGTGTTCACATATTATAGAAAAGCAGCTTATGTATTTCCTACTCCTACTGTAAGTTCTATATAAACACCTCTAACTTTTTTTTGGCAACTCTGGTCACTCTTTAGTCGAGCACGACAGCATTGGACTGGGGTGTCTGGGATCCACCGGTGCTGCAACTCAGAGGAACCTCCTTGCCACCTCAAGGGCCCCTACCTGACATCTGCCCCCCACCCCTGCAGTGTAGTATACCTCTTATCTTCTTCTTAACTTGCGGCTGTGATCAGGCAAAGACTGGGGAGCATTTGCAGTATCTTAATTGAGTTGGCCTGGGTCAATGGTGTCCATTAGGGCAAGGGTTTACCATGTTTTTTTCCCAGTGTGTTGCCCTGGAGTATTGTTACATTGGTAACCCCCTTTTTCAGCTGGGCCCTCACAGCGTTTATGTCTGTGCTGCAAATGATGAATATTGAATGCTAGTGGCTCTTAATCATCTAATCTAAGGTCGAATATAAACAGTTGAAAGTTGTAGGATATTGAGTGTAGCAAATAAAGCAGCAGCAGCACTCCGGTATCTTTGAAAAATTTGCAAAACTTTACTCAAATGCCATAGGCAATGTTTCGGGCTACACAGGCCCTTTGGCCTGAGTAAAGTTTTGCAAGTTTTTCAAAGATATCGGAGTGCTGCTGCTGCTTTATTTGCTACATGTATACTTTGCCCTGGCAGGGGGTACGGCTTGCACCCAGGGCTGCAAGGAGCCTAATCCGCTTTTGAAGCAAACTTTAACTACATTTACAGGACATTGAGTGTAAGCATGCACTGGTCCCACATAGGAGATGGAACTTGGAAGGTTTTAAATTAACATTTGCGGAATACCTGCTATTGGTCTCAATTCCCTCCAGTGAAAGCATCCCAGGGAATTTAATTGCCTGATGCTCTTTACAACTGGCTATCCCATCCATTTTTGGAAAGGTATCACCTGGGAGAGTTACTTCCAGGTTATCAATCATGGTTGGAGTCAAGTGCTACACTTTATAAGCTTTCCTGACTCTCTTTTACCACTGATGTCTACTATTACAGAGCTCTTGCTCACATATTGTTTTATCCCAGACTTATGCAAGTCCCACATGCCTCTGTCATGATGAGACATGCATTCAAATCTTAATTTAAAATTAGCTGGTATTCTGGGGATTTTAAAGTAGATTATGTATGTGTAGCATAGCATTGTAAGATAGTTCCTATAGTTGTAAATAACTGCAGTAACACTATAACCAAACTTGCAGTTGGTTGCAACTTGAGTTTGATAGTTAAGCTGGCCATAGACACACAGATCCTATCGTACGAATCAAGGGTTCGTACGATTTTCGGATTGTGTGTGGAGAGTGTCGACAGCTTTCGTCCGGGGGAGATCGGTCGTTTGGTCGATCAGTCAGGTTTGATTTTGACCCGACAGATCCCGCCGGAGCCCATTGCGCATCATAATCGGATCGTTCGGCCATAAGGCCGAACAATCAGATTACCCCCAATATAGCCATGCTCGTTAATGGCGGGAAAGATCCGCTTGTTTGGCAATGTTGCCAAATGAGCGGATCTTTGTGTCTATGGCCACCTTTAGAGTTGTATCTCGTCAGTTAGGACAGATGTGAATACCCATTCATCAGTTTGTTCAGCAAAACCTATCCTTCACCCACAAGACAAGTCTCACCCTCTCCACTTATGGTGGCATAGATGTTACAATTACTATCTTTCCTGTGACCAGTGATCGTTTGTTTTCAATACAGACGTGTTAGAGCTGATATATCAGATATACAGGTAGAAGCAATAGACTTCTACCTGTATGTGACAATTCATCAGTAACAGTGACAATGTTCGGGCGCCATCAAAATTTTCCGGCTGGCCCGATGACAAGCCGACTTATATCTAAATCTTCTGCCGATATCTGTTGGCTCCGAATATGGTACAATACTATCGGTGCATCTATGGCCACCTTTACTCCGATATTCCACAACCCCGCTTTTCCAATGGGCATATAATCTTCATCATTCTACAGATGGACTTCCCATGATTACAGCACAATTCAAGATATATACTGTAACTCAAACCCACTTATGAGAGAATGGCTTTGCAAAAAGCAGCACATACCTCTCAAGGGGCATTATAGATAACGACAGTTTAAACACTTCAAAATAAAGACCTGAGGGCATTCCTACCCAGACTACTTTTTCTTGGAACAACCCATTACATAAACACAAAATCAGCAAGGAATTCTGCCAAAATATGATCTCCAAGAGGAAAAAAACCAAAGCAATACTCAAATGGGAACAAAGACTAGGAGAATCTCTAGACCATAAAGAAAGTGGTAAAATACACAAAAACATGGCAACTAGTGATGTGTTGGTCAGGATTTCCCCAACCCAAACCCGCCTGCAACCGCCAGCATCCGATTTCCGGGTTGCTTCCAGCTCTCTCTGCCCGCCACCGTCAAATGCCGGCTTCCAACTTCCAGGGTTGTCTTTTATAGACCTGCGCCGACCCGCCCCACCGATGATGTCACAAATGGGGCGGACCCAGAAGTTTGAAGCTGGCATTTGACAGTGGTGGGCGGGGAGAGCAGGAGAAGAGCTCAACCCGCATCTACCCGCCACCCACGAGGAAGAGTGCGAGTTCGACCCGCGGGTATCGAGACGGCCCGCACATTACTAATGGCAACATCTTTCATTAACACCCATATAAAAAAAAATGTGTACGAAATTTATCATGACTGGTATCATACTCCCCCCAAAAAAAGCAAAACTGGCTTCATGAAATGGACCTATGCCCATAAGGATGTGGCGAAATAGCTTGAAATGCATATTTGTTGGACCTGCCCCATCAAATGACTGTGGACATAAGTATTTCAAACCATAAACAAGACGGTAGCCACTGACTTAGCACTTGACCCATGGCTATCCCTTCTATTACACAAACCGAACCAGCTCACACTCAGTGAACACAGGTTTTGAGTACACCTGTGCTTGATAGGCCATCTGTCCGTGTAATGGAACAAAATAAATATAACCAGGTGGAAAATACTGTTTGTGTACTGCATGGGTTTGTAGTCCACAGTCAACCATCATACATTGGTTACCATTCAAATCGATTGTTGGCCCAGCGACTGTTTACATCAGTAAATTGAAATGTCCATATTTAACCTGAACAGGTCTGACCAGAAAGGGAGCAGGACTCATAAAACTAGTCATAACCAGGGTATCCTCTAAAAAAGAAAAGTGCAAATATTTTGGGTCCTGCCAATTTATAGATTTGTGCGTAGCAATACACTGTGTCCCTCTTTCTCCTAACCACTGTGAAAACATTGCTGACTTTGCTAAACAAGTTTTTCCCTCAATAAACTCCAACCACTTAAAGGGCACCAATCATAACTAAAATCATTTCCTTAGTAAATACACTATGTGAAAGTTCAAGAAATTTGATTTTTCAAACAGTTAGAATTGTTTTTACAATGTAAATCATCAGCTCACTATTCCTTCTGCAAGATCTCCCCTATCTCCACTGCAGTTCTAGCTGAGGCAGACATCTTGGATTTCACTGGCTCCTCCTATCTATAACTTCACAGCCAACAACAGTTCTGAAAATTTCGCACATGCTCAGTTGAAATTCCTTGGTTGCTTATCAACCCTTCTAAGCTATTTTCAAATCAGCCAAACCTCTGTGTTAGCTGCTGTTCAGTAGTGCTGCCACCTGCTGGAAGTTAGTGTGTGCCCTTTGCATAATGACATCACCAGCAGGGGACAAGATAGGGAAATCTCCTGATACTTCTAGTGGAGGAGTTTACTAAAACAAGGCATTCTGGGTAGAATACTCAAGGCAATACTACAATCTGAGCATGCTCCTGAAATTTGCATGTTATGGTCACTGTTATAGTCTCAGTATGGCCTCCCTCAGTGAAAGAACCCATTTGACAAAGTAAGGGATTTTTTAAAACCTGCAGTTTTTATATATATATATATATATATATATGTGTGTATATATATATATTTTATATATATATATATATATATTTTATATATATATATATATATATATATATATATATATATATATATATATATATATATATATATATATATATATATATATATATTATACATATGTAGTTTGATTAAATGTGTTTAGCTTGTACTGGTCAGATTCTTAATATGTGTTTTGTTTTGGCTGCAATAGGTGTCCTTTAAGTTTGTAGGGATGTGAAAATCTTAGACACCTTTACCCATTACAGACAGGCACATCCCTTGTAATATGGACACCTCAGTGGGTCCTTATGGGGACTTTGTGCTTATGTAACCCCTGTAGTTCACACAGTGTACACCAGATGGCACTGTACAGAGTATAAAAGGTTTAGGAACCATGAGCTCTGGGTCCATTGCTTTAGCCCAACCAAGTAGGCTGGAAGGGAATGGGTAGTGTCGACCCTAGGCGCCTTGGCCCCAGTAATTAGACAGCTATACTCAATTATAGATCACTCGGAGCAAATTCACTAAGAATCTTCGCAGCACTTCGCCACACTTCGCCAGGCGTAGTTTCGCCAGCGCTTCCGCAAATTCACTAAAATCCAAAGTTGCGCACAGGGGTAGTGTAAGGTTGCGAAGTTGAGCTAGCGTTGATTCGCTAAGCGAAGTGAAGTTACGCTAGCGATGGTTAATTTGCATACGGCGCCAAATTCAAATTTCAATGGAGGAATACGTAGAATCACTACAAATGCCTGGGAAACCTTCAAAACATCAAATAAATTTTTTTTTTTGCCCTACACATGTGCCCACTGTATATTTAAGTTGCCATGAGTTAGGAAATGTAGGGGGAAGGAGGGGAGCCCCAAAAAATGTTTTGATCTTTTTCAGCCTATCACCCATAATATAGAAAAAACACTAGCGTTTTTTGGGACTTAGAAAAAATTTGACCTTTTTTTGAAGCAATCCCTATCTAGGGAGGAAGTCTAGCGTAAAAGGTAGCGTTCAGTACACTACGCGCGTTCGTGAATTTGCATAGTTATGTCCATAGCGTAAATTCGCCAGGCGTAAGGGTGCGAAGTAACACTAGCGAATTTACGCCAGCGTTCATTAGTGAATTTGCGAAGTAACGAAAATGCCCAACGCTAGCGAATTGACGCTAGCGTTAGGCGCTTCGGCGCTTAGTGAATTTGGGTCTCGGAGTGATAGAGAGGTTATTTAGTTGAGCAGCTCAAAGCTCTGCCGAGGAGATTAGAGGGATTAAGATCCCAGGGTATTACTGACCCGGAGTAAGGACTAAAGTGTTGAGATAGGGAATTCCCCTAGTCTGCCACTGGAAGATATCCTGAAAACTGGGCAATACCCATCACACGCTGTCAACTTATTCTCTTCTGTACATTCCCTAGCCTGTGGGGATTCAGCCTATACATGCTGTGAGTATATGTTTCCTTTATGCTGCTGTGTTATTCTATGCTCCATTGTGGATCAATGTGCTGAATGATCTATGTGCTATTGTTCAACAAATACAGTTCTATGTTCAACCGTTAAAGAACTACTGCCTACTACTGCTCATTCCAAGGGTTTATTATTTTAGGAAGGCCATTTAAAATATTGTCTAAGATCCATGATGGATGGAAGATTGTATTGGCTTTAAAAGGTTTGGTTTTACAACAAGTCTTACAAATCAGCAGCATCATGTACTTGTACACATTGTTATTTAGGGCTTTTCAATCATTTTCTTACAAACAGGGGCCTAACAGTTAGAAAGACCTGACTCCAAAATGTCACTAATGGGGTGAATTATCAATGTTCCTATTTGAATTTAGCGGGGTTATTTATCAAAGTTCGAATTCATCTCAATATTTTCTGCTTATTTATTATTACTTATTTTTTTACGCTTATTTATTATTACATTTTCCCGAAAATTTGCTTTGGGGGAAAAAAATCAGGTTTACACCTGAAAACTCAGATTTCTTATGCTTTTTGCCCGAAAAATCCAAAAACTTTGGCGTATTGCACAAACCCAGTTCACATCAAAACATCATTGGGAGTTTTCCCATTGACTTATATGCAACCTCTACAGGTCTGAGATGATGAATTTTCAGATTTAGACTTTTCCATCCTTGGGGGTTTAATAAAGTCTGAAAAATTCATGATTTGTCCGATTTTATTAAAAAAAAAAATCACAAATTTTCCTTAGTCTCTAACGGAATTTTTTGTGCTACAATTCCTGGATTTGAATTATGCTTTCAAAAGCACATATGTATAAAATTTAATAAGCAGAAAAAAATTTCAAATCGATGTAAAACGTTGGCATCTAAAAGCTGCCATGTTCCCATACAAGTCAATGGGCACCATCTTTGGCAAATTCAAAGCTTTGTTTCAAATTTTTCAACCCATTGAATATGATAAGTAGAGTAAAAACTTGAGGTACTGGAACTTTAAAAATCCGAGTTTATTGAGTAGAGAAAAACATCCTACATTACTCAAATTAAAATGTTGTTAATTAGGACTCCAATTGGTCTCACCATCCTATGATGCAAGTTAATGTGGTGTTAAAGGTGGCAGGTATGGCAAAACCAAAAGCTGAACCCACCAACTAACCAAAAACATACCCGCTGCAAAAAATTCCATTTTATAACCTGAACCATGGGTCATCTTACCCAGGTATTAGTTAAAATAAATATCACTCCACACACACACAATCCAACCTGAAGACCCCAGACAAGTGTCTTCCTATTTAGTTGAGTATCATAGACTGGGTGCAACCAGTTTTGCCTTCAGACTTTTTCCTATCAGTTATTTTTATGGTTTGTGACTCATTAGCAAATAATCCAGTTTCTTGGTACCAAGGGTGTATAAAGATCACATTAGGACTATACTGCACATCATTTGGGCTTTATTTTATAGTAATAGAGGTTAATATTTTTAATTGCCAAAAAAGTAGAATGAATAACACAACTTATATGCAAAAAAAAGTTTTCCCGACTGTAATTTATTAAATAAAGTTCCGCAAAAATTCAGCCTTCAATCTGTCCCCCAATATCTGAACCACTGAGAGCTTTGCAGGCTGTAATATAAATTCAGTATAATATGAAATAATAAAATTTATATCCCTAAATATTTCAAAACCCAGATACTGAACATTTATCTTACAGCACTATAAAACTAAGTGGCATTTCATCCTTCACTTTTCCTGACATTACTAATTCTCTTGCCAGAACTCAGGAAGACTTAAATTCTTCCCTATTTTTATATAGCCTGCAATGATCCCCCAGCGTACAAAGCAAGAAGATACAATTCATTATTGATTAATCTATCTTGATTTATATTGCCAAAGGCAGAAGATCATGATTATATAATTTATTCATCATTAAAATGTGCCACACTCATACTTGTCAAAGCAAATAGTCTGACAACTAACTTAACTGGCTCATGACACATTTTCGCCCTGTTACAGTTCTTGGCTGGAAAATGAGGTGCCTTTATATTTAACAGTTTCCCAACCACAGGGACACACGTTACCAGCAACTGACAAAATGATTAGTGTTTGTATAATTGCTTTAGCCAGCCGAAAATACAACTGTCTCGTTCCTTCTTCTCATTATTCACATAAATACTGTACATACATATTTCTATATAGAAAGTTGTTGTCTAGCCTTCCCCTTTACAACATATTTCATGAAAGTTCTATAATGGACTATATTAAAACAGTGGACATTCAGTGGAAGAAATCTGAAGCATCCCAAAATGATGTAGCGGAGATCAATAAATTCAAAATGTTCAAAATTCTTTGGATAGAACTGTAATTTAAGAACACTTTTACGTTTCAAAGTCAGTGTGAGAACAGGTGAAAATGTTGTTTGGGTTTTTTGCCAGTAAATCTCTGTATTATAGATCTGTATGGAATGACTTTTGGGGTACCCAACTGAAGAGCACACAGGTTCGATACTGGTATATGAAAGGTATAAATGGGCTAATAATTATAGAGGGGCCAATCAAAAACTACCAGATCTTTGGTGCAAAATGTTTATATTCTGCATAATTATACAGCAAACTCATGCTATAGAGTAGCTGTCCCCAACCACCAGGCCGCGGGCTGTGCCGAACTGGGTCACTTCCGGTGCCAGCTGCAAAAAAATAAAATAAAAAGGCCCTAATTATCTGCAATCCCAGCTCCCAGACACGCCATTGCCATGACAACAGCTGTGCAAAGCCCAGGAAGCTTTCTACTGTTTGGACAGTTTTTTTTGGTAAGCCAGACATGCAGCCACACATCTACACCCCCCCCCAGGTCCTCGTAAAATTATCTTGTTTGAAATATATAAATTTCACTGTATTACAGAAATAGAAGACAATTTGAAAGTGAGTAGCAATTTTAGAAGTCATGTTCCAATACTTGCCATATAGTGTGTCTTGCAGTAAAGTCTACCATTATATTGATATCCTTTTTTTTTTATAACAAACTGTGTTTCACAGTTTTACTTTAACCAGTGCTTAAGAACAGGATAGGTAGTGGCACCCTGTAATCTTGGAGGCCCATTTATCAACAGTCTAATTTTGGCAGTTTTAGTGGTTTTTAAAACTACAATTTGTAATTTATTAAAACATCCGAATATAAAAAGCAAGAAAAAAAGAAAAAGCCCTGAATGATCTGACAAAATGACACGAATGCCTCTAAAAATTCAAGTTTTCATGGCAATTACTAGAAAAATAATCCAAAAACCTCTAAAAGTCTGAATGGCTAAAAAATGGACCAATAGGATCAGCACAGTTCCCACAGTTCATGGTTTTTGCCCTTTATAAATCCTGAATTTTTTGAGTTTTAGCTAAATCAAAAAACATACATTTTTAGAGAGAAAATCCATAAAAAATAGATATTAGGATGTAGGTAATTAGGCCCATTGGCCTTCAACCGAATTACACCAAAGCAAAATCTTACTCATTATTATAGTTTATCCTTCTCCACCTTTACTAAAGTCGGTCTGTGTCTTTTTGGCGACTGCCAATTTCTGTGCACCACAGTATAGGAATGCTGTATAATATGTTGATCCTCAAATGTAGATCTCCCTTTCCATTCTCACTCTCTTTGTATTAATAGGACCAGAATCGCAATGCTACATAAAATAAATTCCTTTTGCAGACCATCTGCCTTTCAATACTTTATAAAATAATCCACTCCAACCCTATCATTTATTGAATTGAATTTCTATATAGCCCTCTTTTGCTACTGCATGAGATCTAGCATGCATTTACTTGCGTGTGGCGCTACAAGAGTCCTGTGCCTCCGCTTTATGGGAGAGCAGGTACAAAAATGACGTGCCTCCACCCAAGGTCAGGACAGGCTGAACTGTAATACCCCTCCCTGGGAACTTCTCTGATCCGGAATACACATACACAGTGGAAAGGTTGATGGATTTATTTGGCAGGACACTATACCTTTAAATTACTGTGATAAATGTATAGGGTTGCCAACTGTCCAGTTTTAACCCAGACAGCCCGGTTTTTTGAAGGGCTGTTCAGGTCAAAACTGGCTGGCTGGCTTTCCAAATTATGGAGATTAGATTTCCTGAGATTAACTTGGCAATTGGCCAATTATATAATTAATTAATTCATTAATTAACTGTTTAACCTACCAACTGTAAGAATTCCAATAATGAATTAAATGCAGTTATGCTGCCTATGCCGCTTTTCAATTGCAGATGATTGCAGTTGCAGGCAGCCAGCCAAATTCACGTGAACTCCTCCTGTGCTGTTGCATTGTGCACGGTTCAGTGCTTAGCGAGAACAACTCCTCCAAACCAGGCAGGCACGTGTAGAGTGACGTCACAACGACGAGCGCATGCGTTGTCATGTGATGATGTCATCACGCAGCACCCGGCCCAGAAAAAAGATATCTGCACCATTCTCTACTCTTTAGGGTGGTGACACACGCTAAGATTCTTGGAGATTAGACGCCCAGCGACAAATCTCCTCTTCTTCGGGCGACTAATCTCCCCGAAAAACCTTCCCGCTGGCTAGAATGTAAATCTCCTGCGGGATGACACTCGGAGCGCTTTGTTTTCCAAAGTTGCCAGAAGTTGCCTCACGACAACACAACTTCGGAAAACAAAGTGTTCCGAGTGCCATCCCGCCCGCGATTTACATTCTAGCTGGCGGGAAGGCTTTTCGGGGAGATTAATCGCCCAAATAAGAGACGATTTGTCAATGGTTGACTAGTCTCCAGGAATCTTAGTGTGTGTCACCACCCTTACGTGTGCAAGGTACAGAATGGAGTACAGAAGCCCGGGTTGGGATGGCTGCACGGCGGTACAATCAATAAAACAGTGTTATTACACATTCACATGCAAGATCTGAGCTGCGAGTCAATGCGGGTGCTCTATTTTGGCTTGTACTAAGTTATATAGAGGTTAGAAGCGCCTGCTTACTGCCCCTAAACAACTTGCTGCCCTTGGCCCGGGCATTGGTGGCCTCTTCCCCAAATCCGGACCTGAAGACAAGTGTCCCCTACATCTATATCCATTATTTTAACTCTAGCCAAGATTAACTACTAATACGTCAGATTTTCTTGTATGTTCCTGTTCCACCTTCACCCTCAAACAGTTGATACTTCTCGTTATACTCACTATATTAAAGAAGTCTCCCAGTATTTAATCATAGCTATTTCCCATTTTTAGTTAATTAAAGAGCACTTATACAAAAATAGTTTCTTCCCTGGGAAGGAGCAAGATTGACTGTTGTGGATTCAATGCTTCCTTTTTTGCTGCTTTCCCAGCGCAAGTAAACCCTTTTTCCTAACATAATAAAGCGCCCAAAGAAATGCCACATGTATGTCCTTTCCTGGACCCGAAGTCACAGGTAGCTGTTGGAATGATTTATGAAGACTTCTTCATCTTTGGGCTTATTCACATTAAGACAGATTTACTTTTTTTTTTAATGTTAAAATATTAATTAGATAAAAATATAATTTATTTTAAAAAAGTATTTTAAAAATCAGTTATTTGTATCTATTCTTAGTACAGTGGAAAAATGTATTAAAATATTTGTTCTGTCTCTTTATCGCTGACCAAATACATTGGGGCTGATTTATGAAGCACTGAGCTGGGAAATTTCTAATCGAAATGACACATTTATCAAAGTTGACAAAGGTAAACAGTTCATCAGAAAGTTTTTGGCTACTATAGTGTAATGGAATTCTGTTTAGTGGGGTTGGCAGTACTTATAAGCGGATGGTGACTTGTGTGTTTGGGGATACTGAATATTTTATAAGATAATTTCTTCGCGGTATTCCAGGCCCATTTGGATGTATAATACCCCATGGGAATATATGTGAAGTTCCAAGTTCATTAAGAAATAACTCCCAGAACACCTTTCACCATGATTATAGTGCCAGTTTCTAGTGATGGGCTAATTTCTCCCATTCTCGAAATTCGCAAACAGCAAAAAATTTGTAAAAAAAAAAAATTGACACTGGTGAATTTTCGCGAATTTATTTTCCAGCGGTGAAATGCAGAAATTTGCAGGGTATTCGCATCATTACCAGTTTCATGTGTAATACCCCAATATATTTCCCTGAACATATGATAAGATAGGTAAGTACAGCATCGAACATGGGGGGTCCAACCCACCGAGCTGCCATATCCAGGGCCTGCACACCCCCTGCACCAGTCGCAACCCCCCCGCCCACACCAGCACATCCCTGAGTTTAACTTACCAATCGGGGGGATGTCGTGGAGTGCAAAAATTCAGATGACCATCAGGCCTGGATTTACAGGCCCGTTTCTGCTCATCTCCCCCTCTTTGTCTGCATTCCCTCCCCTTCTGCTTCCCCCTCCGCATCTCCCTCCCCTTCCCCCTAAGCGTCTCTCTCCCCTCCCTGTCCATCTCCCCTTCTGCTTCCCCATCAGCTTCTGCTTCCCCCTCTGCTTCTCTCTCCCCTCCCTGTCCATCTCCCCTTCTGCTTCCCCATCAGCTTCTTCTTCCCCCTCTGCGTCTCTCTCCCCTTCTGCTTCTCCCTCCGCGTCTCTCTTCCCCACCCTGTCCGCCTCCCCTTCTGCTTGCCCATCAGCTGAGCTTCTGCTTTCCCCTCCACGTCTCCCCTTCCCCTCTACCTCCCCTTCTGCTTTCCCCGCCGAGTCTCTCTCCCCTTCTGCTTCTCCCTCCGTGTCTCTCTTCCGCTCCCCTTCTTTATTCCTCTTCGCATCTCTCTCTCTCCCCTTCCGCCTCCCCTTCTGCTTACCCCTCTGAATCCGCGTCTCTCTCCCCGTCCGTGTCTCCCTCCCCTTGTGTGTGTGTGTGTATATACGCATATCTTGAATATGTGAAATTGCGCATGCGCAACTAACTTTAATGTGGCTGGGCGGCATGCCACCCCTGAATTTCTGCTGCCCTAGGCCCGGGCCTTTGTGGCCTTGCCACAAATCTGGGCCTGGTGACCATGGCGAGCTGGTCTGGGCTTGAAGGGGCCCACCATGTTCTTTCCCGGTGTCCCGGCGGCCCAGTCCGACCTTGGGTAAGTACAGTGCCAATGCATATAAAATGCCACCACAATGCATGTCCAAATAGCTATAGAATGTATAACAGGATAAAGGCAGTGCCTACTTTTTGTTTAATACCTCCATCTTGCCTGCTGTAGGAAATTGAATTGGTGTTGATTTTGGGAGGCTTAGTCCCCCCCAGTGATGGGCGAATTTGCGCCATTTCGCCGAAAAATTCGCGAATTTCGTGTGAAATTTGCGAAATGGCGAAAAATTCGCAAAACGGCGCCGGCATCCGTTTTTTCAAAAAAATTTTTTTTGACACCGGCGAATTTTTTCCGCGAATTTTCACGAATTTATTCGCTGGCGGCGAATTGCGCAAATTCGCCGCGAATTTGCGCCTGCGAATAAATTCGCCCATCACTAGTCTCCCCCCCAAAGTCTTCATTAAAATCCACCAATGTCAATAATTATAGGGGTGATTTATCAATGTTCGAATTTAAATTTTTGTCACAAATCAAACTTGCTTGCACTAAAACTCCTGAATCTGAATTATGCCTTCAAAAGTATGTATGTGAAAGTATGTACAAAAAAAATTGTAAAACTCAAATGTAAAATTGTGCCATCTAAAATCTGCTAAGTTCATGTAGAAGTCAATGTGAGCCATCTATGGCAAATGGAAAGAGTTTTTTCAATGGCAGTTTGTCAATTTTTTCAACTCTTTGAAAAAAATAATTAAAGTACAAATTCAAAGTAATTTGTTTCACTACTTTTTGAATTACTTTTTTACAAATTTTGTAATAAATAAGCAAACATTTGAGTTTGCTAAACATTTTACTTTATTTAAAAACCTATACATTACACACAAAAAAAATCACATTTTGATAAATAGGCCTTATGTCTCCAGCTGATTCCCAAAATCATGACTGAAGCCATCTTCCTGAGACTTTTGGGGACGCCAATCAGTTACAATTTTCAATGCTGTTGTTTTTATTTCTGCATAGTTGATTAATTTATTGTTGTTTATACTATTTTTATATCATATGCAAATTCTACGGGTGATTCTGGGTACAACGACAGGCTTTGGAACCTAAGACAAACTGGGTGTCAAAACTAGAATGAAATCACAAACGTAATAATCCTAATTAAAGGCTCTTTTATTGGTAATTGAAATAAAGACTTTCTACTAACTATGTTTCATACAAGTTTCTTGGATTCTTGTGCGGTAAGTCTTGCCGGCACCTGAGGGCCAGGCCCAAAGCCAAAAGTGATTGTTAAAGGCAGACAAGCATGTCTAGACAGGAATCCAGTCACTCCCCTGGGGTACATACTGGGGGTTGGGTTTGCTATATGTGACACTACAGCAGGGACTTGTGGTGCAGGTGAAGTGAAGTGTTGCACTCTTTCTACCACTTGACTTCTGGGCAGCACTGAAGGTCAAGGCATTACCTCGTGTACATTTTACCAGCTTGTAGTTCTCAAATACAAGGCCAGCTCTGTTCTATCCTCTTCCTCAAATGTGAAGCCCATAGCAATTGTAACTCTATTTTGCCACCACGTGTATTATAGGACATACATCATTAATATCTTTACATACACAGATTTTTACCCAGGATACAGTTCCACACTTCCACTCTTGCTGGACAAACACAGTCACAGTCCCAAGAGCAATTTACACCATGTAGCACTACCTGCCCCGAATACCTCTCCTTTAGCTCAAGGCAGTAGCTCCCACGTAGCAGTCTATCAGGCAAAACCTGTCCTCACACAGGGAACACGCTGGAGCAATTCGAATACCCTTTTCTCCGGCAGACACTCACCAAAGGCTCACACAGAGCTTGTACAGGCAGGCTTGTACAGGCATCCACAGTGTCTCACAGAAATCTTGAGGCCAGCTCCTACACTCATACAGAGTGTGAGCACATCCAAGCCTCACAGCAGGGGATTTCCACCATGTGTTATTTTCAGACCATAGGGAAATTAACCCTATGGATCCCTACAGAATGGTACCAGTGCTGGAACCCAGGGCTGGCCCACTGCAGCAGTTTTCTTCAGTTTGCACCTATGATAGGGACAGGTTTAATAATTTACCACTATGAGAAACATGGGTGCTGTGGGGGTGACAGGATGAACTGAGGCTCATTAAACCATTGTTGAAGCAAGCACGAATCCTGCAACTGATGTAGAGTAATTAGGGGGATTAAAAGCAAGTTCATATGTCATATATGTAATTATGAGTAATTACTGCTAGTCTTTTATGCTTAATGAAACTTGTGTGAATTACTTTCTTTTTATTTGACGCTTTCCATTTAAGCCTTCTTTTATTATGTATATGTGAACGGCTTCATAATAAAATTCTGCACGAAAACGCCATGTCATAATTAGTCTCCTCATACTGCGCTGCATATATATTCTTAGTGTTTAGCATGTCCATTACTAAATGGGATTGTGAAACAGTCTGAATTCAAAAAGGGAACACAAAAATGGAGAAAATATTGATCAATTTCAACCCCGATTTACAGTTCTCCTGGAGCCTCAGCCTCATTAAACAAACATTCTTCCTGCCATGGGTGCATTAAATAAGTTTGGTGATTACATCTTTGTGTATGCCAGCAATGTGTTGTAATTCTCCATTGATTGTGGATCGCAACTAGTGATGGGTGAATCTGTCCCATTTCGTTTGCGTCACATCTTAAAATTCGCGAAACGCATTGAAGTCAATGGGCATCAAAATTATTTTGACGCTCAGCAATTTTGATGCGCTACACTTTTGACACAAATGACAATTTTGACGTGAGCGTAAATTTTTCCAAATGCACTAAATTCAATGGGCATCAGAATAATTATGACATGTGACAATTTTTTTTTTGTTGCAGCAAATTTTCCCACTGGAAATTTTTCGCGCCCATTTCATGAAAACATTCAGTGTCTGAGAAATCTGGAAATTTGCTGCGAATCCATGCCTGTCGAATCGTGATGGGCGAATTTGGGGTGTTTCGCTTCGCTGAAAAATTCGCAAATTTCCAGCGAAAAGCTACAAATGTATTGTTATGGCTACTTTTTATTACTCATCTTGCTATTCAGACACTCTTCTATTCTTATTCCAGGCTCTTACTTAAGTCACTGCACGGCTGCTAGAGTAATTTAGACCCTAGCAACCAGATTGCTAAAATTGCAAATGGGAGAGCTGCTGAATAAAATGCTAAATAAGTAAAAAGCCACAAATAATTAATAAATGAAATCCAATTGCAAATTGTAAATACCAAGCTCTATATCATAGAGCTCAAAGGTTAATACCCCCTTTAAGGTAGCAGCATCCCAGGGGTCCTTAACACTCTAATAATCTATTTTCTACCAATAGATGTCCTTTAATATAACTACGATTCTGGTAATTATTGTATAGGAACACTTGGAGAACCACATGTTTTTAGATACCTATCATAGTCTTTGAAACATGTTTAATCACATTTCATGCTTACTGATTTAATCAGATGGGATACAGGAGTACTGCAGTCAGGGGCCCTGTAGCAGAGGGGAAACCTGAGATTGAAAAGAGTGATTTGTCAAGTTTCAAAAGGGGCAGCGCTTATAAAGGAGTAGATGTGGATGAAATGAGTTTTAGAAACATTGGGTTGTGGACCTGGTACATCAGGGGTATGCAAGGGGCAATATTTTTTAATGGGTCCCACTTTACTTGATGGCAGGCCCACCACCCAGAGGACCCAGGTGACCAGTGCTCTAAAAAACTGTGGGAGCACCCTGCTAACTTATAAGTAGAGGGTAAATATTGAATAAAAACTGTATTGTGCACCTGATAAAGGCTGGAGGGCCGGAACATGTTGTACATGATTTCCCTGCAATAAACATATAATGATGCTTTAAAACCCTTTATGTGCTCTGCGGGTACTACTTTAACGCTATCAGTAGTAGAGGGCCCCATGATTACTGACTGCACCCCTGGTATAACTAGACAAGTGAATATTAAAATATGAGTTGGGGCACAAAATGTTGTCACCATGTTGTTTATAGTGGGTCACCGTGACACCTATTATTAAAGTGAAATGTTTTGCTACAATAACAAAAATAAGGTTCATAATTTATTGTAATCCAATTTGTTTGGGTCGTGAAGCTGAGTTCAGGACTAATTTGGGTCCCCTGAGAAAAATGATTAGTAACTCTGAACGAACACATTTGGAAGCAATGATGTACATCATTAAAATAGCTCAGTGGGCATGACTTTCCTGCAACCTATCTCAAGTATTTCATGCATCTCACACAGTGCTGACTAGGGATGTAGCGAACGTCGGAAAAAAAGTTTGCGAACATATTCGCGAACTTGCGCAAAAATGCGAGCGGTTCGCGAACGGTTCGCGAACCCCATAGACTTCAATGGGAAGGCGAACTATAACATCTAAAAAAGACATTTCTGGCCAGAAAAATGATTTTAAAGTTGTTTAAAGGGTGCAACGACCTGGACAGTGGCATGCCAGAGGGGGATCAAGGGCAAAAATGTATCTGAAAAATCTGCCTGTGTGTGCTTGGAAGAGATAGTGTAGGGGGAGAGCTGTTAGTGATTTCAGGGACAGATGATAGTAAGTTTGCTGGCTAGTAATCTGCTTGATACTGCTCTGTATTGGAACAAAAAAATAAATAAAAGCAGTCCTTACAAGGACTACTGTTATTGCAGCAGTCAGCAGATGAGATCAGAAGCAGGACAGCTGCCCACTGCAGCTACATACAGAGCACTGCAGTAGAAGGTAGATTACTAGCCAGCAAAGCTACCTAAGCTTAAATGTCCCTCAAACCCCTGCAGACTTCTGTCCCTCCAATAACAGAGCAGTATCAAAACGATTACTAGCCAGCAAACTTTCAACTGTCCCTGAAATCACTAACAGGCAGCAGCTCTCTCCCTACACTATCTCTTCAGCACACACAGGCAGAGTGAAAAAACGCTGCAGGGCTTCGGTTTTTATAGGGAAGGGGAGTAGTCCAGGGGAGAGCTTCCTGATTGGCTGCCATGTACCTGCTGGTCTGGGGTGAGAGGGCAAAAAAAAGCGCCAACAATGGCGAACCCAAAATGGCGAACGTCGCGCGACGTTCGCGAACTTCCGGCGAGCGCGAACACCCGATGTTCGCGCGAACAAGTTCGCCAGCGAACAGTTCGCACCATCCCTAGTGCTGACTCAGTATAAATCCTCTAACAAGAAGCTGATCTTAGATAAGTACATCTGTATTCACATATCCCCTGTCTGGTGTGTCAGTTGTCTAGAATGTTTTAATTACAGTATATTTTAACATTCAGTCTGTGTCTTTTGTTTTGCCGAGGTCATTCAAGGACTCAACGTTGTGTATAACTGCGCCAATAAGCACTCTTCTGATCATGTTGGCATTGTATTTCAGTATCTTTCCTACTTTCATAATATATAGATGGAACCATAGTTAAAGATTAGAACTCTGTGTGTTGCAGAAAACCAAAATAATTAGAAGGCTCTAGGACAAATCTGTGAAAGTATTTCTAATGGTCAGCTGGGTTTCAGTCTGAAAGAAAGTGATGATTGTATGTGCTGGTGTATTTTGTCATCAGCCCATCACTTTGTGCTGGACCTCCTCGAGAAGAGGATCAGATGTTTATAGCAACTGAAAAGAGAACCCACACTGACAACAAGCTAATCTGGAAAGAAAACAAAATGCTGGTGGAGTGGAGGTTGGTCAGTGAGGTCAAGCGAGATACTAGGGATTAAGTGGAGCAGAAGTCAGTCAAGCCGAGGTTGGGGTAGGCTGAACTGGATTGGAGTCTAGATGCATGTTCAAGATATTGTACTTAATTTATTTGCTACCATAAGTTTTATTCCATCAAATTCAAGATATTGATGTCCCCTTTTCTCTAGTTACCAACTCATTTTTGTATGTGCCATTCTGCTATAGCTCAAGAAAATCTAGCATAGAAAATAAATGCTTAGCTAATAACATCATCTTAGGTAGCATTGAGGCTCGAACTCCAACACCCTCCAACATTTCAGTATCTTTCCAAATTTCATAATATATAGATGGAGCCATAGTTAAAGATTAGACCACTGTGTGATGCACAACCCCAAAATAATTAGAAGGCTCTGTGAAAGTAAAAATCTGGGTTTTAATTTGAACGCAAGTGATTATTGTATGTGCTGGTGTATTTTGTTATCAGCCCATCACTTTGTGCTGGACCTCCTCGAGAAGAGGGTCAGGTGTTGACAGCAACTCACAAGCAGCCCACACTGACATCAAGCTAATCTGGGATGAGAACAGAATACCTGTAGAGTGGCGATTGGTCAGTGAGGTCTAGCGAGATACCAGGGAGTAGTGGAGCAGTAGTCAGTCAGGCTGAAGTTGGGGCAGGCTGAACTTGATTAGAGTCCAGATGCATGTTCAAGGAATTGTACTTAATTTATTTACTACCATAAGTTCTACTCCATCAATTTTGAGATAAAAATATCATCTTCTTAATGCCTCTTCTTCTGAATGCACTCTAATTACCAACTTGTTTTTGTATGTGCCATTCTGCAATAGCTCAAGAAAATCTAGTATAGAAAATAAATGCTTACCTGATAAAATCATCCTAGGTAGTTTTGAGGCTCCAACCCCCTCAATCTACTGCTGTAGGCCCAGTCTGCGGTGGTGATGGAGCAATCCAACACAGCCAGGCACCAGAGGCCCTAGGCTAGACCTGAGCACAGTTTGCGAACCTCTGTTTATATAAAATTAAATTTTACCCCATGAATTAAGGGAATAACTCTTGATGCAATCTTAAATGAGTTACTGAAGTTGCTGAATGTTTTAGAGCTTCCAATGTGTCATATTGTACTTTAGTCACATAGTCATACATTTGCTGGACATTTATTTCCATCAGTAAAGCCACGTTGTCTTGAAAGTTTCCTTTGTGAGCTGTATGAGTGCTCTTATATAAGTATTGAATAAAGTGTCAAACACATTGCCCTCTACCATTATTAGACTTTGTAGTGATGGGCTGGCTCTTCTCTGCTGCAGTTGTTTTTGATTCACAGACTTATTCACTTTCACCCTAGAATCTTTTGTTTTTTTTGCGCCTATTCATTCCTCTTGTACTGTGTGCATTAATAAAGGGTTAACAGCGAGCATCAATATATATACATACAATTACATTACAGACTTTCCCATAGGTAGAAAACATACACATTGTATATTCCTTGGTCCCCCTTGAATGCAACATTCTATCATTTCTTATTCCTTTTTAAAACAAAACCATAAATTCATAATGTTTTTATTTGCTTCAAAAAAAAGTACAAACTTACTGGCTACAAAAACAGGAGCCTACGCAACCCATATATTTTCCTCTTCACAACTGTGACTTCCTACACATCTACATCCCCCCCTCTCATCTGTTAGAATGTGTGTAGTGGATTTCAGTTCTGATCCGTTGTTAAATAGGCTTTTCACGCGTGTTCGTGCGACCGGACTGCTACAGAGGTCAAGGCTCATAATGAAACAAAATTACTAGGCAGCAGCTTTTGGGAGAACTCCACCACTCTTTATGTCATTTTCTCTATCATTTAATAGTACGGCTGGCGGCCGTACAATTTATTCCATTTATTTATATTCCATTCCATTAATTTATCATTTTTGACTCAATTTTCTATTAGAATTAATTTGGGAATCAAATCTATTTATTAAGTATTGCACAGCACTTCAAATCCATTGGTACTACTTATTTATTTAGCCTATTGATGAATTCTTAAATTAATTGGCTCCTCAATTAAATCAAGTGTTTGTTGTTTTTTAATTAGAATGATTTATCACCTAAAGGTATTAATTGATATCCTTGCACCGCACTTTAGATATTTAACTTAACTGTAAGCACTTGCACTTTATACACCAAGTAGTTAGATTAATTAATGTCATCTTTTATAATTGATTTCCTTTTTCTTCGTTATTATCTATGAATAGAGGAGCAATATTTGTGGATTGACTATTATAAGAGGTCAAGCGGGTTTCTTTTTCTTCTCATTCTTTGCAGTATAATTATGTGTCACAAAGCATATGAGGATTAAGGGTTATATATATATATATATATATATATATATATATATATATATATGTTGAACTCAAAAAAAGAACTGCTCAAAAATCAAATGCAAAGTATGAGGTAGAGCAGTGCTGTCCCCCTGTGCATTTCCAGCCATGGTGTTTAAACTCTGCAAGAAAGAAACTCATTTGCCGAAACCTCTTCAGGCTTTAGTACAGATAATACTGCTTGGCTTGTATTACTGTGCTTTACTACTTGCTATAGAGCTATATGATCTGGCTCTAAAGGATCAGTTTAGAACCTCAATGTTTATATGTGCTTATTATATTATCTATTTTCTACAGATATGTATGTCTGTGTCATTAAAAGGAGCTGTATATTTATATTTTGTTTTCGGAGCTGTATTTATTGAGGGCATCATTAGGTTATTCAGTTTGCTACTGAGGAAGGTCTCCATCTGTGGGTCAAAGCACTGACTTTTACAATTCTGGTGTCACATCAGTCCATTCCAAAGAATGCATTCACTGTAATCTTATTATCCAGGCACAATTTCTTGGTAGTAGAAATACCAGAAGCAGCTGTACAGGGAAAAAACAAATGTTTAAATATCAGTACACTGAATTTTATAACATTAAAGGCATATTACTAAAAAGCAAGTAGTGGAAAGGTAAATTAGCAGTTCAGAGCAGGAGTCCTAGTAGAGTTGCCTCCTTTCCCCCAATGAACTCCAGGGGAGGTGGAGCCATGACGTGACAAGACAGGGCCGTGACATGGTGGGGTTGGGATTTTGGTGTCGGGGCTATGACGTAGCGATTACCCGATCGGCGTGGCAAACTCAGGAAATCATGCCAGCTTTTCCTAATTTGGAAAACTGGCCAGCCAGTTTTGTCCAGAACAGCCCTTCAAAAAACCAGCTGTCCAGGTCAAAACTAGACAGGGGGCAACCGTAAGTCCTAGATATCTGAGAGAAGTCATTCTTTCTCTGCCTGTGTGGGTTTCCTCTGGGTACCTCTCACACCAAAAAATACAGGCAAGTTAATTGACTCCTGATGAAATTGGTCCTACTGTGTGTGATAGGGACTTTAGATTGTAAGCTCTGCTGGGACAGCGACTGATGTTAATCATCTCTATAAAGATCTGTGATATATGGGCACAATGTCATTAAAGAAGAATAAAGAGTCAGCCTGAACACTCTTGATGTAATCCTCCCACACCTCTGAAAACATTTGTATATGCAAGCACACCTACTCACACATGTATACTCATAAACACCCACTTACACACATATATATCCAAAACACATGCACACATATGCACACAAACACACACACACAAACACACACACACACACAAACACACATACATGGCCATGACGAAAACAATTGTGCCAATGAAGTGCAGATGAGGCTGTCCATACATTCATATGATTTTCACAGCTGCTATTGTGATAACGGAGTAGATAGAAAACAAGCCTCCCAGAGCTCTGGCTCCCATTAAGCGTGCCAACTAACACTCCCACTTAAATGGCATCATTTCTTGATAATTGATGAGGCTCCAAAGAATACTTCATACGTCTGCCTGTAAAGTTACATTTTCCAGTATTTATACCCATCCTGATGACTCAAAAGAAGTACAAAGTACATGGGAGGGTCACGTCTCACTGGTACTAATATAAGGAAACAAATGTGTTTTAATGAGTTGTACTTGCACCACATACACCAGATGATAGTACCGTACAGTATATTCATATCATAAGGAAGCTGGACAGCAGTGTTGAATTAGGTTTGCTTCATTAACATTGTTTCATTAACATGTTTCCAGTGATTTTCATACACTGTACAAAGCTATGATTTTTTCTCCATTGTCCAAGTGTAGACAAAGAGACTGTGTTCCATAATATATTGTGCTGCTAGTAAGGGGAAGGCCATTCTATTTCTTGGGTTTAGCCTGGCTCCATTAATAAAAAATTAGAGAGCCTGGATCGAGACTGGATCTACACATTTGCTTCGAGTCTTGGAGGTGCTCATTGTATGAGGGTATAAAGGAGACAAACAGATCAGGTACCTGTACAAGATGTAACTAGACTAGCACTGTAAGTGCCCTGCCAGCAACAACTGAATCCATGTGTCTAAGGTTCAACTGTGATAGACATAACTACACTGGAATTATTGGAAAAATACATTTTATTATGGGTAAAAATCAAAAAGTGTGCAAAGTTGCAATGCATTCATGCAAAGTCCATTTAATGCTTCAGAACTCATTCTACATCTATCCAGTAAAGGCCATGTAATTGGAGATGAAATAAAATTCACGAAAACACACAATTTTTTTATATGTGTGACAATTTTTCTCGCTCCAAATGCATTAAAGTCGTATGGCAACTTTTCTTGTCTCAGTGACTTCTTTGTCCAACTGCATTAAAGTCAATGGGCGTTTTTTGTAGCAGCAAATTTTTCCACTGCAAATTTTTGCCGCAGTTTTAGCAAAAGAATTACCTTAAATTCATGGCTGGTGAAAAAATGTGCTCATCGCTGCATGTAATTATAATCGCAACAGTAACTAAGCAATAATATTTACACCCAAACAAAGTCTCGATAATTTTTTATTAATGGAGCCAGACTAAACCCATGAAATAGAATGGCCTTCCCCTTACTAGCAGCACAATATATTGTGGAACACAGTCTTAATCATAGCTTTTTACTTCAACACTAACTTTCCTAACCCTAACTTCCACCAAGACTCTTGTCAGTGTAAAGCATTTTTTTAAGCTGCTTGCTCTATTTGAAGGTCCAACTTTGACTAGGATCCCCATTGAAGATCAATTATGTGTTCTGGGCTCCTCTTAGCTCATTAAATCTGTACAGCAAAAGGAATTGGAAAATATTGATGGGTTGCTGTCATTTTCTAAAGAATATCTAGGAAAGCAACTACATTTTCATCCCAACTAACCTTAAAGGCTAAATAAACCTTTAGAATAAGTGAATGAGGGTGCTATTCTAAAAAGTTTTGCAATGTACATTCATTTATTTTTAATTCCAAGATATTAAGGGATACGTGTTCTGTTAACATGAATTAATTATGTAACAAAAGCCCCACCTGCTGGTCATTTTCCATCCATTCTGCACACCAAGTAGTCAATGAAGTTGTCAGGAGAAAGACAAAGGGCTGCTCTGATGTTCTTCTTGTTAGGAAAGATTTGAGAAAGGTTTCTAATTTTTTTCCTAACCAGAAGAACATCAGACATCAAACAATGTTGCAAAAGTCTTAGTTCCCCAGCGGCAAAGACAGGTCTGTTAATCAGTTGCCTTGTCTTACATTGTATCAACAGTCTGAGACACCAGGGCAGAGAATAGAAAGGGACAGACACTGCTTTCAATCGCAATACATATACAAATAACTTAAAAACCATAGGAAAATTGTAATAAACGTAAATTGCAAAGTTGCTTATCCTTTTAATAAAATTGTATTAAAATGTTGGGTTGGCCAAAATACATTGCATTTTGACTACAATTTCTAGGCTAATGGGACTGGGTGATATATTGATGATTTTATGAGAAACTGAAATCCGCATCACACCTCACTAATAGAAAGACTAGAGTTTGAATTTTCTACAGTAGTTTGTTTTTGGGAACATTCAACTAGCAGTTGAAAAATAAGAATGAAGGAGCCTCACGAGTCACCCTGACTCCATATGTATTCACCAATGCCATTATGATGTCCATGAATTCTAATCCATTAGCGTTGTAGATCCTCCAGTGAACTTTTGGATACAACCGCTGATATCATAAAGCTATAATACAGCTGCAGCAACAACAAAAAAAACACTAATCCAGGGCCGGGCAATATGTCAAGATTGGCAACACAAATTCAAAGAATGTTACAGAATTTAAGGAGTGTGCAGTAGGGATGTAGCGAACTGCCATTTTGGTTAGCGGTCGAAGGAATCGAATGGTCGAACGATTTTTATTCGAATCGAACGCGAACTCAAATTGGCAAACGTCGCGCGACGTTCGCGAACATTCGGCGGACGCGAACAGTCGAAGTTCGCGCGAACTAGTTCGCCGGCGAACAGTTCGCTACATCCCTAGTGTGCAGTACATTTACATCAATGGCTAGACAGGCTGGCCGTGTGGCAATCAAGAGAATAATTCATCTGCTTTTCTTGTGTGCTTTTCATTTATAAAAATGCTAGGGGGATTCAATCATTGTTCATTTAGGCTTTGTGAGTCTTTTTAAAGTTGCTCAGATAGTACGGTCCTTCTTTTTTTAAAAAGCTCAGTTGGAGAAAACAAATGTTTACATTTGAAGGAAGCAGCCAGTCATTTTTAAAGCTGGTCATACACACTAAGGGGCCGATTTACTAACAATGGGATTTCTATTTTTTTCACAAAGCGCATTTTTTCTCTAAAAAAAGTTTTTATTCTGCAAAACTCTAAAAATGTTTCAAGAGTAAAAAACCCAAAAAAACTCTAATACCAAACAGTGCTAAGTAAATGCTGTCAAAGTCTAGCCGTTAGGCAGGTTATATATAGACTTAAAAAGTTGAACTTGATGGACCTGTGTCTTTTTTCAACCAAACTTTCTGTGTTACTAAGTCCCGGGAAGTCAACAGGAGCTGCACTGATCCTATCGGACCTTTATTCAGCCTTTCAGATTTTTGGAGGTTTTTGGATTTAGTTTTCACTAGTAATTGTCCAAAATCTCAAGATTTTAGAGGTTTTAGAGGTATTCGTTTTTTTAGTGCTTCTTTTAGAGTTTTTTTTTTCTGTTTGTTCGGATCTTTTAATAACTTTCCTGGTATTTGTGGTTTTAGAGAAATAGAGCTTGATCATGGTTTCAAAAACCTCCAAAACCACTAAAATTCAGCCTTTAATAAACAGGCCTCTATGATCCGTTCATTTCACAGGGTCTCTAACTAGGCCACCTACATTCTGAGCAAAATCGGACTGATCTGATCATTTGGCCCCCTGAGCACAATACATGTTCATAATAAAGGTAATAAAGCCATTATGTACGCGAGGAATGTATGAATTCTTTATACAGATAAATCCTCTACGTACGTGAGCACTACTTGTTCTTTATGCAGTCATATCACAAGGTATTGCAGCAGGTAATATTCATTGTGCATAAACTAATAAAAGATGTTCATTGTGTATGGGCTGTATTGCAATCATAGGGAACCCAACTAAGATATTATTAATCCTTATTGGAAGCCAAAGCAGCCTATTGAGTTAATTTAATGTTTACATGATTTTCTAGTTGACTGACGGTACGAAGCTCCAAATTATGGAAAGAGCTGTTATCCGGAAAACCCAAGGTCCTGAGCACTCTGAATAACAGGTCCCATGCCTATATATATATATATATATATATATATATATATATATATATATATATATATATATATATATATATAAATATAACGATGCTGAGTTTGTTTTTAAAAATACAACATGAAATTTATTTTGCAAAAATCATGTTTGCTTTCTCCACACACCTATAAAAGCAGGAAAATACACAAGAATGATCTCGTTTCTATTAAAGAGTATAGTTAATTACAGCTCAGTCAGAGCTAGTGAATTTAGTACATTCTGGTTTCTGAAAAAAGATAAAAAAAAACGAAAATATTGCTGAATAAAACGCTGGCTGCTTGTAGGATTATAAATGCTCTATTATGCGCTGACTGATCTCCTTATTCTAATGTATATAAATGATACAGAGCTAATGAAGTCTGATTTTACAGGCATTGTTATGCTAACATTTTTATAATTATATAATTGCATTTAGCTAAAAAAAACCTTAGAAATGCTTTTAGGAGCCCTTTATCACTCCCTGCCTTTCCCTGAATGAATCCAATTTGTCACTATTTGTACAGATTTAACCGAGAGTGGGGGGAAAAGAATGCTCTCTCCCCATTATTAACTAGATTGATAATTAGTCACATGCACTTGCAGCAAAGTTCTGAGACTTACGCTGCTCTACTTATTAAATGACCTGAGAACTTGTAGAGTTTCTGTAGCTCCTTTAACTCTTTTGAAATAGAAAACCCATGAGGATTTTAGTACCACTCTGTGTGGTCTGTCACAGATGGGTTAGAAACTCTTTTAAAAGGGACAATGCCATGATTTTGTTGAATCTAATGAACTGATTCACCCAATATATACATATATTTGCCTTCAGGTAGGGTGTTGGCAATATAACACTTATCTCACACAATACGCTTTAGGGCAGGACTACACGGCCGATTCTGCCACGATCCGCCGCGCAAAATTGCAGGCGGATCGCATTCAAATGTGACGGAATGAAGGTAAGTAATGCCAGTGTCGGATTGTGTCGCATTGTTGTTTCGACGCAACACGACTGTTGGATGTTGGGTAGCAACACAAGTATAGCCTTCTTCTGCTACTGCAGGAGATCTAGCATGCATTTACTTGCAGTAGGGATGGGTGAATTTGACCCGTTTCGCAAAAAATTGGCCGCCAACGAAATGTCGCCAACGCCCATTAAAGTCTATGGGCGTCCAAAAATTTACTGGCAGGATACTGTGGGGGGGAATGTAATTAAAAGCCACAGGCGTTTTTTAATAAAAATTTAATTTAAAATGGCATCTTTGCGAATGTTTAGCTCAGCTTGCAATGTAAAATCAGTAGCTGGTGAATATTACATTGCGCATTTTCGCTAAGCAAAGGTTTAGTGTTAACACCTGCTCTGGAGTTTCGTTTTGAAATTTCATTACTGAATGTACTGCGAATGTTTGCAAAAGTCGTTGAAGTCTTTAATCAGTCAAAAAGGATGCAAACATGGTCGCTAACGTTCGGTGTTAAAACCATCGCTTTGTTTAGAACAGTTTAAAAAGCATGAATGGAACACACAACAAACTAACGCTTGACGCATTTTGTGGACAGAAGCCACTTCCTCAAAAAGCAATAAGTTTGCTTTTGTGGAAGTGGATTCTGTCCACAAAACACGTCAAGTATTAGTTTGTTGTGTGTTCCATTCATGCTTTTTAAACTGTTCTAAATAAAGCGATGGTTTTTCTGCTGGTTCTCTGTGATTAAAGGGATCCTGTCATCAGAAAACATGTTTTTTTCAAAACACATCAGTTAATATTGCTACTCCAGCAGAATTCTGCACTGAAATCCATTTCTCAAAAGAGCAAACAGATTTCTTTATATTCAATTTTGAAATCTGACATGGGGCTAGACATTTTGTCAATTTCCCAGCTGCCCCATGTCATGTGACTTGTACCTGCACTTTAGGAGAGAAATGCTTTCTGGCAGGCTGCTGTTTTTCCTTCTCAATGTAACTGAATGTGTCTCAGTGGGACATGGGTTTTTACTATTGAGTGTTGTTTTTAGATCTACCAGGCAGCTGTGTTAGGGAGCTGTTATCTGGTTACCTTCCTATTGTTCTTTTGTTTGGCTGCTGGGGGGGAAAGGGAGGGAGGTGATATCACTCCAACTTGCAGTACAGCAGTAAAGAGTGATTGAAGTTTATTAGAGCACAAGTCACATGACTTGGGGCAGCTGGGAAATTGACAAAATGTCTAGCCCCATGTCAGATTTCAAAATTGAATATAAAAAAATCTGCTTGCTCTTTTGAGAAATGGATTTCAGTGCAGAATTCTGCTGGAGCAGCACTATTAACTGATTCATTTTGAAAAATAAATTTTTTCCCATGACAGTATCCCTTTAAGGATTTTCTTGCTGGAATGTACACACTTCCGGAGTTTGTAGCACCTTGCATTTACTCTGCTGCTTCTCTCTCCCAGCAGGACTTCCTTCCTGCCTCCAATAAGGATTAATTATATCTTAGTTGGGATCAAGTACAAGGCACGGTTTTATTGTTACAGAGAAAAAGGAAATCATTTTTAAACATTTGGATTATTTCAATAAAATGGTGTCTAAGGGAGATGGCCTTCAGTAATTTGGAGCTTTCTGGATAACGGATCCCATATCTTTATATATTTAAATGAAGAAAAAGATTCTAATAAATATGTGGATACAATATCCAATGAACCATTTATTTATGTGAAGGAAATGCAAATAAGATAAGTCTATGAGAAATGTAGCACAGCTACTTAATCAATTCCTTTGTTGCAGCCTTTGTTTTTTTTAAGATAAGATTATATCTGCCTTGTTTAATCGAGTACTCTATAATATATCATAGTGGGTAAATAAGAAGAAGCCAAATCCGTATAAAGCATGTATAAAGAAATAACCTTCCTTCCTTCCTTATTTAATACTGTATGTGACTTTGCCCCGACTTCCTGGGAAACATTTAACAGACACTATGGGGCCGATTCACGAAGGGTCGAATATCGAGGGTTAATTAACCCTCGATATTCGACTGGGAATTAAAATCGTACGACTTAGAATATCGAAGTCGAACGATTTTGCGCAAATCCTGCGATCGATCGATCGAAGGATTTTCCGTTCGATCGAACGATTAAATTAGGGATGCACCGAATCCACTATTTTGGATTCGGCCGAACCCCCGAATCCTTCGTGAAAGATTCGGCCGAATACCGAACCGAATCCGAACCCTAATTTGCATATGCAAATTAGGGGTTGGAAGGGGAAAAATTTTTTACTTCCTTGTTTTGTGACAAAAAGTCACGCGATTGCCCTCCCTGCCCCTAATTTCCATATGCAAATTAGGATTCGGTTCGGCCGGGCAGAAGGATTCGGCCGAATCCGAATCCTGCTGAAAAAGGCCGAATCCTGGCCGAATCCCGAACCGAATCCTGGATTCGGTGCATCCCTAGATTAAATCCTTCGAATCGAACGATTCGAAGGATTTTAATCCAACGATCGAACGAAATTCCTTTGATCAAAAAATCACAGGCAAGCCTATGGGGACCTTCCCCATAGGCTAACATTGACTTCGGTAGCTTTTAGCTGCCGAAGTAGGGGGTCGAAGTTTTTTTTAAAGGGACAGTACTTCGACTATCGAATGGTTGAATAGTCGAACGATTTTTACTTCTAATCGTTCGAATCGTTCGAATTCGATCGAATTCGATCGAATTTAACCAATTCGATGGTCGAAGTACCCAAAAAATACTTCGAAATTCAAATTTTTTTTATTCGAATCCTTCACCCGAAATTCGTGAATCGGCCCCTAAGTCACGGCCGGCACCCAATACCAGAACAAGTGCCAAGTACCCTGGTCTCGGCTCGGCTTCACCAGTAGTGTGACCACCGTTGGGCTTCGGGAGGAGCCCTCAGCTTACTTGGGTGCCACCTGGACTTAACGAGGGGTACAAGGCGAGATGTTCTGGCTGGCAAAGGGGCATGGCAGTTAGCAGAGTCTTTTGGGACCGAAGGTCACGGTACAAAGGATTTAGGCAGAATCCTAGTCAGGCAGGCAGGGTCGAGGCAGGCAGGTAGCAAGGATCGTCAAACAGGCAAAAGGGTCAAAACCGGGTGATCAATCAAGGGGTTAAACAGAAGAGTAGTCGTAAGCAGGCAAGGTCAGGATCCAGAAGTCAGAATAGTCAAAATAGCCAGGCAGGGTTCAAAACAGGAATCAAACAGGTTCAGAAGTAAGCAGACAAAATAGCACAAGGCTCAGGAGCACCAGGAATACAATCCTATCACGGGCAAGGTGCTTTTGGACACAATGGACTTAAATAGTTATTTCGCCTTCCCCATAGGCTAACATTGCACCTCGGTAGGTTTTAGGTGGCGAAGTAGGGGTCGACGTTTTTTTTAAAGAGACAGTACTTCGACTATCAAATGGTCAAATAGTCAAACGATTTTTAGTTCAAATCGTTCGATTCAAAGTCGAAGTCGTAGTTGAAGGTCGAAGTAGCCAATTCGATGGTCGACGTAGCCAAAAAAACACTTTGAAATCCGAAGTATTTTTTATTCCATTCCTTCACTCGAGCTAAGTAAATGTGCCCCTAACTGTTCTACTGCAGGGTATGTATTGAAACTTCTGCTTACGTAACTGATGAACCTTTAAACTTATAGAGAAAGAACAGGGAAGCCACTATTCATTATAAAGTAATGGAGGAGTGTGGTATTCCATGAAGAAAGGAAAAATTGATCTAGTTGGAAGGCTAACCTAATATAATCAGGGACTGAGAATTAATATGTCCTAAGAAGCCCCCCCCCTTGCATGGTAATATTAAGAGTGATTTGCATTAATGCCGTCCCTGTAGGCTTATTCATGTTTTGGCCAGATTAAGTCCAACCCATCAATAGCAAAGTAGCATTTTTATAGGAAGGTAGTCACTGAGGTTAATAGGGACACAATTCATAAAATACATCCTTATAATTCAGCTCAACTCAATGGCTCACCAAAACTTGGTCAGCTAGAAAGGCCAGCTATAAAAGAATTCCATTTGTTTCTCAGCTAATATGTTATTAGTATTAATTTTAATAATGACTCAGACTCGTTGCTTGGCCTAGGAAGATGTCCTTTACATATTCTAGAAGAGCGCTGCTGTTATTGCCCCTATTCTGAAGACAGTTAGTGTATTTCCCATCTAAAGCTGGCCATAGATGTTGAGATTTTTAAAAGATCTGATCATCATCGTGAGACCACGATTATCTTGGAACGATCGTACGAATTGTCCATCAACTAAAAAGACCAATTTGCCAGGAAAACAAAGGGGATCTGCCTGCTTGGCCCTGCAAACATAGATAGATGGCACTGGGTTGACAAAGATTTTTTAACCTGCCCGATCAATTTCCTGACAGATGTCGGCCGAAAAATCGTAAGATGTGCAAACATATGCTGCGTAAAGAGCTTATTTAAAACATCTATAAAAGGTTTTTTATCTAATGAATTATATTGTGAATAAAGTACTATGTAAAATATAAGGATATTATAAGTCACAGAGGAGTTTCATGACCATATAAAAACATGGCCGAGTGTTTTTATACAGGTCATGGAACTCAGAGGTAACTTCTAATATCCTCATATTTTGCAACTGGGGGGTATTTTATTTATTATAATACACAAATTTCAATGAGTCATGTGACAGAAATGACATCAGAACTCACCGTTTATAACTGATGACATCAGAACTCACCATTTATAAGGATATAATTTACAAGATATTCATGGCTTTTGTGTATTATATATATATATATATATAGATATATATATATATATATATATATATATATATATATATATAAAATTATATTATTATATGTGTATATATATATTTATGTATAATGCGTTGAAAGCTTATTGCTAATTTGTGTTTATTTATGGGGGATTTGATGCTACTTCTGAAAAAAAAATAAATTCAAATTTTATTTTGGTGAATGCAGTTTGTTTTGTTCTTTGCACACTGTATTCTGTAAGGTAAATAACCCCTCTTAAGTTTTACGTATGGTCTTCCAATAGGAAATGTGCCCTTGATATGTTCATGTGTTTGGGGCATTTATATCCTTGTTAAAACAGTTCTAAGAAAATTCACCCCTGTACATTATGGCTTCTTTATGCCTTCACTACTGGACAAGATTCCAGCCTGTTCTCCTTTACTATAAAAATAGATTTTCAAGTGCACTTTGAGTATCCTAATGGACTGCACACGCATTTACTAAACTCTACCCAGGCTTTTGACCGCTTGTGTTTCTGGAGTAGCCATGCTGTTTATGAATGGAGTTTACATTTGCTTAGTCAATAAACAAACATGGATTAAGAAGCAATTTATGCTAGGAATGTACTCAATATTATACGTGGACATGTGTTTATCTGCTGCTTGGTCTTGAACCTGATGCCGCATCTCAGTAGAACATCAGTGTTGTTGTTGCTGTGCACAACTTAAATATGTTCAAATAATATTTGATGAATGAGAGAAACAGAACTACATTTTGTCAGAATGGCTGTAATTATTGGGGTTTATGCACAGATGTATTGATGCAATAGAATGGCCGTGCATGAGTTTTTAAGCACACAGATGGCTGCTCAGTGTAAGTGTTCTATATCTAAATCAATGTCAATTCCTCACTTTCACTGCCATGTGCTCATCGCTGGAGGTGTTTCTCAGCCGTCTACTTTGTTTATCTTTGGTAATTTTTAGACCTGAATTCTGACCTCAACTGCCTAAACTGATTTTCTGCCTCGCCTTCTAATTTTGTATATGCCTGGACTTCTGTTGGCACTCCTGCCATATATCCAGGAGTATTGTCTCCTGGATATATTGTTCACATTTGCATTTCTTGTGGGGGTGTAGAAGAGCCACCAGTCAAGGTAGTAATAATTATAATGTTTGCTACAGTTCACGAAATTTAATAGCTATGTATTTACTTATATCGGATTTTAAGGGGCACACCATGTGTTGTACACATAAGACCCCATATGTTTCTTGGCTTTCAGCTCACTGCTAACTTGATTCCTTTGTCTATTGGAATCTGCCTTGTGTCAGGCAAAAGCTACACGCCCACAAGTCTCCACCTCACTAGACCAAGCCAGCAGGGTTTTTGGACCATTTACTGTATCCTCAGAGAGGTCCTGCCCAAACAGGCAGGTTTGAGTATCCTGTAAGACAAGGACTGCATCAGCTCATTAATGTGGTCCTTTCCTCATAGGTCTCTATAGGTCCCCATTTTGACCCAACTGGGGGTCAAAGTAACTACTGGATCATTCTGATTTCACCCAACTTGTTCATAGCCAAACTGTGAGGAATCATTCTTGACCCCAAGAGGACCACAAGTGCAAAAGTATTCTTGGATGAAAAATCTGGCACCTAAGATGGCCATAGACGTGCAGAATTACCTGCCATATTGGGCGAATGATCGGATGTCCCAATCTCCCGACCTGTCACTAACCTTTCAGATCAAATAAAGTAGTAAAAGAACAGATCAGCTGATGTTCTGCCCCTACAGCAATCATACGAACGTTTACATCCCACTGAAAACCGTCAGATCAGCAATACATGCAGAGATATTATCGGCAGCCGACAGAAATGTTGTAACCTGTCCAATCGACTGAACGAACGATCGGCATGGCACGAGAAATGTTGGGACACTCCCCACACGGTCCAAAATTTGTACAAATCAAGGATTTGTATGATTGGATCTTTGCATCTATAGCCAGCTTTAGTATAGAGAGCAGCGTCTGGACCCCTTGATTCGTTCTGTGCTTCCTGACACTCTTTACCTAGCTTTCCACACCCACATCTCTTGGATCATGTGCTGACTAACACAGACTTATAAAAGCAGTGTGCAAAGTGCAAAAAAGTCTGAATGTAGTATTTTTTTGCACTTTGTGCACTGTGTTCAGCTTTGCAAATGCGGCCTCTGCTCTTTTGTTGTCCTCACCAAATAAAGGGATCTTGCTTTATATGAAATCAGGTATACAATCAGAATGATGAGCTCATCTGGTAAGTGGCCATTCCACCTCAGTGAAATCTGGGTACTGAAATCACGTTTTGCTTTAAATTTTTTTGGTTAATGTTTATAAAAGTGCTGTTGAAGGTCACAAAATCTGTTTTTGAAATCCATAGGTCTTTTCTGCTTCTCCCCTTAGTATCCAGTTCACCACAAAAGGGCATGGGACAGATCCTAGTGTCATATTTTTTTTAAAAAAATCCTTGTAGTAGAAACACCTATCTTACCTTATAGTTGCCCTTTAAATGAGAAGCAAAGCCAGCCAATTGAAATGTTGTAACCTGTCCGATCGACTGAACAACCGATTGGCATGGCAAATCAATGAGAAGCAAAGGCCAAAAGTTAGGCACCCCCAAGTGATTATATAAACTTACCTCACAAACACCTCCTATCAGGAAGAAACTGCACCGGCCGGGGTTCTTCCAGCGAGCACCACGGAGTGGAAGGCTTCTTTCTTCAAATTTTCCGCGGCAGAAGCATTCGCAGTAGAACAAAACAGCGGACTTCTTTGTTAAAGTTCTGCTTTTCGCACTACTGCACATTGGGCACCCACGCGAAGAAAGCAGAAGCCGGAAGGCGACCAATGGTGCTCGCTGGGAGAACCTCGGTTTGGTGCAGTTTTCTGCTTATAGGAGCACTGACCCGGAATATGAGATAAGTATATGCAATCATTTGGGGGTGCCTAACTTTTGGTACAGAGTGTCTTTCCTTATCTTTTAAATGCCAGCTCGAACATTATATACAGATCTTCACCGAAAAATTGTTTTTCTAGACATAAACACATCCATTTGCATCGTATCCTGCCATTTTTAGCATATTGGAACGTTAGACACAAGTTCAGACAGGAAGTCAGAGATTGTGACTCAGAGAAAACTTGGCACCGTTTTATCGCCCTTTTTATGGCTTATTGCTAATGAGCAGATAATGATCAGATCATGTCACAAAGGATTCAAGCTGGGGAGACCATTCATTAGGCTTTCCATATCAAAACAACTGAAACAATACATGGAAAGCTTTGCTGCTTTGCAACTGGTAACTGAAATTAGTTAGTTTTATTAAAAAACACTGGTTAAGTAAGTAAATAAATATATATATTTCCAATTCAATTGTACCCATACAGTATACAGTATATCTTCCTTTTTTAATGCTATTGGAAAAACATGCTTTCTTTGAATTCCATTTTTTAAGGTTGTGCCTATTGATGGAAGTCCATTGGAAATACAGAAAAATAAAAGGAACACAAAGCAGCATTTGTAAAGTTGATCTTATCATCAGAATAAAAAAATATAGAGTTTCTTTTCAATGCAGAGGTGGGATGGCAGACAAAAAGAGAAATGAAAAAAAAAAACAGGTGCAAAAGAGCCCATTATATAATATGGTGTTAGGCTGATGGAGTAACTCAAGTACATACATATGGGTCAATAGGTAGAAAACTTATGGGCGTATTTATCACATTTGTGTCATGTTAGATTTTTTTTTCTAATTTCATTGAATTAAATTTTTTTAAAAAAAATTTGTATGTTTATTGAAAAAATTGGAATTAAAAAAATTTGATTGAAAACATTGTGCAAAAATTTGAATACCTTTTTTGACAATGGAAAATGCCATAAATGCCATAAATGGCTCCTATTGACTTGTACATTCAATTAGCAGCTTTTATATGTTTTTTATATTTACCAGTTTAGTTGCCCTTCTCTGGACCCTCTCTATTTCAATAATTTCCTGAGTGATGGAGCCGAAAACTACATAGCATATAACTTTAGGGTTGAATTCTCCTTTAAGTGCCTCTTCTTCAGCTTGAACATCCCCAACTGGAGCCCAAAACGATACGACATAATCTAGATGGGGCCTTACCAGCACTCTGCACAGTGGAAGAATGATCCCCTTTAATACAGCTCAAGACTTTGTTTGCCCTTGAAGTTATTGACTGGGCATTGCTTGCTACAGCCAAGTTTATCATCTATAAAGGACTCCAGGGTCCTTTTCCATTATGGATTTGTCTAGTGCATTCCCATTAAGGGTAGAAGTGGCTTGCACTTTACATTTATCCACATTGAATCTCATCTGCCACTTAGCCGCCCACAGTATTCGGTTAATTTGCAATAAATTTAAAAGTCTCACTTATTTTAATAAACTGGGGAAAACAGCAAAATATAGTTGTTCCAAATATTCCAAGGCAATGGCCATTGACATTTATGGAAACTCAGCAGCTTTTAATTGCAGAGCTTTTTCATGGCAAATGTTCACATCCTTTTTTTTCTTTAGTAAATCAAGTTTAAAAAAAAATTCTTGAGTACATTCACGGTTGTTCTCAGTGTATTTCTCTCATTGTGGAAATTTCAGTAAATTGTGTTCGATGGTGCTGGGGAGCATTCTAAAGATTTTCTGTAAGTGGAAACTCTTAGGGCAGAGACACACGTTCAGGTTCGGGGAGATTAGTCGCCAAGTGACAAATCTCCTCTTCTTCAGGGCGACTAATTTGCCTGAATTGGTTCCCACTGGCTTGAATGTAAATTGCTGAATCGAACCGGGCCGGTGGAACGCTGGGAAACCAGATGTGCTGCGCTGAAATGAGGTGAGCGCGAGCATTCCGGGGGTGGGAGGGGGCTTAGTGCAGACGGAACATTGCTCCTGCGCTGTAAAGAGCAGAGGGAACTTTGCTGCTGGGGGGACCAGAGGATTGGGTGGGGGGCCCTGGGTCTGCAGGCCTGGTATCTCCTGCCAGGTATCTCCTGCTGCTGAGGCAATTGCGTTTTTCAAAATAGTGCAACTGTTCATGCATTTTATAACACAATTTCATGGACACAATTGTGTGGAGTTTGGCATAATTTCTGGTGTTTAGCGTACTATGCACCTATTGAGTCTGGGCACAATAGGAACCCTGGTGGTGGTAACTCCAGGGTTCCCCTGCAGCGACAGGCACAGCAGTGTCTGATTCAGAATGCAAGGCAGGGAGTGCAAGGTGCAACTCACTGTAAGGAAAAGTTTGGGAGCACAATGGCACTTGTGGACATAAATGAGCCCAGACATTTCACTGAGATTCAGTCATAAAAACTGAACTTCTCAGAGTAATGACAATATTTAGCTGTATGCAACGGTAGTTAATTCAGTTTCTAACACCATCCTTATTTCTATAAAAATGAGGCATATCAGTCTTTTTTTATTTTTTCATTTTGCACAATGACCTCCATTTGGCTTAATGATGATGCACTGAAACAGAAGCCAGCCACAGCCTAATTATGGAACCTCCATACCCTGACAGATTTAAAATGTAGGTCGGAGGTCCAAAAGAAACTGTCATTATAAGAAGAATAAGCCACTAATTAAAAATAAGGCAAATAATGAGAAGTATCTATCTTTATAGCCATCATCTGGCATCTATTTATCCTCGTCTTTCCATTCATCCATATGTCTTTCTGTACCTACATCTCTATAGCTTCATAATAGATCATCAACTGTGTATAGAAAGAAAATGCTTCCTTCCATTAATATCTCAATAAACAGGTCCTTAGGGAAGTAATAAGGCTGACTTGTGTCACCTCTAATCTAATGTTGCCACTAGTCCACCACAAACTCTCTCCTCCATTTCTTCCATAATGTTTGAATTAACATTTCATAAACACATTTCATAATTAGCTCTAGAAAATATACAGTTATGTAGTATGGCATCTATTATCAGGAATGCTCGGGACCTGGAGTTTTATGGATAAGGGGGTCTTTCCATAATCTTTATGCCTTAAGTCTGCTAAAGATCATTTAAACATTAAATAAACCCAATAGGACTGTTTTGCCATCAATATGAATTCATGCAGCTTAGTTACCATAAAGTATAAGGTGTTGTTTTATTATTACAGTGAAAAAGGAAATATTTTAAGGACATTTTTAAAAATTTGAATTATTTGATTAAAATGGGAGATTGCCTTCTGGTAATTTGGAGCTTTCTGGATCATGGGTGTCCAGATAAGGAATACTGTACTTACTATTTGGTTTATGGGCTGAATCATTTTAGAGGTGTTGTCCCATTCTGTTCCCGTTTTTTTTTTACTTTGAATAAACTCACAATTTAAAAAAAACTTGAATGCTTGCTTGCTTATTAACTCAAATACCTGGAATTTGTTAATTTACAAGCTCAAAAAAACTTAAAGTAAAAACATGGCTTGAATTTTGAATTGGACAACTCCCATTGACTTCTACATGAACTTGCAAACTTTTAGATGCAATGCAGTTTACATTAGAGCTGTGCTTAAATAGCAATCTTTCGAGTTTTTGAAAACGTAATTGAATGAATTTGTGTTTTAGTGGAAATTCTGACAATTTTTAAGTTGCACTTTGATGAATCACCCCTTAATTTATCTCAAAGATCTGGATTTAGTATGGCTGTAATAAGCCCTGTGATTTGGTAATAAGAGGAAATGGGTGATTGCCAGTAGGATATCCCTTATTTTTTTTGTTTGAAAACAATAATGATTGCTTCTCTGTTGTTAGTGAGCTAACAATATAGTGACAGTGACCTCTGAATTTAATATCCTTTATTTTTTGTTGTGGGTTTTTCTTTAGGGAATTCATGAACTTCTCTAGTGTATGCACGAAGGAAAATATTTCCACATTTCCACTTGCATGCTATTATGCATGTTATTCTGAAGCTGGTTGTTCTTGAAAGCAATGAGACTTGTGCAAACACTGCTGCCATCGGGGGCTGCTGTAGAGAGCCCAGCAACTCTAGAGCCAGTGGGCTGAATAGTACATTTTCCCCTTTCTATGCAGCAATATCTGGAACCCGATCACCTTTGTGGATGTGACTAGAAGCCCACTGTATGACAGCAGGGATTCCTTCTGCTCCTGTGCATGCAAGGTAATATCTGAACCTGGGTGGTACTTATATTCAGCCCACTGCTCTGTGCATAGGTGCCTCAGGCTATTTAGTTGTGGCCCCAAGATTTCTGATGGCATCTCTGTGTGTGCAAATCAATAACATGCCTATCTTTTTAGGTAGTTCTAGTAGGCACATGAAGTTACCAAATGTGTCCTTAGAGGGGTTGATGTACAGAGTGATATTCTGAGACAATTTGCAATTGGTTTTCATTTTTTATTATTTGTGGTTTTTTAGTTATTTAGGTGCAAATTCACTAACCTCCTAACATTCGCCACAAAATAACCACTGTATTAGAGGGACAGATTTAAGAGGATATATATATTGTGGGGATTTGCTCAATTGGTGGCTGCAGTGCTTGCATAGCATGAAGGGATCAGCAAGTGGAGTTTGTAAACAGGACTGGGCCTGCTCGTTTTTCAGCAAAATAACGCTCTTTCTCACTAGCCTCACTGTCTCACTCTCTCTATAGAGTGCTATAACAGGAGCTACACTACACACTAGCTCACCTCGTTCACGGGTCCCTCTACCCCGACTTCTTCTGGGGCCTTGTTGACTCCACGCTCTATGGATCCACTGCCCAGCTCAACTGCTGCAGGCCAAAGAGGAAGTGCCCCTTCCTACAAAGCACTTTGTTACAGCACTGCAGGAAGTGGTCACAACCTAGAACCAATAGAAAGGGTATGCAAATAATGTATAAGTTGTTGCATGGGTGCTGGTTAATACTCAATTCATAATCTCACAAAGATAGACCGCACTCACAGGCCTTTCATATTAGCCGAAGTGTTGAATAAATGCCACTTTATTTTGATATGAAAGCCCTGTGAGTGCAGTCTATCTTTGTGAGATTATGAATTGAGTATTAACCAGCACCCAGACTGATATATATATATATATATATATCTATATATATAATTCTTAAAAAGGAAACTGCTATTAACTCAGCAGCATGAGGATTTAAAAAAGCAACAAACAATACATTTGTGTCTGTGGGGACCAATTCTGCATTATTTTTAATTTAAAAATGAAACTTCTTCAAACACATTTGCATGAAGGGAGAATTCTGTCCAGAAAAGCTGAATGGTAGTGATTGTGCGACTATGGCAATGAGACAAATCCCGTATTGATGGAAGCTAATTGTGCCACTGTCTCACGCAGGGTTATCTGCATGCAGGTGCCACTGAAAAACAAAACACACAATGATGCATTTCAACTGGATTTTGTTTTTAAGAAATATGAAATGAGATGCTGGATGAAAATAAATAATTAATCAAATAAAATAAAACTTTAAAGAATGTCGTCAAGGATGTCATATACAGTTTATAATCTAAAAACAAGAGCCAAATCAAAAGTAAAAGCTTGAAAATTTAATTGAAGGAACAAAAAGTTATTATACCGTTTCCTGAATATGTTTCTGAAGCATGAAAATAATATATGTATATAAACAATCAAATCTGTAGCCCCTAGCTTTCATGTAACTGACCTGCTAATTGGGTTTATATATTTTTATTAGTGATATTTAAAAGACATTTTTTTTTTTACAATTTTGCTTTTGTCCAATTGAAAGACGGGGAGTCCAATTTATCTACAATCTAATGGTTTAGTGGTTTTAGAGTTTTTTTTAAAAACAATTATCTCTAAAATTAAACTGTCTGAAATCCGGAATGCCTTGTAATTTATCAAAAGATCCGAGTATAAAAAGCATAACCAAAAAATTAAAACTGCGGAACAATCCAAAAATCCAGATTTAGATAACTTGGAAACCTTTTAAAAACAAAGACCTCAAAGTCCGAATGGCTTAAAAATGTTCTATAGTTCTATAGGACTTCAACTGCTTTTACATGACAAATTTTTGTATCAGAGTTTTTCCATTTTATAAATATAAGTTTAAGAGAAATAAAAAAATATTTGTAGAGAAAAAAATTAAATCTGGAAAAAAATAATGGCCCCTAAATGTATGACTGATGCAGTTTTGCAATTTAACCCTAAATTGCTTGTGGTTGAACTTAAATTTATAACATTCCTAGCATCCCATAGAAAAAGTTCACAAAGGGGGTGTCATGGCAACCAACTGGGTACAGTCTAGCATTATTGTAGGCAAGATCAGCAAAAACACAAGCACTAAAGAAATGCTTCAGTTCTTTATTATGTGAGAGGAAGAACACAGGCACAGCAGGCAATGCTCTCATTTTAAGCACTTGCTGAGTTAAAAGTTATGGCCACAGTCCAGTCTTTTAAACATATGATATAAAATTTGGCATATTCCTCAAATTTTCCAAACAATAACACTACATGTAAAAGTTGTTTGCATACAGGCAATCCTGGTCATTGATTATTTACTGCACAATGGTGCCCTTACAAAGAGGTAGTAAAAAAAAGTATAAAAACATGATTGTCAAGAAGTGCACACTGCATTGGTGGGTGCAGTTACACTAGAATTCTGTTGCATTGTCCGTAAAAACATGATGATTGTTTGCATTTGTAAATTGTTTAGTAAATTAGCTCTGATGTCTTTGCACATACAGAAGTCCAAAACTGGGTGGTGTTTTTTAGAAAAAGTATAGAGATATTAAGGGTCATTTACAAGTGCAAAAAGTGTCTAATATTGACCAGTTTTTGCACTTTTCCTACTGCATGGGGCATTGCGCAAATAGCAGGATAGTGATGTGGAGGCCAGGCTCGAAACTCACGGGACCCGTGGGTTTACCTGTGGATCGGATGGGTTCGGGCTGGCTTCCGCATCTAGTCTTCGGGTCGTAGGCAGGTTCGGGCTGAGCGTTTCCTTCCACTCTCCCTAATACTTACAGCTTCCGGCTCCTCCATCCGGTGCCTGTCCTGCCCCTTTCATGATGTCAAGGTGGAAGCAGGTCTTTCAATGAAGGAGCTGGGTTGGCAGGTTGGGTTAAGGCGGGTTAGGTAGGGTTGCCACCTGTTCGGTTTTGACCCAGACAGCCAGGTATTTTTAAGGGCTGCCTGGGTCAAAACTTTCTGCCTGGTTTTCCAAATAAGTAAAACTGGCCAGGATTCCTGATGAATGACATGGCGATCAGCCAATCGCTGATTGCTGCATCATAGCCCCACCCCAATATCATGCACTGCCCCTCTATGTCACGGCCCCATCCCTTCACATCATAGCCCCACCTGGTCTCCACCAGTTGGAAAGGTGGCAACCCTAGGGTTAGGGGTTTGAGTCCAGAAAATCTGGACCTACACATCACTACTGCAGGACCCTGTTTTGCAGTGCAGAGACTGCAGGCTGCTGCTTGAATCTGTTGGGGACTGTGTTTAATTGCCGGAATGATAATTCATTTAGAGCTGGGATGCCGGCAAGTGACAGGAGTGGGTGGAATTGCTGTGTGCTGTGCTACTGATCATCAGGACAAAAGTAAAAAAAATTAAACTAACTTACAGTTTTGGTAATTATCTGTGGATGAGCTCACCCTACATTGTAACAATCTCCCCTGTGTTTCTCATCCATTAATCCACTCCAAACAAATTGAAGAGATGATTGCAAAAAAAAAATATATATATAAGTTCCTTATCTTTGCTTTTTGCACATTAGTCTTTGCTCTGTATATTTTTGCAGCATTTGCACAGCTGTGTTCTGGCGTTTGTTCTATTGTTTGGGCCTGAAAAATGTTGCAATGTTGTCCCACTGTGTATGTTTGTACATGGAGATGAAATCACATTAAATCAGACTTCATTTGATTTCTTACACCTACTCTAAAAACATCCTAGATTGATCTTCTTCTTCTTCCAACTATCGTTCTATCTTTCACCTTTCCTAACCCTTTAAACTTTTAGAACATTTTATTTACAAACTCTCATCCAACTTTCTCTACTAACTTTCTACTTGACCCATTTCAATCTGTTGACACTGATCAAAGTCTCCAGTGGAACAATGGAAAATGGCAGCCACAAGCTCTGGTTTAGTGAACACGCCCAATACAGCAGCGCCGGTGAATAAAACTGAATATTGTTTTCTTAATCCAGCATTTCAGGAGGAGTAATGGCAATCATTTTGGCACGTTCATTTTCTACGGTTTTGTTCTCATTTAACTGGCTACATGAATTGCTGCATTTGTTCAGAATGGTCTAATATCTACATTTATTGGCTGATTTGATCATTTCCACGAGTCACCAAATTGAGCAAAGTTCATTCTAAAGCTGGCCATAGACGCAACGATTCGATCGTACGAATCGTGGATTTGTTGAATTTTCGGACCGTGTGTGGAGAGTCCAGACATTTTTCGTCCGGCGGAGATCGTCGTTTGGTCGATCGGACAAGTTAGAAAATTTCTGTCGGTTGTCGATAATATCTCTGCGTGTATTGCCGATCGTATGATTTTCAGTGGGAGACTGTCACTAGCTTTGTTAGACATAGATATCGTACGATTGCTGTCAGAGGTAGTACATTGGCTGATCTTTTACTACTTTATTTGATCGGAATGGTAAAACTTTGATCTGAATGGTTAGTAGAGGGTCGGGAGAAAGTCCGATTGTACGTTGATACGTGCAATCGGATCTTTGCGTCTATGGCCAGCTTAACTGACTGTTGGGTTATATGGTCAGATTAAAGAAGCTGTGATATGCGGACAACATTTAATTCAGTAATTTACTTCTGTGTGTCAGTTGAGTTCCTGAATTAGACTTATTGTTATTCCTTTGCCAATTATTGTGCCTCAAAGAAATAAAAAAAAATTTCTTCAATAGTTTTTATTTATCTTTTATAGGAAAATACATAGGCGCAAATTCACTAAGCGCCGAAGCAGCGTTAATTCGCTAGCGTTAATTCGCTAGCGTTTGGCATTTTCGCTACTGTGCAAATTCACTAACGAACGCTGGCGTAGTTTCGCTAGTGTTACTTCGCACCCTTACGCCAGGCGAATTTTCGCTAGCGACGTAACTACGCAAATTCACTAACTTGCGCAGTGTACTGAACGCTACCTTTTACGCTAGACTTCCTTCACCACCTCAGACCTGGCGAAGCGCAATAGAGTAGATAGGGATTGTTTCAAAAAAAGTCAGTTTTTTTTCTAAGTCCAAAAAAACGCTGACGTGTTTTCTACATGATGGGTGATAGGCTGAAAAAGATCGATATTTTTTTGGGGCTCCCCTTCCTCCCCCCTACATTTCCTGACTCATGGCAACTTACCTAGACAGTGGGCACATGTGTAGGGCAAAATAAAATTTATATTTGATGATTTGAAGGTTTTCTAGGCATTTGTAGTGCAGATACGTGTTCCTCCATTGAAATTTGAATTTCCCGCAGTATGCAAATTAGCCTTCGCTAGTGTAGCTTCGCTTTATATAGTCGAATCAACGCTAGCGCAACTTCGCAACCTTACGCTACCCCTGTGCGCAACTTCGGATTTTAGTGAATTTGCGAAGCGCTGGCGAAACTACGCCTGGCGAAGTGCGGCGAAGTTGCGCCTGGCGCAACTTCGCATCTTAGTGAATTTGCCCCATAGTTGGGAGTGAAGATTACATGGCAATCAATAATATTATCCAATTCCCAGAAGGACAAGAAAAGGTAGGGATGCACCAAATCCATTATTTTGGATTCGGCCAAATCCTTTGCTAAAGATTCGGGCGAATACCAAACCGAATCCGAACCCTAATTTGCATGTGCAAATTTGGGCTGGGAAGAGGATTTTTTTTTACTTCCTTGTTTTCTGACAAAAAGTCACGCAATTTCCTTCCCCACCCCTAATTTGCATATGCAAATTAGGATTCGGTTTGGCTGGGCAGAAGGATCCGGCCGAATACGAATCCTGGATTCGGTGCATCCCTAAGAAAAGGTAACCATAAGTTAAATAATTAAACGGGCAATTGGGCTGTCATTGCCTTTATCTGCATGTTAGCCAGGGAGTCCATACCCATAAGAATTTTAAATGAGAGTTTAATATAACAGTGGACATCTTCTCCAATATACCTTCTGTTTGGTAATATTAATGGAAATTTGTTTAGTTTTCCATGCTCTTGCTGCATCATTATCACAATAAACAACTGGAATTGAGTTTGACTGAATTAAGTTTTTTACTCTACTGAGTAAAGCTGTACTTGGGTGTTTTGGGATTGAGATATGGAAAATTGTAATAAATTTGAATCCAATACCTTTGGGCCACAGGACATTGCCACCATACATGATACATAGCAAACTGTGCAATACGGGCAGAAACTAGATAACTAGAAACTGGGCGAATTTATTCGGCAGGCGCGAGTTTGCACGATTCACCGCCAGCGAATAAATTAGTGAAACATCCGCGAAAATTCGCCCGAAAAAAATTCGGCGGTGTCAAAGAATTTTTTTGCCGGCGGCGAAAAAAAACGGACGCCCGCGTAAAAAAAAGCGGGCTGGCATCAAAAAACAGGCGCCGGCTTCAAAAATGAGAATTTTTCGCCATTTTGCGAATTTCGTGCGAAATTCGCAAATTTTCCGGGAAATCGAAACTGCGCAAATTCGCCCATCACTAATAAGTAAGTAAGCTACCTATGTAAGACTTCTTCGTTTATTTCTATAAGTGAGACATTCCTAGAAGATCGCTTAACATTTACCCAGATTCTCAATCCTCAAGGTCCATTTGATAGTCCATTATCTTTCTGCCATGCTGAAATATAAAATATTTTCTCAATGTCATTTATCTGAAAAAAATTGCTATCTCTCTATTGGGAGGATCCAGGTAAAGTTTTTCAGTAAAATGTTATGTGAAAGGTCAAGAATAAAGAGGGAAAAAAAGCAAAATAAAATAAAGGTAAAAAGCTCATCAAACCAGAAAAAAACGCAAATTTTACACAGGCTTGGGACCTGTTATCCAGAATGCTCTGTGGTTGGGGATTTCTGGATGAGGGGGGTCTTTATGTAATTTAATCTCTATACCTAAAGTCTGCTAAAAAATAATTTAAATATTAATTAGACCCAAAAGAAATGATTTGCCTCCAATAAGGAATAATCACTACATATCTACATCATACTTAGGGGCAGACTTATCAAAGGTTGAATTTCAAAGTAAACTATACTTCCAAATTCGACCATCGAATGGCTTGTGTCGTTTTTTTTACCGAATTTGACCATTTTGCGGTCAAAGTAAAATCGTTTGATCGAATGATTAAATTGTTCGATTCAAACGGTTTCAGCGATTGATCGAACGATTTTATTTTGACTACAAAAAACCTAGAACAATGCATTAAAAGGTCCCTATAGGCTAACATAGCACTTTAAGGTTTAATTTGGCGAACTATTGAAGTCGAAGTTTTTTTAAAGAGACAGTACTTTGATTATCAAATGGTCGAATATTCGAATGATTTTACTTTGAATTGAAGTCGAAGTAAATTCGAAGTCGTAGTATCCTATTCGATGGTTGAAGTATCCAAAAATTACTGCAAATTTTTTTTCTTCGAAAGTTACCTCGAATTCACTTCGACCCTTGATAAATCTGCCCCTCAACGTTATCTCAAAGGTGAACAACCCCTTTAAGTTACAATTGAGAGATAACATATTTTATTTATGGTAGGGGCTCCTCTATTATTTTCTGAATTTTTGTCATAAAAAAGGTGGTTAAATAAAACAATGAATTTCCAAATCATATTATATTTATTATATTTATTGGGCAAATTGCAAATCCATCCAACATTTAGGGGCAGATTTATCAAGGGTCGAATTTCGAAGTAATGGGAGGTTTTTTTGCGGGTGAATAAGCTGTATTCAATCATTCGAATTGATGTATAAACGTATTCAAATTCAATTCAAAGTACTTTAAAAAAAAATTAGATTTTTGAAAGTCCACCAATTGACTCCAAATGGGTTCTAGGAGGTCCCCCATAGGCAATAGCAATAGCAATTCGGCAGGTTTTAGATGGCGAATGATTAAAGTTGAATTTTTGATTTTTTTTTCTGATCGAATTTAGACTATTCCCTAGTTGAAGTACACAAAAATAGCTCGAAATTCAAATTTTTTTACTTAAAATTTTCACCTCAACCCATGATAAATCTGCCCCTAAATACATATATTGTAGTCTAAATTGTAGTGTTAATGGTTGAGCAAAACTCAGTAAGCCGCAAATAAAGAAAAGAGCTTTTCAACATCAAACCGTTCAATCAGCTTAAACTATCCTGTTTAATCAGCAGATGAGCAATGCGTTACTGTTAGTAGTGCGGTTCATTTGTTTAGCAGTGGAATCAAGCAAAAACAGAAAATATGCGATTTCAGGTGCTGAAAAATGACAGCTGGCTAAAGCTGACTTACCAGCAAATTATATATCAAAATCTTTGATTAGGTTCCTGAGAATGGAGCCATTAGAAACAGTGAATACACCAGCTTGCCTTCCCTCGGCTCATTAGCTTCAGCACTCGTGTCACTTTATAGAGCCTGCAGGAAAAGACAGGAAGAAATCTCCTACCTGAAAATGAGCAAAATAGAATGACAAATTGGGAGCTCGGCTCAGCACTTTATAGAGTAATAAACAGGTCATGGATTAGCTGGATGGTCACCAAGTACAAGTGTTAATCCATGTCATGTGATTAGATTTTTAGGATTAAATAAATTAATGAGTCACTAAGCCATGAAACAGTATATGACTTGATTAAATGTAAACTGCTTTAGAAGTTTATTTTTTTAAAGGAAGAACTACACGGACGGCTTCTATGCGTTTTCGGCGGATCTGACGCTCTGTGCCAAAGCGCAGAGGTAAAATCGGATGCGACGGAGAATAAGGTAAGCAATAGCAATGTCGGATGCTGTCGCAGCATTCATCCGACATGACATAACTGTCGAATACATTTGTATTTCTTACCTTATTTTCCGTTTATTTTACCTTATTTTCCATTGCATCTGATTTGACGCCTGTGTTTTGGAGCAGCGCGTCGGATCCGATGAAAATGCATAGAAGTCGTCCGTTCTACCCTAAGACCTTGGGGAATTAGTAGGGATGCACCAAATCTATTATTTTGGATTCGAACGAACCCCCCAAATCCTTCGCGAAAGATTTGGCTGAATACCGAACCAAATCAAACTGAAGGGGAAAACATTTTACTTGTTTACCTTGGCTTTTTAGCAAGTAAGGGAATACAGGGTTATGGGAAATAGCTCATAGTCCAAGTTGATCCAGGGACTAGTCCGATTGCCATTTGGGAGTCAGGAGGGAATTTTTCCCCCTCTAAGGCAAATTGGAGAGGCTTCAGATGGGTTTTTTTGCCTTCCTCTGGATCAACTGGCAGATAGGTAGTTAATAAAAAAAAAAAAGGTTGAACTCGATGGACATGTGTCTTTTTTAAACCTTACTTACTATGTTACTATGTTACTATGTATGTTACCTTGTTTTGTGACAAAAAGTCACCCGATTTCCCTCCCGCCTGAAATTTGCATATGTCGAATAGGCCAAATCCTGCTGAAAAAGATCGAATCCTGGCCGAATCCTGGAATCGGTGCATCCCTAGCAATTAGTCAATTAAGCTAAACATTGTCATGCAGGCTTTATCAAAAAGATGCAAAAATATTTTATGTGCACAAGGGGTACACACTATGAGAATTCTTTGAGAAAACACAACTCAACCTTTAATAAGTAACCCCTTATATGACACTTTATTTAAAATACCACATACTATAAGGACACATAACGTTATCATTATGCGCCCCTTGCCTTTTACATCAACCAATTGTATTGGAGACCTACCCAGCCCTCTGTCATCTATCTAAGAAGCGCTGTGTTTGAAAGAAAACAACATAGCAGCCATTTTCCTATGAAGAATAGTTGTGGCATAGAAAAATGAGCTTCTACAGCTCATACATTTGGGTTGGACTGGGCCAGCGGGACAACGGAAAAAAAGACATTGGGCACCGCAGCTGACCTAGACCCAATCCACAGGTAAGGACGAGAGGTGGGTGAGTAGGCGAGTGGCAGGGGCCCTAGAGGGAGTGTTGGGGCCCCTGGGGTAGCAGCCCTGGTGGGCCTTGCACACCCCAGTCCAACCCTGAGCTCATAACAAGGACTTAAGAACTAGTGCTCAGTGAAACTCCAGAGCTTTACCAAAAAAATATGTGAAGCCGTGGAATAAGTTAGTTCTTTAGTTTAAAGGCAGCCAATGGCTGTTTATTCTCTATATTTTTATTTTTGGCAAATGTATTTAAATCAAGGGACATTTTTTCATCTTTTTCTGGCACAAAAATCACAGGGGTTTTTTTTATTGTGAAAAAAATGCACGGAGACATTCTAATCATGCTTTTTCTGGCTTTTTTTCTGATGCAAACACAAAATACACGACAAAACTCTAATATTGCCTTTGGTTGTTTTTCACACATCCCGCTACGCCTTGAAAAAAAACGGATTTTTTTTTCCTATTCAGTGCAGATTTGCAGAAATATTTACAAAACAGAGAAAAATTGTGAGCGCTCAGTCTAACCCAGACTGTATGGATGGCAACTGTCACTTTTTACAGAGCTCCGACAAACCTACTGCTCCTGCTAACCTTAACCAGCTGATATACAGGCACAGATGTCTTTCAATTAATTAGTTGGGACTTTCTTGCTGCTCTCACTAGAGTTTCTGGGCAAACAGTAAGTGAACATGGCGCATAATGTACACTGCTGCTGGGAACTCAGTGAATTAAAATGCTCCTATAGCTATAAAGGGTAAGTGAACACAGTTCCACCGCTCAGTCACACAAAATGCACACTGCTGCTAGGAGTTTAATGATTTTAAATGTTTTTAATTGAACTTTTATATTTAGTACACAGCCTTGATGTGGTACTGTACATGAGCTTACATACGTTGGCAAAATGTGGTGCTAACGCCTCAATTTTTGTAAAATGTATTTAAAGGGATTCACACAGGTTAAATTGGAGTGCTGGAAGTTTTTCCTCACTTTTGTATTTGCCGACATTTTTACTGTGGGAAATGGGAAACTGTAACAGGCATAAGCAATGTGCTCATCCTTAAAGGAGAACCTAACCCTTGCTATACACAGGGCATCGGAGTTCACAGGCACCATATTCTTCTCTTTGGTAATCTTCGGGAAGAGATCGACGTAATGGCGCATGTGCAATTGGAGAAATCTTCTGCTTTGCGGCAATTGTGCTTGCGCCAAAAGTCACAGAAATTTCTGAAGCGCCCGTGAACTCCGAAGCCCTGAATCTGCACCGAGGGGTAAGTAAAGAATTAAGGGCATTTACCAAAGGTACCACCTAGGCTGGGGGGGAGCAGGGAGGTGGGTCTATGTAGGGTAGGGGGGTAGGGGTTTTTATTAGCAAGGGTTTGGTTCTCCTTAATTTATTATTCACATGTATTTATATAGCGCCAACATATTGCGTAGCACTGTAAACTAAATGTGATTATACAACTAAATCACATGAATTATATACATAGAACATATGGAGTTACATACATCACAATCAATATAGGTACAAAAAGGTGAGGAAGGCCCTATGCAAAAGAGCTTACACTCTAAAGGGAAGGGAGTAATACACAAGGTGTGGGAGTGGGCAAGATCGAATTAAGTGGTTGAGAAATGTGGTACTGTATGTGGTGTTGCGTTTGGTAGTTAAGCAGAGTGAGGGTAGGCTTCTCAAAGAAGTGTGTTTTAAGAGATTTCTTGAAAGCAGAAAGGTTGGGAGAAAGTCGGACAGACCATGGGAGAAAATTCCAGAGGAGGGTGCAGCCTTTGCAAAGTCTTGAATGCGAGCATGTGAGGAGGTAATGTTGAGAAGAAGGTCAGTACAGGAGCGTAGTAAGCTGTTGGGTGAGTATATAGAGATGAGTTCAGAGATGTAGGATGGGGCAGAGTTATGAAGTGCTTTGAAAGTCAGTGTCATTAATTTGAATTTGATTCTGAAAGGTAACGGAAGCCAGTGCAGGGATTGACAGAATGGCGAGGCAGAGGAGGAGCGGTTGCTGAGGTATATGAGCCTCGCAGCAGTGTTCATTATGGACTGGAAAGGAAGGTCAATTACAGTTACAGTAGTCTAGACGTGATATGACGAGAGAGTGAATAGGAATTGTGGCAGCATCTTGGGTGATAAAAGATCGTATTTTGGATATATTCCTTAGGTGGAAGTGACATGATTTAATAAGTGACTGGATATGAGGAGTGAATGACAGGGAAGAATCTAGGATTAACCCAAGTCACCGGGCCTGGGGAGAGGGGGTGATAGTGGAATTGTTAACTATGATGGATACTTCTGGGATGTTACTGGTGTTAGTTGGAGGAAAGAGAACCATTTCAGTTTTGGAGAGGTTTAATTTAAGGTAGCGTTGCAACATCCAGGTAGAGATAGCGGACAGGCAGGAGGAGACGCAAGTTAGGAGTTCTGGGTTGAGATCAGAAGATGAGAGATAGATCTGATTATCATCAGCATAGAGGTGGTAGTGGAAACCATACGAGTTGATTAATTTGCAGAGGAAGTATAGAGGGAGAATAGTAATGGTCCCAGAACAGAGCCTTGAGGAACTCCAGGCCAGGGCTGTGTCACGAAGGCCAAGCGAATGGAGGGACTGGAGGAGGAGAGAGTAATCAACAGTGTCAAATGCGGCTGAGAGATCAAGCAGTATTAGTAGTGAGAAATAATTGTTGGCTTTAGCGGTTAAAAGGTCATTAGTTAGTCGAGTCAGAGCAGTTTCCGTGGAGTGTTGTGGCTTAAAACCAGATTGTAGGGGGTCCAGCAGGTTATTGTCAAAGAGGAATGAGGTTAGTCAGTTGTAGACTAGGCACTCAAGTAGTTTAGAGATAAAAGGTAGCAGAGAGATAGGTCGGAGGTTATCAAGATTGGAGGGATCAAGAGAGGGTTTTTTCAGAATGGGAGTGACAAGAGCTTGTTTTAGTTGAGAAGGAAACAGTCCAGTAGGTGAGTTAAGGCTTTGATTAGACAAGGATTGGTATTGCGGAGAAGTTTTGAGGGAATTGGATCAAGCGGGCAGGTGGTAAGGTGACAAGAGGCCAGAAGCTTTGAGACTTCCTCATCAGTGACAGGGGTGAAGGAGCACAGGAGAGACTGGGGAGTGTGGAGGGAGGGTGGTGGAAGTCTAGGGGGGTTGAGTAGTGTAATGTCCCTTATGATAGTGTAAATTTTGTTTTTGAAGTGCTCAGCAATATCTTTAGCAGAGACAGAAGTGCATGGAGGGGGTGGAGAAGGGGAAAGGAGAGTGTTAAAGGTGGAGAAAAGTTGTGCTGGTTTTTTAGAAAGGGAGTTAATGAGTGAAGTAAAGTATGTTTGTTTGGCTTGGAAGAGGCTGGTGTTATAGGAGTTCAGGGCAGATTTGTAGCTCCAAAAGTCTGATTCTGAACGGGATTTGTGCCAGTGACGCTCAAGTGCAGGTGAATGTCTTTGGAGCGCTTTTGTATGAGCAGTATGCCAAGGTTGAAGTAGTTTGGGTCTAGAACGTTTAGTTTTTATAGGAGCAAGCTCATTTAGGGCAGTGGTGAGTGTACTATAGTAGACAGAGGTAGCCACATTAGGACATGAGATGGCTGAGATATTAGAGTGAAGAGAGTCAAAGGAAGAAGAGAGATGTGACAAGTCTACAGCTTGCAAGTCACGGTAAGTACGTGTTTGGGGAATAGCAGGGGGTGAGGAGGGAGTTAGTGAGAGTTGAAATGTGAGCATATTGTGATCAGAGAGGGGAAATGGTGAGTTAGTAAAATTGGTGGTTGAACAGAGTCTGGTAAATATGAGATCCAGAGCATTACCATTGGAGTGAGAGGGGGAGTCTGAGCACAAAGATAAGCCTAGGGAGGAGGTTAGTGAAAGAAGTTTAGAGACAGAAGAGTTGGTAATGTTGTTAATAGGAACATATCAGTTTTAAGATTGTCTAATCCTAAGATTGTCTCCCCCTAACATGCCTTCAGGCTGAGCCCCTTTATGACTTCTCCAAACCCTCCCCCAAGGGACCAGCCCCACTGTCATTTCTCTAAGGCTCACTAGCTGCAAAATATCACTACAAGCGGCAGATAATTGTGATCTCTGAGATTGTCAGACTAAGTACAGATGTTGTTGAAGTCAATTGAATGTGTAAGCACATATTAAAAATTCCAACCACAATATGTAAAGAGTCTTTGCCCCATGAAGCAATGAAATGTGCCTTGCATTAAAGGAATAGTTCAGTGTGAAAATAAAAACTGTGTAAATAGATAGGCTGTGCAAAATAAAAAATGTTTCTAATATAGTTAGTTAGCCAAAAATGTAATATATAAAGGCTGGCGTGAACAGATGTCTAATAAAACAGCCAGAATCCAACTTCCTGCTTTTCAGCTCTATAACTCTGAGTTAGTCAGCGACTTGAAGGGGGGCCACATGGTACATTTCTGTTCAGTGAGTTTGTAATTGACCCTCAGCATTCAGCTCAGATTCAAAAGCAACAGAAATGACCCATGTGGCCCCCCCTCAAGTCTCTGATTGGTTACTGTCTGGTAGCCAGGGCAACCAGTCAGTGTAAACAAAGAGAGTTGAAAAGCAGGAAGTAGTGATCTGACTGACTTGTTATACATGAAATCACTCCAGCCTTTATACATTACATTTTTGGCTAACTAACTATATTACAAACATTTTTTATATTGCACAGCCTATCTATTTACCCAGTTTTTATTTTTACACTGAACAATTCCTTTAAATAGGCCAATCTTTTTTTTCATAGTCAGCCTTTTAAAATCCGATTAATATTTAGTATAAAAAAAAAGAAGCAGAGAATAATTTAATAGCTTTTGCATAGCAAGGTAGCTGTCAATCACCAAGCTATTAAATGTGTCATTCACATCATCTGAAGATTCCTAGTGCAATTCTTATTCCATCATACAATGTGTAAGAAACGCTCTTCAGAACGCCTTGATGATAGAGGATCGGCATAATAGAATATGGAGGCACCGGCGGGACTGAAATTATTAGACTCCTAGAGAGCCAAGGTCAAAATTGTCAAATATCACTGATTACATTTTCTAATGGTTTCTCCCTGTCTATTAAAGAGCACTCAAGGATCCGATTCTCCTGTGAACAGAACACGCAGCAGTCCCACTGAGAGCAGTCATGTATACGCTAATCTGAGACTCCGCAAACAATGGCTAACCATCTGTAATTGGGATTAAATTGATTTCAGGTGGCTTCAGAGAAAAGCAATTTTTAGAGCAGATTAACCTTTTAATTAAACTATATTAAGTGCATAAACAGGTATATACATCCAACCAGAGCAGAAAATCACATCTTATTGATGCTGATTTGTGATCAAATTGCCATTCTGAGTGCCAGGTAGTAAATGACATTGGCATCAAATGCCGTTATAATTTTGATGGCTGCAAGAAGAATCCACTTTTATTTGATTTTCTAAGGTGTTTTCTAATTTCAGTAATTTTTTAAATGTGCACCCATTGCACAGTGGGGACAATTGCTGATAGCAGCGCATTCTGTGCAGGCTCTATGAAGGCAGGGATACAATGGTATTGCAGGCCCTACAGGGTTAAAGGAGAAGGAAAGTCGTCTTGCACTTGGGGGTGCCAAATGTTAGGCACCCCCAAGTGATTGTATTTACTTACCTGAAACCCCGGGCCAGTGCTCCTATCAGCAGAAAACTGCAATGGCCCGGGGTTATTCCCCGGGAGTATCATCTTCTCCCCTACCCCTTTCTGTTGGAGTTCCTCAAGGCTCTGTCCTGAGGCCATTACTTTTCTCTCTCTATACTTCCTCCCTCAGCAAGCAAATTAATCAACTGGTATGGTTTCCACTACCACCTCTATGCTGATGATACTCAGTTCTATCTTTCATCTCCTGATCTCAACCCAGAACTCCTAACTCACGTCTCCTCCTGCCTGTCCACTATCTCTACCTGGATGTCACAACGCTACCTTAAATTAAACCTCTCTAAAACAGAAATGGTTCTCTTTCCTCAACTAACACCACTAACATCCTGGAAGTATCCATCATAGTTAACAATTCCACTATCACCCCCTCTCCCCAGGCCCGGTGCCTTGGGGTTATCCTAGATTCTGCCCTGTCATTCACTCCTCATATCCAGTCACTTATTAAATCATGTCACTTCCATCTAAGGAGCATATCCAAAATACGATCATTTATCACCCAAGATGCTGCCAAAATTCTTATTCACTCTCTCATCATATCACGTCTAGACTACTGTAACTCTCTTTTAATTGGCGTTCCCCTCCAGACACTGTCACCTCTCCAGTACATAATGAACACTGCTGCAAAGCTCATACACCTCAGCAACCGCTCCTGCTCTGCCACGCCATTCTGTCAATCCCTGCACTGGCTTCCACTACCTTTCAGAATCAAATTCAAATTAATGACACTGACTTTCAAAGCACTTCATAACTCTGCCCCTCCCTACATCTCTGAACTAATCTCTATATACTCACCCAATCGCTTACTACGCTCCTCTACTGACCGGCTACTTAGCTCTTCTCCCATTACCTCCTCACATGTTCGCATTCAAGACTTTGCAAGGGCTGCACCCCTCCTCTGGAACTCTCTCCCACAGTCTGTCCGACTTTTTCCCAACCTTTCTGCTTTCAAGAAATCTCTGAAAACGCTTTGAGAAGCCTACCCTCACTCTGCTTAACTATGAAAAGCAACACCACATACAATACCACATTTCTCACCCACTTAATTCGATCTTGCCCACTCCCACACCTTGTGTATTACTCCCTTCCCTTTAGACTGTATGCCTATGCATAGGGCCTTCCTCACCTTTTTGTACCTGTATTGATTGTGATGTAGGTAACTCCATATGTTCTATGTATATAATTCATGTGATTTAGTTGTATAATCACATTTACTCTACAGTGCTGTAAATACATGTTAATAATAATAATAATAATAATAATAATTCCGGCGAGCACCACGGAGAGATCCTCTTCCGGCTTCTTCTTTCTTCAAATTTCCCGGGGCAGACACATACACAGTTGAACGAAATAGCTGACTTTTTAGTTAAAGTTTGGCTTTTCGTTCTACTGTGCATGCGCAGCCGTGCGAAGAAACAGGAAGACAGAAGAGGATTGCTCCGTGGTGCTCGCTGGTATAATCGTGGGTGGGTGCAGGTTTCAGCTGATAGGAGCACCGGCTCGGGGTTTCAGGTAAGTAAATACAATCACTTGGGGGTGCCTAACATTTAGCAATCCCGATTGCAAAAAGACTTTCCTTTTCCTTTGAACTGACCTTTTCTTCTGCTTTTGGTGCTTTGCAATAAATGTTATTCAGAGAGCACTGCTCACCCCAATACCAGTTCACCAGCACACTCAGAGCCCACTGTGCAATGGGCATGATCTCTGAAATATTTGTCTGGTGATTTCACTGCAATTTGGGAGAATGAAGGCAGCTACAGGATCTGAATCTAGCAAAAATGAACAGCTCTATTTATAAATAAAGATAATATTATTATCAGGTTTAACCAATGTAATGAAACAGGTGTAAATTCTCATACTGAACTAACAGAGACATATAAAGGAAATACTATCCGTTGGTTATACCAACAGCCCTGTATTTAAAACGTCTTTATAGAATGGGTTATGTAGTTAGAAGCAAATACACCATATCAGATACTAATCAGAACAACTGATATGAATTATTCCACTTATATGATGAAATACACACAGGTAACACATACACCTACTTCAGGGTTCATCTCCTCTCTTCCTCATACAATGGCACTAAGGATGACCAGTGTCACATGTCAAGGCAGGGTAACAAGATCTTTTTTAATTTCATCATAGAAAGTCCTGTGCCAATAGAGCTAGAAAACCCCCATATAGCACGTTCCCAAGTATTACTGTATGTATATTTTGTATAGGATCTATTTATTTTTTCCATTTTGAGTTACATTTTTGCTGAAAAACACATTTTCAACTATTTGCTTATAATGTAGAAGAACTTTTGAAGGAAGGAGCCTACCGAAAATTGTGTTTATTTGGCTTCCCAAAATAACTAGAAATCCACATGTCACCCATTATTGTCCAAACTGCGTTCCAAAAACACACATCCATTTCTCGCAGTGGAACGGATGGATAGAAAATCGAATTCTGCAGCTCCTTGTAATTATTTTGCAAGGGGAACTTTTAAAATCCTGCATTTAGTAGCTGTGGTTTCTTGAAGCTGGCAGAAATGTGAAAATGTTCCCTTATTATTACAGTGTTGGCGAAATGAGGAATGACATCTGTTCCCTCCTTGGCAGATAACTTGTAGATGCTCAAAGAGCACAAAATGCAATTTAACAAATTAGGCAGAAAATATTCATGCTTATGCCTGTATTTGTTATATAAAGTTATTTATAGGTACACTGATGCATTGCATATTCACCACAAATGTGTATTATTTACATCATCTAATCACTAATGTGCTAACAAGTCCTTTATGCTTTTGTTTATTTATTTTGCAAATGGAACTTGGTTTGGCTTGGTTAAGTAGGTCAGAGGATAGGTTGTTTGGGGACTTACTGTGTGGCTGGGCTTGAGTAATTTACACAATTAAGTTTAAAGGGATACTATCATGGGGAAATTTTTTTCAAAATGAATCAGTTAATAGTGCTGCTCCAGCAGAATTCTGCACTGAAATCCATTTCTCAAAAGAGCAAACAGATTTTTTTATATTCAATTTTGAAATCTGACATGGGGCTAGACATATTGTCAATTTCCCAGCTGCCCCAAGTCATGTGACTTGTGCTCTGATAAACTTCAGTCACTCTTTACTGCTGTACTGCAAGTTGGAGTGATATCACCCCCCTCCCTTTCCCCCCCAGCAGCCAAACAAAAGAACAATGGGAAGGTAACCAGATAGCAGCTCCCTAACACAAGATAACAGCTGCCTGGTAGATCTAAGAACAACACTCAATAGTAAAAACCCATGTCCCACTGAGACACATTCAGTTACATTGAGAAGGAAAAACAGCAGCCTGCCAGAAAGCATTTCTCTCCTAAAGTGCAGGCACAAGTCACATGACCAGGGGCAGCTGGGAAATTGACAAAATGTCAGATTTCAAAATTGAATATAAAAAAATCTGTTTGCTCTTTTGAGAAATGGATTTCAGTGCAGAATTCTGCTGGAGTAGCACTATTAACTCATTCATTTTGAAAAAAACATGTTTTCCGACGACAGGATCCCTTAAAGTAAGTATTAATTAAGTAAGGCAGGAGGGGCTATTAGGCTATTATTGGGAGCCACTTGCACTGGGAATGGGCATGGGGTTAGTGTGTTGGTAATTCCCATAATATACAAGTGTATATATATATATATATATATATATATATATATACATGGTACTAAACTCATCAGGTCATGTAAAAGGGTAATTTATTGTTACGTTCACTGATATTACTTTAAGACCCTTTTAAAAGTATTAATAGAATCTGCTATCATATAATCTAACAAGCCTTCAGAATCTCTGTGTGGTTTCAATTGTCACCTCTCTGGATAGTTACATCGCACCATTGTTATTGAATTATTAGAAGAGGTTTTATTCCAATACTCAAATGAGTATTGAAACGTCTCCAATGATTACTAGATTAAGTTCTACTAGATAAACCATTTGCTTTGTTTCAAGTGAAGGTTTTTGTCCCTCAAGTCTAAAGGGGTGGCCTCTTGTTCTTTGTTCTTATCCATGTAAAAAAAGAAACCCCACTATCTGTCTTTAATGTGCTGTAATGTATTTGTAGCAATCATGTCCCTCCCAAGTGCCTGTTCTTCAGAGAAAACAACTCCACTTTTGATAGTCTTTCTTCATAGTTACAATGCTTTTACCTGTTTAGTTGCACATCTCTGCACTCTCTCCAGCTCATTAATATAGATGAAGGCCCAAAACTGCACTGCATAAGAAGAGGCAAAATGATGTTCTCATCCCTTTAAACAATGGCCTTTTTATGCAAGACAATACTTGCTTTGCTTTATTGGCTACTGACACTGCTTAGAGTTGCAATTATCTGTCATAATCCCCAAATCTTGCTCAATTAGGAATGCCCTCAACATTTTTTTAGTATTCTTGCATTCATGTTATTTTTGCCAAAATGCATTTATTAACATTGAACCTCTTTTACCAATTAGCTGCACAATAAAAGCAAAAATAGAAACATTGCCCACAATGTAAAGGTAATTTAAGACACAATTAAATATAAAGGACCAAGGACAGACCCTTGTGGTACTCCATTGACAACACTGGTCCAATCGAAATCTATCATATCTAGCTATTTCTCTATCTTAGTATATATATGTTCAAGTCCAATATTTGCTTTTTTTTTGTTATTTGCTAATGATTAACAGTCTGCGTGGTACTGTATCTGCTTTAACCAAATCGAAGTAGATCATATCTAGGTCTAAGTCAAGGTCAAGGTTTCTGCTCAACTCCTTATGAAATGGAATTCACTTTGTCTAGTAAGATGGGCAATTCTGTCCCATTTTGTCGACAAATGTGCAAACCGCAATGAAGTCAATGGGCATTTTTTGTGGTGACTTTCCCCAAACAGCACAACTTTGTTGCAGTGACTCTTTCGGCACACAATAAATTGGAGTCTATGTGTATTTTGGGTGGCTAAACCTGGTGAAAATGTTCTCCAATCACTTCTGATAATGTTTATTGTGCTTAAAACTATGCTGGAAGAGACTTATCCAAACTCTGCTGTATATTTGCGTTTAAAGTGATGTGCCATGTCTAAGAATCTATATGGCCCAAAGTATCGACAAGCAGTATAAAGCCAAAAATATCAGGACATCCTACTAAAATCACATGTCTAAACTCTTTCTGGAAGCAATGTCTGCACATGAACTGTTTGTTGGAAACATGGTTGTTAATGGGCACACAGTTTCAAACAAGCAATCCCAAACATCTACATGAGGGGTGTAAAGATCATTGTCATTGAACTCTGGAGCAGTGAAAAACAAGTCCTCTGGATAATGCTCATCTGACAGTCTGACGCATGACTCCTGGTTTGGCAGATGCCAGAAGAACACCACCTGCCTATTTGCGACATGTTTGCAGTTTGTTGGAAGTGGATCTATATTAAGAACCCTGTAAAACCAACAACAAGTTGGTTTGTTAAGGGGAATATATGGATAGCAGGGAGCACCAACCGTTTAGAAATTGTGGTGTGCAGGGTCATATGGTATAGATATAAATAAAGGAACAGACAGAGATGACCCGTAACTTTGCACCACCCCACACAATATTTAGCATTTGACAAGAGGTCTGTATACAAGAATAAATAAAACTTAACCTTTAATAAATTCCTTAAAAATGTCCAGAATTTAGTGCACGATTAAAAATTGTTAGTAACAGGTTTGCAATTGACCAAATGGCGGGTCAGTATCGGCTCAAAAATTGTTGTAGCCGTGGCGTTTGGGTGTAAGTCAAAGAGGTGGGGGATCAAAAAAAACCCGGTATGTCCAGGTGAAACCACACCATATTAAACAACAAATTGAAGTGCCGGAAAAAGACAAGGGGTGCCGGGAGGCCACTCAATCAAAGACAACAATTCTCTATTGGTCCTTTCGCCCACCTGGGTGTCCCTTCCCACCAAGAAGATGTACCAAAATGGTACACAAAATTCCAGATAAACTGGTTACAGGAGGTATGATTCAATTAGCGCCAGCATTTCACCCGCCTGGGTGTCCCTCCCCACCAAGAACATGCACCAAATGGTACACAAAATTCCAGATAAACTGGTTACAGAAAGTATGTTTCCATTAGCGTCCGCATCCAGTAATTAATCAAAATGGTTGTGTGGCAAACACCAAAATGGTGAATGAAATTCCAGTTATCTGGTTAAATAATTAGCTTAAATGCAGCATAGGATCCCCGTGATCGATTCCCCAAACCAACCCTTTCACCCACTTTCAGCTGCCCACCCATCCAGCATCAAAGAGGTCTTTTGTACAAACCCTGCCTAACTAAACCTAAAAATGCGCCTGACGCGCGTTTCGCCCAGCATTAGCAGGGCTTTGTCAAAGGCAATTGCAAACCTGTTACTAACAATTTTTAATCGTGCACTAAATTCTGGACATTTTTAAGGAATTTATTAAAGGTTAAGTTTTATTTATTCTTGTATACAGACCTCTTGTCAAATGCTAAATATTGTGTGGGGTGGTGCAAAGTTACGGGTCATCTCTGTCTGTTCCTTTATTTGTTAAGGGGATACTGTCATGGGAAAATCTTTTTTTTTTTTAAATGCATCAGTTAATAGTGCTGCTCCAGCAGACTTCTGCACTAAAATCTGTTTCTCAAAAGAGATAAAATGCATTAAACGCGCTGGTGACTTTTCCTTTTTTGAACCGGAATTGCCTGCAAAAGTCCTGACTTAAACTTTTTTTGGCTGACAATTTATTTCTAATGTCCCATAACCTTAAAAGCTTCAGTTCCAGAACAAGGTATGATGGGAACTGACCATGTCGCACCCACACTTGCTTTAGCTTATCTCCCTGTCACCTAAAAAAAGGGAATGCCCAGGCCGTTACACTGCTTTCCTATGGAACGATGGTTCTGTGGCCCCGGTTCCCAAAGTTCAACTTCATAAAAATGTTGCCAACATAACATGCCCAGCACACCCTCTTTTGTCCACAGGTAAGTAATCATTCTTTTCATCCACCAGCATAGGGACTCAAGCAGGGCTGAATCTAACGCTGGTGCACCCCTAGGCCACTCGCACCCTATTGCTCCACCTGAGCTCTCACCCCCGCCCTCTCACATACTCTCTCTTGCTCACATCTGCTCACCTACTCTCTGCTGCTCCCTTGCTGCTGTTACCCTGATCTCTGGCACTTTACCCTATTTCTTATGCAGCCATCGAACAACATGCCACCCCTAAAGTCTCTACCCCAAGGGCAGTGGCACACGTTGCTACTGGGAGAGATTAGTCGCCCAGCGACAAATCTCCTCTTCTTCGGGCGACAAATCTAAACCTAAATGCCCTCCCGCCAGCTAGAATGTAAATTGCCGGCAGGATGGCACTCGGAGCGTTTTGTTTTCCAAAGTCGCCCGAAGTTGCCCCACGAGTAAACTTTGGGCGACTTCAGAAAGCCAAAGCGATCCGAGTACCATCCCACTGGCAATTTACATTCTAGCCAGACTCGGGCCAAACCAGCTGGGCGCCCAAGGCCAGGGCCGGGCCATGCTGGCTGGGCGCCCCAGGCAACCCAGCCAGCCGTGACGCCCCATCCGCTCCACATGCGCACTGACCAATCACATAGGAGGCGCGCACACGCGCACTAACCGGCTGCGTAGACCTGTCCTCTCCAGGTACGCTCTCTCCCCCTCATGTACGCACATGCGCACAAATAGGCGCATGGACTGGAGCGGCACTTACTCAGCCGGACTAGGGGTAGGTAGCAGTGAGAGGTGCCTACTCTGCCTACCCCTAGTTCTGGCCCTGCCCAAGGCAACCCAGCCAGCCGCTTCACACCCTTGCCGGTACGGGCTCGAGTGTGCATGCATGCCCGATATTTCTATTCATGGAGAGGGAAGAGATTGCCCACAGAAGTGTGCAGGAGAGTGCTGGTGGAAGAGAAAGTGTCTGGACCAGGGGTAAGCTTAAAGAAGAGGTACGTGCTTGGCGCCCTCACTTTGTTGAGCCCTATGCATGTGCCTCTTCTGCCTACCCCTAGTTCCAGCCCCGATTCTAGCTGGCGGGAAGGTATTTATGGGAGATTAGTAGCCCGAAGAAGAGTCGATTTGATGTTGGGCGACTAATCTCCCCCAATAGCATATATATACAGTAGGTTCCCCCAATATATATATATACAGTAGGTTCAAAGACAGTGAATACTCTGAGGATACTACTGCTGCCTACAACAAATGGCCTACCTGTACCTAAAAACCTCAATGAAATAACTATCCTGTACTATGAAGTGATTGTATTGAGCACCATCCTGAAGTAAAACTGCATAACATTCCAGCTGTTAATTGTCTTTTAAGAACCAGCATTGATTTGGATTTGCTTTACGTATGTCAAACATATACGTGCAACATATTCCTCAGTGCTGTACAATTAATGGGTGTACACATTGAACATAGATATTTGCATACAACCAATAATCGATACAAAAGGTAAAGTGGGCCCTGCACCAAAGAGCTTACAATCTAAAAAGAGAAGGGAGATGTGATAAGATCAGCAGTTGATAAGGTAAGAGATGTGGCATTGTGCATTTGTACTGTATTTTGGGTACACTTTATGAATTTAAGGTCCAGCAATCACCCTGATACATCCAATGCTCATAATTTAGTGCAATATATTTAATTTAACATGTGAATAACATCTGGTCATGTGAGCTGATTTTAACATAAGTCAGCCCTGACCACTCATCCTTCCTTGGAAATGACTAATGACTTAGGACCTCAATGGGAGTGCTAGAATCATCTCTAAAATAGGCCCCCAGACATTTTTTTCTTGCTGTTACAGTTCTAAGAAAACAGCATGGCTTTGAAATGAAACAGGCATTTCAATTTAAAATGTTTTTATGTCAGATGTTCTAGATAAAAAAGGATACTTGACCTTTAATTGATTCTTTAACAATTTATCTGGAACTGCGTTGCGATGCGTATGTGCCTTTAACAGCAGCTTTGATGCAGAAATTGTTAGCCTGAAGTCTAGAAGCTCCGGGGTGCCTATTAGCACTGAGATCTTATTTTATTTTACACTAAATTTAATTGACCGAAAGGAGAGAAGTCAGATACAAAGCCGGCAGATAATATAAAGCAGCTATTGGCTGTGAACCTCCTTCTGATGTCTCATTTTGTCCCATAATTAAATCAATTTATCATTAGCATCTCTTCACAAATACATTCCCCTTTGTATATAGATAATACACACACACTACTTGGGAATGATGTGATAAGAGCTTGCCCCAATCTAGTGACCCACAGCAACCAATCAGCTTTGTACTTTCATTACTCTAAGTGCACTGGGCCTGTAATACCTAATTGCCAATTATGTAGAAATCCGGAGGTGAATGCTTATTTGCTGTATTTTCATATTACAGGTATAGTATCTATTATCTGGAATTCTTAGGGTTTTTTTCCAAAATTTGGATCACTGTAACTTAGGTCTACTAAATAACATTTAAAGGTTGAATAAACCCAATTGGATTGTGTTTTGCTAAAAATACTGATTTATACAGCATAGTTAGGGTGAAACACAAGGTATTATTACATTTATGGGGCCTGTCATCTAGAATGCTTGGGACCTGGGTTTTTTCGCATAATGGATCTTTACGCGATTTGGATTTTCATACCTTAAGTCTACTAGAGAACCACTACAAATTTTGATTATTTGGATAAAATGGAATCTATGGGAGAGACTTTTCTGGATAATGGGTTTCCTGATACCTGTATTAGGAAGAATTTAAGCAAAAATTATATTATTTGCTTAAAATGGACTCTATAGGAGATGGTCTTCCCATATGAGTTTCCATACCCCATACCTGTATTAGAACTACGAATAGTTGAGCCCAGAATGTCTAAAAACCTCTGGTCTAAAGGCATGCCAATTTATGATTAATAGAATATATTATCAGAATATATACAGTAGATCTAAGATAAGGATTAGAATATATTTTTCTATGAAGATCAACTTCTTGGGCATTAATCCTACTTTAGAGCTTTGTAAGGAATAGTAGCCACTAGCAACAATAAAAAATTGTGACATTACTTTATGTACAGGTTGCCACTTGGCTTGTATTATAATGGCCCAGCTTTACAAAGTTATTGAAAGGGAAAAACATTAAAGGAGAAGGAAAGACCAGTAGGTGTTTTGAAAAAGCTGCCAATCCTGTATACACATATAGCTTCTGTTTCTGCAATTTAGCATTGATCATACCCTTTTGTGTATGGTTTAAAGGGGTGGTTCCAGGGTTGGACTGGGGGGCTTGGGGCCCACCGGGGCTACTGCCCCAGGGCCCGCTCCGGCCTTCGCTGCCGCTCCGGTGTGCTTTATTGGGCTAGTGCACATGCATGCGGCGCCACGCTTGTGCGCACGTGCGCAGCGATACCTTTGTGCGCATGCGCAGATCTCCTATTCTACAGTGACCCCGACAAAGTGGGGTCGCGCCGCCCAACTAAGTAGCGGATCTGGGCCGGCGGGGCCCACAAGAGCCCGGGGCCCACCAGGTTTTTTCCCGGTGTCCCACCGGCCCAGTCCGACACTGGGTGGTTCACCTTTAATTTAACTTTTAGTTATAGAATTGCCAATTCTAATATTTCAATTGGTCTTCATTGGTTATTTTTTTATATCTTTATTCGTTTTTATAGGTTTTTAATTGTTTGCCTTCTTCTTCTGACTCTTTCCAGCTTTTAAAAGGGGGTCACTGACCCCATCTAAAAACAAATGTTCTGTAAGGCTACAAGTGTATTGTCATTGTTATTTTTTATCACTCATCTTTCTATTCAGGTCTTCTCCTATTCATATTCCAGTCTCTTGTTTATGAATGCATGAGTTCTAGGGTAATTTGGATCCTCGCAACCAGATTTCTGGTATTGCAAACCAGAGAGCTGCTGAATAAAAAGCTAAATAACCCAAAAACCACAAATAATAAAAATGAAAAACAATTGCGAATGGTCTCAGAATTTCACTCTCTACATCATACTAAAAGGGGAACCACGCAGCTCTCTACAGCTCGAGGAATGACCTGAATCATTTATTCCCTGATATCTTGGATTCACAATAGAAAGCCACCTAATTTATGATGCTGGCCTGGCGTGTGGCTCTTCAGTATGGAGTTGACTGTGCATGTACACAATTCATATGTTCTGTGTCAAGACTTTATTTGTGCAGAGTTCAGCCTTGAGGCTTTTGGTTTTTTGGCACCAGTTCCAAAGCTGTCATGCGGTTTGTATTCTGGAACAGTGAAACTGAATGATAAAATGTGGATGGATTTTTTGCTTTTATGGGAAATAAAGAGAAATAAAGGAAAAGCATTAAAAGGGAACTACAGTGAAACTTCTTTTTTAACTTATTCTAATTAAAAACCTTTACCTCTAATATTTGTATTCCCCCTTTATTTATATTTAATTAGCTTCCCTCCCTCTGGTAGAAGTTAAAAATAAATAGGTGAAAATGAGCTGGTTCTTGGTCTCAGACATTCAGGATTAGGGTAAACTCCTATTGTATAACATTTCTAAAGCAATAAAATAGTTTCTTTAAGTTAAATTTTAGTATGTTATAGAATGGCTAATTCTAAGCAAATTTTCCGTTGGTATTTATTATTTTTTTAAAGTAGTTTTTCGCCTAATTATTTGACTTCTGACTCTTTCCAACTTTCAAATGGGGGTCATTGAACCCGTCTAAAAACAAATACTCTGTAAAGCTACAAAAGTATTGTAATTGCTACTTTTTATTACAAATCTTTCTATTCAGGTCTCTCCTATTTATATTCCAGTCTCTTATTCAATTCAATGCATGGTTTCTAGGGGAATTTGGACTCTGGCAACCAGATTGCTGGAATTGCAAATGGGAGAGCTGCTGAATAAAAAGCTGAAAAAAATAAAAACCATTTGCAAATATTCTCAGAATATCACTCATCAGTGCTGCGCAATATATTGGCACTCTAAAATTACAAGTTTAAAATAATACTAACAGTTAACCCAAATATGAAAAGCCCCTTTAAGTAAAGTTAATGTATAGAATAATTAAGTAAAGGGGGAACGCTACTTATCTTACCAAAAATTTCTTAAAGGAAATATAATCCATCAAAATAAATTCATGTAAAATTGCTCAGAGCACTCTTTTTCATTCAACTTTTTTTTTCCATTTTCAAGATTTTATCAGTTTAACCACTTTTAATTCAATGAAATTGACACAACAGCACCATCTGCTGGTCAGCTCTGCTGCTCAAATTTCAGAAGAATGGGAAAGTCTTATGTTTTCCCTCTGCTTAGAAAAAAAGAACTACATTTGAAGACTTTCCTCTTCTCTTTCAAACCGACCAGCAGATGGTGCTGTTGTGTCAATGACACTATATTAACATTGTAAAAACTGTCTTGAAAAGTAGAAGGGGAAAAAATTATAGCTAAAGGCAAAAGTCGTAATAAAAGCAGTTTAATACTAATTTGGTCTGAGGCTTTACAATTCCTCTGTATAAACCCCAAGTCAGAATCAAATTGTTACCAATGATATACAGTTACTTGACTCCTTTATTTGTGAATATTATTAACATTAATAACATTTATATAGCGCCAGCATATTTCACAGCGCTGTAAAGTAAATGTGTTTATACAACTAAATCACATGAATTATACATAAAACATATGGAGTTACATACATCACAACCAATACTGGCACAATAGGTGAGAAAGGCCCTGTGCAAAAGAGCTTACAATCTAAAGGGAAGGGAATAAGACACAAGGTGTAGGAGTGGGCAAGATCAAAATGAAGTGAGTGATCAATGTAGTACTGTATGTGGTATTGTATTTGGTAGTTAAGCAAAGTGAGGGTAGGCTTCTCTAAAGAAGTGCGTTTTAAGAGATTTCTTGAAAGCAGAAAGATTGGTAGAAAGTCGGACAGACCGTGGGAGAGAATTCCAGAGGAGGGGTGCAGCCCTTGCAAAGTCTTGAATATGAGCATGTGAGGAGGTAATGAGAGAAGAGTTGAGTAGCAGGTTAGTAGAGGAGCGTAGTAAGCGGTGGGTGAGTATATAGAGCTGAATTCAGAGATGTAGGGTGGGAAGCGTTATGAAGTGCTTTGAATGTCAGGGTCATTAATTTGAATTTTATTCAGAAAGAAAGTGGAAGCCAGTGCAGGGATTGACAGAATGGCGAGGCAGAGGAGGAGCGGTTGCTGAGGTGTATGAGCCTCACAGCAGTGTTCATTATGGACTGGAGAGGTGACAGTCTCTGGAGGGGAAGGCAAATTAAAAGAGAGTTACAGTAGTCTAGACGTGATATGACGAGAGAGTGAATAAGAATTTTGGCAGCATCTTGGGTGATAAATTATCGTATTTTGTATATGTTTCTTAGGTGGAAGTGACATGATTTAATACAGTAAGTGACTGAATATGAGGAGTGAGTGACAGGGCAGAATCTAGGATAACCCCAAGACACCAGGCCTGGGGAGAGGGGTTGATAGTGAAATTGTTAGTTATGATGGATACTCCCGGGATGTTACTGGCGTTAGTTGGAGGAAAGAGAACTATTTCTGTTTCAGATAAGTTTGATTTAAGGTAGCGTTGCGACATAGGAAATCACAGAGACTGGCAAAAGAAGAAAGCCTGTCATACAGAACCACATGGTGGACAGAGAAGGAAGCAAAAATGCTGCTGTTGGGACCAGAGAGCTGAGAGGCTGCACCACAGACATTAATTTGGATCGGGCTGGCACTAGGAAGCCACTTACTGTGCCTGGAAAGACAGAGAGTGTGAAAGGAATCCAGACTGGAGGAACAACCAGCAGGAGATTCCTATCTGAACATCCAAAGGGGCTGGTAGTCGCACTGTATGACTGAATGTGCTAGACTCGCCTGGAGAGAGCGCTAAACTATTCCAAAGAGGAGTATCCTGGTTAAAGGGACAGTACCCAAAAGAGGCGCTGAAGAATAAAGAGACTGTGTATTAAAGGACTTTGCTTTTATTAGTTAGGCAAACAGCTTGGTGCTAGCAAGTTAGTTAGTGAGGCCGTATTGGCACCAGTTAGGAGTGCTGCATGCACTAGTTGGCCAGTTATTTTATATAAACCAATATTTAGTTTAACCAATACTAGTGGGGCCAACCTTAGGTACATTCCCTGATCCCACTAGGTGGAGGCACTGCCCAATACCACTGCGGAGTGGCTCACGTTTGTCCTGTGTCATCAGGTAAGCGCCACACGTGGAGTGTAACACAGACAAAGGGGTGCCGAAAGGGTTACAAAAGTTTCTGTCATGCTTCCCGTAAAATAAACACAACAATATTCCCGATATATCAGTGATGTACCAAACACACATTAGCAATAATAGATGTTAACATATCAGGCTTTATTCTGCAACTTATCTCCAAAATGTATTGCCAGGTGTGTTAATGCCACGGCATGTAATTGACTACTTAATTCCCTACGTTAAAGGTCTGATTGAATGGGTATAAAAGCTCCAAATTCCGGGAAGGCCATTGCCTATAGACTCCCTTTTAATGAAATAATTCAGCATATTTAAAAATTATTTCCTTTTTCTCTGTAAAATAAAACAGTACCTTGTACCTGATCACAATTAAGATATAATTAATCCTTATTGGAAGCAAAACCAGCCTATTGGGTTTAATTAATGTTTTAATGATTTTTTAGTAGACTTAAGATACGGAGATCCAAATTACAGAAAGATCCGTTATCTGGCAACCCCAGGTCCTAAGCATTCTTGATAACTGGTCCCATACCTGTATAATCCCTTTCTTGACTAGTCTGAATATTAACATATTAACTGTGGTGTGTAGGCCCAGCTTTGCATGACATGTGTGTATCAGAAAACAAATGAAAAGAAAAGAAAAATAAAATACAAATAGTAAGGTTAAAAAGTGAAATGCCATCATTTCAATATAAACAATGTAGCTAAAGTTATGATAGGAATCTTGCTGATCATTCATTCTGTGCTGAGTGCCTTGTGCTTGACTGGTTCTGACAGGATTGTAAGGGATTGTTAGAAATCCATGGTTTGGTTAAAGAGAAAGCAAATATCTAGAGGAATATTATTATTATTAATAATAATAACTGCTATGCCATGGATTTCATTAGTGGCCAGATACTGGTTACACATTTATTATAATCTAAAAACTGTGAATCATTCCACTTTATTCCATCATTTAATAAAGAGAAACATATGCATAAATACCCCTTTTCTAAAAGCTTATTTTCCAGAGTTTGGTCATGGAAACAAGACTTGAACAATGTAAGTGGAAGACAGTTCCAGTCTTTTCATTTTAGAAAAAAACGGACTGGATAATATTGATGGGCGAATAAATTCGTGAGGCACGAATTTGTGGCGAATTTCCGTGTTCGCCGCCAGCCAATAAATTTACTGAACTGCCGCGAAAATTCACCAGCATCAATTCCACACGACGGAAAAGTCACCCATGTCAAAACCAGTGAGTGTCAACATTATTCGGACACCCATTGACTTTAACGCCAGCATAAAAATCGTTGCGGCGAAACAAAACGGGACAAATTTGCCCACCACTACTGGATTATGTAAACGAAAAATGATTTAGTGTTCACTGGGATAAACATAACCCTATAGCTTTGTATATTTGTTTTATATTATAACTCGATGTGTGCAGCAAAGAAAATTAAAAGATAGAATCAGGGAACATTTATCTGATATCAACATAAAAAAAAGACACTAATGTCTCAATACATTTTCACTCATGTAACTCTGGGGATATCAGACTCTTTAGTGTACAAGGTATTGAGAGAATCAGTCTGGGTAATCGAGATCTGTCCAAAATACTACATGAGAGAGTTTTCTGGATTTAAAAACTTAATACAAGGATACCATTTTGTCTGAATTTGACGTTACTTGTTATCATTGAGATACGTACAGTAGATATGTCCGCTAATTCTTGACATTATGTGCTATTTCTCACCATGGTCGTGTATGGCTGTTTTTATGGAATCTTCTTAGCCCATGATTAAGTACCTAGGAGGTACAAAACGCGTAGGGCCTATGGAGATGCATTTATTATTATGATCAATAAATACTTTTTTTAACTTATACTTTTGGCCCTGTGGATTTCTCTGAGTGCCAGATAACATTTTTTCTTTGCTGCACACATCGGTTTGCCGCTCCCTGAAGCTGGGGGCCTGGGGCTGGTGCACCTGGACCACACGATCAACCTGGTGAGCTATTAATACTTGGTCCATTTGTTTTGCATTATATTATAGCTCCCCAAATACTCCTGCTCTTTCTGACCATTTACAATCAGTAACTAAGGTTGACTTGGACAAAGACAAATTTACTCAGAATGATGGATTATATTTTTAATTACTAACTATAGAAGGAGGTGACCATGGGGCCTTCAGCAACACAGCCAGTATATTCAATATGTCTAACCTTTTGTCTGCTACTCCATAAATGAAACTCTGCCCTTCCACCGCAGACCAACTATTTATGTTCTACTTTGTAGTTAATTAAATATATTCAACCTATAAGAAAGAGATGGGGGGATATTTGTTTCATCAGGCTCATTTATGAACCATTGTTTATTGTCCTTTTCTGGTTACGATGATAAAGATTTGTGCAGATATCACCATCCTTGACTGGTAAGTAAGCGATAATATTACAAAGCCATTGACTGGATCAGAAAGAACGGGACATTTCACAATGGGTATGGTAAAATACTGGAAGCCCATATCTTATAAACAGAAATTGCTGATTAAAGGTCCGTAACCCTTATTCTCCACCCAGGACTAACATAGTGCAGAGTATACATAAAACCATCAGTCTCAGCTAGGCCCTCACATATATGCGTGGTGAAAGGGAAAGGTGTTGCAGAACTCTACATCTCAGCTGCGCAAAACAGGATTTTTGGACACCAGAAGTTTTTAACCAAAATGTATTAACAATGACAGGGTTTTCAGTAGAGGCTTCTCTGAAGCAAAGTGGTCACTGCACTTTCAATAGCAGAGCATATCACACACTGACACCCCTTTGGAGACAGACTTAGCAGGATTCCCACTTCATCTCTGTGACACCCATTAGCGGATCACCTCCAGGGAAATCATCTAACCTAATTTTCTCTTTCTAGCTCAACTAACTAACTTGTAAAGTGTACTATGACAGAAGCTACACCTTCCACTATCTCATACCTTATTCACGGGCCCTGTGCCTGACTTCTCCAAGGCTCTTTTCCCTCAGGGCCTTTCCTTACTGGGGCCTAGATCCCAGGCTCTCCAGCAGACACCCAGCTTGCTCAGCATGTGGCAGCCAAAGGGAAAGAGCAGTGGTGCTTGTCCTTTATAAAGACTTGCGTAAAAAGTAACACACTTCAACCTGGAAAAGGAAACATTCCCCCCCTCCCATTAGACCATTAAGCCCAACTCCTATTTATTAAAGGTTTATGACACCAACACTAAACTTACTTTCTCTGAATCCAATGTCATGACATTTGTTAAAACATCCAAATGAAAAAAGTATGAACGGCTAAATCATTATTTTAATTTGGTTCTTCTTATCAATGCACAGTTCCTCTAGTTAACATTGGAAAGAACATGCCATTTTCTAAATCGCAAATGCGGCTTTTGACCCCCTTGTGTGTCCCTCCCTACATGAAAGTCTGCCTTACTTTACCATGAGTAATCTTTAAAAAGTATCACTACTGAGATTAACTGGCCCCTGCATTGTTTCCTCCTCAAATTCAGACTGTAAACTCCTGCATTGTTCACACTTGTGACACCAAAAGCCCTGTACTGTTCACACCTCAGACCCAGACTGAAACTGCCCACATTGTTCACCTCTTCACACCTTATACAAACTGCTGATGGGGCACCAGCACTGTGTCACTGTATGTAAAAAACCTTAGAGTGGTCCTGATCAGTGGAAACTGTCTCCTGCTCTGCCTTCCTTATGCTCCCTGTGTGTGCCATACTATGCCTGAGCTTTGCTCCCTGTGTGTGCCAGACTCTGCCTTCCCTATGCTCCCTGTATGTGCCATACTCTGCCTGCCCTATGCTCCCTGTGTGTGCCATACTCTGCCTGCCCTATGCTCCCTGTATGTGCCATACTCTGCCTGCCCTATGCTCCCTGTGTGTGCCATACTCTGCCTGCCCTAGGCTCCATGTGTGTCCCATACTAAACCTGCCCTATTCTCCTTGGGCGTGGATTTGAAAATTATTGTTAGGGGCCCCTTAGGGCATGTGCTGGGGGGGGGGTTGCTGTGTTATCCACATGGGAGGAGAAGGTATATGGATTTAAGTGTATTAATATGACTTTTTTCACATGAGTGATATCCCTGCAGTGAGCACCAACCATTTGGTTTTTTGGTGTGTTACCACAGTTAATGTGGACATGGTCTTGCGGTAACTTGGGTATGGTTTTAAAACAGGGAGTGGTCAACACTGGTTTATATTATCAGCCCTCCACCATGTAGGCTGGAATAATTCAGGCCCTCTGTGCCACAGAAGTTGGACAGCACTGTTCTAAATGATCTTCCTGAAACAACCTGTATCTTAATTTGCAGGGGAAAAAGATTTTGTTTTAAAGAACATCTTTGAAATCCTTAGATAACTGCCACTCTTGTTGTTAAACGTTTAACAGTAGGGCTGCAGCATCCCCTTAATCACTTAGATATCCTTCTCCTCCTATAAACCCCTCTGGAATTTGCTTTGGCTGTTGACTTGTGAGCATGCTCAGTTCTTCTAAGCTCAGAATACTAAACACACCCTCCAGTCTAACAGCCAATGAGAAGAGAGCATTCCCGGTTCCCAAAGAAACTCTACCTGTCTGATTTTTTTCTATTAACCACCTCTCCTGTGCTCAGCTTAACCATTACAGTGCTTAACCCCAGCAAAACGTTTTAACAAAGTATGTTGTGCCTGTTTAAAGATGCATTCTGCATTGCATGAACTTTACAGCATATGTTTCTCAATGTAACTGATTATGTGTCAGAGGGAAAATGGCCACCGGGTGAAAGCAGCTATTTGATTTAGGAAAATGTGCTGGTGCTGGCAAATGGAGGGGGTATAGGCAGTGCAAATTATGTAGCCTGGGTGGGGAAGATATGCCCAATTTATATACATGGTAGGAAAATGTAGGCTTTACATGTCCTTTAATTTCCTGCATCATTTTCTGGATCATCCCAACTGGTGCGCTTAGTTTTTCCACTGAGGCTATTTTACTTCATCACAACAGTCACAATAATGCACAACATGTTGTTCACCAACCACTTGGATGTTGCTCCCAGTGGCCTCTAAGCAGGAGCTTATTTTTTAATTCCAGGCTTGGAGGCAAGTTTTGGTTGCATAAAAACCAGATGTACTGCTATAGCCTGCTTTAGACTGCTTGTCTTCATAGGGGCTACCAAAAATTCAATCACAGCCCTTATTTGGCACCTCCAGGAACTTTCTTTCCTGCTTGCGTTGCTCCCCAACTCTTTTTACAATAGAATGTGGTTCATCATGGGTAAAAAAAAGTTTTTAACCTCTGAACCAATTCTTCCAGTATTCATGAACACATCTGATAAAGTTGCACATAAATAGGCTCCTAACGTCGTCTTTCATGTTGCAGCATTGCAAGACTTATCGACTTCCCTTCAGGTCATGTGACAAAACGCAATGCTCATTGCAGAGACCTCCGGCTTTTTTGACCTAACTTGCTTTCTCATTATAGCCCGCATTGGTTGCCCTATGACTACCAATAGCATTTTACCTATATAGCTTGTTGTCCTGAAAATCAATAGTTTTTCTCCTGTCAGTCACAATTCAAAACAACATGAATGCAAAGATCTCATGTGACTCTTCTATGCTCTATATAATTATCAAGTAATAGTTAAACAATGGGAGGAAAAAGGGATTCTATAATCATTTTACATGTAGGGGATCAGAAACCCTTCCCCTGTTTTTCTGTCTGTGGCATCATTTAGCCCAGTTACAGGCTGGAGAGCCATCTGATTGGCTGGGTCCCACAGTGCATCCCTGGGAGAGGAGGAGGACCCTGAGGAGTGCCTTGCTTTGGAGCCAAATGCACAGGTTTCAGGGGGAGCACCTGCTGCAGCAGCCAGCCAGAGCCAGATTGTTAGAGAAGTGAAAGTGCAACATGTGATTAAACTAAACTCCAAAAATGAATGTGGCTAAAAATTCCTTGTTTTATATACGGAACTTATTGCACCAGCCTAAGGTTTCAGCTTCTCAATAGCAGCAATGATCCAGGACTTCAAACTTGTCACAGGGGGTCACCATCTTGGAAAGTGTCTGTGACACTCAGAAAATGAGGTTGGCCTGTGATATAAGCTGATGCTACAGGGCTAGCATACACTGTAGTTATAGCATGATAGTTGCACTGGTTTATGTGCTACCATGTAGTAATTATCTGTATTAATTAATAATCAGCCTTATATTGTGAGATTTCTATTCTATGTGTACTGTATATTGTGAGTGGGTCCCTAACCTCAGAAAGTGACAGCAGCACAGAGCATGTGCAGTGAATCAGCAGAAAAGAAGATGGGGAGCTTCCTGGGGCATCTTTGGAGACACAGATCTTTACTGCTAAAGGGCTGTGCTTAAGTTGGGCTGGTACAGAAGCCCAAAACATAATGTACAACATTTCTGGTTTACTTTTTTTAGTTCTCCTTTAAAGGAGCTGCAGTAACATAGAGATTCAGTCTAAAGGGAGAAGTTATTCTGCATCCAGTTCAGCTGTTGGATGCCTGTTGAAACCCCAGTGTGTCCCCGGTGTGAGGACAGTTTTTGCTTGTGTACCTGCCATGTGGGAGCGGCTTCCAAATCCAAAGGTAAAGGTACCTTGGGTCAGGTAGTGCTACCTGGGGACATAAGAGCTCTTGGACAAGGGACAATTTATTTAAATTGAACTGAGTCTAGTTTAATCCCTTTCAGCATTGACTGGGACTGTGTAATAAAGGGACTGTGTGAGTTAGACAGTCAGAGGGATATCTGCTAGTGAGTCAGATAGGTCCCCAGTGTCCCAGTGCTGTATGTATTAGATTGCCCGCTTTATCTCACTTTTTTTTCCCATAAAGTTATATTTGGTTTACTGCAACCTGTGTGTCTTATTTTCCTAGTGGAATTCCCCTGAGGCTGAGGAATTCCTCAGGGCTCACTAGTTGGAGGCACTGTGCTATACAACCCAGTTCCCCTTATCTTTCATAAGCAAAGAGAACTCAGGGCCCTGGATTGCAAGGGGGTTATTTGCTATTTAAAGATCCAGTAACCAAATTAGTAGCGATGGGCAAATAAATTCGTCAGACACAAATTCAGTGCAAATTTCCAAGTTTCGCCGCAAGCCAATTAATTTGGAAAAATCCGCCATGTGAAAAAAAAAATTGTCGCGCATCAGAATTGAGGCGTGCATAAAAATTGTTGTGCTTCAAAATTATTCGGATGCCCGTCGACTTTAATGCGAGAGGCTTCTTTGAGCAACTTCGGAAAACCAAACACTCAGAGTGACATCCCTCCAGCAATTTAGATTCTAGCCGGTGGGAAGGCAGTTCAGGGAGATTAGTCGCCCAAAGAAGAGAAGAATTTGTCACTGGGGGACTAAATCTCCCAGAATCTCCATGTGTGCCTCTGCCCTTCAGTTGTCAGGGTAAAAATTTGGCAAATAGATCCACTTTCTGAGGTTTGCTGGAAGCAAAATCCCTTCTGAGGGATGTGTTTGGGTCTGGTTTTGGGGTCCGTTTACTAAATTGCCGTAAAATTTGACTTTAAGTTTCCGTGAATATTTTTCCGCCGATGTGCTCAGAACTCATTGCGATCAGTTGCTATGTTAACGAACCGGCTTACGTTAGCGGTAATTTTAGCGAATTTCAAATTTCCTGCCGACAAATTAAGTTTGCGAATATATTTATGTTATAAAATAGTCTTGTTTTATGGCATTTATTATGGCATGCTTTATGGTCAGATATGTATCTTCAAAACTGCTAAACTTTACAGATATTATTAACAACACAGTAAACAGATTTTACCCAATCAAACATGAATGCATCATATAAATCCACATTTCAATAAATCCAGTCACAAGACTTACCCCCTGCCAATAGAATCATATAAATAAAATTCATAAACAAGTTTTAGCGATAAATCTGTGTGCATCATATAAATGTAGTTAAATCCAGGCTGACAACGCCTTTGGTCCCTCCTAGCCATAAACTGAAAAAGTTGCTGTAGCAGCAGACAAAAAAATAATCCAAAACATCTTTGATTATCCTGTCACTTCTCTCTTCTCCTGTCAGGAATGGCAACAGGAACAGAATGATGGGTAAAACAAGGTGTTATGGAATATTTCTTGTTCCCTTGAGAATTTTCTGGTGAAAAAATAAATTAACGAAACTATACAGATGACGGTAAAAGTTTGCGAATATTCTGGCGTTAATTTTGTCTTTCGTACATTTCGCTGTTTAGTAAACAAGGCATTAATGTGTATGTAGCGTTATTTTCAGCAAATGCGATAACTGGCGAAAACATATTCTTGCGCAAGAAAATTCGCAAATTTATACTCAGCGGCAAATTTGTCTATATTTTTGTTGCGCACGTTTTTGCCGCGCTTTAGTAAACGGACCCCTAAGTCTTTGTTCTGCTTCATTAATTGTCAATCAAGCCTGAATTTATCATGATGTGCTTTTATCTCTGCCAGAAAAGGACAAACATAGGAAGGACAATGGTTAAAATACTTTATCTATCATACAGACTGCAAGGATTTGTCCAGCATGAGATGTGTAACCATTTTTGAAAAAAAAGGCTTTGCTTCAGATTTCCAAATTCACATTTTCCCCCCCCCCCAAAAAATAAAATTGTCACTCTTAATCCAATCCACCGAATAATTAGACTTCCTAGTCAGCTGTATTAGGTGCTAATTCTGGAATAAATAGGCACATTTTATCCTCTACCCACTTACAACCACTTTACAGGCAGTTTTACAGAACATACATTATAATGTCACGTTAAATGAAAACACACCTGGGAAACCTGCAGTAATTCTATAAACCCATATTAGTCCCCATAGAGGGATAGGGTTTATTCATAAGGCTAGTTATTTCCATGATTTTGTTAATGCAATGGATAAGTGAAAATACTGTATTTTTCCATAGTGCGCTTAACAATAAGGCGGTGAGCCATTTTTTCCACAGGGATACTTATAGTTATTTGTGTTAATCCCTTCTAAATCCCCAACCAATCAGAAACGTAGGCTTAATTCCACTTAAGTGCTTCTTCTCTCCAAGATCCACAGATATTGTTTGGTTGTAGCATATGTGAGGGGATTCAGAGCATAGGCCAGGGTATTTAAAAGGAATTCTTCTACAAGTTATTTTAAGAATTTATAGGGTATATCACTTTCTTACTGCCCTAGGTGCAAGTCAAAGAATGTTTCTCTATTTCATTATATGTGGGATCGTCCTTTCATTTCTGAGTTGTGGATTGAGCTGGAAAGTTCCTAAATGACAAATTGAATATTGATCTTAAATTGTCTCCTGAATTTGCACTGCTTGATTGTCGGGTAACATCTTCTGCTGTTCGTATTCCAAAGACAAAATTTTGGAATAATTATAAGAATTTTGTACATCTAGCTATTGCTGCTACCCGTAAATCCATTTTTTTATATTTGATCCAGGAAACTTCTCCAGATCTAAAGGTTATTTTATCCTATCTTTAGTCGATCTGCATAGATGAAGCAATAGATTTTAGGTATGGGAATGTGGGTTGTAGAGAAAATTTTCTTGCACTGTGGTCTCCCTATCTTAAAATTCTGGAGTCTGAAGATATGGTTTATATAGAAAAATTTATGTATAATTCTGGCGAAGACTCCTCTTTTTATGTTCATTGCAATTCCAAGATTGACTGAAGATGTGATCATTTTGTTTACTATTTGGGTACATTTTTTGTTTTGGTTGGTAGAGAGGAAAATTTTTATCTTACTGTATCTTATTTTATATAATCTTACTTTCATTGATGAATTTTGTTATCTTTATTTGATATTTGGTGATGAATGAATTGTTGTGTATTAATTCTCTTCTTATTATGAAATTGACAAATGTTTGGCCGAGCTATTGCTTTGCTGCTTTCTGTTCTTTTTGTTTATTCAAAAATGCCAATAAAAACAATTGGAAAAGAAAAGTAAAAGGAATTCTTACATATGGCCATTGTCAATCATTCTCAATCAGACCCCAATATGATCTGGTTGTGCAGCCCAGGGGCCATAGTAGAAAGCAAACGGGCAAACTCAAGGGACGAGTTACCACCGTGAGTAGTATATAACTGTTATAAATAAATTCTATCACAGAGTAAATTTGGTTAGTTAGTATGTGTTAAATAAACTAATAATTGGAATAAAGGACATCATATATTTATAAAGCTCCATTGTTCTTTTTATTGGGTAACACCTTGCAGTGCAATTATAGAACTAATACACTAAAAAGAACTCGCAGTAGTATTTAGAAGAAAAATCACAGTAGTATTTATAACATTTTTTAAATGATATCACAAAAGATCAATGTAATCATTTGTATATGTTTGTTATATAGCATCTCAGACCTGGTGAAAGGGGTAAGTCACCTTTAAGTTTACTTTAGTATGTTAGAGAATGGCCAATTCTAAGCAACTTTTCAAATGGTCTTGTTTTTTTTCTTCTTTATAGTTTTGCGAATTATTTGCCTCCTTCTTCGGACTCTTTCCAGCTTTCCAATGGGGGTCACTGACCCCATCCAAAAAAACAAATGCTCTGTAAGGCTACAAATTTATTGTTATTGCTACTTTTATTACTCATCTTTCTATTCAGGCCTATTTCATTCATATCCATATCCCGTCTCTTATTCATATCAATGGATGATTACTAGGGTAATGTGGTCCCTAGCAACCAGAGCTGCTAAAAAAAAAAAAGCGAAATAACTCAAAAACCACAAATAATAAAAAATGAAAACCAATTGCAAATTGTCTCAGAATATCACTCTACATTATAACTATACTAATTATACTGACATCTCTACATTATACTAAAAGTTCATTTAAAGGTGACTCATCCCTTTTATTTTTTATTTTTTGATGATTTCTTATGTTTTTGGGTGTGTCATCAGGCAGTGATTTACACAAAATATTGGGAGGAAAATAATTAGCTGTAATAATCTAGCCTCACATTCAGTGGTGTAACTAAATGTAATTCGTCCCACATAAAAATTAATTTAGCGTCCCAAAACGTTGGTAAATTAACCTATTCTCTTAAGATGTATTGAAAATGCTCAGTAATTAGGGCCTCGGTGAGCCCACTATACTCCTGTGTCCCACTGCAACTGCCAGGTCTGCCTCTTCTCTATAGATCTTGTTCATGATTCACTTCTGTCTGTGCCTCAGTGGAGCTTACAGTCTAAGGTCTCATTTACATGCGCGTAATGGTCAGTTTAGTCTGGAGCCAATTAGTGTTCGCTGAAACTCACAATGAGATAATGGTTTAAATTCAGTGCCGGGGAAAGGCAGAAGATATAGGCAAATTTACAAAGACAAACAGAAACAAAGTGATAAAAAACCAATACCAAATAGTATTTCAAATCAGCTGAATTTACCTGTAGGTTTATAGCACGGGCAAAGAAGACATTACATTTACGTATTATGCAATTTGTACCATTTCGTTTTAAGTAAATATAGGGGCAAATTTACTAAAGGACGAAGTGACTAACAAGTGCGAAAATTCGCCAGTTTACGGTCGCTGGAGTAACTTCACTCTAGTGGTACTTCGCTTCCTAACACCAGGCGAATTTGCGCTCTAGAGAATGGACGTAACTACGCAAATTCACTAAGACGTGGATTTTACTGAACGTTACCTCTTGCGCCAGACTTGCCTTCGCCACCTCAGACCAGACGAAGTGCAATAGAGTAGACAGGAGTTCCTCAAAAAATAGTTGGAAATTTTCCTAAGTCCCACAAAACGCTGGCGTCTTTTACTTTTTCAGGGTGATAGGCTGAAAAAGAGAGTACATTTTTTTTTGGGGTAACTGGCTTCCCCCCTACATTTCCTAACATATGGCACACAAACTATACACTGGGCTCATGTGTGGGGCAATAGAACAACTTTATTTTCTTTTATTAAGGTTTCCCAGGCTTGTGTAATGTAATGTATTTGCTGCAACATATACGTCCATTGAACTTTAACTTCCCGCCGTATGAAAATTAGGCAACGCTAGCGCAACTTCGCTTCGATTGGCGCAGTAACGCTATTGAAACTTCACCAGCCCTGTTGCCCTGGATGCAACTTCGGATTTTAGTGAATTAGCGTTGTCTTGGTGAATCTACGCCTGGCGAAGTGTTGCGCTGTGAGCGAAGCCGTCGCTGGTGAATTTTCGGAAGTTAGTAAATTTGCCCCATAGTTTGTTGATAAATACTCCAGTGCTCAGAAGACACCAACCAAGTAATTAAAGGGGAACTCCGGCTTCCAAACCAAAATTTGATGAAGAGGCCCACATAACACAGAAACCCCTATTATACCCATCAGAGTTACCTGTTCAAAAAATATGAGCAAATGCCATTTTCTATGCTGAAATCCAGCTGTTTAACAGTTCTGTTTAACAGGGACGGAGGGACTAAAACACTGATGTTACAAATTGTAACAACTTCTCCACAGCTTACAGACAGCATGCAGGAACTACATGTCATGTTCCTTTCCTTATTTAAATCACATGTGCAGGGAATTGTGGGGTTTAGAGGTTTAGAGGTTTAGAGGATGCAGGCTAAGGACAGATGGCTGTTGATACAAAGTAACAGTAGTCAGCCAGCTCAGCAAAGTAGTCAGACAGATCAGCAGGAGAGCAGGGGGCTGGGCTTAGGGAACTGTCAGAAACTATTAAAAATCATTAAAAGTCTGCATATTTTTTAAATGATGTATATTGCAAAGTACTTTTCAAAAAGCTTAAGTTATGTTTTTGTGGAGTTCCCCTTGAAGGGTATGGAAAGTCTTAGGGGCCGATTCACTTAGCTAAAGTGAAGGGTTCGAATGAAAAATACTTCGAATTTCGAAGTATTTTTTGGGTACTTCGACCATCGAATGGGCTACTTTGACCTTCGACTACGACTATCGAAGGATTCGAACTAAAAATCGTTCGACTATTCGACCATTCGATAGTCGAAGTACTTGCCCTTTAAAAAAAACTTCGACCCCCTACTTCGGCAGCTAAAAGCTACCGAAGTCAATGTTAGCCTATGGGGAAGGTCCCCATAGGCTTGCTAACCTTCTTTTGATCGAAGGATTTTCCTTCGATCGTTGGATTAAAATCCTTCGAATCGTTCGATTCGAAGGATTTAATCGTTCGATCGAACGAAAAATCCTTCGATCGTACGATCGCAGGATTTGCGCTAAATCCTTCGACTTCGATATTCGAAGTCGAAGGATTTCAATTCGAGGGTCGAATTTCGAAGTATTTTTAACTTCGAAATTCGACCCTAAGTGAATCTGCCCCTTAGTTATAGGGAGGATAAAGTGACCAAGTTGGGATTGTTTACACTGGAGAAGTGGTGCTTAAGGGGAACTATGATAACTATGTATGTATATAAGGGGACCATCCCTTGAGGGCTGTGACGTTGTGGAATTCTCTCCCTGAAGAGGCCATGCTGGCAGATATATTATATAGAAAAGGATGGAGAGCTTTCAAGAAAGGGATGAAGAGCTTTTTAGCAAGTTAGAAAAACCCAGGCTACTTAAATTAACACTTAGGGGCAAATTTACTTATGGTCGAATATCGAGGCTTAATTAACCCTCGATATTCAACTGCCGAATGGAAATCCTTCGACTTCGATGGATTTTAATCCATCGATCAAACGATTTTTCTTCGACCTAAAAAAGTTTGCAAAGCCTATGGGGACCTTCCCCATAGGCTAACATTGACTTCAGTAGGTTTTAGGTGGCGAACTAGGAGGTTGAAGGTTTTTTTTAAAGAGACAGTACTTCGACTATCCAATGGTTGAATAGTCGAACGATTTTTAGTCGTTCGATTCAAAGTAGTAGTCGAAGGTCCAAGTAGCCCATTCGATCAGTAGCGTCTGTTTCGGGGGCGGGCCCTGGGGCGTGACACATTTTCAATGGCGAACGGACTGCCGGGGGGCCCTGAGGGGGTGCGGGCCCTGGCCTGCTCGCGCCCCCTGCTCCCCCGGTAGTTCCGCCACTGCATTCGATGGTCAAAGTAGCCAAAAAAAAACATTCGAAATTCAAAGTTTTTTTTATTCTATTCCTTCACTCGAGCTAAGTAAATGGGCCCCCTAGAAAAAAATCTGAGAATTCAGATGGATCTTTTGCCTTCCTCTGGATAAACTAGCAGTTAGACAAAAGGTTAAATACAAAAGAGATGTCCTAAATGAATGTGTTACCGTGTATAGTGTTTCGTTGCAAATATTCAAGTTTTTTTTCCAGAGATTTTTCAAGAAAATTTGTAAATCTGCCCCAAAGTGATATAATACATTAAACAGAGGTTTGTGTTCCTTTGGGTATCCTTGTATGAATCTACTAAAAAATAATTTAACCATTAAATAACTGAATAGGCATGTTTTGCATCCAATAAGGATTCATTATATTTTAGTTTGGTTTAAGTACAAGGCGCTGTTTTATTATAACAGAGAAAAAGAAAATAGTTGTTAAAAACTTTAATTATTTGGATAAAATGGAGTCTATGGGAGACAGCATTCCTTAATTCAGAGTTTTTTGCATAACAGGTCCAGATAACAGGTCCCCATACCTGTACAAGGAATTGCCTCCTATATTATATGCGAGGCTGGAGGTGCAGCTTTCTGTAGCCTGGGAAAATCGATTCAGATCTGAAAATGAAAGAAAGTGTGATGTTTTTGTTGGGTGATGAAAACTAGAGGAGGTTAGTCCAGGAAAGACTTTTCTGGGATGTTCATTTGGGTTGGTGGTGGGGGAAGGAAGGCCATATGGACAAACCAAGTCTTTGCAAACTGGCCTTTGATTTGGTGTGTTTGATGGAAAGTTGCCAATGGACAGAGGGATGGACTCTGCAGGCTGGAGGGTGTATGGGTGGTTTGTGGGACTTTTGGTTATTTTTGTTTTGTATGATTTATGAACTGTTCATGAAATGTTGATTATTTCACGTAAAGTGATTTTATAAATAAAAAAATCCTATATTACAGTATATGCGAGTGGATAGAATATAAAATTAAGCTATTAATACATTACAGTTAGTTTAAGTTTTTGGATATGGGGGATATTGTGGATAGCAAACTGTGCAACACTGGGCAGTGCCAGTAAGTCGCTACTGAAGCAAATTAAGTGTTTTGAGTCTAGGGATGCACCGAATCCAGGATTCAGTTCGGGATTCGGCCTTTTTCAGCAGGATTCGGATTCGGCCGAATCCTTCGTGAAGGATTCGGGGGTTTGGCCGAATCCAAATAAGTGGATTTGGTGCATCCCTATTTGAGTCCAATACTCTATAAGTGATTTGAGTCCCCCCTCTGCTTTGTGTTAAATCCTATTCCTAAGACAATTTAATGGTAATGACTTTAGTTATATTTAAAATTTATAAGCAAAATACTCTGCCGCTTACTTTGTCCATTATGCATTGTGGTATGCTGAGTTTGTCATAGGTCACTGTGCAGGGCAAACTGAATTGAATATATTATTTTACTACAGCAGAAAGCTGAAAGTCATGAACTACTCTGGAACAAAATTAGAAGCAGTAATTTGCATCTGAGTCACTATCTGCCAGTAATAGTAACTTCATGTTAAGATGGAAAATTCAGCCTGGCCCTTAGAATGAAAGGAGCAATTCTGTTGGTCGAAGGTTTTTTTTAAAGAGATAGTAACAGCCTTTTTTCTTTTTAAATTTTAAATATAGATTTAAATCCACATTATTTTTCAATATCAACTCAATCTCTGCTTCTTCTTTCTTTGCACAATAGAGGGAAGAGCCAAACTTTAACAAAAAGTTATTTTTACTCTACTGTGCATGCGTCAGACCTGGGGTAGCAAAGAGAGAAGAAGAGGAAGAAAAGCAATGTTCCATGGTGCTTAGTTAAAGGAGAATTCAACCCTAAATTTAAAAAAACCCTACCCTACATAGACCCCCTACCTCCTCCCCCCCAGCCTAGCTGTTACCCCGGACAAATGCCCGTAACTCTTTAATTACCCCTCTGTACAGATTCTGTCCAGCGGAGTTCACGGACGCCAACGTCTTCTCTTCGGTAATCTTCAGAATGACACCGGTGTAGCAGCGAATGCAAAGTTGGAGCAATTTTCTGTTCCATGACAACTGCGCATGTGCTGAAACTCACTAAAATTGCCGATATGTCGGTCTCATTCTGAAGATTACCGAAGCAGCTGAAGATGGCTGCAACGAACCCCCGAGGACAGAATCTGCATGGCGGGGTAAGTATAAAGTTAGGGGCATTTGCCCCAGGTACCAGGTAGGCTGGGGGGGGAAGAGGGAGGGGGGTCTAGGTAGGGTTGGGTCTAGGGGTTTTTTAAGGTTTGGGTTGAATTCTCCTTTAAAGCTGATTTGGTGCAGCACAATGTATTTGCAGACATCTTATAGGAAATGATGTGTAACTTTATTTTAGTTGAAGCCTGCTTCTCTCATGTACAGTCAGGGTTGGACTGGGGGTCTAAGTCTCATTGGGGCTGCCATCTAAGGGAACCTCACACCCCGTTAGGCATACATTCCAATATTTTGGAAATTAAAAAAAAGTTGTGCAAAATGCTGAATTTTTTTTGACCACACCCATTTTTGTGACCACATTCCCTACTTACCATGTTCATTTTACAAAATTTGGCAGGTTATGAAAGTTTGAACATATTTCTGTGTTTTTTTAAGTTATTACAGTTTTGCTAATGAAGGTAAATTGCCCTTTAAGCTGTGAGTCTAAAGCTGGCCATACACAGCGATGTGATCATGGGCCCTGGGGCCCAACAATTGGATCAAAGTGGAGGCAATGTGGGCGGTTGGATCGCGGGACTGCATCAACGAACAGATCCGACGGAATTTTTAACCCTGCCCAGGAAACCCGTCGGAGGGCCACACTCATGGGCTAATAAGCTGCCAACTTGGTCTGTCGGCAGCTTTTATTGGCCTGTGTATGGGGATCTTTACATCTCCTAAGAGACCTGTTTATCTAAATTGTTACAGTTACTTATTTACTTATCTCAAAGCATCTTAGTTGCACCTGATGGCTGTTCTGGGCTCTCACCAAAAGCCAATTAAGTTAGAAACTTTGGGGCAAATTTAGTAACCTCCCAAAATGCGCCAGCGACGGCTTTGCTCAAGGTGCAACACTTTGCCAGGCATAGATTCGCCAGGACACCACTAATTCACTAAAATCGGAAGTTGCGTCCAGGGCGCCGAACGCTGGCGAAGTTGCGCTAGCATTACTGCGGCAAGCAAAGCGAAGTTGCTCAAGCGTTACCTAATTTGCATACGGTGGGAAGTTAAAGTACGTATATGTTGCAGCAAATACATTACAGAAGCCCGGGTAACCTTAATAAAATAAAATAAAGTTGTTATAATGCACTGCACATGAGCCAAGTGTATAGTTTAAGTACCATATGTTAGAAAATGTAGGGGAGAAGCCGGTTACCCCAAAAAAAATTTACGATCTTTTGCAGCCTATCACCCTGTAAAAAGGAAAAGACGCCGGTGTTTTTTGGGACTTAGAAAAATTTTCAACTATGTTTTGAGGAACTATGTACTCTATTGCACGTTGCCTGGACTGAGGTGGTGAAAAGTGAAAAGCAAAGTACCGCTAGAGTCTATCTCCTTTACTAGCGAAATTATGGCAGCGACCGTTAGTAAACCGGCAGAGTTCCGAAATGACGTCACGCTGGTGAATTTTTGCCAGCGTTGGTCACTTCGCCTTTTAGTAAATTTGCCCCTTTGTACCTTTTCTGGTTGTTCAGTGCAGAGAAAGTTGGGACTTTTTAGTTCAAATGCGTGTCTATGGGTTGAGCTGTCAAAAGCAGGACTGTCCCGCTGAATACAGTTGGATGGTATGCTTAAGTGGCCCCAGTCTTGAGCGTTTTCACATCTGTCTTTTGCAGCGGGGGGGGAGTTAGGGGGAGCACAGCGAGCGCCCATACTTTTCGACAAGGACACTGAGGAGTGGTTCTGGGTCGGTTGGTCCCATGAGGGCCAGGATCCTCCAGGTTTTTTCCCGGTGTCTCGCAGGCCCAGTCTGACCCTGTGCACAGCACATGTTATAGCTGGGCCCTAGCTAATATGGCAAGTACAAAAACTGAAGCTGCTTACTGCAAAATGCAGGTATTCTGCTGTTAAAGTGTTAAACGGGCAGTAAGCACATACCTCCTAAAAAGGAAACAGGGGAAACAGAACAATAGGCCGGGATGGATGACGCATGAAGTGAGAGAGGAAATGAATGTGAAGACATAGCCCCACAGACTTGACTGAATATAATACTACAAGAATGCCTCAACTGAGACTATCACCCATAAGAAATGGAAGGAGGAGGACGGAGGAGGTCCAGAGACAAACACGGATCAGCTGCTTCCACAGAGATATCTCTTTGTTTCAGTAGATAGTAAAGGCAGCAACGCCGAACAAAAATGACAAGAGTAATCAATGATTGAGGGTTTTGTTGATAGCCGGGCCCGAATGAGAGGAAATGTTCTATGGCAGCTTGTAGGAAGCAACAAATATGCAAAGTATTTATCTCAACTACTAGACAGCACAGAATGGTTGGTACATAATGGGTCAACGTGATTTTGCCATTTAGAAATAAATATTATAGGCCATTTATTGTAGTGCAGAGAGAGGATGTTGGGAGGAGGGAGAATAGAAAAAACATGGGGAAAAACTGACATAGAAACAGGAAGGTTACAGAATGGAGAGCGGCAGTTGTGTACAGAAGGACTTGGCAGGAGAAGAGAAAAATACGTAGTAAAGGGAGAAGCCAAAAACCAAAACCTCCAATAAAAAATAAAAAAAAAGTGCGGTCTGGCAGTCAGATTGTACTGATCCGATTGGCTAATTAGTCAGATGAGTAGGCAGAAGTGAGCAGAGACTGTCAGTGCAGCAACTGCCATGTTATTTACCCACAATGCAATTTTATATTCCATAATTCCAATTTAAAGTTGTATCAAATAAAACTCGCATGTTGCACATATAGGTGGTAAAAAAGATGCAAATTATAACAAACAGTTGTGTTGTGACTATCCCAACCTGATGTCAGGAAGAGCTGCACATACATGATCCACAATAAAATCCTAACTGCACTGACAATCTGCATCATCAGACTGGGGAACTGGAGAGACAGATTACTGACACCATTATGGCAGCCCTTGCAGGAGAATTATTCCATAAATTAATTCTATTTAGAATTTAAGGGTGCTGTTATAAGTGTTGTATAGTGAAAATAAGAATATAAAAATAAGAAAATAGAAATTGAAATAAGAATAGAAATTGGAGAGAGTATAGGGGAAATGTGCAAAGGGAGAATTTGGAGGGCCACACCTGGTCTGCGGAACCTGATTGGGAGAGTTCTGCATTACACCAGTTCCTCCAAGAGGCTAAGCCTTTAGAAACCCTAGTGAAGGTTCTCGGAGACCTAAAGAAAATTAACACATTCCTTGCCCTGCAGAATATCTTACAAAGAACTCTATTTTCCTTTAAGTTGTACTTCATACTGGCAACATTCCAAAGGCTGACAATGTCAGATTCAGCCCTGAATAAGAATCTCGCTTCCTAAATGTCCAAGTTGTCGTGACTGCTAGAAGAGAAGCCTGTCTCATAGCAAACACCAATTAGTGCACTATTGATATGCAGGAAGCCAAATACCTAGACTGTGTTATTCACAGGGGGATAATAAAACCACAAATAAACAGTGCTTAGGGCTTCCTAGAAGTGGTCACATCCAGCAATGCTGTCAGCTATCAGTAGATTTACAGCAATTACACTATGCTGAACTTCTGTGTGTCCCACATATCCTGCTTATCATGTGATTCTGGAACCACTACAGAATACAATTTCATATGATAGCAAATAGTAGTCTAACTATGTGTTCCCTCATTAGAAATATAAACCATAAGCCAATGATAACATTATTTTAATTGTTGGGTAAATACCATTGTTCTAAATCTATGATGATCTGGCATTTATTTTCAGAGAGTAGACACTTTGTGCACAGTAATTAGCTGAAATCATAAATCCACTTTGGCCAGATATTGCTGAAATTGCAAACTGTCTGAATAAAAAGCTAAATAACTAAAAAAAACAAATAATAAAAGAGGAAAACCAATTGCAAATTGTCTCAGAATATCACCCGCTACATCATAATAAAGATTCTCTCTTTCCTAAGAAGACTTTGGAAGACGGAACTGGAGAAAACTGCAGGAATAAGCAGGAGATTATAACTGTTACTGGGAAAATTGTCCTTAGAAAAAAATATGGTCTTAATTATCAATTTATTTTTCCACGTAACCAGGGCAGCAGATACCTCAGGAGGTAAGTATAATAATGACGGATGATGGGACAGAATCTGCCAAATCAACTGAAGAACAACTGGCCAGAGAGGGAAAGTAAGCACGACGTACCCTCAGGGACTTAATGAATGAGTGATGCAGCCAGAGGAGATAAACGTTAGTCTTATACGGAATCTTTTCAGGTAGAGAGAGTTAACACAGTCAGCAAGGGTTTGCAATGAGGTTTGCAGAGAGAATGCCAGGTCATTGCCAGGGGAATCAGTCTAGGAAACAGAGCTGACAAGGAGAGAAAAGAAATCGTAGTCCAGGAGAATGCAGAGTCAAGCCTTCATTCTGTCCACACGAGCGAAGTACAGTATAGGGGAACCTGTGAGCTGAGGATCCAAGGAGTTTGCTGAATCAACTAGATTCAGTTGATTCTGCATTGAAGAATCAACGGAATCCACACAAGGAACCTCTTCCGGGAATGCTGAACAATAACTGCACATGTACATCCTTTTAAAAGCCAGAAGAGACAAGCCAGAAGCTTGAAAATGTAGCAGCGGAACCTCACACTGCCATTCTAATCAGACAACACTCACCTATGTGTAGGAACCACCGTTTGGAAAGGGACTCTCTCTATCTTTTAGTGATATACAGGTCAGAAAAAACTCAAACCGCACCCCACCCTAACCTACAAAACATTACCATTGTCAGACCAGTGTCCAACCCGTACCCATGTCTTCTCACCCTGTACGTTACTTTCATGTGAACCTCTGGTTCCAAGACAGGGAATCTTCAGGATCAGTGGAGCAGTGTACTTCCCCAATCTGACCCGCACCTAACCCTAATCCACAATGGTCGTCCACATTTCAAGCTGAACCCACCCAACCAGTGCTCACCCTGAGGATCACTGTGGGTTTCAGGTAGGGATGCACTGAATCCACTATTTTAGGATTTGGCCGAATCCCATGTGAAAGATTTGGCCTAATCCTATTTGTATATATAAATTAGGGGTCCAAAGGTGGGAAGAGATCTGCCTAACCGAATCTTGGATTCGCTGCATCCCTAGCTTCAGGGCAACCTGCACATCATTACTATCTTTTACCTGGGGAGGCTTCTACTGGATTGAATTAATTTCATTGGGGAGTTCCTGAATATTAAAAATATTCCTTCACATCCTTTCTCTTATGTTATATGATCCTTTGTAAATCGGCTTGATCTATGTTCTATCATAAAGCTCTTCATTTGCCTTTAGCACCATTATTCAGATTATTGTTTATTAAATAAACCACTTTTATTGTTAGGAAGACTTGCAAGGAGTCAATATTTTATAAAAATAGTTTATTTTGTTAAAAAGTGGGTTTTCAGTTACAGTTACTAGATGGTGCTGTTAGGTAGAGGAGGTTTTAGAGCAGGTTCTACTCTGTGGCTTTTGGGGGGGATTTAACTAGAGCGGCTGTATAAGGGAGAAAGCAGAGTGCCACTTCCTCTTTGGCTGATGTGAGAAGAAGAATGAATGATGACAGGGTGTCTGAGGCTTGCCATGTGAGTGAGGTACCTGAAGGAGTCAAATGGTAGATAGTGATCACTGTGAATAAAGATGTTCTTGTGTTCATCTGCAAGACCGTGTGGACCTCTAGTTTATTCTGCCCAAAGTGTACAGCTACAAGTCCCCTCTGTATATGATAGTGGTGCTTACTATTAAGGGTTAACTTGGACAGTTAATACTAAAATTGATTGGGAATCATGTTACTGGCTGGTGCCTAACATGTTTCATGTGTCTTTCCCCAGACTGGAGCTCTCCCTTGTGTTCTGAGTTGCCCTTTAATTATCTACCTGAGGTGCCTTGGGTACACAGACATAAAATGCCCAGGTTGGACTAGCAGTCCCAGAACTTTCTGTTAGGATACTGGGAGATACAGTATGTAAGCTCCATTATGGACTGTCCCAGGTATCCTGATAATATTGTCTTTCAAGATGTCCTTCTGGTCTTCCAATGGGTTATTATACAACAAATAGTTACATACTGAGAATTTACAGTCCCATATTTATTTTGATAATGTCCCAAAACTTTTATGTATTCTGTTTGGTTCTTAAGAAATTGACATATCTCATTTTTTGCTTAAATATCTTATTAAAGACTTAAGGCAGGGATCCCCAACCTTTGGAACCCATGAGCAACATTCAGTAGTAAAAGGAGTTGGCCAGCAATGCTAGCATGAAAAATGTTCTTGGGGTGGCCAAATGGTTCTCCCTGAGATGGCAGCAGCTTACAAATGCTCTGAAAATGGAGTGTACTATAATAGTTCAGTCCAAAGAACAGCCAGAGCTGGAAATTGCCTTAATTCCTCAGAACCCACAGCACCTGTCGGCCACTAAGAGTTTAATAAACATTCTCAGAAAATTCACATATGTGTCTTTGATTCTGCATCTCTACACCACAAACTTACAAGAAGATGCCGGCTGGAGGTCATGGAGAAACATGAATGGAAATGTGCATGTTCTGTTTAGTCAGGCTGATATTGTGCTTATTACATGTGAAGTTCCTAAGAAAAAGACTTGTTTCACGTAACCCTCCCATGCGTTGCATTATTTATGTGTGTGTTCAGTAGGGTTATAGCAGTACTGTGAGGGTTGGGATGACAGTTGCAGAGGGCAAATAAATTGACAGAATCTGTGCCCTTGACCAAATTTTTAAAACCTTCCGTTACATACTTTGAATGACTCAAGACATAAGGGCTACAAAAACCCTTCCATACTGAAATACCTGAAGTTCTGGTTAAAGCAAATAAACAAACTATAAGAAAAGACTTTCAAAGTAGGGGTTTTCTTCTTGGGAGAAAAGTCAAGTCCATAACTTATAGCAGAACTTTAGGAGATAGGGTCTAACTGGGTTGTGTTGCAAAGAGCTTTTATTACTTTCTGATGGGACAATTACTCTTTAAAAGACATGGCACACAGAATATTTCCCCTTGAAGTCAGCATTTATATAAAAGGGTTGCAACAAAGGAAACCTAAAATATTTGATTTGTCAGCAAATTAAACCTTTAATTGTGGTCTTGGGTCTGACAGCTTTGCTCATTGGAAAACCCCACAATGGGTAATAATACCATACAGAACAGTCATTTTGTAATTTGCGTGAGAGGGTTTTGTTGACACTTGACGTAAGAAGTTTCTTTAGTGTGTTCTTCTTTTGGCCCAATTCTACTGCACCTATTGATGCAATGTTCTGTAGGACCCCTTTAGGGTAGATGAAGCTCTAGGGTTGCCCAGCACCAATAAGTATGATTTAGTACAAAAAGCAGGATGGAAGCAATATCAAGAGCAAGAAATGTGTTTGAATATAAGAACCTTTTACGAATGGCATCAATGCATCCGTTTTAAAAATAAATTATATTTTTTTCATTCACATTACATTGCTGCATGGCACTAGATTTGGAGGGGGAGATGTTTCTGGCTCCTGACATTTAATTAAAAAAAGAATGCGCCTGATAATACAAACATTATGTTACTGTCTGTAGAACAATATTCGGGTTGAAAACTATTCTATTATTTGTTTGAATTTGAAGCTAGATGGGGGGGGGCTTATATATCAAAGTCTGAATCTTTCTGAGTTTTTAAATGAAAAAAAGTAGAAGTAGTTTTTTCAGGCTTTTTCCTAAAAAGTCTGTATTTTTTGCAATAGCCCGATTTTCGGGCTAATTTCAGAGCAGACAACAGAAACGTCCAAATAGAATAGGAACCTCTCCCATTGACTTATAGACGACCTCGGCAGGTCTGAGATGCCGGATTTTCAGAATAGGACTTTTTACATCCTCAGGGTATAATAAATCTTGAAAAATTTGAGGGTTTTTTTCCACTAAAAATTCTGATTTTATAGTAAAAAAAAAACTCGAATTTTTCGAGTTTTTGGCATTCAGATCTTAAAAAATAACCCCTTACATGACATTTCCTATATAACTGTCATTTTTAATTGTACGTCATCTGAGATATATCAGATACCAGAGATTCTGTGAAAGCCCCATAAAATCAGTTTCTAGGATAGATATAACCTTACTTTCAGCTAACGTTTTCATGATTTCCAGTGGACCCTAAGCTTAGCTTACCACACTGAGCATGTGCAGGGTCACTGATACTCAAAGGATGTGCTAACAAGATCAGAAGTTAGTGAACTGCTATGGACACCTTTGAAATGAAGACTAATTACTCCAATAGAGATACTGAACATCTGAGCTAGTACAGTAAGTTCAGTATATAAAATACAGCATTTCTACCCCTATTTGTTAGTAGTCTTTGGTTCTCCTTTAAGTCTGATTTCAAGTAGAACTAATTTTTTACTCACCCCTCCATGCAGATTCTGGCCTCGGAGTTCACGGCAGACATCTTCTTTCTTCTGTCTTTTTTGGAAGTTTCGGCACACGCGCAGTTGTTCAGGACTGGAAATTTACTCCAACTGCACATGCATCGAAAATGCTGTCAAGACACGAAGATAACCAGAGAAGAATAAGATGGCTGCCGTGAACTCCGAGGCCAGAATCTGCACGGAGGGGTGAGTAAAAAAATAGGGGCATTTGCCCAAGAGGGGGGGGGGGGGCAGGTAGGCTGGGGGGAGAAGGGAAGGGGGGTCTACCCAGGGTAGGGGGGAGGGTTTTTTTTATTACAGGTTGAATTCTAGTTGATCCAGGGGAAGGCAAACAAACCTATCTGAAACCTCTCCAACTTGCCTCAGAAAGGAAAAATTCCTTCCTGACTCCAAGATGGCAATCGGACTAGTCTTCCATAACCCTGTATTCCCTCACTTGCTAAAAAGCCATCCAACCCTTCTTAAAACTATCTAATGTATCAGCCTGTACCACTGATTCAGGGAGCGTATTCCACATCTTCACAGCTCTCACTTTAATCAACATTTCCAACTTTACACAACTCTCTTTTTGTCCATTTAATTATTGTGTGCCACTCCTCCCCTATCTTCTTGTCACACCCTTTTTAAATCCTTTTTTTTCATATCTCTTCTTGCTCTCTCATCTGAATTTCCATTATTCAATCACCTTCCTTTCTACTCTGTTCCATTTTGTCTTCCACTCTTGATCCCCACTCCATTCTTTATTTTTTCATTATTTCCCACCTGTTCCTTGAATTACAAGGTAACTTGCATTCTTATGGTGGTTGACTAAGTGTTTCTCAGTGTATCTAGAAGCAAACAAGTTTAGGACACACACATACACACCGTATGCTGTCAACATAGAGTTTGCTGAATTAATTAGGTGACCTATAGATGGGGTATTTCCCAAATGACTTTAGAATGGAACCAACACGATTAATTCTTTCTTTTCCAGGGCCCATAAAAAACAGTAGATGATTTTTTTGAGAACTGGGAGTGTTTATGGACATACTGTATGCCTTTCCTCTACTTCTATTAATTTTCATTTATGGCTTGCTGATGGAAGAGACAGGAATCGTTCCCAATTGGTCTTTCTTGACAGACTCTCATTAAGAGGTTATCAATTCTGTACTTGATTTTCTAAAACAAGCTTCTCTTATGGTTTAAGTATCAACATTTTCAGCTATCTTGGACAAAAAAGTTGACAGAAGAGCCATTAACTGAACAAATATTGAAAGTGATCTCTAGAATCATGGTGCAATTAATTCTTCTCAATGGTATTACAAGCACTGTCTTTAGCACAATTTCAGCCTATTGAACCAAACACACTAGGGCATATTTCTTTGAAGAGTTTGTGGTGGTTCCAGCACCAGCCTGGACAGCGGGACAGCTATGGGCTTTGCCTGTGGATGAGCCATGTACAGAGTTTCATGAAGCAAAAATTCTAAGTTCCTTGAGTTCTATGAGTTCCTTATTAGTGTCTGAATTCCAAGTCAACAAGCTCATTGTTTGACCAGCTTTTAAATGGAAGATGCAGTTAATCCACTGGGTGTTAAAATACATTTTACAGTATAAAAAAGGATTAGAAAACTGCAGTGGCCTTTTGTTATCCCTATGGAATAAAGGAAATAAAAGAAGGCTCAAAACTTACTTTTAGCAGCTGGATTGGCAAGGCTCTTTTAAGGGCGCACTTACATCAGTGCAGATTATCACCTAAAGAGGAGAAGACAAATTCAGCCAGGTGTGTCATGACCTCTTTGGCAATGGAGGCTGGATTCTCTTCTGAATTCATCTGCAGGGCAGCGATTGGGCATAGGACATCATAAATGAGATATGTTGTCTGCTTCAGGAGAACAACGTGGGCAGTCTATTTATACTACGTATAAACCCTGCAGCAAACATTAGTCTCAGTGTTTGTCTCCCCAACCCATACTTTGATAAGACCTGTGTTTTTGCCATGCTGCCGGGGAATAACCATTGAAAGGAGAAAATTTCATCTCACTTATGCAATCAATGCATCAAGAAGCTGGAAGGACCAATGCTAAATGTAACGCCCTGTGTTAGACCAGGCTTGGAAAGACAGCAGTTGACATCTTTGGAAAGGATGGAGTCCCACCAAAATAGACATTAAGCACTACCATTTTCAGGCCCTCAAACTATCAGATGCAACACAGATTGAGATCCTACCATTTTTCTGGACATGATTTCAGGAGAACTAAAGAATATCTCTGTGTTAAAAATCCTGCCAAATATTTTGTCTTGTCTGAAATGAAAATGATAAAAGCATTGACTGCTCTGCTGAGTAAGTCCCCATGTAATTAGGATAATGAGAGGTCATTTATTAGTAAGTCATCTGCTACTATGCTCTTGCTTTTCTCTCAGCCCATTCATGCTCTGTGCAGGCTTTGGTACTTTTCCAAGCCAGCTAAAGGACTGCATTTATGAGCTGATAAGTGAAGAAACAAGCATTGTACTGAGAGAGCTGAGAACACAGAGAGGATTATAAAGTGGAATAAAAAGCATGACTAGGAACCCATTTCCTACACAAAAAGAATGTAATATGAAGGATAGCACTTAAATGACAAAAAGAAGGCTTTAGGGGGCATTTAAGATCAGCACTAAATGTCTGTATTATGGAATCTACATTAGGATACCAAATGAGAACGATGTAAGATGACAAAAGCCATAGCTGAAGCACAGTAATATAAATTCCTTCCCTAATAAGGGCCAAAGCGAGAGGCAGAATCAGAAATAATGCATTTCTAGAATAATGTTTAATGGCCCAACACTTTCTGCAACATTTTCATGCTTGTCCTAAAAAAACAGTCTATAAGGGTTGAGAAAAAATATTGATGCAAAAAGTTCAGAACCATATTTGTGCTTGAAGGGGTGTAAATTATATCAGTATATTAGTGAAATTGGGGTTCCTTTCTTCCAGTCAATAAGTTTCAGACCTTTCATTTGAGTTTTGGCTGTGTAAAATGTCTACAAAATATACCAGCTGCTAATTAAAAGGATTCCTTAGGAACGGATATTCAGATAGAAAGTTGAAGTAACTAAATACATTCAATAACTATGTTGAGCTCGTGCAGTTGATTTCAATGAGGGGGTATCTCAATTGTTCTCCAGTCTCCCCATTTTCTGATTTTGACTTTTTCTGTCCCGTGGTTGCTAAGTCTAGAGTGTTGCAAATGGACCTGGGGAAGGTTATTTACTAAAATCCAAATCTATCTAATTATTTTAATAAAAAAATCACGACCAAACTCCCATAACCGATTTGAACTTTTTTTTTATTTAAAAAGCTTGAATTAATCGGTTCAGGGAAAAACCTGAAAAAAATTGTACAAAAAAATCACATTATATGATATTTGGAGCTTTTTTTCCTGAATCGTATGATTTTTTCGGGTTTTTCCTTGAATCTATTAATATCAGATTTTTGGGCTAAACCCAGCTCAGGACCAAGACAACTTCCAATTAGGATGAGGACCTCTGCCGTTGACTTATACACAACCTCGCCAGGTCTGAGATGGCGGATTCTTGTATTCAGGCTTTTTGCAGCATCATAAATCTCAAAAAAATTTAGTTTTTTTTTAAAAAAAATACGAAAAATTTGAGCTTTTCCCCATAAAGCCCAAACAGATAAATTTGGAGTTTAATAAATAACCCCTTAAGTGTACTTCAGTGTGCATGTTGCATGTCTTATTACATTCAGTTTCACCTGCCTGAGGTTAGCTCTAGAACAACTTTCTTGCGACTCTGGGGGCCAACCAATTAGATTTTTACCCTGGGCCCAAATGTAAATTAAAATGGCCCTGCGGAGTCAGTATGGGAATTGCAACACTGACCATTTCTACAATTCTCATAGAACTGGGATCTTTGTTGTAGGTCTCCATGCGTGCCTTAAAGGAAAACTATACCCCCAAAATGAACACTTAAGGGGTTAAGTAATAAAAGGCACTAAGTTTGCCCAGGGGCAGTAACCAATAGCAAACAATCAGCAGGTAGCATTTACTGGTCACCTGTTTAAAAACAGATATCTTATTGGTTGCTATGGGTTACTGCTCCTGGGCAAACTTAGTGCCTTTTATTACATATAGGGGTATATTAACAAATATCTTACATCATATTAAGTGGCATATTAAATAATCTTACCAAACTGGTTTATATATTTAAGTAAATATTGACTTTTTACATCTCTTGAGTTGAACCACCATTTCGTGATGGTCTCTGTGCTGCCTCAGAGATCACCTGACCAGAAATACTGCAGCTCTAACTGTAACAGGAAGAAGTGTTGAAGCAAAAGACACAACTCTGTCTGTTATTGGCTCATGTGACCTAACATGTATGGTTTGTTTTGTATGTTTGTGTGCACAGTGAACTGTACGATCCCAGGGGGCGGCCCTTATTTTTTAAAATGGCAGTTTTCTATTTATGATTACCTAATGGCACATACTACTAGAAAATTATATTATTATAAAAATGGTTTATTTACATGAAGCAGGGTTTTACACATGAGCTGTTTTATGCAATATATTTTTATAGAGACCTACATTGTTTAGGGGGTATAGTTTTCCTTTAAGTGTCTTAATCTGGGTTTCCTTTAAAACAAAACTTAGGAACCCCTTCTATAGGGAAAATGGGTTAGACTTGGGGAGTTTTGTTATTGTTTTTGGAGCGCAGAAAAAACATTTAGAGAAAATATCAGAAATCACATATGTCATTGCCCTTAGAGCTTTTCAATACTGAGTTTGATATAGCTGATTTTAAATAGTTGGTCTTTAGCTATTGACAGTTTGATTAGCTGGCTAATGCACTGCCTGAGTTTCTGTGTATAGATGCAGTGTCTCTTGTGATTAAAAGTATTTATTGCATGTGTCCCAAGAGCTAACACTCTGAAATGGGAACAGGGTACTGACAACCTTGATCTCTTTGTGTTATAAATCGTGTTTATTATTTTGCATAGGCATTCTACTTATTTGAATGTTTTACTGGTTAAAATGTTTTCTTTGGATCAAAAGCCATGTTTTTTTTTTAAATTGTAGAATGTATCTCCTCTCCAACAGCGGACATCTTTGTTTTATTTGTATACAGAAACAATATAGAAAGAGAGTCACTAAATATTTCTTTTTTATAAAATACAAAGTTTACATTATGCCGTAAATGCATACAGGGCATTTCTATTTATTTATGTTCGAACCCGTTACAGCAGCCAATTGAATCGCAGCTTTTGGAGAGGATTTTCCTGAGGTTTCATACTGTATAGAGTGAGCTGAATTCAATGGGGCTTATTAACCAGCCTCAAAGGGCATTTTGTGTGCAGAGATGTTAATCACATCCAGCCAGAGGATCGCATCATTTTTGCCGACTGGAGTGATGTGTTACTGTCAGTATTGGGAGTTGGGTTATAAATGAGCCCCATTGCGACTGAATAATTGTGTGTACAGTGCTCCCTAATCAGCAGCGGCTGAGACATAAGAGACCTATTTAACTGGTGAAGCAGTGAGTTTGTTGTGGCCTTATTATTTATGCATGCAACAGCGCGGCTAGAATCGCTACATTCATCATTTTCCAGAGAAATATATGCAGATACACTTCCCTTTATCACCCTTGTTATTTAAAGGGGAACTATCACAAAAATAAAAATGTAATATAAGCTTCAGCATACTAAAAGAAGAACTTTTCTAAATATAATCAATTAAAAATTCTGTACCTTTTCTGAAATAAGTTTATCTTCACTATCCCTCTCTCAGCATCTGTTTCTCTTCATTCTGTCTTCATGCAGCAGTTGGGTGTCAGATATTCATTGACAGTTAGATCCAATATATGTTATAGGGGGGCTCCTTTTGCCTAGAAGATGTATTAGCTCTCACTCTATTAAAATAACCAGACATCATGGGGCAAATTCACTAAGCAGCGAAAATGCATTAGCTACGCCTTCGCAGCACTTCGCCAGGGCGCCGCTAATTCACTAAAATCCGAAGTTGCGCTCAGGGAGACGAACGGTAGCGAATTTGCGCTTGTGTTAATTCATCAAGCAAAGCGAAGTTACGCTAGCGATGCCTAATTTGCATACGCCGCCAAGTTAAAGTACAATGGACGTATATGTAGCAGCAAATACATTACACTACACAAGCCTGGGAAACCTTCATAAAATAAAATAGAGTTGTTATTTTGCCCTATACATGTGCCCACTGTATAGTTTAGGTGCCATATGCTAGGAAATGTAGGGGGGAAGGAGGGTACCCCCAAAAAAATGTACAATCTTTTTCAGCCTATCACCCTTAAAAAAGGAAAAGACGCCAGCATTTTTTTGGACTAACGAAAAAATTTCAACTTTTTTTGAAACAAGCCCTATCTACTCTATTGCACTTCGCCTGGTCTCAGTTGGCGAAAGCAAGTCTGGCGCAAGAGTTAACGTTCATGAAAATCCGCAAGTTAGTGAATTAGTGTAGTTAAGTCCCTTCGCCATAGCACAACTTCGCCTGGCGTAAGGGTGCGAAGTAGCGCTAGAGTAGGTCCACTTTGCTAGCAAATTTACGCCAGTGCCCGTTAGTAAATCGGCAAAGTAACGAAATGACGTCATGCTGGCGAATTTGCTCTAGCGTTAGCCACTTCGCGCTTTAGTGAATTTGCCCCCATGTCTCTCTACATGCAGAATTTGTGCAAAAGACAGATATTTTTGTTTGTTTGTACTGGAATCAGTTATTTGAGTGAGCTCTAATATATCTGCTAGGAAAGGAAATCTCCTATACAATATATTGGGTCTAACTGTCAATAAATATCTGACACCCAGCTCCAGGGGCGCTCCGCCAATGAGGCGAGTTGAGGCACTCGCCTCAGGCGGTAGCGTCCCCCTGGTTGCCAGGGGCGGCAAAAATGCAGCTCCTGATAACTAAGAGCCGAATTTCTGGTTTTAAACCCGGAATTTCAGCTCTTCTAGTGCAGAGAGTGCAATTGCGATGTGCAGGCATGGGGGCGCAAAAACGAAGGCCACCTTGGGCGGCAAATTGGGTAGGATCGCCCCTGCCCAGCTGCTACATGAAGACTGAATGAAGAGAAACAGATAGTGAGAGAATGATAGTGAACTTATGTGAATATTTCAGAAACAATGCAGAATATTTAATTGATTGTATTTAGAAAATGTCAGTGTGATGAAGCTGATATAAAATTTTCATTTGCACAATAGTTCCCCTTTAATAGGACCTTTACATTTGGGAAATAGGACTTCTTTTAAAGTATCCCTCTTTGAAAACAAAGAAGCAAAATTACAGCATTCAACACACAAGCTTTGACACCGGTAAAGTCAGTAAAGGGACAGTGAAATGTAAGGCCAGCATTTATCGAAATAAAACACTGTGGGGTTTGAGATTTTTGCTTTGATGTGTGAATCTGATTCTGGCACATAGCTAGCATGCATTTACTGTTCAGATAAAATCAAAAGCAACGTTAGAGTGGAATGATCAAAATGTGAAACTGCAGACTGAGCACAGCCACGCCTCAGTTCATTTCAGGTTTTTCTTAGTTGTCATTACAGTCTTCATAAGAGGTAACAATATACCAGGAGAAAAGGGTTATTTTATCAGAATCAATGTGCCCGTGTATATGCATCACACTTATTGAAAATGAAGACAGACGATTATACTTGAATATACTGAATACAGTTACTGTAAAAAATGGTTAGAGCTCTGGGTAAAAGACAAATACAGTAGATTCTTTGAAGATTGTTTGACATCTTAAATAGGGATGGGCCGCCGTCCGTGAATGGTTTCCCAAAACTGTATTGAATTTGTAGTGCGTCAAATTTGGCGTCTTAAAATTATTCGGACGCCCATTGACTATTATGCATTTTGACAAAATAGTCGCATGTATAACAATTGTCGCTCACGTCAAAAATTGTCACCCATTGACTTCAATCCATTTTGCAAATTTTTCCGTTTCGCCACATTAATCTTAAATGCTCCTTGATGTCATCAACAAATTAAAGAAGACTTATAGCCTTGTATTCAGTTTGTAAAATGCTACAAAAACACATGTTTATGTCACTGGCCGGTGTCAGACAGCGTCAACTAAGGCCCATCAGAAATCCTGAACCCTGAGCCCACTCTCACAGCAATGACATATAAATAGCACCAAATGGTATAGGGTTTTATATAGACCCACAGTGGAAAGAAAGGAAGGGCTGATGGGATTTCACTCAGTTGACACTGGTAGATGTTCAGCAAATAAAATAACCATAACTCATATAGACATTTTCCATTATAAATTATGGAAATCATAGGTCTTAGTGTTGTGAATGCCAACCCAAATCTAGGGTTGCCACCTGCCTGATTTTGACCTGGACAGCCCAGTTTTGTAGAGGGCTGTCCAGGTCAAAACTGCCTACCCGGTTTTCAAAATTAGGAAACCAAGACAGGGCTGTATTAGATTGATGCAGTGAATGGACCAATCACTGATCACCACAAGCCCACCTTCATTGGTGACATCACCATCCGCTCCTGTGACATCACCGTCCGCTTCTGTGCCCAGTCTCAGTACAGTTTGAAGGTGGCAACCCACCCACATTGACAAACACAGTGTCGGCCACGGTGCATAAACACAAAGCAGATTTTGGAGTAAAAACTCATTTGTGCTGAAACCCACTCTGTTTCTTGACTCAGTGCCCTCTCAGTGCAGAGACATAAGCAAGTGGGTTGAGGCCAAGAGACAGTCATGTGTGGCACTAGCCTGAGATAGACACACATCTGCATTTGGAAGAAAAAAAAACTGCATTATTAGGAGGATTAATTAATTTTCATAATGTCCCAGAATACAGTTTCGGTGCCAATGTCATGTCAATTATTTCCATGTGGTTACATAAAAAAATAGGGCCAGCTCTGTGTATAATAGCCCTGAATACCTTGTAGTGTAAACATAGTCCCACTTCAATAGAGAATCCCCCCAGAACACAGGGGTTAATAATTCAGTGTCATTCCCTTTTAAAATACTCTAGAAAAAACAAGAAAATGAATACAGTCCCAATAGCAGTTCGGTGAATAATGCCCCGAGAAGCCATGGCTGGATAGATCCGGTGCCAGTTCTAATGATGGTAGCTCAGAATAGTGCATGTCCTGCTGGCAGTGTGCATGGGCTCTACTCAATCAGAGACTCAAGACAAATCAGGAGATTTACTGATAATAAACGTTAGTGCTATTACCTTATTCCAAGCCTGCTGCTTGTAGGAACTGCTCATGTTCCCAGTACAGCTGCACTGAGATTGGCTAGATTGTTAGTGAATCCCTCTAGCCTATGCAATCCGTGTTCAGCTTTACCAGGACTTAAAGGGATTCTGTCCTGATTTTTAAAGTGTAGTTTCTATTGCTAAATTACACTGTTTGCACTGCAAGTAAATCGCTCTACCATATAAAATTTAATTCCTAATCCAACAAGTGTATTTTTTTAGTTGTAATATTGGTGTGTAGTCACCCATCTCCGGTCATTTTGCCTGGTCATGTGATTTCAGAAAGAGCCAACACTTTAGCATGGAACTGCTTTCTCACAGGCTGTTGTTTATTCTACTCAATGTAACTGAAGGAATCGCAGTGGGACCTGGATTTTTACTATGGAGTGCTGATCTACCAGGCAGCTGTTATCTTGTGTTAGTGTCAGGATCCCTCGGCGCGGTCAATCCGTTCGCCGCCTCCGTAACATCCAAGATGGTGGCACCCATTGACTACACGTGGGGACGCCGGTGCAATAACGTCACGCACATGGCACGAAATTCAAAGTTAAAAACCCTTCCGGGTCACGGGTTCAATGCCCGAATATAGCATTTGTTTGGAACATTCCTGAGTGTGCTATAATTCCTGTTGAACTTATTTCTGGACTTTGACCCTGCCTGATTATCTACTTTTGCTTTGCTGATCTGCCTGCCTTTTGAACTGTTGCCTGGACTTGGGTATGATTTTGCCTGAAACCTTTTGTACTTCGATTTTGGACCTTTATCCCTATAAGCTTCCAACTAGGTCCTGACTACTGCCGCTGGGAGCTGATAGGCCCCCTCACAGTTAGGGAGCGGCTATCTGGTTACCTTCCCATTGTTCTGTTGTTAGGCTTCTGGGGGGAGGGAAGGAAGGGAAGTGATATTACTCCAACTTGCAGTACAGCAGTAAAGAGTGACAAAAGTCACATGACTAGAGGCACAATATGTCTAGCCCCATGTCAGATTTAAAAAATAAATATAAAAAAATTGTTTGCTCTTTTGAAAAAGGGATTTCAGTGCAGAATTCTGCTGGAGCAGCACTATTAACTAATGTGTTTTGTGCAAAGCATGTTTCCCGTAACAGTATCCCTTTAAACACTGAAATCATATCTCTTCATTTCAGATCAGAAACTACAAGGGGGTAAGAATATCCAAGACAGCAAACAGGCTTTCTACCCAGAGATCCCTTCAGACTGGGCAATCCAGACAAGGCTTTGAGCCGCTCAGTTTGGGAAGAACTGTTTATGGAAGAAATTATTAATAAAAGTATATTCCAATATTCCCAGAATTTAACGCTAAGTGGATTTCGGGAAGCAGTGATATATTGAACAACCCTTTTTTCTGAGAAAATTGTGGTGATCAAAACATTATGTTTAATATGGCTACATTAGAATAATGGTATTCAGTGCTGTCAAGGTAGTGAAAGCGGCTAATGGGAAAAGAATACATGCTAAACGCATGAAATTTGCTGTAATGAGGCAATCCCTGTGGCCTGCAGCTAACTCTCAGTAACTCTGGTTCTTAGCACATCATTGTCTGTCTGAATGTCTTAAACGACATAAGTGTTCCCCGCAGGCAAATATTCGTTCCCACATGCAATAACTGACACTTTATAGGCATGATACAGGCATCTTATGGGGAGTAAGGAAATAACTGGAGCAACTGCAGGCACTATTGTGCAGGGAAAGACAAACAGCCGTAAGAAGGGCTGAGATCCTAATGGGTTCCTAATGGACCTGGCTGAAGGGACAGAGAAAAACCTACATCATGAACTATAATGGGAGACCTTATGATTAAATGAACTCGATGTGCTGCAAAATGGGCAAACAAGTGTGATACTGTTGATAAATCATAAGGTGTAGTGACAAGATTGATGACTCTGTGGGGATTATATGATTAGTTTTATTTTTGATTAAAATACTGATGAAATATTGAGTCACGTGTCCCTTGGGTGAAAGAAAATTAAATTCTAAGCAACTTTCCAGTGTTCCTCAATTACACATTTTAATAGTTTTATTTGTTATTGTAATTGCAGTTGAAGAAGCATCTATTTCTATTATATGCACTGTTTCTCCCAACTCCTGATACAGTACAACAGAAACCAGTTTATTTGATGCTTTGCAAGTTTTGGGAAGAAGAATACAACTGGAGTCTGGGAACACTCAAGGAAGGATATAAGAGAACAGAAATAGCCAGACAGTTGCCTAGAATCATTGGCTTCCATAATTCCAGGTTTAATTATTTTATGATGTTGGATCCATTATCTGGAAACCCACTATCCAGAAACCTCCGAATGACGGGATTGCCGTCTCCCATAGACTCCATTTTAATCTGATAATTCGTGTTTTTAAAAATGATTTCCTTTTTCTCTGTGATAATAAAACAGTACCTTGTACTTGATCCCAACTAACTTATTGGAGGCAAAACAAACCTATTGGGTTTATTTAGGGGGTTATTTATTAAAGTCTGAAAGGAAAAAAAATCCAAAAATCCACCATGTCAGACCTGTTGAGGTCCTGTATAAGTCAATGGGAGAGGCACTTATCTCAAATTGAAGTTACAGTATCAAGGCCTTCGGTGGTTTTGCCCAAAAATCCGACTTTTTCAGGGTTTTCGGGCAAAAATTAGAAAAAAATCAAGTGATTTGGGAAAAAGGCCAGAGACATTTGAGCAATTCAAGTTTTCACTTGATTTTATCACGTTTTTTCCACAATCTGGGTTATTTTATTAAAAAATAGGATCAAATCGAGCATGGGAGTATTGTAGTGTTTTTTTTTAATAAAATATCAGATAAATTAGTATTTTAGTAAATAACCGCCTTAATGTTCACATTATTTTTTTAGCAGACTTAAGGCAATGAGATCAAAATTACAAAAAAAACCCAGATCCCGAGCATTCTAGATAACAGGTCCCATAACTGTAATAAATTCAGATACAAGTAGATATGACCAATAAACTGCAACAAATGTCAGAATAAAGATGTGGGCAATGACAGAAAATGATACTCGTGCTTTTACAATCTTTTATTCAGGCATCTTCCCACAACTGCTGCCTCACAGTTATTATATCAATGTATTAAGTGAACTATTATGTGTGGGTGTCTCAGCAGCTGTGGGATAATGGTTCTCCATGTATGTACCTGTATATGTGCGAATGCTTATTAGCCTCCTTGTTTCATTCTCAGGTTTGGATTAGAATAATGGACATGGGACTGTATATAAAAAAATGGAGGGGCTTATAGAGATAGAATGTGAAAATAATTAGGGATGCACCGAATCCACTATTTTGGATTCGGCCGAACCCCCGAATCCTTCGTGAAAGATTCGGCCGAATACCAAACCGAATCCGAACCCTAATTTGCATATGCAAATTAGGGGTTGAAAGGGGAAAATATTTTTTACTTCCTTGTTTTGTGACAAAAAGTCACTCGATTTCCCTCCCTGCCCCTAATTTGCATATGCAAATTAGGATTCGGATTCGGTTCGGCCGGGCAAAAGGATTCGGGCGAATCCGAATCCTGCTGAAAAAGGCCGAATCCCGAACCAAATCATGGATTCGGTGCATCCCTAAAAATAATATGTAACCTTTGTTGACTGTCAAACATCACAACAATCAAATATTCAATAACAAAGCAATAATATGTAGCAGACAAGTATTTAGGTGACCCGTATATATTATACTGAATGCACAGCACTCACTATTAAATATCTACTGTAAATGCCAGTTAGGGCCCTCCTACACACTGGAACACACATTTTAATCTTCATTTCTGCATATCTATGAATGATCTTGACCATCAAGTGCTTAATAGCACACGTATTTCTCAGACCAGAGAGATCTTACTCAAGGGCAGTTTCTTTGTTTATTATAGAATTCCAATGCTATTTTCTGAGCGATACACAATGCTAAGAGAGACTCTTTGTTATCTTTACATCATGTTTCAAGCATCTCTCAGATATGGATAGGCCATTTGTCCCCACAGCAAATACATACATATAAATACACACATATAGAGCCAGAGATATATACAAAACAAGAGAAAGCTTTGGCACTCTAGATGTTCCAGAACAACAACCAGTGTCGGACTGGGGGCTCTGGGCCCTCCAGGGCTGCGGCATCACGGCCCCCAAGTAAAACACCTGCCATGGACAGGGGCCGGTATTAAAATTTTACCGGCAATGTAGCTGCCGGTAAATTTGTAATACCCTTAACAAGATCCCTTGGCCCGTCCCCCATCCCCTGGAAACGTAACTTTTGTCCTCCTTCTGGCAATCTCTGCAATGCGGCCCTGCCCCCTTTTACATCACGGTACAACCCCCTTTTACACCACAGCCCGCCCCCCTACCAGCCGGTAAAAATTTTCGGAAAAGGTGGCAACCCTACCCCCAAGAACCCTTCAGGCCCCCCTCCTGAACCAAAAATCCCCCCTTGCTTACCTGTGCTCGCCATTTTATTCGATCAGGCGGTGGGGGGGTGGAGGTCAGGAGCACAGGCAGACAGAGTGGGTCTGGGCCAGTGGGCCCAGGCCATCGCCCCCCTCCCCAGCCTTAAATCACGCTCTGCCGCATCCCCCGCCAGTGCGTCAAGTGGAGTGTTCAGAGCGCAGGCTGTTTGGATGGGTCTGGGCCGGCGGGGCCCACCAGGTTTTTTTGGTTTCCCGCCATCCCAGTCTGACACTGACAACAATTCCAATCCTTGCCCCAGTTCTGCTAGGGAAGAAATGTGGGTTGTACAGATCTTGAGTTCAATCCATAAGGTACAGTATCAGGACAATGATAAAAGAATGACCCATATGTAAATAGTATTGCGTTTTTCTGTATATTCTGTAACCTTTCTGTGTATTGTACTGACCTAAGAATTACAGTATTTCTACGTACAAGTTCAGACTGAGTATGACTGAGCACAGTCCGTCTTGCACTCTATCCCCGTGATAGACTGGGCCCCAGATATACTCCACCTCATATGGCAGGAGTAGCTATCGCTATACACGCAGGCGCCAGGTTAAGCTGCCTCTGTGCGTGTTGCCTGGCAACGTAGCCAGCGTCTCCTCTCTCTGCAGCTCTTCGGTGGTTACTTACTTCCGGCCCATTGAGACTGTACTACGGACGGGTTTTTACTGTAAACTGCTCGGTTATATAAACGAAACCTGGGGACAGTAGGACACACCCAAGGTACCAGGGCCACATTGGCATATAATATAGATATCCCCACACAGGTATTAAAGTGTTTTGTGTTACCATCTGATTTACAGTTAACGATGATTGACAGGCGCTTTGAGACAACCCCTTTGGCGCCAAATTTTGATCTTGAATGTTTGTATGTTTGTGCACTGTGTTCCTATCCCTGACGAAGGTTCCAGTGAGGAACTGAAACGTTGGCTCTTCAATAAACCTTCACCTGCTTATGATTATCGCCTTGTTGTGAATATCCTTGGAGTGCTGTCAATATTTGCAGAATGGATTTATATGTTTCGGACTAGCACCCAGGTATCCTGTTTTCCTTATGGTTGTGCACTCCACTCCCTCTGTGTGTATATATATATATATATATATATATATATATATAGATATATATATATATATATGTATATATATATATATATATATATATATATATATATATAGTATATATATATATTATTTTTTTTATTTTTATTTTCTTTTATACTATAGCTAGCAAAAGAGAGGAGAGCCATAATAATGAATTCCATTCTTGGAGAACATCCTATATTTTTTCTTTTTTTCTTTTGCAATCACATCTCTAAAATCTTGATTAATAATTGTTATCTTCATTGGCATGAAAATCTGCCGTTTCACAGGAAAATTCAATAACTAAATGTGGCAGAATAAATGGTGAAAAATCTTGATTGCATAAATATTCTGTTCCGTTATCATGGCGAATAATTCTTACATCTCTTGCACAAAATAACCTAACATATACAATACAAATGTCTAGTGCAAGGGTTGAAGTTCCAACACCAAGTGCAAGTGTCTAACCCTTCATGGTGCTGCATCGGTTCCAAGTACAATGTTAATTGGTGCAAGAGAGCCCCAGTCTTAACATGAGCCATAAGCAGTCCTTTAATACTCCTGCCTTGAGTGTTCTGAATGAGACACAAGCTAGGAGCATGCCAGTGGGCTGCACAAATGGTGGCCACCTCCAGTACCTGCTGTATGTATGGCATTCTGTATGCACTGCTCTCATTCCAGGTCCTGTTATCTGGTTCTGACCCAACCTACTACATTTAGTACATTTAGCTACATTTAGTGCTGTCATTTCTCTGCAGTTTATTTTTGGCCTGGCAGCATCCCAAGTAGGTGAGAGCCTGGCCCATAGCCAAACGTGACTGTTATAAGTAGAAGAGCACACCTTGACCAGAATCCACTTATTCCCCTGGGATTTGAGTTTGTCTTAGGATACAGCCAGGACTTTGCACCAAGGTGACCAAAAACATTTTCCATGTTGACCTCATCATACTTCCAGCAACACAGTTCTCTTTACTAAGGGGAAAGTAATGCCAAATACCCTAACTGCAGAGGCTTATGATGTCAACTCATAAGACATTTCACATACAAAATGGGAAGATTTATATTCTAGACTTTCAATGTAATGTGTTTCTTGATGGGGTTACAGCTGTATCTGCCCATCCTGTGGAGCAGGCCAATGACCAATAAGACCACCATAACAATAGTTATGATGATGGTGAGTAGTGTAATTCTTTAAGTGTCACCTCATCTTCTTTAGTAGTTTTTAAGAGAATAGAGTGAGGAATGGCATTCTGGATGGCTTTCTAGAGCAACATGACTCCTGTTTTCTGAGGTTGGCCCATAGAATTGGTTTTGAGGTCAATCCTACCTACCTTCTCCTTCGCCATTAAAGCAGACCATAGCAGGCGCAAATAATGTCTCTTGGATTTGGACATTGATCCACTTTCATGCACTCATTCCTGTAGCTCCATTGATAGGCCCAGTATTATCCTGTGTGGAGCTACATGGAGTGGATTTACACATAAGCATGCAATTTCGCACCAATATTCACTCCATGTAGCTCCATGCAGGCCAACCCCAGACATGTGGAGCTACAGCTACATATTCCTTCACCTGTATACAAAATGTGCCCATGGCCTTTTCCATGCGTGTATCTAAAAGACTACAACTAGATACCTGCAATTTACATATTCACATTGGTTTAGATTTGAGCCAATTTTCATTGCTATAATTATACCGCCAATAAACTTATTTAGATAAATGATGTTCCATTCTGTATCTGTGAATGTAATGTGGCAGTTTACCTTGAGCAGCACTCATTGCAAGAACTAGCTCTATCCTGCTAAAGCACAGAGGCAAACATATTACACTTCATTTGGAACATGAGTTTTTGAAAAAAAAAGATGTACTAGTGTGAAAAAATTACATTTTGTCCTTTATTAAAGCCAAGTGAATGGAGTCCTGTTTTGGAAGATATGTATTGAAGAGAATTGTTCTCAAGGTGAATGTACAGTGATATAATTACTATAAATTCCTTTCAAAAGGAATATGCAAAATACTTTTGCACAGATGAAATAGTGTTGGGTTTTTAGAAGAAAATAAATTTGAAGCTGGGGATTTGGTTGCACTTTGGTAAATGTCAAGATCTTCTGAAAAACAAAAGAATTCCTTTGTTAAGAGATTTTTAAATTAGTCGCCTACGTTGAAGTAGATGCCTGTACAGAGCAAACCAATTTTCGATGTAATTTCAGATAATAAGTAACATTTAGCAAGGGGCACACATTCATCCATTAATTATATGACTGCTTCTGGAGTGCAATCACAGACTTTATACCTGCGGAATCAGGAAGATGTGATACAAAAACTTTCTTGCATTTAGAATATTTACTTTTGGGGTGTTGTGCGGCTTCCAAGCTTTGCAGATTTGGTTTGTATTGTTACACGTTATCCAGGTCCAGACTGGAAATTTTAAAACAGGCCCTGGAATTTCAAGTACAGGTATGGGATCTGTTATCTGGAAACCTGTTATCCAGAAAGCTCCGAATTAAGAAAAGGTCATCTCCCATAGACTTCATTTTATCCAAAAAATCCAAATTTTTTAAAATGTTTTCCTTTTTCTCTGTAATAATAAAACATTACCTTGTACTTGATCCAAACTAAGATATAATTAATCTTTATTGGAAGCAAAACCAGCCTATTGGATGTATTTAATGTTTACATGATTTTCTAGTAGAATTAAGATATGAAGATCCAAATTATGGAAATATCCATAATCTGGAAAACCAGACCATTCTGGATAACAAGTCCCATACCTGTACTTTATCCAGAATGCATCTGATCTGAAATGTAACCCTAAAGCATCTGTTCCTTGGCACCTTTATGGTCTTCAGGTGTCTTAAATCGTGATCTAGTTTTTCTCTTAGAAAAGTCACAATGAAAAATGTTGGAATAGGATGGCATTTTTTGCCATATAAAACTGTATTTAAGATAAATCCTAGACTGATTTCTATAGAAGTCATTGGGAAGTGTTATGGAAGCATGCATTATTAGTACCACAAGTTGGACTAAAGATAAACAAATGGAACTATTATTCAGAATGCTTGGAACCTGGGGTTTTCCGGATAAGGGGTCTATCCATAATTTAGATCTCTAGGGGGTTATTTACTAAGCTACGAATAATCGAAATCCAAAAAATTTGTGATTTTTTTTATAAAATCTGACTTTTAAAAAAATCACAAATTTTTCGGAATTCATTAAACCCCAAGGGCTAAAAAGCCTGAATATAAAAACACGGCATCTCAAACCTGTCGAGGCTGCATAAAAGTCAATGGGAACAGTCCCATTGATTTTTGGTTGTGTCGGGGTTTCGGGCAATTTCAATATGTTTTCGGAGCTCTCGGCTGAAAACTCCGAAAAATTCTGAGATTTCAGGGAAAATTCACGAAATAATTGTGAAAATCTGAGCTTTCCCGCAAAGCAAATTTTATGGAAAATGTAATAATAAATAAGCGTTAAAACCCCGAGAGTTTGTAGCAGCTGATATTGAGATAAATTCGGGCCTTTATAAATAACCCCCTAAGTCTGCTAAAAAAATATTTAAACATTAAATAAACCCAATAGGATTGATTTGCCACCAATAAGGATTAATTATATCTTAGTTGGTATCAAGTACAGGTATGGGACCTGTTATCCAAAAGCTCGGGACCTGGGTTTTCTGGAGAACAGATCTTTCAGATACAGATGTTCATATATTGTCTACTAGAAAATTATGTAAACATTAAATAAACCCAATAGGCTGTTTTTGCTTCCAATAAAGATTAATTATATCTTAGTTGTGATCAAGTGCAAGGTACTGATTTATTATTACAAAGAAAAATGAAATCATTTGTAAAAGATTATTTGGATAAAATGGAGTCTATGGGAGACGCCTTTCTGGAGCTTTGTGGATAATGGGTTTCCAGATAACGCATCCCATACATTAGGTACTGTTTTATTATTACAGAGATAAAAGAAGATATGTTTCAAAATCTTGAATTATTCGATTACAATGTAATATATGGGAGATGACCTGTAATTCGAAGCATTCTGGATATCAGATCTAATACATGTACCCACACAAAGTATTAATGTTTTCTTTTTGTTAGATAAAAAAACATCAATCTTGGGTCCAGATATCACGAAGATATAAATATTTTCTAAGGAAACTTTCGAAGCTCATATTCAGGGAAAAATTGTCCAGGCGCCGACTAAAGACTGGAATGTGCTACACATAAGTGACACTATTCCTATTGATGATGGATTTCTCAAACGTCTCATGATTAGATAGAGATGGCAAAAAGTACCGCTGTAGTGTTACTTAAATAGAAAACAAAGCATATGAACATGTTGGCCATAGAGCTGCTTTTCTGGGAAAGTCATTGTTACTTGGGCAGGAAACGGCATAAAAAAAGCTTGAGATTTCCTGAAAAGCAAATCCGTTTCTAAGATGTCTAGAAAGAAAATGATCCTGCCATTTATTTTCCAGAAACAGGAGGGTTCTCTCAAAGAAAAAGCAATAGGAGCAAAGATCAAAAAGACAAATAATTCCAATATATGAAAGTGGATGAGTTTTGCTCAATTTCCAGTATATAATGTTTTGTATTAAAACTACTATATATCAATTGTTTAAATATTATGTGGTTGAGTTAGTGCAAGAATATCCCTTATATATATATATATATATAAATAATGGGGGCAGTCTTTCAAAGCTGAAAAAGGAGAAAAGGCACAGGATACATTGTGTATCCTGTGCTTGAATGGCTGCCTCCATGGCTACACAACAGCTTGTTTATAGAAACTATAGTTGTGTTTCTAAAACAAACACACAAGTAAAGGGCAACACTGAATTATATTGTCATTCCTATAAGACGCTTTCAGCTTTTGGTGTTACTGTTTCTTTAAGATATTTAAAGCCCCAATATGTATATGTGGAGCTTGTTCCTCTGCCCTCAAGGTCTCATATAATCAAGGCCCTCTCTACAGCAGTAATACGTTGTAAGTTCCTAAAAACATTTTGTTTGCTACATTATAGATCATCTTCAGTTGGTACAATGTCTGAATATGTTAATTGTCTTTTACAGGTATGGGACATGTTATACAGAATGCTTTGGACCTGGATTTGGATCTTCATACCTTAAGTCTACTTAAAAATCATTTAAACAGTAATTAAACCCAATACAACTATTTTGTATGCAAGAAGGATTAATTATATCTTAGTTGGAATACAGTAAAGGTACTGTTTTTATAACACAGAGAAAAAGGAAATCGTTTTTTAAAAATTTTAATTATTTGATTTAAATGGAGTCTATAGGAGATGGCCGCAATTCAGAGCTTTCTGGATAATGGGTTTCTGGACAATGGATACCATACCTGTATCTTCTTTTTGAACTTACCTTCAATAAGTGCCTTCCAAAATTGTGTATACAAAAAAACATCTTTGGTTTCTAGGCCGTTCCCTTATATTATGCCAGGGCCAGGACTGCCATCAGAAATCACTGGGACCATTACAACAACATTTTCGGCCCCCCTGGTCCGAGCCTATCACAGTCTGGCCCCCAAGCTCCAACCCAGATCCTGCCCACTCCACACCACAGTAAAAAGGGCCACACAGACATCAATGCTAAAAACGGTAACCATACACATGTTATAAAAAGCCATTGGTGGTCAGGGCCCCCCTACAAGTTAGTAAAAATTATTGGTGGCCAGGGCCTCCTATCAATGAAAAAAAAAACATTTTCGCCATGGCCCCCCATAAAAGCATTGGCAGTCAAGCCTCCCCCCATGAGTTAAAAAGAGTCATTAGCGGTTTGAGGCCCCTATAAGTAAAAAACAATTGTCAGCCAGGGTCTTCCATAAAAAAACAGAAACATTGGCACCAGGGCTCCTTATAAAAGTTTAAAAAAAAAAACAATGGTGGCCAAGGTGTGGAACTTACCTTTAAAGGTCTTTTTCATTCTCCTCTTCTTCGGGTCTATTTGCAGACTTTAGTCAGATTCTCCTGTTCTTTGGGTCCAATTGGCGGCTTTCGGGTTTTTTGCAGCTTTTGGCTCCAGTCAGCTGAAAATGGAATCTACGGGACGGCCTTCTTGTAACCCTGAGCTTTCTGGATAATGGGTTTCCAGATAATGGATCCCATAACTGTACCAGCATAGATTCTTAAGGCAGTCTTTAGACCTCTGTGTCTGACAACTTATTTTCTAGACACCAGCACAAATCAGTGGGGAGTCAGGGCCAGGGGCCAGGGCAAGGAAATCTCAGTAAAACATCATATACAGGTATGGAATCTATTATCCAGAATGCTCTGGACCTGGGGTTTTCCAGATAAGAGATCTTTCTGTAATTTGGATCTCCATACATTAATTTTAAATACAATTACATTAAACTAAAATGTATTTAAACCTTAAATAAACCCAATAGGATTGTGTTGCTTCTAATAATGATTCATTATATCTTAGTTGGGACAAGGTATTGTTTTATTATTATTATTATTATTATTATTATTATTAATTATTATTATTTCTGGATAACAGATCCCCTACCTGTATTAGAATTATTAAAACAAAATATTCCCCCCTAGCAAGGTAAATCTAAGAGTTTTAGGATAATAACATAATGGATGATAAGATTCAATTAGATAAATACATATTCTGTTTATTAGCAGACCCCAACTCACAAACTGGCAGCAGTTCCTTGACTGAACTAAAGTAGCCTTTTTATTGCATAGGACAAACACCTCCATCATCTGCCAGTGTAATGAGTGAGGATAAAGAGGATAAGAGTTATTATAGAGGAAAGCGTAACCTCCATTTCAACATCCATGAATATGTCTAGTGAGCAGAACTGCAACACCACTTGATACACTGCCTACAACTGACTAATTCATGCAAGCTCCAAATGTCATGGGTGAAATGTTGTGTGCAACAGATCATGTTGCATGTCATGAGCACAAAAACATGGCAAAGCACCTGAAGAGAAGCCATTAATCAATTAGGCATTTAAACACACCTATCCATATACACACAATCTGGCATTGTCAACATGGATTTCAAAACTATATACAATGATATATATATGTATATATATATATGTATATATATATATATATATATATATATATATATATATCAATAATTATATATGAATACATGTGCTGAGTAAGAATGTGCTTAGTAAGAATATATATATATATATATTCTTACGCAGCACATGTATTCATATATAATTATTGGACAAAGGTTTATTTGTGTTCATACACAAAACAATTCCAAACATAAGTGCAAAAATAAAACTCAGAGAAGTTAGTGAAATTCCTCTATCTGGGTGCTTTTGACTTTCTAGGAAAAACAGTGGGTGAATCTAGATATAATACACAAAAGCCATGAATATCTTGTAAATTATATCCCTATAAATGGTGAGTATTGATGTCATCAGTTATAAACGGTGAGTTTTGATGTCATTTCTGTCACATGACTTACTGAAACTCGTGTATTATAATAAATATTGTACCTCCAATTGCAAAATATGAGGATATTAGACGTTACGTCGGAGTTCCATGACCTGTATCTTCAGCCTCATGTTTTTATATGCAGTGGCGTAACTACCAGGGGTGCAGGAGGTGCAATCGCACCTGGGTCCACACCTCCTTGGGGCCTGCTGGAGCCGGGAGACACTGCAGGGGGACTTTTCTCCTGTGCACACTTTTTGAGAGGGGGTGGTGCATTTCCTACATCCGGGCCCACAGGTGCCTAGGTAAGCCACTGGGTATGAACCAGGTATCAGAGACTCTCTGCGGAGCTCAAGGTAACTAAACATAAGAGAAATAGATAACATTGAGCCTCATGTTGGGAATGCTTCCCCTTCCCCATCTCTTTTTGTCTTTGCCCACCAGCTACCTGCGCCTGATGCGCATTAGTGTGCTTGCTTTGTCTGGCCCTGTAGTTTAGCAGAGAGCAACCGGAACCACTCTCGCCTCTTCCTAGCCTTTCTCCTTGGGCAAGGGCTACCCTAGCGAGTAACGAGCTGCCGTCCCATGATAGCCTGCTTCCGCCAAAGCCCCACATTGGCTCAGAGTTTGCCTGTAATGCCACAGGTTCCCTGCAGGCTGTGCATGCATTTCCAGTACCAGGGCCAGCTGGTGAGTAGTTACACCACTGTTTATATGGTCATGAAACTCCTTGGTAACTTATAATATCCTTATATTTTACAAGAGGGGGTATTTTATTCACTATATAATAATATAGAGCCCATTAACCTGTCTGTGAATTTTAAAATCATCTCAAAAATACTAATCCTAAGAGCAGTGATCCCCAACCAGCCCCAACAAGTTGCTCTCCAGCCCCTTGGATGTTGCTCTCAGTGGTCTCAAAGCAGGTGCTTAGTTTTGAATTCCAGGCTTGGAGGCAAGTTTTGGTTGTAAAAAAACTAGATGTTCTGACAAACAAAGCCTCCTGTAGGCTGCCAGTGAATATTACGGACTACCAAATAGCCAATAACAAGTTATTTTGCACCACCCTGAAACTTTTTCATGTCCCTTGTTTGTACTGTAAAGTCCCATTTTTCTCAGCACTGAACAGCCAGAAAAAGAAACAATGTTTCTAACTTAATTTGCTTTTGCCAGAGAGCCCAGAACAGCCACAGCAGCAAATAAGATACTTTTGTAAAAATTTCGAGATAAGCAAATAAGTAATTGTAACAATATAAGATAACAGGTCCCTTGGGAAAAGTTAGAATCACAGTTTAAAGGGCAATTCACCTTCATTAGCAAAACTGTAATAACTGAAAAAAACACAGAAATATGTTCAAACTTTCATAACCTGCCAAATTTTGTAAAATGAACATGGTAATTAGGGAGTGGTCACAAAAATGGGCGTGGTCAAAAAAATTCCCTGCACTACGCACGCCAACTTTTTTGTCCCTTTTTTTATTTCCAAAATGTTGGGAGGTATGACATAGAATATCCAGCCCTTCAAAACCTCAATAGAAAGGTAAATAATACACCATAAATGCAAATCCTAAAATAGTTTGCATTAAAGAAACCTCTATCATGCTAATTAATAACGAAACTGTCTTTCCTTCAGTCTCAGTAAATCTCATTTTGGCACCTGTTACACCCTGCAGGGTTAGTGAAGAATATTTGTTGATTATGACGAGCATTTCATTTGTTGCATAATTTTTCCTTGCACACATTTAAACCTATCTTCTCCAATCCACCTCTTTTCTGCAGAGAAAAATGTTCAATATTTCATTACTGATATTGACTATTCTATATAATCTGTAAGCCTGTTGCTTTTACCTAGGGGCATGACTATGGTCTGTTATAAGAGTCTATCCGTAGAGAGAAAAACTCAAGTATGTCATGCTGGCCATAGACCATGAAATACACTTGTTTGGCAAGGATCTCCTATAAGCTGGTTCAAATCATGACAATTTGATTGTTGGCCTAGAAGTTTGCCTCACTCATCAAACAAGGACAACATAAATGTTTAAATGTAGTTCTTGTCTAATAGGATTTTCTGGCAGATATCAGTAGGGTTGGCCTTTCCAAAGGTCCTATACATGGGTGGATAAACTGAAATTTTTAGAGCAGATTTGGCAGCTTTTATCGGCCCATATATGGCCACCTCTCTCTAAATTATGAACATGTATGGGCAACAATATCACAAAGGATTAAACATTTAAAGTGTTGACCCTGTTGTTCATGGCTTCCAACTGTGGCCCCATCTGAATATTTATAACATATATTTATAACTTTGTATAAGTACAAAGTAATTCACTTAGCCAAAGTGTCTCAGTTTTATATACAGGGATCCATTATCCTGATACCCGTCATTCAGAAAGCACAAATTAAAGGAATACCATCTCCCATAGACTTCATTGTATCAAAATAATGAATATTTTTTAAAATGATTTATTTTTTCTCTGTAATAATAAAACAGTATATTTTACTTAATCCAGACTAACATATTAATAAAACTTATTGTGGCAAAAGAAGCCTATTCGGTTTATTTAATGTTTATATAATTTTCTAGTAGAGTTAAGGTAGATCCAAAATACAGAGAGATCAGTTATCTGGAAAACTCCAGGTCCTGAGTATTCTGTATAACAGGTCCCATACCTGTATATCAGCCTGTGAAGTGGAAACATATGAAATTCCCTGTCCCGACCTATTTTGTTACTTACCTACAAATAGAAGCTTATCTGAACTCTAGTTTTGGTCAGTGGGCAGTACTGAGTTTATAGCTCATGTGAGCATTTTTGACTTTAACAATTGCATTCTAATCTGCACTTACTTACAACAGTCTCTTGCCCTGATCCATAATGCAAAATCCTTTCGTACCATTTTGTACTATTTGAGTTCTGCTGGCTGTCCTAGATGGTAGAGGCCCCATTGGAAGATCTGCTTCAAATTTCAGGATGTTTGACTTTAAAGAAGATTACCATATGGTGCTCCCTAATTATTAACCTCCGTTCATAGTATTCAAAGGCTGGCACCTCTCCACATGGTAACATTTCTTGGCATAAGTGTCTCCTGACTTGGGCATTGATTTCAATCTGAGGGCTTCGTCCTCCCTCGCTATTAGCTTTTCAAGGAGAAAGATTGCCAAAACCATGGCATTGGTTCCACAGACTTAATCCTCCCCATGCGTGTGGCTTTTAGGGTGGTGGCAGACGGGGACAAATCTCCTCTTCTGCGGGCGACTAATTTCACTGTATTGACTTCCCGCCGGCTAAAATAAAAATCGCCGGTGGGACAGCTTTGCATTGCCAAAGTCACCCAAAGTTGGAGGTCATGAGGCAACTTCGGAAATCCAAAGCGATCCGGGCGGCGATTTAGCGGTGGGAAGTCAGTACGTACTAATCTTCCAGTCTTCCACTACCCTTAATGGAGAGAGACTGCCCAGCGCAACACCCATTTTTAAAGGTATAAGACCACCATTTAAAGGGGCCGGTTTGGGGGTGGTACATCCACATGGTAGCTAGGGATGTAGCGAACGTCGGAAAAAAAGTTCGCGAACATATTCGCGAACTTGCGCAAAAATGCGAGCGGTTCGCGAACGGTTCGCGAACCCCATAGACTTCAATGGGAAGGCGAACTTTAACATCTAAAAAAGACATTTCTGGCCAGAAAAATGATTTTAAAGTTGTTTAAAGGGTGCAACGACCTGGACAGTGGCATGCCAGAGGGGGATCAAGGGCAAAAATGTATCTGAAAAATCTGCCTGTGTGTGCTTGGAAGAGATAGTGTAGGGGGAGAGCTGTTAGTGATTTCAGGGACAGATGATAGTAAGTTTGCTGGCTAGTAATCTGCTTGATACTGCTCTGTATTGGAACAAAAAAATAAATAAAAGCAGTCCTTACAAGGACTACTGTTATTGCAGCAGTCAGCAGATGAGATCAGAAGCAGGACAGCTGCCCACTGCAGCTACATACAGAGCACTGCAGTAGAAGGTAGATTACTAGCCAGCAAAGCTACCTAAGCTTAAATGTCCCTCAAACCCCTGCAGACTTCTGTCCCTCCAATAACAGAGCAGTATCAAAACGATTACTAGCCAGCAAACTTTCAACTGTCCCTGAAATCACTAACAGGCAGCAGCTCTCTCCCTACACTATCTCTTCAGCACACACAGGCAGAGTGAAAAAACGCTGCAGGGCTTCGGTTTTTATAGGGAAGGGGAGTGGTCCAGGGGAGAGCTTCCTGATTGGCTGCCATGTACCTGCTGGTCTGGGGTGAGAGGGCAAAAAAAAGCGCCAACAATGGCGAACCCAAAATGGCGAACGTCGCGCGACGTTCGCGAACTTCCGGCGAGCGCGAACACCCGATGTTCGCGCGAACAAGTTCGCCGGCGAACAGTTCGCGCCATCCCTAATGGTAGCTTGGCCTGCAGCACAACTGCTCAACTCTGCTACAAAAATGCAAAGAAAGGGGGGTTGTTTAGTAGCACTTGTAGAATTAAAGTCCCACCCAGTATATTAAGTTTGCTGGAGATCTAATTATCTATTTATTCTTCAGCACTGTACAATAGAAGGGTGTATACATGAAACTTACACATTACAAACAAATGTCCAATACAAGAGGGTATAGTGGGTTCTGCTTGTTCACAATAACCATATGAAAAGTTAATGTATAGACAAATACGAAACTGTCAGGCTTTCTACAAAGGATGAACATGACTTGTTAATGCATATAAGTTGTATTTTAGTTCTATGTGAAGTCAATTTTGGATAGTGTTGCAAATGCCAACTTAATTGAACCTGCTATGAATTGTGGCACCATGAAAGCTAGCGAGTCAGCAGCTGCTCTGTACACGGTGTATTAGGCGAGTGTTACCAATTAATATTTGGCTAACTTATATTCTGCGTGATGTGGGGGACTTTATTTTTGTACATTGCTACATACGTGAATTTATATAAAGTGTCTGGATACTAGGGACAGCATGGAAGCTTTCTATGCACCCTATTTAATATAACTAACTTTTTATTTTGGTATACATAAAACCGCCTGAGACAAGCCAGCCTCACATATTTTTCATTTACCTGGGACATGTTTATATACTCGCTGATAGTTATTAATGTGCTTTAAGAGGAGTCCAAATTCTATTAAAATGCGATGTGCCTAAATGCGTGTTTGAAATTATTTTAACTTGGTTTTGCCCGTTTATTGGCTAAAACGTTTTAATCATACAGGTATGGGATCCATTATCCAGAAAGCGACAAATTAAACTCTATTTTATTCAAATAATTCACAAAATTATTCACTTTATCTATAATAATAGTTCCTTGTACATGATCCCAACTAAGATATAATTGATCCTATTGGGTTTATTTAATGTTTTTGTTTTTTTTGTAGACTTTGGGTATTGAGATACAAATTAAAGAAAGATCCATTATCCAGAAACCCCCAGGTACTAAGCATTCTGGATAACAGGTCCCATACCTGTCTAAGCCTGGAGTGGCTCTAATTATTAGGAGTAAAGTGTAGTGCTTGGATCTATGTGAAGTTCTGCAAAACGACAGTGTTACATTATGATGATGAATCTGGTTGCTGATAGAGAGAACTCATACTGGGAGCTACAATATGTGTCACGGAGAGATAAAGGAAGGTACTAAAGCAACAAAGAAAGTTAAACATCAAATAGGATAAAGATTAGGGATGTAGCGAACGTCGGAAAAAAAGTTCGCGAACATATTCGCGAACTTGCGCAAAAATGCGAGCGGTTCGCGAACGGTTCGCGAACCCCATAGACTTCAATGGGAAGGCGAACTTTAACATCTAAAAAAGACATTTCTGGCCAGAAAAATGATTTTAAAGTTGTTTAAAGGGTGCAACGACCTGGACAGTGGCATGCCAGAGGGGGATCAAGGGCAAAAATGTATCTGAAAAATCTGCCTGTGTGTGCTTGGAAGAGATAGTGTAGGGGGAGAGCTGTTAGTGATTTCAGGGACAGATGATAGTAAGTTTGCTGGCTAGTAATCTGCTTGATACTGCTCTGTATTGGAGGGACAGAAGTCTGCAGGGATTTGAGGGACATTTTAGCTTAGGTAGCTTTGCTGGCTAGTAATCTACTGTTCTCTTTAAACAACTGCCATACGTTGCCCTTGTAGGCATTGTTTGCCCAGTTTTTTTGGACGCAGCCACTGAAGCACAGTTGCCAGAAAAAATATGCCATATAAATGCTGAAAATAGTCATTTTTCGCCATACGTTGACCTTGTAGACATTGTTTGCCCAGTTTTTTTTGGACGCAGCCACTGAAGCACAGTTGCCAGAAAAAATATGCCATATAAATGCTTAAAATAGTAATTTTTCGCCATACGTTGACCTTGTAGACATTGTTTGCCCAGTTTTTTTGGACGCAGCCACTGAAGCACAGTTGCCAGAAAAAATATGCCATATAAATGCTGAAAATAGTCATTTTTTGCCATATACGTTGAGTCAACGTATGGCAAAAAATGACTATTTTCAGCATTTATGTGGCATATTTTTTCTGGCCTCTGTGCTTCAGTGGCTGCGGCCAAAAAAACTGGGCAAACAATGCCTACAAGGTCAACGTATACACAGCGGTGGATACGGATTACGTAAAATATAAGAATGCTGCTTGAAAAAAAGTCACTCCGGTGTTTTTTCTGGAGACGGTAATATTATGGATATTTAGACAGAATGTGAACACGGTCACACAGCTAGATAGCAGTTGGTTGAATAACACACTGGGCAAAAAATGCCTACAGGGCAAATAATGCCTAAAAGGTCAACTTATACACTACTACAGCGATGGATACGGATTACGTAAAATTTATTATGGCTGCTTGAAAAAAGTCACTCCGGTGTTTTTTCTGGAGACGGTAATATTATGGATATTTAGACAGAATGTGAACACGGGCACACAGCTAGATAGCAGTTGGTTGAATAACACACTGGGCAAAAAATGCCTACAGGGCAAATAATGCCTAAAAGGTCAACTTATACACTACTACAGCGATGGATACGGATTACGTAAAATTTATTATGGCTGCTTGAAAAAAGTCACTCCGGTGTTTTTTCTGGAGACGGTAATATTATGGATATTTAGACAGAATGTGAACACGGGCACACAGCTAGATAGCAGTTGGTTGAATAACACACTGGGCAAAAAATGCCTACAGGGCAAATAATGCCTAAAAGGTCAACTTATACACTACTACAGCGATGGATACGGATTACGTAAAATTTATTATGGCTGCTTGAAAAAAGTCACTCCGGTGTTTTTTCTGGAGACGGTAATATTATGGATATTTAGACAGAATGTGAACACGGGCACACAGCTAGATAGCAGTTGGTTGAATAACACACTGGGCAAAAAATGCCTACAGGGCAAATAATGCCTAAAAGGTCAACTTATACACTACTACAGCGATGGATACGGATTACGTAAAATTTATTATGGCTGCTTGAAAAAAGTCACTCCGGTGTTTTTTCTGGAGACGGTAATATTATGGATATTTAGACAGAATGTGAACACGGTCACACAGCTAGATAGCAGTTGGTTGAATAACACACTGGGCAAAAAATGCCTACAGGGCAAATAATGCCTAAAAGGTCAACTTATACACTACTACAGCGGTAGTAAAATAAAAAAAAGTTAAATAAAAAAAAATTAAAGTTGGTGCTGCTGAACTACTAGGAGCAGCAGATTAGCACACCAGTCCCACTCCCCAACACTGCTAGACTAATAGCACTGGGCTCTTATAGTAGTAGTAGTAGTAGTAGTAGTAGTAGTAAAACAACAAAAAAATAAATAAAAGCAGTCCTTACAAGGACTATTGCTATTGCAGCAGTCAGCAGATGAGATCAGAAGCAGGACAGCTGCCCACTGCAGCTACATACAGAGCACTGCAGTAGAAGGTAGATTACTAGCCAGCAAAGCTACCTAAGCTTAAATGTCCCTCAAACCCCTGCAGACTTCTGTCCCTCCAATAACAGAGCAGTATCAAAACGTTTACTAGCCAGCAAACTTTCAACTGTCCCTGAAATCACTAACAGGCAGCAGCTCTCTCCCTACACTATCTCTTCAGCACACACAGGCAGAGTGAAAAAAAGCTGCAGGGCTTCGGTTTTTATAGGGAAGGGGAGTGGTCCAGGGGAGAGCTTCCTGATTGGCTGCCATGTACCTGCTGGTCTGGGGTGAGAGGGCAAAAAAAAGCGCCAACAATGGCGAACCCAAAATGGCGAACGTCGCGCGACGTTCGCGAACTTCCGGCGAGCGCGAACACCCGATGTTCGCGCGAACAAGTTCGCCGGCGAACAGTTCGCGACATCTCTAATAAAGATAAGCTGGTGAGCAAACAGACAATATTGCCAGGGTAGGTGCTGTGAATCTCATACATAAATACATTTACATGCAAGTGCATCCAAATCTAATTCTGCTATGGAGGATAAGGTGGGGAAATGTTTTATTTAATAAATATACTATATTATATATTATTGTAAATAAAATATGTAAAAAACAAAGTCTTTGCAGATACCTTGGGCATTGTGATAAGATTTGTTATGTGGAAACCCATTATCGATCTCCCATAGACTCCATTTTAATTAAATAATTCACACTTTTAAAAATGATCTCCCTTTTCTCTATAATGAGAAAACAATGCCTTGTAATGGATCCCAAATGAGATATAATTAATCCTTATTGGAAGTAAAACCATTGTATTGGCTTTAATTAATATTTCAATTATTTTTTTAGTAGACTTGGTAGGTTTGGAGATCCAAATTATGGAAAATCCCATATCCGGAAAACCCCAGATCCTGAGCATTCTGGATAACAGGTCCCATACCTGTACTTGTAGCAAGGATTAAGGCCCCATACACGGGCAGATACAGTATAAGCTGCTGACAGATTAGATCGGTAGTTTATTGGGAAGTGTTTGGGGCCCTTCAACGGGTTTCCCCAATCGATATCTGTCAGGGTGGGATTAAAAATCCTGTCAGATTGAGGACTGCATCCATTCGTTGATGTAGCCCTCGATCTGACTGCCTGTGTTCTCTTTGTTGTTATCTGATCGTTAGACCCTAGGGCCCATGATCGGATCAAGAATTCAAGATATCATCCACCTCATGGTGGCCATATCAGTGAGAGATCTGCTCATTTGGCGACCTCTCCATTACTTTTTCTGCTGTCGGTAACCCCTTATATGGACAGCACTGCCTATTCCGTGCTTATTTCCTTACCTACTCTACCTATTGTCCCACCCGTTCATTTCCCTACCCAATGACATCATTGCCTGCCTCAATATGATGTCACCACCCACTCCCCGACCCAGAGGCCGGTTTTAATAAGGGGGAAAGGTGGAAACCTTAACCATTAATGGAGAATCAGAAAGCAAATGGAGAGCCCTACAAAATGTTTTGAAAGAAAGAAAAATGCAAATGCTGATCTGGGCAATAGAGACAATATATATAAAGTAATTTACTCCAATAGGATAAATCCATGGCTTGAAAAAAGCTCCATAACAATTGACTTCAAGCAATACAGTTTTTTTTTTAACTTGAACTGTTTGAGTTAACATCTCTTTCTATACCAGAATTGTACACATATAACATTTCCCTATAAATACATTATAAAAAACATTCATTTAGAATGTTAAAATCTGCCATGTCAAGAGAGAGCCAATGTTCTCTTAAAAAGGGTTAAAAAACGTCCCAATTTCTGAACATGAAAAGATAAACAACATGATTTAGCACTGGCAGAGCAACGTTGTATTCATTTCTGGAGTGGAAACTTCCTTTAGCGTTAAGGCAAAGCGAAAATCTGTCTCCCAGGGTGCGGAGCTTAAAAGGTGTGAATGAAGTCTTGACAGGAGTGCTGGAAAGTTTCTGAGCTGTAGATTGTCGATTGTAATGAGCTCCACAAGCAGCAACGGGCAGAACACGAGGATGTGAATCATGGAGCAAGTGGTTAGACACACATACACCATTAGAAATGTTACCTGCAAAAGTAACAAGCAGCAACTGCAGTGTGGTGTTACTCTGTAGTGCTACACATTTTCATTTCCCTGCTTGATATGCAAAATGAGTAATATGAGGCCTTAACAGATTTAAATTAAAATCTTAATGAGTCCTTGGTAAAATATAAATATTATAAAGGCCAACAAACTATACTCCCCCAACTTATTCCTTCTGAGCAGCTCTCAGCTCATGGAACAACTTTTCCTGGTCACTACTCCTAACCACTTGTCATGTCTTTTTAGCTATAGTATGTCCAGTTCCACAGTCTACTAGCCATAGTATTCATGGACACCACAAAGACCATGTAACCCCAGAGGTTTGTTTATGAACGGCCGTCGCTTGAGATCAACGGTTTCTCAAAGAGCTGTTGGTCCTGCAGTGCCACTCATTTCCATATTGTACAGGGCCATATATTGTACTTAGCACCTTCCACTCCCTTATATTTAGGAGCTACCGCCTCTCTTGGTCAGGCCCCATATTTCATTTCAAACACCACAAGTCGCTGTCTAGCGCTGACCCAAAATTCAGGAATCCAATACTGTTATCATCAAATATCGGCTTTTATTCGCACATTAAAAGGAGTAACAGTGGAGGATGTGCAATTCTAACGCGTTTCATGCCCCATAGCTGGGCACTTCATCAGAGTGATTGTGTGCACTTGTGTGAACGCTTAAATAACCACGTGTGAGCATGTGATCAAAGTAAAGACAAATTGATACATCAATGTGATACATATAATAAAAACAATTTCTTATCACATATGCTAAAATTTAACATATTTATATATTGCACGCATGTATAATTATATCATATAACCATATAGGTGAATTTATATATAAATAAAATACATACTATATCATATGTTAATTTTTGTGAATAAAAAAAGTTTACTTTTAAAAAAGGGTGATAAAAAGTGTCACAGTATTTATAAAACATTCAATTTCTGTATCAAAAATCAACCTATCGTGATCAAGAGTGATAAATATATGTGTATATCCATGTGACCCATATTTCATTGCTATGTACATGACCTACAGTCTTATTACTGTGTAATACTCTGTAAAGCAGCACCAACATATTCAACCATGCTTTACAGGGATTAAATAAAGCAACAACTGCACCACCACATCAGAATGATTACTTCTCCTCTTTTTAAAATGAATCTTGACAGCTCCATAAGTACCAGCAATTTCATTTGTCTTTTGGGTGCCTTTACCACAATTCATGCGGTTTATGGCCCATTATTTCTCTTGTTGCAGCCTTCTTATCTTTATGAGAGGCCACTTTGCAATTAGACCTGGTCATTAAACAAATAGATTCTCCAGCCCCAGATGTAAGCCAACAAATACAGGCAAATGTACGTGTGCACATAAAGATCATTTAGTGCTTCTATTGTGATGTCTTCAATGTATATAGATCAATAATACATAAATCTTAATTGCAGCCTCCCTTATTAAATTCACTCTGCAGGATAATCCAATGAACACATATTTTCAGTATGGAAATACAGACAAGAACTATAGCGCAGCACCTTGTTAGATACCTTGATGGATAGATAGCGTCTTGTGCAAATCCTTGTGTTTATTGCCCTGTGTATTGTAGGAACCCATAGTATTAAATTCCCCTACTGATTAGAGAATTAGCCTATTGGCCAAGGAAGTCCCGGTATCTGTAACCAATGCCCCTGGGTGGGATGTATCTTCTATTGGTCCAGAGATGTTATATCCAGTTCCTGTGTAAGCTTAATAAAAATTGGGAGCAAATGTGGGAGCAAATGGCTCTTACTCTTTCAACTCCACCTGCTCTACAGGGTGGATGATCATGGGGAGTCTGAAGCACAAGCCTCCAGTAAAGAAGAGTGCCCAAAGGGAATCAAGCTTATCACTGGGTTAAAGCTTAAAGTTAAAGGCAAGCCCTGATCACCCCAACACCACCCTCCCCACCTTCTTCTCGTCACGGCTCAACCCACTCTACACTGTGTGCAACTGTCTGGCAGATGGAGTCCCAGAATTACAGACAGGGTGAAACTATGGGAAGACCTAGTTTTATATGCTCAAGTTTTATAGACTTGTTTGTATGACATTATCATGTTCAGCCATTGAACGTGGGTATGGGCAGTGTCAGACTGGGATGCCAGGGGCCCACCAGTAAACCTTAGACTGAGTGCCGACTTTCCAAACTATTATTTCTCCTCTCCTCAATCAACCTCTTTATTCTCCTAGTCTCTATTCACTACCTACTATACTCTATTCTTCCATTATTAAGCCTCTTTGTCTCCATAAAGACATAGGGAATGAACATGAAATAGACCAAATGTTTAGAAGAAAGAGGCCCGCTGACACCTAGGCCAACCGGGAGTTTTCCTGCTATACTGGTGGGCCAGTCCGACACTGGTCATGAGAAAAAGCAAAAAACACAATTCAAGGAGTTGCACATCACTGCCATAAAAAGTACAGAAAATCACACTGGATCTCTCAGAACTCGGAACCAACATCATATCTCAAAAGGAATCCGCTGATGCCAACTCCACTGTATAGCTTAGCAGACATACCTACTGGGGGTTACTGGGGAACCCCTATGAGGGCAGGGTTTCATTAAGCAATAATATTGCAAAATATCCGTTTGGTAAAAAAAAAATACATGGCAATATAACATACGGTAGCATCTGCTGCTTTGGAAATAACCCTGGGCAATGGGAGTGCTGATTCTTCAAACAAAAATGCTCAATTGATTCTGAGCACTGCACTGCGATGGGTCTGGGCACTGCATTGGGCACCATGCGTGTTATTTGCGGCTCCATAAAGTCATTAAAGAGCATGCAGAATTTACAATAAGTACATTGCTTTGTCTGTACCACGGATCTTTCACCAGTACCAGTGCTGAACTCTTACAAGGGTTTCAGTTAACGTTTAGTATGATGTAGACTAGGGCGATTTTCTGAGAAAATTTGCAATTGGTTTTAATTTTTTATTATTTGTGGTTTTTTTTTAGTCATTTAGCTTTTTTTTTCAGCAGCTCTCCAGTTTGCAGTTTCATCAAACTGGTTGCTAGGGTCCAAATTACCCTAGCAACCATGCGCTGATTGGAATGGGAGATTGATATGAACAAGAGCGGGCCTGAATAGAAAGATGAGTAATAAAACATACCAATAAAAATAAATTTGTAGCCTCACAGAGCATTTGTTTTTTTTTAGATGGGGTCAGTGACCCCCCCCATTTGAAAACTAGAAGGAGTTAGAAGAAGATAGCAAATAATTCAAAAAACATTAAAAAAAAAATAATGAAGACCAATTCAAAAGTTGCTTAGAATTAGCCGTTCTATAACTTACTAAAGGTGAACCACCCATTTAACACAGCCAGGTTGTCGGTTGTAAGCACAAATTTGAAGTCAGTCCTATCAAAAATGAAAGACAGAAAGGTTTTCCCCTGAGAATAAACTTACACACAGCACCTTGCGAAGAAAGGAATCTGTTAAATGTCAACTGAGTAAAATAAAACCACAGTCGCTATTCTGTGCAGTTTTGCTTCCTGTCTCACTGGCTGCCCTCTGAACGCTCACACAGAACTATACATTCATACACACAAATACTGTAAGGCCCTTTCATTTGCGGTATTGAGACTTTCATATACATCAGCTGCAGCACCCTTACATCTTCATTTTTCCACACAGGCAGATAAAATGGTACGAAGGGAGGAAACACATCGAAAATGTCAGTATCCGTCCCCCCTCCGTGAAGCTTATTGCTCACCTCTCCAATGGAATGGCAGGACACAGGGTTTTTCTCTTAATACTTACCTCAATATTTATATTTAAGATGGACATGCGGCATTTCTAAGAGGGGATTTTTCTAACATTGATATTGGCTAATAAATGAAAAATGTGATGTCTGATGTCAGGGGATGCTCATAACACCGCACAGTTCTAGTTATACTTGTGAAATGGTGCCTGCATCTCATTAAACAGTGGTTTACCTTTAAAGGGATACTGTCATAGAAATACATGTTTTTTTTTCAAAACGCATCAGTTAATAGTGCTGCTTCTGCTCTGAAATCTGTTTTTCAAAAGTCTAAACAAATTTTTTAATATTTAACTTTGATATCTGACATAGGGGTTAGACATATTGTCAGTCTCCCAGCTGCCCCCAGTCATGTGCTCTGATAAACTTCAGTCACTCTTTACTGCAAGTTTGAGTGATATCACCCCCTCCCACCTCAGAAGCCCATCAGCAGAACAATAGTAAGGTAACAGCTCCCTGGTAAATATAAGAACAACACTGAATAGTAAAAATCCAAGTCCCACTGCAACCCCATTCAGTTACTTTGAGTAGGAGAAACAACAGCCTGTCAGAAAGCAGTTCCATAGTGCAGCACTGGTTCTTTCTGAAAGCACATGACCAGGCAAAATGACCTGAGATGGCGCCTACACACCAATATTACAACTATAAAAATACACATTTTTGTAAAAGGGGTTGTTCACCTTTAAACAACTAGTTGGTTTCAGATAGTTCACCAGAAATAACGAAATTTTTCCAATTACTTTCTATTTTCTTTGTGTCACTGTTTTTGTAAAAGTGTAAAGTGTAATTTTTCACCTTCTAAACCAGCTATGGGTCGCCGACCCTATAAACTGTTCTAATTCTGAATTGATACATTTAGTTGATACATTTCTTATCTTTGTCCCTGCTGAGCAGAATCTCTGGGTTTCATTGCAGGCAGCTGTTAGAATTGATAGTTGCTAATAAAAAGTTGTGTGACCAAAGTTTCTGAATTTTCCCCCCGACAGTCCTCGTTTCTCCTCGAGTAAATAGCAGAAATCCAACAAAAGGTCAGCACTAATAAAAGCTCAGGGGAAAAAATATGATGAAAGAGGGAAAGTGAATTTTTTTTTATAGTAGTTGCAGTTCAAAAATCAAAATAAACTCTTTGGTGCAGTTACCCTTTACAATTCCCCACGTGTGGCTATTTGATGGGTACTTATAGACGTTTAAGTCTAACATATGCACATCGAGATTTGCAGAAAATGAAGCTGTAGAATGTTCTCTCTAGCTGGAGGAGGTTAAAAGGCGCAAATATAGTGTAAAATCCTTTTGATTTTGTAACATTAAAAACCAATTGGTTACACTCACATTTCAGTAGTTAAAATAGGCATAACGTCTCTTTCTCTGCAAGTCCGTGCTGTTGTAAGTATCTCCAGTGGTTTGCGTTATACGTTCCGACCCGCGTTGCCTTCACACTCCACTCGTTGTAACCAGGATCCTGATAGGCCAGTCCCACACTGTCTATGAGAGCACAAATACCCCAGTCAACAAGTGCTGAGTAAATGAACATGATTTTGCACCTTTATAGGGGAATGTAATAAAAGTCGCAAAGAGCAAAACAGTTCGCACCAATAAGACTAAAAATCCACATCTCGCAATGTAATATTGTTCCTTAAACTGTTATTGCATTGCGAATTTTAATTGCGCACTCATAAGAAGTGCCTGAATTTGTCGTAATCATTTGGAGCAAACATAACGACTTTTTCAGTAAGAAGTTTTATTACATTGACTGCGCATTGGCGCAAACTATAAAATTCGCAAACGGTCTTTCACTGTCGGAAGTGGTCGCTAAACAGTTTCCGGGCTCGCAAAAGCTATATTAAATTCGCACAGAAAAAAGGCATAACTTTTCGCATTGCGAATAGTTTTTCCGTTAGCAATTTTTATTACATTCCCCCGTTAGTGCTCTAACACTTGCATCTTGACCAGTGGTAAATACCGTCCATTGTTTTAAGCTGTTTAGCCACAAAGTCTATATGGCCTTGCATAGTCCTCCTGCTGTGTTATAATGTCCTAACCAGAAGCAGTGTACAGAGTGGGTTCTGTCATCACAGGAGGCATGTTGAGATGACAAATGAAGTCTCCATAGTAGGTTATGTATTTTCTCATAACCTGTACAGAGAAATATAATACAATAACAAACTATGCCAGGATAGGTTGTCCTGCAATTCTGCAGGAAAATACAGGTGCATGGCCCTTTAATTCTAGTACTTTGCCTTTCAAAATTGCCTTTTAGCATTAGCAAAACAGAAAATGACTTCACTTGGCAAATGCAGTTAAGGCAAATAATTTGTTCGCACTTGATAAATAGGCCCCATAATTTGTCGTTAACTTAAAGACCCGAATATTGTTCAGCATGGAAAAAAATGATACCAGAATTTCCTTGACTTACAAAAAGCCCTTTTCTCGTTCAGTTCCCTCTTTAAAACTGAATTATTCAGAAGTGCTGCGCTATCCGGCATTAGCATAATGGTTTTCCATCAAGATGTGCTCTTTTATTTAATCTCATCATGACATTGCCATACAAGCACAGATAGATGCACCTTATAAATATGCAGCGGGCGGCTCATGATTCGGCTGTAATGTAACATAAAGAACTGTTGTCAGTTTACAAGTGTTCAGCTCTCAGGAGAGAACACCCCGTAGAAATGCAGATACAAAAAGCCGCTCTCGCTAATGTCACTTCACAATCAGAGCTCAGTCGTTCTGAGATATTACGGCAAAAACAAAGCCACTCAGTTTAATGTAAAACAAATCTCATTCATTTCTGGTGCTTTTGAGGCAGTTGTTGTAAGAAGGGGGGTCTAACAATAATTTATCGATTGCCCCAGACCTTCAGCGAAGGGGAGCAATGCACAGAAACCGTGAATAGCGGGCGGGCACTTTTTTTTTTGAAATAGTACAAAAATCTTTATTTACATCATGTATAAAAAATAATACATTTTTATACATGATGCAAATAAAGATTTTTGTAGTATTCCAAAAAAAAAAGTGCCCGCCCGCTATTCACGGTTTCTGTGCATTGCTCCCCTTCGCTGAAGGTCCGGGGCATCGATAAATTATTGTTAGACCCCCCTTCTTACAACAACTGCCTCAAAAGCACCAGAAATGGATTCTACTGACTGACTTTTAAAGGGGCAGATTTATCAAGGGTCGAAGTGGATTCGAGGGAATTTTCGTAAAGTAAAAAAATTCGAAATTCTAAGTAATTTTTCTGTATACTTCGACCATCGAATAGGATACTACGACTTTGATTCGAAGTAAAATGGTTTGAATATTCGACCATTCGATAATCGAAGTACTGTCTCTTTAAAAAAACTTTGACTTCAATACTTCGGCAAATTAAACCTGCCCAAGTGCTATGTTAGCCTATGGGGACCTTCTACAGCATTTTTCTACGTTTTTTGAAGCTGAAGTAAAATCGTACGATCATACGATAAAATCTTTCGAATCGTTCGATTCTAAGGATTTAATCGTTCGATTTGAAGGATTTAATCCTTCGATTCGAAGGATTTAATTGTTCGATCGAAAGATTTTACTTTGACCACAACTGGGCAAATTCGATGTAAAAAAGCTTCGACTTCGACATTCAAAGTCGAAGTAAAGCCATTCGATGGTCGAATTTCGAAGTATTTACCACTTCGAATTTCGACCCTTGATAAATCTGCCCCATGGTGTGCCAGAGTGGTGCCTGCCCGCTATTCAAGGTTTCTGTATATTCAGGCCAGGACTATCATAGCCATTCTGTCCCATGGTCATCTCCCTCTCCTGAACAGATTAGGTCTCACTGGGTACATTAAAGATTGTAAAGAAAATGAGTAAGAACAGGCAGAATGGCAAAAAAAAAAAAAAAGAAGAAGAAGAACGAGAACGAGAGAAAGCACGGTCAAATCTCTAAGGGAGAAGGTGGGAAAAGTAGTCGCAGTTGCCCCATACAGTATGTCTGGCCACTTCCAAAGCTCTCTGTCTGATTTTACGATCAGCACCAGATTTTCTACTGGAGCCTTCGAGGGTCTTGAGCAATGGCATCTTGTTCAAATGTGATGGAATAGAACCAATAATCCCAAATTGGGAAGTAAAATGGTTAACACCACTTTAAAAAGGGAAAGCTGGTGGATTCTATAACTCCCTTAGGTCGATCAAAACATTAGGCTCTATGGGGCAGATTTACTAAAGTGCGAAGTGGTGAACGCTAGCGACTTTTTGCCAGAAATCACATCCGCAGGGAAATCGCCTATTCACTAACAGGTGCAGGAGTTAATTCACTAGCGAAAGAGACCATTGCTATCACACCAGACGACTTTTCTCTCTGACAAAAGGTTGTTACTGCGCAAATTCAGTAAAGTGCGGATTTTAGTGCCAGATTTTTGCCAGATTCACCTCAGACCAGGTGAAGTGCTTAAAAGAAGCTCGATCTTTTCAATCTTCTGTCACTTACATAATATCCTGTGTGCCGAAAATGCATTAAAGTTCAAAGAACGCTGGCGACTTTTCCTTGTTTTAAGCGGGATTGGCTGCAAAAGTCCTCACTTACTTTTTTGGATAAGCGGTTTTCTCCAGACATTTTATAACATATGGAACATTCATTTTACAGTGGGCTCATGTGTAGGGCATTATATTAACTCTCTTGTCCCTGGACATGTGGAATATAAACCGGTAACTTTAACCATTTGCAGCAACATTTATTCTAAAGACGTCCATACAACTTTAAATTTCCCGCCCCATGCCAACTGACCTAAGCGCAAGATCACTAGCGAAGTTTCACTAAACACAAATGAACGCTAGCGCATTATCACTATAAAATGCTCGCACAGCCGAAGTAACACTAGGGAAAAGTCGCCAGCGTTCGACACTTGAGAATTAGTGAATTAGCATATTCATAGCCTGGTGAAGTGGTGCGATGGGTGCGAAGCTGACACTGGTGAAATTTCGCCCGTTAGTGAATCTGCCCCTATGTGTTCTCAGGGTCAGACATGCTAGAGTACCAGAATTCTCTTGGTGGGCCCAGGTCTGATTAGCCCCAGTAAAGGACAATTGCCAGTATGCCCTTCTTATTCCCATAACAGGTATATATAACACCTGCATCAAAATATCCGGCAAAGATCCTGGTACCTTCGAGCAGTACATACCCAATGAAGAAAAAATACCCTTATCCAGAAAACTGCAGGTTCTGGAGCATTCTGGATAGTTTAATAAAAGGAAAGGCTTGTCTCCCCAATTTCTGCTTCCTGAGTGAGTTTTCTATTCTGCACGGTACAGTATACACTACAGGGCTACATTAATAGCACCACTGTGATTGCCAGAATTAGCCGCACTGCTGACGTCTCATGGCTTGATTGTTCAGTGACAAGCCGGTAAGCTTTGAATGACATACATTCAGAATGACTTTTAGCCTAATTGCTCCCTTCCTAACACAGGATGTTGACGGTTCTATTTCCTGTATGTTCTTCAAAAGACATAATTAGTGAAGACATCAAATCTGTGCATTACGTTCATAATGAAACAAAAAAAAAATAATGTTATTTCTCTGTATGTATGCGTTTGGCAGATAATTCATGGGATAAGCAATTTCTTTAGGAAACCCAACGTGGGTCATTTTGTAGAACTGGCAATAATACTGTATATACATACAATTACAGCCAGCGAATTGCTAACATTCTCCTTTAGCAAATCATACAATTAAAGCATCAGCAGCATATGAAATGTAGAAAAGAATGTCAGAATATGGGTATTACCAAGCCTCCGCTTTCCTTTGAAATGTTAGTTTATTTGGCCACAATGTAGCTGTCCATGTCCAATCAGTTTCAATTAGCGTTGATTTTATAATCTAATAGAACGTCCTCTAGAACAGTTGATGTTCATTTAAGGGTATTGGAGAATACTATAGCCTGCAGCTATTCTCTTATATGTTAAAGGGGAACTATCAGAAAAATAAAAGCTTCATCACCCTAATTAGGAAACTTTCTACATATACTCAGTTAAAAATGTTAACAGAGAGGGATACCCATGATGAATGAAGTCCAGGAGAAAGTGGAAGAGGTATGGGCAATGGAACACATGTCCGCCATACACAACAACAGAATGTCTGCCTACAATGATATACGGACAAACTTGATATGATCTAGTCACTCTATAATATCCCCCTCTCAACATCTGTCTCACTCCAGGCAGGAGTCTGATTTTCATTAATAGTTAAGGCTAATATAGCCTTCGGGGAGGGGTGCTTTTGACTGGAGATGTATCAGAGCTCACTCTTTTAAAATCTTCAGAAATCCTGTCTCTCTACAAGCATGATTTGGGCCAAAGTCAGTTATTTTATTTGTGCATGAATTAGTTCTTAGAGTTGTAAGAGCTCTAACAATTCTGCTAGAAAAGGGAGCCCCCCAAAATATATATATAAGATCTAACTGTAAATCAAAATCTGACACTTAACTCCTGCATGAAGAGAGAATGAAGAGAGACAGATGCTGACAGGGGGATAATGAAGATAATTGATTATATTTAGAAAGTGTCTTATTTCAGTATGATGAACCTTATACAAAATTTTTGATTTGCGATGGTTTCCCTTTAAGTTGAGATCTGATGATTCATATCAATAGAATATGCATTATGATCATACGCATCAAATTGTTTCGTTTTTACTTCTGCTCCATGGAAATCGAGACGAAAGGGTTCAGTTTCCTTTATGAACCCAAGTCCAAGTGGCCCAATTTCAAACATTCTTGACTTCTAGATACATGACTGTTTAGTAAGTCTATCATAGTGAGTGATCCTCATAATAAAGCGGTTGTTCACCTTTGAGTTAACTTTTAATATGAATGTGATATTCTGAAACAATTTGCCATTGTTTTTTTTTTTTGTATTTGTGTTTTTTGAGTTATTTATTTGTGCCAGCATATTTAGCAACGCTGTCATGCATTGATTCAAATAAGAGGCTCGAATATAAATAGGAGAGGGTCTGAATAGAAAGATGAGCAATAAAAATACATTTGTAGCCTTACAGAGCATTAGTTTTTAGAAGGGGTCAGTGTCCCCCATTTGAAAGCTGGAAAGAATCAGACAAACAATAAAAAAACTATAGAAAATAAATAATGAAGATAAATTGAAAAGTTGCTTACAATTGGCCATTCTATAACATACTAAAAGTTAACTTAAAGGGATACTGTCATGGGAATTTTTTTTTTTCAAAATGAATCAGTTAATAGTGCTGCTCCAGCAGAATTCTGCACTGAAATGCATTTCTCAAAAGAGCAAACAGATTTTTTTAAATTCAATTTCAAAATCTGACATGGGGCTAGACATATTGTCAATTTCCCAGCTGCCCCAAGTCATTTGACTTGTGCTCTTATAAACTTCAATCACTCTTTACTGCTGTACTGTAAGTTGGAGTGATATCACCCCCCTCCTTTTTTCCCCCCAGCAGCCAAACAAATGAACAATGGGAAGGTAACCAGATAACAGCTCCCTAACACAAGATAACAGCTGCCTGGTAGATCTAAGAACAGCATTCAATAGTAAATGACCCACTGAGACACATTCAGTTACATTGAGAAGGAAAAACAGCAGCCTGCCATAAAGCATTTCTCTCCTAAAGTGCAGGCACAAGTCACATGACCAGGGGCAGCTGGGAAATTGACAAAATGTCTAGCCCCATGTCAGATTTCAAAATTGAATATAAAAAAATCTGTTTGCTCTTTTGAGAGATGGATTTCAGTGCAGAATTCTGCTGAAGCAGCACTATTAACTGATTCATGACAGTATCCCTTTAAAGGTGAACCACCACTTTAAGCAGAGTTTGGAAGGCACTGAGCTACCTGACAACACACATTGCAACAAATGTCCCACAACAATGCAAAGTGGAAAACACTGTTTCCTTCTTGCTGTATTGTCCTTAATTGCGTGAGAAGGCCCCCTACGAGTTTTACACTGATGCATTCACATTCCAAGAATAATATACATTTTTATGTTTTGTTTGGAAAAAGCCATTCCAGGAAATTGTCTTGGCCAACTATGTTTAAAGTCTCTACATGTCGTCACCAAGGAGTATTCCCGTGTGCAAGTGCGGGTTGCATGAGTTATGCTGCCTCAACCATTACTGTCTCCTACAAAGGTGGCATTAACTCGAGGGGTTCCCTTCATAAATTGGGCACAATTCTTTCGACCAGGGGTCCCCAAACTAAGTGGTGCCAAAAAAGGGCTGTGATTGGTTATTTGGTAGCCCCTTTGTGGACTGACAGCCTACATGAGGCTCTGTTTGGCAGTATACCTGGACTGTATGCAACTAAAACTTGCCTCCAAGTCAGAAATTTAAAAATAAGCACCTGCTTTGAGGCCACTGGGAACAACATCCAGTGTCAGACTGGGGAGTCTGGGGCCCACTGGGGCCGCAACCTTATGGGCCCTCCACCTCAGCCATGGAGGCCACGGACACTGATGCGAATCACCCCACACACACTGCAGCCTCCCCAAGCCACACCACTCCCTTCTCCCCAACTCGCACCTCTGACTTACAGCACTAACAGCCTCCACAATCAGATCTAACCACAGGCAATAGCCAAGCAACAGGTGAGGGGTGGCGGGGCCCATCGGGTTTTCTCCCGGGACAAGGATTGCAACCTTTTCTGGAAAAAAATACCGGCCTTCCTATATATTTATCTTTTTCCCTATTAATAACAGTGGGATCAGCCATAATTTTTACCGGCCAGGTGGCAGCCCTACCCGGGGCCCCAGAGGCCCATTCCAATGCTGGCAACATCCAATGGGTTGATGAACAAGTTGCTCATGGGCCACTAGTCGGGAATCACTGCTTGGTATTTGAACTTCGTAGTTGTAACTTTTACATTCAGTAGCAATAATCAATATAACTTTTCACCCTACAGTTTCAGTCCGACATTGCGCATAAAGACAACCAATTGTAAACGTGCAGAGCTTACGGACTGCTGAGATAACACATCTGTGTTTTTTATCGCTGGCAAATCCTCCTGGGCATTTTGGCACAGGTCATTTCAGTAGCAGAGGGTTAAGGGAAGCACAGACGGCAGAGTGATGAAGGTCAGCAAGCATTTCACTTATCTGCAGACAGAAGTTACACTTTTGGCATGCAACGCTAGTTCCGGATACACGCAAAAGCATCTGTATAAACAGGCACATGGAAAAAGGTCTGTACTCTCCTCCCTTGCGCTGGTTCTGCAACAGCACAGAAAGGAAATAAATACCGACATCCTAATGGCTACCTGCAGAGAATAGGGATTTAGCCCAATGTAGAACTGCAATCTCCATATCACAGAATTATAACAGTTCTTGCTAGTATCGCTTAGCACTGATTTTTATAGCATGTATTTATTGTTTTCTGACTGAAATAGATTAAGAAGGCGGGACGCATTAAAATTACCATTATTAATAATCCGATTGCCCTTTAAACTTTTTTGGACTGTTCCACTACACAGACATTCTTTGTTTTCCACAAAACTCCAAATTACAGGATGGTCATCTTCCATGGACTCCCTTTTAATCAAATAATTCACATTTTTAAAAACTTCCTTTTTTATCTATAAAAATAAAACAGTACCTTGTACTTGATCCCAATTAGGATATAATGAATCCTTATTGAAGACAAACCAATAAAATTGGGTTTATTTCATGTTTCAGTGATTTTTTTTATTAGACAAAGTATGGAGGTCCAAATTACAGAAAGATCCCTTATGTGGAAAATTTAGCATTCTAGATAACAGGTCCCATATTTTATAAACAGGTCATAGCTTTTTTTCCAGCTCAATTCTTTTCCACTGAAATGTAATGCATGGAGAAATTATTATACAGGTGTGGGATACGTTATCCGGAAACCCATTATCCAGAAAGATCCGAATTACGGAAGGACCATCTCCCATAGACTCCTTTATAATCAAATAATCCACATTTGTTTTAACTATTTCTTTTTTCTCTGTTAAAACAGTAGCTTGTACTTGATCCAAACTAAGATATAATTAATCCTTATTGGAAGCAAAACCAGCCTATTGGGATTATTTAATGTTCACATTATTCTCTAGTATGAAGATCCAAATTAAGGAAAGATCCGTTTTCCGGAAAACCCCAGGTCCCAACCATTCTAGATAATAATTCCATACCTGTATTGCTATTGGTAAATTTTTAGCACAGATTCATGAACGTATTCACTGCTGGTGAAAATGAGAATTTCACTGTTAAACTAGTTTTCTATCAGCAGTTTGCATTTATATAGTATATCCCCCATATTCCCACTCTTAGGGGTAGTCAGGTTGATTTACTACAGGGGAAGGTTGTGTGGTTTTATCATACCAACTTGGTCCTGGTTGACAGTTAGCAACCTATTTATGTTTTCTCCCTGATTTTAGAAAAAAAACTCAAATTCGAACAATTGAGAAATCTACTTTCTGTATTCTTCAAATTCATTACAAATTTTGGCAAAAAACAAGGCAATGTTCACTCTAAACAGTGCGCTCATGTGGACGCAAACAAATTTTGAGGCCAGCACATACAACAAATTGTGGTGCGCGCAAAGTATTTTGTGTGAAAGCACAACATTTTGTATTCATTTTGTGCACATAGCCAAGAAGTAATTAGAGGGAACACTGATACAAGGGAAAGAATATTATTTTAATACACAAGAGCCATGAAGCCCCTGTAAAATATTGTCTAATAAGCACAAGGCAAAGAATTAACCAATCTACAGGCATCTGCTCATTTGTGTGTCTGAGCCCCGAGCCATTGCATCGGCCCAGGTTCAGGCACACAGAGCAGAGTTTTGTACCAAATTGCATACTTGTGCCTTTCATTGCTGAAATCCGATCTATGTGTTTGACTTATGGTTGTCACCTGGGCAGTATTTAATGGCCCAGCCAGTAAATCATCAGCTAGGGCCAGGGCCGGAATTACAAATACGGCAGCTAAAATATTTCCAACGCCCTATAAATCCCTTCCTTCTCTGAGTAGAGGGACTGTTTCTCAGCCTGCTGGCTGATCTGTCAGTCTCATCTGGCACTTGCATAAGTATTTGCCTATTGAACTCTCCTCCCAAGATCTACTCTAAAAATAAGAAGAAACCTATTGCTGTAAAAGAGTGGTACATCTTTGACACACAATATTGGGCCTGAATATTCTATTACTGATGTGCACCAACAAAGGTGATATATTTTGGCACCCATAATAGTGCTCAAAGCATTGTATGTGCCATAGGCCTTACAGTTAAAGGACAAGGAAAGTTAAACTAAAGAAGTAGCTAGAAATGTTGTACATTATGTTTTGTGCTACTGTACCAGCCCAAGGCAACCACATCCCTTTAGCAGTAAAGATCTGTGTCTCCAAAGATGCCACAGTAGCTCCCCATCTTCTTTTCTGCTGATTCACTGCACATGCTCTGTGCTGCTGTCACTTACTGAGCTTAGGGACCCACTCACAATATACAGTACACATAGAATAGAAATGTCACAATATAAGGCTGATTAGTCATTAATACAGATAATTACTACATGGCAGCACAGAAACCAGTGCAATTAGCATCAGAATTTAATAATCAGCCCTGTAGCATCAGCTTATATTACAGACAAACCTCATTTTCTGCTTGATAATTTGTGACGACCCCTAAGCTTAGCTTCTCAACAGCTGCTCAGAGCCCACTGAGCATGTGAGTGTCACAGACACTTTCCAAGATGGTGACCCCCTGTGACAAGTTTGAATTCCTGGATCATTGCTGCTATTAAAGGGGACCTGTCACCCTAAGAAATAATTTCAAATTCTTTTCTATCATGTTAGTTGAGCAAAATAAATTTACTTACACTGCATTTATTATTTAAATTTTGTTTTCTTTATGTCTTGGAATTATACAATCACAGCAAGCAGGCAGCAGCCATTTTGTGGACACAATTATTAAGGGAAATTGTGTATCACCCCAAAATCATGTGTATGCACCAGAATGGGGGACCTAATGTCCATGTGCAGTGCCCTACACAATTATAGAGCCTGAGGAGGGAAGGGGGAATGGGAGGAGAGCAGTGACATGTAGGAAGTGCTGAATGGAAAGTGAAAGTAATTGACTGCCCCTCCTCTATGCCACGGGCATAGAGGCGGGGCAGGTAATATTTGATTGACAGTTTAGATATTTAAACACCTTTATAACAGGTATGGATGTTTTAATGAAAATTTTTTTTGGAGTTTCATATTTAATTTGCAAAGGACTTTCATTATGCAGCTTTTTATGTGTAGGTGACAGGTCCACTTTAAGAAGCTGAAATTTTAGGCTGGTGCAATAAGTTCAGTATATAAAACATGGCATTTTTAGCCCTATTCAGTTTTGGGGTTTAGTTCTCCTTTAAGGATTTAATGAATCTTAGAACATTTTATTGTTTGTAATGTGCTTTTGTTTAGGTGCCCTCAGTTGGGTTGGCAATGTGCACTGCACTCAGGGCTGGATTTAACTATGGTGCGCCCCTAGGCCATTCGCACAAACTATAGCACCCTCCACTTGGACCCCTGCACACACACCCACTCACTTCTCCCACACATACTCACCTACAGCGCTGCGATATATATAAATACGTTATTAATAATAATAATACTCTCTGCTGTTCCCCCGATCGCTAGCACTTTTCCCCAATTCAGATGTGGCCAGCGGGTGACATACTGCCCCCTGAACAAATTTACTGTCTTACCCCAGACCTTTGTGGCCTGCTCACTAATCTGAGTCTGATTGCACTGATTTATATGCATTATGTTTATTCTGCATTGTCACTGATATGGCAGCTGTGTATGTGTTTGTGTGATGTGTGTGAGTGTTTCAACGAGGAATATATCAGTAAAAGACAACATTTCTCCAAATACCTTTTGTAGTTGTAATCATTAACTTGGGCCACATGTTAGTGATGACCTGGAGTGATCTGATAATTGTATCTGTCAATAGTACATTCACAGGTCAACAGAAACTGCAGCAGAACCAGCCATGTCTTGAGAAGCCTTCCTGAACCAAGTCAAGCTGGCCATAGACGTGCAGATTTACCTTCATGTCGGACGAACGATCATTTGGTGCCATCTCCCGACCTGCCACAAACCATTCAGATCAAATAAAGTAGTAATAGAACAGATCAAAGATGTTCTGCCCCTGACAGCAATCGTACGATAGTTATATCCGACAAAGCTAGTGACAGTCTTCCACTGATTTCTTCAGCAATACATGCAGAGATATTATCGGTAGCGGACACAAATGTTCTAACCTGTCGGATCGTCTGAATGACCAAAAAATGTCGGGGACTGTCCACACACGGCCCGAAAATCGTATGAAACGGAGATTCGTACAATCAAATCTTTGCGTCTATGGCCAACTTCAGTTAGTCCAGCTTATCAGTCCAGCTACACCAGATAACGGTTTTCAAATAGTTGAACAAAACCAATGAGATGAGACCCAATTAAATCAGCTCTGCTGTTATCTCGGATCACCCTGATCTTCTTTAATAATCCCTACAAAAGACAAAAGAGTAGATTAGATACACAGGGACACAAATCTTTTTTTTTTTAATCTAAGGCCCATACTAAAAACCGATTCTAATGAATGCTGGGTAATGCTGCATTCTTATTCACCCTCTTCTAATGGATGAAGTTCCATAGCACAGAACATTTGGCCATTATGTTGGGTGAATTTTTATTCTACTCTCTCTCTTTCTCTCTCTCTCTCTCTCTCTCTCTCTCTCTCTCTTTTTTAGCTGTAATATTTGTGGTAGGCAGCCATCTCTCATTCTACATGATCCTGTGCTTTCAGAAAGAGCCAGCACTTCATGATGGAACTACTTTTAGATAAGCTATTGTTTTTCCTACTCTGTACCTGTAACTGAAGGAGTCACGTTGGGACTTGGATTTTTACTACAGAATGCTTTTCTCATATATACCATGGAGCTGTTATCGTGTGTCAGGGAGCTGTTATCTTGTTACAATCCCATGGTTCTTTTGAGCGCAAGAGCACACGTCACATGACTAGGAAACGAACATGTCTAGCCTCATGTCAGATTTCAAAATTAAATATAAAAAAAAAGTTTGCTCATTCTAACGGTGGCCATAGACATAAAGAATATATTGTACGAAACAAATTTTCGTACCTGTATGGTGGGAAAAGAGCCGACCGATATTGGCAGAAGACTTAGCTATCGATCGGCTTGTCAATTAGGCTGGACAGACGCCTTTGAAAGCACCCAATTGTTAGAGCTGAATTCTATTGTTTCTACTTATGATTCAGCTCTACACATGTGTATTGAAATGAACAATCTTTCTTGGAAAGATCTTTTCCAAGAAAGATCGTAATTATTAGGTCTATGGCCACCTTAACTGTCACAACCACTGTTGTCTTCTATTTGGAAAATCCCAAAAACAAATTGTCAAACCTTTAAGTGACTTCTCTCAGTCAATGATCTCATGTATTGTCTCAATATCACAAACCTCAAAAACCTCAGTTTCTGTTTAATGTGTGATGCATTAGTTTAGCCCTGGTCGCAGCATTTTGCTGATAGGGGAAGTTTGGAGACAGAAAATAAAACAATTATTATTTGGGTGGGTTTTTTCACACGGCACGACCAGAAATGCCAGATTCTTAAAGAAATTAGAAAACAGATTTTTCCATTTGGAAAACGTCGTGCTACAAAAATAACTTCACTCATGCAAAAGCAACAATGTTTTATTTCAATTAGTATTATTGAATATTAACGAGTGATGGCTTTGCAGTGAATGCATTGTACCAAGGAGAAAGCAAGCAAAGGTCACAAACAATGAAAATATAATATAACGCAGGGTGGCATTTATAGGTAAATGAGTACAGGCTACTTTAAAAAAAACTGACTGTCTTAGATGTACCGTGCATTATATTCCAAGAACAAAAGCAAAATTCCTCCAGAAGAAATTTCAGCGAGCACATTGAATTAAGACAACCTCTGATTATCACAGGAATAAAAGCTGCAGTGAAGCTCAGTGACATAACCAACAAGATGTCAGCCCCCCTTGCTGGAAGACGCGGTTGAAGCCGATATTAAACCTTAATAGATTTTATTTGAAATCATTGTTTTAGTTTAAATAAGTGAATACTTGCACTTCTATTCTCTTTTCATCCATGCATATATTTGCATGAGAACAAATAAAGATTACTTGACTGAAAAGGGTGTTGAGTGCCTCCGCTATTCTGTTAGATGCTATAAGCAAAATAGGCTTCTGCTTGATTGGTTAATAAAATATGCACGACATTTGGGGGAATTTAGCCTCTTTCATTTACATAATAATCACAAGAATTGAAGCTCCTTCTTGGCAGGGTAAACACAAATGTGGCTTTGCTGGACCTTGTCAACACATTTCTCCATTGCTTTAGGTTCATGCCATATAGGGGGCTTCTAAGAGTGTTGGCCTCTGGTTTATTCTTGATACAGCAGCTCTGCTTTGAGTCTGGGTCTATTCATATGATCATCAGGACCGACATTAGAAATCAGACAACAGAATCTTTGGGGCCCAGGGATCCCGCCTACTCCACACCACAGTTAAAAGACAGACATCAGGGCTAAAAAAGGTACCCCCCCCACACACACAAGTTATAAAAAGCTATTGATGGTTAGGGCCCCCCATAAAAGTTTTTTTTTTAAAAAAAATGGTGGTCAGGGCCAAATAATTGGTGACCAGGGCCCCCCTATAAGTTAAAAAAAAAAACCATTGGTGCCATGGCCTCCCCATATAAGTTTAAAAAAAAAACATTGGTGCCAGGGCCCCCCTTACAAGTAAAAAAAAATTGGGGCCCCAGAAAATATTTTAAAAAAAAACTTTGGTGGCAGGGGCCTATAGAGTAATAAAATAATACATTAAAAAATAAATAAAAAAAACACACATTGGTGTTCAGTAGAAATGAACTTGTGGCTTCAGTACTTCAACTTTGCCTCCTTTTGTAACTTCTGGTCATTTCGCCGCTTCAGGACTTCAACTTCGGTTATTTTCGTCACTTCGGGTCTTTTCGGGACTTCGGAAGGCTGCCTTCGGCGCTGTCAAGGGGGCCCGGCTCATGGGAAGAGTGCAGCACAGCCGGCCCCCCTTTAGGCCCGGGCCCGGTACAGTTGTACCCCCTGTGCCCCCTGATAGCGGCCTTGTTGGTCATTTCCAGTTTAGGGACAATAAATGCTGCTAGTATTTGCTACATGATCTTCTGCTTTTCAGTCCCCTCTGAATTCCTGACTGCTGATGACTTTTGGTCTGTCCCATTAAGTGATTCTTCTTAAGAATCACAAACATGAACTGCCCACCCTGCCCTCTGCCTGATTATTACCGATAAACCTCAGAATATTCTATGCCAGCACATCCACCTGTTATTCCTTTACATCCTGGTCTCCAATCTCAGGACAAATGTAAGATATATATATATATTTATATGGAATTACATAGTAACATAGTAAGTTTAAAAAAAAGGCACACGTGCATCAAGTTCAACATCAAGTCTATACATAAAACCTGCCTAACTGCTAGTTGATCCAGAGGAAGGGGAAAAAAAACATTTGAAGTCTCACCAATTTGCCAGAGGGAGAAAAAAAATCCTTCCTGACTTCAAGATGGCAATTGGTTCAGTCCCTGGATCAACTTGTACAATTAGTTATCTTTCATAACCTAGCATTCCCTCAAAAAAAACACATCCAACCCCTTCTTAAAGCTATCTAATGTTTCAGCCTGTACAACGGATTCAGGGAGAGAATTCCACATCTTCACAGCTCACTGTAAAAATAACTCTTTGAGTATTTAAATGGAACCTCCTTTCTTCTAATTGGAATGGGTGACCTACTGGTAAATAAATCATTGCACATTACTCTCAGTGTGTCACTGAACTGCTGGCACCAGCCAAATTTTTGTCTTTTTATAATGGGTTAGGGACGGACTGAGAACTTGATAAAATTTGGCAAAATGCCTGCAAGGACTGTCTTTTGGATCAATACCTACAGAGGGTCCCAAAATGAAAATCATAAACATTACAGAACTTGTAACAAGCAGTAGATTCCATCAACTGCCTTAACTTTAAAATAATTAATAATGTCTAATAACACTAATATTACACTGAAAATGTTTCTTAAAAATGCAGCTTTTTTAAAGCTGATGGAACCTACTGCTTATATTTGACAGCAAATGCACAGGAGATATTTCAGCGAGGGAATGGTGTTGAAAGATGTATTTCTTTTATATGGACTACTATGGCAGTACAGGTATGGGATCTGTTATCCAAAATTCTAGGGGCCTGGGGTTTTCCGGATGACAGGTCTTTCCGTAATTTGGATTTTCATACCTTAAGTCTACTAGAAAAACATTTAAACTTTTTTAAAAAATTGGATTATTTGAATAACATGGAGTCTATGGGAGATGGACTTCCCATAATTCAGAACTTCTGAATAACAGGTTTCCGGATAACAGATCCTATACCTATATTGTCACAGGTTATTTAAGCAGCTTGGTAGAGGCTAATGACCACAGACTGAATCTTGCCATGGTAAGATTTGTTGATGGGCTATTACTATTCTAAGGGGTAATATTTTCTGGCTCTCAAGGTCTGCATAGTTAGAAAGTTGACATATGTTTTAACTAGTCACTAGACCAGAACCTGAAACTGGCAATTATTACTATTAAGTTAACTATCCCAGTTAAGGAACCTCGTAACACAAGATTACATTTGTTTAGTTTAGAGCAGGGCATTGGATACTCAAGTGGAGAATCTATTGTTCGAGCTCCATGCAACAAACTAACATAGTACAATGCCTTCAAGGCTCCCTTCTTGTTCAAGAATTGTGGTTTAAATCAATACATAGTATATGGGTTGATGCAAGCACTTGCCTTCAACTTTTCTTTTCTTTTTCTAAAGTTCCCAGTGCATTTGTAAACATACTTGATTTCCACCTTTGCTTACACATATTGTGTGGCCTGCTGACAGATTATACAATTTCACTGGATTACCTTCTCAATAGGACCAAGATGGCCGAATAGTGTAAACAAACTTCTTGATTAACAGATGTATTTTGCTTTAAGGAAACAACTTGTGCTGTCTATTGTACTGAGCTTTAGCGGGATGTTAGCAATGACTTCAGCTTGGTTTGTGTCCTACACACAGGGGTGCTGTGCTAATGAGAAACTCAAATCATTGCAGTCGAATTTCTGTTTTTTTTAAGCAGGAAATTGGCTCTTCTAGTGAAAGAAAGTGCAATTCCGCACTCTGCACTAGTGCTGTGGACCCTGCAGGACCCCGAAAAGGTGAGTGTGGGGGGTTGGCGGCAGAATGGAAGCTGCCTCAGGGCAGGAAGGGGAAGAAAATTGCCCCTGCCTATGCACTCCCCTCAAACCTATCCAGACAGCTGAATAATGCACTCTACTCACTGTAGCTAGGCCTCTTTCTCGGTGGTGTGCTAGGTCTAGGGTTGCCACCTTTTTTTTCCCGCTGATACCATTCTTCTTGTAAACCCCGTGTACCCCATGGAGCTCCATGATTCGTATATAGTCATGGAACGCCTTGCTGACCTATAATAACTTATCCCACTATACTATACTATAATAAACATATATAAAACAAGAGGTATATGTGTATGTTTGTGTATAGTATCTTTAATGTTTATAGGGTGAGAAAATTGATAGCAAACATAGAAACCTTAGGGTCTGGCCACACAAGCAGATTCGGGGAGATTAGTCGCCCCATCGTCAAAATTCCTTTTCTTCAGGGCGACAATCTTTCCGAGGAAAACGTCGGGCGACTTTGGAAAACAAAGCGTGCCTTCCCACAGTCGATTTTCATTTTAGTCTGCAGAAGGCAGGGGGAAGGCAGTTCGGGGAGATTGTCTCCCCGAAGAAGAGGCGATTATTCGCCAGGCGACTAAATCTCCCTGAATCTGCTCATGTGGCCTGACCCTTACTGAAACATTTCCTTGGTCTTTGTACCTTCCTACCACCCTTTATGTTTATGTGTCACCCCATTTTTCAAGGCCATTACCGTAAGTTAATTGACATGAAATATCCTGAGTGCTGATCCCATACCAATGCGTACGAGACTGAGTGGAGTATGCAAAGTTTTTTAAAGCGTATCCGGTATGTCGAGTGTACTGTTGTGACATGTTTCGGTTTTGACCATTCTATTTTGTTCACTTGAAAATAGTGATCTCACGGAACTATTTAATATACTATTTGCAATTATACCATAACCAATGGGATTGGACTACACATGTTGAACTATCACTGAGAATTCACTTGAACTGATTTATGGACTCAGGGTGGATGGTACTACAATGTCACTGGTTGGGTGGGGTTGGACTTTTTTTACCCCACCCATCACTTAATCTTTTAAATTTTGTATTGGTCACGTGGTTTTTAGGCTTGAAACAGGGCCCAATGAGGCCTGAAACATTGCCTGCTTACCATTTTTGGAGGGCTGAATAAATGCTTCACTTGTTCTACAATAGACAGTGTGCCGCTGAATTCTTTGGTGTATCTATGTGTCAGCCCATTCTGACTAAAAGGCACTTTCCCTTGTCAATCACCTTTATATAATGGAAGATTGCTGAGATGAGATGAGGACCAGGAAGAGTAACTTTATCTCAGAAATGGTACAGAATTATCAATTGATCATATTAGGAAATGCTCTTATTTTATGGGATAACACATATACTTGTATTACATTTTCATTTACACAATAAGCCTCCTTTAAGCAATGAAAATATCTGCTTCCTAGTAGGACATCCATAATAAGTAAAGGGATACTGCCATGGGAAAAAATTTTTTTTTCAAAATGAACCAGTTAATAGTGCTGCTCCAGCAGAATTCTGCACTGAAATCCATTTCTCAAAAGAGCAAACAATTTTTTTATATTCAATTGTGAAATCTGACATGGGGCTAGACATATTGTCAATTTCCCAGCTGCCCCAAGTCATGTGACTTGTGCTCTGATAAACTTCAATCACTCTTTACTGCTGTACTGCAAGTTGGAGTGATGTCTCCCCCCTCCCCCCCCCCCCAGCAGCCAAACAAAAGAACAATAGGAAGGTAACCAGATAGCAGCTCCCTAACACAAGATAACAGCTGCCAGGTAGATCTAAGAACAACACTCAATAGTAAAAACCCATGTTCCACTGAGACACATTCAGTTACATTGAGAAGGAAAAACAGCAGCCTGCCAGAAAGCATTTCTCTCCTAAAGTGCAGGCACAAGTCACATGACCAGGGGCAGCTGGGAAATTGACAAAATGTCTAGCCCCATGTCAGATTTCAAAATTGAATATAAAAAATCTGTTCTTTTGATAAATGGATTTCAGTGCAGAATTCTGCTGGAGTAGCACTATTAACGGATGCGTTTTAAAAAAAAACATGTTTTCAGATGACAGGATCCCTTAAGTACCCTTCTGCTTCATTAGAGCTTAAAAAAGCTCAATATGTTCATTTCAGTTTGGACTCTCTCAATGGTCTTCCTAATGTAGTAGAGACCAGCCAAGAGATGCCTGTGCAAGTAGCAGGGATACTGATACAGATCTGCTAATGATTTAGCTAAATGAAATCTCACTACAAAGCAGGATTGATTCCGGCTGCTCCTGCATGATCAGTGTATCCACGACAGCAGACCTGGGAGTTATTATAAAGTTCTGCAGATCTTGACTTTCCATTCCTAATGTCTGTTGAGTAGATCAGGCAGATATCTGCTTGTAATTTTATTTTATGATGATAGCACCAAGGAACCCAAACTGCCTTCCTCCTCCACTGCCACTGTCCAGTTACTAAAAATGGGTTGTTCACTTTTAAATGAACTTTTACAATGATGTAGACATTGATATCTAAGACAATTTGCAATTAGTCTTCATTTCTTATTTGTTTATACTTATTCAGCAGCTCACCAGTTTGGTAGTTCAGCAGCTACCTGGTTGCTAGGGTATTATTTAGACTATCAGTGGCTTGAACAAGAGAAGGGAATATGAATAGGAGAGAGACTAACTAGCAGGATAAGTATTAAAAAGTAACAACAGCAATGAAATTGTAGTTGCTAGGAATAGGTAATTCTATAACATAAGTTAGCTTAAAGGTGCACCTTTAAGTGAACAGTTAGTATGTTATAGAATGGCTAATTCTAAGAAAACTTTTTAATTGGCCTTCATTTTTTCTTTTTTATAGTTTTTTTTTTAATTAGCCTTCTTCCCTTGAGTCTTTCCAGCTTTCCAATGGGGGTCACTGACCCCATGTAAAAAAAAACAAATGTAAGGCTATAAATGTATTGTTATTGCTACTTTTTTATACTCTTTCTATTCAGGCCTCTCCTATTCATATTCCAGTCTCTTATGTAAATCAATGCATGGTTGCTAGGGTAGTTTGGACCCTAGCAACCAAACTGCCGAAACTGCATTTTGGAGAGCTGCTGAATACAAAGTTAAATAACTAAAAAGCCACAAATAAGAAAAAATGAAAAGCAATTATAAATTGTCTCAGAATATCACTCTCTATATCACATTAAGGGGCAGATTTATCAAGGTTCGAATTTTGAAGTAATGGGAGTTTTTTTGAACTCCCATAACTTCGAGTAAAGTTTTTTTTTTTTTTTGCGGGTGAATAAGCTGTATTCGATCGTTTGAATCAAAGTATGATTCGAAGTATTTAAAAAAAAAAAACTTTGATTTTTCAAAGTCCACCAGTTGACTCCATATAGGTTCTAGGAGCTCCCCCATAGGCTAAAACAGCAATTCGGCAGGTTTTAGATGGCGAATGGTCGAAGTTTTAAAGAGACAGTACATGATACATTTCGATATTCGAATCGAATTTAGGCTATTCCCTAGTCGGAGTACACAAAAATTAGTTAGAAATTTGAATTTTTTAACTTCAAATTTTCACTTTGACCCTTGATAAATCTGCCCCTAAAAGTAAATTTAAAGGTGAACAACCACTTTAAGGCCTGCATATAAGTTTCTGCCTTTTTTCCCTACCTCTCCCAATCACAATTCATTTGCAGGTTACAAAGATTGTGTTATGTGAGCACTCCAAGGTTCTATCCAGGTTTCACGATCTTTAATAACCCTGTGTTGTGTCTCCGAGAAAATGAATCAATCTGTGGATTTCGACATCTGTGTTATATTTATGGTTGGATGCTGATTTCAGAGTTACACAAACCTGTATGTATGAGTCATTTGTTTACTAGATTTCACTAGCAAGTGATTGGCTCAAACTGCATTGAACACATAATTGCTTGTACAAATGTTGCTGCGAGGCTGTATTCTCATATGGGAAAACGTGTGGAAACCTAATTCCAGGCATTTTGAGTCATTTCTCTTGCTTTTCAGGTTCGCTCAGAAGAAAATTGTCCAAAGAAAAAAGCTCAGAATTACTGAAAAGTTGTCTCCCGTAGACTCCATTATATCCAAATACTTAAAAGTGATTTCTTTTTTTTCTGTAATAATAAAACAGTAGCTTGTACTTGATCCAAACTAAGACATAATTAATCCTTATTGGAAGCAAAACCAGCCTTTTGGGTTTATTTAATGTTTACGTGATTTTCTGCTGGACTTAAATGGCAAGTAAATGCAAAAAAATAAAATCCTTTTTTTTACTTTCTTTAATGAAAAAGAAACCTATCTCCAATATATTCCAATTGAAAAATATCTACTGTTTTTATAAGAAACCTGACTGTATGCAGTGAAATTCTCCTTTCATTTACTGCTGTGGATAGGAATTGTCAGACGGCCCGTAACTGCTCTGCAGGGAAACAATTATACTTACGAACAGCAGGGGCTTACTTCCCAGCCATGCAGAACTCAATCAGCTTTGTTTGCTTCCTTATAGAGCAGTCGGCGACTGTGTAGAGATTTGTATTGGATTTTATTTTCGCTTTCACATCCGCTTTAGTTTCCAACTCCAGCTTCAGGGACAAAGATCACGGTGCCAGATTTAAACAGATAAACTGGGATTCTATTTGGAGGATTATTTTGCTGCAGCCACTGGTTCTGCAGATTTGGAGAAAAACGTATAAATCCACATTAGATCACATGACAACACAGGACCCAGTGCAGTCTGTATATTCTGATTATTAATCAGTCTTGCTGTATCGGCTTCTGGCAGATATTATTTGACTTGTGCTGTTTTGATAATTAAGGACTATCCCTAAGCAGCTTATCCCTACTGAGCATGTGCACAGTCTTGGTCTTGCAAAGATATTTAACAAAGTTACAAGACGGTGACCCCCTGTAGCCAACTTTGAAAGGATAAATCATTTGTTTGATTAGGCTTGTGGTGCAGTAAGTTCATGTTTATGCTTAGTATACAAAATACAGCATTTCTAGCCTTATTCTATTTAAGACTTTACTTCCCCCTTTAAGGTATGAAGATCCATTATCCAGAAAACCCCATGTCCCGAGCATTCTGGATAACTGTTCCCAATACCTGTATTATTTTCTACAGTACCTGGAGACACTAGTGTTTGTGTATAGACATACAGACGTGTATTGAAAAAGCGTAAAGCTGCGGCTTTCTTTATCTGACAATGGCCCTGGCACAACATGGTGCATCAGCAGAGGATATTTTCAAACTAGCCCAGTGAACCCACAGATATTCATATGGAAACCTGTTTTGCAGAAAGCTCAGAATAACAGGAAGGCTTTTTCCCATAGACTCCATTGTAAACAAATTTATTTTTAACCATAATTTCCTTTTTCTCTGTAATAATAAAACAGTACCGTTACTTGATGGTAACTAAGTTGCATGGATCCATACTGGTGGCATACCAATCCTATTGGGTTCATTGAAAGTGTAAATGTTTTTTAGCTCAAGGTATGGGGATCCATATTATGGAAATATCCGTTATCCCGAAAGCCCCAGCTCTCAAGTATTTCACAAAATAGATTCTATAGCTGTGTACCGAATGGCCAAAAATCATACAAAGTGATTTTGTCAGTATATCATTGTCCATTTTGAAAAATTATTCAAAATCCTATTATCACATTAGTCAAGCAAAATAAACTTTAATTACACTATATAAATGATTTGAATCTTGTTTCCATCAGTCTGGGAATTCATAATCACAGCAAGCAGGCAGGAGCCATATTGTGGACAGTTATTAAGACACACCTTTTATCATCTCAGAGTCTTGTTTGTGCACCAGAATGGGGGACCTGATGTCCATCCCCATGCACTGGCTATACAATTAAATGGTGAAGAGAACTGGGGGAATGTGTGGAGAGCAGTGACATCTAGGAAGTGCTGAATGGAAAGTGAAAGTAATTGTCTGCCCTGCCTCTATGCCCAGGGCATAGAGGAGGGGGCAGACAATATTTGATTGACAGCTGAGATTTTTAAAAGAATTTACAACAGCAATGAATGGTTTAATAAAAAAATAGAAATTGGATTTCATGTTTAATTTGAAAAGGACTTTTATGATACAGATTTGTGTGTCTGGGAGACAGGTCCACTTTAAAGGAGAACTAAACCCGAAATATGAATATGGCTAGTGAACTTTTTGTACTAGCCTAAAGGTTCAGCAACTCTATAGTAGGAATGATCTGGGCCTTCGAGTTTCCCAGCAACACTCACATACTCAGTGTGATCTGCGCCATTATTGAGAAGCTAAGCTTAGGGGTCGTTGCAAATTATCAAGCAGAAAATGAGGTTGGCCTGTAATATAAACTGATTCTAGAAGGCAGATTATTAAATGCTTATGCTAGTTGCACTGGTTTCTGTGCTGCCATGTAGTAATTATCTTTATTAATTACTAATCAGCCTTATAGTGCGACATTTCTATTCTATGTGTACTGTATATTGGGAGTGGGTCCCTAAGCTCAGTAAGTGACAGCAGCACAGAGCACGTGCAGTGAATCAGCAGAAAAGAAGATGGGGAGCTACTGGGGCATCTTTGGAGACACAGACCTTTACAGCTAAAGGGCTGTGGTTGCCTTGGGCTGGTACAGAAGCCCAAAATATAATGTACAACATTTCTAGCTACTTCTTTAGTTAATCTTTAGTTCTCCTTTAAGCAACCCCCCCCCCTTGTTTTTGTATTTTCTTTATATTCATCTAATAACCGACCCCGGCCAGTGGCTCATCAGTGGGACCTGTAGACTCTCCTGTCAGTTACTTTGCCAATAGAAAGAAATTTATTAAACAAAAAAAATGAAGCGGAGGACAAAATGATTGGTAGCATAATTTATATACATTTATGGCTTCATACAACAGATTGTTCTTGTGTCTGTAAGTACATCAGGCACTTGTCAGCAGATACTGAATGAGGATTTGTTAGTGCAGAAACATTACATTGCAGCGACGGCACTCACAAAGAAAAGCCCAAAAGCAGCGTTGCTGTTTTATTGTATCTGTGGAGAGTGAATGCTGGTTAAAAAGAGCAGAAACGCTTTATTTCCTTTGCTTGCATGAACCACTTTATAGCTTCTAATTAAGACATTATACAAGATTCAATAAAAATCAGTCATAAATTAAAGGAATTTATCAATTTGCCATAACGAAAATATGATATCAGTGGGGGGGGGGGGGGGATCCAAAAACACGGATACCATTTCCAGTGGTTTAACAAGTGCAAACACGTTATTTACAATTGCAACATTGGTCCGATCCTTAGCTTGCCCTCGTTTCCAGAAGGGAGAATTCATCTGTAAGCCGATGAGAAGGTCGTGTTTCGAGAAACCACCTACTTGCCATTTCTATATTCTCTGTAAATAGCATCTCTGAAGTCCACAGAATTGTGCTTTAAGCGCAGAATACCTACTTGTAAGGTACACAGTCTGCTCATGTGATATCTATGCCTCACTACAATGTTCATATTACAACTCAAGCTTATTTGGCCACAAACGTGTGAACAAATTTCCATGAACTCGAGGCAAGCCACGTTTATCACGTTTATCTTGCCATGGCAGCAAGGCATGTAGGTAGATTCTATTAAATAAAAGAGGGTCCTTGCTGAAGCAGAATAAGAATTGCATGTACATAGGTCTATATAAACAATTTCTACAGTATCAAAACAATAAACTGTTTCACTTAAAAGGATCTCCATGTTGTAAAACACAATAAACAGAGAAATGAGGGGTAAAAAAATTAAGCTGCATAGAAATAATCATCGGCGCATTTCAAGAAAAATGTAAAATCTTCACAATAATTGACAATATACTGTATACTGAATATGTTGACGTATGCAGGAGAACTGTATTTTCGGATTGAACCGAGGGAAACTTGGTTTATTATACAGAGGACTAGGAGGTCCCTCTGGAACCTTACATTAGGGAGAACAATATATGTGAAATATATAAAAGGAACACTATGGTGGTTATGTAATAAAAGGCACTAAAGGTGGCCATACACGGAGAGATCCGCTCGTTTGGCAATGTCGCCAAACGAGTGGATCTCTCTGCGATATGCCCACCTTGGGGTGGGCAATATTGGGCTGTCCGATCGCCGGCCCTAGGGACCAATGATTGGATCCTAACGAATGGGAACGGGCGGTCGGATCGCAGGACCGCATCAACGAATAGATGCGGCCGCGATCCGACGGGATTTTTTGTCCCATCTGAACGAGATCTGGCCGACTTTCCGCCAGATCTCGATCGGGAAAGCCCGTGTATGGCCACCTTAATTTTGCTCAGAAGTAACAGCAGGTAGCATTTACTGGTCACCGGTTTAAAAGCAAACATCTTATTGGTTGCTATGGGTTACTGAACCTGGGCAAACTTGTGTAAAAAGTGCCTTTTATTACATATGGGGCTATGGATCTTACATGTTTATGTTTTTTACATACTGGCAGAAGAATAAAGACTCCACATGAAGCTAGATGAGTTTTCAGATGGAAATAACTGGCAACTACTCTGTGGGTGACAACACAGCACCTACATAATTGTATTGATAGGCAAGTTCCAGGTCATTGGATAACCATTAATATTAATTTAAGTCCATGTAGGTGGACATGATTTTAGCAACTCTACAGATGTGCACCCTATTTTACATTCGGTCCATCCTGTAGCATGCTGCGGTGACTCTACTGGGTCCTACACACACACCCTGTTCCCCTTTAGTTACGCCACTGTTCAGGGCAAGTAAATGGAAAAGGCTGCAGGTGCTTTGCCATCACATAAGAGATTTGGAATAATTAAAAACATGACGGGAAAAGCACCCAAAATCACTCAATGTGTACCACTGCCCTAAATCAAGAGCGGAGCTTTAGATTTACACACTTTACTTTGCCAGGGGACAGTATAACACCAGGCCAAGCCACAGCACAAGATAATACAATGCCAAACTGTTCACCAGCCACTCTGTCCAATGCTAGAATACATATCAGCATTTAGCATAAAAGTCCCTATATTTCATAAAATATGGAGTGGAAGTCGTTCAAATGCATTTTTTCCCCCAAGCGTCAAAATTCAATTGCCAATTTGTGTTTTCTAAAAGGAGCAGTGACTTGTAGCCTTGCAATAATAACAGACATAAAGGTTCCCAGTTAGTGAGATCATTGAGAAATTATTGAAAGAGGCTGCACTAATAACTCCTAGTTGAACTAAATCCCAGGAGAATAATGTGGACTTACCAGGCAGGAAAGCTGAGCTGAGGCACATTTATGAAGGGTCGAATTTCAAATTCATGTGAGTTTTTTTTTTTAACTCACACAAATCCGATTGTACTAGAAATTTCAAATATTCAACTATTTATTAATAAAATCGAATATTTAAAACTTGGACAAATTTTACTGACTCGATACCCCGAATATAATTCTACCAAACTCGATAAGAGCAGGACATCAAGAACAGGCCTGTGCCTAATTCATAATGTATTTATAAGGATCGGCCCAGAACCTTGAAGCAGGTTTCCAATTCCGTTTTTTAAATCATGGACACAAAAATGCTTTCACAGGTGTATATTTTTTTCTTCTATAAATAAGAAAACACAAAGTTATACTTCAAAAAAAAGTAAAGGAAAAAAAAATCGCAGAAATAATAATCTAAAAAGCACTCTGAGCAGATTTCTCATTCCACGATGAATATCCAATTTAAGCAGCTGACAAGCACTATAATTTAAAAGGCCATTCCAGTTACTCTCATCTTAAGGTTTAAACCAGGAATGCAGACATAGCATGTCATTTAAATACAAATGAAATGGTAGATACATACGATATTGAAATGTAAACTGGGTGTTGAGACCAGCAAATGTAAATAAAACGTGGGACCACCAGAAAATAAATAGAACGTTCGCTTCCCACTGAAAGAGAATCTGGAAAATTACATTTTTAAAAGCATTTGGTATTGTCGTGCCGTGGGAGGAAGGTAAGCATTACACAGGCTAATAAAGCATTTTAAACACTTTATGGTATTCATGGATATCTGTAGAGAAGCTATATGCAGATGTATATGTAACAAAAAAAATTAAAAGGGGATATTCACCTTCAGACAAATATCCAAATCAGCCAGCTCCCTTACAAACAATTGTCTAATTGATCTTCATTTTAAAAAGTTAAGCATTTTTTAGATATCTTACCACTGTAGCTGCCCTTTGCTAGTCCTGTACTTCCTCCGATTATGGTTGAGTGGGGGGGGGGTCACTGACCCCCCTGCTTGTGACTGCACATCCTGCATAATTACGGAAGTGGCATGCGCAGTTGCACTTTGGGTTTTTCCGCAAGTGGGTAGTCGGAGCTCAGTGGGTTGGGGAATCAGGGAAACAGTAGGAACGGCAAAAAGCAGTTGTAGAGCTCTTAAAAACTCTTTAAAATGAAGATCAGTTTTGTAAAATGAAGATCGGTTTGTAATGGCACTTGTTATTCATATTTGGACATTTGTCTGAAGCTGAACATCTCCTTTAATGCAAAATAAGTCTTATTTACATTATTGTCTCAATTTTGAACCCATCATTTCTTATTTAAACTTTACACAAAAAAAAAAAGGAACCCAAATCCAGTTCTGTTGGACCAAACCTCAATATAGGGTAGTGGGATCTATTCTTGGGAACACCCATTATCCAGAAAGCTCCACAATATGGAAATATGGTTTCCATATAGAGTTCTATTTAAAAAAATCTTAATTTCTGACAAATTTGTTTTTCCCCTCTGTAAAAAGATAGTACCGTGCGTTTGATGGCAACTAAAACAGCTTCACATGACCCTTGTATTCAGAAACCCCCCGGGTCACATTCAGTCTAGATAACTGATCTCATACCTGTATTACATAAAAACAAAATAATGGTACAGTGCAGACACAAGCTGAAGACATTAAATTGATACAATTGTAATCACAAGAAATGGCTTAAAAACATTATACATATAATTTGTCATACATAATATTTGCCATTTTTTACACATTTCTTTTTCAATTTCATTTGTATGTAAATCATCTGAGGGTATGGCACGGCAATGTTTCGCTCTTCTTACTGGATCAATGCAAAAGCAACACAAAGCTGTATTCATTTAGGAGGATTCAGTAAAAAACCTTAAAATTCTGATTTAAAAGACACTCTCGCTGTTGATCAAAGTTGAATATGCCAAGCGCAGCATCAGAAAGCATGGGAAAGGCTTGCCAGGTTTTTGCACAGCATCAGCCCAGGAACCACAGAAAGTGTTCTAATAAAATGTCAATCTTGAGCTAAATAATGAGTTGGTGATTAAGAAAGCAGCAGAAGTAAGTAGCATTAATACGTTGCAGGTGATTATGTGGTTCTTGAAAAGCTGTACTGCCACTTTGTGATGGATAGGACATGGTTTTCGGGTGTATTTCTGAAGCATCAGAAGTGTATCTTGCACTGCAGATTTTATTTTAACCCCTGTTGTTGAAGACTGGTCTCGAACCCAATGCAAGCACCTAGAGAGCAATGAATTTGAAAGCATTCTCTGCTGCCTATGCACCCACACAGCTGAAATTGATGGCGGCCATGTATTTATTACATGTTCTAGTCAGTTTGGCACTTTAAAGTGATATGAGGTCCAAGAGCAGCACGAAACCTGCGTGTTCTGGTCAAAGGATCTGTTAAGAAAACTCCATTTCTCTGTTAAATTGAAACAAAAAATATGTACAGTTCTTTTAAAAGGTGACTGGAGAAGGGAACAGGATATCTTTGGCCGTATCTTCCTCTCTTCTCCATAAAGTCTCTGAGAACACCTACATGCAAAAGAATAAGAGGATGCATCAGGGCAATTATTATGCTTATGTTTATACACTGTGCAAGTATATACAAACACAAACCAACATTATAAGTCTGAGGTAACTTTAAGGCTAAGGGTAGTGGATCATTAGCCCCGCTGCTCTCATTTTCAGTTCTTCCTTTATGTACCTCAGTAAAACTGCACTGACACAGCTTCCTCCTCCGCTGGGCTATAAGAACCAAAGCCAAGCAGGGATCGACCTGAAAATGCCCGCTTTCACATTTTCTGACCAGTCCCTGCTCTTTAGGTTAAGGCTTTTATGTATTACATCAACATACATATAAAATATATATATATTGCTAGAAAAGGCTGTGGGTTTTCCGAGGACCCGTATCACCAAAAGTATTATTTTGTATAAGAGAAGCTTTCTTCCTATGCATGTGAAGAAACCATGAATGGCATATAACCTTTGTTTGTCTTCATTAAAGCCATTGTATTTTTCCTTCTATTTTATTGGTTAGTTGCTATGCAGTGCGCCCTTATTGACCAGTTCAAGCCCCCAGGGCTATATAGTAGCCTAACTATATTATATCTCTAGAAACAAACCGTTTTTAAAAGAACAGGGAAACATTACATTCATCAAAATGAATCCAAAGCCCTATTAATTATTTGGCATTTAAAAAAAAAAAAAAAACTAAACCCCCCAATAAGAAAAGTCCCTACCTACTACCCTAGATAGTCTCACCTCCCTGCCCCCCCCCCCATAGTTCATTACCCCTGAAAGTGCCCCTAACAGTCGTGCAGAGTAAGAGCAGCGGAAGTCATGGGCGCCATCTTCCGGCTCTTTTGTATTCTTCCTTAAAGGAGAACTATCGCAAAATAAGTTTACCTTCACGATTCCTCTCTCAGCATCTGTTTCTCTTCATTCTGTCTTCATGCAGCAGTTGGGTGTCAGATATTCATTGACAGTTAGATCCAATATATCTTATAGGGGGCTTCCTTTCCTAGCAGATGAATTAGAGCTCAAAAAAAAATCTAACAAAATAACAGCCTTGCTGTTGCATGAAGAGAGAATGAAGAGAAACAGATGCTGAGAGAGGAATAGTGAAGATAAACTTGATTACTTCAGAAACGCTACAGCATATTAAACTGATTATCTTTAGAAAACTTATTTCAGTATGATGAAGCGTATATATTAAATATTCATTTTCACATTATTTCCCCTTTAAGTGAGCGCCGTATTGGTACATGCAGAGTTGGTGCAGTATTCCGGTTCGTAGCAACTGCTCATGTTTCAAGTGCCGGAAATTGCCAAACGGAAAGAAGAGAAACGAAGAATACTGAAGAGCCAGAAGACGCCCATGAGCTGCTCTTATTCTGCACTGATACATGAGGACTGTGTTAGAGGCACTATAGTTTTTTAAAACGAAACAAGCTGAAATGCCGCTCCTCACCTTTCTTATTGGGTTCATGTGGGCAAGGCCTAATTTACATACTAAACAAGATAGCCCAGCACTCTCAATATATAACCCCCTGAGGTTATATATTGAGAGTGCTGGGGCTAACTTGTTTAGTATGTAATTTAAGCCTTGCCCACAACCACCCAATAAGAAAAAAACGTTATATTTTGGGGGGTAGCTCTCTCCTTAAATGCTCGCTCTTTCAACCCCCCGCTCAATGGTGTCTTTGGAAGAGATCATGCTAAATAAAGAGAAAAGCAGGTATGGTCTTTCTCCCCCCCCCCCCAAAGATAACACTTTATTTTTTCACTTAGGATAGGAATGACGCATGGATACTGCCTTGACGGGGCGCGTCGGCTTATGCATGCTTTGTACAAACTTTGTAACTAAAAGTGTCTTTTTAAGAAAGTTACAGTTCAGTTGTGCAAGAATATTTTGTTGGCTCCACTGCCATAGCCTTCCCCACATAAATCATGACCCACGCCCCCCCAACCACATGAGTGGCCCGAGCCTATCTGTTTGCTTTGGAAAAAGTCTAGAGATGAGACCTTGAAGGTTAGAGGCATATTCCAAACAATAACTAATCGTAAGTGACCAATGCAGCAACCAAAACATTTTTTTTTAAAAAAAAAACCCACCACACACTTTTTGTGATTTATAAAACTCATGAGGGCTCACTGGACCAATAGGAGAAGGCCAGTGTCTATGCTTTTGGAACAACATAATTGGTACCACATAAGAGATATCCCTAACCATCGTTATTTAAGAATTATTTCAAATTCTAGAAAATATTAGTCTTTAGAAAAAGTACTGCATAGGTTGATGCAATATACTTTTCCTACTAATGGTTACTATTAGATGCATAATATAATGCACATGTAACAGTTTTTAGACCTTTATTATGCTCCAAAAACAAAAGGTTTGCGGTTGCTTGTTGTAAAACACATTGGTGACACATTTTATTTGCAACCAAAACTTGCCTCCAAGCCTGGAATTCTAAACTAGGCACCTGCTTTGAGGACACTGAGAGCAACATGCAAGGCGTTTGAGAGCAACATGTTGCTCGCGAGCTACTGGTTGAGGATCACTGCCCTAAACCATAATACTGAACAATCTGTTTTCAGATCTTTTGAGAGTTGCTTTGAGGATCCCATGCTGTCACTATTCAGAGGAGAGTCAAACAGAAGCACAACTTGCAACTGGCCACCTTAGACACATTTTCTCATGATTGGACACACCTGCCTATGAAGTTCAAGGCTTAACAAGCTAATCCAAATTTTTGCACAGCCGATTTTTCACATTTGATTTCCTTTCATAAAATTGAATACCGCTTCTGAATCTTTGTTCAGAAAACAACCTAGTACTCAGATGTTCCTGGGAAATGAAAGACATACCTCTGTTATCTTTTTTTGTTGAAAGCAGAGTAAGTTATTATACAGGCTGAGCGGGGTTCCCAAACTTTTTCATATGACTGTATATTCTAAAATTAGTTCTGACTAGTTATCACACTCCTCTAGCTGCTCTTAACATTTTTTGTTGTTGTATTAAAGTTTTTAGAAGCGTATCCCACAATTATGGGTGATTAGAAGGAATAGAGTATCATAGCTACTGAATTTAGTTCATAAGCCTTAAAGCGTTGTACTTACCATTTACCCAGAAACCCAGCTGTGTGTGGTTGTTGTTACACTGTGAGGAAAACTTTGGTTAGGTAATATGCTATCAAAGTTAAAATCTGCTTCTCCATCTTCCATGAGGTCATTCCGAATAATTGACTCCACGTCACAGTCCAAGCTTTCAATCAACATGTCATCCAAGTCACTGGGAAGGATCTCCTGGTGAATGGACACAATGCCAACTCTTCCATAGCCATTACAGCTGTTCATTGAATAAGAACCCATGCTTGTCATTTGAATGGGTTGATGAGGCATAGGCACTTGTACTGAAGTTTTCACTGTAGATAAGCGGTTAATGCCAGGGTTATGCGCAATTGGACGACCATTGATGGACGTTGGGTGATTAGGTTGATGCAAGTGGGGATGACTGCTCATTTTATTGTGGGCTGGCTGACTGCCATATGCCGGCATTATGGAATTGGATCCAATTAATGAATTCTGTCCGAGCACTCTGTTGTTAGCTTGTGAAACGGCAGGATCTACAGGCGTTAAAATATCATTATGTGGGGGTGAATCTGACGTGAGAAGCTCCTTAAGAAGTCCAGCAGGAACAGGATATTGGCCAACAGCTCTGTAGCCGGACTTATTCTCTGGAACGGTTTGCATAGGCATCTGTGAAATTGGGTTTATGCCAGTTTGAGCATAACTATATTTTCTATATTCAGAATTGGGGGAACCCAAACTTGTGTTTGGTGATGTAAATAAATAACCACTTTGCTGCATCATCGAAGCAGGCGAGGACTGTGTTGAAGTGTTTGGCGTGAGAAGGTTTAGGTTGTCCAAAAGGTTCTCCATATTTTCTGAATTTCCCATTTCTGAAAGGCTTGGCAAAGTAGAAGTCAGTTTGGTTGCTGATGAAGGATACACCAGATTGTGTACATCTGCATCTCCAAGATCATCCTGTTCTGGCATAATTGGAGAGAGTCTCCCACTGATTGTGCTCGCATTGGAACTTGTTCTAGGTCGAAATGTGCTCCACGCTTCAAAGTCATCATTACTCTGTGAGCTGGGGCTTCCAGGCCATTTTGAAAATTGTGATCCAGGGCTATCACTGCTGCCATCCTGGCTAGATTGCATCGATGCCTTTTTCTTGGCAGCTCTTCCTCTACTTTTGGCAAATTTGCTGTTGTTGTCCATAGACGCGGCTCTTCTTCTAGGGGATTTACCATTTTTGCCTCCTTCAGGGTTGAGGATCCACCAAGAGCTTTTACCAGTTCCTTCATTTTGTACTCTCACAAATTTACTGTGCAGGGATAGATTATGGCGAATAGAATTCTGTAAGGTACAGAATAAGAAAGTAGTTAATTTAATGTAAAAGTATATATAAATACATTTACATAGTTTGCTATAGGTATACTTATATCTAAAGTATCAAACACGGAATGACATAATACATTCTGTGAGCAAATTATTTGGACAAGTAAAATTATAGAAATTTATAATAATTTAAGCATTCTGGAACAACTCTACCATGGAAAAAGTAGGAAAAAAACAAACACTGTTTTTCTGGTATATACTAAATATATCCGTTGGTATCATTCAAGGGGAACTATCACAAAAAAATAGCTCACTCAAATAATTGATTCCAGTACAAACAAAATCTAACATAACAACTGCTTTTTGCACACATTCTGCATGTAGAGAGACCGGATTTCTGGTGATTTTAATAGAGTGAGCTCTAACACATCTTCTATATTGGATCTAACTGTGAATGAATATCTGACATTCAACTCCTGCATGAAGAGAGAATTAAGAATAACAGATTTGAAAGGGATAGTGAAGATTAACTTGATTATTTCAGAAATGGTACACATGGTACAACGGATTATATTTAGAAAAGTTCTTATTTCAGTATGCTGAAGCTTATCTTACATTTTCGCCATAGTTCGTTGCCCTTTCAGATGAAACTGAACTAAAATCCAAATCGCTTTTAGAATTTTTATTTTAAAAGCAGTAATATGAGAACACCTGAACGCAGTACAGAAGAAGTAGCAGAAATGTAGTGCTCTGCGCTTCTTTAAGTAAAAATAGTAGTGCAAACTAATTTGAATTGTGCTGTGTACAACAACTTTATTGTGAAAGCCTGCTGAAAAGAGTCATTGACATGTCTCATGACAGGCTTTAGCATATGCTTAATGAATTATGGGTGGAGACATGCCAATGACCCCTGTATTTTCCTGCGCACAACAATGCATCCAGAACTGCTGTCTTATTGGCATAGATGCAGCCTAATAATTCAGAGCCATAAATCCAAACCGTTGACACATATATCAAGCCAAGTACAATTCAAAATTTTGACTTCAAAACTCCACCGGCCTTTTCTTCACAATAAAGGCAACAACAAAACTTTGAGCGCTAATGTTTTTGAAAATTAAAGTAGACAAATCATATGATTTCAAGCAAAGAGCTTGGTATGTTTTTGTCATTTTCATTCTGTATTTAAATGTCCAAATCACAACTACAGTAAAAAGAGCCTTGTTGAGCCCTATGCAGTGATCTTTATACTGTGCTACTAGGCACCCTTGACAGATACTGGGGCAATGAAGCTAGAATTCAGTAAGAAACTTTTAGGCAACAGAGTCCTGCTAGATAAATGTAGTCTAGTGTAAAGTTGAGTCATCATGAAGAAACTCTACATGTGATTATACTTGTGGTTTTACCTGACGTGTTCAAAACAAACCTGTACAGATGGCAAAGAAGAACAAGACTATGCTAAAAACCACCAAAATCCCACCCTTCCTGTTCAACAGGCAGATGACATCACCATTGTCATTTAATTCTCAACACTGTGTTCCCTGTATCATATGCACAATTATATATATGCTTTACTTTATACCGTTTAGAAAAACTCTGCTGAATACATTGGTGACTGCAAAACAGGATTAGATTTGGAGAGAATGCCCTAGATGCACCTCCCATCTTATAGGAGAAGAAAAAGCTGTATTTACTTGGGGGATGTCAAAAGTTTGGCCCCCCAAGGTATACTTACCTGAAACCCCTGGGCCGGTGCTCCTATCAGCAGAAAACTGTACTGGCCCAGGGTTCTTTCAGCAAGCACCACAGATCGACCAGCTATCTCTTTCTTTGGGCGGGTGCGCAGTAGCGTGAAAAGCCAAACTTAAAGTCAGCTATTTCATTCTACTTTGTATGCATCTGCCCTGGGAAATCTGAAGGAAAAGGAAGACAATTGCTCCTTGGTTCTCACTGGAAGAACCCCCGGACCGGTGCAATTTATATATAAATATAATATATAAAATGACTTGGGGTGCCTAACTTTTGGCACTCCCAAGTAAATAGGCCTTTCCTTCTCCTTTAAGCATCATTTATGTTATGCTCTAGATATTCTAGGAACGATGTCCAAATGGCTGATACTCTTTCCAATAATCAACAGTAGCACTGGTAGAAGAGGCACTTCTCTGCTACCTGAAATATGAATAGCATGAATAGCAGAGAATATGCACCATGTTCCACAGGCTTAGGGGCCCAAATATCATCCATCCGAGACAAAATAAACAACAAAAACTAATTGAGCCTGAAATGGCACTTGTTCACTTACACTTTTTGGACTAGGAGATGGCAAAGACTGGTTTAGCAAGATTAGTGCACTAATACAGTACTATGAAGGCATGCCTCTTTTTGTATATAATTGTATTCAAAAGTAGGGTAATATCTGTTTTAGCACCTTTCAGGGATAGATGGTTCACAAGAACTATATTTTGATATTTTGTATTTACCAAGTGCAACTAGCTTTGAAACCAAACAGGACTACACAAGCACATGAGCGAGATGCATGAATGCAGCTTTATGTCCAATTGTTCTGTGCTACAGTAAAGTCACGGCCTTACAGGAAATCCCTGCATCACAGGAAGCAGCAAATTTACAAAAGGAAGGTTCACATAAGAATCAAAATGACTGACTAATAGTTGAAGAATGTCCATTTACATGGAGCTATGGTTCTACCCTTACTTCCACCTAATAGGAAGAAATGCTATTTCAGACTCAAGATCAAAAAAAAAATTAAAAAAAAGCCCAGCCTTTGACCTGAAATTAGATGGCAAAACTGCTGAGCTAGCTGAACAGAGGGCTTATCAATATTTTCAGAAAATCCCATGGAATTTCACTTTTAGCTGAACTCAAATCTGGACACTCAACATATTTTCTGAAGCAAATATTATGAAATCCACTAGAGCCAAGAGTCCAACGAAACGGATCAATATAATGTTCTGCTTATTCTGAGCACTGTTGAAAAACAGAAATGAACATGTTGAAAGAAGGCGAGAAATCAACTGTAAGTACATTTAGGAATCTAAAGTCAAACAACAGTTGATCAAAACGCTGTTTGTGCCATACTGGAAGAATCCGCTTTCTGAATGTTTGACTACAAAAAAATTTCGGCCAGGTGGCAATCCTAGCCACATGGGGCACAACTGTTCAGTGAGTTTGCAATTGATGCTTAGCATGCAGCTCAGATTCAAAAGCAACAGATACGACCCATGTGGCCCTCTTCAAGTCTCTGATTGGTTACTGCTTGGTAACCAGGGTAACCAGTCAGTGGAAACCAAGAGAGTTGAAAAGCATGGAAGTTGTGTTCTGGCTATTATGTTAGACATCCAGTCACTCCAACCTTTATACATTACATTTTTGGCTAAATAACTATATTAGACACATTTTTTTATTTTGCACAGCCTATTTACCCAGTTTTTATTTTTACACTTAACAATTCCTTTAGTGTGGATATGGCCTTAAATGTTCTTGTGGTAACATGGGTGTGGTTTTAAATTGGGTGTGGTTTAAAACTGGGAGTGGCCAACCCTGACTTCCTCAGTCCAGATGCAACTAGTCCGCAGTTAGATTTGACCGGCTGAGCTCAGTTAAAATATCAAAAGCAAATATGGGTTACAGATTTTCACAAGTCTTTCTCTGAAAAAGGAGTGGAGTCTTGCTGTGTAGCAATAATATGGTTTTATAACACTATAAACATCCATAGAAAACGGAAAGCTTACCTAGAAATCAATATTTTAATATGCTACAAAGAGACCAATATTTGCAATGATTGAAATCGGATTAGCTACAAATGATAATGCTACTGTAAAAATCAGCTGCCCCTAGATCTTATGTACTAAAGAAAATGCCTGGCTTTGCCATGCCCTCAGCCGTTAATATAGGCAAAGAAGTGATCTGAATGAATTGTTGGAGAAATACTAAACAATCGACCCAGCCCAGGATCATACAGTTGGCTCGGCTGTTACATTTCTATTGTTAAATGCAAAACAAGTGCTCTTCGTTGTATGGAATTTCAATGATTTACTTTAATACTGAAGGGTTATCTTAAATGCCTTCTTATTTGATTGCTGGCACTCCCATAATTAAGGAAAATAAGATTATAGTAAATTCTATATTAATTAAAAGCAAGCACTGTACTTAAGAAAAGGGTGAGATTACTGGATAGGATTTGCATTCCATAGGGCTATGTTACATAGAATATATACATTTAAAGAACATGATCAACTGGTTGAAATATTATATGCACTACTTTCTCTACTAAACTGGTTCAGTGAATAGGTATTGGCTCTTGAGGTGGCCTTGTTAGTATTGGTCCAATATTGTGTGATCTATCATTATAAATGTTTATTTATAATGATTTAATTAGAAGGTAAATCGGCAGCAGGGTGGCACCCTGAGCGCTTCTTTTTCCGAAGTCGGCCGAAGTTTCTTTGTGTGGCAACTTCGGAAACACTCAGAGTGCCTTCCCACCAGCAATTTACATTCTATCTGGTTAACAGATCTTTCTGCAATTTAGATCGTCATAGCTTAACTCTACTACAAAATAATTTAAACATTATATAAACCCAAATAGGCTGGTTTTGCTTCCAATAAGGATTAATTATATCTTAGTTGGGATCAAGTACAAAGTACTGTTTTATTATAACAGAGAAAAAGGAAATCGTTTTGAAAATTTTGGATTATTTGGATAAAATTGAGTCTATGGGACACGGTCTTTCCGTAATTCAGAGCTTTCTAGATAACAGGTTTCGGGATAACTGATCGTATACCAGTACTGTGCATTTTCACTTGACATTTGAGAACATTTAATATAAGGGGGAAAAAATTGAAGTCAACTGTGTATATGAACTATACGTAAAAGGAGAATGGGATGTAGCTCGCGATTCAGCAGACTTTGCTGCAAAATATTTATTAACACAACATGTTCGGATCAACATAGATCTTTTTCGAAACTTGAAATATTTTGCAGCAAAGCTGAATCGTGTGCTCCATCCCATTCTTCTTTTACGTATTATTTTGGTCGGACTGGTGTGGCCTAATTTAGGAAAGAGAGCAGCAACACATGGTGGATTTCATTAAAACAATTCTTCTTTGTTCACAGTTGTATATGAACTATATAGGTAGTGAAGATTTCATGAGAAGTCGCTCTTAAAATAAGCCATGCGTACAGATCTACATAGGAATGTCCGGTTTATGGGGATATGTTTCCTGTTAGCCTGAACACTGTAAATAGCATTTCTTTTTTGCGTTTCATTAGACGAAAACTTGGCCCTAGGGGTACTAAAATGTAATTTTCCAGTATGTGCTGCTGGAAACCAGCGATTGTTTCACTGTTTTGTTGGCCCATGTTTAGTAAGTCTTTCTGCTGCTCCGTGAGCCAGACTGCTGAATGTGTTCTTGCCTAAAGAACATTCATTAAAAGCGTGCACTTTAGCATACAATAAGGTTATTAATAAAGATTTACTTTCAATTAAAGCTGCTAAACCCCTTTTAACATCCAGTGGTGTAATTTCCACATTAGTGGGAATCTAGCCCTAAGGTCTAAAGAGGAATAAATACATAGATGTATAATTATGCGCTGCTGCTGCACACAGCAGTTCCTTCAGCACTTGATTACCTCTTTTTAATTACTATTTCCTAGAAATTAAATATATGTCATCACTGTAGGAGGAAAATGTCATTGTATTAAAGGGGAACTTGGTGATTTACATACACGGCATGGGGCAGAGGATTCCAGAAAGCCCTACTGCTTGCTCATTGCTCCTGTTCTAAAAGTGATACTGTATGCAAATAAGAAAATAACTGATTTAATTATAAGCATACTGCACATAATTGGAGGAGTGCAATTTATTTCCATCAGCTTGCTGTTCCTTGAACCAACAGCAATTGCCCCTAGCTTTGAGCAGAAAAAAATATTAGCTATGTGTCCAGTTTTCTGGCTAAAGTTGGCCATACGCTGAAAGATCTGCTCGCTCGGAAAGGATAATAGATCCTATCCTATTAATAGTTATTTTTCTAATAATGGACAAGTTTTTTTTCTTGTGGTATCCCCATTTTGTGACAACGATTATCCACTCCCATGATTGTTGGCTCATGCCTACTTCAGGCATTTCTTTATTATATTCAAGTTCACTTGCTTGAAGGTACAGTTATAGGACCGGTTATCAGGAAAACCATTATCCAGAAAGCTCCAAATTACAGGAAGGTTATACCCAATAGCCTCCATTTTAATCAAAATAATCCACATTTTTAAAAATGATTTCCTTTCACTCTGTAATAATAAAACAGTACCATGTACGTTATCCCATCTAATCCTTATTGAAGACAAAAAAACCTATTGGATTTAATTATTGTTTAAATTATCTTTTAGTAGACTTAAGATACATAGATCCACATTACAGAAAGTCCCCTTATTATTATTATTAACATGTATTTATATAGCGCCAACATATTGCGTAGCACTGTACATACTGCGTAGCACTGTATATAAGTCGAATCCCTAGGTCCCAAGCATTCTGGATAACAGGTCCCATACCTGTAGTATGATCATAAAGTTCTTGAGGTGGCTGTAGGCAGAAATACATGCCCTAAGCCCAGACATACCTTAAAGGAATAGTAACATCAAAAAGAATGAAAGGGATTAAAATATAATGTACTGTTGGCCTGCATTGGTAAAAGCTGTGTGTTTGCTTCAGAAATACTTCTATAGTTTATATAAACAAACTTCTGTGTAGCCACAGGGGCAAAAGGAGAAAAGGCACAGGTTTACATTGATAACAATAGAAGGCAATTGCAAGAAAATACAGTTCTATTGACAGTCAGTAGTGAAAAGATTAACTCTATGAGGGTTGATTTTTAAAGGGGTGGGTTCACCTTTAAGGTAAACTTTTAGTATGTTAAAGAATGGCCAATTCTAAGCAACTTTTCAATTGGTTTTCATCATTTATTTTTCGTAGTTTTATATTATTTGTCTTTTTCTTCTGACTCTTTGCAGCTTTAAAATGGGCTTCACTGACCCCATCTAAAAAAACAAATGCTTTGTAAGGCCTCAAATGTATTGTTATTGCTCCTTTTTATTACTCATCTTTCTATTCATGCCACTCCTGTTCATATTCCAGTCTCTTATTCGAATCAATTCATGGTTGCTAGAGGAATTTGTAGCCCAGCAACCAGATTGCTTAAAATGCAAATTGAAGAGCTGCTGAATAAAAAGCTAAACAACTCAAAAACCACAAATAATAAAAATTGAAAACCATTTCAAATTGTCTCAGAATAACACTCTCTACATCATACTAAAAGTTACCTCAAAGGTGAACAGGTGACAAATCTTCTCTATTTTGGGCGATTAATCTCCCCAAATGCCTTCCCACCGGCAAGAATGCGAATCGCTGGCGGGGTGCCATACATTTCTGAAGTTATATGAAGTTGCCTCACAAGGAAATTTCGGTGACTTCGGAAATCCAAAGCGATTCGTATGCCATCCCACCGACGATTCCTATTCTTGCTGGCAGGAAGGCATTTCAGGGAGATTAGTTGCCCGAAATAGAGAAGATTAGTCGCTGGGCTTTCTCTTACAACAAATCCTTGTCCTGAACCGGCCTTTTGCACTGTACTGGGAGTGTGCCTAAATGGGATTATCAGCGAGTAAAACTGAAAGTAATTAATTGTGGCTATTTCTGCCAACATGCTTGCTAACCTTTGCCCCCACCTAAATCTAAAATCAATTGTATATCTAGTGTGTCATAGCCTCAACAATTTACAGTGGCTTTAAAACTGTCAATATCACCAATTAAAATTTTGCAGATATTAGCACTCAAACTGGTGACATTAAGGGTTGCTAAGAGCCAAAATAAATTGTGGTTAAAATGTATTTAGTTCAGGTTCAAAGAGAGCTTAAAGTGTGTTTGTAAAAACACAAAACCTACAGATCTTCAAAACTGAAAAGGCTGATGTGCAGGTTACACATGTTCAGAGGTCAGGAATGACTTTAAGGGAGATGCTAATAAATAAATAACAAGTGTATCAGCAGCAGCCTGCGGGGGCGATGCCCTCTGACGTAGCTCCATTGGACGGCTTGTCCTGTGCAAGGCCGGGGGACTAAGGAAACACAAACAGTGCAAAACATACAGAGCAGGCAACTTTTTACTTAGACAGCACTCTATTTTGTTGCCCGTTTAATCTTGACATGATATCATTTAAATAACCTTGGCAAACTGGGTGTCAGAGAAGGGATGATTTTGTGGGTTTTTTATAGGTACTCTCTTCTGAAAGGGATACTGTCATGGGAACAATGTCTTAAGGTACACGGAGAGATCCGCTCATTTGGCGATATGTCCACCTTGAGGTGGGCAATATTGGATCCTAACGATTGGGAAGGGGCGGTCGGATCGCGGGACCGCATCAACGAACAGATGCGGCCGCGATCCGAGGGGATTTTTCGTCCCATCTGATCGAGATCTGCCCGACTTTTCGGCCATATCTCGATCGGGGAAGCCCGGTGGGGAGACCCATACACGGGCCAATAAGCTGCCGACTTGGTCTGTTGGCAGCTTTTATCGGCCCGTGTATGGCAACCTTTAGTTAATAGTGCTGCTCCCGCAGACTTATGCACTGAAATCAATTTTTCCAAATAGCAAATGGATTTTTTTTAAATTTCATTTTGAAATCTGACATGGGGAAAGACATATTGTCGTATTCCCAGGGGCCCCCAGTCATGTGACTTTGAACTGATAAACTGCAGTCACTCTTTACTGCTGTACAGCAAGTGTGATATCACCTTCCTCATTTCCCCCCCAGCAGCCCATAATCAGAACAATGGGAAGATAACTAGGTAAGAGATCCCTGGTAGATAGAATAACAGCACTCAATAGTAAAAATCCATGTCCCACTGCTACTCCTTCAATTATATTGAGTAGGAGAAACAATATCCTTTCAAAACGCAGTTCCATAGTACAGCACTGGCTCTTTCTGAAAACAGATTACCAGGCAAAATGACATGAGATGGCTGCCTACACATCAATATTACAACAACAAAAACACACTTGTTGGTTTAGGAATGAAATTTTTAGGGATGCACCGAATCCAGGATTCGGCCTTTTTCAGCAGGATTCAGATTCGGCCGAATCCTTCTGCCCGGCTGAACTGAATCCGAATGCTAATTTGCATATGCAAATTAGGGGCCGGTAGGGAACTTGTATGACTTTTTTGTCAGAAAACAAGGAAGTAAAGGTTTTTCCCTTTCCCACCCCTAATTTGCATATGCAAATTAGGATTTGGTTCGGTATTCGGCTGAATCTTTCGTGAAGGGTTCGGCCGAATCCAAAATAGTGGATATGGTGCATCCCTAGAAATGTTATATGGTATAGTAAATTATTTGCATTGTAAACAGTGTAATTTAGGAATAAAAAGTACACCATAAAAAACATGACCGAATCCCTTGAATCATAAGCCTGCTCCGATCCTCTTTTTACAAAAACAACCAAATCAAACCCACAACCCTTACCATGAGAGCAAAATGAACATGCGCTCTAAAGCTATAACTGGAAGAGTAACTGCCCTATTTATATGTGGGTGACACTGGTGAGACCATAAAAACTGGCTCACATAACACCGATTCTGAAGGGATTTTCATTGAAAAATCTGTATTTTACAGACACAAGTTATTTTGTACATGCCTTTCCTATGGAATTTAACATTCTCTCTTTCTTTTGGCATCACTGAAGCACTTTAATCACCAAGTTACATTATTATTTTTTTTCAGCCACTCTATTATTTGCCTTTCAGCATGCAGAGCATAAAGGCTGCACTGGGCGCATGTCCTTAAAAACCAAACATACTGTAGGTGGAAGTTGAGCTATCTATTATACTGCGAGTTTGAAAACTTTTAGTTACACCATGAGAGATAATTTTTGTGGTCACGGTCACTGAAAAGGTAATATAGTCTGCTATATAAAGCAGGTACTTTAACAAATTGGTCCCTAAGTACAGTAGCAAGGCACACTAACCAGTATCAACAACTATACTAACATAGCAACTCTTAGAGTTGGGGGCAGACCAGCAGATTCGGGGAGATTTAGTCGCCCCGCAGAAGAGGCGATTAGTCGCCAGGTGACTAAATCTCCCCAAATCTACCCGTCTGCCCCAACACACACTGCTACTTGGGGAGATTAGTCACCCAGCGACAAATCACCTTTTCTTCGGGCAACTAATGTCCCCAAAATGCCAAAATGCATCATTTTCTAACTTGTAATCGGATTGCTGATTGGTTGCTCTTCACCGGAAAATGCTTCACTCCACTTTTTACACGCATGGCAAATAGGCCCCTTAACATCTTGCAAAAAATAAATAAATAAAAACCTCTCCATCAATGCTGTTGGTTCATCACTTGCTTCCCACCTGAGAGAGTGGGTTCCTTAGAGCCAAGCTGGATAGATAGGGTTGCCACCTTTTATGGGATCAGTAATCCGGAAACCCGTTTCCCAGAAAGGCCATCTCCCATAGACTCCATTTTTATTGAAATAATCCAAAATTTAAAAAAAAAAATTTATTTCTTTTTTTCTCTTTAATCATAAAACGGTACTTTGTACTTGATCCAAACTAAAATACAATAACTCCTTATTAAACACAAAAAAGTCCTATTGCTTAACATTTAAATTTTTTTTTCCTTTTCTTTTGAGGACATTTGGTATGGATTCAAATTACAGAAAGACTACTTATCCAGAATTCCCCAGGCCCCACTCATTCTTGAGAACAGGTCCGTGTTATCTGTATTGTTTTATTAATACAGAGAAAAAGGAAATAATTTTTTGCATTTTAAGTTTTTAAAAATTTTTTAAAATTAGAATTATTTGCTTAACAGACACCCTACAGGAGAAGGCCTTTCCGTAATTTGGATCTTGCTGGATAACAAAATAGACGTTTTTGCTGTCAAATATAGAATAATAATGCAGTAATTGCCTTTGGACATATTAAACATAAAAATGTGGGCAGTTTGCTTCTGACTTGGTTACAAAAGTCATTTGATGACTTTATATATGACCAGACAGGAATGCACTGCATTGGCAGGGTTTAATACAATGTTCTATTACAGTTGGGCAGAAAGTATGTTTAGTGTCACCTCAATCTGAACAATGCATGGAACAGAATGTGTAAACCTCCCAAAGAGAGAAAGTACATGTAAGTACCTATTATCCAGAAAGCTCTGAATTACAGAAAGGCCATCTCCCATAGACATTTTATCCGAATAATCCACATTTTTCAAAACTATTTCCTTTTACTCTGTATAGATATACAGGTATAGGATCTGTTATCCAGAAACCCATAATCCAGAAAGCTCAGAATTAGGGGAAGGTCATCTCCCATAGACTGCATTTTATTAATTAATAAAAAAATAAATAATTAAATAATTAAATAGTACCTTGTACTTAATCCCCCAACGAAGATATACTTAATCCTTATTGGAAGCAAAACCAGTCTATTGGGTTTATTTAATGTTTACAGAATTTCCTAGTAGACTTAAGGTATGAAGATCCAAATTACAGAAAGTTATCCGGAAAACCCCAGGTCCCAAGCGTTCTGGATAACAGGTCCCATACCTGTACTCTGTACATTCATGCATAGCCCTCAATTCTGGTTACTCAGCTCCCTTTAAGTATTTGTAGATGTATTGCTGTAGTTAAGCCCTTGGCTAAACCCAAATTTTTAGGAAAAAAGTAAATATTTTGAACATGTTAAACGCACAGTCTGTTTGGCACCAACTAATAGATGAAAAGGGCGAAGGGGAGAGAAAAACAGCCCAGATATTTGGAAACAAGAACTAGAAAACAAAGCAATCAGCTAATAAGTGAGTAATAAGCAAGTTATCCTTAGACTGGCGTCCCCAGATTTTGCCCCAACCTGTTCCTTGTGATTATGTGTTAAACATCCCTATGTCAGCAGGTTCATGAGTGAGTCAGAGCTGAAATAATAAATGGCCCATTTTCCCCCGTTCAATGAGGAAATACATCACATCACGGCTTATTGTGGATCGGTTACAGGAGGTGTTTTTACAGGAAAATGTAAAAATAACCAAGACATTCCACTTATTTGTGATTAACAAAGCCCCTGTTGAAGTCCATTTCATGAAGCAGAGCCTGTTTTCACTTAGTTTTCAAAAACAATAACGCGCTGCTTCAAAAACAGAGAAACAGTTTTAAGAGAAATTAGTGGGGGGACAAATAAACGCGTGCGCCAACCAAAAAAGTAATTGAATTGACCAGAACAGCGATGTCAACAACTACCGCTTATTTGTGCGGCCGGCTTGTGTTTTGGTGCAGGTTTAGAATAATGGCGATATCTGTGCCATCTGATTTCTACTTCACCTTGCTGTTTTGCAGAACAAAATTCCAAAACGCTCTATCAGTACTGACTGTATAAAGACATCAGGGCACCAGTGACCACCGTCTGCCGGAGGGACCGAAGACAATCTACAATAAATTCTACAACAGTCTTTCAAATGTTAGAAATATAAATGTCTATAAATGTTATTACAACCAAATGTTGGACCTCAAAGCCTGCAACCCACTGTCATTAATAAAATGTCAGGTCATGTCTTTCCTAGTTTCTTGAAAGTGAATGGTCACACTAGAGGAGGACTGCATTATGAGTTATGGAAGATTGTGGCCAAAGCTGAAATGCATGCCGAGTTAATGACTTTCATAGAATCTAGAAGGAAAAGAACTGTATATTCATGTCTTAAGATTTCCATTAGCAAATACAACAGATGGAAAAAGCAAAAACACAAAATGAATAGATACATGACAGTTGTCCGTATCATGCGGAGCCATTACTACAGATCACCGCCAGTTCACTAAAGTTTACCACCACATAAAATAACCTCAGCCCTTTTCCAACATCTTATGTGCCTATGTGCATTTACAACATGCTTCTTTCCTATTGCACGTGTATGGAAATTTTAAAGGGAAAATGTAAGGGAAAAAAGAAAAGTCACAGCCCACTTTAAATATGGCCAAAGATACCATCTTACGAAACAAAGGTTTGTACGATTTTCAGACCATGTGTGGAGTGTCCCGACATTTTTAGTACCATGGTGATCAGTCGTTCAGTGTTCGGACAGGTTAATCAATTTATATTGGCTATTGATAAGAACACTGCATTTATTGCCTGACTATAACAATGGGTGACTGTCACTACTATTTGTTGGACATAACTTTCATACGATTGCGGTCTGTCAAATAATGGCCCGAGCATAGTGCGATTTCTTCTCTTTACTATTTTATATTAAAGGAACACTATACCCCCGAACAATTTAGGTCTCTATAAAAAGATATTGAATAAAACAGCTCATATGTAAAACCCTGCTTCATGTTAATATACTTTTTAGTAGTCTGTGCCATTGGGTAATCATAAATAGAAAACTGCCACTTTAAAAAATAAGGGCCGCCCCCTGGGATCATAAGATTTACAGTGCACACAAACAAACCATACATGTTAGGTCATATGAGCCAATTAACAGACAGAGTTGTGCCCTTTGCTTCTTCCTGTTACAGTTGAGTTGTAGTATTTATGGTCAGGTGATCTTTGAAGCAGCACACAGACCATCACAAAATGGTGGTTCAACTCAAGAGATGTAAAAAAGGCAATATTTACGTAAATATGTAAACCAGTTTGGTAAGATTCTTTAATACGACACTTAATTTGATATATGGTTAGTTGCAAGTCAAAAGATTGGAAGACGTTTATTTGTCCAACAATGGCTATAATCTGCAGGTCTATGGCCATTTTAAGAGGAGACTTCCTTGATTTTAGTTAAATAATGATTTTCTGGAAACTCTACATGGCAAGTCTTCTACAGAGATCCCAATAGCCTTTGGCTATGATGCGTGTTCAAGTAATCATCCAAGACACTCGATATTAATTTAATCTGTCAACATAAGCAGGGCATTTCTCCTCACCACAAAGAATCACCTACACTGCTCCAAATGAAAATTCCGTTCCTGAAATCTAAACATTTGGCCTCTGCTTCTTTGCTCTTTTCTACAGGACAAAAGATTCCATGTGGTCATAAAATATCCTCTAAAGTACAGGGATGAGATCTGTTATCCAGAAAGCTCCGAATTATGGAAAGGCCATCTCCCATAGACCCCAATTTATCAAAATAATCCAGATTTTGAAAAATGATTTCCTTTTTCTCTGTAAAAGTAGCTTGCATTTGATCCAAACTAAGATATAATTGGAAGCAAAACCAGCCTGTTGGGTTTGTGTACTGTTTACTTGAATTTCTAGTACATATAATGTATGAAGATCCAAATTATGGAAAGACCGCTTATCTGAAAAACCCCAGGTCCTGATCATTCTGGATAATAGTTTTCATACCTGTACTTGCAAAGTGTAATAATGTCCCTGCAGACCTGTCTATTCAATTTCAAGCCCTATACTATTGAACCCCCCAGCCTGCTAGGTAACGGATTATCCAGCCAGAAAAAAACATTTACCATTGCAACAAGCACACCTTTATCTCAAATCAAACCAACAGGAAAAAACATGAAGCCCAAACAACAAAATAGCAGCAAATGGAATTTCAGGATTGCTGCAGTGGAGCAAAGGTTACTTTTCAGCCCTGAAACAGTTAAACCTGCACAGCAGGGTGATAAACATGACATGGCAAAGCTGTAAGGGACAGAGGTTAAAAAAATACCCTGTGTGATTTGCACGGGGCCTGCAAAGTGGGGTTGCACTAGGTATAATTTTTTAGGAATCATAGCACCTGTTTCCAATACATTGTGATTGACGTTTACAAATGTATTTCCTTTATATTGGAAATCACCTGTACCCCGACTTGGATACAAAGCAAAAAGGCAGCATTAGACAGCATTCTCCATAATAGAAGTCTCTTGGGCATAAGCTCAAGCTTTTACAGCAGCATTTGCTAACACTGTGGGATGAAAAGTACCAATTATAATTGGATAATAACTATAGTGATGAGTAATTACTGTCTGTTTAGCTTTGCTATGCACAGATATAAAGCTTCTTATAATTGCAAAGTTATTAGTTATACAGCAAGCTAAACAGAATTGAAAAGACACTAGCAATTAATTTCACACGTATTATGATCTCTTTATCTCATTATGAAGTGATTTTCATTCTTAGAACGCAGAGCCAGGTCACATTGTGATGCCATTAAACTATATTATATCAATTACTGCATTCAGAATGCTTGGGACTGTGGTTTTCCAGATAACAGATCGTTCCTTAATTTGGATTTTCATACCTACCTATATGTTTACTAACATTGGAGATAAATATCTGGAGAGATTTTTGGAGATGTTGCCCATGGCAACCAATCAGCAATTGTTACAGCCAAGTTAGAAAACGAAAGCAAAGATCTGATTGGTTCCTATGGGCAACATCTCCAGAAATTTCTCCAGATATTTATCTCCAATGTTAGTAAACATGCCCCCTAGTCTACTAAAAATCATGTAAACATTAAATAAACCCAACAGGCTGGTTTTGCTTCCAATAAGGATTAATTATATCTTCGTTAGGATAATGTACAAGGTGCCGTTTTATTATTACGGAGAAAAAGGAAAATATATTTTTTAAATTTGGATTATTTGGATAAAATGGGAGTTCTATAGGGAATTAAAGAGTCAGTGGGGTGAGGAGCTCTGTGCCTCTGAACACAAATTCCCAATGCAAATATCAAGTATGACATCTTTTATCCTGAAACCGGATGTTCAGAAAGCTCTGAATTAGGGAAAGGAAATCTTGTTATGCAAATAACATTTTTAATTATAATAATAAAACTGTACTTGTATTTCTTGGTAGTAGCTAAACTGCATGAATCTATATTGGTGGCAAAACAATCCTACTGTGTTTTTTTTTTTTTTAAACAAATAAAAACCTTATTCAGAGAATACCAAGGGACAAATTTAAGCGCGAAGTGGCTAGCGAAAATTCGCCAGTGTGACGTCATTTTGCCAAATCGCCAAACGGTGCTGGCATAAATTCGCTAGCGAAGTAGACCTACTCTAGCGCTACTTCGCACCGTTATGCTAGGTGAAGTAAAACTCTGGCGAAGGGATGTTACTACGCTAATTCACTAAGTTGCGGATTTTCATGAACGTTACCTTTATCGCCAGACTTTACTTCGCCACCTCAGACCAGTCGAAGTGCATGAGTAGATAGGGATTGGGCCAAAAAAAGTTGAATTTTTTTTACTATACTGTGGGCACGTGTAGGGCATTAGAACACATTTATTAATGTTCCCTGGCCTTGTGTAGTGTAATGTGTTTGCTGCTGCATATATGGCCATTGTACTTTAAATGCACGCCGTATGCAAATTTGCCATCGCTAGCTTAACTTCGAACCGCTGATCGTAATATCGCTAGCACAGCTTCGCAAACAATCGGTAACTTGTGTGCAACTTCGGATCTTTGTGAATTTGCGCAGCCCTGGCGAATCTATGCCTGGCAAAGTGCGGCGGAAGCCAATGCTGGCGCAACTTCGGAGGTAAGTAAATTTACCCCCAGGTCTCAAGCATTCTATATTGTCTAAAATAATTCTAGCCAATAACGCTTTAATGGTCAACATTCGTAAACTGCTTTCATACCTATCATACTTTCATAAACTGCTTAGCTGAAATATTCCTAGTTTCCTAGGTTCCTAGTAAGAACAGCAAAAAGCCTTGACTGTTACATTCATTTTTATAAATCCAATAATGCATGTGTAACACCTATTTGGGCTGCATAGCACACAAATAGTTAAACTGTCCAGCTAGCAGTAGAAGCATGGGTTACATGCGACTTCACACAACAGGGTCAGGGCCTTCGCCAAGTGGAAGTATTCCCTCTATGGTGTAGTGCAACTACATCCCCCAGGCTACTGTGCATACAACAAACAAATTGGGCGCCAGGAGGTTCTTGCAGTAAAACAGAAACGGTTTATTAACTATGCACGAGGCAAGTGACCACAGGTTTAGTACTCACGCAGGAGCTTGAGGAAAACAGCACATTTCGAGAGTTCACACAGAACAAGGCATTAGGCATTTCTCACAGAGGAAAGATCTCCATTAGGCATTTGCAGAATTCACACACATTCCCTCCTGGAAGTTGTCAGGCAAGCAGCTTCTACCCTACAGTCCCTCTTCACTGAGGTTCCTGACTGGAGGCAACACACAAAGCCTTTGGGAAGCTACTCCCTTACTGCAAATCCTCGTTGGAGCTTCAGCTGCTCTTTCTCTCTCACCTCTCTGCCTTTCTCTCCTAGAGAGACTATGACAAGTCTGCCCTAGTGTCACTATTCCTCATTCACGGGGTTTACCTGGTCCCCGACTTCTTCTCCAAAAGCACATGGGCCTTTCTGGGCCTAGCTGTGCTCAGAGCCCTGAGCACATCCAGCTGGATCACCATCCACAGGCCAAAGAGGAAGTGGCCACTCCCTACACACACTATATAGCAGTGTAGCAGGGAGTGTCATTCTCTCCTGGCAGATCACTCCAAGAAAAAGGTGGGGGCCTTAAAGCTGCAGGGCAGATTAACCCATACCCATAGGGGCCCCTACATACACCCGGGGGAAAAACCCATTTCGTCCCGACAATGGTTTAAACATCCCCAACATATATCAACTTACAGTACCATCACATCCACTTCTGGTATCCTCTCCTAAGGCATACCTGGTAACAATGGTCACTGTAAAGGAAACACAGCATGCACAATACTGTATCAAACATTTTCAATTGCATAATAAACAGTTGCAGTTGGTCAACTTTATTACACATCAGCAAAAATACTTCTCCCCCTCCCAAGGGTCCACACAGGCCAGTCCTTGGGTGCAGAAACACTACTCAGCGAGTAGGTGAAGGCAGAAGAGTTGTGGTGGAGATCAATAGTCCTGAATTAGAACCCACTTAGTCCAGCAGTCCTTCCAGCCACAAAAAAACAAGCAAGCAGCACTCTAGGCATCTCACTCTGCAGGAGTCCATAGAAGAGCTGTAGCAATCACAGAAGAATCCATCCTCCAGGTCCTTCTCTCACATCAGGGGGCACAAATGAACAGGGAGTGGTCCCAGCAGAGACATCCATCTTCCTCCCATCCATTCCAACTGACATCCGCAGGCCTTCGTGAAATTCGGGGCGAACCTCCAAGCCCGAACCCACGGCCAAACACTCTGAAGAAAATTGGTACGATTCGAAGTATTCGTACGTTCCGTTTATCCACTTCGAAAAATTTGTACGATCCATTCGTACGCTCCTACAAATTCGTACATCCATTCGTACGATTCGAACAAAACAATGCACAGCCTGGTTTTAGGGAATCGAGCCCCACGTTGGGCACGCCAAATGTAACACCTATTTGGGCTGCATAGCACACAAATAGTTAAACTGTCCAGCTAGCAGTAGAAACATGGGTTACATGCTACTTCACACAACAGGGTCAGGGCCTTCGCCATGTGGAAGTGTTCCCTCTATGGTGTAGTGCAACTACATCCCCCAGGCTACTGTGCATACAACAAACAAATTGGGCGCCAGGAGGTTCTTGCAGTAAAACAGAAACGGTTTATTAACTATGCACGAGGCAAGTGACCACAGGTTTAGTACTCACGCAGGAGCTTGAGGAAAACAGCACATTTCGAGAGTTCACACAGAACAAGGCATTAGGCATTTCTCACAGAGGAAAGATCTCCATTAGGCATTTGCAGTATTACACACATTCCCTCCTGGAAGTTGTCAGGCAAGCAGCTTCTACCCTACAGTCCCTCTTCACTGAGGTTCCTGACTGGAGGCAACACACAAAGCCTCTGGGAAGCTACTCCCTTACTGCAAATCCTCGTTGGAGCTTCAGCTGCTCTTTCTCTCTCACCTCTCTGCCTTTCTCTCCTAGAGAGACTATGACAAGTCTGCCCTAGTGTCACTATTCCTCATTCACGGGGTTTACCTGGTCCCCGACTTCTTCTCCAAAAGCACATGGGCCTTTCTGGGCCTAGCTGTGCTCAGAGCCCTGAGCACACCCAGCTGGATCACCATCCACAGGCCAAAGAGGAAGTGGCCACTCCCTACACACACTATATAGCAGTGTAGCAGGGAGTGTCACTCTCCTGGCAGATCACTCCAAGAAAAAGGTGGGGGCCTAAAAGCTGCAGGGCAGATTAACCCATAGCCATAGGGGCCCCTACACATGTAACATGTATTTTTAGCATTTCGCATTGAACAATATTTTCCATATTCAGCCAATGTCCTTCAGGCAGACAGTTACCAAGCCAAGGTAATTCAGCCAGAAAGGCTGCACTGATTGCATTGAAGGAAGAAGGAAAGGCATAATCACTGAAGGGTGCCAGTAGTGCAAAAGCCCCACTTTTCACACTTAATTTAAGCTTTTAGGCTATTGTGCATGCACATAGCCCAATAGACACCTGGGAAAGTCAAGATGGTGGTGGTGCTTAAAACTAGCGATGCATCAAATCCTGGATTTCGGAATTTGGCCTTTTTCAGCAGGATTCGGCCGAATCCTTCTGCCTGGACGAACCCTCATTTGCATATGCAAATTAGGGGTGGGGAGGGAAACCGTGCAACGTTTTGTCACAAAACAAAGTAAAAAATGTTTTCCCCTTCCTACTCCCTTCGGTTCAGTATTCAGCCGAATCTTTCGCAAATGATTTGGGGGTTCGGCCGAATTCAAAGTAGTGGATTCGGTGCATCCCTACTTAAAACGATAATACCCCAGGCCAATGTGTTTAAATAAATTAGTAGCCTTAAGTGTCCAGAGTAGTGGTCCTTCTTTGAGGGCAAAAATAAAAAAGAGAAAAAATTAATTGGTTTGATTCAAAACGATACAGTTCTATAAAAGGCAAATTGCCCCTTTCAGTACGTCTAGTACACAGTAAATAAAAGCAATATTCATTTGGGTTGTTTAAAAAAAATAAAAGGACACTGATTTACGGAGCACCGGACACACACTGTACATTTAAATGTTATCAAATGCCATAGAAATTCCTTTGTGGTGCATCAGTGTGATTTTTTTTCCTGTCCCCATTTTTGTAATCACATGAATTACTGTACTACTGTAGAATACCTTAGCAATAGCCTTTGAAAAAAAAAATGTCTTGTGAAGTTAAAAAGTCAGTGTAATTGCAGCTTAGCAAGGCGAGGTCTATAGACGCCCAACAGAGAGGCACAGTGCTCCAATTCTAGGTGCAGACTAGACAACCTTATTATTTTCCTAGGTTTTAAAGGAGAAGGAAAGCTACGGAGGCATTTTATTGCCAGTAGATTAGCTGCAATAGTGCAAGCTAGAATGCTATATTTATTCTGTAGAATGTTTTGCCATACCTGAGTAAAAAGCTCTAGAAACTCTCTGTTTGTTCAGAATAGGAGCTGCAGTATTAACATGGTGTGACATCACTTCCTGCCTGAGTCTCTCCCTGCTCTGTGCTCAGATTACAGTAAAGAAGGGAGGGGTGGGGGGAGAGGAGCAAACTGAGCATGCTCTTGCCCAGGGCAATGAGGTTTAAGCTGAAGGCAGGAAGTCTGATACAGAAGCCCATGAGTACACAATAGAAGGAAAGAAATGCTGTGTTGCTTTTGACAGGGGACTCAGAGCAACATTACTTTGGGGGTTTACTGGTATATTTAGATGGACCTTTCTGATAAGGCTTACTTTGTTTTCACCTTTCCTTCTCCTTTAAGAACAAGTCTTCATTTCTACAGAGTAAAGCCTGCAGGAAGCAATAAGAGGTTAAGAGAACAACATCATTACTCTGTCAAAGATAGCAACAAGCACTATTAGTAGCTGTTAAGAATTAGAGGGGTGAAAAACAAAAAGAAAAAACATGTCAGACTCCACAGAGCTGAAGCATTTAGACAACAATCTGCTGTTCTATCTGGACACGCACATGCACTGTGGTTGAACACAAAGGCCAAAAAAGTCCGTTCAGCATCCCCAGACCCCTGAGTTAGGAGACCAGCGCCCTCTAGTCCACTCTAAATTAAGTTTTGTTCTTTCCAGTTTTAACCAAAAAAAATTTACCAAAAAAAGTCTAATATATTACCCAACCTTTAGCCTTCCAGACCAGTTAAAGCACTGGGCAAATTTGCACCTGGCAGCAACCCATGGCGACCAATCAGATGATTACTTTCAGAATTCAACTTGCAATTGACTGAAAAAAAGCTAATCACTGATTGCTTGCTATAGGCTACTAACCAGGCGAAAATATGCCCTATGTTTACACAGGCCTCAGGGCATCCAATCTTACATTAAGGGATGCGCCAAATCCTTCTGCCCGGCCGAACTGAATCCGAATCCAAATTTACATATCCAAATTAGGGGTGGGGAGTGAAATCGCATGACTTTTTGTCACAAAACAAGGAAGTAAAAAATGTTTTTCCCTTAGCACCCCTAATTTGCATATGCAAATTAGGATTTGGTTTGGTATTCTGCCTAATTTTTCGCGGGGGTTCGGCTGAATCCAAAATAGTGGATTGGGTGCATCCCTACTTACATTACATTACATTACATGACAAAGACAGACAGGTTTAGTTTAGGGCTTGTGATTCATAGATTGCATTAGATTCAAATCACAAGTTTGGTTGGACAAAACTACAGTCTGTGACAGCAATATATGATAGGCTGTACCCAAACCACCACATCATGTTATATCATTGCGTTATATATTCCAGGCAGTAATATGATATATATGGGAGTTTGATTAAAAGGGACACACACATACCTATATAAAACCGAACGTAAAACTGCTAAATGCTCTTCTGAGCACTTGTCATTTAACAATTTTATTTTAGATTTCAAAACATTAGCAGTTTTTACACTGCTAATAATATGAATGTGTTATGTAGAAAGCACCTCATTACACTTTTCTGCTCTATTCTATCATTTGGTAATATAGACTGTTGAAGGGTTCAGAAGAGCACTGATCAATTTTAAATTAAGTTTTAGGGGTGAGTACATGTCGCCTTTAAGTATTACTTAAAGTCAGTTTGAGGGGCTGTGACCTTTGAGTTAAATTTTAATATGATGTAGAGAGTGATACTCAAACCATTTGCAATTGGTTTTCATTTATTATTATTTATGGTTTTTGTGTTTTTATTCAGCAGCTCTTCAATTAGCATGTTACGTAATATGGTTGCTAAGGTCCAAATTCCCCTAGCAACCATGTACTGCTTTGAATAAGGGACTGGAACATGAATAGAAAGAGGAGTACTAAAAAGTAGCAATTACAATATATTTGTTATTATCAAGATTTTCTGCTACCATGTCTTCTCTTCCAGAAACAAAAGCATAAAACACAGTTGCATTGTGCCATGCTTGTCTGCCAAGGTTATGCAGAACTGATGATGCATGAAAGCGGGTGGGGAGAGGTTATTATTCTGTCAAGAGTGATGATTTTACACAATCCCTTTACCTGGCTGCAGTAATTGATGCCACACCTTGGGTGTTCAGAGCTAAGCATTTTTCCCCAGGAGTTGAATTCAGTACCTAGAGAGTGAAAGCCAGAAGGTCACAATGGAACCTGATTGTGTTTGTTACTTGGGAACAGCATAGATGGTTTCCAAACAATAGTAAACCTACAACCTTCATCGCTTCGGAGGTTTTTTTTTTTTTTTTTTAAACATATATCCAACCTTGGTGTCCATATTGCCCCTCCCCCCAATAGGTTGCTGTACAATATAAATACTACATCTGCTAAAGGTTTTTAATAGGCAGTTTAAGACATTTAAGAGGTTGTTTAAATTAACTTTCAGCATGATGTAGTTGCTAGGGACCAAATTACTCTAGTGACCATGCATGGATTTGATTAGGAGGAGGCTGGATTATATATATATGAATAGGAGAGGGCATGAATAGAAAGACAGCCATTTTATAAAATACTAAAAAGGTAAGGTGAAACAAAGCTTTAACTTTTAGTATGATGTAGATGGTGATAATTTGAGACAATTTATAACTGGACTTCATTTTTTTATTTTTGGGATTTTTACATTATTTAACTTTTTTTCAGCAGCCATCTAGTTGCCTGGGTCCAATGGGTTCCCCATCAACCAGGCAGTAAGAGACTGGGACATGTAGGTGGAACTGCAGTAATAAAAGTGGCGGAATAAGGAATAAATAGCAATAACAACCATATTGTAGGCCGACAGAACATATGTCTTTTGTCTGCGGGGTTAGTGACCCCCATGTGAAAATTGGGAAAGAGAGAGAGAGAGAAAGTCAAATATTTTAAAAGCTATATAAAATTTAAAAAAAAAGAAAATCAATTGAAAAGTTCCTAAGAATAGGCCATTCTATAACATACTAAAAGTTTACCTGAAGGTGAACAACCCCCTTAATAGACAAGCAAATGTGTAACTGCACCTGTTCTTATTTAGAGTCGACGTATAGAAATTGAATAAGTACAGCTCGGTAGAGAAGAATGAATACAAGGAGACATGTGGGCGGCAAGAGGGCCAAACAGTACAAGGCAGTGAGCAACCAAAGGAATGTATTACTCACATGTAAGGTAGGGCTAAGCTCTGTGCTATGAGGAAATTACCCATCCCTGAAATTTGATGTCAAGCATCAGCACGGCGTGACAGCTGAAACTGAAGGCTATGATGAAGTCAACTTCAGGGAGAGTGTAGACTACTACTTGTGTAGGTTAGAACACAATGGGCTGCCCTGTACAAACTGCAGGCAAAATCCAAGCTATGCGGAAAGACACATAACAAGGTGGCACCAGAAATAGAGAGAAATATGGCACAATCCCAACAATCTTATAATCGAAACAGCTAGACCGACTGCTATTAAAGCAAGTCTAGGTGCATAATTATTTCACAAGGCTGAAGGAGCAAATTCTAAATTTTCAGGCAAAAACAATGCATACCATTTAACTCACATGACTTGTTTCAAAAGTCTCAAAATGGTCAATATTAGAGATTAAAGATTATTGCCAATAGATTAGCTACAATTGTGCAAGCTAGAACACTTTTTATTCTGAAGAATTCTTTACCATTCCAGAGTAAACAGCTGTAGTTTTATCTGGTTGTTTAGGGTAGCAGCTGCCATATTAGCTTGGTGCGACATCACTTCCTGCCAGAGTCGCCCCCTGCTCACTCATAGCTCTGGGCTCAAATTACAGCAGGGAGGGGTGGAAGGAGAGAGGAGCAAACTGAGCATGCTCCAGCCTGAGCTCTATGGGGCACATTCGCTACGCGCCGAAGCGCCTAACGCTAGTGTGAATTCGGGCATTTTCGTTACTTCGCAGATTCACTAACGGACGCTGGCGTAACTTACACCCTTACCCCTGGCGAATTTGCACAACAGACGTAACTACGTAAACGTTAATTCACTAACGAGCGCATTGTCTTGAACGCTACCTTTTACGCTAGACTTCCTTCGCCACCTCAGACCAGGCGAAGTGCAATAGAATAGATAGGGATTGCTTCAAAAAAAAAGTCAAAAAATTTTCTAAGTCCCAAAAAACGCTGGCGTTTTTTCTTTATTTTGGGTGATAGACTGAAAACGATCAAAAAATTTTTTGGGGCTCCCCTCCTTCGCCCCTACATTTCCTAACTCATGGCAACTTAACTATACAGTGGGTACATGTGTAGGGCAAAATTAAAATTTTATTTGCTGTTTTGAAGGTTTCCCAGGCTTGTGTAGTTCTGCTACATATACCTCCATTGTAACTTGAATTTGGCGCCGTATGCAAATTAACCATCGCTAGAGTAACTTCGCTTTGCTTGGCGAATTAACGCTAGCACAACATCGCAACCTTACGCTACCCCGCAACTTCGGATTTTAGAGAATTTGCGAAGCGCTGGCGAAAACTACGATTCTTAGCTGAAAGAAGGAAGTCAGTTTCAGAAGCCCATGTGTACACAATAGAAGGACAGAAACGCAGTGTTTCTTTTAAAAGAGGACTCAGAACAGCATTACCTTGAGGGTTTGCTGGTGTATTTATATAGACCTTTCTGATAATGCTTACTTGGTTTTAACCTTACCTTCCCCTTTAAGTTATTAGTGCTGGATGATGTTCAACAAAAAAAAAAAAAAAAAGAATGGTAGACAAAAAGTGACCTAGGGCTTGTGGGCGTCATACTGGCATTTATTACAGGCAATGGCTACTTGCATGCTTGCATTGTAGTCAATGGGAACGATCCCCAACATCTCCAAGAAGAGTTGCTGCAGGTTACATTCCCAGCAATCACTCATGTGGCTTCACTTCACCCTAAGTGATCATTTGACAAACAGAATACAGACAACATTTATGGGTCCTGCTATTCAGAATTATTTTTTTTAAAAATGAGTCCCTTTTTCTCTGTAATAAGAAAACAGTATCTTGTACTTGAGCCAAACTAAGATATAATTCATCCTTATTGGAAGCAGAACCAGCCTATTGGGTTTATTTAATGTTTCAATGATTTTCTAGTAGACAAGGTATGAAGATCCAATTTACAGAAATATCTGTTATCAGTTAAACCCCAGGTCCCAAGCATTCTGGGTTACAGGTCCCATACCTGCACATGTAAGAACAGGGTAAATATTTAAAGCTCTCAACAGTTTAAAAAAAAAAAAAAATCTAGTCAAACTGGTCTACTCCGAGCAAAGGATAAATCAGGACGCACACCATCCTCCTCTTCTTAACAGAACAGAGAAGAAATAGATTATCTCACAAAGCATATGTCAATTATGGAATTTCAATGGAAATACCTCTTAAAGAGGAGTGAAACTAAAGGCACCACCATTCAGTACTTGTTGTGTTAGCTTTCATAAAAAAAGAGTATAAAAAAAATCATTTGAATGCTCATTGTACCAGTGTCCTTGGACATTTCTCCTCACTTGCCAATTGAAAACAGAACCCCTGGAGTTCTCCAGCTAGAAATGATTTGTTTGCGTGTATTTCCAACATATTGCAGAATGCGTAACGGTGAAAACAGGCATTTAAAAAACAAATAGGAAGGGATTTATGGAGAGAAAAACATATCCTGTGTGGAACTGGAGCAGGTGCCATTCATTCATCCAGCCACCATCCTGCATATGAATAGGTGCCAACATTTTCCAGTATAAACATATTTTTTTGAACTAAGTTCCAACTCCCAGCTGGAGATTTTGCACCTAACCCATTAATAACATAAGACTAGGATTTGTGCCTCACACAGAGGCATATCCAAACGCATTTGTGAGGATTTTAAAAGTGCCTCTGAGCACAAATACCATCCCTCAGAGTGGATGAGCAAGGACGAGAAGTAGAGGCCCTTCAGATGAAATAGGACTTTTTAGTAAGCTTTTAAATCCAAACCTACAGCACAACGCAAACATTTCCTCTGAAATAACACTCCAAGCACTACTCACATGTGTACCAAAAAGATAATGCCGACTAACATATATTTCAATGGATATCTAAAATATATCCCATGAGTAGCTCAATGTAAAAATATGTAATATTTTGATCTACATATTTACTCTTTTATTAATGTGCTTTTTATACAGACCATACTAAGGAGGCATTCATGAGGTCACTTATGTTGGGCTAAAAGTGGAGACATACCCCTAGTCAGCCTCACAGCTCTGATACATAGTAGTCCAGGTTCAAATAAAGACATACGCTTGGCTTAATAGTACACATTAAAGGAACAGTAATATCAAAAAATGAAAGTGTTTTAAAGTAATAAATATATAATGCAGTTTTGCCCTGCGCTGTTAAAACAGATCTGATTGCTACAGAAATACTATTATTGTTTATATAAATAAGCTGCTGTTTAGTAATGGGGGCGGCCATTCAAAGGAGAAAAGGCTCAGGTTGCACAGCAGATAGTGTCAGGGCCCGAAGGCTCCGCTAAGGATTTTTCAGACCTAGTAGCAAGTAGCAGGTACCAGACAAAAGTTGACAGTATCCAAGGGGTTAAGAAGTAGCAAAGTCAAATCCAGGCAGAGGTCAGTTCCGGCAGCAAGGTTCTTAGTCGATATAACAGGCCGAGGTCAAGATCAATAATCAAAGTCAGAATCAATAATAACACACAAGGTGAACCTATAATCGGGCAAGGTCTGAAGGGCTCTGCCATAGTTTAAAGGCTGAATTTCGCGCCTAACGAGCGGTATGATGTCATGCGTCACGCCGTTGTTGCGCGTTGGCGCGGAGCACGTTTTGACACATTGGCTTCAGAACGTGCACATGTGTCGCCTGGGCACCGCCATCTTGCCGGCGGCACTGAAGCAGGAAGGAGCAGATCGCAGATAAGCTCTGTAGAACATAATGGTGTTATCGATTATCCACTATTTAACCTGTGCCATATAGTATTTTTTCAATTTCCGCCAATGCTACACAGCAGCTTGTTTATATGAACTGCAGTAGTGTTTCTGAAGCAAACATCAGTTTTACTAGTGCATGGCAACAGTACATGATATTTTCATTACTTTAAAACACTTTCATTTTTTGGTGTTACTGTTCCTTTAAGTAGCACTGTACAACAGAAAGGTGTATATATGAAATACATAGATACTGATCATTACAGGAGGTAAAAAGGACTGTGCTCATTAGGACATTGCTTGCGCTGCTCCTCATCATGGACGTAAAAATGAAGAATAAAAATAAAAGCACTGTAAAACAACTCACAAGCTCTGGGAAGACTTGTGGAGGATTACAGAATAAGATAGGACTACCCATAAGCAAATCAAATACAGGACTAGGCGGGTTTAGTATAGGTGTATTAGAAGCCAGCCTGGTGCACTGATAAAAGAAAAATTGTTGGCATTACTTTTTTTACTTCCTTGTTTTGTGACAAAAAGTCATGTGATTTCCCCCGCCGACCCTAATTTGCATATGCAAATTAGGATTAGGTTCAGCCGGGCAGAAGGATTCGGCCAAATCCTGCTGAAAAAGGCCGAATCCCGAATCCTGGATTCGGTGCATCCCTAATTACAAGTGTCCTTAGTTGGTGGCAAACAACACACAGGGTAAACAGTGGAAGGCCCAATGCAAACCTGCAGAAATTACCTACTTTTTGACTTCTCCATCAATATTGGGACTCTGCACTGAGCTTGCCTGAACCCCTCAACATATGGATTGCCCTAGTTGGAAGTGCCTTTCTAAAGACAGAGGAAATGATGTGGGTAAAAAGTGCCCGATACATTTAACCATTGAGAACACTGTAAACTTTGATGCCTTTTGACTGGAATAAAAGGTCTTTAGAAATATAAAATCAGAGGTATACCTTATGCAAAAGTTAAGATTTTATTATGTTCAGGGGTTGACTACTGGGCATTAGTCGTTTTATAATGCAAGCTAGGAGTATTCACAACTGCTTTATCAGTCTACTCCACCCCGCTATTTCCTCTACAGTACAGAGTACTGGTTACGGCCACTTAAACAAAGGATGAGAAAATCAAGAAGAACTGTTTAATAATATGAAATTACCGCTTCTGACAGCAAACAAATAATTTAAAACGTCTTAGTATGCAGAATGCAACCAAACTTGGGGGAAGTTTTATATACTACTAATAAATAGATTTCACCTTCAAATGAAATATTTAGTATGTTGTGGACAGAAGTATTCAGTGTCTAATTTGTCTCTTTTTTATTCTGTTTTTTGTATTTAACTTTTCATTGTGCAGCTCAAGAATTTCAAATTTCAGTGTCAATCTGGTTGCTAGGGTGCCACTCACCTTAGAAATTAGGCTGTTCAAATATTCTATTAGCCTCCACCCTCTTTTTCAACTCACTTAAGGATGGGGGGATAGGAGATTTCCAGTGAGATGCTATAGACAATCGAGCAGCTGTAAGAATATGGTTAAGTAAAACCTGAGTAGATTTCCGCACCTTAGGAAATGGTTTGCCTAACAAAAAAGTGCTCAAATCAGCCAATATAGGCTCTTGTAAAATTTTACTTAGGACACCCGACACCTCAGACCAAAATGGTTGTATTACAGGGCACGTCCAGAATATATGTGGTAAAGTGCCTACTTCACCACAATTCCGCCAACAAAGTGGAGAATGGTCTGGGAAGAAAGCATGAAGAGCGGCAGGGTATATTTGAACAGGGCATAGCAATATTGCACAATCCATCCAATCCAATTCATCACAACGTGGTCTCCCTGGATGTTATTATACTCTAACGACTGAACTTTAATGGATCGTGAGGCTGTTTTCTCTTTGTTGCCTTATGTCCTTCTCCCACATGATTGCTTTACTTTTCTTACATTGTTACACGTTTTTTTCTGATGTCTGTATGATTCTGTTGACTTTTGCTTTTGCTACAGGCTTTGTGTATTGTGCTACACGCGTGATGGCGTAAATGTATTTCATATTGTCTTGTAACATTCTGATTGTTAATAAAAATCTAAGTTACAAAAAAAAAAAAAAAAAAAAAAAAGAAATTAGGCTGTGATTAAATAATAGACTGGAAGATTAATAGAAGGCCTAAACAGAAAAAGAAGCAATACAAAAAGGAAACAACAAAAACTATTAAATTGTAGTCTGAGCAACGGTTGGTAGAATAGCCAGGGTCAGCGACCCCAAAAACCAGATAGCATTTTAAACAGCAAGCTGGAAAGAGGCAGAATAGTAAGACAAATATTTAAACAATTATACAAGCAAAAACAGACCAATCTGTGGCATACAAAAAGTTAATTCAAAGGTGAAGCTTCCCTTTATACAGAACAAAAGCCATCTTTTACAACGACTGGTCTGAGCCCCAGGCCGTAGGAGTGTTACTGTGGCTTGCATGTGTATTTAATGTTTCCCTTGCTTGTAACAGAAAAATGCAAAGACCAATTACTCTGTCCATTCGGAATACAAATTATATACAACTCCAGCACAACAGATCATGTGCAAGCAGAGTAAATATTGCACCTTTATTAAAGGCAATGCAATATTTTTGAGGCATGCTTCCGTTGTCTTGCATCTAATCGAGTGAAGAGTGAAACATACATAAGAAAGAATTAGAAGTATGCTTGCATATACAGGTATGGGACCTTTTATCCAGAATGCTTGGGACCTGGTTTTCCGGATAACGGATCTGTCTATAATTTAGATCTTCTGGCCTTAAAGGGGTTGTTCACCTTTAATTAATTTTTAGTATTATGTAAAGAGTGATATTCCAAGATAATTTGCAATTAGTTTTCATTTCTTATTATTGATGGTTTTTGAATTAATTTAGCTTCTTATTCAGCAGCTCTCCAGTCTGCGGTTTTAGCAATCTGGTCGCTAGGGTCATAATTAACCTAGCAACCATGCATTGATTTGAATAAGAGACTGGAATATGAATAGGAGAGGCCTGAATAGAAAGATGAGCAATAAAAAGTAGCAATAGCAATAAAAAGTAGCAATAACAATACATTTGTAGCCTTAAAGACTGCTCATTTTTAGAAGGGGTCAGTGACCTCTTATTTGAAAGCTGGAAAGAGTCAGAAGAAGCAGGCAAATTAATAAAATAATATAAAAAATAAATAATGGAAACCAATTGAAAAGTTGCTTGGAATTGGCAGTTCTAGAACACACTAAAAGGTGAGCCACCCCTTTAAGTCTACTAGAAAATCATGTAAATATTAAATAAACCCAAGAAGCTGGTTTTGCTTCCAGTAAGGATTAATTATATCTTAGTAGGGATCAAGTACAAGGTATGGTTTTATTGTTACAAAAACAAAACAAAAGAACATTTTTAAAAATATGGATTATTTGCATAAAATGGAGTCTACGGGAGATGGCCATTTCATAATTCAGAGCTATCTGAATAACGGGTTTCCAGATAACAGAGCCTATACCTGTACTCCATTCTGCTGGCACTGTATATTTTTTATCCATTGGTAGGGTGCTGACCCACCATACTAAGCACCAGGCTTATTACATAGGCGAGGGTTAGGTTGCTGGTGATCCTTTCTACATTGCACATTCCGAATAAAGCCACACAGCCCCTTAGACAATAATAAGGGGCTATAGACAGAGAATTGATAGGAAAAATTGTTGTGGTTCGTAGCCCTGTTCCTAAAGTAAAGTGAAAAAGAATACTCTTAAAGGGGTGGTTCACCTTCAAAACAACTAGTTGTTTTCAGATAGATCACCAGAAATAATGATTTTTTCCAATAACTTTCTATTTTCTATGTGTGACCGTTTTTCTAATATTGAATTTTTCACCTTCCAAAGCAGCTCTGGGAGGGGGGGTCGCCGATCCTATTAACTGTTCGAAATTGATACATTTAGTTGATACATTTCTTATCTTTGTCCCTGCTGAGCAGAATCTCTGGGTTTCATTACAGGCAGCTGTTAGAATTGATACAATAGTTGCTAATACTCCAGAGATGCTGCTGAGAAATGTATCAACTAAATGTTGCAAAATTGTAACAGTTTAGAGTCTGCGCCTGAATTACTGAGCTGCCAGACTGAAACGCCAGAGACACGAACATTCAACTTTAAACTTAGATTTTGGAAAAACAGTAAAAAATAAATAATGGAAAGTAATTGGGAAAAGTCTTTATTTCCAGGGAACAATCTAAAAACAACTGGATTGAAAAAATTGTTTGGAAGGTGAACAACCCCTTTAAGGGATGATAATAATAATAATAATAATAATAATAATAATAATAATAATAATAATAATAATAATAATAGTCTCCTCAAAAAAAAAACCAGTCTAAGGGTAAGCAAACTCAAAAATGACAATATAAGAGAAGACCCAATAATAATAATATTGCAGTAACAAAAATAGTTACAAAAGTAAAAATCTTTATTAGGACGTGTTCAGCCTAACGCGTTTTGTGCCAAATGGGCACTTACTCATAGGCTCATTATCTATATTGTAAGAGAATTGATAAGGGCCATGCTGCTCAAAATGTCAGTGGTTAGGATAGTAATAAGATACACAGGAAAGTATATTTACAAAATGAAATAAAACCCCCTGCTTTTATGGACACCAACGCTTCCGATGATATCAAACAAGTGACAGCAGTCTAGAAATGCTAGAACACGGTCAGTGTCTGGGTGAAACTGTTCTAGGCTGGTTTGTGGCATAGAATGCTTCTTGTTACCCAGTCAGACAGAAAAAAAAAAAGCACCCACGCCTTTAATACCGGCTTCCGTCGTATCAATTATTTCGTAATAAATCTCCTAAATGAACACGCTGTCCAAGAGAACTTGTTTTATGCCGTAACCTTCCCTCTAAGCCACGGAGATTATTTATAGGCGCATTTTATGATGTGGTTTACAAGGAAAAGTTTTGAGACATGGGTCACTACCGTATGTTACAATCCCCACTTCATTGAACACTTGATACAATTCCTGGCAAGAGATGCTGCCTGCCCTCGTGGCAATGATAAGGCTAGCAGATATCTTGGATGGTGAGAGAAATTAAATCTCAAAAGGAATGTGAAGGACTGGTATAAAGAGCAGGCACATTTGCTTGGAAGAAGCCTCTGGTGTGTAGGAGTTGCTGCCGTTTCTCACCTGTGCGTTACTTAATTAAAGGAAAATTATACCCCCCCCAAACAATGTAGGTCTCTATAAAAAGATATTGCTCATATGTAAAACCCTGCTTCATGTAAACAAACCATTTTCATAATAATATACTTTTCTAGTAGTATGTGCCATTGGGTAATCATAAATAGAAAATTGCCATTTTAAAAAATAAGGGCCGTCCCCTGGGATCGTACGATTCACTGTGCACACATACATACCAAACAAACTATACTTCTTAGGTCACGTGAGCCAATTAACAAACAGAGTTGTGTCTTTTGCTTCCACACTTCTTCCTGTTACAGTTAGAGTTGTAGTATTTCTGGTTAGGTGATCAGACAGACCATCAAGAAATGGTTTTAAACAAGAGATTTAAAAGGGCAATATTTACTTAAATATATATTCCGATTTGGTAAGATTCTTTAATATGTCACCTAATAGGATATAAACTGTTGCTTAAGTATTCATTTTTGGGAGTATAGTTTTTCTTTGAAGTAACAGGAACACCAAAAAAATAAAAGCATTTTAAAATAAGTATAATTTTAGTGTTTCCCTGCATGGTAAAAGTTGTGTTTGCTTCAGAAAGACTGCTATAATTGATAATAGGCTGCTGTGTAGCCATGGGGGAAGACATTTAGGCTGAAAAGGAATAGGTTACTCAGCAGATATCAGATAAGCTCTGTAATAGAATACAATAATGGTATTCTGCAGAATTCATCTGTTATCTGCTATGTAGCCTGAGCTTTCAATGGCTGCCCCCATGGTTGTGACTGAAGGAAACACATCATTTTTACCAGTGCAGGGATACGCTACTTTATATTTTAATCATGTTAAAGCATTTTTTGGTGTTACTGTTTCTTTAACCGACAGAGCAGGAACATACAGAGGATTCCAACCCTGGACATGGATGTTAAAGGTCACAGGTTCATAAGTTGTCAAGTGCTCACAGCTTTCTAGCAAATCTAGCAGATTTTTGGGTTTGCATCGCCTTGAATGATAGACACTGTTATTCTAAGTAACCTTCCAATATGCATTCATAAGAAAATGTCACAGGTAATAAATATAACTGCTACTGAAAGCAGTATGTCTGCCCCTGCCTATGCGGTTCTGACTTGAGAAACCATGTAGCATTGGGTTAATGAACCATGCAAGGCTGACTTCTGCTGCATTGTTTCAAGACATATAACCAACGGTGCACAAAGTGCAGTTAAGTTTAAATTATTTGCCTTCTTCTCCTGACTCTTTCCAGCTTTGAAATGGGGGTCACTGACCCCATCTAAAATCAAATGCCCTATAAGGCTACAAATGTATTGTTATTGCTGCTATTTATTAATCTTCTTTCTATTCAGGCCTCTCCTATTCATATTTCAGTCTCTTATTCAAATCAGTGCATGGTTGCTGGGGTAATTTGGAGCCCTAGCAACCAGATTGCTGAAATTAGAAAGTGGAAAGCTGCTGAATAAAAAAATCAAAAAAAAAAAAAAAAAAAGCAAAATCCTAAAATAATAAAAAATGAAAACCAATTGCAAATAGTCTCAGAATATTACTTTCTACATTATACTAAAATGTTATTTAAAGGTGAAAAACCCCATTAAAACCATTAAAGTTTTGAATAAATATACCTGGAAAGTTGCTCAGAGTTACATTTCTTTAGGCAAGAAAATTGGGGGGGGTTACATCCACTTTAATTTCCTTGTTACCACATGCAACACATACATGTAAAGACACAACACAGTATACGGGCATATTCTTAGCTCAGGAGAGAGAGCTTGACGGTTTAAGGTATATGGAATGAGAAATAAAACAATCACGACAAAAGAATTTGATAAAGAAAACTCTTTGGCTTCAGCTAACTGGCAACCGCCCGCAGGCTAATATGACTAACTCCTGACAGTCATCACCTAAAACCAAATGACTGTTTAAATAATAAAAAGGCGGAAAGGTTCTACCACTGTAGCCAAGAACGAAGGTATCAGATCCGTTCCGAAGTGCAAACCGTGACTAATGCTGAGTTTCACAGATAGGTAATGAGCCATTCGAATTTACTATGGCTTCCAGCCACTAAACAAAAAGATAATCAGAAATCATCCCTATACTGTAGATAGCTTTTTAACCAAGATCCAGAAAGAAGAAAACTGCACCCAAATGTAAGGGGAGTCTTGGAGTTGAGACAATAAAACTAAGGGCCGGATCATACAGCGTTAAAGAAGTTCATTTAAGGGCAGAAGCGCAGCGAAATGACACATATGATCTATTTGTGGTAATGCCACATTCTTTTCGGAGATGTTTTTTCCAGGCTGAAGGAAATCCCTAAAAATGGGAGGTTCTGAAAGAAAAACGCTCCGAGCAATTCTACCCTACACGAGATTTCGCAACATTTATCCCAAGGATGACAACATTATTTTGTAACAAGTCTGCCAACTAGTACTCTCTACTGCACTCAATTGTCCAGGGTGAGGGTTCAGCGGAAGATTAAGATGATTTTAAAAGAATAAAAGATACTTTTCTTGATACAGGGGCTTATTTAAAGGTCATTACAAGACATCAAACAGAAATGTCTATCCTTCCTGAGGATACCCTAGGAGGAAATACACAGTGGAAAGGACTTGTCATTGAAAACAATGCACTATTGTGAGGGCCACCATGTGGGTCTACACACACACACACACACACACACACACACACACACAATCTGGATGATTATGTCGACGAGATTACATAGCACAGAAATCTTCAACCTATGGCTCTTGCAGCTGATGAACTAAAGCTCCCTGCATTCCACACACTATAAAGCATCCAAATGCAACTCCCACAAGCACCAGCCAAAAGCTTAACGTTGTATTCCATATCAGCCGGAGGATATCCAACTTGGCATCCCCAGTGACGCCCGCTAATTTCAAGGGGCTAGTTAAGCAGTGAGCTGTCTTGAAGATTTATCTGGTAATATGACACTGGAGTCACGGGAGACCTTTTAAAAATGGTGATCTCTGAATCAGCCCCCTGATAATTATTGGGATGGATAATGATAGAATTGTGTAGAATTGTGCTAATTGTATTCTGCAAGTCAGGTTTTCAGTCTACTCTATCCACCCTCGTGACAGCAAGCTCTCTTAATTCCCCCCATGTATCATCCCTACCAGTGTGAATACATTCACTTGAATCAAAAGAGCTGGCGCTTTATAGATAATATAAAACAACCAGTTTATATGTATCAGTACTATACACAAACTCATTGTGCATCGCTGTAGGTACTCTGTTCTCTAGAAGCCCATAAAGAAAGCAGTTGGCGAACTTTGGGAAACTAATATAGAACTGTTACAGCTCTAGCTCCCCCTCTACCCACAGCCTTTAGGGAGCGGATTGTGCAACACAGATATCCTTCAGAAGCTGCTTGTAAATCCACATGTCGATCAAGCTGTCTGGGGACAGAATGGGCTGTAGCACCATAAAAACAGAGCTGTTTGTTAAAGGCCTAGCAACCTTCCCTAATTTCCAAAGCTACCCACAGAAATGGCCCAGAGTATTAAAAATAACTGCAAACGATGCTGTGTTCTTGCAGTAAAAAAAAAAAAAAAAAAAAAAATTACTTGTACCATCCCCATGGATGCCCAGCCTAAAGCTCTCTGCTTCTCTCCATCTGTCGGTCCTACAATTGGCAGTTCACAAACAACAAGAAGACTGCCTGCAGCACCAACGTAAATCGATGCCATCACTTGTGGAACAGGTGTGCCAGAGACACAGCAAAAAATAAAATAATGCCCCCTGTTTATGCAATGTGTCGGAGAGAAGCGTAAACTAGAATTCGTTTTTATTTTCCCACGTTCCTTTGCATGCCACCACTGTATGGCTGGGCGACTTTCAGACAATGAAGCACAAGGTATGTAAACGAAGCTCAAAGTGTTGGGGTGCACTTAGATAGATGCTGCATCTTTGGCATGGGGTGCACAATTTGAAAGCAAAGGGGGCTAGCAGGTAACACTTTGGAAGCAATGAACACTTTCTTACACAAATATAAAGATGCTCAGGGTGGCCGCACTTGATCTTGGGTAGAGTAGAGGTGCAAGACCAATATTCATAATATGCAGTGATAATGGATCAGCACACTCATTGTAGTAGTGAATGAAGTGTTTTTTTTATTGGTAACAGCATTGTAAACAACGTTTCAGTCCCACGTGAGAAAGGTCCCCAGGTGGGACCGAAACGTCGGATACAATGCTGTGTTCCCAATAAAAAAAAACACTTCATTCACTACTACAATGAGCGTGCTGATCCATTATCAATATATATACATCCTTGATAAAGGTTTCAGCAAGGAGGATCCGCACTCTCAGGTCTTAAGTAGAAATGTAAGTTTTATTGTTATATAACAATAAAACTTTTTACATTTTTACTTAAGTCCTGAGAGTGCGGATCCTCCTTGCTGGTTGACTTCAGAAAACGAAGTGCTCCAAGTGCCATCCCGCCGGTGATTTAGATTCTATCCGGCGGAAATGGCAGTTCGGGGAGATTAGTCGCCCCAAGAAGAGGTGATTTTTCGACTTATCTCCCCGAATCTTCTCGTCTGTTTCTGCCCTACAGCACCCAGAGGGCCATGAGGCTCAGTATGTTGCAGATTTTTGGTGCAGATATTTGGCACATACATCCGCAGTCATGATTGAAGGACAGGGTCGTGGCGTTGACAGTTGGTCCCTATTGGGGAGTAAGGGAATTACATGAATGAGAGATGCAACCCCATGCTGTTGTTGAACTGCAAGTCTCAGTTTCCCTCTAAAGAATAGATTAATACATTCTAACAATGTTTATTTAGGCTAGTTGTGACGCTGGATCCTTAAAACTGTACATGGTCCCCTCTGGCTCAGCTACAAAGGGATCTATTCTTTCCTTCATGAGAAATTGACAATTGTAGGATGTTGTTGAACTACAACTCCCAGCAGCCTTGCTCAGCTTACCTTCCAGCCGGCGGAACTGTTGCTGTCGCCCTTATCCTTGAAGTAGGGCACACTCTTCACCATCCAGTCGTAGATCTGGGACAGGGTGAGCCGCTTCTCCGGGGAGCTCTCGATGGCCTGGCTGATGAGGTCGGCGTAGGACAGGTTGCCCCAGGCGTTGCGGCGGGAGGAGCTGCTCTTGCGGGGCTGTTGGGCTCCCAGGGGGGACGGGGAGGAGGCCGGGGACAGAGCGGACGGCACGGAGGGGGCAAGTAAAGTAAGGGCCTCCTGCTGCTGCTGCTGCTGGGAGTGTTGCTGCTGCTGCTGGGGGATAGGGGGCTGAAGCTGTCGGATATCCTGGCACGGGAAATCCCCGCATACTCCAAGCGCCTCTGCCGGGTCAAAGTCCTCGCTCTCCTCCAGCAGACTCAGGTTGCTCAGAAAGTCCACATTGCCGGCTGCCGGCTCCGGTTGTAGAGAAGGCGCCGGGGAAGAATTGGCCGAACTGCTGGGGTTAAACTCCGGCCGGGGTAAGGGCCAAGTGCAAGATCTGGGCCGAGAAAAGGGCTCAAAATCCGGGTCTATCTCCACCAGAGGTGGCGGGGGCTGAGGAGCTTCAGCCATGGTTTCAACTCACTGCGACAGTAAGGGGGCTACCCACCGGAGAAAGACTTACAGCCAGGTGGGCACCCCCCTATAGGGAGAGTGGTACACTCAGGGGCAGCACAGCAACAAATACAAAGTTTTAGTCACTTTATCCGCTGGCAGGGGGGGTTTATCCTGTCAATGAAAGACTGCCCGTCCAGCGAGGCTCCAGATCCGAAAAGCTCTAACGCTGCCCCAGAAAACCGGACTCCCTGCGTCACAGCGCTTAGACCCACGCAAAATCCGCTGCGAACTCTTCAACAGCCTGTTGAATATCTGAAGCTACTCCGTCCTGCCCCCCGGCAACAAGCAGCAGCACTTTACTGGCACCCGCTGACAGTGTCACGCGCCAGCCCCTCCTACCCAGGGAAAGAGGGCGGGGACCGATTGGTCTGAAAGGTGGCGGGGCTCGCCCAATCGTCTCCTTTCCCTCCTCCTTTCACGCTCAGTTTGCGTTTTTAGTTCCGCCCACAGCGAGACTGTGCGTACTTTGTACTATTCTCTCTGTACCAGCAGAAGTGTATATGGCTCTGCCTGCCAGCAGTTACTGAAGCGTGGCGTAAGGTGTCCCGATACCTGCTGGGAGTTGTAGTTTAATTACTTGGGAAAGTCTATCTATAGCGTGAGGGTGGGTGCCAGCTTGAACCTGGTTAAGGACCGGTCAATATCAGTGCTTTTAAATGGCTAACTACACGCCTCTGTTAAGGATGCACTTATAAAGGCAGGGCATTAAGGTCGATGCCAGTCACGCAAATCCATTATAATACGTCACGGATAACGTACGTGCACAAACGTATTCCCTTTCATTTGATAGTATTTTACACCTGGAATGTGCCAAGTATGCTGTTGAATGGGGAGGTGCAGTGTTAAAAGAGCTGTAATTCAATAGTAGATTGAGATGCTCCCCCGTCATGCACCTAGGGGCCCATTTATTTAGCTCAAGTGAAGGATTAGAAGAAAAAATACTTCGAATTTCGAATGGTCGAATATGGCTACTTCGACCATTGAATAGGCTACTTCGACTACGACTTCGAATCGAATGATTCAAAGTAAAAATCGTTCGACCATTCGATAGTCGAAGTACTGTCTCTTTAAAAAAAACTTCGACCCCCTAGTTCGCCACCTAAAACCTACCGAGGACAATGTTAGCCTAGGGGCAAGGTCCCCATAGGCTTCCTAACAATTTTCTGATTGAAGGAAAATCCTTCGATCGATGGATTAAAATCCTTCGAATTGTTCGATTCGAAGGATTTAATCTTTCGATCGAACGATTATTCCTTCGATCGTTCTATCGTAGGAATAGAGCTAAATCCTTCGACTTCGATTTCGAAGGATTTCAATTCGGCAGTCGAATATCGAGGGTTAATTAACCCTCGATATTCGACCCCCCAGGGGTCCCCCCCCGCCCATCTCAATTCTCCTGTCGACGATACCCCCTATACCAGAGTTGCTACTCTCTCCCTCTCAGGGTAGGGGTAGGCAGAGTAGGCAAGTGCCTAGGGCGCAAAGCTTGAGGGGCGCCAGGCAAGTACCTTTCACTACCTACCCCTAGTCCAGCTGATTGAGTGCCGCTCTTCTCCAGTACATGCGCCTGTTTGTGCGCATGTGCGCGTACATGAGGGGAGAGCGTACCTGGAGAGGTCAACTGGTTAGTGCGCATGTGCGCGCCTCCTATGTGTGCGGTCAGTGCGCATGCGGGCGCACTTCCTATGTGTGCGGAGGAAGGGGCGTCATGACTGGCTGGGTTGCCTGGGGCGCCCGGCCAGCATGGCCCAGCTCTGCTCCCTCCCTCTGAAGCGCCTGGGACCGAGGTTTTTACCTTTTGTGTGTTCCAGGGGAAGCCGGCGGCTTCAGGCCTTTGTTGCCGACGGCGCAATCAGCCGCAATGCTGCCTTAATGTAGGTAGCGCATGCGCGATAAGACGCCGATCGCACATCCACCTAATGGCTCCTCCGTTATCACACTACGGATTTGCGCATGCGCCTTTTCGCGCTGGTTCAAAAGGACGTGCACATCACAGGTTAGTCCCTCATTGATCTCAAACGAACAGGCTGGTGTTCCCTTTTCTCTGGCCAGATATCTCAGAGGTTGAGGATTTCTGTGTGCACCTGTACTCTCAATTGATCCCAGGGGTAAGTGATATGGAGGTTAAAAACGCTGGGAGCCTTATTCTTCTGGAATATCTCTTGTAATTACTTGACAATGTCATTTGTTTTCCTCCAGACTTTCAATCATGAGCTGCAGACGCTCAGGCTCCAGGGGGTAAGGCACTAAGAGAGTTTTCCATTTTGATTGTTGCAAACAACAAGCAGCGGTGAGTAATTATAATACCTTAAATTTCAGGAGTCCCCCATTAAGAGAGGAATCTCAAAGAGGGAAGACTCCCAGAACAGACTGTATTGCATGCGGAGAAGCAGCAATTCAAGGCAAAAGGCTTTGTGAGAAATGTCTGCAGGAAGTGGCTGGTCCCTCCTCTGAACAACTGCACACCATTAAAGATTGGATGCAGACCACCATCAAACAATCTATGAGTGATATGGTCAATGTACTTACTAAGAAAGTACTACACAATCTAGATGAAAGACACAAGACCCCCTCCTCTACGGCCGATGCCAGTGGCAGACCACACAGGAACACGCACTACTCCAGTGTTTCTGAAGGGGAACTATCTCTAACTGACCAAGAATAAAAAGATCAGTCTGAAGATACCTGTTCTTTCAACCTTGAATACTTGGAACCCCTCATCAAAGCGATGAGATTTTCTCTGGAACTTGACAATACAGAGGATACTCCCAAAAATGACAAGATGTTCAGATCAGCGGTCAAGAAAGGGGAAAATTTCCCAGTACATAGAGTTATTAAATATACCATTTTGGAGGAATGGAAGACGCCAGATAAAAAACTCAATTTCTCTAGAAGAATCAAAAAAATGTATCCATTCGAGGAAGAGGACTCAAAACTGTGGCAAGCCTCCCCCAAGGTGGATGCAGCCATCACTAGAGTGGCTCGATGTACTACCCTGCCTGTGGACGAAGAGGTCTCGCTAAAAGAAGCAATGGCAAGAAGACAAGACATGACACTCAAAAAATCTTATCTAACATGTGGAATGTCTAAACAAGCCTCCATGGCCATTACCACCCTAGCCAGAGCCAACCATATTTGGATAGAAGAACTGGGACAACCCGTCAAATCTGGAACAGACAGAAAAAAGCTAATTGAAATGATTCAGGATGTTAAAACTGCAAACAAATTCACCACGGAAGCATCCATGGATCTCATCAGACTCTCGGCCAAAGCCATGGGCCTTAGTGTGGTGGCCCGTAGAGCTCTCTGGCTGCATCACTGGCATGCAGACCCTCCCCTTCGAAGTGTCACTACTGTTTGGTGAACGACTCGACAAGATCATATCAAAAGCCTCTGCAGGAAAATCAGCTTTCCTTCCTCAGGACAAAAGGGATAAGAGGCCCTTTAGAAAACATCCCCTGCAGGAGGCTAAACAGTATAGGCCAGGAAAGCCCTTCACCAGGCAACCCTGGAGAAGAACCCAGGGACAAGGGGCACCCGGAAGAAGGGACTTCAAACAAGATAAGAAATGAGGGTGCGTGAGCCCCTCTGTCTTGCCTTGGAGGAAGACTTCAGAATTTCAGGACAGTGTGGGCTCAACACGTGTCAGATCAGTGGGTCATAAAAACCCTAAGCGAGAGTTATACCCTGATCTTCAAAATTCTCCAACTTTTCATTTTGTGTCTTCAGAAAAACCTCGATCTCCACTAGCGGCTTCTACCCTAAAAAAGATCCTTTCGGACCTACTAGACAGAAAGATCATCACAGAAGTCCCCAAAAGAGAACATTTCAGAGGCATATACTCTCACCTGTTCTTAAGAAGAAAAAAGAATGGGGATTTCAGAGTAATTTTGAACCTAGGCCATATAAACAAACTCCTTAAAACAAAAAAGTTCAAAATGGAGACGCTGAGGTCTATATGCCAGTTCATAAACCATGGAGACTGGATGCTCAAAATAGATATACAAGATGCCTATCTGCATGTACCAGTTTTGGGACCACACAAAAAATTCTTACAGTTCCTGATCCTTGGCAAGCGCTTTCAATACCAAGCGCTCCCATTTGGACTAGCATCAGCCCCAAGAGTTTTCACCAAGGTGCTAGCCCCCATGATGGCTTTCCTAAGGCTAAAGAAGATGCAGATTTTTGCATATCTAGACGATATACTGGTAAAAGCTCCTTCCAAAAAACTCCTTCTACAACACCTGAGTATAGTTCTAGATACTCTGGAAAAATGGGGATGGCTTGTCAACTGGGAAAAGTCGGAGCCAACACAACAGATTAAATTTCTGGGAGTTATCATCAGCGCCGGATTTCAGTGTGTGGCGCCCCTAGGCCGCGCGGTCTGACCAGGCGGCCGCGCGGTCCTAGCGCCCACCTCACCTCCCTTCCCAGCGTGCCGGCGTTTTTTCGCCGGCGCAGCTGCTGTAATTGAATGGGGACGCACGCGTCCCCATAGTGCGGCTGGGTGGCATGCCGCCCCTATTTTTTTGCCGCCCTAGGCCCGGGCCTATGCGGCCTTGCCGCAAATCCGGGCCTGGTTATCATAAACTCCAAAAAACTTCAAGTAAGCCTAACCGAGGAAAGGATTTCAGACATTCAACACCAAGCAGACTATCTGTCTCTTCATCCATCTTTGACAGCCAAGACATGTCAACAAATTCTGGGGAAATTCATGTCCACCATAGATGCGGTGAAATGGGCGCAAGACCTCTCCAGATAGAATTTCTGGACCAATGGAACAGGAATCACCTGGAGCACTCCCAGTTGATTCACCTATCCCAGACCACTATCTCTCATCTCTCATGGTGGCTCAGAAGAGAGAACTTAAAAGTTCCCATATCTATCGCCTCCCCTATCTGGGAAACACTGACTACGAATGCAAGCAGAAAGGGGTGGGGAGCACACTTCAAACATTTCCAAATTCAGGGGAAGTGGACACCCATGGAAAGCAAAGAATCCTCCAATTGGAGGGATCTGAAGGCCATTCTACTAGCAATCCTACACTTCCAAAAACATCTCAGGAAAAAATCTATCCTGATCAAATCAGACAACCTAACCACAGTAAGTTACATAAACAACCAGGGAGGAACCAGATCCAAACAACTGTTGCACTTGACCACAACTATTCTTGAATGGGCTCAAAACAACGCAGACAACCTCACAGCCTCCTACATACCAGGACCATCAAACTCTCTAGCGGATCTCCTCAGCAGGAAATTCCCGGCTATTGGGGAGTGGGAGTTGAATCAACAGATTTACGACCTAATATGCCTAAAGTGGGGTCGCACGTCCATAGATCTGATGGCTACCTTTCAGAACAAAAATAATATAGTGTTTTGCTCATGGGACAAGGACCCCAGAGCGACCTTTTGGGATACATTCTCCTTCCAATGTAACTTCCAACTTGCTTACATTTTCCCTCCAATTTTGATGTTAGCAAAGACCATCAAAAAAATTCAAGAGGACAAAGCCCAGGTCATCCTCATAGCCCCCTGGTGGCCGAGAAGACTCTGGTTCCCCCTGTTACTCCAGATGTCTCAAGAGGAGCCCTTGAGACTCCCTGTAACTCCAAACATTTTACACCAGAGATCTCTACTGCACCCAGATCCAGGGTACTGGGCCCTGACTGTATGGAAATTGAAGGGATAAAACGCAGAACAGAAAGACTATCAGAGGGAGCAATCAACACTCATATCATAAAGAAAGATGTCTACCTCTTCCAAATACAACAAAATCTGGGGAAAATTTTCCAGTTGGGGGTTAGAGAAATTCAGATCACTTTTCTCCATTTCAGTGGTCACCATCTTCGAATTCCTGCAGTCAGGATTAGAGGCTAGTCTCAGCACCTCTACTTTGAAAGGTCAGATTTCAGCCATACCTGCTTATACTGATATACAATGGTCCTCATATCCTCTGATTAAAATGTTTTTCAAGGGCCTTATTAGAATCCGTCCTCCAGTTAAAGACACAGTCCCTCCCTGGGACCTCTCCCTAGTGCTGGATGCACTAACCAAAGCACCCTTTGAACCTTTAGATGACATACCACTAAAAATTCTGACATTAAAGACGGTCTTCCTACTTGCCATTTCCTCAGCAAAAAGAGTAGGAGAATTACATGCTCTCTCATCTGATGAAACTAAGATCCAGTTCCTTCACGATAAAGTCACTCTAAAATCTCGAGATAACTTAATTCCCAAGGTTGCCACAAAATTCCACATGTCTCAAGACATAGTGCTTCCTTCCTTTTTTGAGAATCCTAAGAACGAAGAAGAGAAAAGACTCCATAATCTTGATGTGGTGAGATGCCTAAAGCTCTACATAAAGTGTCAAGTTTCAGGAAATCTGAAAATCTTCTTCTTCTCTTCAGAGGTCCCAGACGAGGCATGGGGGCTTCCAAAAAAGTAATCTTAGCATGGATCAAAAAATGCATTCTCATGGCCTACTCCTCTCAGACAGTACCTGGGCCATCATCAGTCAAAGCACACTCCACCAGAGGTATAGCGGCGTCTTGGGCCTTCCGTGCCCAAGTTCCAGCCAATGAGATCTGCAAAGCTGCTACCTGGAAAAACTTACACACTTTTTCAAAACACTGCTGTTTTGATGTTTATTCAAAAAACCTAGCTGGATTTGGGCTAAGTGTCCTTTCAGCAGCTGCAATAAAAGTTCCTGAGTAATCCCTCTCTATGTGTTCTGCTTTTTACATCCCCTTATTGGCCCACTGCCATGCGAAGGACAGGAAAACAGAAAATGTTAACATACTTACCGTGATTTTCATTTCCTGGACTGAAGCATGGCAGTGGGTAGGGGTTTTTCTCCCTACTAGGGGGTATTGTCTCCAGTCATTGAGATAGGGGCGGGGGGGACCCGGATGGACTTTTATTGTACTTCCTGTGTCGCCTTCCGGCGGGGGATTACCCCCCTTATTGGCCCACTGCCATGTTTCAGTCCAGGAAATGAAAATCACATTATGTTAAGATTTTCTGTTATCCTTTCTCCAGCCCTGGTCCCCTCTTTAGTCAGTCAGAGAGCAGCAGGGTGGTACATAAGGGTGAAGGGAAAGCAAACACTCAGGTGTGGGTGTCACAAGCCAACTGTAGCCAAAGAGCAGAGGGCAATGACACTAGCAGATAACAGTTGTGTAAATCATAGGCAGCATGTTCTCTTCACGTGAAGACACAGGCTTAGGTGCCTTATACAGAGAAACTGAAGTACAGGGGCACCCAGTTTGTGGCCATCCCGGGTGTCCTGTAGTTGGAGAGCTACAGGTTTCACACGCCTGGCACTGCTGCAGTTTAAATAAAGGGGCAATTTTGTGTTGTGCAGCCTGTGAAGCTTACTGGGCCCATGACCTCTTTTAGCTACAGCAGTAATAATAATGCAGAAAATGTAAAGTTTGGTAAATCCTTTTATTGGCTAACTGAATAAGTAAAAATTGCAAGCTTTCAGAGTACCCAGGCCCATTTGTCAGGCAAAATACAAATGAAAGCTGGAAAGGCACATCATATATACTGTTAGATCACTGAAAAAGGGTTTATGGGCAATAAATTAGAAAGTTAGAGCTAGACAGAGATAAATTGTAGAGATAATAAAAGTAATTAGGATGGGTTGTAAATAGTCCATGGATCTGGATTCAGTCAGGTCACGTAGTGTGACCTAGACCAAGACATAATAGGGAAAGGTTAACAAGAAAAAAGTGGAGATACAAGGTAAAGCTGGCCTTAGACGTGCATATTTACCTTCATATCGGACGAACAATCGTTCGGTGCCATCTCCCAACCTGCAACTAACCATTCAGATCAAATAAAGTAATAAAAGAATAGATCAGATGAGGTCCTGCCCCTGATGGCAATCATACGAAAGTTATGTCCTACAAAAGCTGGTGCAAGAAGAATCCAATGGCAAACAGGTCTGTATGAACACTTCTAGTGTTTATTTAAGGCGGAGTGCAGTGCAACGTTTCGGGGAAAACCCCTTAGTCTAACAATGGGGTTTTCCCCGAAACGTTGCACTACACTCTGCTTTCACTCTGATTACACTCTGATTCAGCTTTTGTAGGACATAACTTTCGTATGTTTGCCATTGGATTCTTCTTGCATTGTATTGGGAGGTGGCCGAGCCTCCATCTGTGTGCACCAGGCTTATCTACTTCATTTTACTCGTAGGGTGTGTGAAAACACACAACTTCTTCTGGCTACAAAAGCTGGTGATAGCCTACCACTGATATCGTCAGATCGGCAATATATGCAGAGATATTATCGGCAGCCTACAGACATTTTCTAACCTTTCCGATCAACTGAACGCACGATTGCCAAAAAATGTCGGGACACTCTACACACGGCCCGAAAATTGTATGAAACAGAGATTCGTAAGATCATATCTTTGCGTCTATGGCCAGCTCAAGGCGGGATAATGTATGGATCCAGAACTTATCCACTTATCCAGTGCATACCAGACTGTAACAAATAAACTATACTTAGGAATTGTGACCTGTAAAGATAAGACAATATTTCAGCCCAGATATTGATAAGCCCCCCAGGGTGAGCACTTTAGCTTTAGCCAAGGAAGCAAACACTAGTACAGTTAGAACTTTGTTGTGAGGTGCAGTCAACCTAAGGAAAGTGTCTTTTGAGATGTAAATTGTTCTTAGCTGTGTTTTTCTAGGTGTCATGTCCCTTAATGTTAGACAGGCTATAAAGGAAGCAACCCAGAGAGGTCTTCCAGCTAATTAAAGTGAGGTGTCAGTCATTTATGGGGGATACTAAACGCAAACTGATAAAAGTTCTGACAGACCCTCAGCAATTTGCTTTACCCATTTATTAAAATAACCCAAAGTGGCCCCTGTTCTGCCCTTCTTTACTGCCTTTTAGCATCTGTCACTATTGTTATTACTCATAATTCCACCTACATTTCTCAGTTTGTGCTCTAGTGGTATTTGCATGGCATGTTGCAGCATTGAGGTCCTGGGTTAATTTCTAGCCAGGCCACTATTTGCAAGGCATTTGTATGGGTGTCCAGTGTCTGTGTGGGTTTCTTCCAGGTACTCTGGTTTCCTCCTTCCACACTCCAAAAACATAAGTTAACTTGTTCCTGATGAATGTAATATGGGCCTTAGATTGTAAGCTTCTCTGGGTCAGAGAGTGTGTCTTTAATTCTTCATATTGCAGTTTTATTTTGTTCTTTGGTGAAATATCTTATTTTATTGGCCCACTGGGAGCCCTCATATTCTTCGTGTGGTGTAGTTATACCCTGTGTAATTACATTACACCTCCCAACATTTTGGAAATAGAAAGAGGGACAATAGATTTACAATGCACAGTGTGTGAAATTTTTTTGACCAAACCCTTTTTGTGACCACACCCTCGAATTATCATGTTCATTTTACAAAATTTGGCAGATTATGAAAGTTTGAACACATTTCTGTGATTTTTTTCAGTTATTACAGTTTTGCCAATGAAGGTGAATTGCCCTTTAAGGTGCAAGTCAGTTTCCCCAAGATACCTGCTTATCTTAAATTGTTACAATAGTTTCTTTTGCTTATCTTTAATCAGGAGTGCCTGTACTTTACTAATGTGAGGTCTACATTTAGTGATGTTGTCCCATTATGATCTACATCCATTAAAGTATCATTCACATTCTGTTCCATTGCAAACATTACTAAAATATTGATTTATGAGACAAAAATATTTATTTATATTTAAACATCTATTTCTTATGTAACCTTAACATAATAAATATCTGAATGAAAAGCATGAAATAGGAGGGTGATATAGACAAGCTGTTGACAGTGTCTTAAGATCTACTGATCACCTTTTGGACACCCCTGTCTTAAATTGTTACAAAAGTATCTTAAATGCACCTGGCATATATTCTGGACTCTCTGCTAAAAGTCAATTAAGTTTTAGAAACTTTGTATCTTTTTCTGGCTGTTCAGTGCAGGAGATCAAAGAGAAAGTCGGGACATTCAGTAACAAACCCAGGACTGCGGGTTGAGCTGTCAAACTCGGGAATGTCCCACCAAAAACGGGACAATTGGGAGGTATGGTTACACCTCTGGTCACCCCAGCATTGGGTTAGTTTATATATTTCGTAGATTTATAGCAGGTGGGCAAAAGATGAAATATGTACTCTGGTATAAGTTACAGTATCTGGTCACCTAGAGCTCTGTGCCCATTTGTGTATAAATAAATGCACAGATGTACAGCCAAAGGTACCCTACGCAATGCTTCAATTTTCCCACACACACATATATACCCTGCACACTATTCACAGTGCTTGTGACTAGAGACAGAATATATCATAAGGGCAATTACAAACCCAGCCTTGAAAATAGAAGTGATTGCCAGTCATGTTACAGTGCATGTGGCCAAGTTAATATTTACAGTAATCTCCACAATGCAGCCTAATGTAGGTATAACTAGATACTCTGCAAGAACAATAGCCATGAATGGGCTTCTAGTTAAAGAAAAACTTTACCCCCAAAATGAAAACTTAAGCAAAACATAGTTTACACATATTAAGTGGCATATTAAAGAATCTTATCAAACGAGTATATACATTTAAGTAAATATTGCCCTTTTACATCTCTTGTCTTGAACCACCATTTCGTGATGGTCTGTGTGCTGCCTCAGAGATCACCTGACCAGAAATACTGAAGTGTGGGAGCAAAAGACAGAACTCTGTCTGTTAATTGGCTCATGTGACCTAACAAGTATGGTTTGTTTGGTTTGTTTGTGTGCATCGTGAATCCTAAGATCCCAGGGGACGGCCCTTAATTTTTAAAATGGCAATTTTATATTTATGATTACCCAATGGCACATACTACTAAAAAGTATTTTATTATGAAAATGGTTTATTTACATGAAGCAAGGTGTAATAAAATTACCTACGCAGCGGGGTTGGCCGCCGCTCCACCAGCGGGGACGGCCGCCACTCCACCAGCGGGGACGCCCGCCTGCGCGCCTCTTAAAGGTACAGAATTTGGCGCCAAAATGAGCGTCAATACGCGCTGGCGCAATCACGCCAGCGCGTATTGACGCTCATTTTGGCGCCAAATTCGAATGTATATAAAGCCCATTCTGACCCCCAGCCAGTGCCCATGATAGAACTTGTTTCTAGTGGTTTCCTGAGCCTTGTGCATCTGATCTGAATCTCGTCTTTCTGATTATCCGTGTTTGACCCAGCCTGTATCCTGACTATTCTGAACTCTGTATCCTGACCCTTGCCTGCCTACGACAACTCTTCCTGCTTAACCCCTTGATTGACAACCCGGTTTGACCTTTGCCTGCCTGACGATTCTGATATCTGCCTGCCTCGACCCTGCCTGTCTGACAATTCTCTTGCCTGCTCCATTTGTACCGTGACCTTCGGCCCAAAAAACTCTAACAGCCGTGCCCCTTTGCCAGCCAGAACATCTCGCCTTGCACCCCTCGTTAAGTCCACGTGGCATCCAAGTAAGCTGAGGGCTCCTCCCGAAGCCCAACGGTGGTCACACTACTGGTGAAGCCGAGCTGAGACCAGGGTGCTTGGCATTTGTTCTGGTGTCGGGTGCCGGTCGTGACATTATCACGGGCCATGGAGGACGATGGTCACGAAGCTGCTGCTGCCTCTGCTACTCCTCAAACTTCCACTGAGATGTTGCTCACTACCTTGCTGCAACGTATGGAGGAGCAAGAGCAAAAACAGAACTATTTGCTTCAAGGGTTCCACAATCTGACCCGCCAGTTGGGGCCTTCGCAGCAGCCGACTAATCCTATTCCTGCACCTCCTGTGGGTTCTTCTGCCAGTAGGGGTTAGTGATGTAGCGAACTGCCGATTTGATGTTCGCGAACGCCGTTCGCGAACACCGGCAAAAAAGCGAACAGTTCGCGAACAGTTCGCGAACTTCGAACGCTCGATAAAATCGTTCGATCGAACGATCGAAGGATTTTATTCGTACGATCGAACGATTTTCGTTCGAATCGAACGATCGAAGCTATTCGATCGAATGATTTTAATTCAATCGAATGCTTATAATCGTTCGAACGAATGGAAATCGTTCGATTTTAGCGATCGAACGGTCGAACGGTCGAATGGTCGAACGAAATTTTACTTCGAATCGAACGCGAACACCAATTGGCGAACGTCGCGCGACGTTCGCGAACATTCGGCGGACGCGAACAGTCGAAGTTCGCGCGAACTAGTTCGCCGGCGAACAGTTCGCTACATCCCTAGTAGGGGTAACTCATCTAAACCCCATGAACCCAAGATTGTGTTCCCCGAAAGGTTCAGTGGGGATCGCACTAAATTTTTTGTTTTCCAAGAGGCTTGTAAGCTGTACCTTAGTTTCTTTCCTTTTGGGTGACCCTCAAATTTGGGCCCTCAGGCTGCCTTCTTCAGACCCTGCTCGTTATTCCCTAGACACCTTCTTTAACAGCATGGCCATTCTTTACGATGACCCGGATCGTGCATCGTCTGCCGATACCGCAATTCGTAAGTTGCGCCAAGGGAAAAGGGATGCGGAGGTGTATTGCACCGAATTCCGCCGGTGGGCAGTGGAAACTGGGTGGAATGATTTGGCTCTAAGGAGTCAATTCCAATTGGGGTTATCCAATTCTGTAATGGATAGTCTGGTTAATTACCCCCTACCTCCTAACCTGGATGGTCTCATGTCTCTCGCCATCCAGGTAGATAGAAGGCAAAGGGAGAGAAGGGGTGAGAGGAGTACAGACTTCTCTGGGGTTACTAATATAAGATCTAATGTGGTGACCAATGTAAAATTGTCTAAGCCCTATGCAATTAGGCATATCCCACCTGACTCCTGAGGAAAAGGCACACAGGCGTTCCCTGGGTCTTTGCATGTATTGTGGTGAAAAGGGACATTTTCTAAACCAATGCTTTAAGAGGCCGGGAAACTCCGAAGCCTAAATGGAGATGGGGAGCTCCATTTGGGTGCAGGAATTTCCTCTCCCCAATCTGCCTCCAAGGTTTTGATTCCAGTCAAACTAATCTGGCCTACGGGCTCTGTCAAAGTGTCTGCTTTTGTAGATTCAGGGGCAGAGGGAAACTTTTTGGATGCTGCATTTGCAGCCAAACACAACATTCCATTGGTTCCTCTAAGTTCCCCCCTGAAAATTTGGGCAGTGGATAAAAGACCCTTAGGGTCAGGTATAGTGTCTAAGAAAACTGTTTTACTTTCTATGTCTGTAAATAATTTTCACAGTGAGGAGATTGCGCTATACCTCATTGAGGGTGCTACTTCTCCTCTCATCCTGGGGTTACCTTGGCTCCAGAGGCATAACCCTCTGATTGATTGGGTTTCGAAAAAGGTAGTCCAATGGGGTTCAAAGTGTGGTGGGATCTGTATTCCTCAAGTAGTAGCTACTACTTCTCTAGAGGGGTTACCTGCAGCTTATGCTGAGTTTGAGGATGTTTTCTCTAAAAAGGCTGCAGAGACCTTACCCCCACAACGGCCATATGATTGCCCAATTGACTTGATCCCAGGGTCTACGCCCCCTCGTGGGAGGACATACCCTCTTTCATTGCCTGAAGCCCAGGCAATGAAAGAATACATTCGGGAAAACCTGGAAAGAGGCTTCATTCGGCCTTCCTGTTCCCCTGCAGGGGCTGGGTTCTTTTTTGTGGGGAAAAAAGATGGTGGTCTTCGTCCTTGTATAGACTATAGGGGTCTCAACAAGATCACCATTAAAAACCGCTATCCCCTCCCCTTGATCTCAGAGTTGTTTGATCAGATCAGGAACGCTAAGATCTATACTAAGCTAGATCTTAGGGGGGCTTATAACCTCATTCGTATCAAGGAAGGGGATGAGTGGAAAACAGCGTTCAACACCAGGGATGGCCACTACGAGTATTTGGTAATGCCATTCGGTCTTTGTAACGCCCCCGCAGTGTTCCAGGAATTTGTCAATGACATCTTTCGGAATCTGCTGGGGATATTTGTAGTGGTCTATCTTGATGACATTCTTATTTTCTCTTCTAATCTGGTTGAACACAGGAATCATGTTTGTGAGGTCTTACGTAGACTAAGAGAAAATAATCTGTATGCAAAACTTGAGAAGTGTACTTTCGAAGTTACCTCTGTTCAATTTTTGGGTTTAAACATTTCTAACAGGGGTCTTGAGATGGATCCAGGGAAGGTGAGAGCAGTCCTGGAGTGGACCCAACCCCTTTCTTTACGAGCAACCCAAAGATTCCTTGGTTTTTTAAATTATTACCGCCAATTCATCAAGAATTTTTACTTGGTAGTCGCCCAAATCACTAACTTGATCAAAAAGGGTGCAGACCCTAGTATTTGGCCCCCAGAAGCAGTTCGAGCTTTTGAACGCCTCAAACAAGAGTTCAGTTCTGCCCCTATTTTGCAGCATCCAGATACTGCTTTACCATTCATTGTGGAGGTTGATGCCTCTGAGGTGGGTGCTGGGGCAGTCCTTTCCCAAAGGCAGCCGATTAACAACAAGTTACATCCCTGCGCCTTTTTCTCTAGGAAATTTTCGCCTGCAGAGGCAAATTATGGTATTGGGAACAGGGAATTGTTGGCTATCAAGTGGGCCTTTGAGGAATGGCGGCATCTACTTGAAGGTGCTAAACATATGGTAACAGTATATACAGACCATAAAAACCTGCTTTACATAGAATCGGCCACACGGCTAAACCCTAGGCAAGCTAGATGGGCATTGTTCTTCACCAGGTTTAATTTTTCTTTAACATATAGGCCTTGATCTAAAAACACCAAAGCTGATGCACTCTCTAGGAGTTTTGAATCTACCTGCTCTGACTCTAGTGAGTGCATCCCCATCATTCCTAGGGAGTTAATTGTAGCCGCATTGGATTCTGACCTCTCCACCTTGTTGTCCCCTGTCCAATCTTCTGCTCCAGCAGACACTCCCGCTGAGAGAATGTTTGTGCCTGAGGAGCTGAGGGAACAAGTTCTTGAAGAGGTTCATAACTCCAAAATGGCTGTGCGTCCTGGCATTGCCAAAACTATTTCTTTGTTAGCCCGTCATGTGTGGTGGCCTTCTTTTAAACAGGATGATAAGGTTTTCGTAAATTCTTGTCCAATTTGTCAAAGGTCGAAAACCTCTCGTCAATTGTCACAAGGTCTGTTAAATCCGTTACCAATCCCTGAGAGGCCATGGTCCCATCTTTCGATGGATTTCATTGTAGATCTGCCTCCCTCTCAGGGTAAAACTGTAATTTGGTGGTGGTGGATAGGTTTAGTAAAATGAGCCATTTTGTTTCCCTTCCACACCTCCCTTCTGCCAAAACCTTAGCCGATCTGTTTATCTCTCATATTTTCAGGTTACATGGGTTTCCTGTTAATATTGTGTCTGACAGAGGTGTTCAGTTTGTCTCGAAGTTTTGGAGAGCTTTCTGCTCTTTAGTTGGTATTGATTTATCCTTCTCAACTGCTTACCATCCCCAAACCAACGGACAAACTGAAAGAGTGAATCAATCCCTGGAGCAATATCTCAGGTGTTATGTATCTGATAACCAGTCCTCTTGGGTGGAATTGTTGCCCTGGGCAGAGTTTGCCTACAATAATGCCACTCACTCTTCTTCTGGGGAGTCTCCTTTCTTTATTGTAAATGGGTTACATCCAAAAGCATTTTCTTTTTCTGGTTTAGATTCCTCTGTACCCTCTGCTTATTCCTCTGTCAATCAATTTCTAAAGTTTGGTCCCAAGTTCATCATTCTCTTTCTGCAGCTTCCTCTGCTCAAAAGAGAACTGCAGATAGATCTCGTAGAGAGGCTCCTCAATACAAGGTGGGAGATTCTGTTTGGCTATCTACCAAAAATATTAAGTTGAAGGTCCCCTCTCTCAAACTGGGGCCCAGGTTTATTGGTCCATACCCAATAACTGAAATAATCAATTCTTCTTCTGTTCGTCTCCAATTACCTGCAGAGTTTAAAATATCTAATTCTTTTCATGTTTGTCTTCATTCCTGTTCCTTCCCCAGTGTTAGTCGAAGGTCAGCCTGAATTTGAGATCCAGGAGTTCCTCGATTCTCGTCTGGTACGGGGTAAGCTCCAGTATCTTATTAAGTGGAAGGGCTATGGATCTGAGGAGAACTCCTGGGTCTCAGTCGATGATATCAAAGCTGATCAACTCAGAAAGAAATTCCATCAAAAATTTCCTGGGAAGCCTGGGGGTCGGCCGCCGCTTCACCAGCGGGGACGCCCGCCGCGTGGCTCTTCGGCGCCATCTTGATTCTCCTAGGGTGCGCGCCTCTTAAAGGTACAGGCGCGCTGGCGTGATAGCGCCAGCGCGTATTGACGCTCATTTTGGCACCAAATTCGAATGTATATAAAGCCCATTCTGACCCCCAACCAGTGCCCGTGATAGAACTTGTTTCTAGTGGTTTCCTGAGCCTTGTGCATCTGATCTGAATCTCGTCTGTCTGATTATCCGTGTTTGACCCAGCCTGTATCCTGACTATTCTGAACTCTGTATCCTGACCCTTGCCTGCCTACGAAAACTCTTCCTGCTTAACCCCTTGATTGACAACCCGGTTTGACCCTTGCCTGCCTGACGATTCTGATATCTGCCTGCCTCGACTCTGCCTGTCTGATGAGTCTCTTGCCTGCTCCATTTGTACCGTGACCTTCGGCTTAAAAGACTCTGCTAACAGCGTGCCCCTTTGCCAGCCAGAACATCTCACCTTGCACCCCTCGTTAAGTCCAGGTGGCACCCAAGTAAGCTGAGGGCTTCTCCTGAAGCCCAACGGTGGTCACACTACTGGTGAAGCCGAGCCGAGACCAGGGTGCTTGGCATTTGTTCTGGTATCGGGTGCCGGTCGTGACACAAGGTTTTACATATGAGCTGTTTTATGTGATATATTTTTATAGAGACCTACATTGTTTAGGGGTATAGTTCTCCTTAAAAGACAACATAACCCAAGTGTTCAACTTGAGTTCAATTAATAAGGCTTGGGCTGAACAGAATTCTAACCCATTGTTTTAATACAGCAACATGAAAGTAGTTTCATACTCCAGCTTCTTGGTTCTTTAAAATGTTTGTTGGAAGAGAAGAATGAATTTATATAAACATTCCCAATTACCCCCCCCCCAATAACTACTTATCTATAAGCCTGTGTCTCAGGTAAGGGAGGAGCTTGTTTATGCAGAACAAGTAGGATTCTAAGGCAGCGGTTTCCAAGCTGCGCCATGTCCCATGTGGCTCCAAAACACATCACAGTCACTAGTCACAACTTCAGTTGCAAGCTGAAGAGGGCCAGAAGAGGAATACATATAGTGCAAAAATCACAACAAAGAACTATCACATCTTGATTTAGAATAATATTGTCAACTTCGTACTATGATTTCATTTTAAGTTTAATTTCCCTACAAAATGTCTGAGGTTTGAGGTTTACAGGCCAGCAGTTAAAAAAGACTCTCAGTTCCCAGAGTTGGAACAAAAGGACTCCTTTCAGCCCAGGTGCTTCCAGTAGATGCCAGATTGCTCCTCAGAAGTCTAGCCTCAAAAGAACCCAGAGGCCTGGACATTAAACACTCTTTATCACCAGACAAATCACGTTTTTTTTAGGAGTTCCCTAAATTAAGAGGGAAATTAAACTTAAAATGAAATCATAGTACGAAGTTGACAATATTATTCTAAATCAAGATGTGATAGTTCTTTGTTGTGATTTTTGCACTATATGTATTCCTCTTCTGGCCCTCTTCAGCTTGCAACTGAAGTTGTGACTAGTGACTGTTGTGATGTGTTTTGGAGCCACATGGGACATACAATAGGGAAAAATAATTTTCCCATAACACAAGGTAGTGAAAAATTGGAAAAAACATGACCAGAAATACTTTGCTTTCAGTCACTGGTAGGGCTAAAGAGCCTTAAGCACTCAGTATGGTCATCCCAGCCAGGTCTAATTTTAGGTCTCCTCCGGTGCATTTCCTTCATGGCTAAAGGCTGGAATAAATATTTTTATTATTGTTTTACAATAGCCATGGGAGATCTGGGAAGCAAAGAACAGAGACACCAAACAAAGGATGGTGAGCTAATTTGGGAGGGAAAATGGCACACAGTGTTTGGCAACACAGAGTGCTTTAAATATCATGCAGAACTTTACTTGACATTCTCCAGTGTATAAGATGATACATTAGTTTGGGTCTGATGATTCCATCTGAACTCTTACTAGATGACCATAATATTATATGGGATTCGTTATCCAGAAAGCTCCGAACTACGGAAAGGCCATCTCCCATAGATTCCATTTTAATCAAATAATTAAGATTTTAAAAAATATCTCCCTTTTCAGTGCAATAATAAAAAAGTACCTTGTACTTCATCCCATGATACAATTAATCTTTACTGAAGGCACAACAATCCTATTAGATTTAATTATTGTTTAAAATATATTTTTTTAGTAGATTAAAGGTTAGGAGATCCAAATTACAGAAACACATTATCTGGAAAACGACAGGTCCTGAGCATTCTGGATTATAGGTCCCATGCCTGTATTGCAGTTTTTATAAACAGCATCTACTGGACATATACACTGAGGATATTTCTCAGATAAAAACAAATCTGGTTAAAAATATATGAAATTATTCCAGTTTCGAGTTATCCTTCAGGAAAGAAATGTAAGAGCCATCCGATGTGTTCAAACTAAAATAAAGGAAATTGGAAGGAATTAAAGGTTATTTATAAGCAACAGAGGGGATGGAAATATAAAGCAGAACTTTAAGTAAAAGATGACAAGTGTTACAAAGCAGCAATCAAAACAGAAAACACAGACATTTTTATAAATTTCAGTTTCAGTATAATTCAGTTTCTTTAAATATATCAGTAGTAAAAAAAATGATAACACAGTGTGAGATGTTAAAGAAATGGAAATTCTTTGGTTACATAGTTTAATAAAAAGGCAGATATGATTGATTATATACAAGACAGCACCCACTTTTTAATGCATACTCCAGAGCAGTACAGATAGCATAGACAAGTTATCAGTGGTTGGCTCATGACTGGGTTTATTGTGAATAATTCCATTTATTATTATGGGTTTACGTAAGCATATTAAAGATGAATATGCATCTGGGGTTGTGGTGGGATTATACACACACTTTTACTTTAAGTGCTTAAAGGACCAGTAACGCCAATTTTTTTTTTTAAATTTGTTTGTATAGAATGAAAAAAAAACACCAAGCCATATGAAACTTTACAAAGTCTTTATTAAAAATTAACTTACCGAAACGCCGCTTGCACTCCTCTTCAGAAAAGGCGACAGGGCGAGGATCCATCGTGCGGCACTCGATTTCTCATCCCTGGCTATCTCCTATAGAAGGCAGGGAGGAGAAATCAAGCTCGGCGCGATGGATCCTCACCCTGTCGCCTTTTCTGAAGAGGAGTGCAAGCTTTGCTGGTCCTTTAAAGGAGACATATAGGATATGTTAAAAAAAAATTTCGTAGGCAATAATGAATAATGCATAGTGTTAGTAATTACCAGATACATTACACCTAAGACAGATGTTTGATAACTATGTATAATATTAAAGCAACATTTCTGTCACAGTATTCGCCAGTAAGTAGACCTTTCCAGAAGACACACTTTGCAATTAATAAAAAGGAGGTTTTAACTTAAGAAGCAGAAACCTCTCAACGTTGTAGAAATGCACATAGGTGGTAAATTATATTGTGTCAGTTTTATTTGCATAATGAATATCTGAATAAATGAATGTACAGGAATTCCCTAAATACTATGACCCAGATAAGACACTGGCAGCATTGGTATTCCCCTTGACATGATAAGTTCAGCAGGAAAGTTCTCTGGCCTTTACAGTCTGCTTTTAATCGGGTCATTCTTTTTTTTCTTTCTGCCAACATTCTTCTCACCTCCTACAACCATTTTCTCAAGCTTGCAAGAAACCAGCAAGGGTATACGTTAGCATACAGAGCAGTAGCAAGTACAACCACCCTAAATGTGCTGTTAGAGCTGTAGCACAAAGTGATGTTTTTAATAAGTATTCACCTATACAGAGTGCAATTCAGCAAGAACATTTTAGTATATAGCAAGCCTTTAATATAGTTTTGCTGCAAACTGCAACATCTGTTATAGATGTACAAGGTTACAGTACAGAATATAGCTGGTAATGCAAAATGTTAAAATGTAGGCTTTACTGAAAGAATGATTCACCTTTATGGCCACAAGAAGGTTTTGACTTCCTGTGAGGTTCTTATTATAAGGCTGACTTTGTGTCTTCGTTGCTCTTAAGAAGGTGCATAAAATACAACCCTGCAAGCAAATCAAATAGATATGCACAGTTTTCTGTTGTAAATATGCATAAATGTTCATTTATTAAAATGGTTCTTTAGCTAACAGAGTAACAAAGTTAGCACCCATTGGGCAATCATGGATTTTGTGTGTTTGTAATACAAACAATACAAAAAACTCACCTTTGACATTTTTAATAATAAGTGGCCACTTTCACCAACATCTCTAATAAAGACATATATATGACCTATATGTACCTGCCCTATTTAATTTGACCTAAGTGTAAATGTGTTTATAAAGTTTTGCGAGGCAGATATGAATGATAGCAAAAGTTCGCTATGAAATGCTCTCGCTGACAACGTTTTGCTGTCCAAACTTTACCAGCATTTGTCTGGCGAAACGTAATTTCGCATTTTGATGAATAAGCATATGTGCTGCAAATTAACGTCTGACAAAGTGGCGCAAAGTGTGTCAGAATAATCAAGTAAAGCAGGCTAGCACACACACAGCGAGTTAAACCGGGTTCATACCCCTGGTGCGTTTATTGCGTCACAACGTTTCGGGGGCGTTCCCCCTTCGCCAGGTGATACAGAAACGTACGTGCAAACAGCATATATAGCCAAATTACCCACCCCCAATAAAGAAGGAAATGTCCATTGTATCCAATGTGTCCAATTAGTGTCCAAAAATGTTGCAAAAAGGGTTCTGGACACTAATTGGAAACTAATTGGACACATTGGATACAATGGACATTGGACATTTCCTTCTTTATTGGGGGTGGGTAATTTGGCTATATATGCTGTATCACCTGGCGAAGGGGGAACGCCCCCGAAACGTTGTGACGCAATAAACGCACCAGGGGTATGACCCCGGGATTAACCCGCTGTGTGTGCTAGCCTGCTTTACTTGATTATTCGTCATTTTGGGGGTGCCGTCTCCCTAAGGCTTCTAAGCACCAAGCGGAAACAGTACTGAAGGGCCTGAGTGTGCACATGACCTTCCTTGCAATGTGTGGCAGAGCCTTCCAAGGTGAAAATTTGCCCTTTAGTGAATTTCCCCCAATGTTTGGACTTGGGATTCACCAAACCCAGGATTTGGTTCTGGATCCAGCCAAGATTCGGGCTCTTTTAGCCGGATATGGATTCAACTGAATCCAGGTGGCTGGCCGAATCTAAATACTTAATATCATGTGACTTCTGGTCACGCAAACAAGGAAGAATTTCTTTTACTATGATCAATGCACAAGGTTCTCTATAGCTAATTTGCATATGCAAATTAGGGATTGGATTTGGTTTGGGATGGTACTGTAGATTAGGGATGGCGCGAACTGTTCGCCGCGAACATCGGGTGTTCGCGCTCGCCGGAAGTTCGCGAACGTCGCGCGACGTTCGCCATTTTGGGTTCGCCATTGTTGGCGCTTTTTTTTGCCCTCTCACCCCAGACCAGCAGGTACATGGCAGCCAATCAGGAAGCTCTCCCCTGGACCACTCCCCTTCCCTATAAAAACCGAAGCCCTGCAGCGTTTTTTCACTCTGCCTGTGTGTGCTGAAGAGATAGTGTAGGGAGAGAGCTGCTGCCTGTTAGTGATTTCAGGGACAGTTGAAAGTTTGCTGGCTAGTAATCGTTTTGATACTGCTCTGTTATTGGAGGGACAGAAGTCTGCAGGGGTTTGAGGGACATTTAAGCTTAGGTAGCTTTGCTGGCTAGTAATCTACCTTCTACTGCAGTGCTCTGTATGTAGCTGCAGTGGGCAGCTGTCCTGCTTCTGATCTCATCTGCTGACTGCTGCAATAACAGTAGTCCTTGTAAGGACTGCTTTTATTTATTTTTTTGTTCCAATACAGAGCAGTATCAAGCAGATTACTAGCCAGCAAACTTACTATCATCTGTCCCTGAAATCACTAACAGCTCTCCCCCTACACTATCTCTTCCAAGCACACACAGGCAGATTTTTCAGATACATTTTTGCCCTTGATCCCCCTCTGGCATGCCACTGTCCAGGTCGTTGCACCCTTTAAACAACTTTAAAATCATTTTTCTGGCCAGAAATGTCTTTTTTAGATGTTAAAGTTCGCCTTCCCATTGAAGTCTATGGGGTTCGCGAACCGTTCGCGAACCGCTCGCATTTTTGCGCAAGTTCGCGAATATGTTCGCAAACTTTTTTTCCGACGTTCGCTACATCCCTACTGTAGATGGCTTGTAGCAATCCTCCAGCAATGTCCTCCAGTGGACATTAGGAAAGCAGTTATGGACAAGCATATGAATTACTTTAGCTGAAGCTTAATACAATCTATGGAAAATAACACTATATTAACAGGGAATCATTTGCCAACCAGTATCTTTGATTTTATACCTGTAAATGTTTTATACTCTTCGATGACTGAAGCTTTAGGGTGACATCTTGGTATGTAGTTGTTCGTTTCTGTTTATATAGCATGAGATGGACAGTAAAACAATGTGTGCTTGAGAGAACAGGAATCTGGAGTGAAAGACCATGACGTTGACCAAGAATTTTCATCCAAGTTTTCCAGATGTCCGTGAATCCTGGGAGTGATAGTTCCGAAACCACTTGTCGATAATTCTCAAGGGCTAGGGGCAGATTTACTAAAGGGCCGTTGCTAGCGAAAATTCTCTAGAGATTCCATCTGCAGGGACATCGCCAATTTACTAACAGTCGTAGAGTACAATTCATTAGCGAAAGAGACCGTCCATAGCACAGTTTTATGCTCTATCTCCAGGCGTATTTTTGCTCTGGCAAATGATTGTTACTCTGCAAATTCACTTTCACCAAAGTTTCATTCGCCAGCTTACACCTGGCGAACCGATAAAATGAAGCTACAGCCTCATCAATCTTATGTCAGTGACATCATATCCTGTATGCCGAAAAGTTGATAAATGATTAAAAAAAAAACCGCTGGTGTTTTTTCATATTTTAAAGCGGGATTGTCTTAACCTTTTTTTAAACCATTTGAGGGGTATACCACATTTGTTTTCGGGTGGGCTCATGTCTAGGGTATAAGAGGATTCTCTATTCAAATTGACCTAAGTGTACTAACGAAGTTTCGCTAGGCAGGAACATATGTTAGCGAAAGTTCGCTCTGAAATGCTCGCGCTGACTAATTCACCAGCGTTTTTCTTAAGAAACGCAACTTCGCATTTCAGTGAATTAGTGCAGTGGTAGCGAATTTACACCTAGCGAAGTGGCACAAAGTGTGGCGAAGCATTCGCAGGCCGTTTAATGAATTATCCCCATGGCCTTCCAATATTGTACAGGTATGGAACATGTTATCCAGAATGCTCAGGACCTGGGGTTTTCCTGATAACAGATCTTTCTGTAATTTGGATCTTCATACCTTAAGTCTACTAGAAAATCATGTAAACTTTAAATATCTAAGTTTTGGATCAAGTACAAGCTACTGTTTTATTATTACAGAGAACAAGGAAATCATTTAAAATATATGGCTAAAATGGAGAATATGGGCGACGGCCTTTCCGTAAGGCGGTTTCCAGATAACGGATCCTATACCTGTACTACAACTCCCAGCATCTGCTGGAATCCCAAGAACTGATGTCCAACAACTAGAGAGCCTTAGACACGGTGGCTCTCAGTCAAGATTAATATTCCGACAGAGAACGAGAACTGTATGTGATTTTTTTCTTTCAGCAGAATGTCAGGGACAGTCCATGCACAGCACACAGGAGCCAGCTGGCACACGCTAAGGCCTGTGTAATACAGAGGGAGCTTTCATAGCAGAACCCTTCTCCTCTGGCTCCATTCTGACTGAAGCAGTTTGCTGTGGCTGGACGTCAAAGCCAGATCCAGTGTACCTCACGCAATAGGCAGCTCTGAGAGAAAAACAGCCTTGCCTGTGCAGCTAAAGACATGACTCGGCATATATTCAGCAACACCAGTATATCGGTGGTGTGTGTAACAGACCAGTGTGTCATTCCTCTATCAGTGACAGGCCCTTGTATGCTGGGCCATTACAAAGCATTTACAGTGTTAATGAGCTGCTGCAAGACCTACGTGTGCCAGAACGCCTGCAATGCCAGTGTGTGAATCAAACCTGTGCCCTGAATTGCTGCCAGTTTAACCGCTGGTGTCCGAAAATGTACTTTTACTTACATACTTAGAAAGACATATGTTGTTGGTTTACAAAAGATTCCTCTTCTACATATGCAGTTATGTATTACTTATCTGACTGACCGAAGCCTTTAAGTTAAAGGAACAGTAACATCGAAAAATAAAAGGAATACAAATATAATGCAGTGTTGCCCTGCACTAGTAAAACTGCTGTGTTTGCTTCAGAAACACTAATATTGTTTATATAAATAAGCTGCTGTGTAGAAATGGGGGCAGTGATTCAAAGGAGAAAAGGCTCAGGTTATAGCAGATAAGCTCTGTAGAACATAAAGGTGTTGTCCACTATTTAACCTGTGCCATATAGACTTTTTTCAATTTCCGCCATTGCTACACAGCAGCTTGTTTATATGAACTATAGTAGTGTTTCTGAAGCAAACACAGCAGTTTTACCAGTGCAGATATTTTCATTACTTTAAAAAACTTACATTTTTTTCGTGTTACTGTTCCTTTAACTTTTAGTATGTTATACAATGGCCAGTTCTAAGCAACTTTTCAATTGGTCGTCATCATTTATTTATTCTTTTATAAATAGTTTTACTGACATCTGTCACTGACATCTATGTCAAAAAAAATTCTCTCTTAGGCAACATTTATATGTTATAGCTACTTTTTATTACTCGTGTTTCTATTCAGGCCCTCTCCTATTCGTATTCCAGTCTCTTATTCAATTCAATGCATGGTTACTAGGGTAATTGTGACCTTAACAACAAGAGATGCTGAGTAAAAACCTAAATAACCAAAAAACTAAAATTCATAACAGATGAAAACCAATTGCAAATTGTCTCAGAATATCACTCTCTACATCATTCTAAAAGTTAACTCAAAGGTGAACAGCTCCTTTTATTACAGCAGGAAAAGATACAATTAATGTGCACACACTATATTAATTGTGGGGTGCTCATCCCATGGAGACCGCCCAAATATAGCCTCCTTAAACATAGATCAAATATAAAGTATAAGGATTACACAGCCAATTTATAAAAAGGCAAAAATGTATTTCATCAAAAAAACACACTTACATATTAGCTTTGGCCCAATAGTGGCCCAACTTTAATTACAGCAACACAACCATCAATTTATGACCAATAGGGATCAATTGTGTTTTTTTTTACTTGGGCTGACCATTGTGGTGGCTCCATTTCATATCTCTACATATCGGGTGTCATCCTTTACGATTTTTAGGATTTCTTGTGAATATTGTACGTATTCTTTGTAAGTATCAGAAACAAAGTACTGCCCCAGTGCCAAGATGATTTACATTTATGAAGTTCAAATGAGGAACTGCATGATTTTCTTCAGTAGTTTAGGGTTTGTTTCATGTGGGTTAAAGGGGCACACTTCAGACTCCAGTTAATAAGAGCAACATGGTGCAACATGGAATATCATTACAGTCTGCCTGATTTTAAGATCCATAAATGCATCATTTCCCCCAGAATCCCAATGTCATTGTGCTTTCCAGAAAGTGTGTGTCAGCTAAAGAAGTGCCTCTTTTTGAACTTCAGCATGCTATGTCTGCCTTTCTGCTGCTTTTGTGTTATGTTTGGCAGCAGACACTACACAACACACTGCCTGGCCTATGTGTTAACACATTCCCAATTGCAAATACAGTTAAGAAAATGTTTCGCCTTAAACAAAGTGGAGGTAGCAAAGCAGCATATACACAAGAAACAAATGTGACTGGAGACTTTCTTTGTATTACTTAGTTTTTGGCATGTTGAGAGCATCAGAAACAGGACAGACAGACTGCTCTAAAAATGGTTCTTTTGATATATACTGTACATACAGCATGGAAGGGTGGTTTATATTGCCTTTAGCCAAAACAGCTGCAAAAAAAAAGCCTACTGTTTATACTATAACGTCATGCAAAGAAAAAAAGCTGACGGGTTCTCCATATCTTAGGGTTGTCACACAACTGTTGTCAGAAATCACATCCCACGGTAATTAAACAGTTTGAAGCAGTTATAATGTCCAAACATTCCTCAGACAGGATCTTTTATGAATATCAAAGCAATTAAAAAAACAAAAGCCCATACCTGTCTTTTACTAACTAACTCAAAAGACATAAATTCCTTTCAAAACCTCTGCTGCAATATGTTAAGCATCTTTTTTGGCTCACAAGTCCTTCAGTGTTTATATATTCCAAAACTGCTCCCGGGACCTCCGACAGTAGAAGGCTGGCCCAACTTGAGCCATATTTATCAATGAATAGTGTAGGGGCCCAAACCATTGGCTTCTCGTTATGTTCTCGTTTTGTCTTATCCTTTTAAACGGAGAATAGTTTGGTTATACCACTTAAACCTAAAAAATAAAGCAACCCTCCAGGTATTTATACTTCTAATACCCTCTGACTCCTCATACAACTATAAGCTATTATGCACCCACTTTTCAAGGTCGTATCAAGGTGCTATTATGCTTTTCTGCCAGACCTATTCCATAGAATTATTTTCATGCATTTTTGTATCAGTTGCACTTGTAAACTGAATTTGTATCAGAGAAATTAGACTTAAAAAAGATGTTTGGCATCCGCAATATTTTTAGTTGAATTTACTTTGGACAGGATCTTTCATAGCTCACCCAAGTTGTGTCTTCAAAACCGCACTGGACTTTTTTCCAACCAGTCAGAGTCTGACTGAATCAACCCCAGTGTGGGATGCCACCCAATCAAAGGGAAATAAATATTTCATTTTCTAAAAAAGAAAAAAACATGGTTGCAGCGTTATTATTAATAAACTTTGCCCTAGAAGGATACAAACTCTACATTTCAGATACTTTTCAAGCACTAAGTGCCAGTGAAGAACTACAAAATCTGCCATGACATACTTCCATTGAAACATCAGATATGTGCTTCATAAATTAAGAACTTGTAAACTTATTTATGTGAATTCACCACAGGACCTGACCAAACTTAATTGCACTTAATAGACTGATTCCCGTACTTATATCCAATACCCTGGGCAAGATCTAGAGATAGTAAAGTATTCACAAACTCTCTTTATCATACATTTGGAAAAGTAAATTGAAAACTGAAGATTGGTTTCAGAATATTTATGGTGTGTATGTCATGATTTTGCTTACTACTACGTGTTTATTACAACGTTACATTTCGGGGGCGTGCCCCTTGGTCTGACGAAGGGGCACGCCCCGAAACGTAACGTTGTAATAAACACGCATGGCTTTGCCCGCATGCATTGAGCTCTGAGTGCCGGTTTTCTTCTGTTTAACTTACTCCATTAAGGGTTGCCGATCCCTTGCAACTGTGCACCAGGCCAGCTTGTGCTTGAGAGGCCAGGGTGTGCTGGTGGGTTTTGGAATTTGGACTTTGTTTACTACTACACCACACAGGAATCAAACTATTCAAACAGTTTTTCAGACTATTGAAAACTATTCAAACAGGATTCAAACAGTGGTGCTACTAGTGAGTGGCGCATTTCAGTCCAGTGGTGCCCTATGCACCAAACTGCCAACTGTGCCCCCCTTGCCGAATGGTGCAAGATGCCAAATCATTTGGATAAAAGGGAGTCTATGGGAAATGGCCTTCCTTAATTCAGATAATGGGTTTCCGGATAACCCATGACATACCTGTATAAGAGTGATCTCTTTCTCTTAGGATTGCACACTTTTGTTCCCCTTAGTGCTCTTGAATGTCTGTCGTGCAATGGCACTAATGCTCCAGTGCATACATACATTATTGCTTTAGCACTATTGCAAACTCCTTTTCTACTCACACCTAAAAATAAAACCGGTTTCACTTCGGAAAACAAATTAAACATTACTAATTGGCTGTATTTATATTTACAAATAAAGACACAGCCAGGTGCACTGTGTGGCAGATTTATGTTCTGTATACACACATACAGTACTTTACTTTTTTTATTACACAGATTTTATCATTGTTAAGTTTTTATTGTCTGTGTGCGAGCAGGGGTGGGTGTAGCCTGGAATTGTGGTGGAGGGTGGTTGTGGTAACCCTCCCATTTAGCAGAGCCCTTAACAGAACTTGCTCAGCAGCTTGGGTGTTTCCTTAGCTTTCCCTATACAGAGCTTGAAGCTAGAAGCCTGCTGGCTGCGTGTATATTTATTAGTATGTCTTCCTTTTTATTCATAGGTATGTGAAACACTAGTACCATAAATACCCCAGGTAAGGTGCGGAAGCCATAATGAGGCTGTTTTTCTGCTGACTGAGAGGAAAGGATTGTTATTATTCTGAAACATGCAGGTTAGTATGTGAGCAGTACATATTGAATCATTATTGTTTTTCAGATGGTCATCAGGAACTGCAGAATAGTATCTAATTTAAAGTAAAACTAAAATTGAACCAATTAAAAACACTTAAAGGAAAACTTTGGCCCCTAAATGAATACTTAACCAATAGATAGATAGATAGATGTTTCACTATTAAAAACAATATCATTATGAAATTAGTTTCTTTATATGAAACAGGGTTTTATATATGAGCAATATATTTTTATAGAGACCTATATTGTTTGGTGAACTTTTTACAAACATTTCATTTTTTGAAAAACGAGCTTTGTATTTTTTGGGATACCACACTATGGCACCCCCCAGTGAAGCCACAAGAAACCTGAGTACAGCATGTTTTTCTTCCTATAACTGTCCCTTAGACCTCAGTCTAAGCTGTTGCATATCTTATAGTTCAAGGTTCAATAGAGAACACATTGCCAGGTCCACCTACAATGTCTAGTGTTACTCTCAGAGCCTTGTTTCCCATTTATCAGCCTTTGTGTTGCTGCATGATCACAGCTTATTTAGTACTATTTCCAGGAGAAGTCGTAGCCCATGTTCAGTGATGGTTTATAAACTCCAAATCACTGTAACCAATCCTTGGTTATAAGCCTCACTCTTCCTTCTGCTATTTCTGACTTCTGATGCCAGCTGGGATCTTCGGACTTTGCTTGCCAGCCTCTTGCCTCTGGCCCAAATTGCTGTCCGTTGCATGAATAATGAGCATGCCAGACTGATTGCTCTAGGGCAATTTGACATATAATAACCTATAACAACCAAGAACCCCAGGAAGAAGAGGACCAAACTACATTACTTTCCTTCCTCCATTTCATCCATCTCCTTACCACTAAAGCTCCTAAAGCACAGATACAGTAAGGAATAATACAAAATACAATAACAAGGGCAATATTTGGTTTTGAAGTTGATCTTTTATTATTTTCCCCCAGTATATTGTTAAAAATGTTGTTGCCTAGGAAAAAAAGAAGATATCAAGTTAAGGACTGAATAACAGAACAATGATGCCAATGAATATATGATCTTGACTATTGACATTGACTTGACATCACTCAATCGTGCCATGCAAAAATATGTGTAACTTTGCTTTGCTTGTCTATGATGATGCAGATTGGGGTACAGCTTGTGTGTTTGCTACAAAGAAAAAAAAGAATTCCTTCATTAACTAATATGGTTAAAAAATATGCAAATTGTTACCTGTGTTTACATGGCTCATCCTGTCTCAAGATGATTATAATGTTATGTGTACATAGCAAGCTCAAAACAAAGCCCTCAATGACTTCTCTGTGTGTTCTTCAAACCTCTGATTGTAGCTTGGGATCCTTGGACTAGTGTTCTGCCTTCAGTTTGCATCTCTTCTAAGTTTATAGAGGCACTTTTCTTCAGCTTGTTATTGCCAGCCTAACATATTTATGAATTAAATAAGACAAAATAGGGACAGTTCTTGCCCTGTTTCATGTCTGGAAGTCATGCTCTTGCATCCCTTGCGCTTACATAATAAATGACCCCTGTATTCTTCCTAAGGTTGAGAAGCAGGGGAGTTTTTTGTGCCCAAACTTCTGGTCAAGTTATTGTTAGGAGTTGAGACACAAAATAATGCATACACGTATCTTCATAGATTTCTATACAACTTATATAGAGCTTACATATCTCCACGGTGGAGCTTGCTTCCCTAATGACTTTCTTAAGGATTATGGTGATTGTCTTGCTACCCTAGATTCTGTTAAAAGGTAGAAAACTATACTATATTGAAATCCCTGTTCCATGCAGTTTTTACATGTGCTCTATGTACCCTAGTACAGGTATAGGATATACATAAACCCACTATCCAGAGTGCTCCAAATTATGGGAAGGCCATCTCCCATAGACTCAATTTTAAGCAAATAATTCCCATTTTAAATATATTTTAAAAATGTTATTTTTTTAATTCTTCTTTAAGCAAATTATTCCCATAGTTAAATATGTATTAAAAATATATATTTTTTATAAAAAGTATTTCATTTTTCTCTGTAATAACAAACAGTAGCTTGTACTTGATCCCAACTGATATACTGTATATAACTCATGCTTATTGGAGGCAAAACACTTCCGTTGGGTTTATTTAATGATGAAATGATTTTTAGTAGACAACCAGATAAGCAATGTAATGAGGAATTGTGTTAAAGGTGCAGGTTAAAGGTACAGGGGTTTAGAACCCAACAAAGTATTTGATTCAAGTCAGGAGATAAAACCATTACAAGTGGGATGACCTTGACATTATGGAACAATAGACCTAATCAAGTGTACATTTATTTCTTCTGCAAGTTACTAGTGATAATCGCTGCCATGGGAAGGTTACAAACACTTCTATCTCCATTCAGCCTATGAACCCTATATAATGAAAAATTTTGTCAATGAAAGATAATTAAACATGTCCTTGGCTACCACCACACACTCATACCTACAAGATATTCTTCCAATGTATTCATTTATGGGGTACTGTTTGAGCTATAACTGCATTCAGATGTTTTTGATCTGACTTTATAGGTTCCTTTAAATAAATCATCCATCTGTCATTACTTCAGAAGTACTCATATTATCAAGCACTGAAAATCTTTATTCTATCCTCTAGATAGCTGGATAAACCTGTCATTCAGCCAGCAGTAAATAGAGGAATATTAAGAATATTTAATCATCGACTACATCCTCAAAGTATCACTGGTTATCCTAGGTCAGTTTACCACTAGAAATAATTCAAGCCTTTTAATTGCTCTCAAGTATGACTACGTACAAACTGGTAAAGAAGTGTTTACAACATTCTGGGTGTACAAAGGTGCTGTAGCAATCTGTAGTTTATGGCACATGGAACAAAAAAGTGTTTCTGTATCCCTCTTGGTCATTTGCTCTGCAAACGCTTAATACTACTCATTGGGGCAGATTAACTAAAGGACGAAGTGGCCGTCGATATAGAATATTGGCCAGAAATCCAATCCGCATGGACATCTCCAATTTACTAACAGGTGAAGAGGACAATTCGCTAGCAAAAGAGACAGTCGCTAGTGCAGTTTTGCCAGGCGCATTTTCGTTCAGGCAAACAATCCACAAATTCACGAATATTACAGAACATTACCTCTTTCGCCAGAGTTTCCTTCGATAGCTTGGACCTGGATAACTGATAAGGTAAAGCTACATCCTCCTCAATCTTATGTCAGTGACATCATATCCTGTATGCCTAGAAGTCATACAATTTTTTAAAAATGCTGGGGTTGTCTTTAAAAGTTGTAACTATATTTATTTTAACTTTTTTTTACCATTTGAGGGGCATGCCACATTTGTTTTAGGGTGGGCTCCTGTCGAGGGCATCTGTTTTGCCTTTATTTTGCTTCCTTTTTAATAATTTCAGTGCTGAAAATAAAAACGTATTTCCAATGTGTTGTGTTTATTTTTAATAATAAGTGGCCACTTAAAGCATTTGCACCAGCATCTCTAATGGAGACATATATAAAGGTGGCCATACACGGGCCGATAAAAGCTGCCGACAGACCGAGTCGGCAGCTTATTGGCCCGTGTATGGGGCCCACCGACGGGCTTCCCCGATCGATATCTGGCTGAAAGTCGGCCAGATATCGATCGGACGGGACTAAAGATCCTGTCGGATCGCGGCCACATCTGTTCGTTGATGTGGTCCTGCGATCTGGCCATTGTTAGTATTCGATCGTTGGGCCCAAGGGCCCACGATCAGATCAGCCCGATATTGCCCACCTCATATCGGGGAGAGATCCGCTCATTTGGCAACATTGCCAAACGAACGGATCTCTCCGTGTATGGCCACCTTAAAACCTATATGAACCCTCCCTATTCAAATTGACCTAAGTGTACTAACGAAGTTTCACTAGGCAGAAATAAACTTTAGTGAAAGTCCACTATAAAATGCTCGCGCTGACAAATTAATGCTAGAGAAACTTCTCCAGCGTTTGGCTGCCCAGATGCAACTTCGCATTTTAGTGACTTAGCATAGTGGTAGTGAAATTGCACTTGGCGAAGTGGCACGGAGTGTGGCGAAGCCTTTGCAGGCAAAAATTCACCCTTTAGTGAATTTTCCCCATTGAATCATATGTCTTTATGACAAAGGTCCCCACTATGAATTCTCACTTGTGGGTTAGGGAGTGCCAGTGGGGCATTGTTTTGAGAAACCTTATCCTTACTGCCAGTCCTATGGAAGTGGGTAAGAAAGAGGCTGCTTTGTTCCTGCAAGCACTACACTCCAGTGCCAGCCAATAGGTGAGGGCAGCTATTACTGGCCACTTCCCCACCATGGCAACTTGCACAGCTTGCAGCAATGTCCCAAATGCCTGGGTAAATGAATGCTACAGCCTAGAAGAAATTAGAGGGAAGATTGGTAATTGGCTAAATTTTGGATAGCTTTTCATATTAAGTATGCTCATACAATGCTAGCCATACATCTAAATACCCAGTCATCAAAGTAAGCCTAAATTTATGATCCAGCTGTTGGATGATATTGGATTAAGTCTATGATGCTTTCCTCAGGCAATGGCGCTTTGTACCTGTTCAGTATCTTAATGAGCAAGATTATATATTAGTCTACTGATTGTTTTGGGTCTACACATGTTTTGGTGGGGTTGAACTCATTGGTCTTAAGCTGTCCATACACATTCAGATACATACTTCCCATTCTGCAATACTTCAATGAGTATAAACTGTAACCACTATATTAAACCCACAAAAGCATCCAAATGTTCTCCATTCATCAGTTGCCCTGAGGGCAACAGGACTCAAGAGCAACAGCTCAGTGTCATTTAGAAGACCACAGTTTGGACTTAACAGTTTTTTTAAAATATAAATTACAAGGACATCCTAAAACACTGTAGGTGCCAATTATTCTAGGTTGACCCTGTGGACTAACTTGCAGGCCAATGTGCTTTTTTTTCAAAAACATTTTGGGCTGGGGTCCTTTTTTCCCTGCTTCTAGTTATCCTCTGTGCTTCCCTGGGCAGACAAATGTTCAGTACAGTAGATTCCTGGAAATAGGAAAAATGGCAGCACAGTGATCTTGAGGAAAGGACCCTGGGTTTTTTGAAAGAAGTGGAGCACCAAGCTGAGCTTCCATTATACTTTAATTTAACACATGCTTTAGGCTATGTTCCCCTCCTCTTCAAAGGGGAAAACTGACACAGCAAATCTCATTAAATGCGCTGAGGTTACTTATGGACTGTCAGATTGGTAACATGTTGATTGGTTTCCATGAATCATACTTTTATTTTATGAGTAGATGTGGGAGTTATAGCACTGATATTGTACATTATCATAGTTATTACTGTACATTTCCCCCTCCCACAACTATTGTTTTAATAAGTTGAGCACCCTCGTATGGAAAATCATTCAATGCAGTTCACAAGAAAAACAATTCAAGTAAAAGGAAATCAGAATGTACTAATGCCGAGAACCTGAAGCTGTTATCACACACAGTGATTTATTCCCTTTGTCAGTCGTGTTTTGTAGCTTCTTGCTCAAAATTTCCTAGGCAAATGACCCTTACTTTGTGCTTTTAGGCGATTTCCATTCAAAGTGAAATTGAAAAAAATCAGAAAGTTGTCTCCTGTTCAAAGAGCTACAAAAAACCCAGGCAATAAAAAAATTAATATTACCACTTGTGCCATTACCCTAACAACACTGATCCTATGATTAGTTCTAGTTATAACACAAAACATAAGGCTGATTATATCTTGTATTTAAATTAAAATAAGTTTTTGTTTTTTTTTTTCTTAAAGGAAAACTATACCCCCAAAATGAATACTTAAGCAACAGATAGTTTATATCAAATTGAATGACATATTAAAGAATCTTACCAAACTGGAATATATATTTACATAAATATTGCCCTTTTACATCTCTTGCCTTGAGCCACCATTTCGTGACTCTATCTGTGCTGCCTCAGAGATCACCTGACCAGAAATACTACAACACTAACTGTAACAGGAAGAAGTGAGGAAGCAAAAGGCAGAACTCTGTCTGTTAATTGGCTCATGTGACCTTACATGTGGTTTGTATGTGAGCACAGTGAATCGTACGATCTCAGGGGGCGGCTCTTATTTTTTAAAATGGCAATTTTCTATTTATGATTACCCAATGGCACATACTACTAAAAAAGTATATTATTATGATAATGGTTCATTTACATGAAGCAGGGTTTTACACATGAGCTGTTTTACTCAGCATCTTTTAATAGAGACCTACATTGTTTGGGGGGTATAGTTTTCTTTTCAGTTTGGACTGGAATGTCTCTCCAACTATCTTGTTACCCATGTATTATTATCTACCAGACTAAGGAGCCATCCATATCCAGAATATAACAAACACAAGTACCTGTATCCAGCTTGCAAGACTAGAAAACAAAAAGTTCCTGGAAGGCCTTGTGCTTTTTAACAAGCTGCTTCGTTGTTCATTTAATAAATACTGAATAATATGTTTCAAATTGCTTAATCCTTCATCGAGTGCATAGTTCGACCTGATGAAGGATGAAGCAATCCAAAACATGTTGTGGGAAATGTCTTAAAAGTACAATTTAGCAGTTTGTTTAAACACATATGGCCTTCCAGTGACTTTTTTAAACTGGTTTTTAAGGGACCCTATTTCCAAACATATTGTATGCTAGTAACTAGCAAGGGGAATAAAGAGATTAATTATAGCATTAGATCAATAGAGGAAATCTTTAGTCAGCGCACTACTGAACCGTTTACTATGACACAAGATGAGTGATGGGGAGACAAGTTGCCTGGGTCAAAATTATTTAAAGCAGTGGTTGTCTGTTTCAGTTGAAGACGCAATTGAATAACAGTTTTAGGGAATCAATGCTGTATCAGCCATTCAGCCGTAGTTCCAATAATGTATAGGACAGCAAATAAGCATTTGCCCTATATTTCGCCAAAATCTGATTACATTATTTGTTTGAGGTGTGTCTAGAAGAGCAAAGCAATCATGTCACCCTAATTGACCTTTCAGATAGGTCCTTGTCACTGCTTCAGCCCCCCCCCCAGGAGGGCCAGCCCCACAGTTTGGGAAACACTGGTTTAAAGGGATAGTGTGAAATACAGGAACAAAGGGGATCAAAGGGCAGATACATACGAAAAGAGTTTGAGGGTCAGGGCACACGCTCAGATTCGGGAAGATTAGTCGCCCAGCGACAAATCTCCTCTTCTTCGGGCGACTAATCTCCCCGAACTGCCTCCCACCAGCTAGAAAATCGCTGGTGGGATAGCACCCGGATCGATTCATTTTCCAAAGTCGCCCGAAGTTTCCTCGTCCAGCAAATCCGAGAGGCTTCGGTAAACAAAGTGCTCTGAGTGTCATTCTGCCGCCGATTTACATTCTAGCTGGTGGGAGGCAATTCGGGGAGATTAGTCGCCCCGAAGAAGAGGAGATTTGTCGCCAGGCGACTAATCTCCCCGAATCAGACCGTGTGCCCTGACCCTGAGGGTTATTGCATCTAATTTGCATAAATATCATTTGCAAAAACAATGATAACAGGCAGACTCAAGTTAATGTAAAATGCCCAAATTCACTTCCTCGATTCAAAATGGCAGGAGAATGTGGAAAACAGATTCCATACTGCTGTGTTTATAGATAGCTTGGCTACTGTCTGGTATATTTATTCAGTTTATGTGAAGTACAGGATACCATCAAAAACTTGTTTCCAATGTGTTGTGTTTATTCTAAAATGTTACTGTGTTTAACACAATTAACAAGTTGTTTCAGAAGAAGACTCAAATCCTACCTATTTGTATTCTAGCTGAATAATAATTGGGCTCATTTATACCCTGGCCCTTAAAATATGAACCAGTGAAGCAATGAAATGATACAATGTCATGATTTTCATCTCATGCAAGAATATAGGTTTGTGCTGCATATTTTGCAAGAAGCCACATAACTGGTTGCCTTTTGTTTTTACACATCACATCTACTAGATGAACTCTCGGTCTACTGTCATACAATGATAATGAAATCATGATACAATGTGCCTTGAAATTAACAGCCCATATTTATGCTCACAAGTAATATCAAACACAATACATCAGTTTGCCATTGAACTGGAAACTTGCTATTTATATTTTTTAATGATCACCCTGGAGGTAATTTTGGAAAGGTTAAAATAGACTGAACGGCTGGGAATTCTTCTGGACTCCCCAGTTTGATTGATAATATATATGTCTCTAGATCTGAATATGATTGGTATTGGCTATTCTGTGGAAGCACACGTTCTACAAGTCCAGTGAAAGCAACAAACGTAATTCTAATAATACTTTTGTTCCCTGCTTGAGACATACTATTGGCCAGGGCTTGCTCTGCTCCTAGGACTATTCTTTATTCATTTTATGCTGTACAAACATAATTATGCTTTCGTTTAGACCATAGCAGCTTGTATGCTGTTTTTGAGTCTTTACCTATAAAAAGACATGGGAATTTTAAAAGGTTAGTAGGTAACCAAATGTATAAAGGCAACTAGTGTGTAATGTGTATGGATTTCCTTGAAAAACTGGTTTGTCTAGATTAGAAAATGCATGGCTTAAGGTGGCCATACATGGAGAGATCCGCTTGTTTGGCAATGTCGCCAAACGAGCGGATTTCTCCCCGATATGCCCACCTTGAGGTGGCCAATATCAGGATGATCCGATCGTGGGCTCTAGGGCCCAACGATCGGATCCTAACGATGGCTAACAGGCGGGACCGCATCAACGAACAGATGTGGCTGTGATCCAACGGGATTTTTAGTCCCGTCCGATCGACATCTGGCCGACTTTCGTACAGATATCGATCGGCCCGTGTATGGCCACCTTTAGAGAAAGCATGTGCAATATATGGAGATATTGATATATGTAAGACCTGATCAGGTCTTTTTCTAATATACTTTTTATCCCTAGAGTAGTACAGGTAACAAGGAAATCCAACGAGACCGAAGAAAATAGTTCATTTCAACAAGGAATTCAACAAAGAAAAGGGATTGTTTTTCCTTGTTGAATTTCCTGCTGGAAAGTGATACTGCATTTGTTAGGATGTAAATTTGCTTCCATGCACTTATACAATGTGTTAAAAATTGGTAATAATGGTATCAGGATTGTGTGTTTATATTTGTGTATTTTTCTTTCAGATTGGCTTGATTGAAAGGCCATTTATTCAGTGTACTTGAGTATGATGTATCTAATGTCAAAGAGCCTATGTGCCATGTCACATATTTCCTTGTGCAGGCAGTATTACTAGTTGTCCTCAGGACATGTAAGGAAGAATACCTGTTTGCTGATCAGATATACAAGTAGTATAAACAGCTGGGTTTTTTTTTCTAAAGGGGAAAAAAGTCCTGTACAAAATTATCTAATATTCTACAAAGCCCCCAGCAATGACTTTTGTGCTCTCTAGGATCCTGTCTACAGTACCTTCTCTACATTCTTGGCCTTTATAACCTTCCCTCCCTACACTTCCTTGCAAGTTTGTCATGACCTGTATATTATTAGTAAAATGCCATTATTCACATTTTTGTGTACTGACCTTTAGTGCCCCTTCAGAGTATTGCTTTAGCATTATGGCATCACTAATTTATGTTTCTGCCAAGATGATTGTGTTCCATGAGTGTATATTCTTGAATGTACCAACTCTCAGATCAGTGTTCTAACTACTGAGGGAACAGACTCCACAGCCGCGGGTGCTGGGAGTAAAGGGGACCAGCAAGGGTCTGTTTCCTTAGTAGTCACCTGCAATTTTTTGTGGGGGGGGCAGAAGAAGTATGATATTGCTCCTGTCGTGGGCTACCAGTGATTTCGTGCAGTTATGCCATAAATCAACTAACTTATAAGCTAAAAAGACCAATTTGCCAGCAAAACAAAGGGGAGCTGCCTGCTTGGCCCTGCAAACATTATATTGCACTGGGACTGACAAAGATTTTTTGACCTGGCCGATCAATTTCCTGACAGATGTCGGCCGAAAAATCGTAAGATGTACGATCGTTCGAATCCCACTAACCGCACGATAATTTCGAAGGATTGGTGGGACTTAAAGGGTGGGACCCTAAAATCGGTTGTTCGGCAAGAAGAATCGTCGCGTCTATGGGGAGCTTAAGTCTCAGGATTTCTGAAGCTAACTTTGTTTTTTCACATATATGCCCTGCTGTTTACATGTATGTAAGTGAATTATGGACTAGACAATGTACAGGTTAATGAACTCAGCACAACTGTCCCAAATCAGCAGACGTTTCTATTCTTCAAGGATTTCCCAGGGATCCCTTTGCGGCTGTCCGGTCCTGGACCACAAACACAAGGGATCCCTGGGAAATCCAGTGCTCAATAGTAAAGTACATTATGTCAATTACATATCAGCCCTGCTAGCTCTGCTTTCAGATATGCCAGCCAATAAATAACAGGACATGGCTACAGTACATCATCACACATTTCTGCCTCTTTTCATTTCCTAGAGGAAGCCAAGGAGCAGCCATATTGACTTCTTCTTAACAAGTCTGACACATTGACACAGAGGTGACATTCGATTTACTTCTAATCTTGGAGACATAGGCTTCCGTTAAACAGCACAAACCTGTTATTTCCACCCTCTCTTCTTCAAGGGATGTTTGACTTGGCAGCGGCAACCAAGAGGTCAGATATAAGCTGATAAGATACAGAGCAGTATAAGTATCCATGCACGTTAGTCTAACCCTGTTCCTTAAAGGGACAGTGGATAGTATGCATGTCACTATGTTTATTGTTATTGATGTAGTGCTTTTTAAAACTTCAGATCTGTATATTAAAGCAATACATTATTTGCCTTTTCCATTGGACTCTTTACAGCTTTCAAATCAGGGCCTCTGACTCCCCCATCTAAAACAAATGCTCTGTAAGGCTACAAATGTATTGTTATTGCTACTTTTAATGATTCATCTTTCTATTCAGGAAATCTATTCATATTCCAGTCTCTTATTCAAGTCAGTGCATGGTTTCTAGGGTAATTTGGACCCTAGCAATCAGAATGTTGAAATTGAAAACTGGAGAGCTGCTGAATAAAAATCTAAATAACTCAAAATCCACAAATAATAAAAAATGAAAACCAATTGCAAATTGTATCATAATTGTCTCATAATATCACACTCTACATCAAAGATAATTTAAAGGTGAACAATTCCTTTAATACTGTTTCTTGATATTTTTTACAAAATGGGAGAAGCTTGCAGGACCCTGTGAACCTTAAACCTATGGGGGTTATTTGCTAAGCTCCGAATACCCGTTTTTTTTTTTTTTATAAAATCTGACTTTTAAAAAAATCACAAATTTTTCGGATTGTATTAAACCCCTAGAGCTAAAAAGCCCAAATATAAAACCACGGCATCTCAAACCTGTTGAGGTTGTATAAAAGTCAATGGGAACAGTCCCATTGATTTTTGGTTGTGTCGGGGTTTCAGGGGTTTCGGGGAATATTACGTTGTTTTTGGAGCTGTCGGAGGAAAACTCAGAAAAATTCGCTCAGACAACGCTAATTCACTAACATACGAAGTTAAATCCAGGGTGCCGAACGCTGGCGAAGGTGAGCTAGCATTAATTCGGCAAGCAGAGTGAACTTGTGCTAGCGTTAAGCTGAATGGACGTATATGTTGCAGCAAATACATTACACTACACAAGCCCAGGGAAGCTTAATAAATAATAATAAAGTTGTTATATTGCCCTACACATGAGCCCAGTGTATAATTTAAGTGCCATATGTTAGGAAATGTAGGGGGGAAGCCAGTTACCCCCCCAAAAAAATTACACTCTTTTGCAGTCTATCACCCTGAAAAAGGGAAAAGACGCCAGCGTTTTTTGGGACTTAGAAAAAATTTCAACTAAATTTTGAGGAAGTCCTATCTACTCTATTGCACTTGGCCTGGTCTGAGGTGGCGAAGGCAAGTCTGGCGCAAGAGGTAACGTTCAGTAAAATCCACATCTTAGTGAATTTGCATAGTTACGTCCCTTTGCCAGAGCACAACTTCGCCTGGTGATTGAGTGCGAATGAGCACCAGTGTCAGTCTCTTTTGCTAGTGAAGTTACGCCTGCGCCCATTAGTAAATTGGCGAAGTTCTGAAATGACATCACGCTGGTGAATTTTCACCAGCATTAATCACTTTAGTAAATTTGCCCCTAAGAATTGGGTGAAACAGTTGCACTTGTTCCTTTCATCAACTTGTTTTACACTTTAAAATAATTTATTAAGGTGGCCCTGAATATTTTGGATCATCCAAAAGCATGTATAAGGGGTTTTAAGACATTGTAGGAGCCTGCCCTTGCAATTGTCACTTGGTGAAGCATTCTTTATGTTGCTGAAATAAAAGTTATGATGTGAAAGGGCATTGTTTGTACGTTTTGTTGAGTACAGAGGTCTCCTGACATTATCTGTACTGACATCTAACATATTTGTAAAGTGCTACCCTATCCAGAACGGTATTTAGGTCCGATGCTGCCCTAAGTACAGTGCGTGTGACGTCAGCGCATTGTGCGTGTGACGACACATGCATGGACGTCACGTGAAATCACCTCCGCAAACCAGCCCGGCCCCCTACTCCTCACCGCCCCCAGCTCATTCATTGGATTTCCAATGGAAATCCGTGAAAGAGGCTGGGCAATTTTTTTTAAAAAAAATTTTTATAGCTGCCCCCCAAAACCCCTCCCCTCGGGTGCCTTAATATAAATACGGCCCTGACACTATCATCTCCTATTCTCAAGAGAAAGCAAAAGCAATTTCCCAGGTATTTTTTTTCATATAATGTGTTTTTTCCATCTATTAAAATTTTGTTGTACATCTCTGCATTCTTTCCAGTTCAGTAATATACTTCTTTGGAACCACTGCCCAAACCTGCACTGATACTGAAGTTGCATTTCTACCAATGATTAAAAAAGGCTAATAGGTAACAGTTGTGTCAAAAACATACATTACATTATTGGCTTTTTCACAAAAGGGGGCAAGTGCAGTTCACTCCACACCTTATGCCGGAAATGATGATACCTACCAGGTGCTTCCAATTCTACAATTGCGTCAGGTGCATCTCCCCAGTCGACTGCAATTACACTAGAATCATGGGTAAAAAAAAAAAAGCATTGTGGGTAAAAACATGTCAATTGCGCTCAAAATTGCTTTAAAAGTCCTCTAATGTCAATACAAGATGGTGAGCCCGATTTATCAATTTTTTTATTTCAAGCTTTTTCAAAACTGTTGAAAATATGCCTCCCATTGACTACTATAGAAGTTCACTAAGTTTTAGGCGCCACTTATTTTCATTAAAATGTGAAAAAATATGAGTTCTACATTTTTAGTGACTCAGGAAAATCATGGTGAAAAAGTGTGATCGTGAATTTTAATAACTTTGGGCCAAATAGTATTTTCTGATAAAATATTCATTGACATTTCAAAATTTATTTACAGGGTTTGTTCTTCGTTCCAGAACTGGGGACACACATTATTCCATATGGCTGTATAAAAAAATAATTATTTTTTTCTATTTTCTTTGCAGAAGAAGTTTTAAAAACAATTAACCAACTTGCCAAAAATAAATGGAAAATAATTTTTTTTTTTAAAAAGGATTTCCTTTTTCTCTGTAATAATACAACAGTACATTGTACTTGATTCAAACTACAATATGATTAATCCTTATTGGAACCAAAATCAATATTGTGTTTATTTAATGTTTAAATGATTTCCTAGTAGAGTTAAGGTATGAAAATCCAAATTACAGAAAAATCCAGAAAACCCCAGGTCCTGAACATTCTGGATAACAGGTCCCATACCTGTAATAAAAGTAATATAATTTCAATAACATTATACTATTGTGTTTTATTTCCCATATCCAATTCATAGATGAAGATGAATATATTAGAGAGAACTTGCATTCACTGTGCCCCAGTATATCCTTGGGTGCATCTGAGCAATGAAGTAATTTGTCAGGAGCAGTGAGAAATGCATTTTAATGGGAACTCAGAATAAATCTGTCAACAATTCTCTGTGTTTCATAACTAGGCAGCGTTGAGTGAAACATTATGTCCTGTACTGCTGAGAAAATAATCTCTTCTCCGTATCCCTTCTCACTAAATTGGGAGAAGGCTGGAGTTATATCTTAATAAATCACCCCACCCTATGTACTTGTAAGACTGATCTGTGGCAGTCCTTTTCTCCCCTCTCCTAGAGGGTAAATCATTAGGCTTCCAGCCAGGAGACTTCTCTCTGGGAAACTAAAATAAATATAAGCAATGGAAATACATGGACTGCCTATGATTATGACAGATCAATCCCAAGGAATGAAACGATTTTACTTGGAAATGCCATTCACTTTTAGTTCCACCCCTTTTAGCTAAGAGAAATGTAACACCTACTTACTATTGACATATTCTCCAAAAGATTTATCCATCATTCCATTTGACAACTATAATTATGAGTTAGATAAATCTCCCCAAAATTGATTTGCGCTTGGCTTTGGATGACTCCTACATGTATGTACCTGCTAAACCGAGTCCTTCATAGCTTGCAGTGGCATTGTTTTGGTGCAGTGTTTTAAACAACCACCAACATACAAGGAGCAGATGCCAATCTTAGCTGTAGGACTGGTTTCATGTTCTCCAGTTTGGTAACCTATGTGGATGCCCAGCAGCAATGGGCAGGCCTGGATTTGTGGAAAGGCCACAAAGGTCCGGGTCTGGAGTGATAGGATTTTAGGGGCGGCATGCCATCCAGCCATAGCCACATTGGTTCCAAAGAACTAGAAACGCAATCTCAGTGCTCCTGAACCAATGATGAAAATTTGTGTACGTGCACGAATAAAGGGGGACAAGGGGCAACGAGCCGCTATGTTAAAATCTCTGGATTTGCTGGGCAGGCGTCCCTAGGACAGGTGCAAGAGCGCTGGCAAGCAAGCGCCGGAGCACTGGGGTGCAGCTTGTCCCCAGTGTTCCCTATAGAGTGGCTTGGCGGCATGCCGCCCCAAAAAATGTGCCGCCCGGGCCTTTTGTCCGGGCCTGTATGTAAATCCAGCTCTGGCAATGGGCAGAACAATTAGATCCTTGTCTGTAAGTGAGCCCATACTGTTCAATCAATGCTTGTAACTGTAACACGAGATTATTAGCCAAATTGGTCTAGGGCCACAAATGGACCATTTATCACAAACTTTATTTAAGAAGAGCAAATTAGAAAAAAATATTAAAAACATTTTTTGTTTTGCCTAGGGTAAGAAAGTCTATCAGTCCAGGTATGGGATCTGTTATCCAGAATGCTCAGAACCTGGGGTTTTCTGAGGTTTAGCTTGGATTAAGTACAAGCTACAAGTTTGGGACCTATTATCCAGAATGCTTGGGACCTGGGGTCTTCCGAATAATGAATCTTTCCATATTTTGGATCTTCATACCTTAAGTCTCCAATAAGGATTAATTATATCTTAGTTTGGATCAAACACAAGGTACTGTTTTAATATCACAGTGAAAAAAGAAATCATTTTTAAAAATGTGGATTCTTTGGATAGAATGGAGTCTATGGGAGATGGACTTTCCATAATTCAGAGCTTTCTGGATATCAGTTTTCCAGATAACGGATCCCATACCTATATTATCCTTTTTTAGACTTTTTGGACCAGATTTAATCGATGAGAAAAACTTCTCATTCAAGATATTCCAGATTTCTCCATAGACTCTATAAAATTTTGGTCTCTGAATTAAATCTGGCCCTTTGTATTGAGATATGTGGATAATGAATATTCAGTCTTTAACTTAGGGCAATAAAATAATTGCCTTCCTAATAATCAATTAGATGTATCTAATGTTGCCATTAGATGTATCCGTATTCCTTGAGAACATCTTTTGAGGTTATGTAATAAACTATGCAAAGTTTGCCATGGGTGTAGTCACCTACACCTACCAGCCGGTAGCATTTACTGGTCGCCTGATACAGGTACGGGACCTGTTATCCAGAATGTTTGGGACCTAGGGTTTTCCGCATAACGGATCTTTCCATGATTTGGATCTTTATAACTTAGGTGTACCGGAAAATCATGTAAACATTAAATAAGCCCAATAAGCTTCCAATAAGGATTCATTATATCTTAGTTTGGATCAAATACAAGGTACTATTTATCATTTTATTATTACAGAGAAAAAGGAAATAATTTTTTAAAAATTTGGATTATTTGATTATAATGGAGTCTATAGGAGAAGGCCTTTCCATAATTCGGAGCTTCTTGGATAACGGGTTTCCAAATAACTGATCCCATACCTGTATATGAAACACAACTCACTGTTAAAATGTATTTATCGGCTAATCTATGACATACCTATTAATTAAACAGAATATATAGTAATAGCAGGCTGTAAGGTAGATGTATCATTACTATCAATCAGCTTCCAGGTGTGGTAGGAGAATTCCACAGGAGACCCAGCCCTTGGATCTTGGTTTAGTTGGCATGTTTCTCAATCCAACCCAATACCTTTTTATTTTCACAAACCTCTGAATTTGCTGCCTTTGTTTTTGACCCATTAACTCATCACTCCTGTTCAATGAATCTTTTCTCCTTGTCTGGTCCCTTATAATGGATCCTTATTGGAAGCAAAACCAGCCTATTGGGTTTATTTAATGTATTAATAATTTTTTAGTAACCCTAAGGTATGAAGATTCAAATAACGGAAAGATCTATTATCCGGAAAACCTCAGGACTCAAGCATTCTGTATAAAATGTACCATACCTGTATCTATTATTAAGAGACAACCACCCCTTTGGTCCCAATATGACCAAAAGTATCCAGACACATTTATAGCCAAAACGTATTTGGACAGTCTTTCTGAAATGAGTAGCCTTGAGTTGGAACATTAACTGCTGAGTGCCAAACTGTCTCCGGAAGCAATACTAGCACTAAAACCATTCCTAGGAAGCGTGGGGTTTTATTGTTGATCAGAGGCAAACAAACCTTACTTCACAATGTTCAATGCCAAGAGTTGGCTGAAGTAGTATAAAGGTCACCATTATCAGACTTTGGAGCGGTGAAAACATGTCCTGGGTTTAACAGATGCCAGGAGAACACTACCTGAATGCTCTACCTGCCTGAAATGCTATAAAGGTTGATAGTGAAGGAATAATAGTCTGGGCCGTTATGTGTGGTTTAAACTAGGGCTCTTGATTCCATTGAAAGCAGACCTTAAGGCTACATAAATATAGTAACATTCCTTACAATTACTTGCTTCCTACTTTATGGCAACAGTTCTTTGAAAGTTCTTTCTTGTTTCAGCACAATAATGGCCCATGTACAAAGTGAGGTCCTTTTAAAGGAGAAGGAAAGGCTTGGTGCACTTGTGGGTGGCAAATGTTAGGCACCCCCAAGTGATTGTATTGACTTACATGAAACCCTGGGCCGGTGCTCCTATCAGCAGAAAACTGCACCGGCCCGGGGTTATTCCAGTGAGCACCACGGAACGATCCTCTTCTGTCCTCCTCTTTCTGTGCGCAGTAGAACACGAAGCTGAACTTTAACTAAAATGTCAGCTATTTTGTTTAACTGCGCATGCGTTTGCCCCGGGAAATTTGAAGGAAGAAGAAGACGAAAGAAGAACGCTCCATGGTGCTCACTGGTATAACCCCGGTGCAGTTTTCTGCTGATAGGAGCACCGGCCCGGGTTTCAGGTAAGTAAATTCAATAACTTGGGGGTGCCTAACATTTGGCACCCCCAAGTTCACCAAACCAATTGGTTATGCTGAGATGGGCATGAAAGAAATTAACCAGCCTTCACAGAACCATGACCTAAACCCAACTAAATACTTTCGCTATGCATTATAATATCAATTGTGAGCCAGGCCTGATACCAAACATCCATGGCCTCACAAATGTGGCTAAATTAAGACAAATCCCAATGACAATGTGCCAAAATTTATTAGAAGGACTCCCAAAAGAGCATAGGTTGTCATAAAAACAAAAGAAGAAGCAACATCATATGAATACACTCGATGAGCAGTGGTTAGTGAATGGATCTTGGGCTTGAGTCCCACCAATACATCATCTTCATGGAGTTTGTATGTTCTTCCTTTGTTTACATGGGTTTCTTCCAGATAACCCAGTCTCTTCCCACAGCCAGAAATAAATACTGATAGGTTGTCAATTGATAAAATTGACTCTACAGTTTGAGTGTGGAACTGCTCATATGCTGGGGAAATTGACATAGTGTTAACCTTTCATCAGGAGGGAATGGAGAAATCACTGGAGCAGGGACTCATGTAAATAAACAAAGGTTGTCACTATATAAATTCAGTATTATACAGGTATTGGATCCGTTGTCTGGAAACCTGTTAGCCAGAAAGGCCGTCTCCCATAGACTCCATTTTAACCAAATAATCCAAATTTTTAAAAATGATTTTCTTTTTTTCTGTAATAATAAAATGATAAATAGTACCTTGTATTTGATCCAAATTAACACATAATTAATCCTTATTGGCGACTAAAGGTATGAAGATCCAAATTACGAAAAAGATTAATTATCCGGAAAACCCCAGGTCCCAAGCATTCTGGATAACAGGTCCCATACTTATAGCTTGTACTTGATCCAATCTAAGTATAATTAATCCTTATTGGAATCAAAACCAGCCTATTAATTTAATGTTTAAATGATTTTCTAGTAGACTTAAGGTATTCAGATCCAAATTACAGAAAGATCCGTTATCAAAAAAACCCCAGGTCCCAAGCATTCTGGATAACAAGTCCCATACTTGTATTAAAACAGAATCAATATTAGTTGGGAAATAAATACTAATACAAAAACACCTTGCAAGATAACAATGAATAACAAAATGTAAATAGCCCTTAAATAATAGTCAACTTGTTTGCACTCCACTCCTCATACATAGTACTTCTACTTTTTAATACATGTGTTATCAATGCCGTTTTACTGAATATTAAACAGCGACTCTGGGTATCACAGATGTGCAGCTTGGAACATAAGGTGACTCTCCAATTTCAGGTTAAACTGAACTTTATGGCCCACCCGTATATTAAGCCCTAAGCACGGGGACAAACATAGTGTTGAAAGTACCAGTATCAGGTTATGTTTTGTTGTAAAAGAAAAGAAAACAAACAATAGGTCGGTAACCAACTGCCTTTATCAGAAATACTAATTTCCTTTAAACTGGATGTGGCAGCCAATGAATTGCTTCTCCATGGAAGTTACTGTTCTTGCTCCTTGTTCTGTGCTGATTTTCAAGAAGGAACGTGTTTGTGCTACTAAGCAGCTCTTTGTTAAAACAATAAATGAGACACTGGCTGAGTGACAGGTTGACTGTGAACAATGAATCCTACCATTCAATTTGGGAGCCTCATAAATTCAGCATAGCAACTGCAATAAGGACTTGCTAATGTCATTGTTGGAAAGTCTCTGTCTGCCTAGGGGAATAATAGCATTCCTCATTTTCTGTAATTATTAAGATGTTATTCCGTTCGACATTACATTTGCCAGTACAGGTATGGGACCTTTTATCCAGAATGCTCGGGACCTGGGGTTTTCTGAATAACAGATCTTTCTGTAATTTGGGTCTTCATGCCTTAATTCATTCATTTAAACATTAAATAAACCCAATAGGCTGGGTTTGCTTCCAATAAGGATTAATTATATCTTAGTTGGGATCAAGTACAAATTACTTTTTTATCATAACAGAGAAAAAGGAAATCATTTTTAAAAATATTTGGATTATTTGGATAAAATGGAGCCTATGGGAGACAGTCATTCCGTAATTCTGAGCTTTCTGGATATCGGTTTTCCGGATAAGGGATCCTATACCTGTATATTGCACCCTGTGAAATCGTTTATAGCTAAGCGCTCCATAGTGTGCCATGCGTTAGAGTAGCAGGAACTATATGGTTATTACAGGGGTCCTAAGTTTTATTCCGACCAGGAAGCCATCTGCAAAGAGTTTGGAGTTCTCCCTGGTTTTGTGCGGTTTTCCTCCGGGTACATCAGACTCCAGCCACTTTTCATAACATACAGGTGAACCTGGAGATACCTTGAATCCGAAAATACACCATCTAAAATCTGTCGAGGTCATGTAGAAGGCAATGGCAATTTTTTTGGTGAATTTCGCTTGAAAACTGAATTAATTCGAGCAATTCGAGTTTTTTTTTTTGTCCAAACTCAATCAATTCGAGTTTTTACATTTTTCATCCCGACTACACCGATTTAAGTTTTTTACTTTCGCGTTTTTTCATAAATTAAAAAACATTCAAGTTGTGAGTTCATTCAAGTACAAAAGCTCATAATCCTCTAAAACTCAACCTTTTAAATCCCTAATGTATGTAAAGCCTTGTGGAATATGACAGTTAAATGTACAGTAAGTGCGATATGAATAAAATATCTTTATTCTAACTTTCTGCATGATTTGAGATTTGTTGGAGTAGAAGATTGAACAGAACCACCAACTCTTCTAATGGTTAAAAAGCCTTTATTAATGCTTTTAAAGCATTAATAAAGGCTTTTTAACCATATGAAATGTTGGTGGTTCTGTTCAATCTTCTACTACACAGTTTTGCCAATGGAAAGTGGCCATTGTAGAATGTGCACCATCTCCAAAGAATAGTGAGAATCGATGTGCTGACTACTCCTCTTTTTTGAGATTTGTTGGAAACATTTGTTCCAGTGCTTGCTCTATAATACATAACGTGCTGTGGGAAAATATTTTGCAATTATTACCCTGGATCAATGGTGAATCAGATAAATAACTTGTTGTACAGTAGCATAAATGCACAGGCTAAATATTATTTTGCTTATTGGTTATTACACAAATGCTCACAAAAGCTGGCCTGAGATTAACCCTGGGGCAAAGAGGCCTGTGCGGGTGCCTTTATTTATGCTGACACTGACCTTCTAAAACATTTCCAAGCAATGGGACAGACAGAGCTTGGAGGTGGGGCAGAAGCTCACTTTCTCATTGGGGCATTTAGTTGTTGCTGGTCAGGGGTTTAACAAGAATGGTGGCAGACCCGGGGGTTGTTTTGGGGCCCAGAATATTGAAAGCCAAATTATTGTTCCCACTAATGCACAACTAAAATATATTTTTACATCACCGACCTTCTTGGCTTTGCTTGACAGATGAGTGGTCTAAAATTTGCTATGGTCCCAAGTAACTCATGACACCGACTATGGTCCCAAGTAACTCATGACAGCGACTATGGTCCCAAGTAACTCATGACACCGACTATGGACCCAAGTAACTCATGACACTTGATTATGCTTTTCTGTTTCCTAAAACACCTCAAGGTTGGACTCATTTACAGACCCCAAGGTAGTTATTGCTACTTGGACCATTGTCTCACTGTCACAAACTATACAATAAAAGAATCTAAGCCACATTGTGCAAGGTTCCAGAGAAAAACAAACTCTTATTCACCAACACCTATGTCCCCTAGAGAAGAGACACACAACAACAGTGGTAAAGGAGGATACTCCACAAGAAAATACTGCCACAAGAAAAAATATATAATGTAAATGGTACCATAAAAAAAAAATATCGTTGTTAAGTGAATAGCAGGGAGATCCACTCACAGTTCACCTCAGCCCCAAGGTATAAAATCCGAAACACTATATCCAAAAGGAAGAATGTGAGGATCTCCAATAATCAAGAGCTAAATAATTTTTTTTAAAAAGTAGTATGCTATGAGTAAGTGCCCTATCAGGCACGAATAGCGTTAGGTTTTATGTCCTAATAAATTTTCTACTTTTTCTAAAAAATTATTTAGCTCTTGATTATTGGAGATCCTCACATTCTTCCTTTTGGATGTAGTGTTTAGGATACTCACTAGATCTAGAATATTGGGTGATTCACATTCAGCAGGTGTTGTAACAATATATTTTCAGCTCCTCAATAGTAAGCTTGGGCCTGTTGTAACCAATGGGAATAAGTCAGCATACAGTATATATATAAATTAAAATGTAGAAACATTGATATTTAATGAGTAGACTGATGGACGAATAGAATCGCCTTGCCCCCAGCCGACCCATAACATTTTTAAATGCGCCAGTTCATCTAGTTATGTTGCATTCCTCCCAGTCTCTACTAAAGGATTCCTGCAGTATATCTTCTGGCAGACCAAGCTCTCATCTCTGCTTGTAGCTCTGTGCAAGTAGCATGTTTCAAATAACTAAACTACAAACAAAGGATAATTTGTTCATATTTTATATAGAATACAAAAAAATGTAGAAGCCTTCTCTGCTTTGTGGTCAAGTATTTTGTAACTACAAATGAGCATATGAGGCACTTGGTTTAATTAGCAGCCTGCACCGTATTGATATTTTTCATATTTTCTATGCAGAACACCTACAAGCTGCTGAAGAACGGTTAGTAGATCCTGGGTCCTTTGGTTTTCATAAGCTTTTCTGTAGAATACTATGGGGGTGGTCATCATTTCTCCACCAGGTCTCATAACAACCAATTAGACTGTATCCTTTGTGACTGAATTGGTCCCCACCACATCTGCAGAAAGGCTATTGTGTGTATCTATATTGATTTATACTCGGTTTTACTCCTTTTAGCCATCTCTCACATTTGGAAAGAGGCTTCCCTCCTGTGAAATTACATTTGACCATCTTTGTTATTTCTCTTCACTGTTCTCTCTTTTAACCTGTACATTAAGACCTCTGAGTCTCTGCTGTTGTTTTATTTATTTATCTTGCACCATCCAGTCAGGATCTCCAATATAACCCTGTAGGAGAGGACTTCACATTAGTTTTCTATAAAGTGGAAGCGCAGTATATGATGGAAGGAGACAGAATGATGAATCAATCTGCATTGAACTTCACAACACGGTTTGAAACATACATGCCTGTTATCAAGTGTAACTACAAATAAAGCATAATTGAAGAAAGTCTGTCCCCAGTGTCCAGTCCAGACATTTTCACTTATCATTTGACAGGTGAACTACACAACCAGTCCTCTTTCTAGCACATGTATAATGAAAGCATAAAGAATTTTATATACACTTTATGGCCAAACAGGGATATAGAAGCTTAGCAGCTGTTTGTACATTACACCGAACAGCACAAATCCAATTGTTAACAATTCCCAGATGCTACACAAACCAGAAAAACATAAAAGTAACCTTACCAAGTTTACAGAAATGATTTCAAACTCCACCCAACATTCACACCCAAAAGTGATGAGTGCCCTGGGTATATGAATCACAGCTGTGATGGTGCAATATAACCTTTGTTTCTAATACAAATACCTCTAATACCTCTTCTAATAGAACCTTACTTGCCATTTTATTGCATTGGTTACATCTAAGAAGTTATCATTTCTAGGTCCTGTTCTTCTGTTACCATTAATAGGTGCTGTTTTATTCATTGGTCGAGCCTGCTACATAAGCTCAAAAAATATTTATTTACCCTGTGTTGCTAGACATCATTATGTATAATACAGAACATTGAAAATATGGGTATCAATGGTCCCCTCCAGGTGCTCAGTCCTCAGCGTCTCCACTGACTCAATTCATAGAAAAGGAACAAATGGAAGGCACTCTGGTTAAAAATGTATTGCAGCACCCGGCAGATAGGAAAACCTAATGTTTTGGGAGCAACTCCCTTAATCATAGGCCTGAAGCCATGTTATGCTCTTATTTATGTATTGACCTCTTTTTAATGGAAGCCAATATGGTGTCAGGCTTAGAGAGACAGCACTCATTGGGTTGTATAGACAAATACAAGAGTCCTCTGCACTCAACCCATTATTAATTTATTTAAGACATTGAGACATTTTGTGCTTAAAGCTGCTAAAAAATGCCTTACCCTTTAAACAAAACAGGGATTGTTTGTCCATATATTGCAATATATTTAAGCTGGCCAACTACGTCAAAGTCATCCCATATCTGGCCAGTCCTATGCTCAACTTTCATCTGAATTATTAAGAATTCTATTGCTTCATTATACATTTTACAAAGTTTTACCTGCAACTTACTAGCTGGTTTCAAAGTAAAACTCCCAAACATGGTTGCCCTATTATTGGCCACCAATGGGATCACCTGACTATAGCTGGAAAGGGTGGAAGCTACAACATGGAGCTGGTCACTGCTCCTGTATAACTATAACAAACAAGGGAAAGTTGTGCTCACCACTAATGTTTAAAACCATTAGGCGGCGGGTGCAATGAGGCTGTGACCACAAAATACATATAGACAAATACAAGAGTCCTCAGCACTCAACCCATTATCAATATATAAAGGACATTGGGTTTGTAACATGAATAATGTCATGGAACCGGTAGGAAATACACATGGCACTTAATTAAAAAAATGCAGAAATTCCACCATATTTAGGGCTTTGTTCCTGTAATAAATGCCCACTATTATCTATTGAATTAAAATGTGATTTGTTTCAGTTTCGATTTTCTCCTCGTTGACAATCATTTTAGTGTTATTTAATTCTTCCATTTATGTGAGGTCTGCACATACAATTCTTGTGGCTGTAGCAAGTCTACCCTGCAGGTACCAATTACTGGCCCCATTAGGTGCACACTAAGGTTATCTGCTGGGATCAATGGCTTTTAAATGACATTTAAATAAAAGTAACGTTTAATAAAATAAGGCTCTAGACTGTATCTGTGTGCCAAATAGCATATTAACTTTGGACTTTAACTAGTGCATTGCAGGGCTATAATAACCCCTTCTACAAAATAATGAAAATAATGGGCATATAATAGCATATACATGTCCACCAATATGTATTCAAAGGCTGCTGAGTAAAACAGAGTTCATGGAATAAGGATGATGAGTAGGTAGGATTTATGATAAAGAAAGGCTAGTTAGAAATAGTAGCTATAGGAAAAATACACATTTGGGGCATTCCATAATGCTGTTCTCCCCTGGATAACTTCTTTATGTTGGAGCATAGCCAATATTTACTCTCTCTAAAGGTGGCCGTACACGGAGAGATCCGCTCGTTTGGCAATGTCCTATACAAATGAAACTAATCGTAAGAGTGCTAGCGAAGTTTCGCTAGGCAGAAATGAACGCTAGTGAAAATTCACTGTGAAATGCTCGCCCAGCCAAAGTAACGCCAGTGTCGTTTCGCCAGCATTCGGCTGCTGAGACGCAACTTCACATTTAAGTGGATTAGCGTGACCAATGAAGTGGCGCGGCATGTGCGAAGTGGTTGCTGGTGAAAATGCCTTATAGTCAATAGCAATGAGATTTGAACGGTCTAAGATGAGTTTTAAAATTAAAGCAAAGGTCTGTCTGTTTGCTATTGACAACTACACTAGTTCAAATTAAATCCTACATTTGTAAATTAGCCCTACAGTGGGATTATTTGGCTAGCAATGAGCAAAAGAAGCCCCGTTGCAATATACTTGAATTAGATCTTAAGATCCAAGAGCTCAGTCTCTGGGTTAAAAGAAGAGAGGAGCAGATGCAAGCAGCTCAGCATGCAGAATGAGGTGCATTTGTCTGGCCTCCATTTCAGAAGCACAGACAGATCAGCTTTAAGATGGCCATACATAGGGAGATCTGCTCATTTGGTAACGTTGCTAAATGAGTAGATCGCTTCCGATATGTGCACCTTGAGGTGGGCGATATTGGGCTGCTCTGATCATGGGCCCTAGGGCCAAACGATCAGATCACAATGAGAAGAATACGGGTGTTAATATTGAGGACCACATTAACAAACCGATGCTGAGATTTTCGGCCAGAAATCCATTGGGGAAGCCCGTCGGAGGGCCCCATACACTGCCCGATAAGCTGCAGACTTCTGCAGACAGAATCTGTCGGCAGCTTATATCTGTCCGTGTATCGGGGCCTTTAGAGTGCAACAAGCAAATACAATTGGGTCAAGGTACCTGTCTGTGCAATCTATTTGTTCATTATCTACAGAACAACAGCACTAAACATCAAACAGACAGTCACGTATATATCCACTAGGCAGTGGCACAACTACATGTTATTGAGCTACAGAATAAAATCCCCCAAGATGATCAGTTCAGTCACACACTGTATGTTATCCTTGTTATGGCCAGGGCCTACATCTTATGATGGACTCTTTGTAAAAATCGCAGCAAGTTCTTCAATGTATGGGGAGCAAAGAATGCTGCCACACCTCACCAGATTCCGAAGCCACTCTCAGAAGTATGTTTGGCCTCTCAGGTTGAGATAAAGCTCTACCTGATTTCACAGTTTACACATTTGATGAAGAGCGATTAATGGGTGACTGAACATCTGAATCTCTATTTAAATAATATGTGTTAATAGTAAATGTGTTGTGGCCGTTTCTACAAAGATGTTTTTCTGTTTGTGAAATCTGTGGTCGTGGCCACTTCTGCCCAAAATATGTTTTCCCATTCGGAAAGCACAAACATAATACGTAGTTTCCCTGTTCAAATAAATGATTTGTCGCGGATTTTGGACTTTGTTTGTGTCATCCACTAACACTGGACTTTCACTTTTTTGTTTTGGATCTGCATCATCAATCATTTCCAGCTCTTGCAAACAGTTATTCTGCAGGGCGTTAGAAAATGCTGTCATGTCTATCAATGTCCTCCAAGTCTCATTTAATGTTGCTATGTTCATCTACCTGTATCACTCCAGCTGGACATGCATCTCCACCCCAAGGCTCTCCAGCTGTTTGATGCTTAACCAGTTGCTTTCTATTTGTTCCTGAACTACAAGGTCTACCATCAAGTTGGTCGTGACAGCATTTTCTGATATTCAACAGCAGTAATCATCAACCTGAGCCCCCCCAGTTGTTTGTGAACTAAAATATCCTGCACAAAGTTGGACATGGCAGCATTTTCTTATTTTCAACAGCAATGATCTTGAACCTCTGGCTCTAAAATGTTTGCCAACCTTCAGCGCCCAGAAGACCAAAAATAGAATTTTTATTCATCAGAAAAGTAATCTTCAACCAACCACTCTACAGTTGTTTCTAATCTACAACAGTCAGCATCAAGTTGGACATGATAGCCTTTTCTTATGTTCTACAGCAGTGGTCCCCAACTAGTGATTCATGAGCAACATGTTGCTCACCAACCCCTTGGATATTGCTCCCAGTGGCCTCAAAGCTGGTGCTTATTTTTGAATTCCTGGCTTGGTGGCAAGTTCTAGTTGCATAAAAACCAGGTGTACTGCCAAATAGAGCATCTTGTAAGCTGACAGCCCACATATGGGCTACCAAATAGCTAATCACAGCCCTTATTTGGCATTCCCAGGAACATTTTTCATGCTTCTGTTACTCCTCAAACAGCTCACAGATATAAAAGGTTGAGGGCCCCCATTCTACAGGAACCTGTGGCTCCTCAGGTGGTACTGAATGACAGCTCCCAGAGTACATTTCGAATGGGCAGCTATCACTGTCATGTTGGGAGTTGCACTTCAACAACAGACGGCAAGTTACCAGTTAAAGATCACTACTTGAAAATTAGAATATATAATGCTCAAGAGATCTACCTAGCTCTTAGTTAAAGTTATTCACTCGTAACACTTAAACAGTGATCCTAAACCTGCACCTCTCCAAATATTTCTGAATTATACTACCAAGGGCTTGTTTACAACTGCAGCCACAGTTGCACCAAAAAGGAAACAGTTGTTGCATGAATGGACACCATTTAGGCATCTGGTAGGTTGCAGGTAGAAAATTACAACATAAACAAGGGTTGTCATATCCAACTTGATGGTAGCTTTTTGAGCATAGTGTCAGAACTCCCCAAACACATACTGTGTCCTGTCTCAGGGCTTGACTTTCCCTCCCAATTAAAATAAATCAGGCTGCTGAGCAAAATAGTTGGAACACATAATTAAAGTTATCGAAACCACTTCAACGAACAGATACCCTGCCTGTTTCCAATTTTCATGGTGAGGTTAAGTGGCGTGAGATAAAATTGTTTTCTTCCTATGTCGTTTCAGCGCAGAGAACTGGCAAAGGGAGAGAAAACAGAATCTAAAAATATATATATATATTTTTACTGCTGAACTGGCCCATAATCAAAGGCATTTTTAGAAACAGCAATTGATGTAATTGGCAAAATAACAGAGTCAAGCGGACAAAAAATATGTAATCCAAAGGGGTTACCTGGATAATAGCTGCTAATGCCAGCTTGGTACCTACTCCCTGATATAATTGAATAATGTAGGCTGATGCCAAATTGTGCCGCATTTAGGCTTTTATGCTACTTTGTCATGAATTGTTGATATAATATCTCTAGACGTAGATATAGTGGCTAAGCAAACATGTTATTTCCGGCTGCACTGAATCATGTCCTACTCTCAGTACTAAGTTTAGTCTATAAGTATTTGGTCATTGTCAACATTTTTTATGCCTGTGGGTGCAATATGAGCACTGGTGAGGCCAATGATTGACCCAAACAATGTACAACTATAATAACTATAGAAAAGTACAAGTCGTACAGTGACTTTTCTGCTTGAGTTGTTCTAGAAGATGTGTAACATTTACCTATTTTATGTTCCCTACTATTTTGCTGTGCTGGATATAACGTTGCCACCAGGCCAGGTTAATCAGAAAACGGGGGCAGGTTCCTAGTATAGTTATATGCCGATTAGTGTTTGTAGTGACCTTTATTGATTTCCTCTGCTTGTTCCTTGCATGTTTCTCTACACATTAACATACTCTGTCACTTATCAACCTGCTCAATATCTAGTCCTGGTGCTTCACAATGCAGTCGCACAGTTCTTAGCTGCAAGGGATTGAAAGCACATCTAGATTCAGACAATAGAGCTTATTTACTGTACTGGTGCTGTGTGCAAAGCAGTAAAAACACTATATGGCCAGAAGCATCCAGACAGTTGACTATACATTATCTCCTTGCAAGACTATTAAGATGAAGTTGGTCTTCTCTATATTGCTTGAACAACCTCTACTATTCTGGGAAGGCATTCTTCTAGATTTTGGGACATTGTTGTTTGGAATTTCCTTTCATTTTAGAGCATTAGTGAGGTTTGGCACTACTAATGGGTGATCAGGCCTGGCTCACAGTGGGCATTCCAACGCATCCAGGTCAGGGCTCCATAAAAGCAAACCATAACCATACTGGAACAAGCAATCCTAGCCCAAACCATGAAAAACAGCCTCAGACCAATTTTCCTCCTTCACCAAACTTCATAGCTAGCATTACACATTTAATTAGTGTTCTCTTGGCATCGGCCATACCCAGAATCATACGTCAATCTTCCATATAGAGAAGATCACTCCAGAGGATGCATTTCCATTGCGTCAGAGTCCAATGTCGGTAACATTGACATTGTGTATGACGTTATGTCTGTGTGCAGCTGCTCAACCATAAAAACTTCTCTTAATGAATATTTGTGTCATTAGATGGAGAGAGTTTGGAATATGAGTGTTTCAACTGAGGATATGTCATTTCAAATTATGGGCATGGATTCGTTTGGAAATATGGTGTAGGTGCAAATTGCCATGTTTTTAACAAATTATGTATGTTCTAGGGTTCTGTCGAGAAGCTAATCTTAGGGGTTCCATGCAAGGTTCCATCTGTGATGCTGATGCTACTGGGCTGATTATTAAAGGAACAGTAAGACCAATGTGTTTTAATAAAATGAAAATATAATGTACTGTTGCTCTGCACTGGTACAACTAGTGTGTTTGCTTCAGAAACTCCATGAAACCAGCCATTCAAAGCTGGGAAAAGGAGAAAAGGCCCAGGTTACACAGTAGATAACAGATAATCTCTGTAGTATACAATGGAATTATTCAGAATTTATCTGTTATCTACTGTGTATCCTGTGCTTGAATGGCTGACCCCATGGCAACACAGCAGCTTGTTTATATAAACTATAGTAGAATTTCTGAAGGAAACACACCAGTTGTGCAAGTGCAGAGCAACAATTCATTATACTGTCATTCCTTTAAAACACTTTCATTTTTTGGTGTATCTTTAGAGGCACAGCCCTTTATTGCTATAGAGCTGGTACAGCCAACAAATACAGATATAGGACATATTATCCAGAATGTTTAGGGATCTTTCCATAATTTGGATCTCCATACCTCAAATCTACTAAAAATAATTGAAACATTAAATAAATGTTATATTGTGAAGTTATGATGAGCTTTACTTTGTTCCCTTTCCAGTTTGCTGTGCATCAGCACCCTGTCAAAAATCCACACATTTCCACTTTCCCCTGCAAGATATCTATAGTTGTTAATTGCCTCGTTAGCCCTGACTGTGATCATTATCTTGTTGAGCTTTCTGCCAGTGTCCTTGTCCAGCCCTTGTTACCTTTATGGTTCCCTTGTATATGGTTCCCATTCTGTTGATCCGATCACTGTTTCTCCTCACCCTTCTCCCAGTTTGTTTGTTTCATGTCCTGTGTTTGTGTCCTTGTTTGTGTGTCCTATACTCGTTATTTGTATTCGTTCCATTGTGCTGTGTTGACTTTTCTTTCAGTTTGCTGGTATCTGGCTAGTTCTTCCTCGCTCCCAGCCTTTGCGTATTTAGTTAATATGCCTATGTACAGTACATTATACCTGCTGGTATGTGAGAGCAGATGGGGTTCATTTGAGTTCTTGGGTGGGGCTGCTATTGGAAATGATCTTAATTATTATCTATTTTATTGGGACTTCTTATGACTCCTTATAGCATGAATACATTTTTGTTGATACTAACCAGTGGCATAACAACTTTTCAAAGGGGCCTAGTGCTCATTGCAATCCCTAACCATCATTATTTATTTTTATCATTATAAATTATCTGCTTTCCTCTTTCCAGCTTTCAAATGGGGGTCACTGACCCCATCTAAAAAAATAAATGCTCTGTAAGGCTACACATTTATTGTTATTGCTACTTTTTATTACTCATCTTTCTATTCAGGCCCTCGTCCATTCATTTTACTGTCTCTTATTCAAATCTGTGCATAGTTGCTAGGGTGATCTAGACCTAGGGTAATCTAGACCCTAGCAATCAGATTGCTGAAACTGATCTGGAGAGCTACTGGATAAACAGCTCAATAACTCAAAAACTACATATTATAAAAAATTAAAACCAATTGCAAATTGTCTCAGAATATCATTATCTATATCATACAAAAATTTAATCTCAAGGTGAATAACCCCTTTAAAGGGTTTTTTAACTTTTAGTATGATGTAGAGTGATATTCTGAGACAAGTTGTATTTGGTTTTCATTTTTTATCACTTTTGGTTTTTGAGTTATTTAGCTTTTTATTCAGCAGCAGCAGCATCTGGTTGCTAGCGTCCTAATTACCCTAGAAACCATGCATTGATTTGAATAAGAGACTGGAATATGAATAGGAGAGTCCTGAATAGAAAAAGGAGTAGTAAAAAGTAGCAATAACAATACATTTGTAGCCTTACAGAGCATTTGTTTTTAGATGGGGTCAGAGAATCCAATTTTTAAAGCTGGAAAGAGTCAGAAGAATATTTAAAAAGGTACTGTATAAAAAGAAATAATGAAGACCAACTGAAAAGTTACTTAAAATTACCATTCTAGAACATACTAAAGGTTAACTTAAAGCTGAAGCAGTCCTTGCAAGAAGGCAAATAATAAATGTACAAAATGATGACCAATAGAAACGATGCTTAGAACTGACCATTCTATAACTTACTAAAAGTTAATTCAAAGGCGAACCACCTTTCAGTATTAGATCCTCTTAAAAGTAATTGACTTGTAAGAACATAATAGTAACATGATCACATTTCTAAAAATATCCAGTTATATGTTGTTTATGTTATGGCTGTTTGGTCATGCGAGGAAAATGACCATCCATGTTCCTGACAAACTAGACAATAAATGGGAGAGCCCTTTACACTTATAGCTTACGATGAGTAACTATAAATTGGGAGTTTTATTTGTCCTTTAATCTTCTAATCGTTAAATTGTTGGCTTCAAATCCATCAAGCCTGGCCCTAATATGTCGCCTGTATAAATCAAGTTGCTTGTTGAAAATTTATGACAAGAGTAGGCATTAACTACCAACTGGGATGTTATTTGGATTTTCTTCTAAAAGTATCATGGTGAAGAAACTGCATAAGCCAGTGCCCCTAAAGAGTAATTACATTTTATTGGCATTGGGTGGTATAAGGACATCAAAGCCACTTCCCATTGCAGAAAAATTTCCCAGCATTTTCCTAAGGGCAGAGACAGACGTGGAGATTTCCGACGACTTCGGAAAACCAAGCAATCCGAGTGCCATCCCACCTGAGATTTCGATTTTTGGCAGCAGGAAGGCTTTTTGGGGAGTAAGTGCCCGAAGAAGAGGCGATTAGTCGCCGGGCGACTATATCTCCCCGAATCTCCATGCCTGTCTCTGCCCTAAGGGTTTGTAGTTAGTGACAAGCAACATTTTTCCCCAGGTTTCACCACAAAAAAAACCCTGTGGACTCCAATGTACTGCACTGTAAAAGTTAACAAAAAAAATAGTGTGCACAAGAGAAAAGAAAACCTGACCTTAATGCATTTTGTGAATTTTCAACAACAGGACAGATTCGTTTTGGGATTTCAATAAGAGATATTACCAATCTAGGCACAGGGTCAATGTCTAAATTTCTGTTACTGGTGCTAAAATAATGTAATTCCTGCTAATCAATTTATTAAGGGGATCTAAACTTGAAAAATTAAAGACCGGTGATAAAACTGCTAATATCTCAAAAACCATTTAAAATAAAAGATTAATGTAGAGTGCAAATGTGCTCCGAGTTGTACCCTGAGTAAGATTACATCAATTTATATTTGGGGTTTAGATCCCCTTCAAGTTTTAGTAGTAATAGTAAATTATTTTCTAAGTAATCCTGGTGTCCAACCTGTTCCTCGTTGTACAGCACACAGCATTTTTGTCAAATTTTTTGTCTTTCTCTGTAAACACAGTAGGTCGTCACCATAGCAATGTTTGGATGAAACCTGTGCCTTAGCCTGGAGCAGATGGCTAAGTAAATCCTTGGAGGGAGGAGAGACCTACTGTGTCCAGGTGCATCATTCTCATGTGCTGTTTAACACCATTAATTGCTGTAGAAGATATCTCTAAAGTACTAGTGGTTTTATAGGCTCAGATTTTCCATGTGGATTGCTTGATTCCAACCAAACTGTACATGAGTTGGGGATAATAATAAATCAATAACAACTTAGGCTGTTGTTTTTTATTTCACAACTAGCTACCAGGTTATTATTGGGATCACTAGAGATGGCGCGAACTGTTCGCGAACATCGGGTGTTCGCGCTCGCCGGAAGTTCGCGAACGTCGCGCGACGTTCGCCATTTTGGGTTCGCCATTGTTGGCGCTTTTTTTTGCCCTCTCACCCCAGACCAGCAGGTACATGGCAGCCAATCAGGAAGCTCTCCCCTGGACCACTCCCCTTCCCTATAAAAACCGAAGCCCTGCAGCTTTTTTTCACTCTGCCTGTGTGTGCTGAGGAGATAGTGTAGGGAGAGAGCTGCTGCCTGTTAGTGATTTCAGGGACAGTTGAAAGTTTGCTGGCTAGTAATCGTTTTGATACTGCTCTGTTATTGGAGGGACAGAAGTCTGCAGGGGTTTGAGGGACATTTAAGCTTAGGTAGCTTTGCTGGCTAGTAATCTACCTTCTACTGCAGTGCTCTGTATGTAGCTGCAGTGGGCAGCTGTCCTGCTTCTGATCTCATCTGCTGACTGCTGCAATAGCAATAGTCCTTGTAAGGACTGCTTTTATTTATTTTTTTGTTCCAATACAGAGCAGTATCAAGCAGATTACTAGCCAGCAAACTTACTATCATCTGTCCCTGAAATCACTAACAGCTCTCCCCCTACACTATCTCTTCCAAGCACACACAGGCAGATTTTTCAGATACATTTTTGCCCTTGATCCCCCTCTGGCATGCCACTGTCCAGGTCGTTGCACCCTTTAAACAACTTTAAAATCATTTTTCTGGCCAGAAATGTCTTTTTTAGATGTTAAAGTTCGCCTTCCCATTGAAGTCTATGGGGTTCGCGAACCGTTCGCGAACCGCTCGCATTTTTGCGCAAGTTCGCGAATATGTTCGCGAACTTTTTTTCCGACATTCGCTACATCCCTAGGGATCACCAAGTAAATGACTGCCAGCCCACTGATAAAACCTCAAAGGTAACATTTAGGAACACAAGTGCATTGTGCAAAGTGGACTTTTGGACACAAGTCATATTTTACCCATAATTCAGCATTTCATACCCCAATCATTCTAGCGTAATTGCTGCTAAGTTGCATCCACTGCCTTAATGCAATAGCTACCAATAGACCCAGGGTGTCGGTAGCAACAAGGTTCCCCCACGTCAGTAGGCAAAGTTGCACACATTCATCAGAACAAGCAGAATTGGGTGTAAAATTGGGACTTACACGTCATGAAGGGGTGGGGCTTGTTATGGGAGTAGGTGGATTATTGACAGGGTTTTGGCATAGTGGGTGTGACTGGATCAGGGGAGTGGCTATGCACGTGCAGGCGAGAAATATTTTTTTCCAATTGGGGTTCCATTTTACATGTTGGCAGGGCCTTCTGCCCAGGTTGCCAGGTCACCAATGTGTTAATAATTGGAGCCCACTCAGGGCCGGCTCAGGCCAGCCTAGGGAACCCGGCCGCCCCCCTCCCCCTGCGTGCCTGGACACAGTAGGTCTCTCCTCCCTCCAAGGATTTACTTAGCCATCTGCTCCAGGCTAAGGCACAGGTTTCATCCAAACATTGCTATGGTGACTTCCTACTATGTGTACAGAGAAAGACCAAAAATCTGACAAAAATGTTGTGTTCTGTACAGTGAGGACCAGGTTGGACACCAGGATTACTTGTAAAATAATTTACTATTACTACTAAAACTTGGTGAACGGACAGAAAGAGGGGACATCGACGGAGGGAAGAAGATGGAGGGAGGGGACAGCGGTGGGAGGGGTGACCGACGGAGGGGAAGGTGACGGGGAAAGGAGGAACAACAAGGGTGGGTGACAAAGGGAAGGAAGGAGAGTAAGATTGAGTGGCGCAATCATGGACTAGGGGTAGGCAGAAGACCCTTTAACAGGTACCTGCCCAGCACCCCCTATCACTGCACCCTAGGCAGCTGCCTCTTCTGCCTGCCTAGTTTCGGCCCTGGGTCCACTCATGGGGAGGGTTCTGCTCACAGTCATATGAGGCTCTGTGATTCCTGATAACAGACCTGGACAACTACGTGGAAGTGCAGAAGTGTGTTTAGATGCAAGTACATGAATAAATTGCTTCAATACAGACTCTCCATTGCTTCCATTTTAGAGCAATTGGAACACCAGTGTGTTTGTAAATACACTAAGGTATACATACAACAAATAACGGTTCACAAGTAGCTTTTACAACCCCATTCAGGACAGAATTTTTACAGGAATCATGAGCAGTTGCAATAATCTGTAGTAGATATGAAGACTTGGTACTTTCCAAAAATGTATAGAGAAGATACAAAATGCACCTTTAAGTACTTTCACCGTTACATATTACAATACAATTACAGTCCATGTTTGCAGACCAATTCTGCCAGTCGGGCCATGGGTTCATCACTTGGGGATCAGGCACCTCAGCACGCGTTGGACACAATATATGAACTGCTCATTAGTTCTGCTCTAATCTAAACCTAATGGCCGTAGAGGAAAATGCAAACTTGGTTATATCATCTCTACTGGGGATTAACCTCTAAATAATTTTTGTTGTCCCTTTTACACCCGCCTAATTCCAGTGCTGATGTCATAAAGCAGCAATTAGAGATAGGGACATTAAAATATGGAGAATATTATGCACAAGAAGCAGAAACCAGATTAACTAATACACTTAAAGAAACTCTCAGGAGGCAGTGAAACAAGACTCCCTAATTGCTCCAAGGCATAAAGATGCATTAATTAACTAGGTATCAGAGACGGAGGGGGAAAGGAACAATGCAGAAGAATATATCATCTTGTTTATTAAAGTGAATGTATAGGGGCAAATCTACTAAAGGGCGAAGTGACTAGTGCTCACGAAAAGGCAAATTTGCACTCTGGCGAATGGGCGTAACTACGCAAATTCACTAAGATGCGGATTTTACTGAATGTTACCTTGCGCCAGACTTGCCTTCACCACCTCAGACCAGGCCAACTGCAATAGATAGTAGATAGGACTTCCTCTAAAAATAGTTGAAAAATTTTCCAAAAAACACTATCATCTTTTTCTTTTTTTCAGGGAGATAGGCTGCAAAAGAGCGTAAACTTTTTTTTAGGGTAACCGGCTTCCTCCTGGCTCCCTGGACGCAACTTCAAAGCCGTCGCTGGCGAATTTCCGGAGGTTACTAAATTTGCCCCATAGTGTTACCATGCATGCTTGTATTAAATGTATGTGTCTAGAGGTACAGTTATTGTATTTCCCACCCCTTCACTGCTGGTAGAACCTATCCTGATACCATGGAAAGTGACTTGTTCTGCTCATTATAACAAATACCTATTCCCATTACCCAGAGATGAGACAAGAGCCTATTTAACAATTCTCCCTGCAATTATGCGACACTAGACGTGTAATTGTTGTAAGCAGTTAATTGCAGGATCAGGGCTGTTTGTTGGAGTAAAGCCATTATCTGGCCATGGCCCAGCCATATTCACAGTTCCAATTGCATCTACTTGTCACCAGGGCTGGTTTCAGGGAAGGATAGAGAGGGAGGGCAGTATACTCTGGCCATTCAGTCTGACAGGGGCTAGACGTTGGTATTGATAATTGAACAAATAGCTTGTCATTACCAAACAATTACTCCATTATTGAAATAATGTCCTATCATTCCCACCCAAGCACAGATGCACTGTAGCCCCCAGTGTCCCCCCAATTCAAATACATCGTTGGAGATCAGAGATTACAATAGGGGAATAATAATAAGTTATGATTGATAAGCTGACAGTTCAATGGGCTGAATCTGTACAAACATGTAGATCATCACTATAAAAGTACAACTTGGTCATATGCTTGGGCATCACTATCCAACCAGGTTTTTTGTTTTAAGTGATCAACTGTTAGTTACACCACAATCATGGACCAATGAGCTTACAATTTGCCAAAAAAATACAACCTGGTTGTTCCGCGTGTGCCTGATCTGAATAATTATTTAGTGTAGAGAAGCTGGCAAGTCTGAGCCTTGGTGGAACATTGGGGCCAAGATCAGGACAAAATGAATTGGTCTTGTGAACTAGGGTGGAGACACTTCTGCTTACAGTTATATAAAGTCGTATACATATACAGTAGAGGCCTGCATTGGTCTAATCAAGTAGAGCCATGACTTGAACCTGGACCTACAACCAGCATTTTTTGTGATCTGATGTTCTTCATCTGAAAACTTTGTAATCTACCACCCGACTTGCTTACTGCTGACCAAGGCCACCATCAGTATTCATAAGGCCTTATTTTACTAATTTAGCAGGGCCCTCCATAGGGGGCCCCAATTATTAGCCCACTAGTCACTTAGGCGGCCCCCTGGATGGTGAGCCCCTTCCAATGGTGCCTTTTGAGAGGGGCCAAGTTATTAAGCAGGATTTTATTCTACTATAAATGCAGGGACATTGAAGAGACACAGAGAAACACATATCCCTGGCTTAGACATATACTAGTCACTGATCCTTATTGCACTTTTCTTATTAAACTCCCCCTTTTCCCAGTATTGTCATATATGTTAAATGACAGTAAATGCCTCCTACTCTGCCTTACATCTCATCCCACTCACATTCAAATGCATGTTATACCTGCATGCACTTACTGGCAGAATACTTGTGGAGGTGGAGCCCATGTCCCTTTTATAAAAGTCTTAACGATGGAACAGATTTTCTGCCACCCTCCAAAGATTAGCGATATGACATCTATTATCTGCAACATGGGACATTTCTAGATCAGGGATCTTTCCACAATGTGGAGCAGTATGTGTTAAGGCTGCCAGAAAACATTACATAATTAAAAAGAAATGAATAAAGCTGATTTGCCATTAACATAGATTTATGTCAGCATACTTATCACATCAAGGCACTGCCTTATTATTACAGAGAAAAGGCAAATAGGCCAAACATACAAAATCAGGATTCTGTGGGAAATGGCATTCTTGTGTTCTAGAGTTTTCTGTATAACAGGTTTCCACATAATAGATCTCTTATCTAGAAACACAATATCCTTAACATGCCTAAATACAGCAACACAAATTCCCGCAGTCACCCATTAAAACAAATAATGTATAGAAATGGTAATGCTAGTAAATTACAGTAATTAAAGGGATACTGTCATGGGAAACATTTTTTTTTCAAAATGAATCAGTTAATAGTGCTGCTCCAGCAGAATTCTGCATTGAAATCCATTTCTCAAAAGAGCAGATTTTTTTTATATTTTTTTTTTAAATCTGACATGGGGCTAGACATATTGTCAATTTCCCAGCTGCCCCAAGTCATGTGACTTGTGCTCTGATAAAGTTCAATCACTCTTTACTGCTGTACTGCAAGTTGGAGTGATATCACCCCTCCCTTCCCCCCCCCCCCCAGCAGCCAAACAAAAGAACAATGGGAAGGTAACCAGATAGCAGCTCCATAACACAAGATAACAGCTGCCTGGTAGATCTAAGAACAACACTCAATAGTAAAAACCCATGTCCCACTGAGACACATTCAGTTACATTGAGAAGGAAAAACAGCAGCCTGCCAGAAAGCATTTCTCTCCTAAAGTGCAGGCACAAGTCACATGACCAGGGGCAGCTGGGAAATTGACAATATGTCTAGCCCCATGTCAGATTTCAAAATTGAATATAAATGAGAAATGGATTTCAGTGCAGAATTCTGCTGGATGACTATGAAGATTTTCAATAGTGCTGGAGTAGCACTATTAACTGATGCGTTTTGAAAAAAACATGTTTTCCGATGACAGGATCCCTTTAAGCTAGTACAAAAAGTATATATATAATACAGTATATATATAATAGGACCTGACAATGACCAGTCCAATGCCGGACCTCTGCTGCAGGTTCTATTATAAGCCCCTCTGGGAGGCCACAATGCAGTTTGAGAACCACTGCCTTAAAGGGGGTGGTTCACCATTAAGTGAACTTTTAGTTTGTTATAGAATGTCCTATTTCTAGCAACTTTGCAGTTGGTCTTCATTATGTATTCTTAATCGTTTTTGAGTTATTTTCCTTCCTCTTCTACCTCTTTCCAGCTTTCAAATGGTGGTCACTGACCCCAACAGACCAAAAACTATAGCTCCGAGAGGCTACATTTTTATTGTTATTTATACTTTTTATTGCTTATCTCCAGTCTTTCCCTCAAATCACTTCCTGGTTGCAAGGCTAAATAAGACTCTAGCAACCCGATAGCAAACTGGATAAGCTGTTAAACAAAAAACGAAATAACTGAAAAACCATAAAAAAATGGCTCAGAATATCAGTCTACATCAAGGGTCCCCAAACTTTTTTTTTTTTTACCTGTGAGCAACATTCAGATGTAAAAGGAGTTGGGGAGCAACACAAGCATGAAAAATATTCCTGGGGTGCCAAATAAGGGCTGTGATTGGCTATTTGGCAGCCTCTATGTGAATTACCAGCATATAGGAAGGTCTGTTTGGCAGTACACCTGGTTTTTCTGCAACCATAATTTACCTCCAAGCCTGGAATTTAAAAATAAGCACCTGCTTTGAGGCCACTGAGAACAACATCCAACATGTTGCTCGCGAGCTATGGGTTGGGGACCACTGGTCTACATCATACTAAAAGTGAATCTATAAGTGAACTACCCTTTTAAGGCATGGTGCATATAGACCCCTTATTACATACTGCCAAAACCATTTCTGGGGTCTGCTTTCTCCAGAGCTCAGCACCGTCATTTAGATGTTAGAGATGGATGGGTCAGACACATGGTGCACCTTATCCACAGGAGCTCACCATCTTGGATCTTGTTAGTCATCTTTTGAGTGTCAGTGACACTGCACATGCTCAGTGTGTCCAAAATTCTGCACAAATGTGTGATCCACAGAAAACAAACATGTGACATTTAGTAAATGCTGTCAGGTTGTTATTGGAAATATGCATTTGTGGTGTTTTCAACATGCCCGAGCCTTATTCTGAAGTTAATTATTTCTGTATTTTGTCAGCTATGTATGTACCTCTGCGAATGTCTTTTTCTCAGAATGGGTGAATAATTTGCCTGGGAAACAAGTGCCGAACTGCTGATGAATTTGTCTCCCTATAGTAAGTGTGAAGACTCAGCGAATGCATCTAGGTAACCTTTTATTATAAGCATTTAGCAGTAGGGATTTATTTGGTTTAGCTATTAAGTGGTGCATAAGGTTTATAAGGAGACAACTCATGCTATGGTCAAAAGCCACAGCGTGAATTCGATCGAGCGCTGGCAATTTCTTTCTGTGTTTCGTGTTATAAGGAGATAAGGATTAGATCAAGAATCATTGCTGATGAGATAGTTCGATTGGCAGGGTATTTAATCACTGGCTCACAGCAGACTTGTCTCATAGTACTTCCCTACTGAAAATATATATTCATTGGATTATGCTGCAGAGTGTATTTAATAAGGGAGGCTGCAATTAAGATTTATGTATTTGTTATTTATATACATTGAAGACATCACCATAGAAGCTCTGAATGAACTTTGCACTCATGTTTGTCTGTATTTGTTGCCTTACACCTGGGACTGGAGAGAGTTTTCTCCTTTTCCTCTTATTTACTATTTTTCACCCTGTTTCGTGCGACTTTCACCTGATTGAAATGTGATTTTTTTACTGTGTGACACCGGGGGAAGGGTGCAGGGAGGAGAAAAATGCTGTTTTTGGACTTTGGTAGATGGAATCCTAAATGGTGCTGCCTGGATCCAGTTTGTGCTGGTTGTGTTCATCTTTTAACCCCTGCATACTCTATGACGTTTCTATTGGAAGGTTCACTTTTTGGGTTCTTGACAACAAAGCATTTATGCCATATGCAATTGAAAGAGATATACGGACACAGTGGAACCATTAGGAGGTTATTTATCAAAGTCCGATTTTATCTCAACATTTTGTGCTGCAAACTCTGATCTCTGAAATCCACACAGGTTTCTTTTACGCTTATTTATTATATTTTCCTGAAAATTAGTTTTGCGGGAAAAAATCTGATTTTCACAATTTTTTTCAGATTTTTCATTTGAAAACCTTTAAACTTCGGGGTATTGCACGAAACCCAATGCACATCAAAAAAAATCTCCCATTGACTTATATGCAACCTCGACAGGTCTGAGATGCAGGATTTTCCGATTCAGACTTTTCCTGCCACGGGCTTTAATAAATTCAGAAAAATTCACAATTTTTTGAAAGTCCAATTTTATTTAAAAAAATAAATAAATTTTTATAATAATAATAATAGTAAATAACTTTATTATTTATCAAAGTCCGATTTTATCTCAACATTTTCTGCTGCAAACTCTGATCAAATCCGCTTGGGTTTTCTACGCTTATTTATTATTAAATTTTCCTGAAAATTTGCTTTGCAGGAAAAAAATCTGATTTTCACTATTTTTTTTCGGATTTTTCTCCAGAAAACTCTGATTTTTTCAGATTTTTCACCCGAAAACTCTGATTTCTTATGTCTTTTGTCCAAAAACTTTGGGATATTGCACGAAACCCTGCGCACAAATAATCATTGGGACTTCTCCCATTGAATTATATGCAACCTCGACAGGTCTGAGATGCCGGATTTTCAGATTCTGACTTTTCCATCCTCAGGGTTTAATAAATTATGAAAAATTCGTGATTTTTTAAAAGTTAGATTTTATAAAAAAAAAAATCACAAATTTTTCATGATTTTTGCATTCAGAGTTTAGTAAATAACCCCCTAAGTGTTTCATGAACAAGAAGACATTCGCTAGATCAAAGCGCCTGGCCTCGTTACTTGGGTAATATCTGTAGTATTGTCATAATAAACATTAAACTCTTCATGTCTCTTTTATTTTGCCCTTGCACCTGCTAACATTTATTTATATGTAAAATGAACCTTAATAAAGCCAAAATATTGTCTGTAACTGAATACATTGTGCCGAGTCATATGCCCCAGCCGTGTGTTTATAATCACATATTAGAGTATCGGTTCCTTTCTTGGGTAATCTAGGAATCAGAACACATAAAAAAAACTATGTTTTAAAATGTTATAAATGTATGGGACCTGGAGTTTTAAGGATAAGGGATCTTTCTGTAATTTCATACCTTAAAGGGATCATCGGAAAACATGTTTTTTTTTCCAAAACGCATCAGTTAATAGTGCTACTCCAGCAGAATTCTGCACTGAAATCCATTTCTCAAAAGAGCAAACAGATTTTTTTATATTCAATTTTGAAATCTGACATGGGGCTAGATATTTTGTCAATTTCCGAGCTGCCTCTGGTCATGTGACTTGTGCCTGTACTTTAGGATGGAATTACTTTCTTGCAGGCTGCTGTTTTTCCTTCTCAATGTAACTGAATTTGTCTCAGTGAGACATGGGTTTTTACTATTGAGTGTTGTACTTAGATCTACCAGGCAGCTGTTATCCTGTATAAAAAGAACAGAGGTGCCAAAAGAATAAAAGGATATAAACGAGTTTAAAACCAAAACTTGGTAATCAGAGGAGGCAGTAGTGGACTTACCTCCTCCAAGCAGACACAAAACGACTGTAATTAAGCAGTCAAAATTTATTAACGAACTCCAATCAGTGCAACGCGTTTCACGGCTCAGACCCGCTTCTTCAGGCAATAAACATAGGAGTTACAGCTGTGAATTTCAGAGACAAAAGTGACAAATAGTATACTGTGTGCTTATTCATCAAAACAGAAGCTTTTTTAGTATTACAAAAATATGTATGGTAGTCATTATTCTGGGATAAAGGTATGGTGCAGGGATTGGTTAGCTATTAAAATGGGGGGGTTTTGGGATATACCAACGTTAAGGTTGATTTATATTAACTTTGCAGCCCCACTATCTTTTTGTTCACTGCACTTCCTTTTTACCCTATTTACTGCACTTCACCTGTATAATTGTTGTCAGGGCTGATCCTATCAAATGTGGGGCCCAATTGGGACCATGTTGGCGGGGCCCCTAGACAAAGTGTTGCTGGCTACTGACACACCAAGTATTTAGGGAAACAAGGGCATACAGGCACAAAATAGAAAGGAAAGGGGCAGACAAGGTAAAAGAGTGAGAGGGATGAAATAGGAGAGTGGACTGGGCCAATTAGTTTGGGCAGGCTAGGCAGCATCATGTGCTGAGGGAAATATTATCTGTGGTGCGGGGCCCCCAGAGGTGCGGGGCCCTATTGGGCCCAATTGGTCCAATAGGCCTAAGGCTGGCCCTGATTGTTGTATCCTCTAATACCTATCAACCATATATATTTTTGTAATACTAAAAAATCTTTTGTTTTGACGAATAAGCATACAGCATACTATTTGTCACTTTGGTCTCTGAAATTCACAGCTGTAACTCCTATGTTTATTGCCTGAAGAAGCGGGTCTGAGCCCGTGAAACGCGTTGCACTGATTGGAGTTCGTTAATAAATTATGACTGCTTAATTACAGTCGTTTTGTGTCTGCTTGGAGGAGGTAAGTCCACTACTGCCTCCTCTGATTACCAAGTTTTGGTTTTTAAACTCGTTTATATCCTTTTATTCCTTTGGCGCCTCTGTTCTTTTTATACAATACTAAGTCCACCCTGGGTGGAGGGTTGATAACCTTTTTCTATCTACAGAGAGCGACTTCTTAATCCTGAGTGGGGTCAGGACAAGCTCCCCACCTGCCTTTACAGTGGTTGCCTATTGGTAACCTTGGTTTGTGAGTATATGTTATCTACTCTTATTTCATTATCCCTTACCAATACATATTACACTATTGGGGCTCTTGGTGTTCCTTTTGTTTATTTCTTTGCAAGCTATTATCTTGTGTTAGGGAGCTGCTATCTGGTTACCTTCCCATTGCTCTTTTGTTTGGCTGCTGGGGGTGGGGGAAGGGAGGGGGGATAGCACTCCAACTTGCAGTACAGCAGTAAAGAGTGATTGAAGTTTCTCAGAGCACACATGACTTGGGGCATCTTGGAAATTGACAAAATGTCTAGCTCCATGTCAGATTTCAAAATTGAATATAAAAAAAGTCTGTTTGCTCTTTTGAGAAATGGATTTCAGTACAGAATTCTGCTGGAGCAGCACTATTAACTGATGCGTTCCAAGATAAAGACTTGTGAAACTAATAAGCTATATTTGGACTGATGATGTCATTTTGGAGGGTGGGTACTTAAGTTGTATCTGTACAATATCCTACAAACATCAGATTAAGATGCTATATCACTATTTGAAATAAAGGAACACATATTTATTTTACTACTAATAGAGTGTGCTGATCCTTCATAGGCAGTTTTGTTTATCGTTAGCTGAGCTTTCAAAGTAGCAACTTCCTTTTAATATATAACATGCCTTATGGAAACAGTAGTATTTCAGCAGTGACATAACGTTTATTGGATTAAGAAAATATGCAATATGCATCATAACAAGATTAGACAGCTGCATAAATTTGGGCACCCCAACAGAGATATTACATCAATACTTAGTTGAGCTCCTTTTGCAAATGTAACAGCCTCTAGACGCCTCCTATAGCCTTTGATGAGTGTCTGGATTCTGGATAGCAGAATTTCTGACCTTTCTCCAGTTCAGTTAAATTTGATGGCTGCAAAGTATGGGCAGCCTGCTTCAAATCATCCCATAGATTTTCCATGATATTCAAGTCAGGGACTATGATGGCCATTCCAGAATGTTGTACTTCTCCCTCTGCATAAATGCCTTTGTAGATTTCCAAGTGTGTTTAGGGTCATTGTCTTGTTGGAATATCCAACCCCTGCGTAACTTCAACTTTGTGACTGATGCTTGAACATTATCATGAACAATTTATTGATACTGGGTTGAATTCATCCGACCCTCGACATTAACAAGGGCCCCAGTCCCTGAACTAGCCTCACAACATGTTGGAACCTCCACCAAAATTGACAGTAGGTAGCAGGTGTTTTTCTTGGAATGTGGTTATTCTTCCGCCATGCAAAGCATGGCCAGTTCCGGGTTTACGGAGGGGGGCGGGGGGCCCGGCTGCGCGTCCTGCGCCAGGGCCCGCTCCCCTCTAGTTCCGTTTCTGCCTCCGCATATGCTGTATTTTTCTTGGCCTGCCAGAATTTTACAGCGACTGTGCCTGTTGCCTTCCATTTCCTGATTACATTCCTTAAGCTGGCCATAGACGCAAATATCTGATCGTACAAATCTTCGAACGAACGGACTTCCCTATCTCCCGACCTGCCATTAACCATTCAGATCAAATAAAGTAGAAAAGAACAGATCAGCCGATGTTCTGCCCCTGACAGCAATCGTATGAAATGTATGTCCGACAAAAGCTAGTGACAGTTTCCCACTGAAAATCGTACAATCGGCAATACACGCAGAGATATTATCGGCAGCCGACAGAAATTTTCTAACCTGTCCGATCGAGCGACCAATCTCAGTCAGCGAAAAATGACAGGACTTCTCCACACACAGTCCGAAAATCGTACGAATCGAGGATTCGAATCTTTGCGTCTATGCCCAGCTTTACAGTTGAAACTGACAGTTTAAACTTCTGAGATAACTTTCCCCTAAACCATGATATTGAACAATCTTTGTTTCCAGATGTTTTGAGAGTTGCTTTGAGGATCCCATGCTCTTCAGAGGAGAGTCAAATTGAAGCACAACTTGCAATTGACCACCTTAAATACCTTTTTTTCGTGATTGTACACACCTGCCTATGAAGTTCAAGGCTTTACGAGCTAATCCAATCAATTTGGTGTTGCCAGTAATTAATATTAAGCAGTTACATACATTCAAATTAGCAAAATTACAGTTTTTCACAATAGTTTTAATTTCATACAACTGAATACTGCTTCGCTACAAATCTTTGTTCAGAAAACACCCCAGTACTGTGATGTTCCTGGGAAATGACGTAAACTATTATGCAGGCTGAGAGGGGTTCCCAAACTTTTTCATATGAATATATACACACACACAATATGGCACAACACAAGGTCAGTACTGAATGTGTGTTAGTAGATGGGAGTGGAAGAACCTGACTGTCCTGTAACAGATCAGTGTATTTATTAGACAAGTCCCTGATTTTGCTGATGACCTTATACTTACTAGACTCTGTCCTCTTTTGATTTAGAGTTTTGTTTTCTTCTCCATAGTATATTATTGAAGCAATGTAATAACAGGTGCAAAGTTTTCTCTTGGTATACTAAACAACAGCAACCAAACAGACATTTGCACTCAGACAATGCTGGTTGGGGGCTAGGAATAGAGTAAACTTTGCACTTGATGTTTTATTATGACTTTATTGCATTAACCACGGGGGGGGGGGGTTATTGGCCAGTGTTATTTATTGGACTAGACATGCTCTAACCGATAACAACAGACATGTACAAGTTCCAGGGGGTAAAATATTATGACATGAGTGTAGGGTCATATCTTATTAGCACATTCATTAACTAACTACCTAAAATCAATGATCTCCAACATGTTGCTCTCCAACCCTTTGGATGTTGTTCCCAGTGGCCTCAAAGCAGGAGCTTATTTTTGAATTCCTGGTTTGGAGGCAAGTTTTGGTCGTATAAAAACCAGGTGCACTGCCAAACAGAGCCTCCTGTAGTCTGCCAGTCCACATAGGGGCTACTAAATGGCCAATCACAGCACTTATATGGCACCCCAGTGTTTGTATTTCTCCCCATCTCTTGTTACATTTGAATGTGTCTTACTTGCAGAGCCGGGGCCTTGCCTTCAGTGAGCTTTAGATTTCAGAATGGAGAGCGGGCTGGAGCTCCGATGACTGCATCTTGCTTTCTGTGCTCCGATTCGCCATGAAGTGTAAGTCCCGGTAAAGCTGCATGGGGATTGGATGGGTGAAGTGTGAACCTCTCCAGCTTTACCGGGACTTACATTTCACTGGTGAATCAGAGCACAGAAAACTGAAGATACCGGCATCTGAGCTCCCTAGCTAAGGTAAGTGCAGTTTTCTTTTTTCTTTTTTTAACCTGTAGGGGCCCTGGCCAAATATTTTTATTAATAACTTGTAGGGGCCCTGGCCAAATGTGTTTTTTTTAAAATAACTTTTAGGGGTCTTGGCCAAATGTTTTTTTTTTTTTTAATAATTTGCAGGGGCCCTGGCCAAATATTTTTTTTTGTAGGGGCCCTGCCCTGGCCAAATGTATTTATTTTAATAATTTGCAGGGGCCCTGGCCAAAGGTTTTTTATTTTTAAATAACTTGTAGGGGCCCTGGCCATTTTTTTTTTTAAAATAACTTGCAGGGGCCCTGGCCAAATGTGTTTTTTTTTAATAACTTGTAGGGGCCCTGGCCACCAATTTTTTTTTCTTAAACTTGTAGGGGGTCCTTGGCCACCAATGTTGTTCTTTAATTTGTAGGAGGCCCTACTTGTAGGGGGGCACTTAATGTTTTAACGCTTGTGTCTCGTGTAGCCTTCATACTGATAGGGAGGGGTGGGGAGGGTAGGCCTAGAAAATTTTGCTGTGTGGGGCCCGGTGATTTCTGATGGCGGCCCTGGCCATAAATATATATTTCAGCTGCTGAACAAAAAATGTTGCACTTTTATCCATGGGGGTGGCCCCAGGCAAATAACAGGTCCCAAGATTTCTCATGGCAGCCTTGAAGTCTACTTATTAAATCTGAGGAGCACGATGAACCGACACATGGAAGTCTAATAAATATCTCTTCTATAATGGATTCCAACAAATCTATACTGACACCATGTGGAAACAGTGTCAGCCCAGCAGCACATAAACACTGGGAATCTACGGCTTTTACTGGAAATATCTCAGAGTGATTCATAAAGACTATGAGCTTTGTACCAGTAAAACAAGCAAACCTTTAAATAATGCTACAGAATACACTTCCAGTAATAGATTTATTTGCAAATTTAGCCCCGACTTCTGCAGAGTTCAAGTGTTTTCCTGTGAGACAGTGAGTGATAAGCGAGTATTGCTGACACGTTGGAACAATGGCGTCTGTAGGAAACAAGCCGACTGCTCACACCCGGTGTAGATTTGCAGCTATCGGTCCTTTCAGTTCAGGTCTAAGGTCATTAGTCACTCATTTAACTAAATACTAAAAATACTGGACATACACGTATACCAGATTGCACGCAGATTCTTGACATTGTGATCTGTGCTGGGTAATCCAAAAAATTCAGGGGTTTTCAGCTGAAAATCCGAAAAAAGTTGAATCGTACGAATCGGTTTGACACTATTTTATCATGCCGATAAATGATTTTATTTAGTGGAAGGAAGTTTGGTCGAATTTTTTTCCAAAACAATGCGATTAATTTGAGTTTTAGTAAATGTGTCCCTAAATGTTGAAACTAATAAATTGTATTCTGAAAAACATAAACTTGTTCTGAATTTGATGCTGGCTATGTGTTTCAAAAAAGTTGGGGCAGAGGCTAGGGGGCAAATTCACTAAGCGCCGAAGCGCCTAACGCTAGCATCAATTCGCTAGCGTTGGTCATTTTCGTTACTTCGTAAATTCACTAACGAACGCTGGCGTAAATTCGCTAGTGTTACTTCGCACCCTTACGCCTGGCGAATTTGCGCAACATACGTAACTACGCAAATTCACTAACATGCGCATTGTCCTGAACTCTACCTTTTACACTAGACTTCCTTCGCCACCTCAGACCAGGCGAAGCGCAATAGAGTAGATAGGGATTGCTTCAAAAAAAGTTAAAATTTTTTCTAAGTCCCAGAAAACGCTGGCGTTTTTTCTATATTATGTGTGATAGGCTGAAAAAGATCGAAAATTTTTGTGGGGCTCCCCTACTTCCCCCCTACATTTCCTAACTCATGGCAACTTAACTACACAGTGGGCACATGTGTAGGGCAAAATAAAAATTTTATTTGATGTTTTGAAGGTTTCCCAGACATTTGTAATGATTCTACGTATTCCTCCATTGAAATCTGAATTTGGCGCCGTATGCAAATTAACCATCGCTAGCGTAACTTCGCAACCTTACGCTACCCCTGAGCGCAACTTCAGATTTTAGTGAATTTGCGGAGCGCTAGCGAAACTACGTCTGGCGAAGTGCGGCGAAGTTACGCCTGGCGCAACTATGAATCTTAGTGAATTTGCCCCTAGGTCTCTCTGAAGTAGAGGGGTTGGACACGCAAACTATTTAAAAAGATTCCTCAACAAAAAATTGCAAGGAGTTTGGAGATTTCACCATCTTAAGTGCATAATATCATTAAAAGATTCAGAAAATCCGAAGAAAGTCAACACTGGATGGTAGTGATCTTTGGCCTCGAGGCGGCACTGCATTAAAAACGTATACAGTTCTGTTGTGGAAATCGATGCATGGGCTCAGAAAAAAGTCAAACCCATTGTCTGACAACACAGTTTATTGCTGCATCCATAAGCATAACTTAAAAGTCTACCATGCAAAGAAAGCACCATATATAATCATGTTCAACAAACACCTTCTTTGGAGCGCAAGATCATTAAGATGGACTGAGGAAAAATCAAATGTGAAATTGTTTTTAAAATCATGGACGCTGCATCCTCCAGGCTGAAGAGAAGGAGCTTCTGGCTTGTTATCAGAAGCTATAAGAAGGGGGGGGGAGGCACTATTAATACTGAACGATATATACAGTTTTTGGAGCAACATATGCTGCCATCCAGATGAGGTCGTCTTCAGGGAGGACTTTGCTTAATCAGTAAGACAATGGCAAACCACATTTTAAATAGCAAAAGAGTCTGGGTGCTAAACTACCCCCCTGCCTGCAGCCCAGGCCTGTCTCATATTAAAAATATTATGAAACGAAAAGGAGACCTGAACTGTCGAGCAGCTGAAATCCTATTTCAGACATGAGTGGGACATAGCGTTGCCACCTCTTCTGGAAACAAATACTGGCCTTCCTATTAGTGATGTGCTGGTCAGGTTTTCCCCGATCCATACCCACCCTAACCCGCCCTCCCTCAGCCCACGCCCATCCAACTTCCGGGTTCCTTTTATAGACCTGTGCCGCTCAATGATGACATTACAAAAGGGGCAGGGCGAGCAGGCGTGTGCCTATAAAGATGGAAGTTGGAAGCCGGCATTTGAAGGTGGCGGGTGGGGAGAGCAGGAGAAGAGCTCAACCCGCAACTGGCCGCCACCCGCGAAGAAGAGTGTGAGGTCGGCCCGAACCTGCCCGACCTGCGGGTAAACCTGCTGGTATTGGGCCGGCCTGCACATCACTACTTCCTATATTTTTTTTTCCCCCTATTAATAACATTGGGATCAACCATTATTTTTATACCTGCCAACCCTAGTGGGACAACATTTTCACTTTCAAAATGACAGCAGTTGGGCTTCCTTAGTTTCCCAAATGGTTAAAAGAAGAAGCGATGCAACACAGTGAGCCCCTTGCCCAACTTTTTTTTTGAAACATATTTAGAATTCAAAAACATATTTTTCAGAAAACAAAAACATTTTTCAGTTTCAACATTTGGTATGTTGTCCTTTGAATGACTAGCAAATCATTCCATTTTCTTTATATTGATATTTTACCCAGCATGCTATAGCCCTGTTTTTGGAAACGAACTGTAGTATTTCCTATATCTGAAATCCACAAATAAATCACTGCTGGATCTTTATGGCTCAGTCGTTTGGCAACCATGTGATCCCAAAAGCTTCTGGCGACACAGAGAGAAAGAGACAAGAGTGGCAGCGTGCCTGTATAAGCAAGCCTAGTAACTGTTACTAGCAACTGTGGAAGTTCCAGATGGAAATGTTCTTTTGCAGAGATGACCTGTGGATGACGCTCAGTACATAGCCCAGAAGTGTAGGATGACAGACCTAGGCAAGCCAACAAAGCTGTTAGTATACTCAGGAGGATGCCCGAGACAATATGATGTGAACTGTAACTAGCATTCTTCATCTGCCACAGAATCTGTGCCGGTACTTCAAAAATACGAAACAGGCATGTATAAACACAAAGGCTTAACTACGACTGTATTCTTACACTGGTGTCCCATGTCATCACTATGACAAACAAAGCAGACGCTGTTCAAAATAGTGGCAACGTTCACCTCTTCCATAAAACTTTCCTTCATGAGATCACCACTAAAAAGGAGAATTTCAAAGGCCACGCAACCTTACGCGTTTTGCACAAACGGGATAAACATCAGCATAGTAGCTAAACATGCACTGTGCAAGAAACTGACCTCCAATATGGAAATGGCCATCACAGTCTTTGTGGACGAGACACAACGAAAACTGAGGGGTTTTTTTTTGGACAACTACAAGCAAAAAAAAATTTCAAAACCCTCTAAAAATCGGAATGGCTAAAAAAGGTCCAATAGTATCAGTGCAGCTCCCACTGACTTCAACAGCTTTTATTTGCCGCAGTTTTGTATTAGAGTTTTGCATGGTTTTTACACTTTGTATATCTCGAGGAATTTAAAAAAAAACACAAATCTTTAGAGAAAAAATACGATTTGTGAAAAAGAAATAAAAAAAAAAATAGAGATCCGAATGTTAGTAAATTGGTCCATAAGCCTGAAGAGGAACACTAAGTAGAGTGGAGCGTCAGTTTCCCCCAGAAAAGGTGCAGTTGCCCTGGGGAGAAAATTGCACTTTACCAGCGCTCTATCCCAACGATATTCTTCCATTAATTTCTTATTGACTCTCCCATCCTGCCTTGGGGCTCTGTACTATTATACTTTTAAAGGAAAACTAAACCCTAAAAATGAATAGGGCTAAAAATGCCATGTTTAGTATACTGGACTGATTGCACCAGCCTAAAGTTTCAGCTTGTCAATAGCAGCAATGACCCAGGACTTCAAACTTGTCACAGGGGGTCACCATCTTGGAAAGTGTCTGTGACACTCACATGCTCAGTGGGCTCTGAGCAGCTGTTGAGAAGCTAAGCTTAGGGGTCGTCACAAATTATCAAGCAGAAAAGGAGGTTGGCCTGTGATATAAGCTGATGCTACAGGGCTGATTATTAAATGCTGATGCTAATTGCACTGGTTTCTGTGCTGCCATGTAGTAATTATCTGTATTAATTACTAATCAGCCTTATATTGTGACATTTTCTATTCTATGTGTACTGTATAAGCTCAGTAAGTGACAGCAGCACAGAGCATGTGCAGTGAATCAGCAGAAAAGATGATGGGGAGCTACTGGGGCATCTTTGGAGAAATAGATCTTTACTGCTAAAGGGCTGTGGTTGCCTTGGGCTGGTACAGAAGCACAAAACATAATGTACAACATTTCTAGCCTATTCTTTTCGTGTAACTTTCCTTGTCCTTTAATACTCCTCTTTGTTAAACGTACCTCTGTTTCACATGCAGAACTTAGAGAGAGGAAAGCATATAAATATTGTTCACTGTGAGAGCATCACGACCATGGAAATACCGTCACACTATCATAAAACTGAAAGGGAAGAGTCGTGTCCCTGAAAGCTCCTCCATCCATACAATAACGCACAACTGGCTTTGTACAGTAAGAAGTAATGCTGCAATTTCCTGACACCGTTTGCCAGGCTTTTGTCAAAATTGCTTTATTATGTGCCGTGGCCCTTGTGATTTAGAAACAACAAATCATTCGGTCGAGCAGTCTAATTTATAGAAAAATGCTTCTGCTCCGAGGAAAGGCTGATCTAAGTTATTCTTCTCTAAGAGTATTTAGAAAACAAAACCCGTGTGCTTAGGCTTGCCGAGGAAATTGCAGGTCACCATTTAGAGAAAACAACCCTTGTTGTGGGTTGGAGTAATTAGGTACAATGACGTATCCAGTTTCTGACCTTATACTTATATAATTAGAATTATTTATTTAGTGAGATGATCATGTGATACAGATCTCATCAGATGAGTTTCAGACTAGTCCAAAATATTTTGCCCACCTGTTTTTGCAGCATAAACTTAAAGGAGAACTAAAGCTTAACTAAAGACGTAGCTAGAAATGTTGTACATTCTGTTTTGGGTTTCAGTACCAGCCCAAGGCAACCACAGTTCTTTAGCAGTAAAGATCTGTGTCTCCAAAGATGCCCCAGTAGCTCCCCATCTTCTTTTCTGCTGATTCACTGCACATGCTCTGTGCTGCTGTCACTTACTGAGCTTAGGGACCCACTCACAATATAGATTAGAGATTCTGCTCAGCAGGAACAAAAATAACAAATCAACTAAATGTATCAATTTAGAACAGTTTACAGGGTTGGTGACCACCCCTCCCAGAGCTGCTTTAGAAGGTGAAAAATGACACTTTACCAGGCCCGGACTGACAATCTGTTTATTTGGGCAATTGCCCGAGAGGCCGCTGTAGATTTTGTTCCAGTGGGCCGCTCCTCACCCGAATCCAGCAGACTCTAGGACCGCTCCTCCGTCCTATCTTCCATCATGGCTCTACCCCTCCCACTCCTCTGTTCTCGCGCTGCTGCTGCTGCTGTGTGTCCCAGCTCAGTATGTAGTATGCAGTGGTGTTATTAAGGCCCCCCGCAGTGGGGGGGGGGGGAGTCCTGTCCTGAGGGGGGGTAGTCCAGTCCTGTTCTGAAGGGGGGGGGGAGTCCTGTCCAGTCCTCAATGGCCCGGTTCCACCTCCGCATTGCAGAGTCACCAGGTGGCTTCTTTACACCACTGCTCAAAGACCATACAGATATCAGCGCTAAAAAAGTAACCCCCCACACACACAAGTTATAAAAAGCTATTGATGGTCAGGGCCGCCTTATACGTTTAAAATAAAACATTGGTGCCAGGACCCCCCCATAAAAAGTTTTTTTTTTTTAAAAAAAAAAAAAGAAAATGTAGCGACTTCGGGTCTCTTCGGTGCTTCGGGAGTTTCGGCTTTTCGGCACTTCTGCAATTTCTGCTGTTCGGCTGGCAGCAAATCTTCGGCGCTGGCAAGGGGGGCCTGGCTCCTAAAACTCTAAACTGGGTAAAGTACAGATAATGGGAGATTTTAATTACCCAGATATTGACTGGAGCAACGGTACTGCCAGATCAGTTAATGGGAACAAATTTATAAACTTGTTGCATGACAATTTTATGGCACAGGTTGTTTAGGAGCCTACAAGAAAAAATGCTATTCTGGATTTAGTGATCTCAATGACCCAGAACTTATAGCAAATATGCAAGTCATTGAACCCCTGGGTAATAGTGACCATAATGTTATATCATTTAATGTCTGGTGCAAAAAACAAATATATACTGGGGCAACCAAAACCATGAATTTTGGAAAAGCAAATTTTAGTGCCTTGAGGGCTGCCCTACAGAGCATTGATTGGGGCATTAGGTTTTCAGCTAAAAACACAGAACAGAAATGGTTGTCATTTAAAATTCTTCCACTGTATAGAGCACTGCTAAGGCCCCATCTAGAATATGCCGTACAGTTTTGGTCTCCATCACTCAAACAGGACATTATTGTATTAGAGAGGGTACAGAGAAGGGCAACTAAGCTGGTAAAAGGTATTGAAAATCTTAGCTATGAGGAAAGACTGGCCAAATTGGGGATGTTCACGCTGGAGAAGAGGCGCTTAAGGGGAGATATGATAACTAATAATCTCTCTAATGCTTTATTTACTAGTAGGTCTTTCCAGCTGACACAAGGTCACCCATTCCGATTAGAAGAAAAGAGGTTCCGCCTAAATATTCGGAAGGGGTTTTTTACAGTGAGTGCTGTGAAGATGTGGAATTCTCTCCCTGAATCAGTTGTACAGTCTGATACATTAGATAGCTTTAAGAAGGGGCTGGATGGCTTTTTAGCAAGTGAGGGAATATAGGATTATGGGAGATAGTTCATAGTACAAGTTGATCCAGGGACTGGTCCGATTGCCATTTTGGAGTCAGGAAGGAATTTTTCCCCCTCTGAGGCAAATTGGAGAGGCTTCAGATGGGTATTTTTGCCTTCCTCTGGATCAACTGGCAGTTAGGCAGAAATAATAATAAAAAAGAGGTTGAACATGATGGACGTGTGTCTTTTTTCAACCTTACTTACTATGAATGTTACTATGCAGCACTGCCGGACCCCCCTTCATGCCAGGGCCCGGGACACATGTCCCCTGATGGCGGCCCTGCCCCCACTTCCGCTGTGGACTTATGACTTTTGCCTCCTGCCCAGTGGCGTAACTACCTGGGGAGCAGGGGGTGCAATTGGGCCAGGGCCCGCACCCCCGCAGGGCCACCCAGCAGTCACGCTGGCTGGAGTCGGCTGCAGCGCTGCACGGACTGGGGCCCGTCTGCATGGCCCGCACCAGGGCCCGCCCCCACCTAGTTCCGTCACTGCTCCTGCCTACTCCGTCACATGCCGCTTGGAGGTAGGGGTAACAGATGCTGCTTAGCTCAGGCTTTTACCAACTGCACAGCAAGGCCCCGTTCTGGCAGATCCTACCGGGGACTGTACCCATTCACCCCGGACACAACCAAGTAACTCCCTGAACCAAGAGCAACGGCCAAGATGAAGGGTGAGCAATAAGCACTATGGGAACAAGCTACGTGGGGCCTTCAGGTGCCGAGGTGAGGGATTAATAGCAAGCTACTGGCATGATGATTTTTGTGTTTTGTGAGGCGGGGTCATTTGAGACATTGCATTTAATTCCATTAATTAAAAATTACACTATAATGCTAATGTTGCTTTACTGTAATATAGGGATATTAAAAGTCCCTGAGGGGTTCTGTGACCATATACTGTAAAGGCACAAGGCTGCAGGCTGAGTTATAATACATGAGTGATACTCAGACTACTGTAAAGGCACAAGGCTGCAGAATCTTTAACATATTTTACATGAATTACACTTAAGTGAGAAAGGCAGCTTTTTATGTGCATCATTTTTTACAGTTTATCCCAATATATGAGTGGATGAGTACAAGATCATCACATGTTTACATGTCGGCTGCTTTGATTTTTTTGCCAGGGCTGCTTTCTACCCCCAGTCCCGCCCTGCACTTTACACTTCAATATTAGAAAAATGATGACACATAGAAAATAGAAAGTAATTGAAAAAAGTCGTTATTTCTGGTGATCTATCTGAAACCAATTAGTTGTTTGAAGGTGAAAAACCCCTTTAATAAATCTGCCCCTTAAGATATGGAGATTAGAAATACAGAAAGATCCCTTATCTGGAAAACTCCAGGTCCCAAGCATTCTGTATAACAGGTCCCACACCTGTGTTACATATCCTGTATAAGTGTGGGCAGTATTAGCGAATGAGAGCAGAGATGATGTTGAGAGGCACCACAACAAAAGAACTGTGTCTCCTTTAAAGATGGCAATCCATAAAAAACTTAAATATATATCCCAAATGCTACTTCATAGATATCACTAACGAGTGCAAGGTTGCAAATATATTAAGTTCATCAAAATAATATAGTTCATAAAGCAGAGTTTGGCAGGAACTAAAATACAGTCCCTGAGGGAATGGAGAGAAGATGTGATAGATGAACTATGATGGAGATTGTATGGGCAAGAGTAGGTAATGTTACCAATCTATAAAAAAATGGTAACTACCAGTAGAATGACCTGGGGTATCCCCTCTGCCACACAAACCTGAACAACACCCTGGCTAAAAAGGCATCCATATAGGTAAGTGCCCAATCCCCAGGTCTCTCCTTCAACCACCCTATGCCTATTAGAGATGTCAGCAATTAAAAGGCCCATTTATCAACACTCTCATTTTAGTGGTTTTAGAGGTTTTTGAAGACACAAACAAATTTTCTCTAAAACTACAAATGCCACTTACTTTATTAAAAGATTCAAATACAAAAATATGAATGAAAAAATATGTATGTAAAATAAAAAAACACTGAAGGATATGCTAAAGAACACAAACATTTATAAAACCTCAAAAAATTTAATTTCTAGGGGCAAAAATCCAAGAACCTCTAAAAGTCTGAATGGCTAAAAAAAAGATCCATTGAACTCTCCGTTGACTTCTATAGGTACTCAACTTCTTGAGTGATGTTTTTTTTATTACAGTTTTTGGTGGTTTTTACTCTTAAATAAATATTGAATTTTGAATTAAAGCTCTACAGAAAGAAAAAAAAAAACATTTATACAGGAAAAAAAATATGATTTGTGAAAAAATTGAAATTCAAATGTTAGTAAATTGGCCCCTTAGGGGCAAATTCACGAACGTGTGAAGCGGCTAACGCTAGCGCAAACTCGCCAGCCTGACGTCATTACTTCACCGATTTACTAACGGGTGCTGGCGTAATTTCGCTAGTGAAGTGGACCTACTCTAGCGCTACTTCACACCCTTACGCCAGGCGAAGTTGCGCTATGGCGAAGGGACATAACTACGCTAATTCACAAACTTGCGGATTTTACTGAACGTTACCTCTTGCGCCAGACTTGCCTTCGCCACTTCAGACCAGACGAGATGCAATAGAGTAGATAGGGCTTGCTTCCCCAAAAACGCTGGTGTCTTACTTTTTTAAGGGTGATAGGCTAAAAAAGATTGTAAATTTTTTTGGGGGTACCCTCCTTCCCCCCTACATTTCCTAACATATGGCACCTAAACTATACAGTGGGCACATGTATAGGGCAAAATAAAAACTCTATTTTATTTTATGAAGCTTTCCCAGGCTTGTGTAGTGTAATGTATTTGCCGCTACATATACGTCCATTGTACTTTAACTTGGCGCCGTATGCAAATTAGGCATCGCTAGCGTAACTTCGCTTTGCTTGATGAATTAACGCTAGCGCAACTTCGCTACCTTTCGTCTCCCTGAGCGCAACTTCAGATTTTAGTGAATTAGTGGCGCCCTGGCAAAACTTTGCCTGGCGAAGTGCGCCGAATGCATCGCTACCGTATTTTTGGCGCTTAGTGAATTTGCCCCTTAGTGTCTTACTCCAGTGCTCCTCATCAGATCTCCAGCCATATACAGTATTGTTGGCGGTCCATTGTGAGCTGACAAATGAGTGGCATAGTCAATTGCTGGTGGTCACCATCTCTAAAAGACACAGGACTTTTTAGCAGAAAAGTTTAATTCTGGCATAACGCAAAAAAAACTTCTACTTCCTGAGTTTAGCAGCAGACACATGGCAAAATCCACTCCTTCCTTTGCTTCACAAAGTCATATATGATCTTCATTTGATTTTACTACCTGGCTATCATCTGGTCAACACCTTTTTTCCAACCCAAGTATAATTAAATGGGTCCCCAAAGGTGCATATTGCTCCATTATGGGGAAATGATGGAAGATTATAGTGGCAGGGGTAGTAAGGGAATAAAGCAAAGTGCAAAGAGCGGATCAATGAAGAGAAGAAGAGACGTGATACAGGTATGGGACCTGTTATGCAGAATGCTGGGGACGTGGGGTTTTCTGGATGATGGATCTTTCCATAATTTGGATCTCCATACCTTAAATCTATTAAAAAATCATTTAAAAATTAATTAAACCCAATAGGCTGGTTTTGCTTCCAATAAGGATTAATTATATCTTAGTTGGGTCAAGTACAAGCTACTTTTTTATTATTACAGAGAAAAAGGAAATAATTTGTTTAAAATTTGGATTGTTTGGATAAAATGGAATCTATGAGAGATGGCCTTTCCATAATTTGGAGCTTTCTTACTAACGGGTTTCCAGATAACGGATCCTATACCTGTAATAATGGGTTTTAATAGGATTACATTATAATAAGGGGGAGATAAGAGGTAGCAGAGCTACACAAGGAAGACAAACCCTATTTGTATGTGACTGTGCCTATTTCTGCCTTTCCCTAAACTATTAATGCTCATTTTTACTCTAAACAGAACAGAAGTGTACTAGCAATAAAAGGAGCTACAGTATGTTTCAGATACATTTTAGGGCATTTATCCATTTCCCAATCATTAGCGGCACCAGTTCTCTGTGCAAGATTTGCACCAAGGAACAGCACTGCAGATTGCACCCTCATTTTGTATGAAGCCATAAACCAGCCCAAAGGACAGTATATTTGTAATTATCCATATTATCTATTCTCATTCATGTTGTTGCTAGGATAATTGTAATGTACTAATTATACGTTATGAGAAGCATTATTATGTAATGGCCTGTTATGACATACGTTAACTTCGTCAATGTATTGCACAGAGCTTTTGTATAACGAGCTCTTATACATTCTAACCAATCCCAAGTGGAGCACTCCAAAGCAAGGAAATAGACAGAATATGAAAATCCATAGACAAAAAAAATAACTGTTCCTCATTTATTAACAAAGAACAGCTATCTTGTACTCAAAATGTAAGTTGGGTTTTATTACTAAGCCACCGAGGACAAAGTTTTTCTCATTTGTACAAAAAAAAAAAGTAGTTTTAGCTGAAAATCTTCAGCTCTCATTAGAAAACATTAAATATTCATGATATCATTAGGCTGGTCCAAAGTACTTCAGAATTACCAGCCCCTAATGTCCTGTTATACAAGTAAAAAATGTTATGAGCTAAAATAATGTACAGCACAGTGCTTTAGGAGAAACAACAAGCCTGCAAATGTTGAAAAGGAAAAGGGCAGTCTGTTATAATGTATCTGGATGTACCGGTGCTGATAGGTGCATATAACAATGGTCAGTCCGTGAATGAGGTCCTTATCCATAGATGGGCCAATAATCCGCCTGAAGGGACATTCCACAGCTTTTATCAATTTGTGTATGGCCAGCTTTGGGCTGGGACACACTGGACGATTTGGGGATATTTAGTCGCCTGGCGACTAATCGCCGCGACTTTTCTCCCCGAATGCCTCCCCTCGCTCTGCGCCTGGATAAAATGAAAAATCGCCTGCGCTAATCACACGCGGCGATTCGTTTTCCGAAGTCGCCCGCTAATCACACGTGGCGATTCGTTTTCCGAAGTCGCCCGAAGTTGGGGAAACTGTGGGCGACTTCGGAAAACGAATCGCCGCGTGTGATTAGCGCAGGCGATTTTTCATTTTATCCAGGCGCAGAGCGAGGGGAGGCATTCGGGGAGAAAAGTCGCGGCGATTAGTCGCCAGGCGACTAAATATCCCCAAATCGCCCAGTGTGTCCCAGCCCTTACCCGAAATCAGAACAAATGTTTTCTAAACATGAATAATCCTAATTGCTCCAATGGATAGTCTTCTCAATACTAAAAAGTCCTCCGCCTCGACTGGGCCTCACAGGTTGAGAAGCACTGCGATTAAGACGTATGGGAGCAAATTCACTAACCTGCGAAAATTCACCAGAGACGGCTTCGCTCACAGCGCAACACTTCGCCAGGCGTAGATTCGCCAGGACAACGCTAATTCAATAAAACCTGAAGTTGTATCCAGGGCACTGAACGCTGGCAAAGTTGAGCTAGCGTTACTGCGCCAAGCGAAGCAAAGTTGTGCTAGTGTTGGCTAATTTGCATAAACGGGAAGTTAAACTTGAATGGACGTATATGTGGCAGCAAATACATTACACTACACAAGCCTGGGAAACCTTAATACAATAAAATAAAGTTGTTATATTGCCCTACACATGAGCCCAGTGTATAGTTTACTGTATGCGCCATATGTTAGGAAATGTAGGGGGGAAGCTGGTTACCCCCAAAAAATGTTACGCTCTTTTGCAGCCTATCACCCTGAAAAAAGGCGTTAGGGAGCAATGTACCGCTAGAGTCTATCTCCTTCACTGGCGAAGTTATGTCATCGTAAATCGGCGAAGTACCGAAATGACGTCACGCTGTCGAGTTTTCACCCGCGTTAGTCACTTCACCCTTTAGTAAATTTGCCCCATAGTGTCTCAAGCATTCACGTATAGCACTGTTAGTGCCAGATAGCACTCATCTATCAATGCTTGCATGTGATTGGCTTGCTTTAGACCAGTGGTCTCCAACCATTGGCTCCCGAGCAGTTGACTCAAAGCAGGTGCTTATTTTTGAATTCCTGACTTTGAGGCAAGTTTTGGTTGGATAAAAAACAGGTGTACTTCCAATCAGAGCCTCCTGTAGGCCACCAAGACTACACATAGGCTACCAAATAGCCAATCACAGCCCTTACATGGCACCCCAGGTACTTTTTCATGCCTGTGTTGTTCGAAAACTAATTTAAAATTGAATGTAGCCGAGGTCGTTCCCCTCCGACCCCACCCCCCTCCGATGACGCGCCGAGCATGCATGTGCAAAGGCGCAGCTCGGAGAATCAGTGAATGTTGCCCCGCGCATGCGCAGATGGCACTGCGCGGTACATAGCAAAATATCAGATACGATCGGGACCAGGAGACTGGCCTGAGTTATTTCCCAGTATCCCGCCGGGCCAGTCCAACACTGAATGTAGCTCATGGGTAAAAAAGGTTGGGGACCCATACTTCAGACCATCCTGAGTGAAGGTGCCAGAAGACTTAATCTGCTCATAGCCATAACAATAATACTGTATTGTACACCTATTGGTACAGGCATAGTGTCCTGCTGATCCTGACTGATTTCTATTTGTTATGGATATGAAATATTTGCCAATTGTTCATTTTCAAAATTGTATCTGCTGTTGCAGTATGTTGGCCAGTAAACGGAACATCATGAAGAAGTGGAGTCGCAGGGCAGATTAAATGTTTGAACCTACCCAATTCCAGTTAAGATTCATTAATTATAACTGCAATTTTACAATCGTTTCTATTTGCATGCATGATCGGCACAACAAAAAGGCGGCCATACTGTGTGTGACATGGACTCTCCATCCGTTTGATCAGAGATCACATCACTTAGGTTCACTAACAAAGAACAGTCAGTTGATTGACTCTCTAGCATTCTCACAAATACTCATTCAAGGACCAGCTTAAATCCTGGCCTGTCTACATATTTCCACTATCAATAAGATCTTTACAAGCTGTGTATATATTGTTCTATGCACTAGGCTGTGTCCAAATGCCTTATAGTGGTATTTTCTGAGTATTTCTACCTATCCTGCCATTGACATATTTCCCCTCTGTACATTTATGCTTGCAGTTAATAGCTTGCTTGTCCCTGTTTCAAAACTGGTCTCAAGCAGTAGGGGACTATTAGGCGATCCTGGCCACTCCGCTACCTGAGGCAGATTGCTACTGCTTTTCCCCCCAACACTTAGCTATTTATGCAGGAGGAGGTTAAGGGGGGTCCACAATGTCAGTAGAGGGGTCTAAGAGGTTAGAACAGAGAGCACAAATGCATTCTCTGCACTAGAACAGCCAAATTTCCAGTTTGAAAAGCAGAAATTTAACTCTTAAAGATACAGGAGCAGCACTTTTGCAGCCCCTGGTAACTAGTGGGGCACTGCCATCTGAGGTGAGTTTCTCAATGGCGCAGCTCCCTTTATATTAACCTACAAACTAGTTTTAGTGATTAAAATGTACACGTTCCCCATCAGTCTCTAGACTTAAATGGATCTATCAAGCTGGATGCTCCATGGATTGTGGCGTGAAAGTGCTTTTATTGCTAGCCAAGCCTTCCTTTCTGAAAATGTTGGCGCCACTGTTGCTCTCACCTATTCAACTCTGACACACCTTTTAATGAACCTTATTTATAGAATGTAAACAGACCATAAAGAAAATGTCTGGGGATTTCCACTCTCTAAGTAACACATTATTATACATTATGCACATTAACGTTATATTCCTATGGGGAAGAGCAGTTACCAGCACACCTGCTACCAGCAGCTCCGTGTAGCCACACTGGGCGTTCCATAGATTTGTCATTATAAGCAGGTACAGAGTCTTTGGTGCACAACAGCTCTAAGAATCCTAAGATGCTTTATAAATAAAAGAATTGAGTAAACCCTTCTTTTGTGTTTGTTACATAGAGGCATACAATTCAAAACGTATACAGCTACAAATTTTAGACTTGACGGAATGTATAAAAGAAACATGAATTAATAAATTCAATACATTATAAAATTCAAAACTCTTAACAAACTCAATGGGATTGACACAGAAGAGCAAGCTTTAGCATCTTCCATTAAAAGGAATCCACACACGGTCCTGGTGACACAAGCACTAATTGGGCCAAAATTACAACTTTACAATGCCCTCTTTCCTGACTAATCTCACGTCTTTTCATCCCCTTGCTACTCTCTGACCTTGGGTTCAGACGTCTGCCCCACTCCTGCCCGTTTTTCAGGATTTGTTAGTGCATTAACCTCACTTGACTTATTTAATGTTGCTCTTTTCTTCCATGACCTACGTAGCTACGGCTGACCATATCTGCACCATCTCATTCAGAGGAGCCACCTAGTATTTCTCACCTTAGTGATACTGGAGATTGTGTACAGGTGGAGAGGGAGGCGGAGAGCTCCACCAAATGTCAAGGTGGCTATTACAGGTGTAATTCATGGGAAGAGGACAAGGGTGCTGAACTAATGGTGTAGAACTAGATGCGAGAAGATATCAATATCAGATATCAGTACAGGTATGGGACCTGTTACCCAGAATGCACAGGACCTGGTATTTTCCATTTAAAGGATATTTTTGTAACCCATAAGGCTACTAGAAAATCATGTAAACATTAAATCAACCTAATAGGCTGGTTTTGCTTCCAATAAGAATTTATTATATAGTGGAACCTCAATTTAACACCCCCTGATTTTAAAGGGCACCAATCATGACCAAAATCATTTACTAAGTAAAAACACTATGTGAAAGTTCAAGAAATCCGATTTTTAAAACAGTTAGAATTGTTTGTATAATGTAAATGATCAGCTCACTATTCCTTCTGCAAGATCTCCCCTATCTCCACTGCAGTTCTAGCTGAGGCAGCCATCTTGGATTTCACTGGCTCCTCCTACCTATATCTTCCCAGCCAACTGTAGCTCTGAAATCTCGCACATGCTCAGTTGAAATTACTTGTTTGCTTATCAACCCTTCTAAGCTATTTTCAAATCAGCCAAACCTGTGTGTTAGCTGCTGTACAGTAGTGCTGCCACCTGCTGGAAGTTAGCAGGTGGCAGCACTTCTAGTGGATACTTCTAGTGGAGGAGTTTACTAAAACAAGGCATTCTGGGTAGAATACTCAAAGCAGTGTTACAATCTGAGCATGCTCCTGAAATTTGCATATTAGAGTCTCTGTTAGAGTCTCAATATGGCTTCCTTCAGTGACAAAGTAAGGGATTTTTTTAAAATCTGCAGTTTTTTCAAAAAACTATATATGTAGTTTGATTAAACGTGTTTAGCTTGTACTGGTCAGATTGTTAATATGTGTTTGATTTTGGCTGTGACAGGTGCCCTTTAAGTTTTCCCTTGTTTTACATTGACGAAATTTGCCGTGAAAAGCTGACGCCCATTGACTTTAGTGGGCACTGGCATCAACTGGATAACAGGTTTCCAGATAATGAATCCAATACCTATATTACTATAAATGATGAACATGTTCAGGCTCCATCAATTTCAGTCTGCCCAGTATCTAACCTTCACCTTAGCCAGAGGTTTAAGTTCTGTCCACTTTGTCCATTGCAGAAGCTCCCAGTTAACTTTATCTTATTCTTGGAAATTCAAAATTTTTCTGTTCATGCTGCAGTGAGGATGGACATTACTGTAAAAGGCTGATCAATGACTACAATGTGGACTTACCTTTTCTCTTCTAAACAGGCCAAAGCCATTTTTAGGATATCCCTGGTCTCTCACTTATGTAAATGGAATGTTTTTATTAATCTTGTAAGCAATAATAAATACTATATGGTTCCAGATTCAGTCTGGGCTGAAAATGATCATTAACTTATTATTGGAGCTGCTCATAAATCGTCTCTGGTCCTGGTCCATGTTTCAGAAGCACAGTAGCAGGGGGATAGCCAATAAAAGCACTTCAGTCACATAAGGAAAGACAGGCTTCAGTTCCCTATCAGGTTTGCCTAGCTGCTGATTGGTTCCTACCCTACAGTGCAGTTTGCAGAGTGCTGTTGGCTGGCACATTTTTGTTCTTTTATACAATATGTCCCCTTGATGCATCAGCCTTGATCTCCACCTTTGGTAAGCGATTGCCTCCAGTAGGGTAACTTTTGCCTCTGACCAGTTATACAGGATGAGGAAGACTAAATTAGAATCATTTATACAAAAATTCTATATATATATATATATATATATATATATATATATGGCAAGCATAGTAAAAAATACTTTGTCTGCCAATACTTTGCACAACATCTCACAGTGCCTTTTGGCTCAGCTGGGGAAAATATGTTCTGAATCTTAACCTTCCATTATTGGAACTGTCATGCTTTGGGTAATAAAAGAAGGTGCTTAGAATGGTAAGGTGTGTAATCATATGATGATAATTGCACAACTCAAATGTTCTGCCACTTAGCATTTCAAATGAGGCGCTGTAATTGTGAAGGTTGGTTGGTAAATATAACTAACTGAATGATTTAAGGTCTGAAATGATTTTAAAGGTCTATCTCAGGGGACTCCAACAGTTTTTTTTTTTTTTACACACGTGAGCCACATTCAATTGTTAAAAGAATTGGGAAACTATACAAGCATGAAAAGGGTTCCTGAGGGCAAATAAGGGCTGTGATTGGCTTTTAGGTAGCCCCTATGTGGACTGGCGGTCTACAAGAGGTTCTGTTTGGAATTACACTGATTTTTATGCAACCAAAACCTTCCTCTAAGCCAGAAATTCAAATATAAGCAACTGCTTTGAGGCCACTGGGAGCAAAATCCAAGGAGCTGGAGAGCAACATGTTACTTCTGAGCCACTGGTTGGGGATCACTGGTCTATATGCATCTTAGTTATCAATCTGACATGTAAAACCACAGGCCCCACTAACCTGCTTAGGGTAAGTGAAAGACAAGTTATATCTGAAATGCAAGTACAGACACAAAGACAAGTTAAGGTTAAAATGTGGATTATTTTAGCATGAATGAAATATGGGAGCAAAGCATAAAGAAAAAAATGCTTTTTATCCTTGTACCATCCCTTCAGGTTTTTTTTTTTGTCAAAGTCTTGAACCTCCATAGTGTAGAAGTCCTGTGTACTTCTACACTATGGTTCTCTGTGACATTTTCCTGAGGCATAACTGTATAAGTCCAATCAAAACACAACTACACTATGACTGGGGAGTGCCCTGCAAAATTTGAAGAGATATGGGGCGCTTGGTTGGAACACTCCAATTGGCAAACCATTCCCAGTTAGATTCAAGTGACTGGGCATAATATGATCAACTGGGCTTATTTCTTCTTCTTATCTTTCTTTTTTCTTTCTAACTTGCTTTGTTATGTAATGCTATTAAAAATGTTACTGTAAATAAAAACAGAAATATACATGAAAAACAGAAGTGCTTGTCTGGAGTGGGAGTGAACCACTGCAAGTCACCACCAGTAATAACACATACATGGTACAGGGATGTGGACTACCAATTGAATACAGAAAGTTATGTTTGCACTACTATATAGCGATTAGAAAAGAAAATCTTCAAAATAGTGTCCCTCAGGACAAGGGCTGAGGAGCAAATCAGATACACACATGGCTGAAGAGAAATGGAAGACAAGCAGAAAATTCTAGAATTAAAGGAGTTGTTCAATTTTCAACACTTTTTTTTTCAGTTGAGTTGTTTTCAGCAGAAATAAAGACTTTGTCTTTTTAATTACTTTCTATTTTGGAAGGTGAACAAACCCTTTAAGATAAACTTTGGATCGAATGTGCCCACATGCTACTGGCCATCTGCACTAACCAGTGACTTCTATCCTTTTCAGTATCTATCGATACATCAAAGAAGGCCCACCTTTTCATCTCTAGACATCTTCAAGTTGTACCTGTTTATGATTGACCTGAGATTTATAAAGCCAGGTGAGCTGGGGGGAGCCCAGACAGTTGACTAATTAATCCAACTATTAATGTTTTTGGGGAACACTGAGTCTGGGGTTTATACAGCTGGACACCTTTATATATAGGTTAGCAAGTTACCTCCCCTTGGTGCCTTTTCAGTTTTTTAAGCAATCGGAATGTTTATTCTTGGTTATTACTATCAGTTACCAGATTAGGAGATGCCTGGATATCCAGTCTATTGTAAGAGGTGTTGGCAAAGAAACACTCCCAAGCATGACAGCTGCTACTGTAAAACTATTTTGGCACATTTTTCTCCATGAGAGCCTTTCAGCTAAGAAACAGCTTTAAATTGAAGTCTGCTCTGAATGAACCATTTAAGCGTTTTATCTTTGTAGCAACTGCAAATGCCCCAGACTGTGCGCGCATTTATACCAACGCTCCGAGCCAGTAATTCTCTCTTTGGTGAGAACTGTACCTAACAGCATGTAAACATATCATTTCATGCATTTTTCTACTTAACATTCAAAAGAAATCTGATTTAGACTGTTTAAGTGTATGAGTAAAACATTGCTCACCATGAAAAGAATGAGAGCAGCTTAAACAGTTGTGTAACACACATGTGTGAGCCAATTACTCCCTGCAATATACTGTACACAATATTAATAAACTTCCACCTTAACTAACCAAATATACTCATTTGTATTGATACAATGAAAGCAAAAATGCTAATTCCTAAACCCTCCTCACCATATACAGGATTATTATAAGAAACCCTTGGTATCTATTATAATGCTGTCAATTTAATTGGAATAGTAGGTGCGACAATTTGGTGCCAGCGTTTCCCTTCCTATAAAGGATAGCTTTCCCAGTGGTAAATTAGTCAATATTAGGGATGCACCGAATCCAGGATTTGGTTTGGGATTCAGGCAGGATTTGGTCTTTTTCAGCAGGATTCGACCGAATCCTTCTGCCCGGCTGAAACAAATCCAAATCCTAATGTGCATATGCAAAAGTAAAAAATATGTTTTCCCCTTCCCATCCTTATTTTGCATTTGCAAATTAGGATTAGGATATGGTTCGGTATTCGGCCGAAGGATTCAGGGGTTCGGCCGAATCCAAAATAGTGGATTCGGTGCATGCCTAGTTAATATAGGTTCCCCCCTTTACCTTATAATTAACCTTCAGTACCTTCAGATATTTTTTGTCCTGAAGATCTCAGGCTTGGAATTTCAATGAAAGCTGAATAGAGTCTGAAAAAGAAAGATAAGCAATAAAACATAAAACTGAACCTGTTCAGTCTTTCTATATCTGGTTGCCGGGGTCAGTGTCATATAGGCTGAACAGGAAGGATAGTAATTCAGAAACCATACAAAATACTAAACCCAACTGGTTTGAAACGTTTATTGTCAGGTGATGTATTTTCTGCAGTTGTTTATGAAAACTATTTATATACCTAGATGTAACAGTACAGGTATTGGATCCGTTATCAGGAAACCCATTATCCAAAAAATCCATTATCCTCTGAATTAGTCTCCTATGGACTCCATTGTATCCAAATAATCCAAATTTTTAAAAAATAATTTCCTTTTTCTCTGTAATAATAAAACAGTACCCTGTACTTGATCCAAACTAAGATATAATTAATACTTATTGGAAGCAAAACCAGCCCATTGGGTTTATTTAATGTTTATATGATTTTTAGTAGACTTAAGGTATCAAGATCCAAAATACAGAAAGATCCATTATCCAGAAAACCTCAGGTGCCGAGCATTCTGAATAACAGGTCCCATACCTGTATTTAGCAATAATGACAGAGCTCTGTATATTGTTCAGGCAACAACATGGCAGAATGTGCTTTTGTAATGGTTAGGCATATTTTTTCCCTACAGTGCTGCTCTGTGCTCATCAATTTGGCTACAATCCCGCATTGTCTGCTTAATAAACGGAGTCACACAACTTCTTTCATTTGTTGTGAATGACGATCCGGGGGCCATCAATCGTTTTTTATTCTTTTACTGGTAAGGCACAAAATAAATGAAAATAAACGGTGTACATTTGCATTGTCGATAAGTGATTACAGGAAGAGAATGAGCTTGGGCTAAAGATGGCGACCACATCATAAGCGGCTCAAATAAGCTTCAGAATTAGAAAAGAAAAACTTGATTACTTATTGATTATTGTTTTACATAGCAACATATGACTGAAGCTTTGTGTTGCTATCTTTCCTTCTCCTTCAAACGTTAGGTTTAAAACAACTAATTATTTCCTATATTATTTTAAACCCAAGTGGTGTCTTTATTAAGAAGATGTTTGAACGTTTACCATAGAAGGGTTAAGGTGTATTAAGTCTTGAAGGAACAGTTCAGTATAAAAATAAAAACTGGGTAAATAGATAGGCTGTGCATAATAAAAAAATGTGTCTAATATAGTTAGTTAGGCAAAAATGTAATGTATAAAGGCTGGAGTGACTGGATGTCTCAAATAATAGCCAGAACACTACTTCCTGATTTTCAGCTCTCTAACTCTGAGTTAGTCAATGACTTTAAGGGGGGCTTCTTCCTCAGATTCAAAAGCAACAGTTATGGCCCACCCTTCAAGTGACTGATTGGTTTCGGCCTGGTAACCAATCAGTGGAAACCAAGAGAGCTGCAAAGCAGGAAGTAGTGTTCCGTTATATTAGACATCCAGTCACTCCAGTCTTTATACATTATATTTTTGGCTAACTAACTATATTGCAAACATTTTTATTTTGCACAGCCAACTTACCCAGTTTTTATTTTTATACTGCTCAAATCCTTTAAGTTTAATTTTAGGGGTTGTTGCTGCATTATTTATTCTCTTTCACTGTTGGAACCTGTCACTTCTGGCAGAGAGGAAGCACAGCATATTTTATACACGTCACAGCAGCAGGTTCTTCATTTGTGACAAACTGTACATACCTACTTTAGGGAGCCAAACTTTAAGGGACTTGCCCATAATCACAAGCCTCCCTTAATCACAGTGTAGAGCTGTAACCATAAAGCCTTTCCTTTATATTAGTAGCCAATATCTTAATCTACATAAACGCCTCCTTGAGTGACACATTTGTAATAACAAGAAGGAACAGGACATTTCAGTTACAAGAAAGCTGTGAATATTTTATTAATGGCCAAGTGAGACTTATTTTATTAAGAAGTGAATAGTAAAACATTGTATTTTGCTGAAGAACTTTGGTACCTTCTGTTTGATTTCTGAAGTCCGCACCACAGCTAGAAGTGGTATCCGTAATGAGCCAATGTCTTGGGGTACTGCAACGTACCAAATGTTCTTTAGTTGAGGTACACTTCGCAATCTTTTAGAAGGTCCTCTTTTTGCTTAAAATAATCCCGGTACCACTCAATGTGTTCCCGCTTCTGTTTGACACATAGGTAAGGGTTCTTGGAAAGGCCGCAGACAACAAGCTCCATAAAGTGTCTAATGGCTCCTTGTTTTGGGAAGTCTTCCAAGTACTTGTCAAGGAATATGTGTTCATGAAACTCTATCTTCTGCTCCTCATCAAGCCCTGGAAAGAGAGATACTGGGTAAGGATTGTGATGGGTTAACTTCTTCATTAATACAAGAACCAAAAAATCACACAGAAACAGTAACAGTTTGTGTCATTTAGGATCATTCTAGGCGATAGTCCTTAAAATTGGTGGCCCAATTACAATGTACAGTAATCTCAATGAGGAATTTGAATAAACTTAAAATTAGTTGATAAGGTTTCTTAATAGAAAAGACATGCAATATGCTTAAAGGGGACCCATTGCCCTAAGAAATAATTCCAAATCCTATTTTATGATGTTAGTCAAGTAAAATAAACTCCACTTTAACAATATAAATTAGATGGCTCTTGGAACCCACAATCACATCAAGCAGGAACCCGCCATTTTGCATACCCTGTTATTAGAGTGAGCTTTACGTCAATGAATGGGGCACCACCTGTTGCCCATGCACTGGCTAAACAATTAGATAGAGAGGAGGAAGGGGAAATGTGAGGAGTGCAGTGACATCTAGAAGTGCTGAATGGAAAGAGTAATTGCCTGCCCTGCTTCTATGCATAAGGCATAGACGAGGGGCAGGCAATACATGACCGACAGCTGAGACTATAAAACAGGTATGGGTTTCAGGTTTAATTTGAAAAGGACTTTTATTACACAGCTTTTTATGTCTGGGTGACAGGTCCCTTTTAATGGAACAGTCAAGTTTTTTTTTTAAATGACAAAATGTAATATGAAAGTGAAACTGTTCTTAAACTGTTTAACCTTTTTTGTTGGTAACTGTAACAGAAACTATTATATTAATATATAACTGAAACCATTATTGTAAGTTCTGGCTAGAAAGTGTTTATTACTTAAATTCAATGCTTACGAGCCAATATCTTCTCTTCATTCTTGGCTACCCTCACGCGAGCTTGGGTGCACATAAGTGATTTTGTTGTTGCTCTTTATGCTGCAATTACATTTTAGAATTGTCGTTTACAAACCGCATGAACTGCGATGCACATTATTATTGTTGCTTGCCTAGAACCTTGACTTTCTATGATCCAACCTTGTTTGTGTTGTTGTTTAATCAGTTGTGAAGGAGACAGAGAACTATGTGCAGGTGTGGGAACTACGGTTAGGTCCATACATCTTTGGACAGAGACCACTTTTTTCTAATTTTGGGTCTGTACACAATGAATTTTAAATGAAACAACTCAGATGCAGTTGAACTGCAGACTTGCAGCTTTAATTCAGTGGGTTGAACAAAAAGATTGCATTAAAATGTGAGGAACTAAAGCCTTTTTTAAACACAAGCACTTCATTTCAGGGGCTCAAAAGCAATTGTACAAATTAAAAAACTGAAAATAAAAAGTTTATTTCTAATACTTGGTTGAAAGTATCATTTCAGGGGTTTAAAAGCAATTGGACAATTGACTCAAAAACTATTTCATGGGCAGGTGTGGGCAATTCCTTTGTTATGACATTATCAATGAAGCAGATAAAAGCCCTGGAGTTGATTTAAGGGGGGGGGAGGCTTGTATGTAGAAGATTTTGCTGTGAACAGACAACATGCGGTCAAAGGAGCTCTCCATGCAGGTGAAACAAGCCAACCTTAAGCTGCAAAAACAGAAAAAAATCCATCCTAGAAATTGCTACACTATTAGGAGTGGCAAAATCTAAAGTTTGGTACATCCTGAGAAAGAAAGCGCTGGTGAAAAGACCTGGAAGTCCATGGACAACAACAGTGGTGGATGATGGCAGAATCATTTCCATGATGAAGATATACCCCTTCACAACAGCCAAACAAGTGAACAACACTCTCCAGGAGGTAGGTGTATCAATATCCAAGTCTACCATAAAGAGGAGACTGCATGAAAGTAAATACAGAGGGTGCACTGCAAGGTGCAAGCCACTCATAAGCATCAAGAATAGAAAGGCTAGATTGGACTAAAAAAAATCTAAAAAAAAGCCAGCACAGTTCTGGAAAAACATTCTTTGGACAGATGAAACCAAGATCAACCTCTACCAGAATGATGGCAAGAAAAAAGTATGACGAAGGTGTGGAACAGCTCATGATCCAAAGCATAGCACATCATCTGTAAAACATGGTGGAGGCAGTGTGATGGCTTGGGTGTGCATGGCTGCCAGTGGCACTGGGACACTAGTGTTTATCCATGATGTGATACAGGACAGAAGCAGCCGAATGAATTCTGAGATGTTCAGAGACACTGTCTGCTCAAATGCAGCTAAATGCAGTCAAATTACTTGGGAGGTGTTTCATAATACAGATGGACAATGACACAAAACATACAGCCAAAGCAACCCAGGAGATTATTAAAGCAAAGAAGTGGAATATTCTTGATTGGCCAAGTTAGTCACCTGATCTGAACCCAATTGAGCTGCATTTCACTTGTTGAAGACTAAAGTTCAGACACAAAGGCCCACAAACAAACAGCAAATGAAAGCCGCTGCAGTAAATGCCTGGCAGAGCATTAAAAAGGAGGAAACACAGAATCTGGTGATGTCCATGAGTTCAAGACAAGACTGTCATTGCCAGCAAAGAGTTTTCAACCAAGTATTAGAAATAAAAATGTAAGACTGATGCTATGATTATATCCAAGGCCCCACATTTAAGGTATGTTGTTTTTATACATATTTATGCTGTACCATTCTGATGCTTAGATTATTGCATTGGGACAACCATTCTCCCTTCCAAAGCATTCAATATGAAACAGAATAAGAAAAACAATACAAAATGATAGTTATGGTAGCACTCCTGTTCTTGGAACAGTAGCCAGAAGCTGAAGGGGATGAAAGGCTAAAGTGTGACTGTAAAGAAATAGGCCTGGCAGTTGGTAAATGTGGTTATGCAAATCTAGAAATACGAGTTGCTCTCGTGATTCAAAATGTAGCCTCTGATCATACAGAAGTGTGTGGTATCAGTTCGATGTTTCTGCTTCTGAAATGTAAGATTAAAGCTGACGGTTTTGAAGGGTGATCAGTTTGAAAACGAATAGGTTATTTAGGGAGACAAAAACAATGTAATCAGGCAAATTATCAAATTTAGCTGCTAGCTAGCTAATATGGATTTCTCCAGACACAGTATGGAAGGCTAAATACAAAGGGTCAGAAAGAGATCTTAAAGGAGAACTAAACACCCGCCAGACAAAAGTCCCCATCCACAGCCATCAAATGAGACCCCTCTCTGCTCCCTCCCCAATTAACAGTGTCTCTCATAGTAAAGTTTACCTCTATAAGCAGAAATGCACAGCGGACCTAGCAGACGCCATCTTCTGAATCTTTGTGCTCTTTTCTGATCAGTTCGGTGACATGGAGCTTGCTGGCGCATGCAAAGTTGAAGGTAATCCCGGCGTATCTTCATCTGTACATGCGCCAGCAAGCTCCATGTCACCAAACTGATAGGAAAAGAATAAGAGGTTTCAGAAGATGGCGCCTGCTAGCTTCACTGTGCATTTCTGCTTGTAGAGGTAAACTTTACTATGAGAGACACTGTTCATTGAAATAGACTCTTTGGGGAGGGAGTAGAGAGGGGGCTCATTTTATGGCTATGGATGGGGACTTTTGTTGGGGGGTTAGTTCTCCTTTAAATCAATGCCAGAATCATTTACAAATGGCTTATACTTACCAGCTTCATTATCAATTGGGAATTTCCACAGTTTCCCTTCCTTGGTCCACTGAATCATTTCCTCAAACCCATTCCTCGGTGGCTGCTCAGTAGCAGAGGCTATTTGATTAGCTAGTTCCACGTCCCACAGGCTAGGATATGGTTCTGGGGGAAAATAAAATTAAAACCAAAGCAGTTTGAAGTGGAACTATAGGTTGTCAAATAAAACTTAAACAATCAAAGAATCCTATTAAATTGGAAAATACATATCAGTATATATATATATATATATATATATATATATATATATATATATATATATATATATATATTGACCTTTTACATCTTTTATATTGAGTCACCATTTTGTGATGTTCTGAGAGTCACTCACTGATTGGCTGAGTGTCCCTGGTGTGTGAGGCTGGTGGCTCTTCCAAGTCAGATGGAAGGGTTAAAGTGTATTCAATAATGCAAATATAGGACTATATGATCCCACTGGGCTAAACCAGTCTGTATAAGCCATTGCTTCTATTTATCGGGCACTTTGTGATATGATTCTTCTCCATGAATCAGTTTTCAGTTGCTGATTACTGAATGAAATGTTGTTTTTATAAATATTGATGGTTGCCGTTGTACAATTTAAAACCATTGGGTTATACACTCACTGTAATCTTACTTGTCATCATTTGCTTATGAAACGTAAATATTGGAAGCTATTTCTGGGAAGAATAGAGGGCCAGTATCTTCCCACCTCCCTGTTCAACATGATGAGGGCAAGGAATGACGATTTTGGTGATTAAAACATAAGAAAGAATACTAAGTTCAGCTCAAGCCTTCTCATAGTAAATGCTTTAATAAATTTGCCAGTTCCTTCAACAATTTCTTCAATGAAACTTTAGATATTTACTTATATTTAAGTACATTTCGTCAATGGCAATTGCCAGGCAATTAGCAACATGTCAGCCCACGTCTTTTGAAGGGCTATCGGTTTGAAAACCAACAGATAATAGATTTTTAAGGAAACCAAAAACAATGTTATTGGGCACACAATCAAATTTAGCAGATAGTGTTGCCCACCTACCAAAACTATTTAAAGTTATACTGGGAAAATGGCTACTATATTACAAGTAAATACATATATATATATATATATATATATCTATATATATATATATATATATATATATATATATATATACACACACACGTTTCGGTCCTCACCATGGACCTTTATCTTGATAAAGGTCCTTGGTGAGGACCGAAACGTCGATCAAATAAAGTACTAACTTTTTTCACGATAAATCCTGCTGTGCAGCAGCATTCTTCTCGAATATATATATATATATATATATATATATATATATATATACATATATATATATATATATATATATACAGTGTACTTTGTATATGGAAGCTAGGGTTTCACCCAGGCAGCCCGGTTTTTGGAAGGGCTGTCTGGGTGAACACTGCCTGTTTGGATTTCCAAATTAGGTAATCCACACAGGACAAGATAGACCAGGCTTGCGAAGGGTATGGAAGGTCTTATGAAGAAACACTGGCCTTGCTGGGCTTGTGTAAACTGGAGATGAGTTGCTTATGGAGAGATAGGAGATCAATGTATAAATATATAAGGGGGCCATATAAAAAAAACTCTAATGCTTTATTCAGCACAAGATCCTCGGAAGAAATAAAGAAGGTTCCATCTTAAAATTCAAAAACTTTTTTTTACATAAATTGGAGAGGCCTCAGTTGGGGGGGGGCTTGCCTTCCTCTGGATATGTTGTATTTCCAACACAAAGAAAAGTGTGCTAAACTGTTGAGTAGAAAGAGAGTCAAACAGAGTAAGAGGCGGCACTCATTTCTATTTATCACAAACACTAATATAAATACCTTCTATTTCCACTTGGCACTTAAGTGTACAAAGAGTTCCAGGCAGGGCCAGATTTACATAGCGGGCGCCCCTAGGACCCTCTACCATTTGTCACACCTATCTCCCCCCCTTTATTTGTGCACATGCATACATTTTCATCATCATGTCAGGAGCACTGGGGATTTGCGCATGGGAAATTTAAAAAACGATTGTATCTCATGATCAGCCCCAGAGCTTTCTAACCAATGTGGATGTGGTTGGGCTTCGCGCTGCCCCCTAAAATTCTGCCACCCTAGGTCCGAACCTTGATGGCCTTTCCACAAATTCAGGCCTGGTTCCAGGTAAATGTGCCCTTTGAAATTACGACTGACAAAAATGATTAATTAAAGCAACAGTCCCATTACATACTCATAATAATAAGCACAGAATTGTAATGCTAATGGCCCTCAACATGGCAGAAATAATTTATAAAGCTAGAATGTTGATTATAGTATTACCAGTGTTAATAGATACGGCATTATAGTAATCATTAGCTTCCAATATCCTCAACACTTTGAGATGAAATGCACCTTGAAATCAGAAGTGGAATGAAAAAGCTGCCAGACTGGGCTGTGTCTAGACACTGGGCAAATTATATTTCCAGTTTTAAACTTCTGTTTACTTTCTTTTTTTTTTGAAAATCCAGCAAAACTTCAAGCCTTTTACCAGCAGACTGGAGGATGTTCTGCCAGGGATGACATTCAAGCACATCCCTGCTAGACCAATAAAACCAGCCTCCGCCTTCTACGTTAATCCACCCAGGACACACAAGAATAATGGAAAAGTTGCAATCATTACCACCAAGTCTTGCATTGAAAATAATGTTTCATAAACTAGCCAAAAAAAATGAGCCATGATTAGCCACGCACCAAATGCAATGCAATGGAAGATATTACCTTTTCCTCTAAATAAATATATTTGGTTCTGTTTTAATTCCACTCTCATATAAACATTTCAACCATGAATCAGTATGGCACAAATCATAAATAAAGGGACCTGTTTCTACAGAACATTCTCGGGATTGATGCTTGCTGCCCATCTCTGTTGGCTCTAGTGTCCCACAGTGTTAATCAAATGGTTCAACACCAGACACTAATTTACCAAGTTACTGACACTGGGTCGATTCCGATTATTTTGACCAATTTTTTTTACAAGATATTGACAAGGAGGCTGTCACAGGACCCACCACACACAGGCCAATAGGTTATCCACTAGGTCTGGAGAGGCCAAGTGGGTAGCTTATTTCGGCTCATGTATGGCCATCTTTACTCTTCAATATCCTTTTAGCAATCTCTCTTCCTACAATCAGGTTTTGTGTCAGTCAGACAATTAGCCCTGATACATCATCTAGGGCAGTGATCCCCGACCAGTGACTCATGAGCGACATGTTGCTCATATTGGCCTCAAATCAGGTGCTTTTTTTTTTTTGAATTCCTGGCATGGAGGCAAGTTTTGGTTGCATAAATACAAACCAGTTGTACTGCCAAACAGAGTCTCCCGTAGGCTGCCAGTCCACATAGGGGCTACCAAATAGCCAATCACAGCCCTTATTTGGTACAACCAAGAAAATTTTTCATGTTGCTCCCCAACTATTTACATTTGACTGTGGCTCATGGGTTACAAAAGTTTGGGGACCCCCTGATCTAGACAAAGAAAACACAGACCAACACTGTAATAGACCACAAAGTGCTCCGCCTCTGGGAAGGGGGGTCGGTGAAACCTCATCATTCTTACAATATATAATATATATATATATATATATATATATATATATATATATATATATATATATATATATATATATATATATATATATAAATCCAAGTGTTGCGACACGCACTCCAATTATTTTCAATGAAATTTATTATAAATCATAAGATAAGAGCATCAACGTTTCGGTCCACGGTCTAGGACCATTGTCAAGATGCATATACTCGTATAACAAACACAAAACAAATACAACATTTATAAAGATTTAAAATTCCCACTCTCATGGTGACATCACACTTCCTGTTAAGCGTAATTAACCGTTTAGATGTATCAAATAAATGAATAAGAGGTAAATGGTTTAAGAAAGCTATGGAGCACATAAATATATTATTTAAAAAAACTTATTTTATCGTTTTGGAAGAAAGCAGCTGTAAGAGCAGTATTCATTTAGACCCTTTGGAGATATTGTATCCAATGTTTTTATCCAATATGTTTCACGCTGGAGTAGAAGACGAGAACGATCACCTCCACGTTTTGGTAAAGGAATATGGTCAATAGCTGTAAACTTGAAAGTCGGCAGTCGATGCCCAACCTCCAAAAAGTGCTTTGCCACCGGTTTAGTGGTTGTTTGGTCACGGAAAGCCACTTTAATCGCCGACCTGTGGGCATCCATTCGGAGCCGCAGCATTTGATCTGTTTTGCCAATATATGACAGTCCACATGGACATGTAATTAAATATATGACATGTGTGGTAGTGCATGTGATGTGATGGCGTATCTGATATCTATGTCCAGTGTGAGGATGCACGAAACTGGTCGCCGGTAACATAGATCTACATGATAAACATGTGGGGCACTTAAAGCAACCTGGTTTTTGTGTAGATAACCACATAGCAGTGGTCTGTTTAGCACTATAGCAGTGTACTGGGTCATGGATTTACATTGCTTCAACATTGACACGGCACCCTTTAACTGCTATAACCAGATGAGCGAGTGCGGACGCCAGGGACAGAGTATATATATATATATATATATATATATATATATATATATATATATATATATATATATATACACACATATAACTAGATAGGTGCACTCAGATAGCCATGTTAATGCCTAGGTGCTGGATAAAAATTCATATCTATAAAACAAAAAAAAAAAACCTTCCGCACACATAGGTCTTGATAAGTGAAAAAAAGCTGGTAGATATATTTCAACGTTTCGGCTTACAAACTCAAGCCGTCATCCTGATGACAGCTTGAGTTTGTAAGCCGAAACGTTGAAATAAATCTACCAGCTTTTTTTCACTTATCAAGACCTATGTGTGCGGAAGTTTTTATATATATATATATATATATATATATATATATATATATATATATATATATATATATATATATATATATATATATATATATATATATATATATAACACAGCCATTTAACAGGCTCAAGCCTATAATATTGGTCATTACATACTAGGGATGCACCGAATCCACTATCTTGGATTCGGCCGAACCCCCGAATCCTTCATGAATGATTCAGCCAAATACCAAACTGAATCCGAATTTGCATATGCAAATTAGGGGTTGGAAGGGGAAAATTTTTTTACTTCCTTGTTTTGTGACACTCAATTTCCCTCCTCGCCCCTAATTTGCATATGCAAATTAGGATTCGGTTCGGCCAGCAGAAGGATTTGGCCGAAACCGAATCCTGCTGAAAAAGGCCGAATCCTGGCCGAATCCCACACCAAATCCTGGATTCGGTGCATCCCTATTACATACCTCACAGTCTTCCTGGGTTCTCATCCTTCCTATTGATGGGAACAGAGAAAAATTGCAATATATATATATATATCTCATCTTTTACCAAATATTTGCAAATAACACTAATGCTGAAACATGTATGCACACGTCCTTCTGTTTGAGGACTTTGGGGTGTACATGAGAGAGACAGTATACTGGTGTACTGTAGGTGACTTAAATGAGAAGCCTGTCATTCCTGCGAGCTGCTTCACTTGCACGGTTATTATGAATGTCAGTTATCAAAATATGTTTGATAATTTTATCATCCCAATATCAGGTTTTCTGAGTGCGGGCAGAATAACTGTCACAATCTGATTCATAAAGAAAATAACAGATCCTATGTACAAATTTTTGTCAAAACAAACAATGACAGCAACTTAGTGAAGCTATTGGAGGTCTAATGGCTTCAACACTGAGAAGACATGCCATGAAATTGCAAACTGAAGAGCTGCTGAATAAAAAGCTAAATAACTCAAACACCACAAATAATAAAAAATGAAAACCAATTGCAAATTTTCTCAGAATCTCTCTCTTTGCATCATACTAGCAGTTAACTCAGAGGTGAACAACGCCTTCAAGTATTTATTCTAGGGGTATAGTTTTCCTTGAATTGTCAAACAGAATGGATTTTTTTTATAAATATGCGAATACTGTGTATAGATGCATTACAGTTTATTATATATATATATATATATATATATATATATATATATATATATATATATATAATACTACTCAAATAAACTGCTCATCCACAAGTATAGAAAGTTAGAAAATTGTGCCTGCGTTATTATTATTCTTTATATTAAATAAATAACTTTAATCTGGAAAACGCAGTATGTATATAGCGTAAGAGAGATACCATACCATTAACAAGCTGCACAGTTTTGATCTCATATGATCCGGTAAACATAGCGCAACCCAGACACGTCAGTCTCAGAGTGTCCCACCGATATTTAATATTAGTACAGCAAGGAAACAGACATGATGCAGGAGACCTTCCAAGGATCAAATATCTGCTGGTATTTCCTGCTGCTCTGAGAAATGCTAATATTTTGCAATCCTTTTCTCAGACCACCACAAGACTTCATTTCAGGCTGCTCATTTTAATAGGATTCTTCATTCTGTAGGAACTAAACGGGAAGCTTGGCACTCAGTCTAAATACACACAATCTCTCTCTATGCTCTACACTTCCTTGGCTCTTATCTTATTTTGTCACTTTTTGCAGCTTTTAAAAATACAAGTATTAAAGCAAAGAATAGCTTGTAATATCCTTTTATTTTACTATATATTTTTATAAAATTCTGTAAATAACATAAACAAGGCTGAGAGATTTTATACAGCCTATGAGGTGACTTCTGACGACCAAATGGGGGGTACATTACTTCTTATACAGGTATGGGATCTGTTATCCGGAAACCCTTTCTCCAGAAAGTTGTGAATTACAGAAAGCCCGTCTCCTACGGACTCCATTTTATCCAAATAATGCACATTTTTCAAAATGATTTCCCTTTTCTCTGTAATAATAAAACAGTGCCTTGTACTTGATCCAAACTAAAGCTCCACATAGACGCGACGATTCTTCTTGCCGAAGGACCGATTTTAGGGAAGTCCGACCAATCCTTCGAAATTATCGTGCAGGTAGTGGGATTCGAACGATCGTACATCTTACGATTTTTCAGCCCACATCTGTCGGGAAATTGATTGACCAGGTTAAAAAATCTTTGTCGGTCCCAGTGCAATCTATCTATGTTTGCAGGGCCAAGCAGGCAGCTCCACTTTGTTTTCCTGGCAAATTGGTCTTTTTAGTTGATGGTCAATTTGTACGATCGTTCTGAGAAAATCGTGGTCTCACGATGAGGATCGGATCTTTTAAAAATCTCAACATCTATGGCCATCTTAAAATACAATTAATCCTCATTGGAAGCACAACCAGCCTATTGGGATTATTTAATTTTGACTTGATTTTCTAATAGATTTAAGGTATGAAGATCCAAATTATGGAAAGATCTGTTATGCGGAAAGCATTATGGATAACAGGTCCCATACCTGTACTATGAATTTAAATACTTATATTGCTATAGAAAGAAATGTCCAACATATTAAACAGTTTTAAGTTCATGATAAAAGGGTTCAATATTTTTCAGCATGATTTGGAATTAAACATTTATGTTCTTAGACAATCTGCCTTGTTTTTCCATTGAGGTTTTTAGAATGATTTGTCCTTCAGCCTTCCCTGCAGCAAGCCAAAACAGTAAATTCCGTCGTCAAAAACACCTTGCCTTCCAGTTCAGCCTCTCTCCTATTTATTTTCCAGTCTGTTGTCAAACCATTGGTTATGGTGCTAGAGCAACCTGACTAACCAGAAAAGTCTACATACCAATGAAGAGTTGCAAATGAAGGATACAAATAAAATTAAAAACACAAACCTATAGCAAACAGCATACTATTGTCTATAGGGGTCATTTCTGGCCAAAAATGCATTTGCGGGGCCACTAACTTGGCTGTTGTCCAAGGGCTTTGGGACCCATCGTTTTTATTAACTGCATTTAACTTGCCTAAGTGCAAGTGCAAATACACAATTTAAATACACCAGTGCAGTTATGTCAGATGCAATTGACCTCAGACACTAGAATTATGGTGGAAAGTGCTGCATTGTGGGTAAAAAGTTATTGGGTCTGTAATTGCACTTTGCACACTGTAAACTCAAATTAATAATAAAAACAGCTGCTAGCACCTCTAGTGGTCACTTACAGCTTTACTCAGCATTAGGAACATTTTAAATGTATAATGCAGTTTCCATTCATATTTAAATACATTAGCACAATTGTGTTGTTTCGTGTCGTCTGTCTCCACATTAAGATACAGTTTCACTTCTATTATCTAATTAAGGTAAAAAAAAAAAAACACAAGATAGCCCTAATTATAAATGGGGTATAGATTTCCATTTTCTGGCAGTTGAGAGGAGGTAAGAAAAATAGAAAATGCGGTGAGGGGGGCTTTTACATACATGAGTAGTTAGTGAACAGCTGCAAGCATTTACATAGAAAACAACCCACGAGTTGTGATTATTAACCTCTTAGGTGCCAGACTGCTCTCTGAAAAACAAGAAGTCTAAATGATGACTTCTACCCTGAAGAAATCTCCCTAAAAATAGAATATACATTTGACATTTAAAACATAAACCTAAATTATTCTGCATTGCTATACCATATAATGTTGGCTCTGGGACTGTAAGAACACTAGATGACTCAAGTACAGGCATAGGACCTGTAATCCAGAATACTTGGGATCTGGGGTTTTCCGGATTATGGATCTTTCCGTAATTTGGATCTTCATACCTTAAGGGTAGGACTTCAAGAGCGAATATGTTGCGATCCGACGCGCTGCGACAAAACGCATGCGACAAAAACAAGGTAAGAGATAGACTTAGGGTAGGACTCCACGAGCGATTTTGTCACGATCCGACGCGCTGCGACAAAAATAAGATACACGACTGTCGGATGCAGACGCAGCGTCTGCATCCGACAGTCGTGTCGCGTCGGTTCAATGCTGTGACACCATGCGACAATTCTATCTCTTACCTTATTTTTGTCGCAGCGCGTCGGATCGTGACAAAATCGCTCGTGGAATCCTACCCTAAGTCTACTAGAAAATCATGGAAAAATGAAATAATCCCAATGGGCTGGTTAATTATATCTCAGTTTGGACCAAGTACAAGGAACTGTTTTATTATTACAGAGAAAAAAAGAAACCTTTTTTTAAACATTTGGATTATTTTGATAAAATGGAGTCTATGGGACACAGCCATTCTGTAATTCAGAGCTTTCTGGATAATGTGTTTTTAGATAAGAGATCCAATACCTGTATTAAGTGTCTAAAATATGAATAGCTGTAATGCCTATGGGGTTAAGGCATTAGTCACTGCTCACACAAAATGAGTCACGAATATGAAAGTATGGTAAAATTAGATAAAAAGTTAATTCCCTAATTGACAGATCATGCGACCAACTGAATAGGGAAGGGAATTTACAGCAAGTGCAAGAGCTATAATGCTTAGAGAGAATCTCTCTGGCGTGCATGGGGTTAAATAAATCCCCAGTCTCTGCATATGGCTCAGACTAAATGAGTCAGGATTATAAACGTACTACTGTATCAAACGAGTAAAATCATTGTAGAATGCAAGAATCGAACATTCTCTATTGGGAAGGGTCATGTGATCCAGAGAAGAGCGCAGCCCAGGATTGCGAGTCATGGCACCAGGCAGATCAGATGCACAGTATGAACCCTGCAGTTGGGAACTAGGGAACGGCTTCTACTGACCTGTTCCAGTTGGCTGTTCAGGGTCGGCAAAAACAGGAAATATGTTCAACCGCCTTCCAGAGTACAGTCCTCTCCTGCTGTGATAGACAAAAACATTCAGTCTCTGCCGCTGGCTACAATTACACCAGTGCACCCGATTGCACTGCGCATAAACACATTTCAGCTATACCGCCATTAAATACAGAATGGCCTTTAAAGGAAAACTATACCCCCCAAACAATGTATGTCTCAATAAAAGGATATTGCTCATATGTAAAACCCTGCTTCATATAAATAAACCATTTTCATAATAATATACTTTTCTAGTAGTATGTGCCATTGGGTAATCATAAATAGAAAATTTTAAAAAATAAGGGCCGCCCCCTGGGATTGTATGATTCACTGTACTCACAAACATACCAAACAAACCATACTTGTTAGGTCACATGAGCCAATTAACAGACAGAGTTGTGTCTGTTGCTTCAACGCTTCTTCCGGTTACAGGGGCAGATTTATCAAGGGTCGAATTTCGAGGGTTACCCTCGAATTCGACCTTCAAAATAAAATCCTTCGAATTCGAAGGATTTTAGAGCAAAATGTTTGATCGAACGATCAAATAAAAATCGTTCGATGGAACGATAAAATCTTTCGGATCGAACGATTTTAAGCGATCGATCAAATGATTTTTATTCGATCATAAAAAGTGCACAAAACCTATCTACAATGTCCGCATAGGCTAACATTCAATTCAGTAGCTTTTATTTGGCGAAGTATTGAGTCAAAGGATTTTTTTAAAGAGATAGTACTTCGATTATCGAATGGCCGAACGATTTTTACTTTGAATCGTTCGATTCGATCGAATTTGACCAATTCGATGGTCGAAGTACCCAAAAAATTACTTCAAAATTCGAATATTTTTGTATTCAAACTATTCACTCGAGCTTAGTAAATCTGCCCCTTAGAGTTGTAGTATTTCTGGTCAGGTGATCTCTGAGGCAGCACACAGACCATCACAAAATGATGGTTCAAGGCAAGAGATGTAAAAGGGCAATATTTACTTAAATACATATATACCAGTTTCATAAGGTTCTTTAATAATCTGTTGCTTAAGTATTCATTGGGGGTATACTTTTCCTTTAATAGTGTGCGCATGTGTTCATCTGAACATGGAAACATTCTGCTAAAATAGAACAAAGAGCTGCTATTTAGTGGTTATGACGCTGCAATGCACAACACTAAAGGGCAATTCATTTAATGAATATCTGCTCACCGGGTGGAACCTGAGTGATTTTAATGCACCACTAGTATTTTTAAGGGCACAAGTGAAATGATAGTCATCTGCTGATGCGCCAGTGCCTATGTTGTATGTTGCATTTGCCAACACATCAACGAACCAACTGGTATCCGTAGAGCAAAGATATTTGTCCAATATACATGTACATGTATAAGATCTGTTATCCGGCAATAGTTATTCAGAAAGCTCTGAATTACGGATTATGGATTAGCCATAGACTTCATTCTATCTAAATAATAATTTTAAGCAGTCTTTATTCTTTATTTGTATAGTTTTTTTTAATTATTTGGTCTTATTCTAAGTGTTTTAAATGGGGGTCACTGACCCCATCTAAAAAACAAATGCTCTGTAAGACTACAAATGTATTGTTATTGCTACTTTTTATTACTCATCTTTCTATTCAGTCCGTCTCGTATTCATATCCCAGTCTCTTACACAAATCAGTGCATGGTTGCTAGGGTAATGTGGGCCCTAGCAACCAGATTGCTGAAAATGCAAACTGGAGAGCTGCTGAATAAAAAGCTAAATAGCTCAAAAACCACAAATAATAAAGAATGAAAACCAATTGCAAATAGTTTCAGAATCTCTCTCTTTGCATCATACTAAAAGTTAACTCAGAGGTGAACAACTGCTTTAACACTTTTAAACTGGTCTTTATTCAAAATGTTAATATACTTAAAGGAAAACTATACCCCCCAAACAATGTAGGTCTCTATTAAAAGATATTGAGTAAAACAGCTCATGTGTAAAACCCTGCTTCATGTAAATGAACCATTATCATAATAATATACTTTTTTAGTAGTATGTGCCATTGGGTAATCATAAATAGAAAATTGCCATTTTAAAAAATAAGGGCCGCCCCCTGAGATCGTAAGATTCACTGTGCACACATACAAACCACATGTAAGGTCACATGAGCCAATTAACAGACAGAGTTCTGCCTTTTGCTTCCTCACTTCTTCCTGTTACAGTTAGTGTTGTAGTATTTCTGGTCAGGTGATCTCTGAGGCAGCACAGATAGAGTCACGAAATGGTGGTTCAAGGCAAGAGATGTAAAAGGGCAATATTTATGTAAATATATACAGTATTCCAGTTTGGTAAGGTTCTTTAATATGTCATACAATTTGATATAAACTATCTGTTGCTTAAGTATTCATTTTGGGGGTATAGTTTTCCTTTAATAATTCAGGTTTACATTACCGGACAGCACATTAACCAGTGCACTGAGTATCAGGATTGATTAAGAAGAACTAAACCCCTAAAAATGAATATAGCTGGAAATACCTTATTTTATGTACTGAACTTATTGTACCAGCCTAAAAGTTCAGCATATTGATGGTGTTAATGATCCAGGCCTTCAAAGTTGTTACAAGAGTTTCCCATCCTGGATTTTGTTAGGAGTGTCTGCGACACTCACATTCAGTGGGCTCTAAACAGCTGTTCAGAAGCTGAGCTTAGGGGTCGCTACAAATGATCCAGCAGAAAATGAGGTTTGCCTGTCATATAAGCTAATAATACATGGCTGATTATAAAATTCCAATGCTAATTATGCTGGTTTTTGAACTGCCATGTACCAATAATCTAAATTATTTACTAATCAGCCTTATACAGTGACATATATACTCCATGTGTGGGATCCGTTATCCAGAAAGCTCAGAATTACCGAAAAGGCCATTTCCCATAAACTCAATTTTAACCAGCGCCGGAAATTTTTAAAAATGATTAGTCGGTTTTTGCTGTATAATAAAATAGTACCTTGTACTTGATCCAAACTAAGATATAACTAATCTTTACTGGACGCAAAACCAGCCTATAGGGTTTATTTTAAGGAGAACTAAAGCTTAACTCTAGAAGTCGCTAGAAATATTGTACATTATGTTTTGGGATTCTGTACAACCCAAAGGCATCCACAGCCCTTTAGCAGTAAAGATCTGTGTCTCCTAAGATGCCCCAGTATCTCCCCATCTTCTTTTCTGCTGATTCACTTCACATGCTCTGTGCTGCTGTCACTTACTGATGTTAGGGACCAATGCCTAATATAATATATATATGTATGTATATATATATATATACACATACATATAATATATATATATATATATATATATATATATATATATATCTATATATATATATATATCTATATATATATATATATATATATATATATCTATCTATATATATACATATACACATACATATATATATACACATACATATACACATACATACACATACATACATACATATATATATATATATATATATATATATATATATATATATATATATATATATATATATATATATATATATATATATATATATATATATATATATATATATATATATATATATATATATATATATATATATATATAGACACACACACACACAGGTATGGGACCGGTTATCCAGAATGCTTGGGACCTGGGGGTTTCCTGATAATGGATCTTTCCATAATTTGGATCGCCATACCTTAAGTTTCCTAGAAAATCATGTAAACATTAAAGGAAAACAAAACCCTAAAAATGAATATAGCTAAAACTACCATATTTTAAATAATGAACTTATTGCACCAGCCAAAAGTTTCTCAATATCAGCAATGATCCAGGACTTTAAACATTTCTTTAAGCTGTAGTTCTCTTTTAAAGGTGAAAATAATGCAATATAGCATAATGAGTACATCATACACATTACAAGATATAATGCAGGATCATACTCCCTAATGATAAAAGAGTGCAACCTCTTGGCAAGCTGTCTATTGGCAAGCAGTCCCCCAGCGTCAGACACTGTGACTAGGAATCGTCTGACTCCTCAGACAGAGACTTGTGTCTCTCCATGGCACAGATGATTCTTCCAACCCTGCCACAAGACGTCCTCCAGTAAATAATATGGGAAGTAAAAAGGCCACAAAGCCACGTGAAAAGCACAGGGAAGCTACGCTTCTGAATCCTGACATTAAATTGATATAAAAATGTTCTCAGATGGAATTGCTGCCATATAATGCAAAGCAATAAGGCCTGGAAGGAGAATTCCCAGTATGCCTCTCATAAAACGGCTTGGAGCATTTCTCATTAACTCGGATATGATTGGCTATAATTGAAATGCTTCGATTAAAAAGAATAAATGTAATGGGCAAGCTGCTAATTGGGAGCAGCAGAAGGGGTGAGTCACATCTGGACGAGTCCTGTCTCTGCACTCGTAGGCCTTGCACAATTCGCATAAGCAGCTAATGGCTTATACACTAAAAATCGTCTTAGCACGTCCTTGGCATGTGTTTGTGCACCCACCCACTCCCTCCTTTCCAAATGTCTCCTATTCAGTAGGCTCCATGCATGCCATTTGCTTTCTTCCTACGGGATTTAAAGTCACAGGCCTCTTCCAAAAAAACACAAACGTAAGTCCCACAAACTTAAGTCCGAATTTCATTGTTTTACTCAGAATGAATTACATTTCCAAGTACCCAGATGTAACTTAAAGGAACAGTTCAGTGTACAAATAAAAACTGGGTAAATAGATTGTATGTGCAAAATAAAAAATGTTTCTAATATAGTTAGTTAGACAAAAATGCCATCTATAAAGGCTGGAATGACGGGATGTCTAACATACCCAAAACCCAACTTCCTGCTCTTCAGCTCTCTAACCCTGAGTTTGTCAGCAGCTTGAAGGGGGGCCACATGGGACATACCTGTTCTGTGAGTTTGCAATTGATCCTCAGCATTCAGCTCAGATTCAAAAGCAACAGATATGACTCATGTGCCCCCCCAAGTCACTGCTTGGTTACTGCCTGATGGAAAGCAAGAGAGCTGAAAAGCAGGAAGTAGTGTTCTGTTATGTTAGACATCCAGTCACTGCAGCCTTTATACATTACATTTTGGCTAACTAACTATATTAGAAACATTTTTTATTTTGCACATACAATCTATTAACCCAGTTTTATTTTTACCCTAAACAATTCCTTTAATGGACGCACATAAATTGAATTCAATACTTACAGTAAAACTGCAATTTTCTATGGTTTTTGCACCTTGTAAGGTATCCAAAATGCTGAACCACAACTGCTTATTACAAAGTGGTGTCAAAGGAGAGCTACCAGCGATGTGTGAGTGCAATAGGTGAGTGCCAATTGCCAGGTATACCCCAAAACACAGCCCCTGGCTAGAGCCAGAAGAATAAACCAAATGTAGGGGGGAGGTGTGTAGGATCTTTCTGGCTTTTCAACAGCAACTGCTAATTGCAAGCACGGTGTCAAAGGAGAGCTACCAGCGATGTGCAATGGGAAGGCTGAGGTTTCCATATTGCCAGGTATATGTCCAAAACAAAGCCCCTAGCTGGAGCTGGAAGAACAAACCAGATTTACTGGGGGGGGGGGGGTAGGAGCATTCTAGCCTCGTTGCCTCCACAAAAACACTGCATTGATTAGCTCTGCTTACAGCTTGCTTTGGCCCAGCATGGGTTATTAACAGAAGCATAGGTGCAGGGCGTTGAGGCCTACTAATAGTCTAAATAACAAAATCTTTCACCATATTGCATGTAAAATTTAGCTACATAGATGCATTGGTGGATGGAGAGTGTGTTATGAATAAAGCGGTGTTCACGTAGGATACAGGTACTTGGGAACAAAATAGATAAAGCCTTGCTCTAAATTTTGTCTCAAGTGTCCTGGGTCACCAGCTATAATCTGTATAAATGTTCTGCAAGAGGGCAAGGAGGTTCAATCTTTGGTTAAGGCCCCCAATTAGCTAATGAAAACATGTGTCTTATTTACGTATTTAGCTTAAATTCAAAGACTATACAGTGCTGTCCAACTTCTGTTGTACAGAGGGCCGAAATTTTTCTGGCCTACATGGTGGATGGCCGGTAAACCAATGTTAGCCACTCCCTGTTTTTAAACCACACTCATGTTACCACAAGACCACGTCCACATTAATTGTGGTAGCACACCAAAAGACCAAATGGTTGGTGGTCACTGCAGGGATATCACTCATTACTTATATGTGAAAAAAGTTAAGTCATATTAAGCCATACCTTTAAATCCATATTCTTCTTCCTCCCCTGTGGATAACACAGCACCCCACCCCCAGCACACAATTAAACAGTTTAGGGGCCACTAACTAAGTTTCAAATGCTAAAAAAAAAAACCAGAACAAACTATACCATGTTTATGTTCCACAGGCAGATTATGGCACACACAGGGAGCATATGGAAGGCAGAACAGAGCAGGAGAAAGGGAAACCCATCAGGACCACTCTAATATATACTACATACAGTGACACAGTGCTGGTGCCGCATTAGCATTTTGAATAAAGTGTGAACAATATGGGCAGTTTCAGTCTGGGTCTCAGGAGTGAACAGTACAGGGCTTTAGGGATGTGAACAATAGAGGTGTCACAAGTGTGAGCAATACAGAGGGGATTACATGTGTGAACAGTACAGGAGATTATAGTCTGAATGAGGTTTAAACAATGCAGGGGCCGGTTAATCTCTGTAGTGATACCTTTTAAAGTTTACACATGGTAAACAGACACAGCAGGCAGACTTTCATGTGGGGGCCACACAAGGGGGTGACGGGCCGCATGCGGCCCACGGGCTGCCAGTTGGACAGCCCTGATCTAGGATATCATTTAGGTTTTCAACCCAAATCTTGCCTCAAACTGATTTTTAATATTGGTTTTCAAGGGTTTTCTAGGAGAGCAAATAAGTCTTCTCCTCAATGTACTTCAGGCTGAACCCCCCCTGACACTGATCCAAGTCCCCCAAGGGAGGGGGAAGCCCCTCAATTTGGAAACTACTGCTCCCTGAGATTCTACAAACAATATATTTAAGAGGATATCCATCCTAGCATTTTACAGTAGTGCACTTGGCACTTGACAGCAAAAAGGTTAAAACCTAACAGTACATTTAAAATTCAGTTGTGCTGTGCTATGAGCCTGAATGCCTCTAGTTATGGGTAAGCCGATTAAACAGGGTTTTCATTTTTTCCTGTGAATGAGGCATTTGCATTATCCCTGTGTGTGCTCTCCTAAATAACACTTCTTACTTGCCGCCTTCAGATAAAAGAATATTGTCAGAATCTGCCAGTTATTGGACAATGTGATAACTCGGCAGCACATTACCTTGCTATATATATAATAAATCACCTTCCTCATATAATGTCATCTGCCTTTCCTCAAGTTCCGGTTTTGTATTACACAGAACATAGGCTCCTACCTACTAGCCACACACCCCGTGGCTCAACCTGACAAATATGAACTCTAATTGTGGTACTTTCCCATCGAGCGAGTGTTCACAGATAAAAGTAAGAACTGTACGAGAGGTAATGCACATCTCTTTGGATTATAGAGAATAAGCTTTGCAATGTGCCAGAATCATAGTCTCCCAATACATAGAAATTATATATTCAATTAGATCCAATACTCCCAAAAGTGGATCCCATGTAGATTTAGCTTCAGGATACATCCAGATCTTAGAACTTTCTGGATGGAATTTTAGTGCTCTGGATTTATGCATTTTTTGAACTGTTAATATGAATATTATGATTTGGATTCGGCTTGGTATTCAGTAACATCTTTTGGAGTCAGGATTCAGTTACTGCAAAATGACATACAGTCATATGAAAACATTTGGGAACCCCTCTTAATTCTTTGGAGTTTTGTTTATCATTGGCTGAGCTTTCAAAGTAGCAACTTCCTTTTAATATTGGATTAACAGAAAATATGCATCATAACAAAATTAGACAGTTGTATACATTTGGGAACCCCAACAGAGATATTACATCAATACTTAGTTGAGCCTCCTTTTGCAAATGCAACAGCCTCTAGACGCCTCCTATAGCCTTGGATTAGTGTCTGGATTCTGGATGGTGGTATTTTTGACTACTCGTCTATACAAAATGCGTGACAAAAACTTTGTGACTGATGCTTGAACATTATCCTGAAGAATTTGTTGATACTGGGTTGAATTCATCCAACCCTGGACTTTAACCAGGACCGCAGTCCCTGAATTAGCCAAACAGCCTAACAGCATGATGGAACCTAGTAGGTAGCAGGTGTTTTTCTTGGAATGCAATCTTCTTCTGCCATACAAAGCTCTTTTTGTTATGACCGAACTCAATTTTTGTCTCATCAGTCCAAAGCACTTAGTTCCACAATGACTGTGGCTTGTCTAAATGAGCTTTTGCATACAACATCGACTCTGTTTGTGGTGTGAGTGCAGAAAGGGCTTCTTTCTCATCACCCTGCCATACAGATGTTCTTTGTGCAAATTGATCTGAATTGTAGAAAGATGTACAGATACACCATCTGCAGCAAGATGTTCTTGCAGGTCTTTGGAGGTGATCTTTGGGTTGTCTGTAACCATTCTCACAATCCTCCTCATATGCTGCTCCTGTATTTTTCTTGGCCTGCCAGACCTGGGTTTTACAGCAACTGTGCCTGTTGCCTTCCATTTCCTGATTCCATTCCTTACAGTTGAAACAGACAGTTTAGATAGCTTTTTGTAACCTTCTCCTAAACCATGATACTGAACAATCTTTGTTTTCCGATCTTTTGAGAGTTGCTTTGAGGATTCCATGCTGTCACTCTTCAGAGGAGAGTCAAACTGAAGCACAACTTGCAATTGGCCACCTTAAATACCTTTTCTCATGATTGAACACATGCCCATGAAGTTCAAGGCTTAACAAGCTAATCCAACCAATTTGGTGTTGCCAGTAATCAGTATTGAGCAGTTATATGCATTCAAATTAGTTAAAAAACAAGGATACCGAAATTTTTACACAGCCAGTTTTTCACATTTGAACAGAATACTGCTTCACTAAAAATCTTTATTCAGAAAACACCCCAGTACTCAGATGTTCCTGTTGAAAGTGGAGTAAATTATTATGCAGGCTGAGAGGGGTTCCCAAACTTTTTCATATGACTTTTGGTGCATCTATAGCATTAATGGCTGCTGAACAGAGGGCCTATTCCATAAGGGAGAAAAAAAAAGGGTAGAATCACAGAAGGGGCACCCTGCACTAAGCCTAGTCCCTTACATGCTATCCTCGACCAGTATTTGTTTGAAAAAGCACTACAGGCATAGGATCCATCATCCGGAATGTTTGAAACCTGGGGTTTGCCAGATAAGAGGGCCTTTCTGTAATTTGGATCTACGTACCTCAAGGCTACTAAAAATCATTTAAACATTAAATAAACCCAATAGGATTGGTTTGCTTCCAATAAGGATTATAGCTTAGTTGGGATCAAGTACAAGGTACTGTTTTATTATTACAGAGAAAAAACAGAAATCCTTCTTAAAAATGTGGATTATTTGCCATGGAGTCTATAAAGAGATCACCTTCCAGTAATTTGGAGCTTTCTGGATAACAGTTTTCCCCACACTTGTACCAAGATTACAATTAGGGGTCTTACAGACCTGAGGCTATAGGCTTCTTATCCAAGAATATACTAAAGTGCAAATGAGGACATGACTGGAGTCACTAGCATTGTATGCTGTCATTACAAAACACTAATCCAGCCAGTGGTATTGAAAGATAATTTGCAATCAGTCTGACCAAAACCAACCAGCAGAGCCAGTGCTGTGCAAATGCATTGTGCAAGAATTTCCCAGCCAGCACCAGGCCCTAATCTGCCCTTGACCCCCATAGCTAAATGGCCCACCCAAACATAACTACTGGTAAAGTATATTGTTTCTCTCCACTTCTTCTTCCCATAGCAGCCAATCAGCAGGTAACATTTACTGGTCACCTGTTAAAAAGCAAACATCTTATTGGTTGCTATGGGTTACTGCTCCTGGTCAAACTTAGTGCCCATTATTACATATGGGGGATAGTGTAGTGCAGAATAGTGATGGCTGAATAAATTCGCCTGGCACGAATTTAGTGAATTGAATTTCCGCGTTTCGCCGCCGGCAATTAAACTGGCGCATCTCCCGTCAAAATTCGCCGGCGTCAATTTCTGATTTTCATGATTTTTCCGTGAAAACATTTGAATTGCTCTATTTTTTCATGAAAAGGTTTGAATTGCTCAATATTTAGTGAAAACGTTCGAATTACTCGATTATTTAGTGAAATCATTCGGATTGCTCTATTTTAGTGGTAACGTTCAAATTTCACATTTTTTTTAGAGAAAACGTTGAAATTCGCATTTTTTTCCCGTGAACTTTCTGATTTCATGATTTTTCATAGATTTTTCGCTGTTTTGCAAATTTTGGGGGAAATTCGCAATTTTTCAGCGAAGCGAAACGGGAGAAATTCATCCGTCACTAGTGCAGAATCAAATCATTAAAGCTATGTGATCTTCAGTACTGGATAACTAAAGACAATATTTTTCCCATGCACATTTTTATGGCATTTGCTCAAATTATAATATGCAAATTATTACTTAGAATATAATCTTTGGTGGAGTGTTCAGTATGTGGCCAAATCCACCAATACCCCTTAGAACAATCAGAAGAGATGCTGGACTAAGAGAGGCTCTTTTACTCCTACGGCAATAGACTGAGGGACAGATAAAATATATTACATTTTTTCAGTCTGTTTTTTGTTTGTATTTCTGAAGTAAAACGTATTTCCACTTTCAAAAACGCAAATGCTGTCCTGCCTGCCTCGATATTGTAGTTTTCCATTGAAACTTCTTTCTCTTCTCAGATTTATTTTATTACATATTCTCCCATTACCATAGCAACCCATTCCCTCCCTACCCTCTGAATATTTTTTCTGCTGCTGTTTTGAATCTTGAGTTGGCATAAAGGTTGCTGGTGGCATTTCAGATATCCTAATGCACACAATCATCGCTGACCCATTTTTTTGTACAGAAGTACATAATAGTAAATAGAAATAGGAAACAATGCTGTTAGCTGTAGGGCTGCTGAGCCTCTGGGCTATTTACGAACATAAAGCCCTGACCACCGTGGCTAAAAAGCATGCCCCACAAATCAACCTTTGTTTAGTTTTTTGTTTTTCAAATCCACATGCAACCTAAACTTTAATACAAAAAAAAAGTCTACAGCTGCATGAAATGAGGATATCACTGCAGGTATAGGATCCGTTATCTGGAAACCCACTATCCAGAAATCTCCAAACTATGTGAAGGCCGTCTCCCATAGACTAAATTTTAAACAAATAATTCAGATTTTTAAAAATGATTTACTTTTTTTTCTGTAATAATAAAACAGTACCTTGTACTTGATCCCAAATAAGATATAAGTAATCCTTATGGGAGGCACAACAATCCTATTGGGTTTAATTAATGTAAAAATTATTTTTAGTAGACTTAAGGCATGGTAATCTAAATAACAGAAAGATCCCTTATTTGGAAAACCCCAGATCTTGAGCATTCTGGATAACAGGTGCCATATCTGTACAGTGATTCCTCCTACTACTGAAACGGTCTTCTGGATAATGCGTTTCCGGATAACGGATCCCACACCAGCACAGAGAAGGCGCTAAATAATTTTTAAAAGTTGGAATTATTCAATTAAAATGGAGTCTATGAGAGATATCCTTCCCATAATTCTGAGCTTTATGTATTACTGGTTTCCAGATACCTGAACCTAAATCTCTTTATATTAGTAAAAACTTCTCTTTGTGGGCTACAAACTTGTATTCATCAATGTAGGTACTGTATTTACTTCCTACTGGGAGAAGCCCTTAGCTCTTCTTAATAACCACCTACAGGCTCCTTGCCGGCAACACACAGACCAAATTTCCTAAAGGGGAACACCACCTACCAGCAATACCACCATTAAAGTGATAAACACTAAAAAAAACACTGCTCTTCAAAATATTCATGTACACATATGGTCAGGCTATAGGTTTTCGCTGATAGGTTTAGGAATTTCAAATAACAATTACTTGCCCTGACTGTTTTTCCAACCAATCTCAACCTGTCAGCTAGAATTTCTAACACTAATGGACAGTGACGGCACAAATATGCCAGTCCCCTCATACAGGAACATAGGGGATCAGATAGGCATCAGACAAAAAACTTCTACAAAGTTACAAAGACAATCTCATGATAGTTGCAAAAACAATTTAAATGTTGGTGTTGTTATGCCATTAATACAACCCCACACTAGTGATGAGCCAAAGGCACCCCATTGCTAAATAAATATTTTGCCAGAATCTATTACATAGGCTAGTTCTTCCCATTTAAAGCCTCTCTTCTTGGTTTCAGACTGAGTCACATCATGACACATTTTATTGCCTCCGGTATCATATTGAGTGCTGCTAATGCTGGCTATGCTGCTCCACCCAAAGAGTTTCATTAATGGTCAGATGACTCATTAGTTACAGAATTGGTAAAGCAGGACAAGGTTCCTCGTTATACATTCCACGCAACCTATTCACATGCAATTACAAAATCGATAGGACCACAAGGGCAAACAAAAGGTGAAACCAAGTTTATGCAACAGAAGTCTTCGTTTGTATCACCGGTTCTCCTGCTGTGGGTGTGTACAGTTCCCAGTATCCTTTGGTTAAACCACCACAACAATAATACATTTCATTCTAAGGCTGAGTACAATGACTGCAGGGGACAACTGGTATAATGGACTGGTGTCTCTGTTTCTTTAGGCTGGTCCCACACTGGTCTTCCTTAGAGCAATCTAATCGTCCAGCCTCTAGAGTAGACCAAACAGTTGAATGGCTTGAGGACTGAAGCCAACTTCATGCGGCTAGTGACACCATATACCTACAATAAGGGCACAAACAAGGACCAGTGGTCTTGCAATTGAGTCGAAAATGGCTAAACTATGGAGTGGCCATTTTTGTTTAAAACGGGACTTCACACAAACATAACTTGAGCTTTTTTGAAAGTAAACATAATTTCAAGCAACTCTAAAATATATTTTTTTCAATTAAAAAATATGCAGACTTTTCATGATTTTTAATGGTTTGAAACAGTTCCCTAAGCCAAGCCCCCTTCTCTCCTGCTGATCTGTCTGACTACTTTGCTGAGCTGGCTGACTACTGCTTCTTTGTATCAACAGCCATCTGTCCTTAGCCTGCATCCTCCAAACCCCACAATTGCCTGCACAAGAGATTTCACAGTGCAATGCATTGTGGGTTATGTAGTTCCTGCATGCTGTCTGTAAGCTGTGGAGAAGTTGTTACAATTTGTAACATCAGTGTTTTAGTCCCTCCTTCCCTGCCAGGATTTCAAATGATGCAGAAACAGAAGAACTGTTAAACAGCTGGATTTCAGCATAGCAAATGGCATTTATTCATACTTATTAAAGAAACAGGTAACTGTGCTGGGTATATTAGGGGTTTCTGTGTTATGTGAGCCTCTTTATCAAATTATAAAGCCGGAGTTTCCCTTTGAACCCTTTCTTAGAATACCCCAAAGCTTGTGGTGTTAGGATCACAATACACAGCAGTTCTTTTTCTACAGAGTGCTGAGCTGGGCACAGGTATATTAGGCAACCAGTGGGGAATTCCTGGAAGTGCCAAGAAATGTAATTGTACAATGATGGTTCACATAATACGCATCTATAAAATATAAATAATGAAGACCTATTAAAAAGTTGCTTATAATTGGCCGATCTATAATGCATTAAATGTTAACTAAAGCTGGCCATAGATGCAAAGATCCGATTGTTCGAATCCTCGAATGATCGGACTTATTGGACTTCCCCATCTCTTGACCTGCCAGTAATAACTATAACCTTTCAGATCAAATAAAGTAGTAATAGAACAGATTAGCGGATGTTCTGCCCCTGACAGCAATCGTATGAAAGTTATGTCCGACAAAAGCTGGTGACAGTCTCCCACTGAAAATCGTCGGCAATAAATGCTGAGATATTATCGGCAGCCGACAGAAATTTTCTAACCTGTCCGATCGACTGAACGACCGATCTGCATGGCACGACAGATGTCGGGACACTCCACACACAATCCGAAAATCGTAAAAATTGAGGATTCTTATGATCGGATCTTTGATCATAGGTCTATAGGATACTTATCAAGATCTAATTGTTGCATGAGCAGGACCTCAATGTTCATTGGTAGGCCCTAGGAGGCCCAGTTTGACAGTTTCTCTTTTCTATAAAGCACACATGTTGTCATTTATCAACACTGGCCAAATTTGCATTCACGCAGTAACCCATAGCAACCAATAAGCAAATAGCTTTTTTCAGCCAGCTGTAGACTGAACAGTGAAAGCCAAAATGTGCATTCTACATGGTACAGCTTCCCTATGCCAAAACCTATAAGCAAATATCCATGCACAAATATTTCTTGTCCTTTATAGCTATCAATATAAATGTTTACACAAGGTACTGGACGACTGAATCAGCTGGCTAAGGCCATATGTAGTTGTCAAAACTATCAATCCTACCTTAAGATTTCACGGTACAGGTATGGGATCTTTTATCTGAAAAAACGTTATCCAGAAAGCTCCAAATTACGGGAAGGTCATCTCCCACAGACTCAGTTTTAATCAAATTCATTCAAATTTTTAAAATTGATTTTCTTTTTCCTCTGTAATAATAAAACAGTAGCTTGTACTTGATCCCAACTAAGATATAAGGTACCCTTATTAGAGGTAAAACATTCCTATTGGGTTTATTTAATGTTTATATTCATTTTAAGTAGACGAGGTACAGAGATCCAAATTATGGAAAGACCCCTTATGAAGTAAACCCCAGGTCCCGAGCATTCTGGATAATAGACTCCATACCTGTAGTTAATTCAGACTACTTAGCCATTGAAATTGCATTGGCAGTGTAGGAAATCCTACCCTATCAGACAGTTGGATCATGACAAGATGGGACAATTGGGATAATATTTGATCAATCAATCAACTGATAGAAAAACAAGTTCAGTCAGGGCAAGAGATCAACAAGTACTAAATAGATTGACATTTATTTTTGCTTTTTACAGTATCAGAGCATGGGGGGTGGAGTTGTTGCCACTTTACTTGATGGACCACAATCCTTTTAATTCTCCCCATAAAGGGTCAGAAAGGCCAGAAGATCCCAAGAAATTGCTCAAATTGTGCCCAGTTTTTGGAAATTGTCAGTCCAAAATTGCCGTTTTCTTTACATGTCTGCTGTAGCTCTAAATGTATGAAGCACATGCATTATTTGTTCTAACAGCAAGACACAATCCTTGCCCTGTCAGTAATGTGGCAGTCACTCTAACCTGGGTCATTATCTATGCAAAAAGCCAACGGTTAAACCTCCTACGCACCAGTTGCCTCAGCTGCTCTACTGATAGCTGCTTCCCAACAGAGAGTTTGTGGTCACACTTGCACATCGTTGGTACACAACGAGAAATGTGTGAAAAACAAAACTTCATGCAAGACAGCAAGAGACTTAATAAATAGAGCACATTTCGATCTGGACACAGGTACCTCCCGTCTGTGTTAATCTGGCTCTGAAAGCCATAAACACTTGATAATCTGGGAGAACAGTACGGTACTGTTAGGCAAGTCTGTAACTGGGACGGGCTGGACCTGCTTCATTCTGGCTTGAGCTATGGTCAGTACATTGTATTATTGTATTGGACAACCTGCAGAAAAGGCTGTCAGGGGTGAAAGGGGTTGTAGTGAACCCTATACTGGAAGGCTTTAGCTTGCCCAACCTTATTTATATAAGGAGTTACATTTTGACTGACATTTTTCTGTCCTGTCAGCTGCTGAATTACAAGGAAACGATAGATTCATCAAGTTATGATATCCATACTGCTCGACTTAAAAAAGGCATTCTCCTGAAGATGCTATAGAAATGTAGCACCATTTGGAACATTGAGAACACTGGATTTCACACAGTAAAGGTAGATGGTACTTGTACATTTTTTTACCAGACTGATCTATTTATCCATCCCTTGAACGGAGATCCCTGCCTAAGTATCCAACAGTGCAGACTCAGAAACCTGAATCAGTCCCATCTCTTGGAATGTAGGCGGAACTTGTTATAAAATCAGTCTCAGCATGCTAGAGAGTGAGCGTATGCACAAGGGAACAGCAATTAGTATTCAATCGGCTACAAAATTTAAATTTTTATCATTTCACCCCAATCAAATGTGCTGGGATACGTAGCTGAATAAGTGAGAATTCCGGGCATGCTCAAGCATTATAAATATTTTTACTACATTCTAATATAATAGCATAAGAACATGTTTGGTATAACTGTGCTGTATCTAAGGGCAGAACTCCACGGTGCAGCTCGAGCTGACACGTCGCCATGCGACAAAACGACTGCGACGTGTCAGATGTCCTGAAGATACAAAAAGTGAAAGAGAAATCGCAGGTAAGAACTACATTTATCCGACTGTCGGATGAAAACGCAGCGTGCAGCGATTTCTCCTTCACTCCCTGTATCTTCAGGACACTCGACACGTCGCAGTCGTTTCGTCACATGGCAACGTGTCGGCTCGAGCCGCATCGTGGAGTTCTACCCTAAGGGGGGCAAAGCCTTTTCCATTTCCCATTATATCATCACAATATAAAACAAATCCAAGTGATTAATGAATTGTATTATGATTTACTTTTTGAGGTTAGTCAAGCACACAAAGATATTCTCATTGAGTGGGCCCCTCTAATCAGACCCTCTGCCAGCAATCAACTACAGTAAACTTATCATATGCTTAGTTCAAAATTTTAGAAGAGCTGAATAAAAGTCTGCACTTTGCAGATATTGCTGCATCCCGTATAGGCTGTGGTTCAATAACTGGTGAGAACCTACCGCGCATATAAAATAAATTCTGATGCCAGCTGTAATAAATGTGTATTTCAAATAGAAACTTGTGTGAAAAAAATCAATATACACAGCAGAGTAAAATCTAGTAATGTTTCTTCAGGGTCAGACTGGACTGGCAGAGTACAGGTCTGGGACCTGCTATCCAGAATGCTCAGGGACCTGGGGTTTTCCGGATAATGGATCTTTCCATTAATATGGTCTTCATACCTAAGGTCTATACTAGAAAATCATGCAAACATTAAATAAACCCAATAGGCTGGTTCTGCTTCCAATAAAGATTAATTATATCTTAATTTGGATCAAGTACAAGGTACTGTTTTATTATTACAGAGAAAAAGGAGATCCTTTTTAAAAATTTGGATTATTTGATTATAATGGAGTCTATGAAAGATGTAATTCGGAACTTTCTGGATAACAGGCTTCCAGATAACAGATCCCATACCTTTACCAGAAGATCTCCCGTTCAGTCCCAGTCTGAGTGGGCCAAATGCACGTGTTGGTGGTCATTTATCAACACTGGCTAAATTTGCATCCAGGCAGTAACCCATTGCAAACAATAACTGATTAGCTTCTTTTCAACCCTGATGAGAAAAAGCAAAAAATTTGATTGGTTGCCATGGGTTGCTGTCCAGGTGCAAATTAGCCCATGGTGAAATGGGGCCATAACACATACAGATATAGTAAGAACCAAAGTTTCATACAATATTCAGCGTATGGTGGGAAATGAGATGACCAATGTTGGAAAAAGACTTTTATATTGGTCGGCTCATCAATCAGCCAAGACAGCAGAAAATCGGCAAAGGGATACTGCTAGATCTGTTGTTTCTACCTGTTTATCCGACGATTGAGCTCTTAAGCTGGCCATAGACGCAAAGATCCGATTGTACGAGTCCTAAATTTGTATGATTTTCGCATCGTGTTTGGAGTGTCCAGACATCTGTCGTACCATGCAGCTGCCGATAATATCTCTGCATGTATTGCGGATCTGACGATTTTCAGTGGGAGACTGTCACCAGCTTTTGTCAGACATAAGCTGGTCCGGGGCAGAACATCGGCTGATCTGTTCTTTTACTACTTTATTTGATCTGAAAGGTTAAAGTTATTACTGGCAGGTCAAGAGATAGGGAAGTCCGATAAGTTTGATCGTTCGAGGATTCGAACAATCGGATCTTTGCATCTATGGCCAGCTTTAGTTAACGTTTAATGCGTTATAGAATGGCCAATTATAAGCAACTTCTCAATTGGTCTTCATTATTTATATTTTATAGATTTTTAATTATTTACCTTCTCATATGTACCTACTCTCATATGGGGGTCACCAACCCCATCTAAAAAACAAATGCTCTGTAATGCTACAAATTTATTGTCATTGCTACGTTTTATTACTCGTCTCTCTATTCAGGCCCTCTCCTAATCATATTCCAGTCTCTTATTCAAATCACTGCATGGTTGCTATGGTAATTTGTACCCTAGCAACCAAATAGCTGAAATTACAAACTGAAGAAAAGCTAAATAAAAAGCTAAATAACTAAAAAAATGCAAACAGTAAGAAATCAAAACCAATTGCAAATTGTCTCAGAATATCATTCTCTACATCGTCTACTAAAAGTTAACTGAAATGGTGAACAACCCCTTTAATAATTGAGCCCCAATCTGCTTCATTATTATATATATGATATTTTGTCTAAATAAAGTAGTAAGCCAAACTATCTGAATATTCAGATAGTGTGGGGTTACTACTTTCTTTGGACAAATTAATGATTATGATTAAGAGTTTATGACACGAGACGCGTAAGGCTGTGGACACAATAAACTTTTTTCACTTTGAACTTATTGCCAGGTAGAAGTTTGCCTTCTTGAATTTTTCTCCAATAGACAGCACTCCAATTATAATAAAACCGTCTTTATTGTTTGTAGGACAGCAGCACAATGCAACGTTTCGAGAGGCATTCTTTGTCAAACGTTGCATTGTGCTGCTGTCCTACAAACAATAAAGATGGTTTTATTATAATTGGGGTGCTGTCTATTGGAGAAAAATTCAAGAAGGCAAACTTCTACCTGGCAATAAGTTCAAAGTGAAAAAAGTTTATTGTGTCCACAGCCTTACGCGTCTTGTGTCATAAACTCTAAATCATAATCATTAAACTTCATGTATGGTGGAGAATCCTGGTGAACAGGTTTCTGGACATGCACCCAAGGATCACCTGGCCAAAATAGCAGGTGCGGTTTAATTGTAATTGTACTAGAAGTTTGCCTTCTTTGAGTGCCTGCTTCAAAGACTTTTTTCGCATTGTCCGCTCCCTGTGCTGAGAGATCAGGGCGGTGCACCTGGGCCTCTTCCCTCTTGTTGTGAGTTTTCGTTTTCTACCTGGAGACCCTAACTTCAGATTTATGATTGATTAGTAATTACACCTCGATACAATCTGATCTAATAATAGTCATAAACTACAAGAACAATCTTTAAGATATAAAATGGAAATAAACAATACATCCAGTGCATACTTAGAAGACATAAAGAAAACCTGAGATACCTTCTAACACCAGCTAGCTCCTGTGTAACACCCCTGTCATGGGTGTACCCTCGCCCATCCTCATCGAATCGAATCTGGTTGGAGTGCCAAGATGATGTTCGGAAATCTGGGTGCTTCTTGACCTTCATGTCGGAGATGATGTTGCTGGAAAACAAAAGAAACAAAAGGTGATCATTACTCTCTCCCTGTAATGCTTTAGGCTTGTACGTTTTAAATCTTTTTTGCTTTTTCAGACTTTACATCACTTTGGTTTAATCCAAAATAAGTGCACAGATTTCCTTGCTGCTGCACACATTATATCTAATAAAGGGCCACTCAGTTACAAACCATACAAACATGATATGTTGTAGCTGATAAAGCCCATTAATGTAACTTTATACACCTGTATCAAAGGACAACTCCAAATGCAAAGAAATATATCAACATTACATAAAGAACACAAGAGGACAGATACATTTAGAATGTAAGACCATAACTGGATCATAAACAATTGCTGTTCCCTCCAATAAATAAGTGGGATTTCTTTTAGAACATTTACACATGTTTTTGCAATTGTGTAATATTTCATTGCTGCAGCAGGAGTTTCACGGTTTTTCTGTGTAGTGAGACTGCCACCTAGTGGTAACATGAATAGTGTCCATCTGCTTCCAGAAGAAATAAATGGAAGGCACTTCAATTCAACATGTGCAATTATTATTATCAGGCATCTAAATAAAGATATATTAGATGGGTGTATACATCGAATACATCTGAAGAACAAAAGAAGTCAGGTTAGCCCTGCTATAAAGCATTCCTCTAAGAGAGGTGGGATCTAACAGGAGAGGGGGGAATGATGTATAGCTCCGAATGTAGAGTTCTTACTTTTAAAATACAATAACATTACCTATGCGATTAACCATTTAATCATTAATCCCACCATTTATCCAAAATGTTGATACCTCAAGTCTACTAACGTTAAATAAACCCAATAAGGATTAATTATATCATAGTTGTGATCACGGCCTTTCCGTAATTTGGAGCTTTCTGGATAACGGCTCCCCTACCTGTATATGATTGCAGTTAAAACCTACATTTTTCTTATTGTTTAACATACGTTCATATATACATAGATACTAAGCATGCATTCAGGATTCAGCTTAACCCCAACATCTTCTGCAGGGTTGAGATTCAGCCAAATTTTTAGGGGCAGATTTCTAAAAGTTTGAAATTAGAGCTGCCCACAGAATTACTAACCCACTTTCTGTTCATTCCTATTGGATTCTTAGAAGAGTACTTTTCATATCAAATGGTGAACGGTTTCACCCATTTATGACATCGCTAAAGGTGGGCATGGAACAAGACTGATGGTAATGAGTATCTCAATTTAAGTGCAACAGCCACAATGAATCCCTACCTAGCAATGCTATAAAACTAGAAACAATCAACTGCAATATCATGGTTATAATGGGTCTCATTCCATATCAATACTGGACACATTTGCATCTGGGCATTTACCGATAGCTACAGTAATATTACCCTAGTAATATTATATTTCTTCAGGGTCAGGGTTTCTTCCAGACCTATGTTTTATTTGCACCATAGCTTTATTGGACACTTAAGCACTGTCTACGTCTAATTGTTGCAGCAGTGGGTCCCTCAGAGGTCCAGCCCAACATGATGTTTTACTATGCTTTCTATAAAGATGAAACACACACAACATTACAATTTATTAGTAATAAGCTACAGGCAAAAAAAATTAAAGCAAAAAATGTGATTGGTTGCCATTGATTACTGCCCAGGTGCATGTATGCTCAGTGGGTGTTAATCAATAAGCCCTGCCATACTTCCTGCCGTTAATTGATTATAATGCTGAAAATGCTGCTGGTTCCACTAGAACATTTTCACAAAACCCCCATTTTTCCAGCCTTAAAAGCAGTGGTTCACCTTTAAGGTAACGTTTAGTATATTATAGAAAGTGTACTAAGCCTATTCATCTCATAGAGTTAGATGCCAGATATGATTAAAGGGGAACTATTGTGAAAATGAAAATTTAATATAAGCTTTATCATACAGAAATAAGAAACTTTCTAAATTCAATCAATTTAATATTCTGTACTGTTTCTGAAATAATCAAGTGTTCACTATCCTTCTCTTAGCGTCTGTTTCTCTTCATTCTCTCTTCATGCAGCAGTTGGGTGTCAGATATTCATTGGCAGATATATCTTATGGGGGGGCTCCCTTTCCTAGCAGATGAATTAGAGCTCACTCAATAACAGATTCCAGTACAAACAAAATAACTGCATTTTGCACAAATTCTACATGTAGAGAGACAGGATTTCTGGTGATTTTGATAGAGTGAGCTCTAATACATCGTCTAGGCAAAATAAGACACTCTATAAGATATTTGATCTAACTGTCAATGATTATCTGACGCCCAACTGCACGAAGAGAGAGTGAAGAGAAACACATGCTGAGAGAAGGATAGTGAAGATAAACTTAATTATTTCAGAGACAGTAAAGAATTTTTAATGGATTGTATTTAGAAAGTTTGTTATTTCAAGATGTTGAAAATTCATTTTCGCGATAGTTTCCCCCTAACATTTCCCAAGAATATAATGCATGTATGGACGAATTTGACCCATTTAGTTTCGCCAACAATTCACCGCTGGTGAAATGGATCTGACGCCCATTAAAGTATATGGGCATCAAAAAAATTATGGCGGCACACGGCAAATTTTTTTTTTGACACAGGACACCATACAAGTCTATGGGCGTCATTTTTGCGGAGAAACAAGGCGAAAAAATTCGCCCATCCCTATGCATGTATACATTACCCAAACATGCAGTGCCAAAGCTCCCCCTACAGACTTTGACTGGAATGCCTGCAAGTACTCTTCAGTTGATAGCTGCCAGCAAATCTGCCAGTTGCACCATTACCTTATAAAAGTCATTTATTTTAAACCGTTACAATGAATTTAATTTTTAATCTATTAATCCTGATTAATAAACGGTACTTGGCCTGTTTCACAGCAGTATAGATATTATTTCCCATGCATTTCTTACACTCACAGTATTAACATATAAGGTTTTTATAACATTAAGAGCTACCTGAGGCTGTCACCTATCTTTTGTGCATCGGTTTCTTGCTCATGCTTTCTCAGTTGCTTTAGGAGTTCCGATTCAATCTGCTTCTTATTTGATGGGAGGGACTCAGCAACCGCAGAGACTGCCGCCACCAAATCTGGGCTCAGTGGCTTTGTGCTTTATTGAAAAAAAAAAAAAACAACATTATAGTAGCATGAAACTCATATGCCTCTTCCTCAAAAAACTGTTTCAAAACTGGGCTTAAACTACAACTTCCATCACCTTTAGACAAACATAATGGTTTGGGGGGGAAACATGATGCTATTGGCTGACAATAGTACTGGCACAAATATCTTACTTTTCTATGTGACCTTCTTCTGCAGCTCTCTGAAACATGCTGCTTGCACTCTCCATGCTTTCCATATTCTCTGCACTGTGTTCTTTGCTTTTGTTTGTTTTCATGGCCTGAAATTTCCTTCTGGAGCTCAGTTCAACCTTCATGCCTCCAATGACATTTAACAAGTTCTCCTTCTTGTTGGGCTCCGGCTGTGTTTCCGGTGTCTCATTCTGCTGTTCGGTCGCACTGGGAGCCTTGGGAGGATTCTTGGGGTTTTCACAATGGAGAACACTACATGAGCCAAACCACCTTTGCACATGATCTGAATGCCTAAACAAAACACAGGGAATTTTCATATTAAGTATAAAGCCAGCACATGTACTATAACTAGCACATTTGCCATCTTGTAGCACTGATCCATATTTTAAGGTCCTACTGTACTTAGGATTTTTGTAGAAGTGCTTAAAGCTTGTGTTCGCTAAGGGTTAGGTCAATCATACTTTGGGACCTTTCCTATTTACCATCCCAAGTCGAACAATGCATCTAATCGACACTATGGGGCTGATCTAAATGTGAGATTCAAGCTTTTATTCGAGCTCTAATCTCACATTTTGATAAATCTGACCATATATGTATTTTCTATAGTCGTGTTGGTTTGTCTAGGGTTAATGCAGTGGCACGTTTTGTACTAGGGACTTCTGATATGTTAACGCAAGTCCATTGCTTATGTAATCTAGTGGTTAATCCTGTGTACAGATTCTGTTTCCAATGCAGTACTGATGTTATGCTTATGATTTATGTGTAAAGGCTATACACAAAGTAAATGATTAAAGGGATACTTTCATGGAAAAACATGTTTTTTTTTTTCAAAATGCATCAATTAATAGTGCTGCTATTTAATTTAGAAATCTGACATGGGGCTAGACATATCGTCACTTTCCCAGTTGCCCCCAGTCATGTGGCTTGTGCTCTGATAAACTTCAGTCACTCTTTACTGCTGCACTGCAAGTTGGAGTGACATCAGCTACATCTCTTCCCCCCCCCCCCCCCCCCCGCCAGCCCATCAGCAAAATAATGGGAAGGTAACCAGATAACAGCTCCCTGGTAGATAGAAGTACAGCACTCAATAGTAAAAACCCATGTCACACCTTCATTTACATTGAGTAGGAGAAACAATAACCTGTTCCAAAGTGCAGCACTGGCTCTTTCTGAAAGCGCATGACCAGTCAAATAAACCTTAGATGGCTGCCTACACACCAATAAGCAACTAAAAAAATACACTGCTTGGTTCAGGAAAGAAATGTTATATGGTAGAGTGAACTATTTGCAGTGTAATTGAGAAATAAAAACTAAACCATCAAAATCATGACAGAATCCCTTTAATAGCAATCTGTGTAAAGTGCACTAATGCAGCTTTCAATGGCAACCAATTACAGTCTACTACTATTTAGAGAAGGGCTGTCCAACTGGAAGCCTGTACGCTGGATGTGGCCCACCAAAGGATGTTTATGCCCCCCCGGTCTTCTCAAAAGCTCCATAGATTACACTGTATGACATCATCTGTTTAATTAAATCTGGCCCTCCAACATGCTATAGGAGAAATGACTGGGCCACTACATGCAATAAGTTGGACAGACAGAGAATAAGAGCAAAGAGCAGATTCACTGATTCTGTAATGTTTCTGTAATGTCTAACAAATGTGTCTGTAAATGTGCAGGGTACCAAGGTTTCCTACAGCGTATTGCTTGCCCAACATAGAAGATACCCAGTCACAACCACATAGTTCTCTATCAGTCGCTGTAGCACCTATAGCAGGAACTGCATTTTATAAACCACATTTCCAGTGCTCACAATATGCATTTTAGAGTGTTTCACAATCATCCCTGTAAATAACGATCACTAAAAGTCACAACAGAAGTTGATGTTGGTTTTAAATCTGTCCCTGTATACAAAATTCCAAAACCACAGCTGGAACACAGAATGTTTTGAGAATTAAGGTACCCGGCTGCTTAATGCAAAAGGAACTTGCATATATTTGTAAAGTAATTGATTCCACTGCATGTCTCTTTGCCTATTTAGCAGTATAGACTTAAGATACGAGCCATGACTATACAATGAGAGTCCCCGCAGACTGCCTGCCTTTAACTGCTCTCCCCTCTGTCTGTACCTGCTCTCCCCCGTCTGTACCTGCTCTCCCCTCTGTCTGTACCTGCTCTCCCCTCTGTCTGTACCTGCTCTCCCCCGTCTGTACCTGCTCTCCCCCTGTCTGTACCTGCTGCCACACGAGCCTCTGACGCTTCTTCTTCCCCCTTCCAACACTGACAGCACGAGTCTCCAATACATCATCCCTGACCCCGGTGTCTGTCTTAAACTCACCAGGAAACAGCGCGACCCTGACAGGGGAACTATATCCCGTTACACATGTTTGGTGCACTCCGAAATTGTCCGGCCGGAAATAAGCGGTGCGAGAGCTTAGTTCCGAGATAGGACAGGCGCCTAAGGGTCTGGTTTTCTATTACCCCAATGATCGCTTAAGATTTTCAGGCATCACTGTACCAGAACGGTAGAATTGTGTGTTATAGGGCATCACAGCAACACTTATAAATAGGGTCTGCTTCCTGTGTTGTTATGGCCTTGGTCTATATCTGTCTGTGTCTGTCTGTCACCATTCTATCTACTAGTTCATGGAAAGGAGACAGTGTGATGTGTTATTTGTAGGGAATCCACCAAATCCAGGATTCAACTTGGGATTCTGCCAAGATCTGGCCTTTTTCAGCAGGATTCCTGCCCAGCCCAATTCCAAGTGCCTAACTGAACCAAATGTGAATCCGGAAAAATATTTTCTAAAAGTACCTCTAATAGTCTTATATCATTTTGTCCTAAATGTGATGAGACTAATGTGTCACTATTTCATTATTTATGGTCCTGTCCTAGACTGAATTCTAGACTGAAGATAAAAATTAATCTTTCTCCATGTTTTGCTTTACTGCATCTAGATATTAATATGTTTTCTGCAATTCCTAAGTCAGATATTATCTCCCATGAGAGTTAATTATTGATTTCCTTTTTTCTAGCTGCTTCTAGGAAAGCTTTATTTAATTTCTGGTTACAAAAGGAACCCCTCTCATTATGGGACATAATATCATATATGAATCAGCTTAGTTGGCAAGAAGCCTTAATAACTAAACCTAAAGGAAGTATTTCCAAAGATTCTTTTAGGCTGGTTTGGTCTCCTTATTTTGAAATCTGTAACTCCAATACTGGCGATCAAATAATGCACTTTCTTCAGTAGTTAGATTACCTATCTGACATTCCAGATGATAAATAGACCTTTTCTTTCTTTTATTACATGTGCATCAACTGGCTTAGTTAATTTTTAGTTTGTTTTTGTTATTTTTCATGAATGATATAGTATTGATAATATCATGCCATTGTCTTGTATACAACATATTTTCTTCATCTGCATAACATTCGTTGTCATTTTGATTTCATTTGTTTAATACGAAAATCAAATAAAATATTTCAAACACAAATGTGAATCCAAAAAATCACGAGTCTTTTGTCACACAAACAAGAATGTCAAAAATGCTTTAATGTGTGCGGTTCTCTTTCCCTCTTGTTTCTCTAACTTACATATGCAAATTAGGGTTTGGATTGTTGTTTCGGCATGAGGCAGAATCTTTCACAAAAGGATACGGCCGAAATTCTAAAATAGCGGAATTGGTGCATATCGAATCCAAATTGTGAGAAGTCCATCTCCCTTAGACTCCATTTTATCCAAGTAATCCAATTTTTTTTTAAAAAAAAAAATATTTCCTTTTTCTCTGTAATAATAAAACATTACATTTTACTTGATCCAAACTATGATATCATTAATCCTTATTGAAGCCAAAATAATCTTTTGAACGTTCTTTATTTTTTTATCAGACTTAAGGTATGGAGATCCAAATTACGGAAAGAGCTGTTATCTGGGGAAAAAACCCAGGTCCCAAGCATTCTGGATAACAGATACAATTACCTAACAGAAAGGTCCTGTTGTGCTCACTGGATGTGTGTGACCTTTACTCTACCATCCCCCACACAGAGGGCATAGAATGCATACGAAAATTTTTGTCATTTTTGCCTTTAAAGACACACGAAATTAAGTTTGCATGTGATGCTTTAGATTTGGTTCTAACACGAAACTATTTTATCTTTTTAGAACAATTCTTTGTCCAAACAATGGGCTGCGCAATGGGGGCTAACATGGCGCCAATATATGCGAATACGTTCATGTATGAATTTGAAAACAAATACATATTAAACAATCCAAAGTGGAAAGAACGTATTTTGCACTATTGGCGCTATGTGGATGACATCTTTTTGGTATGGGATGGCAATGCTGAACAATTTGAAACAATGACTGATGAACTAAATAAGGCACATATGACAATTAAGTTCACATCTGAACACTCAGAACAAACGTTAGCCTTTTTAGATGTCAATGTTTCAATTGTGGATGGCGGCCTGACCACTACGATGTATCACAAACCAACCGATTGTAACACCACCCTATTACCAAGCAGCTGTCATCCCCCAGGAGTATTCAAAAGCTTACCGTATGGTCAACTTAAGAGAGCTAGAAGAATTACCTCTAATGACAAGCTGTATGACCTAGAATCCGATAAAATGGTTAGAAAATTTGTACAACGGGGCTATAGCGAAGATATCCTGCAAAGTATCAACCAGGAAACTAAAAAAATCAAACGTGATGATCTACTTACCAGAAAAGGGAAACAAACCATAAAAAAATCCACAAATAATAGAGTGACATTTGTGATGACCTTTGGCACCCTAACTCCATACGTAAAGAGAAGTATATTAAAAAATTGGAAAATTCTGAGTAATGATAAGGAAGTAGGGAAAATTTTCAGAGATACGCCACAATTTTCCTACAGGCGAGGGAAATCTATAGGCCAAATAGTCTCCAAAAAAATCTTAGAAAAACCTAAAACAACTGGTTTGCTAGCACCCTTGAGAATGGGCACCTTTGAGTGCGTCAAGTGTGCACATTGCACGGGCATTATCAAGGGCGATAATATAGCACATCCCACCAAAGGAACCCCGATTAAAATCAAAGGCCACTTCACTTGTAATAGCTCTAACGTAATATACCTAATTAAATGTCCATGTGGGCTTCCCTATGTTGGGCAAACATCAAGGAGTGTAAAAACCCGCCTGAATGAGCATAAGAGCAATATAAGAAATTATAATCCCGATAAAGAAAAATCAAAAAATGGAGATTTAAGTAAATTTACAATGGAGTTATCTGTGGCTAAACATATTTATCATGCTAAGCACACTGCAGCCCAAATAAGATGGACTATATTAGAACAGATTAAGCTGCCTCGAGGGGGCAATGTTAGCAAACAACTACTCCGGAGGGAGGCCTTTTGGATCAAAAAAATAGACTCACTTTCCCCTAGGGGACTCAATGAAAGCTTTGGCCTTAGATGCTTTTTATAGATTTTATATATTGTAAATGACTTTGCAACAATGTTTTTAATATTTTGTATTGTTACATTTTTTCAGATAAGAAAGTGGACTGTGATATTGTATTCGTGTAATTGCACACAGATTGACTACAATCACTTGGGACTTTTGTCTTTGTATAAAAACTGAAGGGGTTAATAAGTCACATGATGGAAGTAATTGCCTGTTGTTTGGAGGGTTGAATGTTTAAATAGCACTGTGTTCACTGTGTCTGTATTGCACCTGAGGAAGGGGCTGTGACCCCGAAAGCTTGTGCACTCAATAAATCTGCAAATGAACTAAGGCTTTGCCTACATATTCTGGTGTGCTCTTTCCCACTCTGTACATTCGGATAACAGATCCCACACCTGTGTATGTATAATAATCTGGGTTGTTCAGCATGTCACCTGATGGAGGTCCCTCTATGCACTATATTTTAGTGCCAAAGTGTCCATGGAGCTTATTTTGATATGTAGACATGTGTGGCACTGTAACCATATTGACCATTTGGGTTTAAAATATTTTATTTGATTTTCATATTAAACAAATGAAATCAAAATCACAACAAATGTTATGCAGATGAACAAAATATGTTGTATTGACCATTTGTTATGTAACATATGGATGGCATAGCATGTCCCTGGAAGTGCATTTATATATATATATATATATATATACATATATATATATATATATATATATATATATATATATATATATATATTTAAAAAACGTTCCTCTTCCTTGCTAAAGAATCACTCCTAGAACCTGCAGTGATTTAAGAAATTCTTTTTTTTCGCCAGAAAATTCTCAAGGGGCAGTAAATATCCCATAATACTTTTTTTTTACCCATCATTCTTTGCTGACAGGAGAGAGATCTGTAGCTATTGCTGACAGGATGTTTTGGCTTCTGCTTTTATCTGGTGCAACAGCAGCATGTTCAGCTCAGAGGCTTATTATTGTGGGCATCACAGTCCAAGGATTCGTCAGCCTCTACGCTTTTTTGGTTTCATTGTGATTGGCTACATTAAACTGTACATTTCTATGAAGCAAAGAGATTGACTGGTATGATTTCTTGTTCATATGTTTCCATGTCTGGACTGAGAATTAAAATAGGCCCTGGCATTTCAGGTACACAGAGGCCCAAACAGCCCCCACCAGCCCACGCTATACTGACTTTCTATGGCACCTTATAGCAGCCCCTCTGGCATTTGCCTGTATGTTTCTTTTGGCAGAAGGGTTTATTTGATGCATACATGTTTGATTGGTGTCACTCTTCTAATGTTGTTGGATGGTATTATCATCAGTCAATAAAGTTTATGAGTTTTGAAGATGCATTTCTGGCCATAAATGTCACAGTAAAAATTGCCATAATAACCGCCATAAAATAAGACTATTTTATTGCATAAATATTTGAAAAAACGTAATTTGTCGCCAGAAAATTCGCAACTCGCTAAAATTACCGCTAACATAAGCTCTGTTCCTTAACGTAGTTACCGCAAGTGATCGCAATGACTTCTGAGAGCATCGCTGTTTAGTAAACTTAGTTGCTGCGAATATTCTCAGCGATAACATGAGGAAACTTAAAGTCAAATTTACCACACTTAAGTAAACCTAGTCAGGTTTTTATTTGTACTGGGCAAGTCAATTGGCAGCCTCTAGCTCATTGATATATACTTCAAGCTCCCCTTCAAGGTCTAACGTTTGTTGAATAGCCCCATTAGTTTATAGACATAAGAAAATATTGTACCATGTTTAGTTATAGTTCCAAGAATATTTAATCCCATGTTTTTCTCTAAATAACCTCCAATTTGACCTTTCAGGAGTATCTAGGAAAAAATAGGACTTCTTACATCTCAAACAAACTGACCTTCAATTTGAGCTGTCACTGCTGACACACCTTAGGGGAGGCTAGCCACACAGTTTGGGAACAGCTATTCAAGCTGATGCTGAACTGCAATTCCTAATATCCACTGAATGCTTAATGGGAGTTTATTCTGGCTCCATCATCATGAAGTAAAGCTCTTTACACAGTGCCACGGAAAGCATTTTGGACTAAACGTGTCAAATCTAATAAGTCTCATTTCCTCCGGAGCGATAGTTATTTCCCTGTCTGCTGCAGAATGCACATCAACACTAAGGAATTTGAATTTTTCACACGCACACCCCTTTGAAGTGCTTCCATTGTTGTTGCTGTGGTTAGTCTATAAATGCTGGAATTCTGTTGCATTGTTCCAAGCAACACAATACGATAACAAAACATAGCTTCTCCTTAAATAGAGCTAGTGCATAAAAATAAAATGCCTTGAAAATGGATGCAATATTATAAGCAATATAACATAAAGTGCAGTGCTTCCTATCCCTTAGGAATATCTACTTAATCAGTTCTTTGTTTTTATTAGTAAACTAATGAGAAACCCAATTCTCAATAATGCAATGGTCATAACAATTTTGCAATTTGTCTATTTGCTTGAGAATAAAAATGGAAAGCAATTCAAAACACTAATAAAATGTAATTAAATACTTTTGCTTGTGGCTTTTTTATATTGTATTATCTTAATGAATGTTTCCCGTGTTGGTCACCCCTCTGGCTAAATACCTTCATCTAGGTAAATCTGGACACCTTAATGTGAAAGTATTAAGGCCGATGGGCTACAATTACTGTTAAAGACTTGGTGAGTTTGGTGATATTTTTTACCTGAAATAAGAATTTGTAGTCCCATATGCCAGAAATGCCTCTTTCAAACCCAAACAAACACATGTTGAATTAAATTCTATAGATATATAATATTCAACTGACAGAAGAATTATGGTAGCTCCCACTGATATTGACAAACACAAATATCCAAAAAAAAAGGCTTTTTTCACACAACTAATATCAATAAAAGTTACAGAACTTTAAGAACTTTTTATAAGAGACGTTATGTCTTCCTTTTTTTTAATTTTTATTTTGGTATGGTATAAACTATAACATGAAAAAAGCATTAGACAGACACAGCTGCAACAAGAATAGTATTAGTATACAGAAGTACTGAACAAAAAAATAGTAACTGATTTTATCTATAAGTAATGAACTGAAAAAGGAAGAATGTTAACGAGGTGCAATGTCCATAGCAGTCAGTGAGATGTAACTTTCGTAGAATGCTTTGCTGGCTGCTTTTTGCCTATAATCCCTGGTTATTAATTAGGTTATGTAGATCGTTAATATACACTTAGAACCTCTGGCCACCTCTAACATATGCATGCAAATATATTGAGTACATACAGCAAACATCGGTAGCATAGTTCAGATAGATGTATATTGACAGACAAATGAACAAAGACATAGCTAAATAAATGGATTGATAGATAATAGATACATGATATATAGATAGATAAACAGATGGATAATAGATACATGTTATAAAGATAGATAGATAGAAAGATAGATAGAGATAGAGAGAGAAAGAGAGAGATGATATATACTGTAGATAGATAGATAGATGATAGATAGATAGATAGATAGATAGATAGATAGATAGATAGATAGATAGATAGATAGATAGATAGATAGATAGATGCAATTTCTGATTACAAAACATAGAATACCACTCTTTCAAAATAAATTGGGAGACTGAATGATAGGAAGGTCACAGTGGAATAAGTAAACAGTCAAGGCACAAAGTGTCAACATAGTTTCAGGGATTAGCACACAAACCAAATAGGCTGCTGGTTCTCATAGTGCACCCTGCCAGTCACAAGAAAGCTGCCCGTGAGTATATACTCTCTTCTTTATTGCACAGATTCAAACCTGTACCGCTACAGGTACAATTGGGGCACTCTGTGTTTGTTTTTTATACTTATATATATATGTGTGTGTGCATTATGCCCGAAGTCTTTCTGGTCAATAGAATTGTATTGTTGATATTTACAGTATATAGGATACTGCATTTAATAAATGTTTATGCTTTATAATCCTTTACTTATTTATTTGGAAGTTTGGAACACTTGTAGAGTATATATGTGTATAAGTGCTAGGAGGTAGTAAAGATTCAAATGTAAGACATACACTATATATATATATATATATATATATATATATATATATATATATAGACATATAACTTTTTGTTTTTTATATATATATATATATATATATATATATATATATATACTATATGTATTGGTAGTAAAGGAGTAATTTCAATCTAGGATAAGGTTTACTTAGGGTTTCTCAACTGCTCACACTGCACTACTGCTTATGACAACTAAAGAAAGGGCTATTAGTGTAGAAGTACAGTGTGTGTGTGTTCTCACAGTACAGATACCAATAAATTGATATGCCTGTCCCATTAGGAGAAAAATTGTTTCCAATAAAAATGTGAGTCTTGCTGAATATTACTTATAAAATAAAGTTATATTGTTTGGTATATAGTTTTGTCTTTATAACAGCTGAAAGCAAATTAATTGAGAAAAGGACCTTTATTTAAAAGAGCAACTCGGCAGAAGACAATGAGATCAAATAATAGCATCCAAGCAGCAATTGATCTTACAGCAGGAGCCGCAGGTAACAGACCAAAATCCACTGAACTCTCCTTTTATGTGTTGTGTGTGTGTATCATTGTAGGTGTATCCCAAAAATGGTCAAAAATTGGGCAGCTGAATTTGTAGTTTATAAAATATTGTAACTGGATATCTCTTTTTATTTTTCCAATGCCCCATGAATATAAAATAAAATACAAGTATGTGATCCATCAACTGGAAAGCTATTATCCATAAAACTCAGAATTATTGGAAGGCCATCTCCAGAAGTCTCGATTTTAATCAAAAGATTTAGCAGCTCAATTTTTAACTTTAAGCTGGATATCACTTTATTTTTCTGATGCCCCGTGAATATAAAATAAAGTACAGGTACGGGATTCAACATCCCATTATCCAGAAAATTCAGAATTATGGGAATGCCATCTCCCGTAGACTCAGAATTATTGGAAGGCCATCTCCAGAAGTCTCAATTTTAATCAAAAGATTTAGCAGCTCAATTTTTAACTTTAAGCTGGATATCACTTTATTTTTCTGATGCCCCGTGAATATAAAATAAAGTACAGGTACGGGATTCAACATCCCATTATCCAGAAAATTCAGAATTATGGGAATGCCATCTCCCGTAGACTCCACTTTAATCGAATAATTAAGAATTTTAAAAATGATTTTCTTTTCCTCTGTAATAATAAAATAGTACCTTGTACTTGATACTAATTGGAGGCAAAACAGTCCTGTTGGGTTTATGCAATGTTTGTTTTATTAGACTTAAGGTACGATAGACCCCAGGTGCCAAGCATTCTAGATAACAGGTCCCATATACAATTATTGTTCTTACCTTAAAATCTCACCAAATGCCATGACCCTATTCATTTATTTCATGTGGTATGGGTCCCTGCTTGGTTATCTTTATAACTTCTCCCTTTGCGTGGAAGGTCAATTATGAACTTTATAAGTGTTATACAAATAAGTACTTTTGCATGTGCAGCCGTGCACAAATGGGCATAACATGTTCCATTATTTATGCCATTCATTAAAGGTTCTTCAATCTAAACACCTCTGTACAGCTGAGCTGTTCCCTGAGTGATTTGCATACTATATTTGTCCATGACCCACTATCACACTTAAGATGGAACATCTCTCTTACAGGAATTACAGTGTACTTTACCAATTTCTGCATTGTACATTCATTAAAGCAAGATCCTTACTGAATGAATGATTCTTCATTACCAGTTAGTACTCCTGGTTTCCAAAACTATCCTATTACCATGCTGAGCTGTGCCTAACCCTTCAGGGATAGTATTTTTACAAAACTTGCCCTGAGTTCATGTTATCTCCTCACATGATTTTATTTCATCAGAATTTTTGGAAGTGTTGCACAATATGTTTTGCAAGAATCATCTAAAGACTTTGCAAAATATCAAGATAGAGTTATGCTGCATGAACCCAATGGGAATGGACTGACAGATTGTATGTTAAAAAGTGAATATCTCTTTCCGGTGTAACATAAAGGAGTAACAGTATATAGTTCTCATAGTTAAAGGTGGAATCTCCCATCAGATTTTACCCTGAAATGGCCTTGTATCTCTATTCTTCTGGAATATGAAGAAGAGACTGGAATATGAATAGGAGAGGGCTTGAATAGAAAGATGGGTAATACAAATATATTTGTAGCCTTTAGAGAGCATTTGTTTTTAGATGGGACCAGTGACCCCATTTTAAAGCTGGAAAGAGTTGGCTACTAATTCAATCCAAAAAATGCCAATTGAAAAGTTGCTTAGAATTAGCCATTCTATAACCTGGTAAAAGTTAACGTAAAGGTGAACCACCACTTTAAATTAGAAGGGGGAAAATATATGAAACAAATCATGCGAGGGCAAGTACAACTGGCAAAACTACATTTCATGGACTTAAGAGCTAACACTTTATAATATGTGTGCAAAAAAATAATATATGCATAAAATATCCATATATTTTGTCATAATAGTAACCTGTACAATAGTAACCTCTAGTACAAGATTAGAATCTGAAAGCTTTAATTTTATTTTTTAAATAAGTCAAATGTATACTACGGTACGTTTGTTGCAGCACATTTTGGATGCTGAAAAACTCGGCTTATACTCAAGTATATACGGTACGTTTGTTGTTTCTTAAAGGGAGATTTTTTTTCTTCTCCCTTTAACATTTATCTCCTAGAGTGTTCTAATCATCCAATTTATGGCTAGATAGACACTGACTAAAAGAATATCCCTATGAATTAGGTCAGAGGTACAAGACTGTAACAATACAAAATACACTTGCATTTCATACATTTTTGTAATGATGATTTATTTAGGTGGGACAGCATGTGTGCTAACAGGTCAGCCCTTCGACACAGCCAAGGTGAAGATGCAGACGTTCCCCACCATGTACAGGGGACTCATAGAATGTTCCGTGAAGACTTACAAACAAATGGGCCTCCGGGGGTTCTACAAAGGCACCAGCCCAGCACTTCTGGCAAATATAGCTGAGAATTCAGTGCTTTTCATGAGCTATGGATTTTGCCAAAAAGCTGTTAGGAGGATTGTAGGCTTGGACAAGAATGCAGAACTGAAGTAAGGCAGCGGGAACATGACTGACTTTTGGACATTTGACTTGTATAGTTTATATACAATAATGGAACTGATATCCACAGTGGCTAAGGCAATGCTATTTGCTCCTTCTTTATAGGCAACATTCACTATAATAAACCCCAATAACCCCATAAATATCTGGATAACATGATGTATTTCAGAAAACTGCAGTGACGTGAAAGTAAATATAGCAGTTAGCCTATGTGTAACTCTGATATATAGATGATCATTTCATTGACATATCTGTATTTACATGACTGCATACAGAACCCATATCATATGAGTACAACAGGTCCACTACTACTCCAGACTAGAGTAATTTACTGTGTTTGTGAATCCATATAGTATATAAAATAATTAATGTCATCTTTGTGTTTTAGTGATTTGCACAATGCTACTGCAGGCTCATTTGCTGCTGCCTTTGCCGCACTGGCTCTTTGTCCTACAGAGTTGGTGAAATGTCGCCTACAGGCCATGCATGAAATGACGTTGTCAGGCAAGGTGAAAGAAGGACAGAAGTAAGCTTGAATTAGTGCTTGTGATGTTTGGTTGCATTGTTTTGGCATTAGATTCTTATACTGACATGTATCATGACCTTAGAATGTGCAGCAGCCCCATTTGATATCTGCAACAACTCACACCAAAACCATCTAACTAATCATCTGACAAAAGATTTGCCCAGATACCAAATCTGAACAGTGACTGGTATATTTATATTTGAGAACATTTTTTTCACATTGCGTAACATGCGAGCACAATTTGTCATGTTGAGTTGTCCAGAACTCTAACGTCACTTTACTTTAGGGGCTCAGCCCTGGTTTGGCTTAGCACTATATCTAATCCCTTGAAATTTTATTTTTTCTGAAATTCTGAATTCAATGCATCCTCAAAAATGATCTGTGCAGGCTCTGCTGAAAACTCTTTAGATGTGGTGCATAAATTAGAACCTTGAAATAGAAAGCACATTTTCTGGGGTCAAATAGAATAACGAGGTACTGTATGTAGGCACTCTATTCATGAAGGATGGGCATGGGGTGGCATTCCCTCCCTCTACTCAATCTCTAATATAGATTAGCCTGTGTTCTTTGTTTTAGTCCAGAAGTTTATTCTACCTTAATGACTGGTTACAAGCATTGCTCCTCCAAATCTAACATACGTTTCTGTTTTAATCAGCACGGTGTGGTCAGTGGTAAAAAGCATCCTTCGCACTGATGGTCCAATGGGATTGTACCATGGCCTGTCCAGCACATTGCTTCGAGAGGTCCCTGGATACTTCTTTTTCTTTGGTGGCTATGAACTGAGTCGCTCCTTTTTTGTAACTGAAGGAAAAACAAAAGATGACATAGGCTAGTATTATATTCATATATATTTTTTACAAATGTTAATTATTGAACAGAAATTAACAATTTGTTGCACTTCATCTGGCTGCACCAAACCTCCAAACAACTGTTTTAGTGAATGTTGTGAGCTGTACCTAACCCCCATCTTAAAATAAGTTAGTTCATGACCCAGAATATCTAGAGAGATGAGTACTAAGCTGCATTTATCTTTTAAAATGATTGGTCTCAGAGGTTTGCAGATGTTTGGGCTCCCAGTTCTGGACCAGCATTTTGTTGGGCCAACTTTATGTTATATTTACGTAGTATATAGTATATATATATATATATATATATATAAATATATATATATATATATATATATATATTTATATATATATATATATAGTCCCACAGTGCCTGCATTCAATCCAACGGATGAAGTCAGAGGTGCAAGATCCAAAATAGGATAATATATGGACAGAAGATCAGCACTCTCTGTAGTTTAGTGAAACTGTGTTGATTTATTTTTCAGAATAGAGATGAAGAAGCTCGCACTCACAGGACTTATCAAATCAAAAATGGTGTTTATTCAGTAATGAAAACAACTAACGTTTCGGCTTGCACTCAAGCCTTTCTTGAGGCTTGAAAGGCTTGAGTGCAAGCCGAAACGTTAGTCCTGTGAGTGCGAGCTTCTTCATCTCTCTACTTAACTTTTGGGCTTTTTGCACCCAGGCAGCTATGACTATTTGGCGTGCTGTGCCGGCTTTCAGACTACTATATATATATATATATATATATATATATATATATATATGAAAAATCAGTTACTAAAATCAGTAACAAGTAACAGGGATATCCAAGGTACTAAATAACCCCTCTTCCACCCCAAATTCTCAACCTAAGTAGCCTTCTATCTTGCCCCACCCCATCCATATTATTGTGTCCCTCTTGAAGGATCAGCACCACAGCACCTCTGGTCTATATTCCAAACTATAAATATATAGTTATATAAAATGTAACATTGGAGAAAAGCCTATATCTCACTGTCATGTGTTGATTCCCAAACTGTTGGGTTGCAACCCTTGTGGCCGGGAGGGATCACCCTTCAGATCATTTAGGATGAGATTTGGGTAGAACACCTATTTGCTCTTCTTATATCCTCTAAGAAACATAGCTTGAAAATTAGCCAATATACCAATATCTTGTGGATCTGTTACCCTGTTATGAACGAAGAGGGGCTCTAACCAGTGGTTCAATCTTCAACAGGGATTGAACTAGAAAAGTCAAACAATGACTGCTGTAGTGAAAGGGTGTGCAACAAGTGGTCCATCATAATTCTCCATATCCCAGTGAGGTTGTAAAACATCTCAGGCAATATATGTGCTTTTAATGAATCTGAAATACTGCTTTATACAAGCCAATGATACACTAGTCCCTTACAGGGCAGCATGACTGCTGGAGCATTATACCTTTAGTTCCAACAAATGTGTTTCTTTTGCAGGCATTCTACCTCTCATTATTAGTGGGGGGGTTGGAGGAATCTCTCTCTGGCTAGTGGTATTCCCAGTTGACTGTGTTAAATCCAGAATCCAAGTCCTTTCCATGACAGGAAAGCAGGCAGGCTTCCTCAGTACGTTTGGACGGATTTTGAGGAATGAAGGTAAGAGTTAAAAATATACCAAAACACAGTCACACTCACACAGTGGACCCCAAATGTTATGGTCTCAGCAGAGCAGCAGTTGAAAAGTGAAGAAGCTCTACTGTTGCAAACTGACTTGTTTCTTTTGGAAAAGAGGCTGTCAATGTGGGATAATGTGTAATGGGTAACTAAAAGCTACTGGGCAAGATACATTTTGAGTATACTATAAAACCTTGTATTCATAGACATATAGTAAACTGTGCAGCAGTCAGTGCCCCCATCACAGTAACAGGTTGTTCATGGAACCTCCCTCTGATTTTCACAGGAGTATTGGCTCTGTACTCTGGATTGAAACCCACCCTTATCCGAGCTTTCCCTGCCAACGGAGCTCTGTTTGTAGCCTACGAATACAGCCGGAAAGTGATGATGAAACAGTTTGATGCGTAATCATGGTCAAATGACCTACATTGAGAAAGCTGCACATGATCAAAGATCAAACAAACCTGGAGAAAATGTCATCAGGAAAAGGACAAAGGTCCCTGTATATATGCCCAATCTCTGTGATCCAGTGTCAGGCTGCATTGTTTAGCTGAAGACTGAACACAAAAACAGAATGTCCAAAGGGTCACTATTAATGAAACACAAGTTGTTCATTTTATGAAAGAGCATGTTGCAAACTATAATGCTCTCAGCATTAAGTCCAATAAGTCACATAGAACTGACCATCTGCTATGGGGCCAACGTTATAGGTATCCCCCAGCCTTCAGAAATAATAATATGAGTAATATTATATATGTAGGCATTTTATGTTACACTTTCATATAAAACAACTAATATATTTACCAATTGAATATAAACATAATTATTGAAAAACTCCTAGTGAGAGGTTATACATGAATGTTTGTTTTATTTTGGCTTTCTATTTTATTATTTTGCTGTTTGAGTGACTGTATTATTTCTATGATAGTTTTTTAATTTTTATACTTGTAAAGATTGTCAACAGAGAGCTATGACATATAGGAACACCTCCCCATAGGCATGCATTGGAATCGCCGCAAGCGCTTGTGCTATCAGGCAATAGTGGTTGGAAATGAGAATACATAATTAAAAGCAGGGTGCTCAAAGCAGCCCATATTCCATAACTAGGGGTGCCACCTGCCCTGTATTTTACCAACCAGGCCAGTGTCTTTGAGTAAACTTTGAGTTAACATTTAGTATGATATAGAGAGAGCTAGCTGAAAATCAGTCAGGTATCAATCAGACTGGCTTTAAAATCCTGTAAGATGAAGACAAATTTGGTTCTAGTTCAAAGGGTATCAGTAGGTAAATTGTATAATCCAATTGTTGGCCCCTGGGAAAATGATCGTATCAGCCCAACTTGGCCCAACGCATGGGAGGCCAAATAGGGTAGAGATCCACTCATTTTGCCAACATCAAATCTGAACTTATAGCTTTAGTCTAAAATAACTGGCCTTTGCTTTAGTATAGGACAAAGTGAGCTGTTCAGTTATTAGAATACACTGTTAGTCTGGAAGGCTACCCAGTCCTTTCTATGGTTTGTACCCCCACCCATTACAGTACTAGCATAATAACACTTCACTGTAGCATGCAGAAACAGAGAAACTCCATCTTACATATAGAACATGGACAGGGACAAATTAATTTGACATATTTATTTTTGTTTGGGATTTTAAAAATTGGTTGCTTGGGTATGATCTCAACAACAGAGCAAATACCAAACTGAGTAAATGATTCAATCCACTGGTAGAGCCAAATCAGTGTGAATAACACAAAAAGATCTGTAGGGCAAAATAGCACCTTAAAGGAAAACTATACCCCCAAACAATGTAGGTCTCTATTAAAAGATACTGAGTAAAACAGCTCATGTGTAAAACGCTGCTTCATGTAAATGAACCATTATCATAATAATATACTTTTTTAGTAGTATGTGCCATTGGGTAATCATAAATAGAAAATTGCCATTTTAAAAAATATGGGCCGCCCCCTGAGATTGTACGATTCACTGTGCACACATACAAACCACATGTAAGGTCACATGAGCCAATTAACAGACAGAGTTCTGCCTTTTGCTTCCTCACTTCTTCCTGTTACAGTTAGTGTTGTAGTATTTCTGGTCAGGTGATCTCTGAGGCAGCACAGATAGAGTCACGAAATGGTGGCTCAAGGCAAGAGATGTAAAAGGGCAATATTTATGTAAATATATATTCCAGTTTGGTAAGATTCTTTAATATGTCATTCAATTTGATATAAACTATCTGTTGCTTAAGTATTCATTTTGGGGGTATAGTTTTCCTTTAAAACTACCATCAAAGCTTAAAAGTATGAAAAGGCTTAAAGAATTAAAGCTTAACCAAAGATGTAGGACAGACCTGTTATACATTAGGTTTTGGGCTTCTGTACCAGCCCAAGGCAACCACATCCCTTTAGCAGTAAAGATCTGTGTCTCCAAAGATGCCCCAGTAGCTTCCCATCTTCTTTTCTGCTGATTCACTGCACATGCTCTGTGCTGCTGTCAATTACTGAGCTTAGGTATCGACCAACAATATACTTAATATGTATAATATAAATGTCACAATATAAGACTGGCTAGTTAGTAAATAATCCTTGGTACATGGCAGCTCAGAAAACACAATCAGCACCACAATAATCAGCCCTATATTATTAGCTTATACGACAGGCAAAACTCATTTTCTGCTTGATGATTTGTGACAGTCCCTAAGCTTAGTTTTTCAACAGCTGCTCAAAGCACGCATTGCGCTTGTCTCCAGTAATGATGTGCGAGTCGAGAAAAACTCGACCCACGCCTGACCCAGGCACGCACCCACCCGACTAGCAACTGCTCTCCCGTCCATTGTTCCGGCAATTCCTAAAAAAAGTCAAGATGGGAAACTCCTGTCACAACTTTGAAAGACTGGATCATTACTACTATAGAGATGCTGAACCTTTAGGCTGGTTCAATAAGTTCAGTAAAATGAATATGGCATTTCTAGCCATATTCATTTTTAGGGTTTAGTTCTCCTTTAACAACACAAAGCTAATTATAAGGGGATATCTGCAGTCAGGAAATGCATTACAGTAACACTAGATGGCACCAACATCCTTCTTATAGCAGTTACATGAGGACAGAGTAACCATCCTAGCTCTACTCCAAGTTAACACTGCAAGTTAGCTTCCATCCCATACTCCTCTATGGTGAACTTATAAAGTGACACATATTTTACAGGGAATGTTATCCGTTACATTTCTGCTCCTTCACAAGAGGTTAATAAGTGCTTACCCAATCACAGCAAAATGTAACATAGCAAGTTAGGTTGAAAAAAGACACACGTCGAGAACTCAACCCACCCACTTATAAAAAAACCCTACCCAGTATCCTACATAGTCCCCCCCCCTTCCCGCTCCCGTTAATACAAATCCAAATTCCATGGATATACTTTAGTGGTGCTCTATCTGGGAACTATGCTGCTCCTCGATTCCTTATACATCTCAATAATAACAAGGCAATCAGAAGAGCTGGGGCCCATGAGCTCCACTGTGCTTACTCTGCACCTATAGGTGAGTAAATAATTAGGGGCACTTATAGGTGTCAATAATAACAAGGCAATCAGATGGCACTCACTCCACAAAATGTGCTTACAATTTGTGCTTTATTCTGATCTCCACACAATGTTTCGGAGGCTCTACCCCCAAAGTGCTCAAGAACACTTGAGAAATGGAGTAGAGCCTCCGAAATGTGTTGAGATATGAATAAAGCACAAATTGTAAGCACAGTTTGTGGAGTGAGTGCCATCTGATTGCCTTGTTATTATTGACACCTATAAGTGCCCCTAATTATTTACTCACCTATAGGTGCAGAGTAAGCACAGTGGAGCTCATGGGCCCCATCTTCCAGCTCTTCGTTGTATTATTCAGGTCATCTTCTTTCGCTTTAGCAACTTCCATCACTTTTGGCACATGCGCAGTTGCTATGAACCGGAAAACGGCTTCAACTGTGCATACGCCAATACAGCACTCACTTCTCGAGATATCCGAAGATGGTGCCCATGAGTTTTGCTGCGCTTACTCTGCACCCATAGGCGAGTATAGGATATGGGGCACTTATAGGTGTTATCATCTGTGCGGGGGGGGAGAGCAGGGAGGGGGGACTATGTGCTACTGGGTAGGGTTTTTTATTAGTGGCAGGGGGATTTAGTTCTCCTCTAAGTCTGTATATAACCTGCTTAACTGCCAGTTGATCCAGAGGATCGCAAACAACCCCATCTGAAACCTCAGAGGGGGAAAAATTCCTTCCTGACTCCAAGATGGCAATCGGACCAGTCCCTGGATCAACTTGGACTATGAGCTATCTCCCATAACCCTGTATTCCCTCACTTGCTAAAAAGCCATCCAACCCCTTCTTAAAGCTATCTAATGTATCAGCAAGTAAAACTGATTCAGGGAGAGAATTCCACATCTTCACAGCTCTCACTGTAAAAAAAATCCCTTCTGAATATTTAGACGGATTAAAGTGCCACTGTGGCATACAGCTGAAACTTTGATGGGGGAGGGGTGGTATATCCCCATCCACTTGCAATACTTGACCTTTGTTGTCTGCCATAAAAAGGAAGAACAAGCACGTGGGATTGAGTGTATGCACTGGGCCCCCCTAAAGATTCTTTATGGGGGTCCCGCTCTGTAAAATTATGCTACTGCTTCGGGAGGGCCCTAACCAGTAGCTAATGCTGGACCTACAATAGGTTGTCAGTTACATCAATGTTTTTATCTGCAACCTTCTTATGAATGTGGCTTGGGAGGCTTGGCCCAGTGCTGGGAATTAACCTATAAACATAAACTCCTCGTAAACTAAATACCTCTAGGACCAGACTGGCAATCAGAGGGGCTATTTTGAATCCCTGTCCAGACCTGAATACCTCCCAACAGTTTATAATTGAGTCACTCCAGAATGGTAAGACCCCAAGCTTACTGATAAGCGGACAGGGATTTAGGCAGCTGGTCATGTCTAAGGGCAAGGTCATGGCCTACATTATCATACTAAGGGTAGGACTACACAGACGATTTCTGCGTGATCCGACGCCCCGCACAAAAACGCAGGCGTCACGTTGAATGCGACAGAAATAAGGTAAGTAATGGCATTATCGGATGGTGTTGCAGCGTTGATCCAACGCGACATGACTGTCGGATGCAGAAACCTTATTTCTGTTGCATTCAACGTGACGCCTGTGTTTTTGCACAGCGCGTCGCTTGGAAATCATCCATGTAGTCTTACCCTTATTCTTATTCAAATATTGGCAGATGTGAACAAAGTTAAGGAAGACCCTCGTTTTATTGAACAATACAAATCTATCGTTTTCTAATTCCATAACTAGAAAAACTTAATAACTGCTGGAGGGACGATGCAAGTCAGCGCTATGATATTAAGCCCCTCTCCAGGGGTTAAAGTATTTTTCCAATCTAGAAACGAATTCCAAAGTCCTGATTAATGAGATATTTGACAGTACAAAGTATGATGACTTAAAGCTGCAAGCTGTTGGTTCTTGTAATGCAGTGTTTGTGGGAAAGCAAACAGTGATATCTCTCTTTAATAAACCAACTGTGACTGCAGTACGTGACTCCTCTGCGAGAAGGAGAGAGCAAATTTGTGAATACAAATTTGCATGTCTCAATGTAACATTCTTCATTATTGCATTGCGAATCTTAATTGCACATTGTGAACCTTTAACTCCAGGTGGCGTAAACTTTTGGAGGAAACGTTACAACTTTTTCATGAAGATGTTTTATTACATACACCGCACTATATCGCAAACTATAAAATTCACAATCGCTATCCTACTGTTGTTTACTTTGCAAACATTTATTCACATTGCGACCAATATTATATTACCCCAATAGTCCATGAATTGGGTTTCCTTGCAGACTGCTGGTGTGTGTTTGCACGAGAGTCTCTGAGGTAAATTTACTTACCTCCGAAAATCCGCGAGTGCTGGCGTTGCGCACATCGCAACACTTCGCCAGGAGTAAAGTCGCCTGGACAACGCTAATTCACGAAGATCTGAAGTTGCGCACAGAGTACCGAACGCTTGCAAAGTTGCGCTAGCATTAATACGATCAGCAGTTCGAAATTACACTAGCGTTGGCTAAATTGCATACAGCGTGCAGTTAAAGTACAATGGACGGATATGTTGCAGCAAACACACTACACAAGGCCAGGGAACCTTAACAAAATAAAATATAGGTGTTATATGTAAGAAAATGTAGGGGGGAAGCCGAGTACCCTAAAAAAAATTACGCACTTTTGCAGCTTATCACCCTGAAAAAAGGAAAAGACGTTCTATCTACTCCATTGCACTTCATCTGGTCTGAGGTGATGAAGGCAAGTCTGGTGATAGAGGTAACGGTCAGTAAAATCAAAAACTTTTTCGCCTGGCGTTAGAGTGCGAAGTTGAACCAGAGTCTATCTCCTTCGGTCGGATTTACCCTTAGTAAATCGGTGAAATGCCGAAATGACGTGAATTTTCGCCCTTTAGTAAATTACCCCCTCTGTGAGAATGCGCAGGTCTGTGTTACACTGCGTTGCTGTTGGCATGAGTCTTTTATGAGAATGCATGTGAGCGTCTGCACGTTTGATTTAATGATCTACAACACTCTCTATGGTGCATTGATCTGGGGAATCATTCCCCTTGTCATTTAGGAGTCAGGAAGAACTGTTTTTCTTATGTAAAAATATGCCTTAACTTCTAAGGCTAATGCTACACAGGGTTGAAAATTGTCCTGCTGAAATACACAGGCTGAGAATCAGCCCCTCGCTGGCATTAGCCTCCTGTCCTGTCAGCACCAGGAACAGTTGTGTCGGCTCAGGTGCAGGCACATGTGGCAGATTTCAACGCCATAACACAAAGGTTTGCACTCTTGTGCCAAAATCCATTGCATGTGGCTGAACAAAAAGTTGTTCCGGGTGCAGGCAGGACAGGCGGCTAATGCCTGTGTAGGGGCTGTGTATTCCAGCAGGATGATCTCATACCTCCCAACTGTCCTGTTTTTCACGGGACAGTCCCGATTTTGACAGCTAAACCCGCAGTCCCAGATTGTTACTGAAATGTCCTGATTTTCTCTTTGATCTCCTGCAATGAACAGCCAGAAAAAGATACAAAGTTTCTGAAATGTAATTGGCTTTATGCAGAGAGCTCAGAATATGCGTCAGGTGCACTTAGATACAGTACATTAGTAACAATTTAAGATAAGCAAACAGCCCTATAAGGTAGAGTTTTAAAAAATCCTCTAGTGTTCGGACACTTAGGCTAGTGGCACACATCGGCTGCTGTATCTACTGGCGTGGCACCAGCTCATCAGCATACACTCAGGGTGGATTTTGGCACAACCATGCATTGTCACGCATGCCAGCATTGCCTAGAGTCTTAATAAAAAGGAGTGTACACAGCTTAGCTATAAGACTAGGTATGCACAAAGCAAACAAACATTTTCTATAAACCTAAAAAAATCACAAAGCTAACATCCATCCATATTCTGCCTGAGTAATTCTGAGAGTTGGAAACTGCTTGGTCCAAGCTTCTAAATTAATTTTTTATCCTTGGGATCAAATAATCTAATGATATTGATCACAGGGCACATATTGAAAACAAATTTAAATTGCATCCTTTTTTCACCATGCCCTGCATCTAGTAAATGAGCCCTAGAGTCTGTAAACAGGCCAGAAGTGGGACAGATGCCTGCTATAGGTACTGTGTCGGGCCAGGCACCCTAGGCAACCTGGCCGGTCGCATCGCCTCCAATGAGCTGGCACAGTCCCTCTCAGGGAACAGCCGGCATGAGAGTGGAGTGAGGGGACAGTACTAGGGGCAGGGGTGTAACTACAGAGGAAGCAGACCCTAGGGCTACATGGGGGGCTCAGGAGGTAAAGGGGCCCCATGAGGCCCTAATTCATAAACAATTTCAATACATTTTGGTAAAACAAATCAACCTGTAAACATTTGGGGGGCCTGAAAAATAATTTGCTGTGGGCCCAGTAATATCTAGTTACTCCACAAACTAGAGGTAGGAGGCAGAGAACTTAATGTGCGTGCCTGGCACCCCCAGCTTTATACCCTATGCACGTGCCTACCCCTAGTTCCGGCCCTGCATAGGCACCCCAGAGGGCACCCTGGCGCTGCCCACACATTCAGTAAATGTAGGTGGACAGGCAGTAGGTGGACAAGACAATATTTAGTGGTGGACAGACCACTTAATGAATAATACTTTCATGTTGAAAGCAGTGCATTTAGTAAAAATGGAATATATTCTTATGTAAGAAGCTATAAACCTATAGTCATGGCATCTATATGGCAGTGTTGGTAAGTTTTTTTTAGGAGAAAACGCATTTGTAAACGTAACTGTACTGCAAGTAAGTAGAAGTTTGATTTGATGTTAGAAATGTAAAACCAATGCCAAGATATTTGTGATATTATTATTTATTATTATTATTATTATTATTATTAACATGTATTTATAAAGCGGCAATATATTGCGTAGCGCTGTAAAGTAAATGTGATTATACAACTAAATCGCATGAATTATATACATAGAACATATGGAGTTACATACATCACAATCAATACCGGTACAAAAGGTAAGGAAGGCCCTATGCAGAAAGAGCTTACACTCTAAAGGGAAGGGAGTAATACACAAGCTGTGGGAGTGGGCAAGATCGAATTAAGTGGTTGAGAAATGTGGTACTGTATGTGGTGTTGCGTTTGGTAGTTAAGCAGAGTGAGGGTAGGCTTCTCGAAAGAAGTGCGTTTTAAGAGATTTCTTGAAAGCAGAAAGATTGGGAGAAAGTCGGCAGACCGTGGGAGATGAGGATTGCAGCCCTTGCAAAGTCATGCGAGCATGTGAGGAGGTAATGAGAGATGCGTTAAGTAGCAGGTCAGTAAAGGAGCGTTGTAAGCGGTTGGATGAGTATATAGAGATGAGTTCAGAGATGTAGGGTGGGGCAGAGTATTGAAGTGCTTTGAATGTCAGGGTTAATAATTTGAATCTGAAAGGTAGCGGAAGCCAGTGCAGGGATTGACAGAATGGCGAGGCAGAGGAGGAGCAGTTGCTGAGGTGTATGAGCCACGCAGCAGTGTTCATTATGGACTGGAGAGGTGACAGTCTCTGGAGGGGCCAATTTAAAGAGAGTTACAGTAGTCTAGACGTGATATGACGAGAGAGTGAATAAGAATTTTGGCAGCATCTTGGGTGATAAATGATCGCATTTTGGATATGTTCCTTAGGTGGAAGTGACATGATTTAATAAATGACTGGATATGAGGAGTGAGTGACAGGGCAGAATCTAGGATAACCCTAAGACACCTGGCCTGGGGAGAGGGGGTGATAGTGGAATTGTTAGCTATAATGGATACTTCTGGGATGTTACTGGTGTTAGTTGGAGGAAAGAGAACCATTTCAGTTTTAGAGAGGTTTAATTTAAGCTAGCGTTGCGACATCCAGGTAGAGATAGCGGACAGGCAGGAGGAGACACGAGTTAGGAGTTCTGGGTTGAGATCAGGAGATGAGAGATAGATCTGAGTATCGTCAGCATAGAGGTGGTAGTGGAAACCATACGAGTTGATTAATTTGCAGAGGGAGGAAGTATAGAGGGAGAATAGTAATGTCCCAGGACAAAGCCTTGAGGAACTCCAACAGAAAGAGGTAGGGGAGAAGATGCTACTTCGTTGTAGGAGACACTGAAAGAACGATTGGTGATGTAAGAAGAGAACCAGGACAGGGCTGTGTCACGAAGGCCAAGCGGATGGAGGGACTGGAAGAGGAGAGGGTGATCTACAGTGTCAAATGCAGCTAAGAGATGAAGCAGTATTAGTAGTGAGAAATGATTGTTGGCTTTAGCGGTTAAAAGGTCATTAGTTAGTCAGGGCAGGGCAGTTTCAGTGGATTGTAGGGGGTCCAGCAGGTTATTGTCAGAGAAGAATGAGGTTAGTCAGTTGTAGACTAGGCGCTCAAGTAGTTTAGAGATGAAAGGTAGCAGAGAGATAGGTCAGAGGTTGTCAAGATTGGAGGGATCAAGAGAGGGTTTTTTCAAAATGGGAGTGACAAGAGCATGTTTTAGTTGAGAAGGAAACAGTCCAGTTTAGAGTGAGAGATTAAATAGGTGAGTTAAGGCTATGATTAGACCAGGATTCATGTTACGGAGAAGTTTTGAGGGAATTGGATCAAGCGGGAAGGTGGTAAGGTGAGAAGAGGCCAAAAGCTTTGAGACTTCCTCATCAGTGACAGGGGTGAAGGAGCACAGGAGAGACTGGGGAGTGTGGAGGGAGGGTGGTGGAAGTCTAGGGGGGTTGAGTAGTGTAATGTCCCTTCTGATAATGTCAATTTTGTTTTTGAAGTGCTCAGCAATATCTTGAGCAGAGACAGATGTGCACAGAGGGAGTGGAGAAGGGGAAAGGAGAGTGTTAGTTAAAGGGAGTTAATGAATGATGTTTGTATGGCTTGGAAGAGGCTGGTGTTATAGGAGCGCATGGCAGATTTGTAGCTCCAAAAGTCTGATTCTGAGCGGGATTTGCGCCAGCGATTGCACGTGAGTTTCTTTGGATCACTTTTGTATGAGCAGTTTCCAAGGTTGAAGTGGTTTGGGTCTAGAACGTTTAGTTTTTATAGGAGCAAGCTCATTAAGGGCAGTGGTGAGAGTTCTAAAGTAGACAGAGGTAGCCACATTAGGACAAGAGATGGCTGAGATATTAGAGTGAAGAGAGTCAAAGGAAGAAGAGAGATGTGACACGTCTACAGCTTGCAAGTCACGGTAAGTACGTGTTTGGGGAATAGCAGGGGGTGAGGAGGGAGTTAGTGAGAGTTGAAATGTGAGCATATTGTGATAAGAGAGGGGAAATGGTGAGTTAGTAAAATTGGTGGTTGAACAGAGTCTGGTAAATATGAGATCCAGAGCATTACCATTGGAGTGAGAGGGGAGTCTGAGCACAAAGATAAGCCTAGGGAGGAGGTTTGTGAAAGAAGTTTAGAGACAGAAGAGTTGTTACTATTGTTAACGGGTATATTAAAGTCACCTAATATGATGGATGGGATGTTAGATGAGAGAAAGTAAGGAAGTCAGGCAGCAAAGTTGTCCAGAAATTGTGCAGTTGGTCCTGGTGGTCGATATATAACAGCAATGCAGAGTGAAACAGGAGAAAAGAGCCTAATGCAGTGAGCCTCAAATGAGGAGAATGATAAAGAGGGAACAGGTGGAAGAACTTTAAAAGTACAGCGGGGAGAGAGAAGCAAACCTACCCCACCTCCAGGTCTGTTACCAGGTCTGGGAGTATGAGTAAGGTGTAGTCCCCCATAGGACAGGGCAGCAGGTGAGGCAGTGTCAATAGGAGAGAGCCAGGTTTCAGTAAGTGCGAGTAGGTTAAAGGAATTTGCAATGAAATGGTCGTGTATATGTTTGTTGCAGACAGATCTGGCATTCCAGAGAGCACAGGAAAGATGAACTGGGTTTTTGGGTATAGGAGTAAGAGTTCTGTACTGTTGGCATTTGCACTGAAGAGAAGGAGCTCGTGGCCATGATATAACTGGGATGGGGTAAGGGCCAGGGTTTGGGGAAATGTCCCCAGCTGCCAGCAATAGAAAGGAAAGATAGACTAAGTGAGAGCAGGATATGCTCTTAGTTTGTATGAAAACAAGGAGTTTTGTGGAATAGCTAAACAGAGTAGTTTATAAACTTCATGTGTGGAGAGGGAAGGAGAGGAAATTTGTATAGAAATGGGACTTGATGGGGGAGGTAGTGAAAAATGTTTTATGAAGCATCAGAGTGAAAAAAGAAGAAATACAGGACAAAGCATGTTTGGAGTAAGAAGTAACAAACTGGCAGGTACAAACAAATCTGTGTTCTTATCTCATCTGGTTCAAAGTTGGTAGAAGATAATCTGGTTCCTTTTGCCTTGTCAATGCCTTGTCCAACTGCCTTGTATAACTGCCATTTCTAAGCACTTGTGAAATGTTAGCACTTAGGAAATGTAGCACTGTGATATACCTGAATTGTATACAGATGAGGGGAGAATATACTAGCATAGCTTGGTTTTATATCCACTAATCACATTGCCTTTCATGAGGTCACAGTGAAACCCTAATTTTACACTTATTTTACACAATTATTTTTGTGGTCCTACATATAGTGTATGTCATGCATAATACATTTTCCTGATTTTACATTTACATTTACATTTAAACATGCTTACTAATAAGGTCACGGGCAGACAGAGCGTTAGCTCCACTGCTCTCAGTCTGTGTATTTTTTCAGGTTGAGAGAAGCCAGTCCCAAGATAGTACATTCATCTGAAACGCTTCTGTGCAGTCACACAGCAGAGCGGAGCAGAGGTCTGCCTGAAAATGCCTGCTTTCACGTACAGTATTTGGGCTGACCTCCACTGCACTGTGTGTGCCTGCCCTGCATGCAAGTGGATCAAATTCAAACAGATTCAACAGAGATGGGGCATGGAGTAGATCCACTTCTCTCAGCAAACTGAGAGCAGCAGAGCCAACGCTCCATCTGCCCATGGCCTTCTATACTTAATGGGCTGTTTTGGAATATTCCTTTAAGAGTAAACAAGTAATTCAGCAAAGAAGTAGAAGCTGCAGGGAAAGGTGGCTGAAAACAGTTTGTTTTCCTTGAAGAAAATACACTTGTATGGCAGATATGGTTAATCTGTTCAAATATGTCAGCACAAATTCGCTGACAGACCTTCAGCAGAGGGAGCAAACACCAGGAAAAAAAAAGAAACATCACAAAAGGCTGGCACAAGCCAGGCTACTTGGTGCAGTTTGGCTTGTGCCAGCCTTTTTTGATTTCCTGGCATATGAACTGTAACCATGTTATTAACACCCGGGTTTTATATCCAGTGAAAACAATATATGGGAGCCATGAGGAATACTGACACTGGTGCGGAATGTAACCACCAGTTAATGTGTGTGATCCTGCTGCTACTCCCATACTGCCCTGCCTCCCAGCTGAGTGGATGCACTCCCTTCTTATGACTAGTATGGATTTAAAACAGTGTGATCAAAACAACCAAAGGCACACGGGCAGATTCGGGGAGATTAGTCACCCCAGTGACATCTCCTCTTCTTCGGGGCAACAATTTCTCCAAACTGCCTTCCTGCTGGCTAGAATGAAAATCGCTAGCGGGATGGCACTCGGAGCACTTCGTTTTCCGAAGTCGCCCTTAGTTTCCTTGTAAGGCAATTTCAGGTGACTTCTGAAAACAAAGCTCAGCGAGTGCCATCCTGCTGGCGGTTTTTCATTATAGCCGTCGGGAAGGTAGGGGAAGGCAGTTTGGGGAGATTGTCGCCCAGAAGAAGAGGCGATTTGTTGCCAGGGCGACTAATCTCCCCAAATCTACCCATGTGCCCTTAGTAACCAGAATGCTTAAATAGCAATCTGGAGCGATGTCGAATAAAGTATATAGAGTATGTGTGTATATATATATATATATATATATATATATATATATATAGATATATATTTATATATATATATACACACACACACACACACACACACAGGGTCGAACTGGGCCAGCAGAACACCAGGAAAAAACCCGGTGGGCCCCTGTCCTTATGGGCCCTCGCCGGGCCAGACCTGCTTACCCGATTAGTGCTGCGCTGTTTGCATATGCACGCAGTGTGACGATGCTCGTATATGTGCAGGTCGCACCGCTGTTCACGCATGAGCATGACGCTATTCGCGAGTGCGAGCAGGAACATAGCTTAAAAGTCGGGAGGGTGCCCCCGGAGGCTGCCAGGTGGTCCCTTTGGGTTGCAGTTCCGGTGGGCCGTCAATGCTCCAGTCCAACCCTGTATATACAGTATATATAGATATATATATACAAAAGCCATGAACGGTGCTCAGTGATGTCATCTGTTATAATCGGAGCTTTGTGATGTCATTTCTATCACATGAATCACGGAAACGTGTGTATTATAATAAATAAAGTATCCCCTGTTGTAAAATATGAGGATATTAGAAGTCACCTTGGAGTTCCCTGACCTGTATAAAAAATACTTTCGATTCGTAGATGTGATTATGGCACAATAAACTTCTATGTTTCTGTAAGTAATCAAGTGCCGCGAGTGCTTTCTGCTATAGAGATGTATGGTGAGCACCCGGCCATTGACTAGTGGAGTGGTGACTGCTGATGTGACTGTATACAAAAAGGTCTCAGAGTGGACCGAAACGTCACGTTGGCTGTATATATGCTCACATGAATACTTTTATTTTTGTCCCGGTGTTGCTGGTCTTTTTGGATAATATATATATATATATATATATATATATATATATATATATATATATATATATATATATATATATACAGTATATATACGTATATATACAGTATATATATAAAAGTATATTGAGAGTAACATCTCTGTGCAAAAGACACTGGAAATACTAAACTATATAATAAAGGCTCCATCTATTGCTAGCAACGCTCACTGCTAAGAATTCCTGTCCCTTTAAGCAGTGCTCCAAGCCATTCCAGATGTGAGTGCAGGTAGTGATGAGATGCTGGGGGCTGGGCTTTGTGCTGACAGAGGCAGCAGGGGCGGAGACTGTGTGACAGCAGCAGGAGCAGCAGGAGATAAGGGTGCAGTTGTGCAACATGGTGGCTCCTTCTCTCCCCTGATACCCCACTTTACCCTCATCCAGCACTGGGGAGCAGCCTGTGTCTGAGTGAGAAGCCTAAAGGGTAAAGCAACGTAGAGTGCAGGGCTGGAAGCAGGATTTCCTGGTCTGAACATGGGATGGTGATGCTGGCCTTTCCTTTTCTGCTCTCTGTCTCTCTCGCATGGATTTGAAAATTCTGTGCTTTTAGTTGAAATCCGAGCTGGGGAGTTGCAGTTCAACTCTGTCTATGAAGCTACAGGTGGGCAGATGATGCTGTGTGCTGCTGCTGTTACCCAAGTGTCACATTGTGTACACGTGTGAGTGAGTGTGTGTCCTTGGCAAGCCGTGCAGGCGGCTGATGTAACAGCTACTGAGCCTTTATTCTTACCTCCCACTCCCTTTGTCCCTCCTTCTTCTCTTTCATTGGAATCAGCTCAGACTGGCAGCTGCTGAAACCCTATACGCTCTGTCTCTATTCAGGAATGGCTGGCAGCCCATTGTCCTATAGTGTGAGCCCTCTGACAATGACACTGCGGCCCCGGAGAAAGTCCTTGTGCAACTGAACGTGTATTTATGGGGACCTTGCAGGTGTTCCAGGAGGACATTATAGTAAGTACTCTTTCACTTTGTATGGGAATTTCATTTGTTTGCAAAACAATGGCGAAGTATGCCTTTCTGGCATTTGGACAAGAATAACTGCAAACTGACAGTTTTGTTCCTTTATATTAGCTAGGAGCCGGAGATCAGAAAAGGGTTAGCTAAAGAATAAGTGAATTAAAGGAGAATCCAATAAACCATACTAGCATAACAAATATAGAAATAAGGTTCTGTTCCTCTGTGGGGGGCAGAGAACTGTAACCTTACCATACACTATAAGATCCGCTCGTTTACCAAGGTTGCCCACTAACGGCTGGGCGATATCGGGTGATTCTGAAAGTTCGGCCCTGGGGCCGAACAATCGGATTACAATGCTACAAATGGGCGCCGACGGGTTGCAGGGCCGCATCAACTAGCCGATGCGTTAAAAAAAAAAAATCAAACTTGACCGATCAATATCTGCCCGATTTTTGGCCTGATATTGATTGGAAGGACCAATATCAGCAGCTTTAATCTGCCCGTGTATGGTCATACATTGTCCCCCTGCTGAATCCAAGCCATACAATCAAATTAATACCCTCAAGCCTACCTTTTCCCTTATCATGTGAGTAGCAGCCTGAATAAAACTGTGTGCCCTCCTTAAAGGCACACACATCCTTACTTGGGTTAGCTGCCTAAAAATATAAAATGAAGGCCATGTCTTCAATAAATTCCCTCTCCCTTCTTGCCAGTGGTTTAAGTGGTCAGAGATGTGACATTGACCTTCTAAGTCGTAGAGTCAGGGTGGTTAAAAGTAAGGCTGCATTATGTACATGTTAGGGAGCCTAATCTACTAATACCCTGCATCCTCTCACTTATCCAGAAATAATGGCATTAAAACATACAATTAAAAACATTTACATTCATGACATAAATGTTAAAAAATTAGAGGTTGGGGAGCACCATCCATCCGACGCAAAGGATGGTGTGCAGGGTCAATAATAATTAGTAATACAAAAAAGAGAAGAAAAAGAGATGACCCATCTCATTGCACCTTCCCATCCATGTATTGCAAAAGACTCCAGTGAAGTGATTCTAAAACTTAACTTTTATTAAAGCATTTAAAAACCTATGTCTAGATTGCAACATTAAAACAGAGGTTGGATAGGGGGCTGATAGACTGATTAGCAAGGGGTAGGAGGGGTGAAGTCACCATTGAACCAGATCATGTCCTCATTATGCCAAATATGAGCCACAAATAAGAGCTTAGCATGTTTTGAGACCCCTGTCAGCCACGTGGTCCCTTATGATAGTACCCCTATCCCTGAATATAAGGAACAGCTGATCACATCTGAAATGCCATGTACCTTGGCTCCCATGTACCAACATAATGCTGTATCTATGACGGCATTTATTAAGGTCTAAATTGTGTTTTCTACAAAAATTAGAGTTTTTGAGTTGGGTTTTTTTGGTCAAAACTCTGACCCTGGAAATGGCTCAAATCTGAAAACACACCATCTAAAACCTGTCGAGGTTATATCAATGACAGAGGTCCCTTGAACCATTTGAAGATATTAATAGGCTGCTTGATGTTCAAGTTTTTCCCGAAAGCTTAAATGAATTGATTGATTCGAGTTTTTTTTTTTCGCTGAAAACTCGCTCAATTCGAGTTTTCGGGTTTCGCAGCTTAATTGAGGTTTTTCTTAAATTAGAAACCATTAGAGTTGTGAGTTCATTCAAGCTCATTCGACCTTTGATAAATAACCCCCCAAATGTAAGGCCCAAGGTCACAGCACACTATCAAAAGCTATCAAAGGTTCCATTTAATCACTTCCATCAGCGCTGCTGGGGTTAGTTACAGAGCTTCGCTGTATTGTTATAAATTCACTTCATCTTCCTCATACAGTTATCACTATCCTACAGCAGTGTATCTCCCATGCATAGAAATGCTAAATGTATTCCCACCTGAAACATTACATACATCAGTGCTAATCCTTACAATGTTTATCTCCAACACCAGGATCATAATATTATTCTTTAAGGATAAATTGAATGTATATTAATCTTTTATCAGATTTTATTTGCATTCAGAGGCGATGAATTTGGTGTTGGTGAACTGACCCTGTAATAAGCCTATGAGAATGTGCTTCTCAAGGGGAGATACAGTCACCATTATCTAGCGGCACAGCTTATCTCTAGTCCCCTTATTATTCTTTTGGCCTCATTTTCTTGCCAATCTTTCATGCCAGCCTCTGTATAATAGTGATAAAACTTATAGAAGCACATCTTGAGGCAAGGGAGGCTTCCATTCTATTGCTGCTCAGTTTGTGATTTTAGATTTCATTTAATTGAGTTCTTGTGCTTTGGGGGTTTACAGAGATCACACCGCCTTTGTCTTTTCTTTTTGCAGAGAAATCAGACGCTGTTGGATAATTTCATTTCTAGTTAGTGCCACTCTAACCCCATCATGGCACCAAATCCAGTCATCCAAGCTGCTATTGACCTGACTGCAGGGGCTGCTGGTATGTCCCCACACCACCACTATACCTATGAGCTGACATTTCATAAGCAAAACAGAAATGCCATCCTTTCTCATAATGTTGTTTGTACCTCTGCACCCCTATATTTAGCTGAAGGGGGGCATGGCGGCTTACTTTTTTCAGAGGCATCTATAAAACCGTTTTGAGCATTATTTTATTTTTAACACTAATAGTAACCAGCAGTTGTAATTAAATAGGACTACTGTCTGATATGACTTCCTGAAAGTACTGTGGCCTAAGATCAATTTACTAAATTCACCCTCAGTTTTATTGCTGCGCCTGGGCATCCATAGGCACTCATGGAAAACAATCAGTCAAAAGAGGGAGATAATTGGAGTAGTATATAAAACTGGCCTACGTATAAGACACAGAGGGGCAGATTTACTAAAGGGCTGTTGTTAGCGGAAAATAGCCAGAAATCTCATCCGCAGGGACATTACCAATTTACTAACAGATGTAGAGGACAATTCGCTAGCCAAAGAGACCGTCGATGGCGCAGTTTCGTGCCCTATCGCCATGCACATTTTTGCTCAGATGGACGATCGTTACTCCGCAAATTCACTAAAGTGCGAATTTTACAGAACGTTATCTTCTTCGCCACCTTAGACCTGGTGAACTGATAAGATGAAGCTAAATCCTCCTCAATCTTATGTCAGTGACATCATATCCTGTATACTGGAAAGTCATAAAAGTTCTAAAAAAACGCTGTTTTTTAAAATTAAAGCGGGATACGCATTCAAAAGTCCTAGCCATGGGGGCAGCCTTTCAAGCTGGAAAAAAAGGAGAAAAGACACAGGTTACATAATAGATAAAACACCATTGTAGTGTACAGGGTTTGTCTGTTGTGTGCTATGTAACCTGTGCCTTTTCTCCTTTTTTCCAGCTGAGATTAATGAAGCCATGGCTACACAGCAGCTTGTTTATATAAACTATACTAGTCTTTCTGAAGCAAACACACAACTTTTACCAGTGCAGAGCAACAGTATATGATATGTTAATTACTTCAAACGCTTTAATTTTTTGGTGTTACTGTTCCTTTAAGGACCACCATTCATTTCTGAATCACTCCATGAAAAAACTTTCCACATATTTCTGTATCACTTTTTTTTCTATATAAGGCCCCTATATGAGAAAATATTCTAGTGTCTAATAATAAAAGGCTAACCTATATGTGTGGTTATTTAGGTGGGACAGCATGTGTGCTAACAGGTCAGCCCTTCGACACAGCCAAGGTGAAGATGCAGACGTTCCCCACCATGTACAGGGGACTCATAGACTGTGCCATGAAGACTTACAAACAAATGGGCCTCAGGGGGTTCTACAAAGGCACCAGCCCAGCGCTTCTGGCAAATATAGCTGAGAATTCGGTGCTTTTCATGAGCTACGGATTTTGCCAGAGGGTTGTGCGGAGAATAGTTGGCTTGGACAAGAATGCAGCCTTAAGGTGAGTTAGGGCTATACAGGAAAATTGCTTAACTACTCTGTTTAAGTACAGGGGGTTATTATTACCTTATACAGGTATAGGATCCATTATCCTGAAACCCATTATCCAGAAAGCTCAGAATTACGAGAAGGTGATATCTCATAAAGTCCGTTTTAAAGTGGACCTGTCACCCAGAAAAAATTTGTATAATAAAAGTCCTTTTCAAATGAAACATGAAATCCAATTTCTTTTTTTAACTAAAGCATTCATAGCTGTCGTAAGCTCATTTAAAAATCTCAGCTGTCAATCAAATATTGCCTGCCCCTCCTCTATGCCTCAGGCAGGGCAGACAATTACTTTCATTTTCCATTCAGCATTTCCCAGATGTCACTGCTCTCCACACAATCCCCTGTTCTCTTCACCGTTTAATTGTGTAGCCAGGGCATGGGAATGGCCATGGGGTTCCCCATTCTGGTGCACAAACAAGACTCTGAGATGATGCAAGGCTTGAAAAACGACCTCCTGTGTCCGAAAAGTCGCTATGCTACACTTGTAATAATGGCGGTTTTAACACAAAACTGGAGTGCTGCAATCCTTATACATTCGATGATAAAAGGCTTGCCTTAATAACAGTGTCTACAAAATGGCTCCTGCCTGCTTGCTAGAATTATGAATTCCCAGACTGAAGGAAACAAGATTCAAATAATTTATATGGTGTAATTAAAGTTACTTTTGCTTGACTACATGTGATAAAATAGGATTTTGAAAAAAAAAATTTGGTTGACGGTTCCCCTTTAAGAAAATTATTTACAAAAATGACATTTGTTTGTATACTCTGTATAAATATAAATCAGCACGTTGTATTTGTTCCAACTAAGATACAATTAATCCTTATTGGAGGAAAATCAATCCCACTGAGTTGATTTAATGTTTTAATGATTTTTTAGTAAAATTAAAGTATGGAGATCGAAATTACAGAAAGACCCCTCATCCAGAAAACCCAATGTCCTGAGTATTCTGGATAACAAGTCTCATACCTGTAATACATAAGATCCATGAATAATAGTAATAATGATATCCAGTAACTTATCCTTCTAAATGGTATTGTGTGATCAGTTATAGTTGGTGCTTAACAGTGTTGTTTGGGTCACATTATTATTATTATTATTATTATTATTATTATTATTAACATGTATTTATATAGCGCCAACATATTGCGTAACCTAATGAAATCTGTTTACAGGTAGAACCCTAATTTTATGTTCCTAAAGAATAGCAAAAAAGTGGCATGAAATCAGGAAAAACATATGTTAAACATGTTTTTGCCTGTATGGGACTGCAAAAAAACCCAATGTTAATATAGAAAAATGTAAAATTGGGGTTCTTCTGTATTATAACAAATAATGTACCTTCTACAAGGATATTAGACATAACCTTGGACTCCCATGACTTGTATAAAAACATTTGTCCTGCAGCTACATGCCTTGTTACAGTCATCTAATATCCTGACTAGTATCTTTTACAACAGGGGATACCCTATTCCCTTTATAATACATAGCTGATAATATTTGTATAATTGCCTGTTTAACACAATCTTTCATTGATTTGTTGTAACCTCACTACATACATAATTAGAATGTAGGACTCCAGACCCTGGCTCATTAATTGCTGCAGTATTTGCAGGTTATCTACTTTCACAGTGCACTGGTAAATCAACTTTAAATACAAAAAAAAGCAACATATATATAAAGTATACAGACACAACAATGTCCAAGATTAGTTAAAGGAGAAGGAAAGCTCCAAGACAGTTTATTCCCAACATATTAGCCACAATAGTGCAAGCTAGATTGCTATATTTATTCTGCAGAATGCTTTACCATACCTGAGTAAACAGCTCTAGACACTGTCTCTGTTTGTTTAGGACAGAAGCTGCCATATTAGCTTGGTGTGACATCACTTCCTGCCTGAGTCTCTCCCTGCTCACTTACAGCTCTGGGCTCAGATTACAGCAGGGAGGGGAGGGAGGAGCAAACTGAGCATGCTCAAGCCCTGCCCTGGAGGTTTATGCTGAAAACAGGAAGTCTGATACAGAAGCCCATGAGTACACAATAAAAGGACAGAAATGCAGTGTTTCTTTTGACAGAGGACTCAGAGCAGCATTACTTTGAGGGTTTATTGGTGTATTTATATAGACCTTTCTGATAAAGCTTACTTACTTTAAGCCTTTCCTTCTCCTTTAAAACTATTATTGCTTACTGTGATATCCATCTTGTAGTTCTAAAACTGTAAATAAAAGACGATTGAAAATAAATTTCTCACGAATTATGACATTACTGGGCCCTTTACACTCCTGGGTCCCCTGCGGCCGCAGGGTCTGCTTCCTCTGTAGTTCCACCCTGGTAGCTTTTATTCTCTCTCAACATAGTACATCATCTGTATATATCTCCAAACCAATTTCATACAAATGTTGATCCCTACAGAAGTGTCTCTTTCTACACCTCACCGTAGATGCAGTGTTCTATAGGACTAGTGATGGGCGAATTTATTCGCCAGGCGCGAATTCATGGCGAATTTGCGCAATTCGCCACCAGCGAATAAATTTGCGAAACGCCCGTGAAAATTCGCCCGTCAAAAACGGGCGCCGGCGTCAAAAACGAGAAAAAAAACTTGCCCATCACTATATAGGACACATTAGGCCACACGCAGTACATGAGGGAAGCGCTATTAAGGTGTCATGTTACATTATAACACAAACTTTCTTCTGCTGAAAAATGATCTAAAAAAGGTTTCTGAATTCTTACTTAGCAGTGAAATGGAGCATCGTTTTTTTTTTTTATAGTTGGAACTAGTTAGAAATGGTTAAATGATCCAACCAGTCCTCTGTGCCAACTTACTATTTTGAATTGTTTGTGTTCTTCGTTAAAGTGATGTGCAGAATGCAGCTTCTGGATCTGTGGCGTCTGTTTTTGCAGCTCTCGTCCTTTGTCCCACAGAGCTAGTGAAGTGTCGTCTGCAAGCCATGCATGAGCTGGAAGTATCTGGCAAGGTCTTACAAGGGCAGAAGTAAGTCTGAGGCATTTGTGCCCAAAAGCAACTACTCATTTCACTTGTGGAGTTCATGGATATATATAAAAGCAAGGGCCTAGATATATATATATATATATATGCTGGCCTGGAACCTACACTGATTCGTGTGTATATATATATATATATATATATATATATATATATATATATATATATACTATATATATACACACAAAATGCAAGACAGCTGTACTCCTAGAATTTTACACACACACATTCTGTCTTACATTTTGTATATATATATATATATATATATATATATATATATATATATATAAATATATATATAGAGAGAGAGAGATGAAGAAGCTCGCACTCACAGGACTTATAAGGTCTGTCCTGTGAGTGCGAGCTTCTTCATCTCTCTACTTAATTCTTGGGCTTTTTTGCACCCAGGCAACTTTGACCTATAGACGTGCAGTGCCGGCTTCCAGACTACTATATATATATATATATATATATATATATATATATATATATATATAGAATGGAATGCACATCCATTAGTATGCAGAAACCTGGGTGCTAGTCTGAGAAGTATGTAGACAAAATTCAGGGATTGACAGCACTCCAAGGAAATACATCAAGTCAATAATTCAAATGAAAGTGGAGATTTATTGGTGATCCAACGTTTCGGCTTCGTCTTTCCCTGACGAAGGCTCCTGTGCGGAGCCGAAACGTTGGATCACCAATAAATCTCCACTTTCATTTGAATTATTGACTTGAAGTATTTCCTTGGAGTGCTGTCAATCCCTGCATTTTGTCTATATATATATATATATATATACACAAATCCACGGGATTCACCTGGGTGCGTGATCAAAAACCTCTCAAAACACTTGCAAAGAATAAAAAATAACTTCATTTATTTAGCAACACACTGTCGTTTCTCACTTTGAGAAAGGCTGAGGAGTCAGCCGAAACGTCAGTCTGTTGCTAAATAAATTAACTTTATTTTTTAAGACCTGTGAAGTGCTGATCTTCTTTGCAAGTATATATATATATATATATATATATATATATATATATATATATATATATCTCAAACAAGGGAAAGTTGTGCTCACCACTAATTTTTAAAAACCATTAGGCGGGGGTGCAATGAGGCTGTGACCACAAAATACATATAGACAAATACAAGAGTCCTCTGCACTCAACCCATTATCAATATATTTAAGACAGAGACATTTTGTGCATACTGCTACTGAAAAATGCCTTACCCTTTAAACAAAACAGGGATTGTTTGTCCATATATTGCAATATATTTAAGCTGGCCAACTACGTCAAAGTCATCCCATATCTGGCCAGTCCTATGCTCAATTTTCATCTGATTCCTTAAGAATTCTATTGCTTCATTAAACATTTTACAAAAGGGACTAGTTTTGCCTGCAACTTAAGGTGGCCATACACGGGCCGATAAAAGCTGCCGACAGACCGTGTCGGCAGCTTATTGGCCCGTGTATGGGGGCCCCCGACGGGCTTCCCCGATCGAGATCTGGCCGAAAGTCGGCCAGATCTCGATCGGATGGGGTTAAAAATCCCGTTGGATCGCGGCCGCATCTGTTCGTTGATGCGGTCCCGCGATCCGACCGCCCGTTTGTGAGAGCTAGGATCCGATCGTTGGGCCCTAGGGCCCACGATCGGATCTGCCCGATATTGCCCACCTTGAAGGTGGGCATATCGGAGGAAGATCCGCTCGTTTGGAGACATCGCCAAACGAGCGGATCTATCCGTGTATGGCCACCTTTACTTGCTGCTTTCAAAGTCAAACTCCCAAACTTGGCTGCCCTTTTATTAGACACCAGTGGGATCACCTGACTATAGCTGGGAAGGGTGGGAGCTATGTATGTGTCTATATATATATATATATATATATATATATATATATATATATATATTGAATAAAGTACCCCCTCTTGTAAAATATAAGGATATTATAAGTTACCAAGGAGTCATGGAACTCAGAGAATTGCTCAATATTTAGTATGTGCCCACAGCCCACCATTCTTAAAAGTCCTTAGGAATAATTTCTTTTGTGCTTACAACTAGGCTTGCCACCTTGTCAAAAAAAAGTGAGTCATGTGACAGAAATGACATCAGAACTCACTGTTTATAACTGATGACATCAGAACTCACCATTTATAAGGATATAATTTACAAGATATTCATGGCTTTTGTGTATTATATATATATATGTATATATATATAACTATGACTAATAACACATGATAACACAAAGAAAATTTACTGCTTGGTATAATTATGCCGTTTTGTTCCACTAAATTTTTGTGCTGCTTCCTTTGTGCCAGTACAGTGTGGTCTGTGGTTAAAGGGATTGTGCAACGAGAGGGACTGTTGGGTTTCTATAATGGCCTGACAAGCACTATCTGCAGAGAGATGCCCGGCTATTTCTTATTCTTTGGAGGGTATGAGCTCAGCCGATCCTTCTTTGCTTCGGGTGGATCAAAGGATGAGCTAGGTGAGTGCAGTTGTGTTCTTCTTAGTACTCCTGTAACTCCTGTGTCAGCCTTTCCGTTCAGTTGTTCTGAACTACAGCAACACTGAGGCTGATGGGAAATACAGTTAGAAGGATTTCTTTATTCCCCTCTGAATGAAGCGGTTTCATGTAATGCAGATTTAACTTACTTTCTGAAGTGCCAGTGCTCATTCTTAAATTATTATTATAATTATATATATTATATAACTGCCATCCTTTAGGTCCAGTTGCTCTGATGGCAAGCGGGGGTTTTGGAGGAATTGCCCTGTGGCTGGCAGTGTACCCTATAGACTGTGTCAAATCCAGGATCCAGGTGCTCTCCATTTCTGGAAAACAAGCCGGATTCATGAAAACCTTTTTGCACATTGTGAAAACTGAAGGTAATTGGAATTATCAATGTTCTTTATAATGTATTACAAAGAGGCAGAGCCACTGTATGGAAGCATCAACTTCAGATGTTTTCATGCAAATGTCCAGTTAAATGTATTTTCCTCACACCTTGTTGTGTTTGTGATGTTATTCTACTAATAGTTCTTTATATTGCAGGAGTGTCAGCGTTATATTCTGGCCTGAAACCCACTCTGATTCGTGCTTTTCCAGCCAACGGGGCTCTGTTTCTTGCATACGAATACAGCAGAAAACTCATGATGAACGAACTGGATTGCTGTTAATGGTCCCTTCCATTTTGTATTTTTCTCAGGATAGTGCGCAGAACAATGGTTTATATATCATTTCACTGACTGAATAACAGAAAGGGCAATTAGAACCGTTCGCCCTAATTTAAAGAAAAAGATTATTTCTAAATGAATGCGTTGTTCAGCTGTTTTAATGATTAATCATTTCTCACATGTTTGTGGGACAAGGTATTCACTGTGCGGCCACACAAGCATCCAGAGGGTCAGCCAGGGGCCCACATGCTGTCTTCTAAATACAAGATTTGCCTTATGGTATAATTGTGTGTAATACAGTGAAGATCACAAGAAAAAGGCAGTACTGCAGATTTACTGCTCACACTTCTGTGTTTATTGCCAACACAACATGTTTCGAGCCCTATGAGGCCCTTTGTCAAGTGTCAAACAAGAAGGGAAGTACGCAGCTCCTACAAGACTACAAAGATGGTACACCTAACAACTGCATGAGTGATTTGTACCAGTGGCATAACTACCAGGGGTGCAGGGGGTGCGACTACCCCTGGGTCCGCACCCCTTAGGGCCTGCAGGAGATGCAGTCTGGCAGGATGCAAATTTTCAAAATACTGGAGCTATTTTTTGTAAGCCGTGGAACAGCAGAGTGGCAGAGCGGAGAGAGGGTGAGTGCTAAATAAAGCAAGCCTAACCTTGCCCCCGCGGAACATTAATCCCTTGCCATACAATCTCTTGTCTCAGTCTTCTTAACAGTTCTTCTTTAAACAGAAGCCGGTAGCGTGCGCAACATGTGATGATTGGACCAAATGAGCGCCTGTAGTTCTTATCTCGCATGTGTGCTGTATTGCTACAATTTGTGCGCTATCTTGCTGTCTTTTTGGAGCTGAGGCAGGAGATTGTATGGTTGCTGCTGGCTATGGATTTACATTACCAGAGGCAAGGTTAGGCCTTGCTTTTGCAGTAATTTATTCACATTCCACTTAAGAACATACTTATGTGAAGAGGTCAGGGCACAAAAAATGTAAAACTTTGTCAAAAGATTCAGGAAGGTGGAATTGAATTCTGAAGAAATTGGTTATAATGAGAGGTACAATGATAAGATGGGTATTGAAGAATAGGAAGAGTTCGAAAAATCGAACAATATGTAAAACCATAGAGAAATGCTGGAAGAAAAAAAGACAAAGAAATAGTAGAGAAAGGCAGAGATATATTAGAAAATAAAATGGAAAGCAAATGAAAGCAGGGAACAAAAATATAAGGTTAGTAGTATGTTGCTTTAACACATTTTATATTTCTATATACACCTATAATGTAAATGTGTTCCTTTGTCTGAGTAACGTGTTTATAGCAATGTGCTTGTTTTTGGTGACATGACGGTGGAACTGCACCTTAATTTCCTAGTAGTTTGATAGCATTGTAATGACATACATGCAGGAAGGAGATCCGTTTAGTGGCAGCTGTTTAATTGAAAGTGTTGGTGGGTAAGGCTTATTTTGGCAGAGTGTATGGCTTATGATTTTGGGGGGGGGCGGGTGCACATCGTGCACCTGGGCAGAGCTGGGCCAAGCCGGGCAGGCGCCCTAGGCAGCCTAGCCGGCTAGTTGCGCGCTTCTGCGCATGCGCGAAAAGACGCTTCAGTGCAGAGACACTTCTGCGCATGCACGAATCAACGCATGCGTTCGCGTATGCGCACAGATGGGCGGTCGGCAGAGAAGGGACCGGACTAGGGGCAGGAGTAAGTACGTGCCTGGCGCCCCTCCACCTTTGCGCCCTAGGCACGTGCCTACTCTGCCTACCCCTAGTTCCGGCCCTGCACCTGGGCCCGCTCTGTAGTAGTTACGCCACTGATTTGTACAATGTATTCACATATAGATATTGCACTAGAGTATGCATACATAAGAAGTTGTCTCCGGATCTTAAAGGGCTATACAGCAAATTAGCATCCCTTGCTCTTCTCAGTGAATTCACAAAAATTGATCACCTACCAGGGTGAGACTGGCCTGTCAGAGAACCAGAAGTTCTCCAGGAGGGTCTCAGTCTGGGACAATACCAATCATCACTTTCTTATGTCCAGCATAAGCCTCTATACCAATGGGCTTTTTCCTCATCTAGTTATTGTGAGAGTCAACCCTTGATAGATTCTCTTTTAAGGGCCTTAGGAGGTCCAATCCAACACTGGTAGCCAGGGGTGTAACAAGCAAATCCCGAGCCCTCCCGCCAGAAAGACTTTTGGAGGGCCCGGTGCGCATTGCCGCTCCCACCAGTAACCAACCCCCGTTGGCAACCCCCCTCCTCCACCGCAAGCTTGCAAAGGTGCGATTGCGTCAATTAGAAGAAGAAGAAAAAAAAGAGCAATGGGGAGGGGGATTCAAACACTATAGAGGAAGCAGAGCCCACGCTCCGGGCCCCAACCCAGCAACAGCGGGGTCTGTGTCCTCTCTAGTTACGCCACTGCTGGGAGCACACAAGAATTGCTCCATATTTAGTATGTGCCCACAGCCCACCATTCTTAAAAGTCCTTAGTAATAATTTCTTTTGTGCTTACAACTAGGGTTGCCACCTTTTCAAAAAAAAAAATACCGGCCAGTGGTGGGGGCAGGTAAAAAAGGGGCGGGCCATGATGCAAAAAGGGGTGGGACCACAATTGCCAGAAGGCGAAGAAAAGGTAAGACTGGAGCAGATGGCCAAGGGCTTTTGTTTAGGGTATTACAAATTTACTGGCAACTACATTTACCTTTTAATACCGGCTAGGCCGGTAAAAAACCGTCTGGGTGGCAACCCTACTTACAACCTACAAAAAGGTTAAAGTCAGCACTGGTTTTTAAAACATCATGATTGAAAAGGTTAACTGATGATTTGACGGATATGCAATTTTTAACAAGTCTGCCAAGCAAATATCTGTTCATACAACGTACAAAACTATAGCGGAAACATGAGGTACAGGTAAAGCTCCGAATTACGGGATGGCCATCTTCCATAGAATCTATTTTAATCAAATAATTCACATTTTTAAAAATTAATTTCTGTTTTCTCTGTAATAATAAAACAGTACCTTGTACTTGATCCAAACTGAGATATGATTAATCCTTATTAGAGGCAGAACAACTCCAATTGGGTTTATTTAATGTTTAGTAGATTTAAGTATCCTGATCCGAATTATGGGCAGACCCCCTATCCAGAAAACCCCAGACCCCGAGCATTCTGGATTACAGGTCCCATATTTATATAAGTGACATATAGGTTTCTTGTGCATAACTTGCCCTTTAACCCCCATTTTTCTGATATATTGAACATAATTGGCTATTTATTGTAAGATGCAATATATCTGAAAAAAAGCCGAATGCTCACTTTATTCAAGGGTGCCTTCAGGAATAAAACAGGATTGCTGGGACTCTGAGAGAAACGGGCAAAACAGCTTGAAATAAAGTCTTTCTTAGTAAGGGCAAACAGTTTTCCTGTACAGTTATTAAGGCTGCATTGTCTTTAAGCACACAATGAATATGGTATTAGCTATGTATATTGTAAATATACTATTTTATAAAGTACAGAGAGTACAGAGAAGTGAACCCAAAAATAGGCAAATATTATTATTATTATTATTTTTAAAGGGGGGTGCCAAGTAAATAGAGCTTTCCTTCTCCTTTAAAGCTTTCACACTTATTGGGAGTCCCTGCTCAGCCCGCCCTATATGGGTTTTTATTCTATGCTCCAAATTAAAAATATGGTTATAAGGGAATGGTCACAATGACTGGAAACCACAAATTAAAATTAAATGTGTAGGTAGTTTCTTAAAAAAATCTGATTTACCATATTAGGTAATAGTAGAAGGAAAAAGATTGTGGAAAAGAGAATAATGGAATAAGAGAAACTTGTACATTGAATATACAAAGAACATAAACCTGGTAAATATTGATATATCGGATATACAAATTTTGCTAAGAGGAAAATCTCATTACTGTTACTATTAACATATTTAAAAAATAATTTTGGATTTTTTTTACTGCTTGCTGCAATATCCTTTTCTATAGCAATTTTAGCTTGCCTTATAGATTCTTTCCAATGATTTATTGGCCTCCTTGTACCTTATAAATGTTTCGGCTGTACCAGCTAACTTGAAAGCCTTAAAAGCACGTCTTTTCTTACCCACCTCAACACCAACGCTTCTATTGAACCAAAAAGGTTTTGCTTTGCAACGACGTTCCTTGCTTACAAGTGGAATATACTGACAAGTATATTTATTAAGCAGCATTTTAAAGACTTCCCATTTTTGTTCTGTCTTTAACCCTGTGAAAAGCATTTCCCACTTAATATGTTGCAGAGATGCCCTTATACCAGGGGCGTAACTATAGAGGAAGCAGACCCTGCGCCTGCAGGGGGGCCCAGGAGGTATTATTAGAGAGTTATTCCTAGTAGGTTCTTTAACCAGCTGGAATAAAAAGTTGTCATTCAGCATATTTACAAACCTACTAGCTTTTTCTGTCTTAGCAACCCCATTACCCCAGTCAATGTCTGGATAATTGAAGTCACCCATAGCAACAACTTGACCCAGCTGTGAAGCCGCTTGTATCTGCAAGAGTAGCTGGGCTTCATACTCGACACTTATACGAGGTGGTTTATAGCATACACCAATGATAATTCTTTTTGTTACCTTTTGCCCAGTCAAAATCTCTACCCAGAGTGATTCTACACCCTCACCAGTGCCAGCTATTGTTATTTCTTTAATGCATGGCTTTAATTCAGGCTTTACATACAAACACACTCCTCCCTCCTTTTTAATCCCTCTGTCCCTCCTAAAAAGGGTGTAACCACTTAAATTCACAATCCAGTCACATGTTTCATCCCACCAGGTCTCAGTGATACCAATTATATCATAATTTTTAGAGCATGCAATTAATTCTAGGTCTCCCATTTTACCTGACAAACTCCGTGCATTTACCAGCATACAGCGGAGGTTACTACTTTTACTTTTGAAATTTGCATTACTTAGTGATGAATTATACGTTAAGTTAGTATTATTCTGTTTTCCTTGTAACAGAGGGACCTCCTTAGCTGGTAAACTGTAAGCCCCCCTCACTCCTCCCCCATGACCCCTTACTAACCCCACTGCCCCGTCTTCCCTAGCTTCCCCATAATTCTTTATCTCACCCACCCCCCCGCCTAGTTTAAACACTCCTCCAACCTCTTAGCCATTCTTTCCCCTAGCACCGCGGACCCCCTTCCATTGAGGTGCAAACCGTCACGACTGTATAGGTTGTACCCCAACGAAAAATCAGCCCAGTGCTCTAGGAACCCAAACCCTCGCTTCCTGCACCAAGACTTGAGCCACGCATTTAGCTCCCTAAACTTGCACCTGGCACAGGCAAAATTTCAGAAAAGATGACATTGGAAGACCTTAGAGCCTAGATCCCTGAAATCATTCTTTAAGGTCTTCCATCTACCATTTATTTTGTCATTAGTACCGATATGCACTAAGACAGTTGGGTTATGCCCAGCCCTACCCAATAATTTGTCTATCCAATCAACCACATGCCGACCCCTGGCACCAGGTAGACAGCAAACTGTTCGGTTGTAGCGATCCGGACGACAAATTACCCTATCCACTGTTCTAATAATTGAGTCCCCTACAACCACAATCTGCTTAGGCCTGACTCTACTCTCCTCCCCACCACTACTAGAGAAACTGGTCTCCCGGCTGTTGGTGAGATCAGCCCCATCTACAATTGCCAATCCAGAGTTCATACTCCCATCATCTTCACAAAATCTGGCAAATTTGTTCCGATGTATAATCTCCGGATCAGCCTCCATTTTCCTTTTGCCGATGCGGATTTTTCTGAACATTACCTCTTGCGCCAGAGTTTACTTCGCCAGAAGTGCAATAGAGTAGATAGGAGTTTATTCAAAAATAGTTGAACATTTCCCAAAAAACGCTGGCGTCTTTACTTTTTACAGCGTGATAGGCTGAAAAAATTTGTACATTTTTTTTGGGGTACCCTCCTTCCCCCCTACATTTCCTAACATATGGCACCTAAACTATACAATGGGCTCATGTGTAGGGCAATATAACAACTCTTTTTTGTTTTATTAAGTTTCCTGGCCTTGTGTAGTGTAATGTATTTGCTGCAACATATACATCCATTGTACTTTAACTTCACGCCGTATGCAAATTAGGCATCGCTAGCGTAACTTCAAACTGCTTATCATATTATAGCTAGTGCAAGTCCACAAGCGTTCGGTACCCTGGACTTCGGATTTTCGTGAATTAGCGTTGTCCTGGCGAAGTGCTGCGATGTCACAGCGAAGCCGTCGCTCGCGCAATTTCGGTGGCAAGTAAATTTGCCCCATTGAGTTTAAAATTAATTAGAGTAAGACTCTATGCACTGTCTGAAACACATAAAAGTGTGTTTTATTTTAATAGTTTGTCTAGCAAAAAGGCGTATTTAAAAGTTAAAAAAAGGCATTGAAGGGTAGTACATTGTTCAATCAAAAGTGGGAATGATGATTCGACAGTAACAACTTGGTGAAGTCCATGGACTGTGGACAATGTGACGGTTCCTTACCCAGAAAATATGCAATGAGACAACTGCAATATTATCCTGTTTCACAATTATTTATAAAAGGGGTGCTAGTACATTAATAAGTGTAACATAAACATACTGTATATATTGTGTTATTAAATGTTATATTTACATATAGACACCTGCATTAAAGGCAGTACTTTGGCACATTGGCTGTGTATGTAGTCAGAACACAGAACTGTATATTATATATATCATACTGAAGTAATCCAATAGGAATCCTGCTGGCTCCGCCATGTTCAGATACCTGTCTTCTACTACTGTGTGCTGAAGAAACAGTGAATCAAGACTCAAAGTTTAACTCCACCGCAAAGTTCTCTTTGTAAATCTTCCCAGATTTTTCTTTGTGGGGGTTGTCAAGCTCATTCTTGGAAAGGTAGAGTCTATGATAAGAAAAATAATGTAAGTCAAATCTGAATGTTAAAGAGGACATATGCCTACCCACACATCTTAATGTAAAATTGCTTAGTGATCTTCATTAACAAACTAGCATTTTGTTCTTTTCTGGCTGAGGCCTGATGGAATAGCATAAAGCTTAAGTTACTGATGTAGGAAGCATCTCCGGATTCTTCTCTGCTCAGTTTTATCTCATGTCTGTCCCACTGAGAAATAAAACTAAGCAGAGAAGCAGACTCTTCCTGCATCAGTAACTTAAACGTTTGCTGTTCTGCCTTGATACATGAACAGGGAGCACTCCTGTTACACATTTTGATATTAGTAGTATTAAAATGTATTTGGGGTGGCCATGAAATTTGAATGACAGACCTTGGTGGTTGATCATGATTGTATTGTAAGCTAAAAGAACAACACATGCAAATATGATTGCAACTGCTACCAACAAGAAGGCTTATTCCATTAACTTGCAGTCATTTATTAAGTACTTGTTTTCCCCAAATATCCATATCTTACCTGCTGTTTTCTATGAAGCATGTGTTGAACCAGAAGTAGATAGCACAGTCATCGTAGCCTTTTGGAAGATTCTAAGCAAAAAGGAAAACATTGACTTATTAACAATGAATCATTGTTTCATAACGCAATATGTTAATAAAATGCAGCAAAACGAGTGTGGGAAAGGCCTAGAATCTTATATATATGGGGGTGGGGAGAGGAAGAGCCTCTTTGGCTTAAGAAACATCTAATTAAATAACAGAACCTTTATAACAGGTGATTTTTAGCCCAAATCCAAATAGGGAAAGCTTGGGTTAGGGCTAGCTAGGGAAGGTGAGATACTTTGATAACCTGCCTCAGAGGTAGATAGGTTAACCAGCGTTCGTGCAGGCGCGCCTGAACTAGTGTTCACTGAAGCTCGCAGAGGGAAGCTGGGTGGGGGCCCCGGTGACTGCCTAGAGGGGCCTTCATGTGGCAGTCCTGGTGAGGCCCCATTACTCCAGTCTGACCCTGTGTGCCTGTTAGAGATATTAATTATTTATTAATATTATTAGGTGTTGATTACAAAGAACCTAGGGGACTGACAGTGAGGGCAATGGGAGCAATTTAATGTTAGACACAATTGGGGGAAGAGCACTTGTCAGATACCTCCTACAATATCCTCTAGTAGCTATATCCGGGCCAAAGCCAGGAACTGGGGGTGTGCTCTGAGTTCATGACCAAGGACATGTTTTCTAGTAAAAGAGGAAGAACTAGAACAAGGGTTGCTGGTGCTAGGAGATGTATTCCCCCTGCAGAGGAATGCAACAAAAGTATAACAAAGGTTCTGTTTTAAGTGACTTAAAGCTGGCCATAGATGTACAGATTAGTGATGGGAGAATAAATTCGGCAGGCATGGATTTGCTGCAAATTTTCGCCGCCAGCAAATAAATTTGCGAAACTGCAGCAAAAATGAACTAGAGAAAAATCCGCTGTGACAAAAAAAATTGTTGCTCGTTAGAATAGTTGCGCACATAAAAAGTGTTGCACATCAAAATTATTCACCCGTTGACTTTAATGCATTTGGAAAAAATCAAGCGTATAAAAATTGTTGCTCGAGTCAAAATTGTTGCCAATTGACTTCAATGCGTATCGCTAATTTGTCGGCAAAGAGAAACGCCACAGATTCGCCCATCACTAGTACAGATTATAGCCTATGATATTCCGTGCCAAACTTTTGACCTGCAATTAACTTCTAACCTGCAACTAACCATTCAGATAATTTAAAGTAGTAAAGAGAAGAAATCGCACAATTCTTGGGTCATTTATTGGCAGATAATCGTACGAAAGTTATGTCCGGCAAATAGTAGTGACAGTCTCCCAATGATATTATCAGATAGGCAATACATGCAGAGATATTATCAGTAGCCGATATAAATCTTTTAACCTGTCTGAACGACCGATCGCCATGGTACAAAAAATGTCGGGACACTCCACACACGGTCTGAGAGTTGTACGAATCTATGGCCAACTTAACCTGCACACATAGCTGAAATCTGAGCTCCACAGCAGAGGTCAGAAATGTGAATGTAAAAATCTGGAATAATGACTGGCTGAGATCTCAGATATACTCACCGTGCTGAACTCAAATCTTATTTTAATATCTCCCGAGATAACTGGAAAACCTTCCAGGCTTAGGACTATGGAGTTGTTTCCAGCATCAAAAAATAGCTAAAGGGACATAAAATAAGTTAATAAGAGCAGTGGCACCACAAAAAATAACTACAGCTGAACTTAAAATCCATTGTTACTCTGTATTTTGCCCATTAAGTTCACTTACACAATGCCAGTTTAGACAACAATATATTCACTGTGTGTCCAATCCTTTTATATTACGAATAATTCCACCGGCACACAGGTCTTTAGTTGCAAGCAGGGATAAACCTTGCTAAATTTTTATTTGCGTGATACAACGTTTCGGGGGATCATTATTCGTGCTGGAAGTTTGTGGGTTTCCGAAGACCTCTCGGCCAGGCACCGGGCAATACACGTTTTGGAGAGCCAGGGTGTGCAAGCTGGTAACTATATTTGTGTCTACAATCCTTTTATATTGCCACTAACCTTCCACTTGCCTAATGCTCTGTGTCCCCTTACTGTTCCTCTACAATGCATGCTACAGATGGCGCTTTGTGTTTTAAAACTATTCCTTTGTTGACTTCAACAAGCATAGCAACAACCATTGTTTTACAGTACAGGTACGAGATACGTTATCCAGAAACATCCGAATTATGGAAAGACTGTCTCCCATTGACTCAATGTTATCCAAATTTTTTTAAAATGATTTCCTTTTTCTCTGTATTAATAAAACAGTATCTTGTACTTGATCCAAACTAAGATATAATTAATCATTATTGGAAGCAAAACCAGCCTATTGGGTTTATTTAATGTTTATATGATTTTCTGTAAAGCCCTAGGTCCCAAGCATTCTGGATAACAGGTCCCATTCCATGTACTCTTGGTAAGGACACTTGACCCTCTATATGCTAATTGGCCATATTACTCAGCATAATTCTAGACCAGTAATCTCCAATCAGTGTCTTGTCAGCAACATCTTGATCACCAATCCCTTGGATGTTAAGGTGGCCATAGACGTAACAATTACGATCTTTCCAAAAAAGATTGTTTGTTTCAACACACACGTGTAGAGCAGAATCGTCAGATATACAGGTAGATATACGGGAAGAAACAATAGAATTCTACCTGTATCTGAAGATTCACCACTAACAAAATTTTACGTCCAGCCCGATCGACAAACGACCAAGTATTCTGTCGATATCGGTCATCTCTTTTTCCACCATACATGCACCGAATATTGTATGAAAATTTGTTTCATATGATATTATCTGTGCGTCTATGGCCACCTTTACTCTCAGTGACCTCAAAGCAAGTCCTTGTTTTTAAATTCCTGGCTTGAAGGCAAGTTATGATTGCATAAAAAACAGGAGTATTCCCAAACAGAGCCTCATGTAGGCTGCCAGTCCACATAGGGGCTAGGAACCCACATTTTCCAGCATAGACATGCAACAAAACAGTCAGTGGAGGGGTAGCAAGGTTACAAAGATTACTAGTTATACCCTCTTCTATGAATGTTATGTACCCAGTGATGTAGTAAGTAGTAGCCCTCGATGTGTCTCACCTTACAGTTTTCCTGTGTCTCACAGACGCACTGGAACACTACTTCTTTCTTCATTAGTATCTGAACCTTTAAATCTGTGCCGTTGCTTCTCCCTACACCTGCAAAGCACAGCTGTTAATGTAGCACTCTCCATCAAAATAATAATGTTTATTAATGAGGGGCTACTTTACAAACATGCATGCTCAATCAGACTGGTCCAGATTAATTTGTATGTTAGTAAATTAGCCAAAAAGGGTTTAAAGCTACACCCAGACATAGCATGGTCCAACTGCACCCCCCCTTGTTTTCTATAAACGTTGGCGAAAAACGTAACAATGGATGCAAGAAAATTCACCAATGAGAATTCTACTGACCAAAAACTTCATTATAAATGCAAAAGAATTGACCAACTGATTCCCAGCACTATCCAAGGATCTGTCTCTTATTTTACATACAGAGATTATTGTGTCATTTTTTTCTACATGATGTTGCACAGGAATCAGACATTGGGATAAAGGACAGATTTGTTCAGTGCTGGGATCATGTGTTTATTCCTCCCAACTCTAATTGTAGGAAGAACATGGGAGTCACATTTCCACCTGGAATAGTTTTTACAGTTGAATGCAGTCCTTGGCTGTGGAGAGTTTGGGGAAAAAAAATTATTGTGCAATAAGTACCCTGGTGCAAGTGAGCATGCATGTTTGCTTTAAGAATACAACCCTGATGTTGGTGGACTACTGCACCCATCATGCCTGAACTTTGATAATATATTATATTATTCTGGGGTTTGTAGTCCAGCAATAACGGAGTGAAGTTTGTTTGAGCAGTGTAGTACAACAGGATTTAGTAGCCCTTTAAGACTTCTACTATATATATATATATATATATATATATATATATATATATATTTACATATTTATTTATACAGAATGGAATATCGACACAATGATTCAGGCGCCTGGGTGTAGTTCACATTAAGTTTTAAAGAGATCCTTTAGAAGAAGCTGCAAAATCGATATAATCGATCGAATTTATTGAAGACAAAAACTGACGTTTGTGTGCAGCTTCTTCTGAAGGATATTTATATATAAAGTGAATAAAGTACCCCCTCTTGTAAAATATAAGGATATTATAAGTTACAGAGGAGTTCCATGACCATATACATATATATATATATATATATATATATATATATATATATAAATATATATATATATATATATTTTTTTTTTTTTTTTTTATACAGGTCAAGGAAATCTGAGATGACCACGAATATCCTCATATTTTACAACAGGGGATAATTTATTATAATACACAAGTTTCAGTGAGTCATGTAACAGAAATGAAATCGATAAGCTCTGATTAGAACCAATGACATCACTAAGCACAGTTTATAAGGATGTAATTTACAGGATATTCAGGGCTTGTGTATTATAGATTATATAATGAGAACCAGATATTTATGCTAACTTATTTAACCCAGAATTTACTAAGAAAAAAAATGTTTCCTATCTAGCATATGACGTTCTGAGATTTGCTAAAGAATAAAGACTGCTTGCACTGCCATTTTAGCTTTAGCCTTACATCCTACTTATCTAATTAGCTGACCTGTGAATGATATAATACATTATTGTTGTGTCAGACTCATATGCAGCTGCCACAGCATTTAGCAGGTCTACATGATGAATATTTAAATGCACCACATATATAATGGATAGTTGCAGACAGTAAACACTGGCCAGACTATTGTTACCTTGTATAGAGTGGATTTTGATACTTCTGATCTTGAGTTGTTTCTCTGGAGGAAGTTGGCGGCTGAATTTGTTCTTCAGAACTTCATAGTATGCAACATACCTGCTCTGAAACATGACCAGAACCCCACTCTGAGTTAGTTAGTTAGTTAGTTAGTTAGTTAGTTAGTTGGGGTGCAGATCTTTGGGGATTTAGCAAACACAAGTATTGGACCTTTTATCCAAAATGCTTGAGACACAGTTTGGATCTAATAAAAAATCATTGAAACAATAAATAAACCCAATAGGATTGTTTTGCCACCAATAAGGATTCATTATATCTTAGCTGGGATCAAGTACAGGCTACTGTTTCATTATTACAGAGAAAAAGGAAATGTTTTAAAGTTTGAATAATTCAATTAAAATGGAGGTTATGGGAGATAAACGTTCCCGTAATTTGGTGCTTTCTGGATAATGGATCCCGTACTTGTATACTGAATTCTAGATATACTAAATGTATACTAAATAAAATGAAACTAATTGCATTTAGCATTATATTAATTACAGTGAAACCTCAGTTTTACATCCCCTGATTTTTCATTTTCATACATTTAACATTGTTTTTACTCCTAACAACATATAACAAATAATATATTTTCCCAGATTTTTCACCATTTTTTCTGGTCTCCTGAAAAACTAAAAATGGGGTTATACTTTGAATACAAAATAGATTCATAAGAAATATATCAATACTAAATATACATACACCAAACAAATGTTGGGCCTATTGTCTATAAAAGGTAATGTAGGGAACTGGTATATTGGTCTCCCGGTATTATTTAGCAGGCAATCCCCTAATAGACCCCTAACTGGGTCCTTAAATACTATTAGGAGGGGGACCTGTTCCTATTCCTGCTTAAAGCTATGTCCTTTGGTGTTCACAATAGTGACCAGTAGATGGCACTGTGCTAAATTATAAAACTCATGGTAGTCATGTGCTCAGGGTTCATCTTGTGCTGGCTCTAGCCTGAGCAGGAACAGTTCAGGTCTAGTAAGAGTAGGCTACTCGCCTTAAGGGATCACTCTAGGGGGCAAATTCAGTAACCAGTGAAAATTCGCCAGCGCTGGCTTCACACACATTGCAACACTTCGCCAGGCGTAAATTCGCTTGGACAACGCTAATTCACGAAGATCCGAAGTTGCGCACAGGGTACCGAACGCTGGCAAAGTTGCGCTAGTGAAAAAACGTTCAGCGGTTCGAAGTTATGCTAGCGTTGGCTAATTTGCATACGGCGTTCAGTTAAAGTACAATGGGCGTAAATGCTGCAGCAAATACATTACACTACACAAGACCAGGGAAACTTAATAAAATTATATAGAGGTGTTATATTGTCCTATACATGTACCCACAGTTTAGTTTAGGTTATCAAATGTATGGGGGAAGGAGGGTACCCCCAGAAAAATGTTTTGATCTTTTTCAGCCTATCACCCTGTAAAAAGGAAAAGATGCCAGCATTTTTTTGGGACTTAGAAAAATGTTAAAAAACTCCTATCTACTCTATTGCACTTTGCCTGGTCAGAGGTTGGCGAATGCAAGTCTGGCGATAGAGGTAACGGTCAGTAAAATCAAAAACGGAGTGAATTTCCGTAGTAACGCTCTTTCGCCAGAGTGAAAAAAAGAGTGTGAAGTGGCGCCAGAGTCTATCTCCTTGGTGAAATTACGCCAGCTACCATTAGTAAAATGACAAAATTTTCGCCAGCGCCTGCCACTTCGCCCTTTAGTAACTTTCCCCCTATGAGTGACAAATAGACAGGCTATTTATCTGAGCAGCTTGAGGCTCCTCCGAGGATTGTGAGTGGGATTATGATCCCGGGTACTAATTACCCAGAAGTAGGGACTGGAGATAAATATATGGAGAGATTTCTGGAGATGTTGCCCATGGCAACCAATCTGCAATTAGATTTAAACAGCCACCTATAATTTAGAGAACAAAAGAAAAGATCTGATTGGTTGCTATGAGCAACATCTCCAGAAATCTCTCCAGATATTTATCTCCAATGTTAGTAAACATGCCCCCTAGGGATGTAGCGATTCGCCTCAGGTTCCACTTAGGGAAAAGGCTGAAAGCTGGGTGTACCCCGAGTGGCTGCTGTGTACATTGTTCCCATCCCTTTGGGGGACAGCTACTGACCAAAAGGTGCTGCGAGTACATGCCTATCCACTATTGAAATATGATCCCGATTGCTCTACATGTACACTCCATTGAGGATTGTTATTGCTCTATAAATATATTCTTTGGTTATGTTATAAGAACCACTGGCTATTGCGCTACAGTAGATAAATTCATATAGAGGAGTAAAAATGTAATCTTCCCAGCTGTGTATGAAATCCAGTATGGTCGGGATATGTTCCAACTGTGCTACGCAATATGTTGGTACGCAATATGTTGGCGCTATATAAATACATGTTAATAACTGACACTAGGGTGTTGTGGGTATTACGTAGTCTATAAAGGGGAAGGGACCTCATTATTTTTTTTTGTCTTTGGACCCCACTTTGTGGATGGGTGGATGTTGCTGGATAATCTGAGGCAGGAGGTCTTTGTAGGGTCCTCAGTAATGTCTAATTGTAACTGCTGTGATAGGACTGCGATTTGCTACACATTTTCAATGTTCTATATAAAATGACTTTCCTTTATATATGTTCTTCCGTCTACTAGTGAAGAGAGTGTCCTCATACAGCAGCATTTACCTGAGAAGGTGTTTCTACACCCTGGAACTTGGTGCTTACACTTTTATCAGTACGTCTTTCTCCAAAATAATCCAAACTTTCCTAAAAAAAAAGAATTCATGAACAGGTTTTATTACTTTAGTTTGGTGAGCTTTACTGTCAAATTCTAGTTTCTCATTCATTTGGGAAACAAGGTGAAAAGGATCAGGGTGAGGTACAAGAGTACGGGATGTTGCAATGTTAGGATTGAGGTTAGGGAACATCTCAGGCCTTATCCTGAGCTTCTGAGAATTATACCAAATGCACCAGAAAAATGTACAGCTATGATTTTACATATCAAGTCATCACTTTAGGACAATACCATATAAATGACATAGTTAGTGAAATTACTAGTTTGACTGTTTACAATTTACAAAGAACTTGATGTGCCATAATGTAGAAGCAGACCAACAATTTAGACTGTATGTGTGAACCATTGGCTTTTACATGCACACAACATTCAATAATTGTCCTACTTCAGGTCTATCATTCAGATCTACATTTTCTGGAGCGAATTGTAGTTTGGAAACTATAGGCACACCAAACACAACATGAAGAATCCTACTATAGAGGCACAATTATGTTAGTTGGCTTAGGACATTCCATACAGAATTTTCCACACACACAAATATAATGATTTCTATCACTTACCACAGCACTCTCAAACTGGTCACTGTCAACAAGGTATGTGCAAACCATGGTCCCCGTCCGTCCTTAAACACAACAGTTATGTAAGTAAAAATTTCAAATTAATAAATACAGTGGGAAACAAATCTTAAAAATCCAAAATCATGCACAAAAACAAAAAAGTTTAGTAGACAAACAAAAGAAAGTAACCGAAAGCCCATGGAGGAATGTGTGACATCATGGAGGATACCAAACCCCATTGGAGACGTAACTCCTCTACAGTTTGACACTTCTGATGTCATAAAGGGAGCAACAGGTTTGACATCACACCTGATAGGGATACATCATTTTAGGGTGGTCCTATACCTAACCAAAAGCCTTAGGGGCAGATTTACTAAAGGGGCGAAGTGACTAACGCTAGCAAAAAATCGCCAAGGTGACATAATTTCGACAATTTACTAACGGTCGATGGCGTACCTTCGCTAGCGAAAGAGATAGACTCTAGCGGTACTTCGCTCCCTCACGCCTGGCAAAGTTGCACTCTGGTGAATGGACGTAACTAAGCAAATTCACTAAGATGTGGATTTTACTGAATGTTACCTCATGCGCCAGACTTGCCTTCGCCACCTCAGAGCAGGCGAAGTGCAATAGAGTAGATAGGACTTCCTCAAAAAATAGTTGAAGAAACGCTAGCGACTTTTCATTTTCAGGGTGATAGGCTGCAAAAGATCGTAAATTTTTTCAGGGGTACCGGGCTTCCCCCTTCAAGTTCCTAAAATATGGCACATAGACTATACACCGGGCTCATGTGTAGGGCAATATAACAATTCTATTTTATTTTATTAAGGTTTCCCGGGCTTGTGTAGTGTAATGTATTGGCTGCAACATATACGTCCATTCAACTTTAACTTCCCCCGTATGCAAATTAGGCAATGCTAGCGCAACTTCAATTCGCTTGCCACAGTATAGTAGCGCTACTTCAACAGAGTTTGGCGTCCTGGACACAACTTTGGATTATAGCGAATTAGCGTTGTCCAGGCAAATCTACGCCTGGTGAAGTGTTGCAATGTGAGCAAAACCATCGCTGGCGAATTTTTGGAGGTTAGTTAATTTGCCCCTTAATATGGAATTGATGCACTGCTGTGTACTACGCATATTCCCTCCACACTACGAATACCAATTCTAAGCTCCATTACACCCAGTTACCAATGATATCACTGTCTACAAAACACTGTCCATGCCCCATCAAAATGCTTCTTGCTTCAGTTATAGGTTGAGACTAGTGATTTTTTGCCAGACATGGATTTGGGTGCAATTCCGCATTTTGCCATCTGTCAATGTTTTTACGAAACTGCAGAAGAAATTTACTGCGACAAAAAAGTCGCAGAGACAAAAACGTCGCTATAACAGAAAACGCCCATTGACTTTAATGCATTTGGACAATAAAGTCACCATAAGAAAAACACCCATTGACTTTAATGCATTTAGATCGAGAAAAATTGTTGACGCCCATTGACCTCAATGCGCTTTGCAAATTTTTCACCATTTTGCTAATTTTTTCACAGTTTCGGCAAAATGGGACAGATTCGCTCATCACCAGTTAAGACCACTGATATTATTTCTGTATAATGTTCACATATAATGCTAATATACTGCACTTTGGAGCTTTTATTAATGTCCCCAAATAAGTTCAAAAAGGGCAAATTAGAGGTTCCGTTGTCAGACCACTTGGCTGTAATACTGTACAGAGAAACCTTGTTGTGTTCCTACAGCAGCTACTGCTCATAGGCTATTCCAAACCTCTAAGGGTTATTTTTATTAAACTTATTTATTTTTTTTTTTTTAAATGGGGGGGGGGTCACCTAGCCTGCAGTTTTTGTATTTATTACATATAATAACCAGTTCCATACACAACACCCAGTGTGCATATAAAACTGACAGTCTCACCTTTGCCTCCTTTACAGTGAATAGCAATAACATTTTGGGGATCCTCTGCCATCCATGCACGTACACTCGCAGTGAAAGTCAGCATGTCCCTAAAAAGTAAAGTTCAATCAGACTTCAGCTTTAACTTTATGTTACATTCTGTTAACATTTGTTCTGGCTATTGTTTGTTTTTTTGTATGTAAATCTGTAAATCATATTTGCAGAAAATGTTGGCGCTTTAAAACTACTTGTTAATAATAATAACAACCAATTGTAACAGATCTTTCTGGCTATATAATAAAAGATAACTTACGCTAGCACTGGGACATTATGATCATCTATAAACACTCGCTCCACGCGGTAGTGAAAGTATTTTGGATCATATCCTTTTTCACCTGTCATAAAGGAAGCAAATTCAGAAGTTTGTTTCTTCATTATATGTTCGCAGAAAGCCACTGCACTCTCAATTTCCCTAAAAACATCCTGCAAAACAGTTCATACTACAGGGGAACAGCTACATTCACACATCGTTCTGTAGAGGCTGTGAGCGCACATAGAGTCGTCTCTGCTATGTAGAGGTGCTATTAATGGGAGGTGATAAGGAGCTTATGGACAGGAGGACTATGGGAGGTAATAAGAAGCTTATCCTGCCATAGAGAGACAATGGCTGCTCATGTAAGACTAAAACAGCATGCTTAGCTGGATAACACAATCATATAAACTTGAGGAAGTACACCAAACTGAAAGTCATTTCCAGTAGTCCATTCCATAGGGCAAATAAAAAATATATGGTATAGTGGCCCTTTAATAAGTAATTTAATAATTAGTATATGCAAAGTAGGACAACGATGGTTTAAGAAGAAAAAAGTGCAGCTTCCTTATTTGAGTGACAAAAAGTGACTTGATTTTAAGGATTTGGTTAAGCCAGGCAATTGGATTTGGGCCAAATCCTGCTGAAAAAAAGGCAGAATCCTGAGCAAAACCTGATTCAGTGCATCCATAATTTAACATAGAACTGTAGTGATACCTACTGCACAAGTTGTAGATTTTGTAGTGATCCTTATGCTTGGAGTCTAAAAACCTTGCTACATCCTGTAAAAAGAAATGATAAAATGTAGTTAATGCAGTTATATAACTACCATACAGCAGACCCTGTGGCTGCAAAGGTGCCTATGAGACAAGGGGCCTGGATTGCAAGGTTTGCTGTATGGTAGTTCCCCCTCCCTATCCCATTCTGCAAATATATACTTCACTGCTCACTTGCTTTTTGTGGCTGGTGGGAAGCAGGCAAGGGGGGAAGTTGGATCTAAGGTGGGTGCTGGGCCCCTCCACAAAGATTTTTTTGGAGGTGGACCCAGACAGTTCTAGGTATGTCACTGAGTTTGTATGCGCTATTTTTACCCTAACAGGCAGCTTGGCTAGTTGTGGTCAAATTGTGTGACTGGATTGCCACCTTTTCTGAAAAAAATACAATCTTTCCTATATTTTAATAGTTTTTTCTCTATTATTAACATTGGCATCAAGCAACATTTTTACTGGCCAAGTGGTAACCCTATGTGTGACCATTACTAAAAATGATGCAATGGGTACATGCAATGCAGGAGAATAAAGGAGTTTATAGACCGGCATCAGGATTGATTGACCCCAAGAAATAATGACGGATCATAAACGTCAAGTATTTATTTTATTTCATAGCAAACACTAATTCCAGTCATACCTCAATAGGATTCCTATAAAACGATTGCTTCCCAGATGATGGAAAGGACATGGCAATTATACGATCTGTTCAAAATAAAAGGGGAGAACATGTTTATATAACATTATATAAGGTTTAAAACAATGGTTTAAATGATTTCAGATAAAATGTAGAACTGTTTGATTTGGGGAAAATAGAGTTTATCATCACATTGACCATTTCAAGATGGATTAAAGAGAAGCTCAGCTTAATTCCTTTAGATGTGCATCCTCGATCTATTGTTGAAGAATGACCCTCAGATGGTTGGGCCAAAAGTCATCAAGCTGCCCAACTTTATTAGCGCTTTTATGGCTACTTAAAACTACTTTAGCATCACCTACCTGTGTTGAACAATAAGTGCAATTGATCTAAGCGCTTTCTAGCAGAGATGTATATCCTGTGTTAACCTGTCCAGTTGGGTGCTGAAATACTATCTTCACTTGGCTCTAAAGCTGGCAATTCATACATGGATACAAGGTTTGGTAGTATAATCTGTTTATGTGTATTGAACAATGGTTTGGACAGATATTAACATGTCATGAATGTCATTTCTGTGATCAGGCAGGTTACAGATGTTGTCATGTGTGTCTTGCATAACAGTAGTACAGGTCTGGGATCCATTATCCAGAATGCTTGGGACCCGGGGCTTTCCAGATAAGGGGGCTTTCTGTAATTTGGATCACCATAACTTAAGTCTACTAAATAATAAATGTAAACATTAACTAAACCTAGTAGGATTGTATATTTGTTGGAATAAAGTACAAAGTGCTGTTTTATTATTACAGAGTCTATGGGAGGTGTGCTTCCTGTAATTCTGATCTTTGTGAACAATGGGTTTCTGGATAATGGATCCCATACCTGTATATGCTCTTTCCAGATAATCTGCTAAAACAAAATCTGACTGATGAATTTGCGTGCATGGCCCATCTGATGACAACATTTTCTAACAATCGTTTTTGTCATTTTGTCCTGTTTACTCAATGATGAGTCTTATATTGACACAGGTTTATTGGGAGCTGTTGTATAGCCCCAATATTTTAAGGCATTTACTTTGTGGCTATAATTTCAAACACAAGCACGAACCAGTAATATATGTGAGATCCAGGTCAAACCCATCCTTTTGATATCGTCTTTTGTTTTCAGAGACCTGCAAAATATAATGTGTTACTGTTACCATGTTACATGCAATGGGTATATTGTGTTTTAACACACAACATGTTACTAATCAAAGGGAAACCAGTGCCCCAATAATCTTCTGCAGGCTCTGCTAATATACTGGCTTGGGGAAATCTGCTGTTGATCACTATTTAGTAGACTACAGGTGACCTAACATGGTCCATATTCCTATATAAGACCACCTTAAACCCAGCTAGAAATTTAACATTTGGACCAAAGGATGGGGTTACTCAGCTGACAAATGCCATAGCAATCCTGTTAATCCTTTAAAGTGTTTGCTCACATGCAACTCCCAGCTTGCTACAGCTAGAGAACTGGAGGTTGCCTACTTGTGTCCTGTAGATTTGTGGAAGAGGAACGGCAACTTTACATAATGAACAGTGGAAAAAATGATTGTGTGTCTATCATCATCATTAACTTTGTTGCTTAACAACCTCTATTTACAGTCAAATTTGTTATAAATAAACATGGTTTACACAAAGCAAGTGGTTTGCCTTTAGGCACAAACCTGTGGCATACCAGAAATGCTTATCTAAAAACTCTTGTCTTACGACGATGAACTATGGCAAAGTCATAAATGCAGCCCAAAACCTTCCAGGTTCAGACTACTGCTTTGGGAACACAAGCATTTAAATTGAACCCCTTTTACAGTTTCACTCTAAATGCTTGTGTTCTCCAAAGCAGTAAACAGATTAAATGGCTGAACATAAGAGGAGGATGGAAGCAGATTGGTACCTCTTACTGGCTAGTGGCTACCCAATGCACTGTTAAAAAGTATACTGTAAAAATCACATTTTGGTTATATACCAGTGCCGGAACTAGGGGTTGCCAGCAGAGGCACATACCTAGGGTGCAGAAGTGTGGTGGGCACTGGGACCCTAAGCCTAAGCACATACCTCTGCTGCCTTCTCTAATTCCAGCTCTGTGCATCAGGATTAGCAAGTAAGAGTGGCAAACTGGATGGTGGGTGAGTGCAGTTGCCAAGTAGAGGATACAGGGGGGGGTAGGAAAATGGGTGGCATCAAACTCTGGGTGCCCTTTGGTTTTGGCCCTGCTCAGCTGTAAACTGTAGTTTAAACAGTGGGGCAGAAGGTTGGATAGATTGGACATCACTGATAGCATCTGAGTAGAAGGCCTTGGTATTCTTTATTTCATCATTGTTCTACTTCTTTCCTTTATATAGACCAATGTTGTAAAGGTTTCTTCATTTACAGTGAAATAATACCAGAAGCAGTGAGATAAAAGGTGCAGAATATGTTTAAAGTTGTGAGTCATTACACAAGTCAAAAGCACAACAGGATTGCTCTATTGTAGCATGCATACAGTTTATACAACTTTCAGGCGTCCATGATCTCACCATCAGGCTTGACTATGTAATGTCATTCTGTGTAATTTAAATGGTAATACAAAACACTTTCACGGAAATTATATCATTTGAAGTTATCTAGTTAAATATCTACTAAAGTACAGGGTTATATATTTGTAAAGATCAGGAGTATGGCTGGTACAAAGGCAATGTGATCACACAATTCTGGATTTCCTCCACTACCTTACTAATGAGTTTTTAAAATTTGCGTAACTACAGGGGAAGCAGACCCTTGGGGGTCCAGGAGTGTTTTTGGTGTTTTATACTACTATTATCGGACTAAAAGCTCTGTCTCAAGGTTATCTGAATAAACAGGAGGCATCTCCACTGAGTTACCACCCTTCATATTCTTCTCTGATCCTCCTTTGTATTTTAGAACAGCTACTTCTCTCCATCTCAACTCAGTTTCTATATTATTGGGTGCTGGGGTTAGCCATGATTAATACAAAGAGAATCAAGCAGATGAGTTGAAATGCAATGGAGGGATAACCCCTGGTATAATAGCTGGATACAAGTAAACACATGGGTTATCCCTGGATTTCATTTCAACTGCAGTCACTTTGTATCATTGAAATTGTGGGTGTGCCGTTCTCCTATGCTCCTGTAGCACCGGATTTATATAACTTGAGAAGCCAGGGATGAGTGTGATTATACTTTATAATTTGTTACACAGGAATAATCCCTTCTCCATATTTATTCAAATGGAATGAGACTCACCAGCCTCCTTGTTACTTTCTCAAGTTGCCTCTTCTGAGATGCCAGGCGGAGAATTCTCACCAAGATGATAATTCTCAAGCCTCGAAGAAAATTTACCAGTCTAGAGAAAATACATTCAGTTAATTATCCTTTACATTTTTCCGTATGGTTCATTTATAAAAATCCTATTCTGATTAAAAACTATACTTTTCTAGCTTTGCCTCGGCAACTGCATATCTATGGCATGGGGAGTGGAAATAAAAAGATGACTAAATTAATTGAGAATTGGTGGCTTGGACTAGAGTCCAGGGAGAAGCCACTTAACAGAATTATGAGTTCTTCATTAATTGAACCTGGCCTGTTTTGTTTTCTTACACCATCCTCCTATCCAGTGACATGGGTCCATTAAGATTGTAAGGGGTTTGTGTACAAAACATTCTCTACTGTGTGTTTTCTGAAGTTAGTGATGAGTCAATATGTCAACAGTTATTTTAATTAGAATTGCCAGTCCTTTGTTACCTTGGAATATTAGTAGCTCCGCTGAAGTCTGTGAATGCATACACCAGAGTGACAAGCAGTGTCACAATAACAATAGCCGCATCGAATATGTTCAGCTTGGAACTGAAATACTGACGGAACCTAGAAGGTAAAAGACGGTAAAAGAAGGATGAGCACAATGCAAAAAAGGACAGTATAGACATCCTATTCGTCATTAACCAGGCATTAACCAGGCATATATACACATGCATTGACAATTTAGAGGATCAGTTTTAGGATTTACAATATATACTGCAAAAGGGAGTGCTAGCAGATCATCATGAGTATTACAGATATCTGGGGTTTGATGGGATACACAACAAGGAAATCTGAGAGCTCTTTGTGTGAAAAGTGAAATGGAAAGAGTGACACTATCTTAATAATTCAGTGCAGTGTTAGCTCCACTGTTATCTCCCAGTAATATTGCTCCCCATGTGGCATGTACCCATGGTAGCCTGCTGATGTGTAATTGCTGGATATGCATTTTTTATACTGCTTGTTTTTTTCTGTAGAGAACCCAGTGAAGCTTATCCATGTTGCCATATACTCACCCTTCTACGAAGATATGTAGAAGCACATCAATGAGAAAGAAGAAGGAAATGGCTAAATAAATGGATGATATTGCAGTGGTGGCCACGCTGCTTTTGTCACTGACAGACAGATCCACAATCACCAGAACAAAGTCAACGATGATCAGAACAACTCCAAAGACCCTACAAGTACAAAAATAAAAACCCAGGACACAAAGATGATTTCATGTTCCTAACAAAGGATCAAGATTTTCTATATCAGCATGCTTATTATTTGCTTTCTAGTCCTATGGTCTGTGTGTCCTGTCTAACAGGAAACTAATGTTATCTTGGGGGTGTTTATTCCAAGCTGGGATGTAAGTGCGCTATTGTGCAATAATCCTATGATTTATTAAAACAAGTTATTGCCTGGATTTGGCATAGTTGCCCATATCTGTGTTCTTGCCCAAGAACCCTGCCTGGTATCTAGGGGTGCATGAATCCTATTAAATATCCCAGTATGGCACCTGCAGGGAAAATTAATTAAAGTAACACAGATTAAACTCAGAGGTGTCTGTTCTAATAGTGAATGAGGAAGCAGAATAGGGACCGCACAAGCTCACCGTTTTTCCCCTCCAGTTCAGGTGCTCAGTCTCACAGTGTCCCCACTGTGAATACAGCAAAGATTAATCTCTGGTCTGTTCTAATATCCCAGAGAATGTGCCTATTCCACATGAAATCACCATTATGATTTTGCAGGACAATGAGGCAGTTTTGGTTCATACCTGAATCCAAAGGACATCACGAATGGAGAAATTACTTTTCTCAGTTTGCTGTAACATAAAGGAAAAAAATGAAAAATCATAACTTTAATTTATGTACAGTGTGTGTGTTGGAATCAATGTTGGCTTCTGTTTTCAACATGTACACCAATATATTGTAAGCAAGTTCTGTCCAACTTTTCCCATGTAGTGGAACATATTATATACTGTAGAACCCCCATTTAACGTTTTTCAGGGGACCACAAAAAATATAAAATCTGGGAAAATGTAAAGGGAAATACATTATTGGTGGGACCTCAAAAAAGTTTAAGGAAAAACTTAAAATCAGGATATGTTTTACTAGTACATACAAAGCTTTCTGGTGACTTTTTTCACTCTTTAAAGGGGTTGTTCACCGTTGAGTTAACTTTTAGTATGATGTAGAGAGTGATATTCTGAGACAGTTTGCAATTGGTCTTCATTTTTTATTTGTAGTTTTCGAGTTATTTAGCTTTTTATTTAGCAGCTTTTTATTCTAGCAACCAAGCATTGATTTGAACAAGAGACTGGAATATGAATAGGAGAGGCCTGAATGGCCTTATAGGGCAGTTGTTTTTCAGATGCTGTCAGTGACCCCCATTTGAAAGCTGGAAAGAGTCAGAAGAAGAAAGCAAATAATTCAAAAATTATTTATAAAAAAAATAAAGACCAATTGATAAAGATGCTTAGAATTGGCCATTCTGTAACATACTAAAAGTTAACTTAAAGGTGAACCACCCCTTTGTAGGCTGTGTTTGGCGCATTGGCCTCCAGTTGTACAGCACTGTAGTAAGGTAATATCTGCTACTTAGTGATGGGCGAATTTGCGCCGTTTCGCTTCAGCGTTTTTTGGGAATTTTTCCCGCGGATTTTCGCGGGCGTTTTACTAATTTATTCGCTTGGCGGCGAATCGCGTAAATTCGCCGCAAATTTGCGCCTGCCGAATAAATTCGCCCATCACTACTGCCACTGTAAGGCCATTATTTGCAATGCTACAGATGGTAGGAGCTCTGGCTCATATGTTAAATGCTTCCTGCACTTACTTCCACCATGTCGCTGGCTCTTCCACTTCATTCTTCCCATTATCAATTATTACTTTCGCCTCAGTCTTGCCGAACCTATATACACATTAAAGACAAATGGAGACAACGATATTGCTTTATACTGCCATTTTCAACAGGCCCTCTAAAGTCACAGCAAATACATTTGAAATATACAATGCACCAATCATTGTGTGTGACCCATATTTACCAAGTCCCATCCATCAGTAAATATAGGGTAAAGACATGTGACTGCATACTGGTAAATGACACAAGATACATGTAAAAACCAAAAGGAAAACTGTATCCGAGCAACTGTGTTATTACACATTATAAATCATTCTTCACTGGGTACAGACGTGGTGTGGCCCCAGGGAACATACTGTACCATTCCGCCCCCTACAATAAGAAATTTCTCCCTCTAATTGACAAAGTAAAAGACTATAAACATGGTTCTGTGTTTATTGTCAATTGTCAGCGTTTGCCCTCAGGTCTAAAAACAGTTATTGACGTCTCCTCCTCTGTTTATTATTTCATCTAGGCGTATTATAGTGTGTCTTAGTGAGATAAAAACCTTCTATAAAATGTTCCTGTTTTAGTGCTAATAAATATGATCGGTAGCAGCCAAACTATTGGTACAGATAAAGCTAGAACTGCATTTCTTAAAGGGACACTTTTGCTTGATAAGGTATAGTACGGTTATTACTATAGAGACAAAACTTGGAGCCTCTTGAGTAATGGAGTTCCGTATGATAGATTTCATACCACATTTATTTTTTTTAAATAAGAAAGGGGCGAACCCATCAATATTAATGCGCTGTCAGCTGTTACGTTCAAAGGTTAAAATCAAATATACGTATTGAATATAAATTGCAGTACCAGGCAATGCTGTTTTTGCACCCTAAAACAAAATTTTAGCTTCTAAGCATTCAAAAACAAGCAGGCATTTCACAATATGACAGTTGAGCAAACGTAGATGGTTAAGATTTCCTACCAGTCTCTTCATCACAGTGAAGATAACTGCTTTAACATACATCAGAACCTTAAAGGGGTGGTTCACCTTCAAGTTAACTTTTAGTATGTTATAGAACGGCCAATTCTAATTAACTTTTCAATTGGTCTTCATTTTTTCTTTTTTATAGTTTTTGAATTATTTACCTTCTTCTTCTGACTTTTTCCAGCTTTCAAATGGGGGTCACTGACCCCATCTAAAAAACAAATGCTCTGCAAGGCTACAAATGTATTGTTAGTGCTACTTTGTATTACTCATATTTCTAGTCAGGCCTCTCCTATTCATATTCCAGTCCCTTGTTCAAAGCAATGCATGGTTGCTAGGATAAGCTTCTGAATAAAAAGCTAAATAACTCCAAATCCATAAATAATAAAAAAATAAAATCAATTGCAAATTGTCTCAGAATTTCACTCTCTACACCATACTTAAAGTTAATTTAAAGGTGAACAACCCTTTAAACGGGGATCAGTTTGCAAAAATGAAAATGTAATCTAAGCTTCATCTCAATCATTTTCTAACTACAATCAATTAAAAATTCTGTAGCGTTTAAGAAATAACCAGGTTGTTCTTTAGTATCTCACTCTCCACAACCTGTCACTCTTCATGCTCACTTCATGCTGAGGACTGGGTCAGATTTTGATTGGCAGGTAGGTTTTTTGGAGGGGGGCTCCCTTTCTTATCAGAATAACTCAAATAACCAACTCCAGCACAAACAAAAGGTAACAAAACAACAAACTTGGCAAACACCCTGCATGCAGAGAAACAGACTTCCATCAGAGCCTAGAGTGAGCACCTAGGCTAAGGGTGCAACCCCCCCAAAGGATGTATTAGACCTAGCTGTCATTTAAAGACTGACTCCACCTACTGCATGAAGACAGAATGAAGAGAGACAGGTTGCTTAGAAGGGGAGAGTAACTTATTTCATAAATGATACAGAATTTTTGATTATATTTAGAAAGTTTCTTATTTCAGTAAAATTAAGCTTATATTAAATTTTCATTCTCGCGATAGATCCCCTTTAAAGGGCCATTACATATACGAAGACCTATTTAAAAATATATTGCATTCTCCCAGCACTTCTGCTTCTATTGCAAAACATGGAAACTGGAATTTCTTGCCAATGAAAATCAGCAGGAAGAACAGTGAGCCTAAACAAGTCATAATGACAGATAGCCCCCAAGTTAATGCTTAGCGCAGAATATCTTATGTGATCTCAGGTCCTCACTCACCCATTAACCATGGAAGGTTCTTCCCTCTGCTCGTCTATTACACTTGACATGTTTCTTGTTACTCGGTTGTTCTGTAGATAGAGATATGCATTATCATTTTTAGTTGATTGGAAGATGTAACAACTAGAAACACCCTAAATGTCATTATATACCGTTAATATTCTACCATATTAAGGTCTGGTGAGTGGTCAGGCCACAGGTGTATGGCTTAGGGTAATAGTACAAGAAATGCAAAAACAATATTAAACATAAATTAAAAACATTATTTTATCACTTCTATGAGTCTTTTTTTAGATAAAGCTGTAAATATAGAAGTAGATAAGAAGCAAGAAATCCTATCTGGCCTTACCTATTTTTGGTCAAGCACGTTGAACATAAAAACTACTCTGTGATTTCACAAATTAGTGGTAAATCAAGGATTTAAAATGGGCTGTTTTTGTTATCAGTATTCACTCTGAAAACACAGAGCTTCTAGTAGCAGCTACTTGTAACGGCTACAAAATAGCCAATAATGATAATTAGCTTTGCTAAAACACTACGGGGCAGATTTATTAAGGTCCGAGTTTTCCATCTAAAATTCGAGTTTTCAAGGTTATTTTTGAGTCAAAAATAAAAAAAAAAATCAGATTTTCCGAGTGTATTATACTCTAACCCAGTAAATAGCTTGAATCCAAAAATACACCATCTAAAACCTGTCGAGGTAATGAAGGAGTCAATGGCAGAGGTCCCTTGAAACATTTGACGATGTTAATAGCCTTCATGATGTTCAAGCATCACAAGGAAACTTTGGGCAACTTCGGAAAACAAAGCGCCGCGAGTGTCATACTCCTGGCGATTTTTCATTATAGCCGGGGGGAAGGCAGTTCGGGGAGATTGTCGCTCTGAAGAAGAGCCGATTTGTTGCTGGGGTGACTAATCTCCCCGAATCTGCCCGTGTGCCTTTACCCTTAGGGTCAATTACATCAGGAACTAATTAACCTGCTTCAAAGTTTCTGCTGTGTAGAAGAAAAAGCACATACAACACAGGGAAGAGGTAGAAACTGGATAGTCCCCCATTTATAATCAATCTCAGTACCCTATAGGATAGAGGACTGGCATTTACAATAGTACTAGGTCTTTTCTAAAAACCCCACCAACTTTATTTAGAACCTGTAATTTTAAATCAAGAAAAAATCCATTTTGGTGTGTCCTATTGTAAGTTTTTTTGATGTACACAAGTAGTTTGTCATTGTTAGCTCTCTTTACTCTGTTAACCATCAAAACGTAAAAACTGCTAGCTGTAAGCAACCAGTGGTTTTCCATTTCTTAAGGATAATGTATATTGTAGTTTAATCAATTTAATAGCTGTAACATAGACAAAAAAACTAAGAAAGGCCATGTGGATTACTGGTCAGCAGATGTATCTGTCACTAAGGGCAACCCAAACCGTGGAGGGACCATAGGCTCAAAGCATTAACTGCCTCCTTGGGTCACCTGAGTCTGACCCTTACTTATTCAGATTCCCTGAGCACTCATAAGGGCAGACAAAGATGCCAGACTTAAATAATAATAGGAAGATGCTAAACTTCAGAATAGACCAGCAATTACATTATGGATATGGTATAATTATGAGAATATTCATAAGCCATGGGTTAATACCAAAAACACAAATAGGTAGACAAGGGCAGGGCCAGTCAAGAACTGACGGCAAACAAGTACTAAATCCCCAGGCAAAACCAGACAAGAAAAACAAAATCAGGTGAATAACAGTAAACAGGACTGCCTTAAGAAACAGGACAACAAATCCAGATTCCAGGAACTCAAAAAAACTGAGACCTACAATAGGGTTCAATAGATTCAACTTGAAAATTGGCTTCCCAGCCCATCACAGTTAATACAATGGATCCACAGTAATAATTTAAAGGTTCACTCTTACACTTCAACAGTCATATGATAATTATCCTATGGTATAGCACTTTTTTTTATTCTCAGTCCTTATTGGAGAAGACAATATATATATGGGGAGCAAAGGAGAATAGACTTCAAAGAATTAGTTGATATCAGAAGATGTAGTACTGTGAGTAAGGGGAGAGGGCTTTTCATAAACCACATTGATAGTAATCACTATTTATCCATCATTGATTAGCTTTATAGGTTTGTTCACTTGAAGTTGTCTTCAGCAGCTGAAAAGAGGTTAGAAAAAAACAGTGATCCCACCATGATGCTGGAAATAACATATGAATGCTACCAGATGCTGAATCTAATTTGCCTTAGAAGATATTTTTATAAGCATATATATCAGTCAGTGCCCCATTGAACACCCTATTCCTCCTGCACACACCCTAGCAGCTTCTGTATAATGCTCATGCTATATATCTCCAGTATAGCCATAGCTATCACTGTTAAAATTGGAAGCAAAATTCGAACATAAGCAATGTATGTAGTAGAAAGCACTGTGCTGGTGCTCCTTTTGCTCCCTGTGACTAATACCAGATGACCTTGCATACAATCAACTTGAACGCAATTGTGATCCGATTCAGTCAGACTGGTTTGTCTGGTTTTTATAACACACACACACACAATGCTGTTGATGAGAACTGGACGGTCAGATCAAAGCTGCAATGGTCAACTGTCTTCCAACAGTTCAATGTAGGACTGCAATTTTGATGGATACATGTTGTTCACATGCCACCAACACCACTGTGATCTGATTACTTGGACCAGCTAGTCTAAAGACGAATCACATGAGGGTTGTAAGAACAAATCTAATATACAAGAGGTCCAGGTTTTCCACTATAGTATTCCTTCTAATACCTACACAGCAAAGCATTCTGTCCTAGTGTCCCATTATCAATAAATGTACCCTGTATCTGCAGCTGGATAGTTGAACCTTGGAAAAGTCTTTTTTATATGTAAAGAATTCAACGGAAACCAATACTGCATAGACGTTGCATAGAATTCCTAAGGATGCTAAGAAGAACCTATTATAAATATGCTTCAGTATTTATCATGTTTGAGTCACACAGGAAAAATACACCCTGCTTTATAAAGCCCCAATAGCAAACCAAAGCATATAAACTATTTTGGGTGGCTTAGACTTGAAGGTTACCAAGCCCAATCAGCTTCTTCAACTGAAGAATATGATACTCAGCTGATCATAAAAGGAATTCAGCTGTGGTGTCGAAGGAAACGTATGCTCAATATCACTGTGGCTCATGGGCGAACAAGACGCCACTGGATATCTGTGTGTGCTCCTGAGAGCTGTCTGATGTGATTTTCTATCTGAATTCACATATAAATTAGAGATCAGGGTCCTTAAATATACCAGAAGCAGAGATCTTTATGTAACAAAGTCACTAATAAGGCTTGTGCAAAATTAGGTCACCAGTTATACGCCCAGTCAACATGAAAAAAAAAAAAGTATTTTGCAGAACCTCAATACCCCATACATGTGCAGGCAGGTCTGTTTCTGCACTAGTTCTTCTGTTTAGTGTTTTTTATGTAAACCTGAAATTGATTATACTTTTTTATTTCCAGGAAATACATAGAGAGCTGTCTTCAGCCCTATTATGCTTTCACTTAAAGGAGAACTGAAGCCTAACTTAAGAAGTAGTAGAAATGTTGTACATGATGTTTTGGGCTTTTGTACCAGCCCAAGGCAACCACAGACCTTTAGCAGTAAAGATCTGTGTCTCCAAAGATGCCCCAGTAGCTCCCCATCTTCTTTTCTGCTGATTCACTGCACATGCTCTGTGCTGCTGTCACTTACGGATCTTAGGGACCCACTCACAATATACAGTACACATAGAATAGAAATGTCACAATATAAGGCTAATTAGTAATTAATACAGATAATTACTATTATGGCAGCACAGAAACCAGTGCAATTAGCATCAGAATTTAATAATCAGCCCTGTGGCATCAGCTTATATTACAGACCAACCTCATTCTCTGCTTGATAATTAGTGACGACCCCTAATCTTAGCTTCTCAACAGCTGCTCAGAGCCCACTGAGCATGTGAGTGTCACAGACACTTTCCAAGATGGTGACCCCCTGTGACAAGTTTGAAGTCCTGGATCATTGCTGCTATTGACAAGCTGAAACTTTAGGCTGGTGCAATAAGTTCAGTATATAAAATATGGCTTTTTCAGCCATTCATTTTTAGAGTTTAGTTCTCTTTTAAAGAGGAGCTACCATGAACACAGTAGTAACATGGGGAGGCACATTTATCAAGGGTCAAATTTCGAATTCATGTGAGTTTGTTTAAAACTCCCATAAAATTAGAAATTTCGATCGAAATGTATTGTAAAAAATCTAATTTTTTAAACTCGGGTGAATAGGATTGAACAAAACTTCTCTGAAAAAAAGCGAATGTCAGGAAGGCTGCAAACAACTCCAAATCGATCCCTGAACATCTCCCATTGACTTTTAACAGCAATTCGGCAGGTTTCAGGTGGCGAATAGTCAAATTCGAAGAGCCAGAGTGTGATAAATCTTGAAAATCAAATTAGAATTTTTGAAAAACTCAAATTGAATTTGAATAACTCACTAGTCGATTTTGACAGTTTTGACCATAAAAAAACTCAAAAGTTAGAATTTAAAATTAGAATTTTCAATTCGACCCATGATAAATCTGCCCCTTAATGTAGGCTTCATCTCATGAGAATAAATATAATCACTTAAGAATTCTGGACCTTTTTCTGAAATCAAGAGAAACACCTTGATTAACCTTCCTGTTATGTGTAATGTAATGTGTAACCTTCCTGTATTTTTTTACTTCGAAAATTCCCTCGAATTCACTTCGACCCTTGATAAATCTGCCCAGTAGTGTTTAATAAACAGCACAACTTTTGCAGCAGTTTTCTGCACCTGATTGAAGTTCATTAACACAATTTTCTTTATTAAATAGTAGTGACAGTCACCAATAGATATTGTCAGATAGGCAATACATGAAGAGATCGTATCGTTAGCCGCCAGAAATCTTCTAACCGGTCCAATTCACTAAACGGCTGATCGCCATGGCATGAAAAATGTAGGAATGATCCACACATGATCCAAAAATCGCACTGAACAAAGATTTGTAGGACTTTGTCTTTGCGTCTATGGCCAGATTTCAGAAATTTATGTGACTTTCGGTACATGGGCAGTTCCGAAGTTTAACAAAGAAAAGAAGATGGCTGCCATTAACTGCGGGGGACAGAATCTGCACCGAGGGGTAAGTAAAAAGTTAGGGGCATTTGCCCCTGGTACCACTTAGACTGGGGGGGGAGGAGGGAGGGGGGTCTACAAAGGGTAGGGGGGTAGGGTTTTTTTATGTTACAGGTTTGTTTCTCCTTTAAGCCAGTGATCCCCAACCAATGGCTTGTGAGTAACATATTTTTCACCACCCCCTTGTCCTCAAAGCAGGTGATTATTTTTGAATTCCTGGCTTGAAGGCAAGTTTTGGTTGTATAAAAACAGGTGTACTGCCAAACAGAGCCTCCTGTAGGCTGACAATCCACATAGGGGCTACCAAATAGCCAATCACAGCCCTAATTTGGCGACAGGGACATTTTTCATGCTTGTGTTGCTCCCCAACTCTTTGTATAATTGAATATGTCATGACACTATGGCTTCCTAATAGGAGTGTATTCAAAAACAATAGAAAAAGCAACAGGTCTCACTAGTTTTTTAATATGATTTTTATCCCCTATTGTCAAAAAGGACCCCTGTACACAATTCTGTGGGTTTCTGTCACCTGTCAGACAATGGAAGGCAAATGCAAATATAAATAGTTATTATTAAAAAAATGTTACTCAGCGCTTAAAGGACACCTGATGGGCGAAAATATTATCACCAACCAAAGGTGTGGGCTAATAGAGCACGCATTCCAGATGGGGGTAATTCGGGGTTTTTTTTCTTTTTAAAAATGCCCCCCCCCCCACTGCCAGTGCTAGGACACTCACATCGGGAGGGAGCTTCCGGTATGAGTGACCATGTCGTACATAGCACATAATGCACTTCTAATGTCATGGCTTTTGCTCATTATGCTCATGTGTGTGTCTCAACATGGCTGCTCATACCTGGAGCTCCCTCCCGGTGCGGGTTACATAGTTAGTTACATAGTTAAATTGGGTTGAAAAAAGACAAAGTCCATCAAGTTCAACCCCTCCAAATGAAAACCCAGCATCCATACACACGCCCCTCCCTACTTTTAATTAAATTCTATATACCCATACCTATACTAACTATAGAGCTTAGTATCCTGCCTAGCACTGATGCAATTTTTGGGGATAATATTTTTACCCAACAGGTGTTGACGCATTTAAGGGCTAAACTCCAAGAGAGATTTTGTAGGATGGTGTTGGATTAACAGATTGCATCCTACAAATTGGAAGCAGTCGCAAAACAAATCTGCTCTGACAGCAAGCCGTGTCTTCATTCGACAAGATAAAAACTGATGGTTTTGGAAAGACTTTTTTTTCTCATTTAGGGTACAACTACACGAGTGTCTTCAATGCAATTCCGGCGGATCTGACGCGGTGCGTCAAAACAAAGGCGTCTAATCAGATGCGACGGAAAATAAGGTAAGTTATATCGATGTCGGATGGTGTCTCAGCATTCATCTGACGCGACGACTGTCGGGTGGAGACATAGCGTGCAGCGTCTGCATCCGACAGTTGTGTCACATCAGATGAACGCTGCAACACCATCTAACATTAGTATTTCTTACCTAATTTTCCATCGCACCTGACTTGACGCCTGCATTTTGGCGCACTGCGTCGGATCCTCTGGAATCACGTTGAAGACGCTTGTGTAGTTGTAGCCTAAAATACATTGACTGTCAGTTGTAAACACATGAACAAAAGACTCCATTATACTTTATCTGATCCAACTTTACATTACAGCTGTAGGGTATCAAATTCTTTAGCATCCTACAAAATCTTGTGCTGTTGCGTGCACACCACAAGATCAGAGCCGCTTCTCAAGTTTTACCCGTCAGGTAAAACTACACAGGAGATTTTGATCAGATTTTGTGGATCAGTTTTTATCTGATCTTGCCACGCAACGCCACACAACAGCATGAGATTTGTAGGATCTAGCTAGAATGTAAAGTCGGATCAGATAAAGTAGGAAGATGTAGTTTGTTCATGCATCTGTATCAGACATTCAGTGTACTTCAAAGGAAAAGAAGTCAGCCAGACACCATCGGATTTTATCTCATCGGATGAAGATGAAGACAAAGCATCATCTGACATGGCATGGCGCTTCTTCGCATCAGACTGAATGGGTGTGCACCGAAAATCGCCCGTGTAGTTCTATACCCTTACTCCGATACCATCCTACAAACTCTCCCATGGAGTTTAGCCCTTGCTTATAACATTCACACACAATTCATGTGAAGCCAATTAACTTGCCTGGATGTTTGTGGAGGAAACACACACAGATTGGATCAAACAGATGGCGGCAAAGCTAACCAATGAGCCATCGTATTCATAAACAAAGTCTTTATTTCTATACAGCATCCGATAGTTACTATTACCTTTTTAAGACCTGGGTGACGGTGTGTCTTTCACTTGTAATAAAATCACAGATATCCACAACCTAAGAAACCATTTCCATTATTTTAAAAGCACAATAGCTGCTTTCTAATGCACAATAACCGTGCACAAATCACTGGTTTTTCGAAAGTGGTGTTGAATGCACTACAAGTTCCAGATGCCATCGCACTTCATTGGATACAGTTCATTTACAATGCACCCACCTGTGACCCGCTTTAAAAGGATAGAACTCATCTTGAACTATGGTTAAGGGCTCATGTGTACAAATCATAATTGCAATTGTGCTGCTGTTTGAAAAGGATGGATTTAACATGTCAGATTCCAGGGTAGAGGTTTTTAAATATACAGATATGGGATCTGATATCTCCAATGCCTGGGACCCTGGGTTTTCAAGATAAGGGATATTTCTGTAATGTGGAACAACATTTAACTAAACATTTAACCACAAATAAATATCTTTAGGGCTGTTTTAATTCCACCATGGATTTATGCAGCTTAGTTACCATCAAGTACAAGCTACTGTTTGATTATTGCATGAAAAACATAATACAAAGACTTTGTTTAAATTGGATTGTGTGGGAAATAGAATGCCTGCATCTTGGAGCTTTCTGGATAATAGATTTCCAGATAATAGATTCCACACTTATAGATATTGTATTAGCAAGATACACTGTGCACTACACATGCATAAGAAAGGAGCTAACAAAAAAAACACACACATACAAACCAGCTGGTGAAATTGACATAGAGAACCCAAGGAGCTAATAACACTACAGAATATACTAAAAATCATGGTGGGGCTGGGGGTGCGCTAACTGATTGCTGCAGTCATTAATGTCAAGTACGCAATAGGAAATAATGATCTGTAATTTGGTGATTTAATTCTTATGGATATTCATGGCAAAATCCAGGCTCTAGGCTAAAGGAAACCACATTTGGGGGTGCTGCAATGTAAAAAATACTTTGGAACAATTTTTGGCAATCACATTTCATCATGACCTTTTGTCTTACCCATAATTTCTTCATTATCTGCCAGGGTCACAATGCTTGTGCGGTTTATCACAGAGGCAAAGGTTTGGTTTAAGCTGAATTCATCATGAGCTTCCAGCTGCTGGGTGACTTTGACTTGTGACTTGGGAATGCATTTTTTTGCAAAGACTTTGATAGTTTAGACACCCAAACCAGACACATATTGAATCCACATGCTGCAAGGCTAATTAGGATTCCATTTGGTTGCATGCTGCAGACTACATTGATTACTGTGCAGCCATGCAGCATGCGTCTAAATGTATTCCTAATTAACATTGCAGGATGTGGTTTCACTACAAGTCTGGTTTAAAGAGGTGAGATGGCTACCCTAGATATTGTTAAGATTCTACACATATGGGACCTTTTATCCAGAATGCTCAGGACCTGGGGTTTTCCGGATAATGGATCTTTTTGTAATTTGGATCACCATACCTTAAGTCTATTAAAAATGTATTTAAATATTAGTTAAACCCAACAGGATTGCTTTGTTTCCAATGAGGATTAATTACATCTTAGTTTGGATCAAGTACAAGGTACTGTTTTATTATTACAGAGGAAAAGGAAATCATTTTTAAAAATATGAATTATTTGATTATAATTGAGCCTATGGGAGATGGCCTTCCTGTAATTTGAGCTTTCCAGCGAACAGATTCTATACCAGTATATGTTTTAATGTGCTGCAAGTATATGTGATTTCTCCTGTCTTTAAATGCCCAGTAAGAAGCATTTACTTTCTTAAGTGCCAAGGTCAGGCTGTTTGTCTGCTACAGTTTTATGCCAGAAGAAGAGACGTCAACCAAGCCCATGTCATGATGGAGATAATGAACCAGTCCTGGTCTTTTTGAGGCCTTATTTCACGTTTTGATTTAGGGTAAAGGGGAATTCAGGCCTTAAAAAAAATCAGAACTGGATCATAATCACTCTCATGACAAGGGGTTAGTTGATGTTTCTGCAGATGGCAGCAGCGGACAAAAAGATGGATTATAGTGATCTATTTTTGGATTTTTTAATACTTTACTTTTAAAACGAAATCAGTGGGTCCCAACCTTTTTTTTTTTTTTTTTTTTACACAAGAGCCACATTCAAGTATAAAAAGAGACGGGAGCAACATGTGCATGAAACAAGTTCCTGGGGATGCCAAATATGGCCTGTGACTGGCTATTGGTAGCCTTATGTGGACTGGCAGACTACAGGAGGCTCTCTTTGGCAGTACACCTGGTTTTTATGCAACCAAAACTTGCCTCCAAGCCTGGAATTCAAATATAAGCACCTGCTTTGATGCCACTGAGAAGGACATTCAAGGGTTTGCTCACAAGTCACTGGTTGAGGATCACTGAACTAAATGATAGCATGGAATAAGGTCTCCAAAATGCCCAGACTGCCCCTAAAGAGCTCCAATCACATACTAATAAGGAAGGAAATGGTTTTGAGCAGTAGGCTATAGAATAAGCATAGGAGCAGGGTCAGACTGGGCCGCCAGGACACCAGAAAAAGCCAGTGGGTCCCTTCAACCCAAACCCACTCAATGCAGGAAGTCCTGGGTGCTGCATCCTTAACTGCCCTCCAGCCCAATCGAGGTCCCAACAAGTTTAAAGTATGCTGGGGAACTTGCAGCAGGGGCCAGGGGGTATATGCGGGCCCCGAGGCTGCAGCACTGGTGGACCCTGGACTGGAGTCCAACACTGGAGAGGGGTTAACATTACTAAATTAGATCAGTTTTGCCTGATTCAGACCATACCAGTTGAGTATCACATCCAACAGCCAGTGTAATAATTGCCTATCCTGAGGGCCCTGGCAGTCTCACTTTATGTGCCTAGATACAACCTGCTTGTAATTTATATATATATAAGATCTGATGTATTTTTTGTACTTGCACACAGTCAGTGTGATTGTGGACTTTGCACTGTGCCACTCTGCTTTAAAAATGTCATTGCATGCCCCTTTGAGTATTTTGCACAGTGTGCAACCATTATAATACACAACAGCTTTTCCTAACTTACTTAACTTTAACAGCATATTTATTTAGAAAAGGAACTGTGTCAGCAACTCGACATGACCCTGCTGAGTGACAGAAATAACATTAAAAAAACTGGATGGACACATTGGGCCAAATTCACTAAAGTGCGAAGTGCCTAACGTTAGCGCAAATTTGCCAGCGTGATGTCATTTCGTTACTTTGCCGATTTACTAACGGGCGCTGGCGTAAATTCGCTAGCAAAGTGGACCTACTCTAGCGCTACTTTGCACCCTTACGCCAGACGAAGTTGCGCTTTGGCGAAGGGTCAATGTATCTACGCTAATTCACTAACTTGTGCATTTTACTGAATGGTACCTCTTGCGCCAGACTTGCCTTCGCCACCTCAGACCAGGCGAAGTGCAATAGAGTAGATAGGGATTGCTTCAAAAATAGTTGAAATTTTTTCTAAGTCCCAAAAAAAGCTGGGGTTTTTTTCCTTTTATAAGGGTGATAGGCTGACAAAGATCGTAAATTTTTTTGGGGTACCCTCCTTCCCCCTATATTTCCTAACATATGGCACCTAAACTATACAGTGGACACTGTATAGTAGGGCAAAATAACAACTCTATTTTATTTTATGAAGGTTTCCCAGGCTTGTGTAGTGTAATGTATTTGCTACTACATATACGTCCATTCAACTTTAACTTGGCGCCGTATGCAAATTAGGCATCGCTAGCGTAACTTCGCTTTGCTTGACGAATTAACGCTAGCGCAAATTCGCTACCGTTGCCTCCCTGAGCGCAACTTCGGATTTTAGTGAATTAGCGGCGCCCTGGCGACACTTCACCTGGTCGAAGTGCGCCAAAGTGCGGCGAAGGTGTCGCTAGCGCATTTTCGCTGCTTAGTGAATTTGCCCCATTGAGTGAAGTGCAGGGAGAAACCCTTATCTATAGTGAAATACAACATTCTGGAGAACTGAGCTCCCTTTTGCCTGTTACAAACAATGCATTTGTCTTATTAACAGAATGGAATGTGTTTACACAGATATATGTAATGTAGTGGAATGTATGTAATATTCTTATTTCACTTGTGCCTACTAGTATATTGTTCTGCATACTATAATAGCAAGATAGGAAAAAAAAGTATTTCATTTTGCCTGCATCTTGCTTAATGTTTGTCTATAGTTTGTACCTGTCTGTCAGGTTGATGACGAGATATGATGAATATATACAAAATAGATTTTGGAAGCAAACTAAATAGCCAGTCTGTACTGCATTTGTGTAGTCTGGACCTGATGCAAGTGTTTGTTGATGAGGATTTGATTGTTCCTGTAAGAAGAAAATGTGTGTTTATACAGTGTCTGTTTCTATGAAGGAGGATATGGCAGAAGCATTGCTGTTTCTAAGAACAATACTTTAGTTCATTTTGGATTGGGGAAGCTGGGAATTTGACAATATGTCTAGCCCCATGTCAGATTTCAAAATTGAATATAAAAAATCTGTTTTCTCTTTTGAGTAATGGATTTCAGTGCAGAATTCTACTGGAGCAGCACTATTAACTGATTCATTTTGAGAAAAAAAAAAATTTCCCATGACAGTATCCCTTTAACTTCTTTCAATCAACATGGAAATTAAATTATTATATTAAAGGAACGATAACACCAAAAAATTAAAGCATTTTAAAGTAATTAACATATAATATACTGCTAGCATGCACTGGGAAAAGCTGTGTGTTTGCTTCAGAAACTCTACTCTAGTTTATATAAACAAGCTTCTGTGTAGCCATGGGAGCAGCCATTCAAACTGTCCTTGTACAGGAGTGGGTCCAGGGGGGCCGTGTCGCTAATGTAAAGAGAGCAATTGAGCTCTCTGCACTAGTAGAGCTGAATTTCTGGTTTAATAATCGGAAATTCTGCTCTTAAAGTTACCGCCCTTGGTAAATTGGGGGCTGCTGCCGTCTGAGGCAAGTGTCTCAACTCGCCTCATGGCAGTAGCGCCCCTGAGAATGAAACACCATTGTATTGGATAGGGCTTATCTGTTATGTGCTATGTAACCTGTGCCTTTTCTCCTTTTTTTCAGCAGCTTGAATGGCTGTCCCCAGGGCTACACAGCAGCTTGTTTATATAAACTATAGTTGTGTTTTTGAAGCAAACACATCAGTTTTACCAGTGCAGAGCAAAAGTACATTATAGTTTAATTACTTTGATACACTTTCTGTTTTTGTTGTTACTGTTCCTTTAAAACAGAGGAGTCAGAGTTGGAGTCGGAGGTACTACCTGCCACTATACATCGACAGCTCTAATGTGGAGATCGTTAAAAGCAACAAATTCTTTGGTGTTCACCTGGCGGAGAACCTCACCTGGTCCACAATACCAGCTACTTAGTCAAGAAAGCCCAACAGCGCCTCTACTTCCTGCCCAAGCTGAGGAAATCCCATCTCCCACCATCCATACTCAAAACCTTCTACAGAGGGACTATCGAGAGCATCCTGAGCAGCTGTATCACGGTCTGGGCTGGGAACTGCACTGTCATGGAGCACAAGACCCTACAGAGGATAGTGAAGACAGCAGAGAAGATTATAGGTGTCTCTCTTCCTTCCATCATGGACATTTACACCACTCGCTGCATCCGTAAAGCCACCAGCATTGTGGCTGATCCAACACATCCCTCACACTCACTGTTCACACTCCTGCCATCTGGAAAAAGGTACCGGAGCATTAGGGCCCTCACTACCAGACTGTGTAACAGTTTCTTCCCCCAAGCCATAAGGCTCCTGAATACTCAGGGAACAGACAGATCTCTCTCACACTGACACACTCCATCCGACCTTACTATATACCACAACGTTACACAGCCACTGTACACCATTGTATAAATAAACAGCCATTGGATACAGTTGTTCTCTTTGAGCACATCTGCACTTTATCATGTTCTTACTACTATCATATCACAATGATACACCCATCATGTCTGACCTTTAGCATTATTTGCTTAACATATTACATCTGCTGAGTGTGCACTGTCTTGTCCTGTCCCTGCACTGTGCTGTCCTGTCTTCCAGGAGTTGCATATTTTTGCACTTTTTGTCTGTTGTCCGGTACATATATGTTGTGTGTGGCACCACGGTCCTAGAGGAACGTTGTTTCTTTTCACTGTGTACTGTACAAATGTATATGGATGAAATGACAATAAACTCTTGAAATAAGGAGTCGGAGTTGAAATATTTATGTACCGACTCCACAGCCCTGGGTATAACTAAAGGTTACTTACAGTGTGGCTGTACTCCTCCCAACCAACAGCCAAAGGGTCTGCTGTCTTTACTGTAATGCCCCTGGCATTTGTGTGGGTATATATAGTGGGTATAGTCTGTACCTGACTGTATGTGATGTGGGTCAGTTAGCTCTGTAAGCTTGGTGATGGCTACACAGATGGTGCCAGTGTGTCTATATATATATATATAGAGAGAGAGAGAGAGAGACTATAGTGGTGCACTCGCAATACAAGCAACTGCCTGGGTGCTGGTTATAGCATAGTATAATAATCCAAAAAATATAAAACAGCACTCCAAGGTCTTGAAATAGTGAAAGCAGTGGAAAGTTTATTTCAAAGTTTCGGCACACTGCCTCGGGCCATCTTCAGCAGTTTCCTTCAGTGTGCCGAAATGTTGAAATAAACTTTCCACTGTTTTCACTATTTCAAGACCTTGGAGTGTATATATATATATATATATATATATATATATAAAATATATATGAGTACCTACCCCACAGGATGAACTTGCTGTCACAGAAGTGTTTGCTGCTGCTCTGATGTGCGGCTCATCAATAAGTGAAGCTAAGTGACAGGGCAGCCCTGCCCGGTTGTTTCCTGCTCCCTGTCACCTACTCACATTTCTTGAATGAACTTGATCAAAGAGTTGGGACTGGAGAGGGAAAGGGGAGGGAGACAAAGCGATGAAACTGTCAGTCTGTGTGTTAGCTCTGCTTGTGACCTGTCTCTTCCTTCTCCATATGCAAACACACTCACGTGCGCACCCGAGCCCTATGGAGTACTTGACCCGGTGCTCGGACCCTAGGAAGTCGGCACTTCCGCAACACAGCAGGAACGAAGAAAACAGGTACCGGCACACAGGTGCAATTCAAGTAGGGGACTAGCCCCTTACGTGTTTATGAAGTCGACACAACGTTTCGGAGGCAATTCTCCCTTCGTCAGGTGATCGAAGGGGGAATTGCCCCCAAAATGTTGTGTTGACTTAATAAACACGTAAGGGGCTAGTCCCCTACTTGAATTGCACGTGTGTGCTGGTACCTGTTTTCTTCGTTCTTCCTTCTCCATCCCAGCACTTTCTTCCCTTCCTCCAAGATGATATTCCCTCTCCGCTGCTTCCTTGCCTCCCTCTCTGCTTCCAGTTATCGCTCCTCTTCCTCTGTCTGCTCTGCTCACCCAGCACTTTCCACTTTCTTAGTCACCTCTGGACTTTGGATGGAGCATTATTCCTTCTTGTGGGAGCGTGGGCATGACTTGGGCAGCCCAATGTCTTTATATTCCAAGGCATAGCAGAATCCTGTCCTCGTTCTTCCAAATTCCTTTGTTTATACAGCAAAGTGCTAGCTGGAGCCACAATTAAATGGGGTTGTTCACCTTTTAACTTAACTTTTAATATGGGCTAGTACATGATATCCTGAGACAATTTACAATTGGTTTTCATTTTTTATTACTTGTGGTTTTTGAGTTATTTGGCTTTTTATTCAGCAGCTCTTCAGTTTGCAATTTTAGCAATCTGGTTGCTAGGGTCCAAATTATCCTAGCAAGCATGCGGTGATTGGAATCAGACATTGGAATAAGAATAAGAGAGGACCTTACTAGAAAGATGAGTAATTAAAAGTGGCAATAACAATAAATGTGTAACCTTACAGAGCATTTGTTTTATGATGGGGTCAGTGAGCCCCATTTGAAAACAGGAAATTGTCAGAAGAAGAAGGCAAATAATTAAAAAAAACTATAAAAAAGATGAAGACCAATTGAAAAGTTGCTATAAACCTATAGTTAACGTTAAGGTAAACTACCCCCTTAAAACTTTGAATCATTTGATTAAAAAGAATTACCTACCTGTTAATTGGAGTTCTCTGGATAAAGGGTTTCCAGATAACAGCTCTTACACCTGTACAACTAAAAACCCTACATGTACATGGGTTGTTGCAAAACTATAAAAAATAAATAATTAATTAAGACCAGTTGTAAAGTTTCTTAGAATTGGCCATTCTGTAACATACTAAAAATGAACTGAAAGGTGAATTGCCCCTTTAATAGCTGCTACAATGCATTTTAAAGTTTGTTTCTTCTTTATGTTTTCAGACACAGTGTGACCAAGTGCAACGAAAATTCCTCTCAACCAAGAAGAGGTCAAAAACCACATTTCCATAATTCCACAGAGTAGGAACAAATACAACAACCCATGTACCTAGGGGTTTTGAGATGTACAGGTATAAGAGCTGTTATCTGGAAACCCTTTATCCAGAGAACCTGGAATTACAGGAAGGTTGTCTCCCATAGATTATTTTTTAATCAAATGATTCAAAGTTTTAAGGGGGTAGGTCACCTTTAAGTTAACTATAGGTTTATAGCAACTTTTCAATTGGTCTTCATTTTTTCTTTTTTTTTATAGTATTTGAATTTTTTACCTTCTTCTTCTGACTCTCCAGCTTTCAAATGGGGGTCACTGACCCCATCTAAAGAAAATGCTCTGTAAGTCTTTAAAATGTATTGTTATTGCTACTTTTTAATACTCCTCTTCCTATTCAGTCCCTCTCCTATTCATATCCCAGTCTTTTATTCAAACCAATGCATGGTTGCTAGGGGAATTTGGACCCTAGCAACCAGATTGCTGAGATTGCAAACTGGAGAACTGCTTAATAAAAAGCTAAATAACTCAAAAACCACAAATAATAAAAAAAAGTTAAAACCAATTGCAAATTGTCTCAGAATATCACTCGCTACATCATACTAATAGTTCATTTAAAGGTGAACACCTTTAAAATATATTTCCTTTTCTCTGTAATAATAAAACAGTATCTTGCACTTGATCCAAACTAAGATATAATTAATCCTGATTGGTGGTGAAACAATCCTATTGGGTTTATTGAATGTTTTAATGATTTTTAGCAGACAGTATGAAGATTCAACTTAAAGAATCTTATCTGCAATCAAAAAACTGACTCCGTTTTTTGGAAACATTTCAACAAGCAGGAAAAAACACGACATTTTATACTAAAATTCACAAACAAAAATCAATCGGAATATTAGTAAATTGGCTCTGCAGTCCACATAAGACATCAAACTACAATATTCAATTCTCATTGTGGACTACACTACTCGTGATTCTATGGTTAGACATAAGGAATTGTTTATTAGAGAATGACAGATGTAATTATTTCCAGATGACAGGGAAAGATTTAAGGGGGCAGTGGTTCCAGTAAATCCCACCTAGTTTGTCAGATATTTGGGTGAAAACACCATATTTCTGTGATAGTTGCTGTGGTGTATAGACTCATATTTCTCCTGCTATTGTTTGTTACATTATTGTCTTCCAAATAATTACATCTCTATTAACTAATGCCACAATTAAATACTAACTAATAGGAAAATTGTAAGACCCACCCTGAATAACCCCAGCTTAGCAGATAAGTAGAGGGAATGGATCATAAGCAGCATGTAATTTAAAATATTAACCATCCACAGTAACAGGCACCATCTCTCCCTACTATACCTGCTATCCCACAGTCACACTCCCTTCCCAGAGACTATTATCCCACTGTTACTATAGGCACCATCTCTCCCTACTATACCTGCTATCCCACAGTCACACTCCCTTCCCAGAGACTATTATCCCACTGTTACTATAGGCACATCTCTCCCTACTATACCTGCTATCCCACAGTCACACTCCCTTCCCAGAGACTAGTATCCCACTGTTACTATAGGCACCATCTCTCCCTACTATACCTGCTATCCCACAGTCACACTCCCTTCCCAGAGACTATTATCCCACTGTTACTATAGGCACCATCTCTCCCTACTATACCTGCTATCCCACGGTCACACTCCCTTCCCAGAGACTACTATCCCACTGTTACTATAGGCACCATCTCTCCCTACTATACCTGCTATCCCACAGTCACACTCCCTTCCCAGAGACTATTATCCCACTGTTACTATAGGCACCATCTCTCCCTACTATACCTGCTATCCCACAGTCACACTCCCTTCCCAGAGACTATTATCTACTGTTACTATAGGCACCATCTCTCCCTACTATACCTGCTATCCCACAGTCACACTCCCTTCCCAGAGACTATTATCCCACTGTTACTATAGGCACCATCTCTCCCTACTATACCTGCTATCCCACAGTCACACTCCCTTCCCAGAGACTATTATCCCACTGTTACTATAGGCACCATCTCTCCCTACTATACCTGCTATCTCACAGTCACACTCCCTTCCCAGAGACTATTATCCCACTGTTACTATAGGCACCATCTCTCCCTACTATACCTGCTATCCCACAGTCACACTCCCTTCCCAGAGACTATTACCCCACTGTTACTATAGGCACTATCTCTCCCTACTATACCTGCTATCTCACAGTCACACTCCCTTCCCAGAGACTATTATCCCACTGTTACTATAGGCACCATCTCTCCCTACTATACCTGCTATCCCACAGTCACACTCCCTTCCCAGAGACTATTACCCCACTTTTACTATAGGCACCATCTCTCCCTACTATACCTGCTATCCCACAGTCACACTCCCTTCCCAGAGATTATTACCCCACTGTTACTATAGGCACTATCTCTCCCTACTATACCTGCTATCCCACAGTCACAGTCACTTCCCAGAGGCATATATCTCAAATACTTCTAATGGTGCTATAGTGCTACCTACACAGTGAAGAGGTAAATCTGCACACCCAAATGATCAAACGTGCAAACTTGCAAAAATGAGCCTTTTATGGCAGCCTTGGTGCTATGTAGGTTAAGGGCTGGAAAGCAAATGTGCTTTCTCGTTTGTCTGGGAGCAGCTGTAATTTCTCCAATTATTAAAAATGGTAGAATGTTTGCTTAGATTTACTGAGCAATAAATATATTTTTTAGAAGCTCGTTCAGGAGTTGGCAGTAAAGTAGTTATCGTGCTTTAAGGGGCTTATTTATAAAAGAATGAAGTATGAAAGAATTTCTTGTGCTAATTTTTTTGGCGCAAAAACTCCCAAATTTGAATTATGGTTTCCAAAACTTGATATTTATGAAGAAAAAAAATCTGAAAAACTGTCATTTAAAATTTCGCCATCTGAAAGCTTGCAAGTTCATGTAGTAGTCAATGGGAATAGTCCTAGGCATATGTTATGCATTGTTTTTTAATTCGAGTTTTTTGATTTTTTTTTCAAAATCTTTTCAGAGTTTTTAGACCCATTGAAAATGATGGTCAGAATACGAATTTGATGTATTTGAGTTTTTTTCCTAAAGTTTAATTGAGTTTAATTCAGATTAGATTTTTTTTAATAAGCAAATAGAGTTTCAGGTTTTTCTGAATTGAAAAAAGCTCCAAAATTCATAAGTTTGAAATCTTTATAAAGATTCTATAAATTCTCTAAATATTTGCCAAGGGTAAAGAAAAAAAGTATAATGGACGTGAGTATATTTTCTAATACAGGTATGGGAACTGTTATCCAGAAACCCATTATCCAGAAAGCTCTGAATTATGTTTACCAATGATTTCCCTTTTCTCTATAATAATGAAACAGTATCTTGTACTTGATCCAAACTAAGATATAATTAATCCTTATTGGAAGCAAAACCAGCCTATTGGGTTTATTTCATGTTTACATAATTTTCTAGTAGACTTAAGGTATGAAGAATGAAATTACAGATGATCCATTATTCGAAAAACCACAGGTCACAAGCATTTTACATTATAGGTCCCATATCTGTATTACAGTTAAATGGAAACATCCCAACAGCAAGTCTACTGCAGGAATGGAATTGGTTATCTGGAAACCTGTTATCCAGAAAGCTCTGAATTACAGAAATGCCTTCTCCCATTGGCTCCATTTTATCCAAAATTTTAACAATTATTTACTTTTTCTCTGCAATAGTAAAACAGTGCCTTGTACTTGATCCCAACTAAGATATAATTAATCTTTACTGGAAGAACACCAGCCTTTTAGGTGTATTTAATGTTTACATTATTTTCTAGTAGACTTAATGTACAAAGACTCAAATTACAGAAAGATCCATTATCCAGAAAACCCCAGGTCCCGAGCATTTTGGATAACAGGTCCCATACCTGTACTAATAGATCCCTACCTAACATAATATTATAATGCAAGGTGTCTTCAGCTTTAACACAGAAATGCTTGAAATTCCAAATATTTTTCCCCGCAAGACAACTTAATATAAACCATCTGGAAGTGAGAATTGGGCAATCCGGCACTTTTTAGAAGCAAGAAAAATATTAAGCGTGTTTAGTTTTGTTCCTTGTACATGATCATCACCATTAAAATTAAAATAGACTGCAACAGCACAGATTTACTAAGGTAGGTAAAAACAACGTTTTGTAACGTTTATTATGCAGCGTGTATAGCCAAGTTTCTAATGTTTAATATAAGCTATGTGCTGATGGAGGTAATGTTTTATATAAGCTAAATGGTGCCATATTTGTAGGTTTTTACATGAGATATGTTAATAAAATTGTATTTATGGTAGACAGGGGCCCAATTCCAAAGGTTTAAATAAGAGCCATAATTCCATTATTTGTATAAGGAATATATAGCCATCATTAATGCAATGTATAAAGAGCCACAGTTCTAAGGTTAGTTCTGTTCATTTTAGGCATGAGGAATCACAATTTCTGGGTTTGTGCAAAGTATATACAGCCATAATTTAAAGGTTTGTCAAAGCTTTATAGAGCCATATAAGTTATATAGGGCCACACTTGTAAGGTATAAAGATACAGATTTATGAAACGTAATAAACCGTATGTAGAGCTACATGTCTTAGGAATTATATTTTGCATAATATTTTTTAAGATGATCAGTTATTTCCTTTAACAACAAGTTTGTTTTGATTGTATTCACGCAATAGCTATATAACTTACTTGGAGACCAGAGGCATTACAAACCGCCAATGTGTTCTTCATAAAAATAATAAACATTAAATAACACATACTGATATCCTTATATATCTTTGTAGGTAGTAAATCAGCCGGGATGTTCTGGCTCATTGTGTCCATTGTTTTACTGCACTATGGCTTCTCAGCTCCCAGGCTTAAGGTAAGTTTATGTTTTTTTTTGTACTAGAAGTAAAATAAAAGTGATAAGAAACATTCTTTGTGGTGACAAACCATCACTCCCGCCAAATTGTCTTTTTTTGTGTATGGAGCTTACTTAATTTTTCCAATTTGCCTTCAGTTATATTATATACAGTAGAATCCCCATTTTTAGATTTTTTGGGGACTAGATGAAACTTTTGTTAAATCTGGGGAAATGTATTACTACAAAAACAAAAATTGTAAAATGCGGGGAAACTTAAAATCAGGGTATTTAAAATTAAGGTTTCTCTGTATTAGCTATGCATGCACTCAGTTTAATGTTTCAAAGGGATTGTTCAACTTTAAATTATCTTTAAGTATCATGTGTAGAGTGATATTCTGAGACAATTTGCAATTGTTTTTTATTTGTTATTATTTGTGGTTTTTGAGTTAGTTAGCTTTTTACTCAGCAGCTCTCTAGTTTAGGGTTTCCACCTTTCCCTGCTGGGAACTTCGAGCGGGGGAGGAACAATAATGTCACATTGGCGGGGCGGTGACATTGATGGTGCTTTGATGCCAGGTCTTTGGGCGGAGCTATGACGTGGGGAATCGCGGCCACATCAATCTTAAAAGAGAAACAAACACATTACCAAATCAAACCCTTCCCCCCACGTAGACCCCCTCCCTCCTCCTACCCAGCCTAGCTGCCCCCCGGGGGAAACACCCCTAGCTTTTTACGTATCCCTCGGAGCAGAGTCACTGCATCGGAGTTCATGGCAGCCATCTTCCGGGTCTTCGTGTCTTCTTCTGGCGATTCGGCAATTTCCGTCCATTTTGGCACATGCGCAGTTGTCGCAAACCGGTAAATTGCTCCAACTGCGAATGCGCCGCTTCGTCGATCTCTGTCTCAGCTTACCGAAGACCCGGAAGATGGCTGTGGTGAACACCAATGCTGTGACTCTGCTCCGAGGGGTAAGTAAAAAGTTAGGGGCATTTCCCGGGGGGGACAGCTAGGCTGGGGGGAGGAGGGAGGTAGGGTCTACGTGGGGTGGGGGGTAGGGTTTTTTTTGGTAAAGGGTTTGTTTCTCCTTTCAAGAATTCTGCCCAGTTTTCCAAATTAGGAAAACCGGGCGGGCAGTTTTGACCCAGACAGATCTCCCGAAAACCGGGTTGTCTGGGTCAAAACCAGATGGGTGGCAACCCTACTCCAGTTAGCAATTTCAGCATTCCGCTTGCTAGGGTACAAATTACCCTAGCAACCATGCATTCATTTAATTAAGAGACTGAAATATGAAAAGTAGAGGCCTGTATAAAAATATGAGTACCAAAAAGCAGCAATGACAATAAATTTGTAGTCTTACAGAGCATTTATTTTTTAGATAGGGCCAGTGACCTGTCCTCCCATTTGAAAGCTGCAAAGAGTCAGAAGAAGAAGGCAAATAATTAAAAAAAAAAGTTAAGAAAGAAAAAAATGAAGAGCAATAACATAGTTGCATAGAATTAGCCATTCTATAACATATTAATAACTTAAAGGTGAACCACCCCTTTAATGTATCAGATCTCATATCGGTGGGGGAGTGGGGAGTGTTAATACTGGTTCATGCTCTATATTATGGTAATGCAGCTGGGTTTTGCTTAGTGTGGAATCTGTAACTAAGGTCCGTTATGCCTTCTTTAACTGAAGTAAAAACCTTGAATTGTATAATACAAACAAACACTATAAGGTGAATGTAAATAACATTAGAGATGCCAAAGTAAAAGGCTATTTTCTTAATGTTATACGAAATGGAAAATATAAAACAGCTATATTTGGGTTGTACCGAAGCAGATTGCCATAATGAATGTATACTTTGGGTCTTATACTCTTGCTATACAACTAGCTAAATGTTTTGTTTGTGTTTTGTTGGCAGTAATACTTGAACTTTCCTACTGCAATCAGTTTGTGAGCGAGAGGTTGTGAAACCAGCAGAAAACATACATAATTATTGGGTCGTGCAGTTTCCAGCAGTCTTGTCCAAATCAGGCATCATCTTAAGACCATCTTATTTATCTTTACTGTCTTGTTTTCCAGCAGTAATGCACAGAATTATGTTTAAATAACATCAATGAATTAGATTAAAGAAAAATAGGAATAGTCAGGGACCCAAAAATAGAGAATAGGGATTTTAACTGAAAAATCCTTGGATTATGCCAAGTATTTTAAACAGAGATTGTTATTAAAGGATTAATTTCTATTATTTGTTTGTTTTTCTGTGTAGGACCTTGAAATATGCCAGTTAGATAACATCAAACTCCTACAGAGACTACAAGTTCTGCAGAATCAACTACATTTAGGGGACCTGCATTTCCAAGATTTACTGGGCAACAACTACCACTCCCAGAAGAGCAAAGTATTTAAAAGCAACTTCCACAGAAATAAAGTGGAGGACATGCCTCTTCCCACAACCAGTGGGAACCTTATTGTATATGATAAAGGTAGGGACTTGTCAATGTCCGGCAGTAGATCTGAAGTTGGGGAGAGAGACCTGCACATCAGGTCCAATGGTTAATATTTGGGGTTTGCTCTTCATTAAAGCTAATGACCCAAGGGGAGTTTTGACTTCTCATGTTCAGTGGTGAAAACGCCTCTGCTTCTAGTTTCCATAATGTATGGGGAATCTATGGCAGGCCAAGTGGTGGCAAATAGGCTACAACTCAAAAATGACTGGTTTCTGAACCATGGTCCACCTATCACAGCCAGGTCTGCCACAGGAAAAGCATTGCCTATATCTCTATGGAAAGCAGTGACAGGCAGAAAAGGGCAAATAAACCACCACTATATGTTTGAATAGAGTGGCTGTCAAACCCAGAGGACCAATATGCATCAGTTTGTTTCTCCGCATGGCTTTTTCTGGTATAGGTGGAGGTGATGGGGCAGGTCTTGGGTAACTATTTTTGAGTATCTAAGGGTATCTTAGTGTAGGACATAAAGGTCCAGAGTCAATTCACTGAGAAAAGGGTTCATTGCGTGAAAACTCATAGACAAAATTGAGATGCAAAACTTGAGATGCAATTCAATTCAGAAAAAACTCAGCGTTTATCACATGAAAACTCTATGAGGAAAATGGCAAAAACTGGAATTGAATTAGGAGGAACATTTTTTTCTCCTCGAATCGAATCTCATTCAGGAGTTTTCACGTGATACACCATGAGATAACTTTTTCTCACTGAAGTCTCAAACCAAGGTAATGATTCAGTTTAACACTTCATTGGAAAAATGGGCTTCTCAAATTGTACTTTGCAGCCTTGTCAAGGAGATATACAGACTTGCAATGTTTGTGTTCAAGTATTTATAGAGAAGAAAGTGGACAGTCTAGGGTCCTCCTTCTTAATGGTGCCTTGTACAGCCACACAGGGCAAGCATTGATGGAGCACTGCACTGGGCCAAGTGTGGTGCATGAGTCAACTTAGTGGCAAACATGCCTCTGTAGCAACTTTTTTGAAACATGTTGCTGAAATCAGATTCAAAATGACCATATAGTGTTCAGAAAACAATGAGATTTATTAGTTTCAACATTTGACATGTTTTCTTTGTACTACAGGTATTGGAATCCGTTATTTGGAAACCCACTATTTAGATAGCTCCAAAATAAGAGAAGACCTTCTCCCGTAGGTTTCACTTTAATAAAATGATTTAAAATAATTTTTCTCTACAACAACAAAACAACAGTTGTACCCTGTACATGATCCCAACAAAGATGTAATCAGTCCTTATTTAAGGCAAAACAATCCTACTGGGTTTCACTAATGTTTAAATAATTTTTAGTAACATTATGGTATGGAGTTCCAAATTACAGGAAGACCCCTTACCCAGAAAATCCCAGGTCTCAACCATTCTGACTGGTCCCATACCTGTATTTGCAATTAAATATAGGGTTTAAAGGAGAAGGAACGGCTTGGTGCACTTGGGGGTGCCAAATGTTAGGCACCCCCATGTTATTGTATTGACTTACCTGAAACCCCGGGCCTGTGCTCCTATCAGCAGAAAACTGCACTGGCCCGGGGTTATACCAGTGAGCACCACAGAGTGATCCTCTTCCGTCTTCCTCTGTCTTCGCATGGCTGCGCATGTGCAGTAGAACGAAAAGCTGAACTTTAACTAAAAAGTTGGCTATTACGTTCAACTGCGCATGTGTTTGCCCCGGGAAATTTGAAGAAAGACCCAGCCGGTGCAGTTTTCTGCCGATAGGAGCACTGGCTCAGGGTTTCAGGTAAGTAAATACAATCACTTGGGGATGCCTAACATTTGGCACCCCCAAGTGCACATAGCCTTTCTTTCTCCTTTAAATGATTTGCGAATCATCCCATTTTTTTAATTTTGTTTTTATATTTTAGACAGTTTCCCAACTTTTTTGAAAACAGGCTTGTAATAACAAGATCACTATAATTCATGTTTGGATACAAGATTCTGAATTAACCATAATTCTTGCAGATTGTTCCTCAGTCTTTGAGAGTGGAAGGAAGGAGAACGGCTATTATCGCGTGCGACCAAGGTTTGAGAATGAGCCCTTCCTAGTGTTCTGTGACATGTCTGATGGCGGTGGGTGGACAGTAATTCAACTCAGGAGCAATGGCAAAGTCAGCTTCAACCGGTATCTTTCTTCATGGAAAATATACCTGCCCATAAATAGCCATCTCTTTTTATTTCATGTTTTTGTGGGGTTTTTTAACCTTGTTTGGGACAGACATCTCTGTACATTTACATACTTAATAGGGGAGCTGACAAAGGACCTGTTGAAGGAAAATGAACTAAATGACAGCCATGAACTAATCTGAATGAGTTTCTTGAAGTGGAAAATAGATCATGACAATGTTGGACTGTGTTTTTGGTCATACCCTTCAGCAGATGCAAACCACACTCCTCTAGGTTATTGGCTTGTTAGATTTGATTTACACATTATTGTGTAACTATTAATATATTTATTTAGCCCTTCTCAAATATCTAGCAATACTATCATAGTCATAAAATATACAACAATTTATAGATAAAGTACAATATCCTTGAGGTAAGGATAACCCTTGAGGTAGAAAAAAACCTCACAAACTTGACCTTTGATAAATTACCTCTTGGATTCAGGCTGGCGCGTTTCAGACCTTAATGCCGCCTGAGGCGGCGTTCTAAATGCCGCCCCTCCCGCCCGGCGTGCTTACCTTGATATTGTTTAAAAAACGGAAAATCGGCTCTTAAAGTTACAGGAGCGGCTTTTTGGCCAGCTGCCGCCTGAGGCAAGGTATTCACCTTGCCTCATGGCAGAAATGCCCCTAGATGTAGGCAGCTACTGATGTATGATGTATGGGGGGTAATGAGTCCTCTAAATCCTCACCAGATTGGCAAGCTTGCCTGAAAAATTAATTGTTTCACTGCTTTCACCCTTTCTTGTGAAGTAAAGTACATAAAAAATGTAATGCATAAATCTTCTGTGTATTTAACCCTCAGAGGAAGCTGTGCCTAAGGCTAAGGCCACACTAGGCGATAGCGCCGCGATTTGACTCGCGGCGACTTTTCGCCGCGACTTTTAAGCCGCAATCGCTGGGGAAACTTTTGCGCTGGCGTCTATGGGGAATCGTGAAAAATCGCCAGCGTAAAAACACACGCGGCGATCTTTTTTCTACTGTCGCTCGAAATTGCCTCGCTAGGAGAAGTAGGGATGCAAGAAGTAGGGATGCACCGAATCCACTATTTTAGAATTTGCATATGCAAATTAGGGGTGGGAAGGGGTAAACATTTTTTACTTCCTTGTTTTGTGACAAAAAGTCACGTGATTTTCCTCCTGCCCCTAATTTGCATATGCAAATTAGGATTTGGATTCGGTTTCAGCCGGGCAGAAGGCTTTGGCCGAATCCAGCTGAAAAAGGCCGAATGCCAAAACGAATCCTAGATTCGGTGCATCCCAACTAAGAAGCAGACTGGAAATGGGATGAATGTTTATATCCCAAAGTGTAGCCACACGTGACTCAAATCAAAGCCATTGAATTTGATATCTAGAGTTCCCAGTTTTTCTGGAATTAATACTGGCCTTTCTAAATGTTTATTTGTCTTCCCCATTAAAGTCGACCTGTCACCTACACACAAAAAGCTGTATTACAAAAGTCGTTTGCAAATTAACATTGAACACAAATAGTTTTTTTTCATTAAAGCATCTATACATGTTATAAAGGCGTTTAAAAAGCTGAGCTGTCAATCAAACATTACCTGCCCCGCCTCTATGTCTGAGGCATAGAGGTGGGGCAGTCAATTACTTTCACTTTCCATTCAGCACTTCCTAGATGTCACTGCTCTCTCCAAATTCCTCCTCTCTCCTCACACTCTATAATTGTATAGGACAATGTGTATGGGCATAAGGTCCCCCATTCGGGCGCATCCACAAGATTTTGGGGTGAAATACAACTTGTTTTAATAACAGCCTGCCTGCTTGCTGTGATTGTGTAACTCCAAGACTGAAGTTAACAAAATTGAAATAATAAATGAAGTGTAAGTTTATTTTGCTCAACTAACATGATAAAAAATAATTTGGAATTATTTCTTAGGGTGACAGGTTCCCTTTAATAAGATTGGCATAAAGCATCATTTCTATAGGCCAGCAAAATACCAGCCAACAAACTGGCACCCCCACCCCAGTGAGCAACTCTTTTCTTATTTAATTACATATATTCCTATCCGATTCTCTTTAACATTTATGCTTTCCAGGAATTGGGATGAGTATAAAGAAGGTTTTGGCCTTTTTAAAAGTCGAAATGATGAACACTGGATTGGGAACAATCACATACATGACCTGCTGGATAAAAGTAAGTGCATTTTTCTGTTCACTTAGAGACATCAGTTGGCAATTAATGCAATGTAAACACAACTGCAAAGTTCAAAAATGTTTGCCTCATCTTGAATGTGATTCACTAAAGCAGTCAGTAATTTGTGCCGGTATTCACGACTTTGACTCAGGTTGTAGCTTCTCATGAAAAACTGTTGTTGTATTGTGGCCAAAAAACAGGGCCATTTGTGTAAATTTTGAACTATGCTTATAGCATTGGGTTTGTAAATGAGCCCTCAACTATTTCCTTTGTGAAAATAATAATGAAGCTATCAATGCAGCCAGAATTAGTCAAGTCCCCAAGCAGAATTTAAAGTCTCGCTCTAAGCGATGTGATGTACTCATCCTCAAAACACAACTGCTTTGGAGACTGCAGAAAAAACATTATGGAGCCAAGCCCTTAAAATATGAAGTGCTGATGAGAGTCAGGGCCATATTTATATATAGGCACCCAAGGATCTGTGCCTAGAGAGGCAGCTTTAAAGGTGCGGCACTCTGGTGCCTAAATAAACATAAGAAAATCAACTCGAGCGGCTCAGATCGCTGTTTCTGTGCTTGTCATCGGAAGTGACATCATACGTGCACGTGATGTCACTTCTGCAATGAGGGGGTGCGCTTAGGTTAGGGCATTACCGATCCTAAATGCAGCATTGACTAGAGTTAGGGTTACAGTTGGAATGGCCTAGATCAGCATTAGATAGGAAGCTTTCTGGTTCTGTGCCAATTTTCCCACCATCTCATTTTCTTCTTATTCTCAATTTTTTCTTCCCAAAAAGCTATTTAGATGCCTTTAGTTGGTCATCCGTGTGTATATGAGCAAGGTTTAGCTAAGGTACCAAACAATTATATCTCTGCCCTATTTGTCCAACTGGGCACTAGACCAAATTGTGCAGATAAGGTTGTTGGCCTGGGGATTAAAGATCAGATCCTACTGCTGGAGTACAGGGACCCATTGAGCAAAGGCCTCATCAAAGTTCCAGTCAGGTCTGATGGGATTTTCAAACCTTCCCAAAAAGATACTGCACACAGGCAGTCCTGAGCTCCTGATAAAAGTGCCAATAAGTATTCGACTGAGTCTGGCCCATGTTTGGCTGGCTTTAGTCATCTACTACATGCCCTCATAGACATCTAATCACTGGTGCTTGAGCTTTACTGTACCATTTCCATGATATTCTGGGGCCTGATTCACTAACACAGGCTCTATACTACACTGCACTATTATTACTGTTACCAATCAATAATCAGCCTACAAGCAAACAGAAGCAAAGGTCTGATTAGTTTTCACAAAGTGGAGTATCAGAAGAGTACCTTTATAATGTAGTAGGTAATATGGACAGGGCTGGTCTGCACCTGCTGTAATACCTGTTCAGGACACATGCATTTTCAGCTTTTTGATACAGATGTGGGATCCGTTTTAGAAAACCCATTATCCAGAAAGCATAGACTCCATTTTATCCAAATAATCCAATCTTTTTTAATTATTAAATTTTTCTCTGTAATAATAAATCGGTAACTTGTACTTGATCCAAACTAAGATATCCTTATTGGTTTTTTTTAATGTATAAATGATTTTTTAAAAAGACTAAAGGTATGAAAAGTGATGGGCGAATTTCCCACGAAAAGTTTGTGAAACAGCGCTGGCATCTAGTTTTTGATGCCGGAGTCTGTTTTTTGATGCCGGTGAAAATTCGCCAGTGAAAATGCATTGGCGTCCAAAAAAACAGACGCCGGCATCCATTTTTTTGACGCCTGCGAATTTTCACAGTGGTTTTGTGAATTTATGGGAATTTGCCGTAAATTCCTGCCTAGCAAATAAATTCGCCCATCACTAGGTATGAAGATACAAATTACAGATTGATCGATTATCCAGAAAACCCAGGTCCTGAGCATTCTGGATAACAGGTCCCATGCCTGTACCACACAGTAGCAATCATACCCTAACCTGCCCTACCTGTTACTGTATGCAATCTGAATGTCAGAGGGCCATTGTAAGCAGGTTGGGGGGTGAACTATTGTATGGGGAGGCTTTCCATAGAAGGACTAGTTATTAGTGATGAACAAATCTGTCCTGTTTCACTTTGCGAAATTGCAAGAAAATGAGCAAAATTCAATACAATCGGATTTTTTGCAAACTTTTGTCCCCGCAAAATACATTAAAGCCAGTGAATGTTATTTCACAGTATTTTTTCAAGCAAAATGCATTAAAGTCAATGGGCGTTTTTCAAGTGTTTTTTGCAGTGCTTTCATGAAAACATTCCCCGAAGACAAAATGCAGAATTGCCATGAATCCATGGCAAATTTTTCTCATCAGTCATAGTTATATATAAATATATGGCAAATATATGGAAACTGGTCTCCTTTTATGGTGGTTAAGCCTAACTATATTTTTGTAATTCGCCATCTATAATTGTAAGTCTTATAAAGAAGTGAATATTGCTGATATGGAAATCAAAGCTATTGCCTCTGAAGTAACTTATCTTATCTAGGAGAAATGACACTGAAAATTGATCTGATGGACTGGCAAGGGAATGCAAAACATGCAATCTATGAGACCTTCAGGCTGACCAATGAGCAGGTATATGTGGTTCATTTTATTTAATGTATCAGGAGTTTAAAAGGAATTTCCTCCTTTTAAACTCCTGATACACTCCTGGCACATGGTTTGGTATATGAAGGAAGCTTAAATGATAACATAATTCAGCAATCTCAACCAACTGACTCAATGATTTTGGTTAAACCTGCAGTTCTACAATTCTTGAGCAACTTACACAGAGCAAACTGATTTTTCATTGCAGAGGAAGAGACAATGTGACCAAAATACCATGGGAACTACCTGACATACAGAGCATTCATCAATGAAATTAAATTAATCAATAATTAAAATCAATTAAAAAAAATAAATAAATAACTGGGTTGGTCACCTTAAAATGAATTTTCAGTATAATGTAGAGAGTGAAATTCTGAGACAATTTGCAATTGGCTTTCATTTTTTTTTTATTATTTGTGGTTTTTGAGTTATTTAGCTTTTTATTCAGCAGCTCTCCAGTTTGAAATTTAAAGCTACCCTAGCAACCATGCATTGATTTGAATAAGAGACTGGAATATATAGCAGAGGCCTGAAAGGTGACTGATAAAAGTAGCAATAACAATAAATCTGGGCATTTTATTTTTAGATAGGGTCAGTGCCCCCTATTTGAAAACTGGAAAGAGTCAGAAGAAGAAGACAATTCAAAAATTATAAAAAAAAGAGAAAATAATGAAGATTAATTGCTTAGAATTAGCCTTCCTATAACATACTAAAAGTTCATACATTTGGATTTGAAAATCCCTGATGCAGATGCAGAATATGGACTTTAAAAAAAGCAGCCTATTAAATTAAAAAAGACAACAATCACTTCCAGCAAACTGTCCAGGTGAAGGTGGGTGAGTAACAGTAAAGGGTGGGGATATACAGTGGCTACGTGTAGGTCCCTGGCCTCTGCTTTGTAATTATCTAATTTGAGCAACGGTCAAGAAGAAATGGCAGAAAATGTTTTCTAGACCCAAAATGTTTTCATTCAGTAAATCATGAAGTATTATATTGTTTTATTTTCTGAAGGACAATTACCGGCTGTGGATAGGTTATTACTCTGGGAATGCAGGAGATGGTCTGTCTGGTGGAAGTAACTTTGAGCAGCAGTGGTCGGCATCGCTCAGTGGAATGCCATTCAGCACACCCGATAAAGACAACGACAGGTTCATTAAGGGTAACTGCGCTAAGGAAAATAAATGTGGCTGGTGGTTCAACAGGTTGGTAAAACAAGTCTCTTTCTAAATTTTACAACTCAAAGGGTCTGGAGACAAAAAAAGTGTTTTCCTGTTTTGTTTGTCGTTGCCCATCTATCTCTCAATGTGTTCTTCCCCTTGTGCCTTTTTCTGCTGCTTTCCTTCTCTTTCTGCTTTTCACTTCTGAATGTCTCCTTTCTCTTCCAGTTGCAAATGTCCATACTTTATGCCATCTCATTCTTCCCTCCATATTCTTTCCCAATCTTCTGCTTTTCTTCTGCCCCTTCTCATCCCTCTCCCCCTTTTCTCCACTGTTCATATTTAGTCATCCCTAGGGATGAGCGGAAATTTTCACTTGTTCCACAGCAAAAATAAAATGTCCATAGACTCTAATGTATAGTAAAAAATAATATAAAAATAATAAAAAACAAATGTAGGATTAGTTAGCCCTTTAGAATGTCTCTCCCCTGCCATTCCTTTATAGTCTCTAAGCTGCATACAGAAATGTCGCATATAGATATATAACAATATTTATGTGAAAAAAACCCATTGACCAATGCACTTGTCAAATTTTCAGCGAAGCTCATCAGATTTGCCCAACACTAGGACTCATTTCTTCTCTTACCATTTCACAAGGCCACAGCAATTCTGGCCCTTATCTTTTTTTTCTCTTTATTTCTCTCCCTCTTTCCCTTTTTCATATTATTTCAACCCTACTCCTCTTCTCCCCTCTGGCTCCACGCGATCCACTCATCCCCTTTCTCTTCAGCTCTTCAGTCCTAAAGGCATCATGTTTTCTATAAACACAATTAGATCTCTCTGTGGCACAATATAAATTTACTTTTGTTTACCTTTATATTGATTTTTAATACAAATAAGTAAGGGATCATGTCATCGGAAAACATGTTTTTTTCAAAACGCATCAGTTAATAGTGCTACTCCAGCAGAGTTCGGCACTGAAATCCATTTCTCAAAAGAGCAAACAGATGGGGCTAGACATTTTGTCAATTTCCCAGCTGCCCCTGGTCATGTGACTTGTGCCTGCACTTTAGGAGAGAAATGCTTTCTGGCAGGCTGCTGTTTTTCCTTCTCAATGTAACTGAATGTGTCTCAGTGGGACATGGGTTTTTACTATTGAGTGTTGTTCTTGGATCTACCAGGTGATATCACTCCAACTTGCAGTACAGCAGTAACGAGTGATTGAAGTTTATCAGAGCACAAGTCACATGACTTGGGGCAGCTGGGAAATTGACAATATGTCTAGCCCCATATCAGATTTAAAAATTGAATATAAAAAAATCTGTTTGCTCCTTTGAGAAATGGATTTCAGTGCAGAATTCTGCTGGAGCAGCACTATTAACTGATTCATTTTGAAAAACAATAAATTAATAATAATTAATAGATTTCTATATAAACAAAATAAATGATGTGCAGTGAATTCAGCATTTTAGTGATAAGTTTTTTTTGTCACTGCAGATGCCACGCTGCCAATTTAAATGGAGTGTACTATAAAAAGGGAAACTACACTGGAGTATATGATAATGGCATTGTTTGGTCAACTTGGCATGGATTGTGGTACTCACTGAAATCTACAGCAATGAAGATAAGGAGTCCATCGTTTCTCAGTGAGGGAAGTGGACAGGGTTTGGATTATTAGTCTAACACTTACTGGACACCTATGTATTGCTTCACCAGTTTGTTACACTGCCCGAATGTACCTGGATAAGAGCACTTTACTCAGTGAAGACCATTTAAGTATTCATATTAAAAATGGTGTGCCCTTTATATGTATACACTATACCAGTGGTTCCCAAACTGTGGGCTGTGGGAGTTACAAAATGTGCTATGGGGAGCCCAGTTGAAGGCCAGATTAGCTGACATTTGGATTAAAAAAAAACTTTTTTTCGGCTAAATCTAAGAAGCCCAACTTGAAGGGTCATTAGAATAAGATTTAGGGTACACAACATTTGCTATCGAATTTATCTTTGCAAATATTGTTGAATGTCTGATCATACCAGTTCCTGGATCAACTTGTACTATGAGCTATCTTCCATAACCCTGTATTCCTTCACTTGCTAAATACCTTCCAACCTGTTCTTAAAGCTATCTAATGTATCAGCCTGTACAACTGATTCAGGGAGAGAATTCCACATCTTCACAGCTCTCACCAGTGTCGGACTGGGTTGCCAGGGGCCCACCAGAAAACCTGGGATGCCAGGGGCCCACTTTCCAAACTAATATACCTCCCCTCAACCTCTTTATTCTCCTAGTCTCTTTTCTCTACATACAATACTATATTCTTACATTATTAGAAATAGGTAATGAACATGAAATAAGCCAAATGTTTATAAGTAAGAGGCCCACTTACACCTGGGCCCACCGGGAGTTTTCCTGGTATCTGGTCTGACACTGGCTCTCACTGTAAAAAACCCCTTCCGAATATTTAGGCGGAACCTCTTTTCTTCTAATGACCTTGTCAGCTGGAAAGACCTACTGGTAAATAAATAGAGATATTATTATATGATCCCCTTATATATTTAGCGAATATTTTACCTAATTTCCCCAGAGTCTCTCCTGGTAATCGATGCCTGGTGTTGGCTGGAGGGGTCGGCGCCTCTCCCAATCGTATCTATAGAGAAAAATAGCCGAACAACACAAGCTGGTGTAGCGGGGACCCCTTATATATTTATACATAGTTATCATATCACCCCTTAGGCATCTCTTCTCCAGCATGAACATCCCCAATTTGGCCAGTCTTTCCTCATAGCTAAGATTTTCCATACCTTTTACCAGCTTAGTTGCCCTTCTCTGCACCCTCTCTAATACAATAATGTCCTGTTTGAGTGATGGAGACCAAAACTGTACGGCATATTCTAAATGGGGCCTTACAAGTGCTCTATACAGTGGAAGAATGTCCCCCTCCTCCTATGAATCTATGTCCTTTTAATACAGCTCAAGACCTTATTTGCCCTTGATGCTGCTGACTGGCATTGCTTGCTACAGCCAAATTTATCATCTACAAGGACTCCAAGGTCCTTTTCCATAATGGATTTGCCTAGTGCAGTCCCATTAAGGGTATAAGTGGCTTGGATATTTTTACATCCCAGGTGCATGACTTTACATTTATCAACATTGAATCTCATTTGCCACTTAGCTGCCCAGATTGGCAGTTTGTCAAGATCCTGTTGCAAGGTTGTCACATCCTGGATGGAATAGTTTTGTGTCATCAGCAAACATTGATACATTACTTACAATACCCTCCCCTAAATCATTAATGAACAAGTTAAAAAAAAGTGGACCCAATCAAATTTGTCTGACATGACCTATCCTTCATAAAGCCAAGATGTGGATGGGGTTCAGGTCAGGGATCTGTGCAGGTCAATTTCTTCCACATCATAAATTATTTCTTTGTGGATCTTACTTTGTGCACAGGGGCATTGTAATGCTGAGATATAAACCCTTTCCAGGGGTGCTGCGCTAGTGAGGTGAGTTTCTCAACTTCCTTCGGATGGCAGCTCTCCACAAGTTACCAGGGACGCAAAAAGCCCTCCTGGTAACTTATCCGTAAATATCCGAATTTCTGGTGTCTTTAATGAAACTCGGGGATTCTGCTGAGCAGGGCCAAAGATAAGAAATGTATCAACTAAATTGATCAATGTATGTATCAGTTTAGCACAGAGTCGGTGACTTCCTTGCCAGAGTTGCTTCAGAAAGACATAAGAAAGTGAAAAATGAAATTTTAAACTTCAATATTAGAAAAATGGTCACAAACAGAAAATAGAAGGTATTAGGAAAAAGTCTTTATTTCTGGTGAACTATCTGAAAACAACAGAAAAAGTATCGGAAGGTGAACAACTTCTTTAAAAACTTTATGGTCCCAATTCTGTGAACTTGTATGGCCTATTCTTTCTAGGCCTAGAATATTCCATTTCCCAATAACAAAACTAATGGTTAACTGGGCAGGTCTAACAGAAAAAAATGATTTGTTGGAAATGTGGCATCCTATGAAAGGGCCACATTAAAGGTGACTGACAGAATGATCCAACTGCAACAAAGAAGTGTCTCAGGATATTTCATGGTTATATGCTTGATTTTATGCACTAGTAATGAATGGGTGTGGGTGAAATAACCAGACCTAATAATTAGAAGACATGTCAATATACTTTTGGCCATGTAGTGTTTTTGTAACCTTATTATGAACTAAAAGGGCTCTGACAAAAATCCTAGACCTGTGAAAAGAGGCTTAAACAAAAAAAAAAACACAAAACCACTGGGCTATACAATGCATTTTAACACTGGAAGGAACACATTAAATTAATAGTTTCTTTACTGAGTTAAAAAAATAGATAAATACACTGCACTGCCTTGCACAATGTATTATATATTTGTTGTTGTGTTTCACATCATGTCCTCTGTTCTAATCCAAGTGATGAGGGACAACGTGACCGGTTTTGACTTCATGATCCCCTCATCTGTGTTTCTCTGTCACGGGACTATAAAAGCTCTGCACATGCTTCTCCATTGTCCTAGGGGGTGTGTGAAATATTTTACAGCAAAATAAATGGAATAAAAGCAGATATAAAATAAAGGAATATTTTTAATGCTATATTGTTATTCTTACTTGTGAATTAATGCCATACTTTGCAGTCACAAAAACAATCCATCTAAAGAGCTAATTGATAAATAAAGGTGATTTTTTTTTTTTTTGCACCAGACTAAAGCCAAAGCTAACACCATAACTTTATAAACACTCAATAAACTGTATAACCCACTCATACTAATGGGAAAAATTTATGTAGCCACCAGCATGGGTGTTGGTAGAAAATTTTCCAATAAGGGGCAAGTAAGCTAATATCACATAGGGTAGCATTCCACTGAAGATGAACCTGTTTATGAAAGTGCAGAAGATCACCTACCGGTAATTAAGACTTGCCTTGAGGTTGGGAGTATAAAAAACATGTTTTGTTGTTGGAAATTCAATTTTCAATTTCTTGGAACTAGCTGGAGAAGTCAGGGTAGGGCAACTGCCCCCTCTTTCCCCCTTCTGCAGACACCCATGGCCACCAGCTTTTTTTGTTCAAGCTAACACTTTTTTTCATGCCACAGTTTTACATATACAGTACATAATGTCCATACATATTTCAGTGCCATTTTTCCCCACACACATTTATAAATACAAGCAAGGGCTTAACTATAGAGGGAGCAGACCATGCGGCTGCAGGGGAGTCCAGGAGGTATAGGGGCCCCATGAGGCACCAATTCATATAATATTTCAATAAATATTTTTAAAGCAGGTCAACGTCTAGACATTTTGGGGGGCCTGAAAAATTATTTGCTGTGGGGCCCCGTAATATCAGATGGCAGGGCCATTTAGCAGGGTCGGCAAAAAGCCACCTCAGGTAACATTAAAAGCCATTTTTTTAATATGGAAATTCGGCTCACTGCACTAGCGACGCACCCCCCCTGGACCCGCTCCGACATTAAAAGTTGAAAGCGCAGAGCAGGAGGGGGCAGCAGCCCCTGAAACGCCGCTGAGTATGAGACCCGTTATATAGAAGGTTCTGAGTTGTCTGAATAAGGGATATATCCGTAATTTGGCTCTTCATACCTTATGTCTACTAAAATAACATTTATGGGCAGATTTATCAAGGGTCGAAGTGAAAACTTGAATTTCGAGTTTTTTCATTGCCAAAACTGTCAAATTCGAGAATGAAATTGTTAAAATTTGATTTGAGATTTTTTTAAAAATTAAATTTTTGAGATTTATCATACACTGGCCCTTTAAGAACTCAAATTAGACTATTCGCCACCTAAAACTTACCGAATTGCTGTATAAGTCAATGGGAGAGGTCCAGGGATCAATTTGGTGATGTTTGCAGCCTTCCTGACATTCGACTTTTTTTCTGAAAAAAAAACTCAAATCGAGTTTTTAAAACTCAAATCAAATTAGAGTTTTCGGGTCAATCCTACTCACCTGAGTTTAGAAAATTAGATTTTTTTTTTTTTTTAATATATTTCGATCCTATAACTGTATACCAACATTAGTGTATTTTTCCCTTTTGTAAGTGAGCACATCTTCTACAGCTTCCTGTTATGTCTGTATTCTAATAAATTGCCATATTTTAATGTTTTTATTGTAACAAGAGGTCCAAAAAATAATTTCCTGATTAGAGAAAACATCTACAATTCATATTACATTAAATTAGTAACATTTTCATTGAAGCAATAGTCATTACAGCTTTTCTTTAACAATAAGGGTTGAATTGGCCTGCTGGGATATCAGGGAATATCCTGGTGGGCCCCAGTCCCAGATGGACCTCCTTCATTCTGTGTCCATTATCTCTTCTCATATTTTTCCTTTTTGGTTTGCTTTGCTGATCTTAAAGCCCCCATACACAGGCAGATAAAGCTGCCAAGAGACCGAGTCAGCAGCTTTTTGGCCTGTGTGCAGGGCCGGATTTGCCCTGAGGGCAACTTACTGAGCAGAAGGAGAGTGATTGATCAATGAGACAATGTTGAAAGGACTCAAACCAAATTCAAGCTAAAGAAATAAGAACACTGAAAGAAAAGGAAAGCTGGCCCAAGAGTATGGGAAGGATGAAGTGAATGAATGGGAGAATGCAGAGAAGGAGGACCACAGTTTGGGATTGGGGGAGAGAAAGGCAAATCAAAAGAGGTTTTGGGGACCATTAAAAAAAAATGAACTGTGTGGGGAAAAAAATAAGAAGTAAGAGAGAATAAGCAGAAAATCCACTAAACAACTGTGTGATATAAAATTAAGATGGTTGGTGGGCCCTTGATGCCCCAGTCCAGCACTGACAACAATCTAAGAAACAATAGTGATGGGATACATTGAAGAGTATTGCAGCATTACATTTAACACAGAGACCAAATATAATTCAAAAACATTAACAAATTTAGGGGGGTTATTTACTAAAACTTGGTTTTTCCCCCCCATATTTTACCAGAAACCAACTCGACCTATCCTACATCCACAAATTTGGTCGAATTTACCATTAACTTAATTTGAAAAAAATTGAATTGGGAAAAAAACTAGAAAAAAATGGGGTTTTATGAATATCTTGATTTTTTTCGAGTTTATAGGCTTAAAAACCTAGAATATCTAGAATTTATTGAGTTTTCAACGAAAACCAGCATTCGACACCCCACAAAAATCATGACGGCAAAAAAATCTTGAAATGGTAAAAGGGACCTCTGCCATTGACTTTTATATGAATTCGACAGCTTTTAGCTGGAGTATTTTTGGATTTGTATTTTTTGCTGCTTTGGGGCATAATAAATCTCGAAAAATGTTAGTTTTTTTTCTTTAGTGAAAAATAACTCAAATTATTAGAGAAAACAAAACTCGACCTTTGATAAATAGACCCCTTAATGTATAATGAATATTGATATAATTTCCTGTATTCAAAGCATGCAATAAACATGACTGGCGGCAGCTGGGAAATTGACAATATGTCTAGCCCCATGTCAGATTTCAAACTTGAATAAAACAAAATCTGTTTGCTCTTTTGAAAAATGGATTTCAGTGCAGAATTCTGCTGAAGCAGCACTATTAACCGATGTGTTTTGAAAAAAACATGTTTTCCCATGACAGTACCCCTTTAAGCAGAAAAACAAACGGGTAAATTTATCAAAGAGTGAAGTTCCGCCACTAGAGTGAAATTCCACAGCTCTCAATTCATTTCTATGGGATTTTGAAAGGCGTAATTATCAATGGGTGAAAGTTCACCCTTTGATAAATACGCCTATAAAAATCCCATAGAAATGAATGGAGAGTGGTGGAATTTCACTCTAGTGGCGGAACTTCACTATTAACTTCACTCTTTGATAAATATACCCCATAGATGTTACTTTTTTGCTAAATCAAGGCAAGCAATATGACCGCCTACATCTAAACGGATGCAGAAAAAAAAAGTTTTATGTGAATAGCAAGGGGTCATGGATATAATTGGGTCTAATTCCATTTTACTGTACACACATAGAGGGATAATCAACTGACTTGAAATGTGATGTGAAAAATATTTATTACATAACCCAACACTGTTGAAGAGTAAAGAATCACCCATACCCACCAATCTTCTTCAGAATATATTCAATGTGTGGGATCTATTACAGCCATGCTTACTGGCCAAAAACCACAAAGGCAATTAAATGAAGTATATCCAACCCATGCTTCTGCCTCTCTATAAAGCAATATTGTTATGGCTATTTGAAAGTTTTGTTATAGTTCTGAAAACTGGGATCTGGTTATTAATATTCTATAAAGATAATATATGAATGCTTGTGCATTGCCTTTTGGATAACAGTACATTACAATATATAATCGATAATAACTAACCTTAGGAATAGTGATGGGCAAATTTGGCGTGTTTCGCTTTGCCGAAAAATATCCTGCAAAATTCGTGAAACGGCAAAAATTTCGCAAAACAGCACAGGCGTCTAGTTTTTGACGTCGGCGTCCGTTTTTTTTTTTTACGCCAGCGAATTTTTGTGTCGGTTTCGCAAATTGCAGCAATTTGCCGCAAATTTGCGCCTGGCGAAAAAATTTGCCCATCACTGGATGCAGGCTAGCGATGTCGTACATCTTTATTTTTGCTGCATGCAGTGGCCTATTTATCAACGGTCTAATTATAATGATTTTAGAGGTTTTTGAAACCATTGCTAAACTCACTGTCTTTAAAACCACGAATGTCATGAAATTTAATTAACAGATCCAAATAAAAAAGTATAAATAATCGGAAAACAAGGCTGAACCTTCTGAAAAAAATTAGGAATACCTCTAAAAATTCGAGTTTTTCTAGTGAAAAAAATACAAAAACCTCTAAAAGTCAAAATTGATTAAAAATGGTCTAGAAGGATCCGCGCAGCTCCATTTGACTTCTATAAGACCGTGACAACTTTTATTAGAGGTTTTTGTGATTTTTACACATAATAAATCTTGAATTTTTAGAGGTAAAAAATAGGAAAACCACAAATGTTTAGAGATTCCTGGAAAAAAATTATAAATTCAATTGTTCGTAAATCAGCCCCTTTAATGTAGTTGACAATTTTTTGCAATAAAAAAAAAAACTTCTAAAACGTGGCACTTTACAACTTAATACAAAATACTTTTTCTTTTTTTTTTCTAAATACTACTCATACAATATGTGACTGCAC